>FR990112.1:19222500-20490833 GCA_905404275.2 Hedya salicella
CACAAAGGCACTGCCTACCCATGTGATCAAAACATTTTAACCGCCTACTTTGGCCTAAAACCCTCTGCACGCCAATGTTTGGGAAAGGTTTTGCCCAGGAGTGGACATCTTTCGACTAACATGAAGTTTTTGCGTAGGATGGCAGATTCCCTATTGTATGTGACCAACCTAAGACTGCATCAGGACATGGAAATCCTAACCACGTATGTTTCTTCCAACAAGCGTCTTAACGCTTCTTTATCAATGCTCCCCACTATAGGAACTCCCAAACTAGGAAGCGATCCCTCTTAGGATACACTCCTCAGAAGCTGTCTCGAAAGTGGTCGGTTTAACCGACGTCCTAGATACTCTCTGATCCGGACGACGAGATCACAGCAGCTATCGAAATAATGACTGTTGCGAATTCTTCGGACGATGATGTCTAAGAGTCGACCCCGCCGGCGGTCGTCCGGCCTGTATTCTATCAGTCTCCCTCATATCCAAGCTTTTTCTCTCTCTCTCTCCCCCGTCCCAACTAAGGTTGAGCCAACCGGTTCAAACCACTTCCCCAGTCTGTGTGCCTTGCCGCAGTGCGCAAGTCCCATCCCATATCCCAACTCTTAAGTCCAACTCTAAGGCATTCCTGTTTGTGGGTTTGCGCTGGCCCCACTGATTCCGATTACTGGTAAGGAGGCCTAGCTAGACCTACCCAGTTCTACCCAGTCAAGTAAAAAAAAAAGCGGCTAATATAAATTATAATTGATGATGATAAAATATAAGTTCATAAATGTTGATATTTGCCTTTTCCAGCAACAAGAAGTGGGTGACGGCCCAGTGCCGTGGTGTTCACCGGACCAGCTGTCATTCGTGGCTGAGCAGGTGTCACACCACCCGCCCATCTCCGCGTTCTACGCCGAGCATGTCAACAAACGCATACAGGTACCAGGCGGCCATAACCAGCAAGCAGTATGACGGTCACTGGACCAGCTATCGTTCGCTGCCGAGCAGATGTCACACCACCCGCCCATCTCCGCGTTCTACGCCGAACACGTCAACAAACGAATACAGGTACCAGGCGACCATAACCAGCAAGCAGTATGACGGTCGCCGGACCAGTTGTCATTCGTAGCTGAGCAGGTGTCACACCACCTGCCCATCTCCACGGTCGAAATGCCTGTAGAACTACCTTAATCGTAAAAGCCGACCAATGAATCACAGGGAACAGGAAGCAGCTTCCTCCTAGAGTAAAATGAACACATGTACGGCAATCGACAATCCGCATGCCAAGCGTGGCCATTAGGAAAACCCACAGAATGGGCGAAACTCCGGGAAAGGATTGAAATTATGATGATTACTCGCCTATTATTTATTTTAACTGCCATAAAATTGAAAGTTATGAGGTCTTTTTTGTCTGAATTTCCATTAGTAACAATCGTATTTTGCTACGAAACCGTTAACTTTTCAGGATTACAAAACAAACCTAACCTAAAGGTGCGTCCTTACTTGTATCATTTGCTCGTATCCGATCACCGTGGCGTGGCATGACTGCGTATCGCGCTGCTTGGACGCTCATTGTTGGCGCGGCGATCACGCCTGACTTGTCCGATCTAAGTGTGTGATACGCGTAGCAACATGGATTTCGAGCGATCAGATCGGCTCAACGTCCAAACGCGTGATCGTGACATGCGATCATGCCACGGAACGAAGATCTGATCGGGCAAATAATACATATGTGGACGCACCTTAATGGGTTACAGGGTGACCTTTTCAAATAACATGAAAATTTGATGGTTTCAGAATTATGACAAATGTTTTTATGACTTACATAATATTACATTAAGACTTTCAATGATTATGGGCAGTGACCGGAATTAGGTGAGCTAAATTACCTAAAGTTCGCGAGTGGACGTTATAGAGAGTGGTTACAACCGGATAAATATAATATTTTATTTGGGTTCCGGGTATTCGATATTTATTCGGGTACTTGTCATAATATTGAACGTGACATGTTTTCTTTACAGTGCAGCATGTTTAATGTTAGTTTTTAGTAAAAAGGGCTAGACAAAAGAAGGTATGTACAAGATTTCTAAGAAGTAGTTGTAAGACGAATAATATGGGTTTCCCCACGCATTGTTTATTAATGACTCTCAAAGGGGCATGCTAGAGCCAAGCGGCGTAAACAATTAGTACTCAAAAGATAAGGAAGATAGTAAACGGTCAAGTACATACTCAGGTAGGTAGATGGACCAATTCGCTCCTGAACCCTGGTCAGTTGAGTTAGTGCGTGTGTGGTTTATCGGATTTATCGTAACGATTGATTTTTGACTTTGGCTTGTTTTATGGTATACTGGATATTCTTCAAATTATGACCTTGGCCTGAATTTAACGATTACGATTTGCTGCGTTTCTCATGCGGTAAGTCAACCCTAATTTTAATATGCCACGTGGGCATTTTATTGGACTAGATTCGTAATATTTAAGAATTTCTTTGTATGTATAAAAATTAAGGTTTCTGAATTGTTGACGTTTTTTTCTTTTATTTATTTGTTAATTTTACCTTTTATTACACACAAACAGAAAAATAATGACAAATCCGCCACAAGGCCTGTTTGAATATGGACAACCACATGTTATGTCTTCAGAAGCGAGTGAGTTACCTGAGTATGTGCTTAACCCTATACGTACTTGCTTCATTATCTTTCTAGTACTAGTAGCTTACACTATTTTGACGCTAATACGCCACTCTGACAAGCATTGACAATGAATAGGAAAACACAGATTACTAATCTACAATATATTTCTACTTTATGGCTGGAATGAAACCATTTTCCATCATTAGGGTTAGTACTCGCAGTGCCCGCATGAATATCGAATAGGAATCCAAATAAAATATTATAGTTATCCGGTTGTAACCAATCTCTATTATGTCCACTCGCGAACTTAAGGTATTTTAGCTCACCTAATTCCGGTCACTGATTATGGGAAAACAAAGGGATCCGACAGAAACTTAGTTATATTGTTCCGTTTCCAGTTCGAAGCGTGGGTGTGGACGAAGAGCAAGTTCCTAGGACTGTCAATTGGCGTACACAACATCGGCAAGGGTACGGTGACGCTGCTCGACACGGCCGAGGAGTACACCCTCACCTTCCCAAACGGATACGGCAGGTGAGACCTGGGTCGATATTGGACCGGATCCTAAACTTTATTGAGTCTATTCAAATTCCGGACGTTTCAAAAGCTTTACAGCGTCTATAAATTACGCAGCTTATATCAATTAATGAATCATAATCATAAAAAAATCAACCAATAAATAAGCGTCTGTGTTAACGAGGTAGACTGAAAAAATATATTTTTCCCTGAGAAAGTTACAATTCGTACAAAGACTAGAATTTAAATGACTTAGTCGGGGAGTTTTCTTTGCAGCTTTTCTTTCTCTTAAGTAAGCCTCAGTTTGTGCAAAGCTGGCAGTTTTACAAATAGAATAAGCCCTTCTGGTACATGTGTCTTCACACATTTTAGAAGCTTTAAATACAATTTTATTTCTCTAGATCAATACTAACGGTCCCTTGGATCGAGCTCGGTGGCTCAGTGTGCATCGAGTGCGTCCAGACCGGTCACAAGGCGAACGTGGAGTTCCTCACGAAGCCATTCTACGGCGGGAAGAAGCACCGCGTCACATGTGAGGTATTCGCCGGCGCGGACAAGAAGCCGTACTACACGGCGCAGGGCGAGTGGAACACGAGGGTCGACGGCCGGTGGACGGACTCGGGGGTGAGTGGTCCCTATGGTTTTCATGCTTTATGGTGTCAAGGTTTACGCGGACAAGAAACCGTACTACCTGTGTTGATAAAATTTGATATCTAAAGGCAAAATCTCGTGACGGTGCATTCTAAGATTCGCAGAATCGGTCCTCAGTGCTGCAATGAGGCTTAGGTCTGGCTTGACGTCAGAACCCAGGAATCCTTACTTTTCTTAGGGCATAGTACGGATCCTCAATTTTCTTAGGGAGTAGTGTGAATTGTCCGAGCCGCAAGGTGCGTGACCCCTCGTAAGAGCTGCAAATGAGGGTTAATGTGTGGTTTCAGGAGTTGCTTGTGACCAGATCCCGGGAATCCTTACTTTTCTCAGAAATAGAGCAAGAGTCAAGACCGCGAAAGGCGTTGCTGACGTGAATATTTTTATGATTCCAGCGCAACGAGGTGCTGTTCGAGGTGTCGAACATGAAGCCGCGGCGCAAGCGCGTGGCGCCCGTGTCGCGCCAGGCGCCGCACGAGTCGCGCCGCGTGTGGCGCCACGTCACCGCCGCGCTGCGCGCCGCCGACTGCGAGCAGGCCACGCTCGCCAAGAGCCGCGTCGAGCAGGCGCAGCGCGACCAGGCCAAGCTGCGCCAAGCCACCGGCGACAAGTGGAACACGCAGGTGAGCCACGTGTACACTGCGAGCGGGCCACGCTCGCCAAGAGCCGCGTCGAGCAGGCGCAGCGCGACCAGGCCAAGCTGCGCCAAGCCACCGGCGACAAGTGGAACACGCAGGTGAGCCACGTGTACACTGCGAGCGGGCCACGCTCGCCAAGAGCCGCGTCGAGCAGGCGCAGCGCGACCAGGCCAAGCTGCGCCAAGCCACCGGCGACAAGTGGAACACGCAGGTGAGCCACGTGTACACTGCGAGCGGGCCACGCTCGCCAAGAGCCGCGTCGAGCAGGCGCAGCGCGACCAGGCCAAGCTGCGCCAAGCCACCGGCGACAAGTGGAACACGCAGGTGAGCCACGTGTACACTGCGAGCGGGCCACGCTCGCCAAGAGCCGCGTCGAGCAGGCGCAGCGCGACCAGGCCAAGCTGCGCCAAGCCACCGGCGACAAGTGGAACACGCAGGTGAGCCACGTGTACACTGCGAGCGGGCCACGCTCGCCAAGAGCCGCGTCGAGCAGGCGCAGCGCGACCAGGCCAAGCTGCGCCAAGCCACCGGCGACAAGTGGAACACGCAGGTGAGCCACGTGTACACTGCGAGCGGGCCACGCTCGCCAAGAGCCGCGTCGAGCAGGCGCAGCGCGACCAGGCCAAGCTGCGCCAAGCCACCGGCGACAAGTGGAACACGCAGGTGAGCCACGTGTACACTGCGAGCGGGCCACGCTCGCCAAGAGCCGCGTCGAGCAGGCGCAGCGCGACCAGGCCAAGCTGCGCCAAGCCACCGGCGACAAGTGGAACACGCAGGTGAGCCACGTGTACACTGCGAGCGGGCCACGCTCGCCAAGAGCCGCGTCGAGCAGGCGCAGCGCGACCAGGCCAAGCTGCGCCAAGCCACCGGCGACAAGTGGAACACGCAGGTGAGCCACGTGTACACTGCGAGCGGGCCACGCTCGCCAAGAGCCGCGTCGAGCAGGCGCAGCGCGACCAGGCCAAGCTGCGCCAAGCCACCGGCGACAAGTGGAACACGCAGGTGAGCCACGTGTACACTGCGAGCGGGCCACGCTCGCCAAGAGCCGCGTCGAGCAGGCGCAGCGCGACCAGGCCAAGCTGCGCCAAGCCACCGGCGACAAGTGGAACACGCAGGTGAGCCACGTGTACCTACCTAACCTTCTTGGTCATCAAAAAGGTTTCCCACTATACTATGACACATCTGCGATGTAATCATACAATACAGTACGATACTCGTAACAAATGGTAGGTACAATTAGACTCAACAAGTCTCTCCTATTCCAGATGTTCAGTCCCGTGGGGGAGGAGGCGTGGGAGTACAACGCGCCGCTGCGCAAGCGCCGCGCCGCGCGCGACCACGACACCGAGCGGTAGTGCGCCGCCGGGTGGCCTGGACACGGGGCTTTGTCCACCTAACCAAACTGGGATAAGGTTTATGAAGAGAATAGGGTCTATTACTTATACTGCTTTCTATTCTGGGCTAGAATTAATGGGTCATTTTCAAAAGTTTGTGTAGCAACAAATGTGTTTAAAAAGCGTTTATTTTTCTTCTTTTATATACGAACCGAAAGCTCGACAATACAGCTAATATATAAGTTATAGGATATTTAACTTCCTGAAAACTTCTGCACATGGTAGTGGCAAATCTCACAGACTATTTGGAAATGACCCAATAATAACAGAAGACTCTCTTTTAATCTGAACAAAAGCCGCGCGTAGCGTACGAGCGAGACGGCGAACTGCGAGCAATTTTTGCAACTACTGCAGCGCTCGTGAAGTGAACTCGCACGCTACGCATCACGCGCTTAATATTTGACGAACGGCCTCATGACTGCGGTCGCTGTTAGGTACTTATTGCTGCGACGTGATCGTGGAACGTGGAGTGTGCCGCACCTATGTTTGTGCCCTTATTGTCTCTTCCCACGTTCAGTGCCAGAAAGGCGACATATGCGTTTTCACACTCATGCAAGTTTGGCTTGGGAGTGAATGTATTATCCGAATAACTTTTATTCCAGTTTGGTTTAATACGGCCTTAATGTGTTTACACACGG
Source organism: Hedya salicella (assembly GCA_905404275.2). Taxonomy (NCBI): domain Eukaryota; kingdom Metazoa; phylum Arthropoda; class Insecta; order Lepidoptera; family Tortricidae; genus Hedya; species Hedya salicella. The sequence goes on from FR990112.1 coordinate 19,228,945, forward strand.
CACCCGATCTTGAGGAAATGAATTTGAATAAGAATCGATAAGTATATCGGGAAACCTTTTACAAGACCGAAAGCAATTACTGTACCCTCGAACAAAACCAATTGTCTCCACAATTGTTAGGCCAATTGTTCCTTTGTAAAAGACATAGTTAACACTTCTAAAGGCCTTTATTTTAATGTGAACCATCTTGCCTTAATATAAAGCCGGCCTTTGTGTGACAAAAGTGTTTGCAGTCCACTCACAATACTGCACACACACACACTAGCATCAACTTTAAAGTAGACAATTATGGTTTTAGTGCACAATTAAGATGCTGTGCTGTGTTCGCTGCTACAATAGTCCTCGCTTTTGATCTCGAAAAAAAAGATTCCCAATATATGTAATGATCTAAATACAGCATTATATACACTGCAGGATCTTGGAATATGAACAGCGGGTCTGTTATGATAGCGTTTTCCGTGCGATAGATAAGTAATAAAGCATGCGTCTCCTTGCAACACGTATATAAGTGTGAAAATGTCGAGTCTTTTTGTTTATTTCAATGTCGGGTAATTTATCTATTTCGCCATTTAATGCCAGGCCCGTTAAAATCAAGTTCTTTATTTTTTTACTCTCTCAGTGGCGATTTGCTCTTTCTCTCTTTAGCAAGAATTTGATATTGGGTACCACCCCAGAGAAAAAGATAGAAATTGCCATCGGCATGGTTCAAGTCCAAAATTTCTGTACTTCAACCTCTTCATTGCAACATCCAGTATTTTACTGGATATAGTTTATTTGCTTTTCCGGGAAATCTTGGTGAGGCAGGACACTTTTCTGCGGAAAATCAAAGGAGCCGAGGAGAGAGTAACGCCTGGAACTATCAATTACATCCTGTATATTTTAAGCGTTGCGGTTGCGACATATACGATATTTATTTAGGTATTTAACTAAATGGTAAACGAAAAAACCCACGTGACTTGTTTCGTCATATACCTTTGATTCCCGGAATGTTTTTTCGTGTCTTTTGTACGGTCGGCAAAAAACTTGGTCTACCACTTTGAACTTTAACCAGGCCTACCTTTTTTTCGAAATTTGGATTGGGTGTTGTGTAATCGCACTAACTCCATCTAAGTCGAAACGTTCTAATCCGATTAGAAATCATAAGTTCACTAGTCAGTAACACCGTGGTGAATTCCTACCATATGACAGATACTCTCATTGGCCACTGATGTGGGAGGCAGATGGCTCCATGGTACAGTAGTAGCTGGCAATATTACTACTGACATATGTCAAATTGCATACTAAAATTGTCACTTACTGACGTCAAAAACCTCAACACGGTGCCGGCTGGCGACCAAAGGGATTTATAAAATTCTTCATTTTTGGTCACATCGAGATGCATCTATCGAAGATATTCGAACGGCTCTGTCAATGTCTCATTTAAAAAAGTGTCGAAGAAGCATCTCGATTAAAACCGAAAACTGGCCTCCCGTATTGAAAAGTGTAATGAATGCCTAAAAGAACTCCATTATTCCTAGTCACCCCACTAGGAATAATGGAGTTCTTACAACATGCGGAACTGACGTGCAATGTAGTGTCTAGCGAAACTTATATTGGACTTGTATTTTTCGTCAAATGGGGTGGGGACACGTCTGGGGCTACACTGTCAGACATAGGAAAATAAATGTTTCAATAAGGGTGATATGCGATTTGCTTAAATTTTTTTGCTGCTGTTTGCTGTTCAAGACATTCTCAATTGCTGCTCAAGACATTCTTAATAGCAACATGAAGAAGACTATAGTCATATTTATTTCATCAAATCGATATTTATTTATGTTGATTTATAATGTATTTTTTTAGGGCCATTGTTGCTAGATATAACTGTTTTTTTTTTCTATTAAACAGGGAAGTTTTGTGCAAGTTTAAATTATTATTTAATTGTATTTTGTTTTGCCCCAGGGTAAAGTCACCCACACAAAAAATAAAATGAAATAACGATCTTTATTCTGTAAGTAGGCCGCAAGGACACTTTTACAAGTCTGACTCTACGGCACACGATTCACAAATCAAACCAATGCAATGCATGACAGATATCCTCATAATAACGATGTTATGAGGATATCTTGTATAGCGTACTACTGAAAGAAATTCGAAATCTGAGAGATATCAGAAAAACGCAGTATGCCAAATGTAACGACTTTTGTGGACTTAGTGACAACCGTAAACTGGGGCGACTTTAGGAAAAAATGGGGCTACTTTGATATATTTAGAATAAAAGGTGGAGATCAAAAAGTTGTACTAACTCATGTAATAAAATTTTGGATGAAAGTTTCCGTTGTGCAACCAGTGATTAACCATACAATTGTAATGAATATGATAGATGCACAACGGAACAGTTCCGTTTCGTCGGGTTTGTAGTTAACTACAGTCAAAGCGGTAACTATTTGGGCTGCACTCTAATATAATAAAGCACTGTTATTGTTAGCTTGATTCAGTACAGTTAGGTCATTTACAAAGACATTACACCTACCTGCCACAGGTCATACGAAAAAAACGACGTACAAAATGATTTTCCGAAGTCGCCCTACATTTTCAAGTTACCCCAGTTTACAATAACCTCCCATCACGGAGCTCTTCTACTCTAACGCCTCTGAAACTGTTGTTGTAATTCGATACATTGTAATGAAAAGTGACATCAGCCTTGTTTACTAATATTTAAAATTGTGTTCAAAATGTTGATTTAAAAAAAGGGGCGAGAGTTTGTGAGCTGTTAAAGTCTTTCTGATTTTAGAAGGATGCTTCTTTTATTGAAGCCCTAAGGTGACATAAGAATATTATATATATTATAGATATGCCTATAGGCCGACAGAAGGAAAGAGTGAGACGCTGGGGTATAGCGTTAATAGGTTTGACGGGTCTACCAGTTTCTAATAACTCTAAATCGTTTGTTTATTAAAGAGTAATATTTGAAGACGACATAACGTCACTTATCTAAAATACAATGCAATACTTCTTTTAAACTTTGCATCAGTACTGTTATACCTTATCGATTATCTACTTAACGTTTGCTACCTTACAGGTTATATTAAGAACATGTATCATACGAGTCTCACCTATACATCACCTAAACCCGAAAGACTTTAGCATCCCATAGAGTGTACAATAGTAGGCTCATTAAAAAGGCACTTAAGTACTTTTTAATTTCAGAAAAACCTATAGGAGTTTCTATAGGGAAATGCCCAAAATGGAAAGTTTCATATGATTGTGAAATTTTCAGAAATATCCGGAAACTTTGGTAAAATTTTCGAAACTTTCACATCTGTAAACATTGTTGGATCAGGCTGCAGGCGTTTCAACCGTATTCTGTCAATATTCTGTAACACAAACGCACCGGCGGTTTAAACACCCGCGGCCTTATTCTGTTATGGACCGACTGTACAGATATAGGCGCCCAGTTCAAATAATGGCGTATTGGTAGAAGAGTGGGAGCTTACGTTTATACGGATTTAACTGCTTCGATACTTGCCATATCTTTAACTAATTTAACGCCACATTACTTCTTGAAGTCGGGCGATCGTACAAGGGAAATAGTACAGAAGTTGGGCTTCATCTATTTATTGAGACTTACGGACATAAGTATTGTTACTACCCTCAAAAATGTTTGTAGGTATCTGAAATCAATCTCGGTAAAAGGCAACAAGTGCATACTAGCGTCACATAGCCTTACTACGTTTTTTAACAAAATGACACGGCATGTGATAATACATTGACTTCTATACTATTATAAATAAAGTGTAGAAATGAAATGTCTGTACATATGAGATATTACAAAAAAAAGATTGTAACGGACTATTTGGAGATCACTAAATCGTTTTTTTTTTTGCATTTTTTGTATGTTTGTGTGGTTGTGGCTTCATCAAGCCAAATTGGCTTAACTGATGTCAACTGTTTTGGTTACATAGGTAGCTGGGTATCCACAGATTATAGGATACATTTTACCCGACTACGCTGAATAAAAAGGGAGGGGTAATGACGTTTTCTCCTCTGCGAACGAAGTTGCGGGCACCCTCTAGTATTTTAATATTTCCTTTGAATATTTTTTTTTAAGTATACTCAATGAATAAGGATAATAAACAATACTCGTACATTATTGTTGGTTTTAGATTGCTTTAATTTAACTACAGCAAATACTAAGAAGATTCGCTAAAACTTTATAATGTTAAATTTATGTGCATCCCGTAGACCACTGTAAAGATAGCACCAGACCGTTTCTCAAAAGCTTGATACTTATTGTATTACAAGCGCAACAATTAAAAAGAGACTTCCACTTGTAATAGAACTTACAAGCGTTTATGAAACGGGCCCCAGATATATCTATACACACGAAGTACTCAAAAATATCTACACTAATTCTTACTCTCTTGTTAATAAAGTCCTTTATAGATTTTTTTTAGCTCCTTGTTCGTGTATATTTGTCGACTGTACTTTGAATGTCATCGCTGAACATTTTAAACTTGGTTTACGAGGCCAGTTCAAACACAAAATTACAAGTGAGGTCTTAAGTTACTTAATATTAAAATAAATAATGCCACAAGGGGCAAAAGGTAGACGTGATAGGGAAAGTTCTGAAGTCGAATGTAATTTTATTGGCAGTGACAACTATAGAAGTCTGCGCACTGTACACGTCACCTGTATCACCTATAGATGTTCCGAAATTATTTTTCCAAACATTCAATTTTTTGTGATTTCTTAACACTGTTCATTGGAAGAATTATAAAGTTAACGTTACCGATTTACGGGAGAGAATTCACAAAAAGTTTCAGATAAAACATGTATTTTACTAATTATCAGGAAAACACAGTTTTGGAATATCGTTAGTTACATATATAGCTACTTATGGTGTATTATTTGTTCTTCTCAATTTGTAGACTAGAGGCCGATAGTAGAACTGTAGATTAGACATTAAAATGTTATCTTCAGTTTAATGAAGACGGCGATGAAGCAGACGAACTTTTAACTTAATGGTTAAGGTAATTAAGGTGTTCAAAGCTATTATTAACAGAGTTGGAGCCAATTGCTAGTTACTTCATGCTCTGTTAGGTTTTAACGGCTAATTACGTCAATGGCGACATTGGACCTAAGGCTTGCCCAAAGGCCAGACTAAATTTAAGTCCGAAGAACTTATTTTGTAGAAATAGAAAGAGTATGTGTACCCTTTATCGATCCTTACTTTCCTTAATTAGTAAACAACTTTCTATCTCGAAAAGGTATATTTTGATCTAAATCAAGATGTTTCTTTATGAATAAATTTACCCAAGATAATATTTCCAATTTCTTGTCAAATATTATTGGCGCCAAATTAGATGTATTAGACAATATAGATGCGATACTATATAAGAAGCCAAGCAAGGATGGATAGACCTCCAACTACGACCCTGTGATCCAGTGTTTGGTTCGATCGAGATGTATCTGTGTCGTGCGTGAGATTGCATGAAATTTTAATATAGTTCAAAATTTTAACTTTTTAACTTTGCTGGTTTTTTTACTTACCGTGTTTTTGAGAAATATAAGTTTTATGAAACTTTATCGTAATTCGGAACTTGCGTCCATTGTTTTATAATGTCAATAAATTCTGTTTTACTGGAGTAGGGCTGCCATCCCTCCGGGTTTCCCCGGATTTGTCCTAGTTTACAAGCTGTCCGGGGGCCATCCGGGCGGGTTTTTAAAGTGTGTCCGGGTAAAACCCGGACTCTTTTTGTAACAGAGAAAACCTTATTGAACTGAATAAAATCTAACATGTCCGGGGAAAAATGCGATTTCCTCCAAATATTCAGGGTTTTTGAAGTCGTCCGGATTCCGGTATATTCAAAATGGCAGCCCTATACTGGAGGATATGTATATAAAGGATCAACAGGGATTGAGCAATAAGAACTTCAGAAATGACAGTCAAAGTCCGGCAATATCTGCTGAGCGTCAAAACACCTCATACAAAATGGGCATACGCTATGACGTCATTCGTTAATAGCAGGCAGTAAAGCTATACTGTAAAAACTAGTTTTCATTTTTGGCCGTGAAAACTACGTTTAAGTACGTAGTTCTTAAAAAAAATAGTAGCAAATTTGTTTTCTTCACTATTGGATGATTTATAAAATAGATATATTGAGCATGCAATATCTTTATGAAACATTTCCATTTATTGTGGGTTTTAATTTTATTGTGATAATGTGGTGTTTTGGAACCTGTATAGATACAATAATGATGTTTTTCTTTATGCTTTTATATTCCCCATTATGAAAACCTATGAATTGAGATAAAAGAAACCGATCAGGATATTTAAAAATTACTCACGAAGAGTTGTTGTGATTTTTTTAGTGCTATTATGTAGAATCGCGAATAGATATCATTTCGGTCGAACGAATTGGGCTCGAGAAAGGTTAGTACAACTGACCTCTCATTCACGTGACAAATGTTTCCCATCTCTTTCTATTAAATACAGTGCGCGGGAGACGAGTGAAACCAGTTGCGCTAACCTTTCTGTTCGTTATATTCCTCATGTTGAGACTCCGCGCGGTCCTTATAAAGCTGGATTTCACCAAACTGGAATAAGGCTTAGTCGAATATTAAATGAAAAAATGATCAAACATTTGGTGTTAATGCTAGAAATAAACCTTATTCCATGTAAGTGTCTAAACGAGAGTAAAAAAAACAAGTATACTTACCTCTTGCTCTTACTTTATGGGTTAGAGCGAGTTGTGAAAACTATGTCGACCAACACTCTCGTTGCGACACTTCCACCGACCGGCGCCTATTTTTTTAATCCTCTAATCTTACCTGTTTTGTAAATTCTCGACCTCTATGGCCTATCTATGATAAAACGAGCAATAATCATGTAAATATTCCTTAAATCATAAGGATCGCAACGCTTTTGTAATTATTTGATTTTACCACGCGACGAGCACCGACGAGATGTTTTTTTTAAACATAGCAACACTGAATGGAGTGTCGGAAACTACTTTTTAAACGCGGCAATGTTGTCACGTGTAATTTAGACGTGTGAAAATTGTAACAATTTTTATTTCACGACGAAATCTAATTTAGTGAAAAAGACTGAGATTGTTCTAACGAAAATTAATAACGAGCGGCGGCGGGCGAAGACACGTGCAAATATTATATCATTCAATCACATAGAATTAAATATTTACTGCATAGTGATTACTATCATGTTATATATTTAAAATAAAATTTAAATTAGTTTCATTTGTTTTATTTACACAGCGTTTCACTTCGACTGGACAAGAACATAAACGACGACCTGTTTAGCTTACCGGGAGTAACGTTGACTGCAAAGCTAAGGTCCTGGGTCCCAATCCCGGTAAGGGCAAATATTTGTGTGATGAGCACAAATATTTGTTCCTGAGTCTTCCATGTTTTCTATGTATATATTCGTCAGTCAATCATTAATATATCATCGTCTAGTACACATAACACGAGCCTTTTTGAGCTTACCATGGGACTAGGTAGAAATGTGTAAAAATTGTCCCGTTAATATTTATTTATTTATTATTTATTTATAAACTATTTAATATCAATTCTGTCACCAAGAGCATTCGCCTGTAATGTAATTTAATGTAACAATCCGTTGAACGCTTTCACGCCAAGGAACCCGCTAAGTGGGTGCTCGGGTCGTAGTAAGTTTTCGCTATATACGCATTCTCCGATGTCATCGCGCGTAGCGCTACTCAATGAGATTATTCCCACCTGTTACCACTGGTAACAGCTTGGTTTTTTCCCATATGTTACCAGTGGTAACCACGGGGGGGGGGGGGGGATCCCTGCAGTTACCACCAACACCAATGTTTGTGGTCCTGCCCCCCTATTGCTTAACGCGTTTGAAGCTCGCAATCAAAATCAAGTGTCATGATTTTGTATGGGCTATGACAGCTGATTCATTTCTGCGCCCTTCCAGGGTCTGCGCTCTGTGCCTGGGCACTGCTGGCACCGCCCTATTTACGGCACTGCTTGGCAGGCGAGCGTGCGGTATGCCTTTCGGCGACAAAAGTCGGAAGGGGATGTTCATTGATTACGTTACTTATTATGTTACACACCTCCGAGCAACTGTCTTACCGCGGGCGACGTGTTAAGTTAAACGGACGGCCTATCTAATTCATTTTAAATAGCGGTGGCAGCTGTTACCTCAGACTCAGACATCTTACGAGCAGGGCTTGGAACCGGTGTTTATAAATCTTCTAAAATACACGCTATTTCTGGAATGTTTTAAAACTGTATTTAAACGACAAATATCTTTGGGAACACCTGATTCGATTTCAAGATTTTTAATAAAACTAAAAAATAACCGGTTATTTTGTATGAAGTATGAAGAGAATACCGGTTCCCAAGCCCTGTGAAAGTCACAATTCATAGTGACTACCGCCGTGCGGAGGGTGGGGAAAGCACTGTGCCAATCCGCGGCTATCAGAAGGTCGCCCTCCTAGAAGCCTAACACGAACCGAGGAGTTTACCGCCATAGTACCCTTCGGAGATCGGTGCAGGCCCCGGACACGGACAATTGTGCAAGTAAAACGTAGCGACAATGCAGCGACGCTTCCGTGTAACATGACGTGTACTGCACCAGGATGTTGCTCAGATGGCAAGCACCACTGATGAACACCCCCCCCCCCCCCCCCTCCAACGCCTCCTAAACCCCGCATAAAGATAAGATTATTAGCTGACCGAGCCGACAGTCCCTTGCAGAGGTACTGGATATCTGCATTTCTGAGCAGGTTTATTATGTTAATTAGTACATGTAGTCACTAAAATTGGTATGATAATTGCGATTAACCTAGCTCTTAATAATTTACTAACAAAATGATGGACCCCTGTTGTCTTAAATAAAAAAAATTGAATTTGAATAAATGCAAAGACCAGTGGCGGAGATAACACCAGGCTCCGAACCCTGGAACCAAGGGCTCGGTGTCTCCGTCTCGCAAGGAATGCAGCCCATGAATGAATCACGCGAGACTTCACTACCCTACGTTTACTGCCACGACCGCTACGAGTCCGACACCTGGAAGGAGCACTGATAGGACAACCAACGCGCCCCCCTCCCCCGTAGTAGGTATCAGTGTTATCAAAGATTCCTTTCTGAAGGGGAGACTGGTCACTGCGATCCCAGTCTGGAATCTGGATTTAATAAATACTGGGAACGCGTACATCCGATGCACAGACAGGCCCTAGGATAAGTCGGATTGAACCAGCTTTATGGGATCCAGCGAATCACGACTTGTATGTGTACGTTATATAACCCTTTAAAACAAGCCGCCCGCCCATAAACTATAAATTATATTAGATATAAACTGGCAACTTTGAAGAAAAATTTATGGGGGTTATAGTTCAGTTATTATAAAGTTATTTCCAGACGGAAGAATTTAGCCAATTTAGTAATTGACCTGTCAAAGCGACACATAACACACGATACAACCACATTGGCAATTTTTATTTTTACTCCTGCCAGACGAATGCTTTTTTAATATAACCCGTGTAGGAAAACTAAAAGATTTGCCTTATCACAGATATAACTTACAGCAAACCCTATGGAAAACTTTATACAGATATTTATTTTTAAATTGGCCGAACAGTTGAAACAAAAGTCAAACAGTATGATTATAACTAGATTGGTTAATTACAGATAAAAACTGGAGAAGAATAAAAGATACCCGCAGCTTTAGACATTACCACATTAAACAAATACTGTCATCATCGCCTATATAAATCGCTTGACTGCGCGCTAGTCGCTTATTGAAGTTATTGACAGACCTTTAAAACGTTCCGAAAAAAAAAACGATATAATAACGATATATTTCGTTTGTATTTTAAATCTCGTTCAAATAATATCATTATTCCTATTTATAACGTTATATCATATCACAACGGAATGAAAACCACAACATTATAAAATAGCGTTATAAAAGTTTAAATAACGTTATGAACTACGCGCTGTTGCCGCTCCGTATGCACATCTTTGGTTAGGCACACGGCACGCCAGCGGCCGGCGCTGGATTAATGTATTGCGCAACGTTGCTATCGTGGCGGCCAATATAATGTGTATATGTATGTAAAGAGAGAATAAATGCGGCCGTCACGATTGTGGTAGGCTATCTATATAACATACCTATTGTCTCTTTCGGGCAACTTTCTTACTCCTTCCACAATATAATCTGCTTCGCTTTAGTCTGATGTTGTCAGGACTCAAGTCACCACCTGTAGAAGTTAAAGTACCATAGCACCAATATCCCTCAGTGTCTCTAGCACCTGGCGGCTCTATTCTACACCTCATATTATGGGGAAACCCCTCGTCAATAGGATCCTGGAAATTACAGATCCCAGGCCTCGGTTATCACTCCCCGACCGTAAATCGGAAGTAACAACCTACCCAATATCTTGTTCATAGGATCCTCGAAATTACAGATCCCAGGCCTCGGTTTCCACTCCCCGACCGTAAATCGGAAGTGACAACCTACCCCATACGTTGTCTAAATAATCTCGGAAACAGAAGAAAATATTGTCACAAGTCAAATTGTAATTTCATAGTTTTAATAATAACCCTGTGAACAAGTTAGGTAGGTACCTACTTCTTTTTACTATAAAGTTTCATGAGAATTGTTCATGAACATAAACACATTGGTATGGATTAGAATGGTCTTCTAATACAGGGCTTATTGATGTTGTTTCAGGAAGCTATGAAACTGTACTTGCTTAATATTATGTCATCCTGTCTGTTTTTATATTATAAGAATATGTTATTTGTTACAGAAAAGTTGCCAAGCAGCAAATTGGTTCATTTTTTAAGTTTAAATTTTTTATCAGTCGCATTCAAGGACATGAATGTGAACAGAAAAGTGAGACCTATAACATAGATAACTTGGCTACAGTAAGTTTTAATTTCAAAGCCAAATCATCCCAACTTACTGGTTACATTCTCATGCAAAAACACAATTTGGGAAAGGATAACATAATAAAAGTGAAAATATCATGCCAAGAACCATGTTATAGCGCAGAGTGGATTTGCGCAGATGAAGATAACTTGAGAAAAATTGGAGAAATTAAATATGATTCAACATGTGGCAATGCCAATATGTATCTGTTGGAAGTAAGTATCTATGTGAACAAAATAGAATCCCTATTTGCAAAGCTTTATGAAGATCGTGAGTTTACTGATTTTAATCTAAGCACGGATGAAGGCTGTGTGGCGGTGCACAAGGCTTGCCTTGCGGTTCACAGTGAGGTGTTCAAAGCCATGCTTAGTGGAGAGTGGAAAGAGACAGCATCAGGACATGTAAAGGTTAAGGAAGTGAGTTTACAGACACTGCAAGACTTGAAACGGTATATGTACTCGGGCACGCTGCCTGACAAAGGCTTGCAACCACTACTCCTGCTTGCTATGTGCTACTTGTTGGAGAATCTGAAGGCACAATGCATTATAAAGCTAGCCCAAACGGTTACATCTGAAGACTTGTACAGCTTATTAGAATTTGCCATTGAGAACAAAATACCTGAGTTAACATTTGCCATTCTGTTGATTTTGCCAGACGATGTTGTCCAAGGTGCCCAACAAATCATCAATAGGAAGAATGTCAAGGAAGAGCCTGATACACAAACTAATAAATAAAACTTTTACATAGTTTTTAAAAGAACTACTTACATTAAGGGAACACAGAGGCAACACAGTCATTTGGATGTGTCTCATTTTTTTTCAGATGTCCATTGATCCTGTTTTTAGATTAGAACAGAACAAATATCTAGTTTAGTGCATTGAAAGCACTAGGAAAGCCGCAAATTAGAATCAAAGTTAAGAATTTCAATTGTGCGGTTGAAATCACTACATAAATAGAGAGAAGTTTATAGAACTGATATTGTCTAAGAAAAATATGTGGCATTTGTCTTTGGCCAAAGCATCAATGGGAAATAGACAAAATGAGTGATGATTTGGATACTGAGCGGAAGTGTAGGTTGTTGGCTGACCGATGCAACATGTTGGCCCTCAGGTTCGCGAGACATACTGTGCAAGTAGACTACTATTTTCAAAGCGTACTGTCAGTTTTAACACAGGCAGCCTGTGGAACAACTTTATGCAGAAGGCATACAACGGCCTCTGTGTTCAATATGTTAACGCGTTCTGAGTGTCGATGGGGATGTTTATTTTATTTTTTTATCAATATATGCAGTAGCTAGGTATATAATGGTCATTCCGTATGGCCAGTGATAATAAAGCCATCATTTGACACAGCTTTTCCCGTAGAAGTCTTTATTAGACAGAGACACTCAATAGAGTGCAATGTCTACCTCATCATTTTACATAATTTCAAAACGTAAAATAAAAATTTACGAATTCTGTCTTCAGAAAAAATTAAAAAATCCAAAACGTTTTCTCACAAGACGTTAAATTCGGCCAAAAACTTGTCGAGTTTGTGATAGGTCACCGTTTTATACAGAGAACAAATACAACACATACACAGATGAGACACACTTAGGAATAAAAAGGTAATGTAATGATTTCCAAATGGCAGAACAGAACGCTCTTCGTCAAATTATCTTTCAAACACAACCATTCGTTCAAAAGCTACAATGCCACAGACAGACAGACACCCACATCAAATTTATTCTAGCATGCATGCCCACAGCATAGGGACTACTGACTAGCTACCTATATGGAATAAAATAAGTATAGTTGAACTTCAACAATTTTGGAACTGATATTATACCTACTTTAAGAAATTAGATAAGTATCTGTAACGTTAAATGTGATACGTACTGATCATTGTTTTCTTCATGAATAACTACTTTTCTGATTTATTCACAACATACTCAAAAAAGGTAAACGTTCTGCATTTTTTTAGGGTTCCGTAGCCAAAATGGCAAAAATGGAACCCTTATAGATTCGTAATGTCTGTCTGTCTGTCATTCCGTATGTCACAGGCATTTTATTTAAAAACTATAAGATGTATATTGATGAAATTTGGAGCATAGTGTCTTGTGTAAACTGCTACTTAGTTTGATAGTAAAATAAAAAATATATATATTTCTACGGGGGGCACTCCATACATGTAACCGAAACTGAAAAAAAAAACAGCAAATATCTATGTGTGGCATATATTTCGACAGTTCTTCTAAAAACACTTGAAGGTTCCTAAGAAAAAAAAATTGATTTAGTGAATATTTTCGGAAATATTCGCTCCGAAAGTAGCAAAAATTGTGTCCCCCCACCTCTATTTTCTGAACGGTATGTTCAAAAAATATGAAAAAATTTACAAATATAAAACTTAATAAATACTTATCGTATTTTTTTTCATCTGTAGTGCATTTTTTTTGTATAAACGGCTGCGGAATCCTTCATGGGCGAGTCCGACTCGCACTTGGCCGCTTTTTTGTGTTTGTTACCTACCTCAGAAGTCCGATGCGAATGTGCAAACAAAGGTATGTATGTTAAGATTCAGTTAAATATAGTAAGTAGTCTTGTTTACATCTACACATGTAAATAACGCGACAAGCTTTTATATCATATACATTTTGTAATGTATAAAATAGATGAGTTTAATTTAAAGGTAATTTTCTTGTTTTTAGAGCATTTAAATACCTAAACACTTATCCTTAAAAAGATTTTTTAAATTAATAATTTTATTTTCAATTTTTTTGGCCCATCTTCAGACCTTGGATATCATGTAGCACCAGAGCTTGCCAAGACGAATCAAAAGAGCCCAAACACGGTGGCTTCATCTTGTTAGATTTAGGAGTTCCTATTGTCACCTTGCAACTCCATCTTGAGACCCTGGATATCATATAGAACCAGAGAGCTTGCCAATACAAATCAAATAATGAGTCTAGACACGGTGGGTTTATCTTGTTTAATTTAGGATAGTTCCTATGGCCACCTTCAGACCCGCTTCAAAGTAACATAATATTGCATTGTTACCGAAGGTACGCAAGTATACCAAATTTGAGCCCAATCGAACATCAAAAAGTGGTTCTAATTCAGCTCACAAGATTTGACCCACACAAATATACACGTATATATGTATATTAACTACTAACACGGCAAGATAAATAAAAGCAGATAATTTTTTTTTTATATCACTACTAAGCAAAAAATAAAAAAATATAAATAAAAAAAGAACAGACTTCAAAATAAACTAAAAAGACATAAATAATCTTTTATTTACGGTACGGATCACATTTGAATCACCTTTTGAAGTCAGTGCCACACCATTCATTTATTACTATGAAGAACATTCATAGTAATTCGTATTTTTGTTGAATAAAGAACTTTATATACTTCAGGTTTGGCAACAACTTCAAACGGTGATTCAAATGTGATCCGTACCGTACATAAAAGATTATTTATGGCTTCTTAGCTTATTTTGACGTAGGTTCTTTTTTAATTAAAAAATTTTTTTTTTTGCTTTTTAGTGATGGATTTTAGTAGTGATATAAAATATATTTTAGAGCCCAGAACGGTAAGAATGAGGAGGCACTTTGCACGCATCTCGAGTCTTTGGAAGTAAGAAATGTAAAAGTTCGTTAGTTCATATTCATTTGTACCTTCCATCATCAGCTCAGTTTGTTTGTCGGATGATGACAACCAGACGAAAACAACTGAATAACTTTAGAAAAATATATAAAAAACATTGTTAGTGCCTATAATATTTGAGGGTTTCTCTCGATTTCCCTGGTATTCCATCATCAGATTCTGACTTGGTGATAAGGAGACTACCTCAGGGACACACTATAAAGAATATGACTAACAGTCTTAACGTACCTACCTATAATAGATGATTTTTTTTAAGAATTATCCTCTAATTCTTAACCATTAAGGAGTTGTACCTTCCGTCATCAGCTCAGCATGATGAGATGATGACTACCATATGCAAATACTTAAATAGCCTATAAAATTTGAGGATTGCCCTCGATTTCCCTGGGATCCCATCATCAGATCCCAACTTGGTGGCAATGGGACCACCTCAGGAGTATATCCTTTCAAATAAAAAAAGAATTTTTAAAATCGGTCCACAAGTGGCAGAGTCTCAAGCGGCAAGTTAAGTCGGAATAACTGAAAGTTTGTACGATACCCTCGGAGTGCGAGTCCGACTCGCACTTGACCGGTTTTATTTTATATTTGTTACTTCCACAAATAACCGGCCGCGGAAGCCCTTATCGTAGGACATAGGTATTGCAAGCACGCAAAACATTAACGTCAATTTGTCTCGCTCTAGTGAATTCAATGTCACAAAAGTTTATCAGAAGTGTCAGAGCAGGCTGGCGAAATTCTCATGTAAATAATTTGGTGAAAGGAATTGTTTGGAACTTGCTGTCCATTTCATACAAATTATGCCAACTTCCCCATTCGTTCTTTATGGGAGTTCCGTCTCTTAAAACATAGTGTTAATGTATTAATCATTCTATAAGTATGACGCGCAGCGCAGCGCACCGCCAACCGACTAGGATAAGTCGGAATCGGATAGTTTCATTATATGACTCAGGCTGATCACACGCGTTTTCGGTAGGTACTTGCGTGCCCTATCAGTTCGTTAGGTTATTTATATACTGGTAAGTAATAATAATAATATAGAGTGCAGTCTTTTATCACTATATTAAATGTAATACCATACCTTTAGCTATTATGTTTATAAGTTATTAACATAAACGGTCGCGAAACAAAAAACGAATCACAACTAATAAGACAATTTAATGATCGATGTTTGTGGAATGCGGTTTGCTGCGAATAACAGGAAGTTTGTGAATAAAAGATAAAAGTGTTACCGTTAACAGTGGGAATACAAACTTTTAAGGTTGGTTATCCGATTATATACTGACATTAACGCATTTCAAAGCGACTTTACAGTCTAACTGTCTAGTGTAGTGTCTTATTAAGGTGGCATTCCGAGATGGGCTGCCGACCGCGTCCGCACGTCCCTCTGCACTCTAAATTAAACCTTAAGAGTAAGGAAAAACGGTTAAATTTTCTGTGTGCAGTGTAAGTGCAGCGGCTGCACGGAATAACCCATACTAATATTATAAATGCGAAAGTGTGTCTGTCTGTCTGTTTGGATGAAATTTGGTATGGAGATAGTCCCGGGCTACTTTTTTCCCGGAAAAATGCCGTTTTCCCCGATAAACGAATTTAACGCGGATGAAGTCACGGGCAGAAGCTAGTTGAGAAATAAAACAGATTGGGAAGCGTATAGATATTCGCTCATTTATTACTAATACTGGAATCTCTTAGAGGTTGGACCTTGCACTTTTTCAACCAAGGAAGCCACTTCGCCCAGGGGTACCTATAGGTAAACTGAGTTGATTCCGACCTGGAGCCTAGTGCAGCCATCGTGCAGGGGGGGATGTGGCTCCGCCGCGCTCCACTCTTAGCTCAATATCTTCGTAAATAAAGTAACTGCATCGTGTTTGGTATCATTTCCGGATGCCAATTTTTGATATAATAATTTTACCATCTCCTATAAAAAACGATTTTGTGAAAATATGATTATATGGTATCTCCTTTTTTCAAAACCTTGTATAATACAAAATTAAAGTGTATGAAAAAATATGTCTAGATAGCCCGTTCATTCAGGATTATAAAAATATACACTTAATTGCTATTATTTACAAATACTTATAAAAAAAAAAAAATTGCCCCTAGCAAACAGGTTTTCTAAAGGCAATTTTCGGTCTGAGCTTGTTATTTGCATAACATAGGCTATTATACATCAACTTATATCTAATTATTAGAAAATTTTAAAACGCTACCTTTGTTTTTGGTAAACAAATAGAAACTTTTCATAGAAAAAATATTTTTTTAATAAATCGTAACGGTCTATACACTTAAAAAAAACTATTCAATAGCCTACTCATTCACAAATTTAAATATACAGGTGTCCCAAGAAGTAGTGATATACTGAAGCTGGGAGGTAGAGGACCTAGAGGGCTATCTAAATCACCCCCATGTATGTTCCGCGATTTTTCGTATTTTCGGAGTTATGACTTTTTTTTTAATTTTTCATCTATCGCCGAGTACGATGAGATTTTTATTTATGGTCACGTGAATTATTGCGGTAGATGCTTGATTTTTTTTGTGTGCTTAGCTGATAGATAGGTCAATTCAGTATGGTAACATTTACTATCGTTAGATCTTTGAATGGAATAAAACAAAAATGCCAAGAATGATAAAATTACCCAATATGTTCACAACTTCAAGGGGCTTTAAAAAGATAAAATCACATAAAAAAAATACCGTTTGGCTTTTAAAAACTTGCTCTATCTATCAGGTAGCTACCCTGAAAATTTCATTTTATTATTCATAAGGCTTCAATCAAAAAATTTAAATCTAAATGTGGTAAGTGCAAAATTTTAATTTACATGATGATTAATACAAACAAAGTAAAACCAATTACAAGGTGTTTAATTACAAGAAATTTTCAAAATGGCCCCCCTGTTGCTCAATGCAAGTGCGACATCGCCGAAAAAAGTTGTCTTTTAAACGTCTGAATGCACTTCTATTATTTTTAATGGTTTCTTCTGCTACTCTCAATTTCCGGGTTAACTCGTCCAAATTGCGGCATTTTATCATTCTTGGCATTTTTTTTTATTCCATTCAAAGATCTAACGATAGTAAATGTTACCATACTGAATTGGCCTATCTATCAGCTTAGCACACAAAAAAAATCAAGCATCTACCGCAATAATTCACGTCACCATAAATAAAAATCTCATCGTACTTGGCGATAGGTGAAAAATAAAAAAAAAAACAACTCCGAAAATACGAAAAATCGCGAAACATACATGGGGGTGATTTAGATAGCCCTCTAGGTCCTCTACCTCCCAGCTTCAGTATATCACTACTTCTTGGGACACCCTGTATATACTTTAATGATATTATTATTTACCAGAAACTTATAAGAAAATATTTATTGCCGCGCGACAAACATGGTGCAGGAGTAGGTACTTTGCGCTCTGAGCTTGATAATTGGTTCCATTGCAAATGAAATTAATACTGTTATAAAGGGTAAAAAGGATTTCTTTAAATAAATACGTCTATTTGGCCAAAATATATCGGTAAATAAGTAAACATACAGTTTAGTAATGTACTTCATACTTTATTAAAGAAATGAGAAGAAGCAATAGTAGTAGGTACCTAAAAATAGCAAATTAAAAAGGACATATTTATTTTATTGCATTTACAATCTCAGCTATCTCCTCCGCAGCCACAGAGTTCTGTGCATTTTAATTTAATTAATTTCGTTTTAAGCAGTTGCACCTTCCGTCACACCTCTGCTTGCATCTGCATTTAATTAATTCCAAACAAGCTGTTGCTGCAGTCGGCCAAGTTGTCCAAATGGGCTCCCAGGAGTCACTTGCCCTAGCTCAACCCCAGTCAGCAGGACTTGGTAATGCTTGCGGGGTCATGGGGTCAAATTTTAACACCCACGTGTTAAAATTTGAAGTTACGCGTCTTTAGTTGGGAGCATATTCTCCAACTGCCTATCTTTTTTTGTAAAGAGAAACTTACTGCACTCGTTTACGGATTCACTTACACGTTCCAGACCTAAAATCGTAAAGTGAAAATTAAATTAAGTATCTATATAAATACAAATGGAACTTTCAACTATAAAGTCAAACTATTCCTCATAATTTAGACTTACTTGTCGTACATAAAGACTGCAGAGGTTTCTAAAACGGACAGTGCTCTCTCTAGATCGCCTTGTAAACCATATTGAAGTCCTGCTGTCGCATCTGGGTATAGGGGAGACCAGGGACGAAAGTAACACGGGACAAAAGTAAGAAAGGGCCAAGGGACATAGCGAGCCTGTGCCGCAAAAATACATACAAAGTAAGTTTTGACCTCTTTATTCAAGTGTGTTTATTTTTATTATGGTTAGCGTAAGCTTGCGTGTCAAGTATCAGTAAAATAACACAACTATTCATCTTTCTCTTTTAGCGTTCGAAACGGCATCTTTCTAAAGGTTTTTTTAGATTATAAGCATGTGCTTGTCAAATTCGGGAAATTTTAAAGGTAGGGATGGAAGTAACAACTTCTTACTTTCGTCCCGATTATGATCGAGATATCTGAAAGCATACTTTATTATAATTTTGAAGTATAAGCATACTTTTTTATACTTCAAAATTTTCTTTTTCCAGAATGCCTTATATACGTAAAGGGAAATGGATAATGGGAAGGGAAGGAAAGGTAGGAAAACTGCCATAATGACTGATACTCCAAACAAGCTAGAAAATCAAGAACAGGAAGAAAGAATAGGTTCAAATAAGTTTAGAAGTCTATTTTGCAGTCTGCTAAAGAAAAAAGAAAGCCAAGGGCTTCAATAGTTAAGAAAAATGTAAAAGAAAAAGAAATACAACCCAAAAGAAGAAAAATAATGCTAAAATAACTAAGAATAGTGATAATTCAGACAGCGAAGGCTGCTTCTGTTTAGTATGTGTGGAATGCTTTTCAAACAGCAGCTTAAATGAAAAATAGGCGCAATGCCTAGAATGTCAGCGGTGGGCTCATGTAGACTGCACTAAGAACGAAATAAGTTATGTGTGTAAATCACATTGAGATCTCATTGTTAAATTATGTTGATTATTTAGGAAGATAATTATGTTTCCTAGAAATGTTTGATAATTGTGATACTAAAGTACAACTAAAGGCTGATTGTAAATAGGTAAATGTGTTGATTATGAAAGTAATTTTGTTTTTATTTAAAATGTTACAACCATCCCCTTGCACTGTTACAACCAACCTTAACCCTTTCACCTATGGTGCGCATGGCGCTAAAGTGGCGTCATGACATTTTTGTGTTTTTCTTCAATAGAATACATTCTTTCATAATTATTTTTGAATTTTTAAATTGCTGAAGACTCATTTTACCTGTTGACATTATAGACAAAAATATATTGTATTATTTTACTGTATTACATTAGTCTAAACTTTTACTTTGTAATTTCTTGAAGAAGCTTTCATAAAAAAAAGATTAAATGATTATGGTATAATAATAACATAGTCCTTTTTGTGAAAATATAACTTTTACATAAATATCTTATGACCTAAAATCCTCTGACGCCGAAGGAGTGTCATCGCGCACAACAGGTGCGTTCTGTAAATCAATCCATGTCAAAAATGTAGTAAGTACTAGCATAAGCAAAAGAAAATGTGCTTTATGTCTGACATTTTAAAATGATTTTTATGAATTCCCCTCATACAGTTTGACAAGGATGAGTCTATGCCATAATTAAATAAGCCAAGCAAATGTCTTCGGTACTTGTTACTTCTAAGGTCATAAGTAATTATTCCCAATGTTACAATATTTGGGATTTTTCATTTGTCAGGTTATGAGATGTGATTTCGGTTAATTTAAACCGGTAAGGAGTTATTTTGGTATAGTATTAAAAGATTTTATAACGTAACTGTTACCGCATTAACGGTAGCTAGAAATTAGACTTATTTACTACCTGCGTGGTGTAGCTGCGAGTTTGCCGAAAACTTGTGGTCATTCCATTGTTTTAGGCTATGACCGAAATGCGGTGACAATAGTGGCGGCATACAAAGGGCGCTGATGACTGTCGGCGGATGGCGATAAAGGCGGCCTATCAAAGCGTGTTGGTAACATCCGTCGCTAGGATTAAATGTTTTTAAAACCTTGCATATTGCATGGAATAAGTAGGGATGACTTAAATAAGATTATTGAAATTTGCACAGTGTTGGTTTGACCTCGTTACTGTGCTCCCGGATTTCTGTGTTGTGATTTGGTACGATTCTAACGACTTGGCTTTTATTCTGGATTCTCGGATCTCTTTGCCCACAACGATTAACCTTGCTCGCTTACTGGATTCGACACCTCGGTATATTATGAATAACTCGGCTTGTGCAATGGACTCGATGTCTCCGCTCAACATGATGGATTTTAGTGACGACTGCTCAACGGACGATTATTTGCCCATTACCGGTAAGTTTATTTTATTTGTTCTTAATTGTTATTTATTCTAAATATGTTATGTACATTTTACTTAGAAAACTACTTGCGGTAAATGTCCTAAACAGCAAGAACTTTGCATGGGCCAGTGTTTTTATGAATACCATCAGAATTTGCCAAATTAAATAGCGGCTACACGCATGCTGTACTGTTCACACTAAGTAAGTTAGAAAAGGATATGCGTGCTCCATACAGTATGTATGCAAAATTTCCGTGTTACGTGTTGTCGGTTACTATTACTGTTTTTTTAAATTGTATTTGTTATTTTTATACATACTTGTTGATTTTTATACCATTAATGGAGATATATATACATATATAATATATTAATCCTTACTTGTCCTAAATAGTAAACAGCATTCTATCCTAAAAATATGCATTAAATGCCAATACCAGCTGTTTACGCACAAGGAAATTAATTTAATGTGTGAAACTGGCACTAATTATATTAATTCCTGTTACTTTATTTACGAGAAAATGGGAGTTTAAGACAAAAAAGGTGTGTTTTTAGGTTAGAATGTTGTTTACTATTTAGGACAAGTAAAGACGAACAAAGTATAGATACTTCGTAATATATTTTGATTTGTTTATATGTATTTATTTTATTTTTCAAATTGTATTTCTTTGTTAATTTCTGACCTGAATGTATATATATAAATATATAATATTATATTGTATTTTTTTGAGTACACTGTGTAGCCATTTAATTGAAATGTGACATTAAAAAAACTATTCTATTATTTGTTTCTTTTATTAATCTCCCAAACCTTATTATAGAATTTGAAAGGAGTCATTTTTTTTAAATTAAATCACTTCATAAATAATGCACCTAATAAAATAAGGTGCTTGGTTCGCGCAAAATGAAGCATAAACTCATCCCTTAAGCGTGTGGCTCCTGCTGTGCGCTATGACGCCACATAAGCGCATCGCTATTTAGCATGTTTTCGTTTGTACTGCGCCGTTGCGAGCTGCTCAGCGCGGTGGCTTTGCGCACCGAAAGGGCTAGGGGTAGGGATGGTTGTAACAGATTCCACTTTTTTTATTTGGTCGTTTTTCTTAAAATCTGTAATATCAATCGTATTAAAGCTAGTGCTAAAATATAGTTGACAGACCAATCTATCATGTGTATTTATTAGAATTTTGATATTTTAAAAGTTCTGTGATATATTACGGGAGAATTAAAAAATTTTACGTTCGTCCCCGGTCTCCCCTACACTCCAAACCTCCAAGGCACTCTTTTTTTCTTTTCCTCCGAAAAATGAAACAGTGCCACGCCCAGTAAATGCACGAAACAGAGGCAGTACTTACGCCCTTTGTGGGCCTGAAAACAAATTAGAAAAGCATGCTGTAACCAAGACTATATCCTATACGATACAACTTGACTTTGGGCGGCAACACACGTACATAAGTAGACGTTTAACTCTGGGCTAAGGAATTAGGGCTTACTCTGGTTAGCGAAAGTGGGTCTAAGTCTAAATGGGGGTACAAGTTATCACATACCATTATTTTAATCTCAGCCCAAGGACGTCAACTGATAGACAAAATGGCTTCTCCAAACATTTTCGTAACGACCGGTCGAGCGTTAGGGCTCGGCCCTTACTCTCGTTCAAATGGTTTTCTGCGATCTTGTGACATCATGCTCTAATGATCTGATTTCTATTTCAAATTACCCATTAATCTCTTGTCATTTCAGGTAAACGGCGCTAGCAGAAAGCTTGTGTAGTTTTAAAGAAAATGAATGGACATAATGAAGATGATTTTAACGATTTAATGTTTGAAATAAATGATCAACCCCAACGGCATGATATAGCATCCATTGAAACTGACAGAGCAGATACTGGCTTACCTTCATCAATAAGTAATATTGGAATTGATAGAGATAATGTAGAAGAAAACCAACGATATATTCAACAAAATCAAGAACAACGAGCAATAATTCAAGGGATAGGAGTTGTTGCTATTCACCCTGATTCAGGGAGTAATAACGAAAATGACAGTGGTCTGGCCACTTCAATAAGTAAAACTAGAATAAGTGACTTTGTTCCTGAAATTATAGAATATGAAAGAGAAGATCCTTCTAATGCCGAGTGTGTGGAAGTAATTGAACCGGAACCTGGTCCAAGTAGTGGTGCAAGATATGGCTTTGACCCGAATTATGAGGAATCAGAACGGCTGGCTGAAAATCTGCAAGAATTAGATCTAGTAGATACATCAACATTTGATTTGGCACTTGAAAGGGGTTATCGTGACCAAGCAAAAATTGCTTATGATAATGCTACATCACAAGGCTCTCAAATTAAAACGAAATATATACGACAACTCAAGGAAGTTGCAATAGACCTGCAAAAAGTTTCGCCCGATTCACTAGAAGAAGATTACTGGTCAGAAAAATATGTATTACAACGAATTTATATGCTGAAGAAAGATTTTAAGGAATATTTAGAAAATCTTAAAAGTAACAATCATAAAAAAGTTTTGCAATATCTGAACTACAAAAAGGAGTTAAATGAAAAAGAAAAACAGATTAAAAAGAATATTAAAACAAGAGCAAATCGAAATAATATAAAATTAAAAGAAGAAACAATTACAATAGTAGTTAATTATATGAAAAAATTGGAAGAAATTGAAAAAAAAGTAAAAGAAAT
Source organism: Hedya salicella (assembly GCA_905404275.2). Taxonomy (NCBI): domain Eukaryota; kingdom Metazoa; phylum Arthropoda; class Insecta; order Lepidoptera; family Tortricidae; genus Hedya; species Hedya salicella. The sequence goes on from FR990112.1 coordinate 19,252,580, forward strand.
AAAAACAAAGAAATGAACAAATCATAGCGAAGTTACCTAAAAGCCTATCTTGAAGTTAAAACAAGCAACATGCTAATCGTGGCTAGAAAGTGAAGCAACAATAGAATGATTATGATCCAGAAGGTGCAACTAGCTAAATAGTTAAATGTGCTACAAAAAAAAACAATAAACAAGAAATGTCACACTGTAAATTTGTAGGTAATCCTCGAGAAAATGAATGATCTTATGATAAATAAAACTTATATTTCTATACATGTAAACATTATATTAAACAACGAAAGAAGAACATAGAAGCATATAAAATTGAACATGTCGTTTAGACAAGGATTTTAATTTGTGTACCCTTTCGTACCTTGTCATAGTGACATTGATATGGATTCTCTATCGGCTTTAATATTGATTATGACTGTGACAAGGTACGAAATGGTATATAAATTAAATTCCTTGACTGTACCCACCATTGTAGAGTTATCGACAATATGGTTGAATACTCTTAATCCCGTAAAAGCATAAGTCTAAGGATATAATATTATGTATTTTTGTAATTAAAGAAAACTAATAATAGTTAAATAACATGGTTGCTATTTTATTAATTAAACAACTTTTCAACAGTGATTGCCATTTGCTTAGCTGTTCTAAGGTCTGTTAGACTATGTTGAATGAAATTGACATGGATATGGATCAGTACAAAAGGATCAGAACCTTCGCTAACAAAGAGAAATAGCATTTGTTTTATACATTTAGTAAGGAAAATGTTAAAATAAAATAATAACATTGCCTGCGAAGCTGAAGGTCTTTGGTTCAAACCCCGGTAAGGGCAAATATTTGTTTCTGAGTCTTAGTTTTATTGAGCTTACTATGGGATGGTGCCAGGTAAATTTGTTTAAAAAATGTCCCGTAATATATATATGTTTTTATTAAGAAACAAGCAGTCATACACAAACAAATGCAAAGGAATCAAGAACAGAAAAATAAGACCTATAGTTTCCTTAATGTATGAGTTAAAACATAGGTGGCCAATACACTAATAATAATTAGAGATCGATACATTGCAAATAGTAATGCATAAGGTAAAGTAGATTTACTTACTAGATTTTTTGTGCATAGTTGTTACAAAAGAAAGAGACTTAAAACTAGCAGTGAACAGATACATAACTATTATCTCGCCATAGAAATATTATGCAATCTATTTAATTGCGTTTTTTAATGATGCACATGTACTGTTAAATATGTCCATGTCAATGAGTTTCTCATTATTATTAAAACTTTTACAAGCACGCTTAATAAATACGTTCCCGGCATAATTAGTCCGACTACGAGGAACAAAGAAAAGGTCTTTCTTACGACATTGGCGCTCTCGTCTACGTGGAACCCTTAAACTTATCTTTTGCAATAATGTTGGGGCGTCTAGCTCAGAGTGGATAATTTTATAAAGTAAAACGGAGTCTACTGAATCCCTACGGTCACATAGTTTTTGCATATTGAAATGCTTGCAGGTATCGGTACAATCTGTATAAGTTTGTCCGGTTCTAAATGCAAGTGATTTAATAAATTTCTTTTGTACTTTCTCGATTCTGTTGACATACGGTAATTGGAGAACAGGTGTTCGAAAAATAAAGTAAGTAAGCATGATAAGACTACCAGGGGCTCATTTCACAAAATCTTGTTACTTTTATTGGAAGCGGAAATCTAGACTTATACAGGGTATCCCTAAAACCTACGCCAAAATGAAGAGGGGTGATAGAACAGTTCATAAGCTACCATACTACTTAATATTTTCTTCTGTTTCCGCGATTATTACTCATTGAAATAAAACAATTTAACGGATTATATCGCGTATATTATCTCATTTTAGTTCCCGACGTTTCGTACCATACTACTACTTTGGCGTTTTAATGACAACTTGTATAATACAAGCTTTTTAAAACGGGCCCCAGGACTAAAAGTTTTAAAATAAGAATAGCCGATTTTTATTAGTCTGGCTAATGAAAGATGAGACTGGAATCAACCGCGAAATTTAGAAATATAGCTGCGGTGTGTCTGTATGAGCAAGAGTTAAACAAATTCATTGCTTTGTCATTAATTATTAAGTTATTAGTTAATGCGAAAAACATTCAAATTTGTTTATGTCTAGCTCATAAAGGCACATCGCAGCTACATTTTTAAATTTAGCGGTTGATTCCAGTCTCATCTATCATTAGCCAGACTCTAGTACACGAAACATCAGGAAAATAAATTAAGATAAAAAAAACACGTGTTCGGTCGACAAAATTACGTCTAGTTTTGTTCCGTATTCGGTTGTGCTCTTTTATTAAGGACACCCTGTATAAAAGCGAGTGCATGCATTTACTTTAGATCTCTTGCTGTCTCATGACGGTATATTGTCTTATCTTTAATTATCGAACTAGAAGTGCATATACAAGTATATGGTCTAGGGAATGCAACCGAATAGTGAAAAAACCGAGTATCGACTCTAACCGTCTGGTTTTAACCGATTTGAAACTCGGTTTTAACTCGGTTAAAAATCGAGTCTTTCAGTTTAAGGTCGTAAAGGAATATTATGTTTTTTTTAAGGTAAGAAAGTACAAAATAAGTAATTTAAAATTCCTATGACAAAATCATTTTGTTATGATTAGTTTACTGTCTATTTCAAGTGTAAATCACGAATTCACGAGTGAGCGATGAAATCAAACTGCACCATTTGATTCACTTGGGTTTTGTTCATTCGCGCTTTCCACACTGATGATTCCAGTCGTTCAGTATCCTTATGTCACTTATCTCAGTATAGGTGTCTTGTTCATGTTGTTGCCGTCCTATGGTACCCCAGTGGTACAGAGGGCCTTCGTGAGACGTCGCCATCTCCTGTCCTGTGCCTCGCGCTCCGCGACACTCCAACCGTTGAGCGATTTCTCGCTTGATCGGGATTTGGTGGGATCGATTACATAGATCCTTGTTTCTAATAGTATTCGACCAGAATATTCGCAAGATGAATCTTAAACATTTGTTTGTTGACGAACACTTGTAGCTTGCTCGTCAGACCCTATGTCTCTTTCCAAGTCTCGCAGCCGAAGAGGAAAACAGACTTTACTATGGAATCGAAGAGGTAAATCTTAATCCGCTGGGTTAGCTCGTTTGAATATCAGACCGGTTTTTGCTGGGCAAAGGCACCTTTAGCTTTTCTAATTCTTTCCTTTTCATTTAATCAACGTTGTCATCAGAGCCACCTCTATTGGTCACGGTGCTGCTGAGATACGTGAACTTTGCGACAGATTCCCGCGGTATACCATGGAGGCTGATGGGACGGTTTTCGCACAACTGAACTCGCATTTCGAATGTCTTCCTGGCGTTGATTCGTAGTCCCATATCTTGAACTTCCTCTCGTAACAAGTTCAGCTTCATTTGAAAATCAGGCGGTCAAGACGAAAGCTTTTCCTTAAGCTCGATTGGACGGCACTGCGGGTTATTAGGTGGATTGAATTCTTCAGGTACAAAATTAATGTTGTTGTTTTTAAGGAGCTTTAAAGCTCACCACATCTTCATCAGTTATAGCAGTTGATGTTGATGGCAATGAGTTAATATAGTCATATTTCAAATCAAATCAAATCAAAATATTCTTTATTCAAGTAGGCCTAGTTCAAGCACTCGAAATGTCAGTTACATGAGAGTTAATGTTTGCTGGGAGAACTACAATATGATCCAACATTTGCTGCAAGGATTAGGGAAACCCAGAAAAACCTAATTTCGCAATATGTCTCCTTTTTTACGGTAATTTCTGAAAAAAATTAAGATCTGATTTAAAAATTGCCCATATGTATTCACTTAAATGAGAAACATATATATAAATAAAACTTACCGGTTGACAAGATAAGGGATGGTTCAAAAATATAGTCGGAACTGCATGTGAATGGAGCATTCTTCGGTTATATCCCATGCGACAGCAAAATTCCTCAAAATGCGCAAAGCATATTCTTGAGGTGAAGGAGTCCATTTCTCCTCTCTCTATATTTTTTATCCAAGCATTCTTTAGCTCTATATCAGATGGAAACCTGTTTATAATTGCTGATGTTAGTTTCGTTCATTTATGGTTCAAAATCAAATTACTAATACAAACGTTCCTAGTAAAATTGATATAACGATAAACACCTACAATACCAAGCAGTAGGTTAAATGTCAAAATTCTTTACTTGCGTTATTTAAATAAGAAATACAATTACAAACTCCAACGTATGTTCAAAATCTATGTATAAAATGTGTATTTGTTTTTATTATTACACCTTGAATAAGAATCAGCACTGTAATTTACAAATTAAGTACAATAATCATGGAGTCAGCTTACCGGTGAGAATATATATTTGTATTGTTTTCTTCGAAAACACCCATTCGGTTTGAAAACCCGGGCACTACACACGCCATAGTTTATTTTAAACATGCACATTAAACTAAAAGATCACAATTCATTCCGAAATTGTATTTTTTTCCACAAAATACGGCGCCGGGTTTGGTATCCAGCTGGCTACCAAACAAACAACTAAGTGGCGCGCAGCGCTTTAAGACACGATCGAGAAACTATTGCCATTTCGTTTAGCAGTAGTTTTTTTTTAATTACCGTTGTATAGAAAAGTGCATACCATAGATACATCTGTTCAACTTAATACGGTCCATCTATGCTATTTTTTTTTTTTTTTTTTTTTTAATTTATTGAAAGCATTAGCAACAAAGCTATCAGCTTAAACAGTATACATAAAAATCATAAACATAACAAAGATCAAATAACAAACAGAACAAGGACAAAAATAAAAATTAGTTAAGTATGTTATTATACAATGGACTATTTATATTTTACCTATAGTATGTGAAATGAAATTATAAATCGGAATATAAAGCTCAGGGAGTTTCAATAAATTTTGAACAGAGTTGGGAATATTATCCAAGCCTAAATCTTTACATACACAAATAAATAAGAGCCGTTGTAAATGAAATTGTGGACAATTAAAGAAAATATGATCAAGATCACATAAAATAAGGTTACAATATGAACAATGAGAGCTATCATTTAACTTTAATCTAAATAAGTGTGCAGGAAAGAGACAATGACCTACGCGTAATCGACAAATAGTTAAAAGTTAAAATCTCTCCCTAGATATTTTGGATGTTTTTCAAACCACGTTTTTGTACTGGGGACCGGGACTATTTCAGCCAACCATTTACCTTTAAAATTTCTAGAAATATTTAGAGAATTAGACCATCGATTAATCATATTTTGCCTAACAAATGAAACTAAATCCGATTGCGGTACTTTAAAGTCACAAATTTGAATATCCTGAGTTGATTTGGCAAGAGAGTCAACAAGCTCGTTACCCATGATTCCTGAATGTCCCGGTACCCAACAAAATTCAACAGAAAAATTCCTATTATTCAAGCTATTTACACAATATTTTAATTTATAAATTAAGTAATTTACAGAAGCACTAATACATTTACTTTTTAAAGCCTGCAAAACACTCATGGAGTCAGACAAAATAAGAAATTTATTATAAGCAGAATAGTTAACATTTATGTGTTCTAATGCATAAATTATGGCTAAAATTTCAGCCGAAAAAACAGAAAAAATATTATTACATTGAAATACTTTTCCAACCTTTAAGAAAGAATCAAAAAATGCGAAACTAGTCCTATCAATCGATTTGGAACCATCTGTATATAATTTAATAAAATCCGTTTTATCATCAAGAAATTCCAAGAAGTCATATTTTGATCCAAATTTTATCAAATTTACATTAACATCTCGCATAATGACATGATAGTCATATTCAAAACACGGTAAAAGAGTAGACCAAGACATAATGTCTTGGAATTCAAAGTTTAAGTATGCTATAGAGTTACTTATAGATGATGAATTAGAAAGTGGGTAAACATTATAATTAGGAATGTTAAAATTTTCTAAATATCTAGAAACTATCTGATTATCACGACTTATTAATTTAAGGCAATACTTGTCCGTTATATAACATCTGCGTATGAATAAGGGAACAATACCGGCCTCGACTTCTAAAGAATTTATTGGAGAAGACATCATGGCACCGGTTATTATTCGGAGCGCTCTATTCTGTAAAATATCCAATCTTCTCAACAAAGAACTACTTGCTTCCGAAAAAAACATACATCCATAGTCAAAATGACTACGAAATGTAGCAATGTATATAGTCTTTAGAACTTTTGGGTCAGCTCCCCACTTAAGTCCAACCAATGATTTCAGTATATTTAAACCTAATTCAGCTCTCTTACAAATTTCGTTAATATGAGTTTTCCAAGATAAATCAAAGTCAAGAAAAAGGCCAACATACTTAACTACAGACTGAGCAGGAATAGCATTAGAGTCATATAAAACCTGAGGATAGTGTATACCATTATGAGAGAATAATATTACCGAACTTTTGGCAACATTAACTTCAAGTTTTAAAGAATTAGTTAGCAACAGATGAATATTACGCAGAGTACTATTCATAATAGATTCACCACTCGAAATACCTTTACAATTGACGTACAAGACAAGATCATCAGCGAAAAATACATACTTTACAGAAGATGGAATTTGATTCATAAGACATACTAAACTCAATATGAAAACAAGAGGAGATATAACCAAACCTTGAGGAGTGCCTTTAGTAGACATTTTGGGACCGTAAAGGTTTGATTTAATTTTAAGGAATAATGATCGATTATTAAGAAAATTATATAGCCAGAACAGTATGTGGCCAGGGAAACCTAAGGAGTGCAAGCTTTCTATAAGATAATAGTGGTCAATATTATCAAATGCGCCTTTTATATCTAAGAAAACTGCTAGAGTATGCTGATTATTATGAAAATTGTTTTTAATGTCACCGATTAAGCAGCTTAAATTATCTAATGTACTTTTTCCTTTCCTAAATCCATACTGATTGGACGGAATCAGGTTTTTGCTCTCGATAAACCACTCCAATCTATTTTTTAACATGGTTTCAAAAAGTTTAGAAAAACAAGAAGTCAGAGAAATTGGTCTGTATGAATTAATGCTATTAGGGTCTTTATGGGGCTTTAGAATTGGAATAACTAGCTGAGTTTTCCAAATCTGAGGAATAAAATTGTATTGCCAAAGAAGATTAAATAGTTTTGAAAGAATTTTCTTGGCACATAAAGGAAGGTTCCTAATAACTGCGTAGGAGATGAAGTCTGGACCAGGAGAGGTGTCTTTTTTATCATCTAAAGCAGCAAGAAATTCTTCAAAAGAAAATGGATCTATCATCCATTGAGCCTCTTGAGCTCCACAACTATTAAAAAAACCTCGTAATTGTATATAAGATGAATTGTTCGAAGAAACAATGTTATTTAAAAAAGCCGAAATGTTATCATGATTTTGAAAAAAACTAGATGATTTTGAATTGTTATTGAGCTTAGCGTGTTTAAATCTGCGAATATGATCCCAAATAATTTTACTAGAGGTCATTCTATTGAAAGATGAACAAAGATCCATCCAACACGATCGTTTAATTTCAGATAACGTTCTTTTTTTAATAGCGTCTTTTTTTTATAAATTATATAATTTTCTATAGTAGGGTACTTTTTATACGAAGATAAGGCAATTTTCGATTGCAAAAATACGCGATCACATTCATTATTCCACCAAGGAGCGGCTTTAAAATTATTAGTCTTCTGTTGTAGTTGTTGTTGGTAACATTTCTTGGGAAACGTCATTGTATAATACTCATAAACTTGTCATATATTTCCATAGGATTATCCGGATTATCTAGAAATTGAAAAGACGAAAATTTGGTTTCGCAGATCTCTGCAAACTTTGGCCAGTCTATCTTTTTAAAGTTTACATTAGCTAAAGAGTTATTTGATTTTTCAGCATGAACTCTTTGCAAGTTCATAGGAAGGCGATCGTCGACTACTTAACAAATCATCTAGGACTGAAATTGTACAACTTGAACTAAAAGCTGAAGATGAAAACACTAAATCTAATACATTACCTTGTTGACCAAACGGAGCAAAAGTTGTGACTGTGTGATCATTAAGACATACTAAATTGGAACTTTCTACATAAGCGTGCAGAGCATTGCCTCGGCCGTCGTTAGCTCTGGAACCCCAGGATGTGTGATGGGCATTAAAGTCACCTATAATCAAGTAATTTCGAGATACAAATTTAGAACATGAATCCTTCAATAGATTTATATTAAATTTCCCATTTGGAGGTGGAGGAATGTAAACACATAAAATGTCAAAAGATGAATTATCAATATTAACAGTTAATAAAATGTTTTGAAAATGATATAGTGATGAAGTTTTAATGATGTTAAATGTATATTTAGACCGAATAGCTATAGCTATGCCTCCATGAGGCCGATCAGAATCTCTTCTAAGGATTACAAAACCTGATAATTTAATTTTTTTATCAGAATTTAACCAAGTTTCATTGAATAGGATCATATCAACACTTTCATCAAGATTGTTAAGATATTGTTTAAATTGATCTAATTTAGGTAATATGCTTCTGGCATTCCAGTGAATGATATTGAAATGTTTGATGCAAACGGATTGAACTAAATTTATAGGATTATTAGCCATTATGAGGAGAAGTTGGTTATAAGCAACTCTTTAATTAATTGAGTAGATATAGGACTTGATGCATTCATTGATTCCTTTCGCTTAAGTAAATCAATTATGGTTTTAGTAATAGCCATAAATACTGAATCACAATTAAAAATGTCAGTCACCAAAGCCCTGCCTTGAGGTGTTTTGGCCGGAACTTGGATAACTGGCACTCTGGGTGTTTTACTGTTAGACTGTGTTGATGGCTGTGGCGGAGAACTTTTTGTTGCTGTTGCTGTGGCATATGTATATTTACCATTAACTTTGTTTTTTATCTCTGCTACCTTAGCTGATTTGACTGAGCATGAATAGGATACAGCGCTGTGCGGACCACTGCAGTTGGAGCATTTAAACTGAGATGGAGTGCTGCACTCTTTGAAATAGTGTTCACCTGAGCAGATAGAGCAAACCTGCTTACTCTTGCAGGCGCCACTGCCATGACCAAATTTATAACACTTAAAACACTGAAGAAGTGGTCTGATGTATTCTGATACTGGGAACCAAATACGGTCAAAAATGACATGATCTGGACGAGTTGAGGCCAGAAAAGTTACCAGTACTGTTGGAAGTAACCGGTCAGGTCCATTTTCTTGCTTTTTTATAAAACGTTTGACTCCGAGAACTGAACATGATGCTTTTAGATGTTCTAACATCTCCTCTTCGCTCAAATCGATAGGAGCACGTATAATTCCTTGACTTTCAATGCTGTCATAAGGAATTTTCGCTATCCACTGGTTTCTTATCAGTAAATCTTTGTTCAGTAAAAAAGCATTAGCATCCTTCATGCATCCAAAGAAGACTTTGATATAATAGTTCCCCACTGCTTTTACATATTGGATTCCTTGTTGATTTCTCAGTACTTTGTTAGTCTTTAACAAATCTAATGACACTCTGTTTGAATTCGAGTTTTCAGAAGACTGCAACAAAACTGGGTAATCTTTGCGAGATGAATCTTCATACAATGGATGATGGTCTTTAAAAAGACCGCGTTTATTGCGGATATACGTCATCTTTTGTTTTGAGTTTGCACTTATCTGGTCATCACATTTAGATTCTGCTTTTCTTTTAATGGAGCTCTTTCCAGCAGTTTCCATGGGGGTGGGGTTATTACCCGCACCCCCATCCTGCCCGTTCATGTCTAGCTGTACCAATACTATGTCAACTTTTAAAAACACAGTTTACTAGTAAAAAGACAAAATCAGGGTAAAAAAGGGCTGCATAAAATTATTTTGTACAAAAATTAAAATTTGCCGCCTTCTTTGTTAAAACTTCCCGCCCTTTTTTTTTTCCATGCTATTTCTTTATCTTTGACTCCACAGACTAATAAGAGAAGTACTCTGTGGACGTTAACGAACGCCATCCAAGATTACAATTACATTTTTATTTTGTTTGAGACGCCATAATATCTGAACATTTGTATTAGTGTTTAAAAACTATTGACTGTGTATTTATGTTCATATGTCGCATTATCTTGACATATTGTTCCCTCCAAATATTTTTTTAATATCAAACTGAAATTGTTCTATTAAGTTTACGTGGGTGGTTTTGTTATTCTTACGAAGTAAAGTAAACACGCAATTTACTCTCCTAGAGAGCCAGGAAAGAGAAAATGTCCATAAAAGGGTAAATATTAATTTTCTTTTTGGGAGGTAGCCTTAATACCAGTTATAATTATTTATTAACTAGGCATACATAATATTATTGTATGTGTTATAAACAAATTCATTAAAGTAAGTTGTATTATGTAGTAGTTGTAAGTTGTAGATTTTTCGACCCTGACATATTATTTTCCCTTGTTTTTATTGTGTGTTTTTGTTTATATTACTTTAAAATTTATAATTCTATGTAACTGACGATCTTTTTGTGAATTCATTCTATTTTCTAGGACATGTAAGATATTGTGTAATTTTCAAAGAGAAATAAATCTATTCTATTCTATTCTATTCTATTCTATAACAAACCACAATGTAAAAATCAAGTCATGATGATACTAATCAAGATGATTTAACAGCATTCACCTGCGGCTTCGTCTGCGTTAAAGGAAATTGTTCTTTGTATGTTTTATTCCTTGAATTATCATGTGCAAAATTTCATTTAAATCCATTATAACATTACGCATTATTGAATACAAAATATCTAACCAACTTCCCAAACTTTCGCCTTTATTCATAATATTAGTAAGCTGTAGGATAATGCACTTGTTTGATAATTTGTTACAGAAATATTACAAAAATACAGCGAGGCCCAGCACTCAAGATGATTTATTCAATAACATTCAAAGGTGAAACTGAAATTATTACTAGAGAACATGATATTGACGAATTGGCTAAAGTTCGCTTTAAATATAAATCTGTTATAACGGGTAATAGGACAAAATTCATTTTTAGTTTATCTTCCATGAAACACAACTTAGCCACGAATAACCAAATTAAAATGGATGTATCATGTGAGATGTTGAAATACTCGAAACTGATTATATGTCCAGAAGAATGGTCAGACTGGCAACTTTTGGGTGAAAAAGACCCTAATGCATTTGATCCGGGTGCAGGTATATATTTTATACCAATTGAAATAAATATAATTGTATGGAAAGTTGGGACAGATGTGTTTCCAAAGTTGCATAAAGATACAGACTTCACAGACTTTAGTCTAACTGCTGGTGACGGCAGCGTGGCGGTGCATAAAGCTTGTCTGGCTACTCACAGTGATGTGTTCAGGATGATGTTGACAAAGGAATGGAAGGAGACAGTGGAGGGCACTATAAAGATAGAGGGAGTGTCCCTGGGGACACTCCAACACTTGAAGGATTACCTGTACTTGGGTGTTCTGCCAAACGAAGGGCTCCGTCCGCTTCTACTCATCGCAAAGTGCTATTTAATTGAAAATCTTGAAGCTGAGTGCATCAGAAAGCTGGCACAGATGGCTTCAGCTGACAATGTGTTTCCACTCCTTGAGTTTGCTTGTGAAAACAATATACCTGAATTAGCTTTTGCAATAGCACAAGTAACACCTGACATTGTAATACATCAAGCACACCAATTAAAAAAACAGGATGATGCCTTAAAAAAGAAAGAAAATATGGTATAATTATTTGATATTGATGTAGCAGAAGAAGGGAACAGTTATGTTTGTGTAAATGCTTCTTTGTTTGTACTTCTTTCAGTACAGCCAGCCTTAGGGCCTTAGAAGTGTTAAGAAAAATAAATAAAAATTGGTGCATCATGGTACATTTGATACTTATACATAAGGCATGGAATTAAAAAAAAAGAAAAGAATTTCGTTTCTTTGTTTACTGGTCGAATGAATGCCACTGCGAAGATAACCCCACCCCATGGTGTCTCCCTTCTCCCACCCAGATAAATACCTCTAATAACTAGCTAATTAAGATATGTAATAGGGTGGGTCAAAAACTATTTGTTAAATTTTGGATTCTAAATAGTCATAATATGGTGCTTATAAAGTGTTAATATACCGTCGTATCAAATATTCTTGCAATCAGTATAGCGTAACTGCCTCTGGATTTGGTAAAAAATTTCGAAAATAACAATAAAATTGGTCTTCTGTTAAACTTAGCTGTTATACTAGAGACACAGTTTAGATTTAAAAAACTGCTTATATTTATATAGATGACACATCGTTTGCGTAACGTGCGCGGGCGTACGCAGCGCAGCGGTGTCTCTTACACCACGCAAGTCTAACACGGCACGTCACGCACACACATTCGGTGTGGTTCGGGTTTTATACCTAACAATCAAACTCTTTCAATATCGCTGTCGTTTAGTTACTCTGAGGCGTTACTCCGAAACTCTAAATTCGAAGTTCGTAACCTGCCATTCCTCTCGGTCTCATGTTATGCTGTATTTGAGTGACGGGATGGCACCATACGAACTTCGGGTTTCGGAGTAGCACCTCTGTACTTCGTGAGATAACAGAGGGGCTTCTCTGAAATTCGATATTTGAAGTTCGTATCGCGCCATCCCTCTCGCTCTCATGTTAAACTGTATTTGAGTGAACGAGATGGCGTGATACGAACTTCGAAAATCGGATTACATAGTAGCCCCTCAGAGGGGCTACTCCAACATCGGAAAAACAAATTTAGTATGGCGCCATCCCGCTCACGCAAATACAGTATAAAATGAGAGCGAGAGGGACAGCACATCACGAACTTCGTTTTTTGGGTTTTGGAGTAGCCCCTCTGGTCTGTTATTGTGATGTTTTTAATGAATCGTACTCAAAAAGCGTGGAAATGTCCTGTATTTGGTAAAATTAGTGATTTGAACGGAGATTTGCAGCCAACTTATGAAGAAATAATGAAATGTTATGAGAGGAGAGTGGACAAGATATTTGCCTGATGATATGCTCCATTTTTTTTTAAATAATGTTTTGGCACTTTAAGATAGTAAAAGTCTGAGCCTCGTCAACGCATATAATGGCAAAACTCTTAAATACTAGGAAAAAACGTTTAAGTTTAAAACTCGAAATAGAAAACCTCGCAATAACCTCCTTTAAAATTTGATCCGATGGAGTTACGGGGTTTGCGAATTTAGCCGACGATATTAACCAGTAAATTCGATCAGAGAATTCGTTGCGTTATTAGAGTCTGGCTAATGAAAGATGAGACTGGATTCGACCGCGAATTTTATAAATGTTACTGCTGTGTGCTGGTATGAGCTAGATATAAAAAAAATTGAATGTTTTTCTTATTCACTAATAACTTAATAATTAATGACAAAAGCATTAAGGTTGTTTAACTGTAGCTCATAAAGGCACACCGCAGCTGCTTTTTTAAATTTCGCGGTTGATTCCAGTCTCATCTTTCAATAGCCAGACTAGTTTTTTTAATTATTTTAATAAATACATTTTCGCTGGTGCCTGCTGCGTCTATCGTTTCGTTTTTTGGTCTCTACTATCACTATAATAAGTAGGTACACGTACAACCATACAAAAAAATCGGTTCAGTGACTAGTGATTATATTCTCTTTGTTCAGTGACCTTCAAATAGTCCCTTTAAGCTTTTTTTTAACTTCAATTTAAAACATTAATTTTGTATAACTATAATATTATAGATAATAAGTAGTAATTGAATTTTTTTCGCTTGGTAAACTTTGGGGATATAAGGAGGAATGGTATTTTTTTCACATTTCGGTGGGTCTATCTATAGTATAAGTCAAGTTTTGACGTGGCCTAAAATGAATTACAGAGTTGGCAACCCTGCACGACACTGCATTAACTTAACTTTATTGTCATCCACAAAATATATAGAGATACAACAACTTGTTGTCATCAGCTTATCGCATCAGTATCACGTAGTGATTATATTCTCTTTGATTGCATCCATCCATATCCGTCTGTCTTGGACGGGCAACGTGAATCGGTATTGATCAACTCATTAAACTTTTAAACCTTAACGCTCATAAAATTGCCAATGGACAGAAACCATTAAACTTAAAAGCTTCATTGAGGTAAACAGTATTACTGTGTCCTCTTTGTCAGACACATCGCCGCCGAATGGGTGTTGTATTATGTTACTCTTGCATTTTCAACCACAGATAAGCTGCGGAACTGCCACCTAAGCTATTGAAAGGAGCATTATTTAACATACTCGGATTTGCCTTGCGTCATCGACAGGATGTCCATAGAATCGTAAGTGATATACAGGCATATTTTTCATTCTTACTCACAAACAGGGGTTAACGTCGAAGGACAAGTGGTCGCATTGACCACAGATTATTAATTTGTAGCCGGCTAGAATTGACCACAGCTGTCATATTATGGTTATAGGGATATGCAAAATGAGGGTTTTCTAAGATGGAAATCACCAGTTGGCGCCACCATGACGTAAGTTCTAACTGACAAGAAGTGTCAACATCCACCAATCACAGTACAAGATTTTGACACTTTTTGTCAATTAGACCTTACGTCATGGTGGCGCTAACTGGTGATGTTACCGTTTTAGAAAACCCTCATTGAACATTTCTTTAACGATTTTATCTAAATAACTAGACTTCGTCAGCTGAGGAGAAGAAAATCATAATCCTCATTTTTTCTTTAGCGTAGTCGAGTAAAAAGTATCATATAACCATCGGTGCATGCTTAGCTATTCGTGTACCAAATATAGTTGAAATCCGTGTAGCCGTTTTGTCGTGATGAAGCCAAAGCGACAACGACACATACTAAAAATAAAAATATATTTTTTTCGATTCAAATAGTCTGAATCACTTATTTTTTTGAAAATGTGTTCAATGTACAGTCGTTTATGTTTTACAACTTTATAATTATATTTTCTTCTGTTTCCGCGATTATTACTCATTTAAATAAAACAATTTAACGGATTATATCGCGAATATTATCTCTTTTGAGTTCCCGATGTTTCGGAAGCTTTTCAGCTTTCCGTGGCCACGGGTGGTCTAATACGCGATAATAATAAACTTTATAATAGTATAGATGTGCTTAGGATATAATCGACGTACGTACTAATTACATAAATAAACTGAGGTTTTATACCGGCACTTTATGTGTACATACATCGGCCGAGTGATAGCGAGAGCGCGAGCGAGCTGTCCCCACTCTCATGGAGAATAGAAAGGCAACAACAAGAATCTCTGTCTCTCAAAAGGGGTAAAGTTGGTGGCGCCACAGTAGCAAGCATGGAGTATAGAGGTAAGGAGAAAAATCTCTATTATATCCAGTGTCCGTCAAAAGGCGTTAAATTGGTGGCGCCACTGTTGCAAGTGCCCAAAATGCTAGAGTAGGATAGTAAACAAAGAAAGCAACTACGACGGCTAAAATCATTTCATACGTACGTGCCACACTAGCGTCATTCTGGACGGATTTGGAACTATTAGTACCGTACCTTGTCTTTAAAACCTTGACGCTGACAAAATTGTCGTAATTGTCAGTAGCCATTAAACATAAAAAAGAAACGAACAGAACCACAAGGATGCAAGAAAAATCATTTTGAACACGATTAAACATTTACATCAGAAGAAAAACGAAGGCCAGTCAATAGTAGCATTTTGATAAAAATGTTTTCTTGAAATTAGTTGTTGTCATGAACTAAGAACAAACGAATGAACTATGAAGCAACGGCTAAATTCAGTTCATACGCGCTTGCTACTCTAGCCCCATTCTGGCCGGAATTGGAACTATTATTTACTGCTTTCCGCTGGACAGCTGTTTTCCTATATGAGATTATTACCTCCTTACATTTTTATACTCACAGACATGCATTTAAGTTAATTTGAAACTTAGCAATTCGTGTTCCTAGGTGAAATAGGTAATTTCAAGAAAATTAATGAAATTAAAATTTAGTATACAAACAATCTTTATTGCACACCTCAGATACACAGAAATACAGAACATGACAGTTACATTAGAATAATTATTATTAGTATAATTATTCATTCAAATATTTCAATGTATAAAATGAGAACACTTTAAGAGTTCTTCGATTCGATGCTTTAGCGGCAACAGAGGAAAACGAGTGCGTGCGTGGATAGACGCTTCCCGCCTTGCCCCTAGTTGCCAATGCGTGATGTGTAAAAGTTGATTCGACACGGTTTATGCTATCAATCGTGTATTAACGAGATGGGCCGGCCACCTAACTAAGTACAATATCTTTACTATTATAAAATTGTAAAAATAAAATTTCTGTATGATATAAAAAAATATATATTGTATCAAACTATTTCGGAGTTCACTGAATCGAAAAATATTTTTTTTAATTTTAATGAAAAATGTATGTTTTTGTGTTGTTGTGGGTCCATCGAGTCAAATCGGCTAAACGAATTTCAACTATTTTGGGAAGATGGGTATCCACAGATGGTTAAAGAATACTTTTTACCCGACGACGCCGAAGAAAAAAAGAGGGGTTATGACTTTTTCTTTTTACAAACGAAGTTGCGGGCTCCTTCTATTTATCTATACTATTATAAAGTTGTAAAAATGAAATGTCTGTACATTGAAGATATTCAATTATATAAGTGATACTGTCTATTTCACTTAAGGTCACTGAATAGAAAAAGTATATTTTTTTGGATTTTTTGTATGTGTCGTTGTGGCTTCATCACGCCAAAACGACTCAACAAAGTTCAACTATTTTTAGCACACGGGTAGCTTGTAGCGTATAGTGACTATTAACCTACTTTTCAACTACATAGTAACGTATTTGCACTTTTCCTTGATGAGTATTACAGGATCCCAAGCTGGGAGTAGCGACAACCCATGTTCTCTATTGAACTTAGGATGTTTTTTTTTAATATTGGCATTAAATTGTGTCTCAATACCTTAGACCTGTGAAGAGTAGCACCAGCACCCCATTGCAGAGTGTATCTCAGACCAAGAAAAAAAGATAAACATGACATTACGAACAATCTTGTGAAGCCGTTTTTATGGCATGGTTTTGACAAATCAGATAACTTCACACACATGATTTGTTTGTATTTGTATCGCGTGAAGTTGGCTTTGGCATGGTTTTTTGTGGCCTCACTAGATTGTTCGTAATGTCATGTCTATCTTTTTTCTTGGTCTGTGGAGTGTACAAGCTGGACTACGAGTGTGGTCTTTCATAGATTGGTCAAACGAAACGCAGTGTATTGATCTGCTTCAAGGAGTACATAGCGGATGTCAAGCACCGTCGGGCGTCGATGTAATGGGTCTGCAGTCTGCAAACATGTCATTGACGAACCAAACCATTTAATCAAGTTTGATAATCCTTCTATCCTTGCCAAAGAGAAAAGATATTTTCCTAGAAAGCTACGAAAGTCTGGAAATCCCGCTCATTAACATTTTGGTCTGTAGAGCGTGAACTTTCGATTTCAAAGTAACCCCTCGGTGTATATGCTCACTGCTTACTCCTGCCACGAAGTGAAATGAATGGGCTACTTTAAGTTACCAATATTCATTGTATTGTAGGTTAGGAAAAGCAAAACGGTCATAACATTCTTGATCTCACGGCTGAAGTTTCTGCCTAGTTGGTAATATTTATTATGGGTTATAGAGTGTCTCTAATTATCTTCTGCTTACACAATTACAGAACGTGGGAGGCACCGCAGCAAGGATCTGCCTGGAAGCTTCTATTCGCCATATTGTGCAACGGTGAAGATGTAGAAATAACTGAGAATTATGAGATAAATAATTTGGCTATAGTTAAATTTAAATGGGAATCAGTAACGCATGGACTGAAATTGAAAATTATTTGTAGTTTCTCCACAAAAAAACATGAACTGGCAAAAGACAGCGCTATTGAAATTGGTATGAATTGTCATGAATTGAAATATTCAAAGCGTTTCTATTGTAATGAGACTTGGTCAAATTGGGAGATCATAGGAGAGCTTAATCCGTTCACCTTTAAAGCAGCCAATATTTCCTATGACACCATAGCTCTTAACTTTACGGCGTGGCGTGTGGAAAGAGACAGATTTTCGAAATTGTATGAAGACACAGTCTTTACTGATTTCAATCTCACTGCACCTGAAGGTAGTGTGGCCGTTCACAAGGCGTGTCTCGCTACTTATAGCGATGTGTTCAAGACGATGCTTTGCGGGGCCTGGAAAGAGACTGTCGAGGGTGAAATAAAGATGGAAGGTGTCACTTTACAGACTCTTAAACACTTAAAAGAATATATGTACTTGGGAACTATTCCTGATAACGGGCTACGTCCACTCCTCCTTATTGCCAAACACTACATCATAGAGGATCTTGAAGAACAGTGCATTAGAAAACTAGCCCAGATGGTTACTCCCAAGAACCTGTTTTCGCTAATTGAATTCGCATGCGAGAATAACATACCAGAGTTGGCTTTTGCTATAACAAGGCTGACAAAAGACTCAATTATCTCTGAAGCCCACAACATTAGAGAAAGAAAAAATATGCCGAACGCAAAAGTCGAAAATGCTAACATATAACATATTTGTTATTCTAATTACGAAATTAAATAATTAGATCAAAGGAATTAAATGCTTTTCTTGTAAAAAGGACTAGGGCATATCCATAAGCGTCGTTCGTCAGTGTCAAGTGTCAACAATGTCGCATGACCACGGAATTTGGGGCGTTAGTTTTTGTACATCATCCTATTTAGAGCAATCTCTACATCAGTGTTTTCTAAAATATTGTAGTAATGTTTTCTGTCTTTCACGAATATTCTTATTTTATAACGCACTAGCTTCTGCCCGCGACTTCGTCCGCCTTAAATTCGTTTATCGCGGATAATGGCATTTTTCCGGGATAAAAAGTAACCTATGTCCTTCTTCAGGACTCAAAACTATCTGCATACCAAATTTCATCCAAATCGGTTCAGCGGTTTAAGCGTGAAGAGGTAACAGACGGACAGACACACTTTGGCATTTATAATATTAGTATGGATCTCGTGTTTTATGACTGATTCCCTGAGATAACTCCTCATAAAGTGCAATTTATATATATGATCTACCATATTTACTTATGGAGTGTAGACAATTTAAAGAGGCAATCTTACATAGTGTAGGAAAACATGTAAAAGTGATTTTTTACGAGTCTTGATGCTTTCCCATCACTGTTTTCGTGATTTTTAGTGTTTTTTTTTTCACTAAGAAACCAAGATATAAAATGTATAAGTGTCCAGCGAAAAGCAGTAAATAATAGTTACAAATCCTGCCAAAATGGCGCTAGATTACCAAGTGCGTATGAAATTAATTTATTTGTTGTTTGTCAAAACCGGTCAGGTACAAAAAGCAGATTGCATTTTTTTGAATAACACTGGGAATGTTCATTATTTGTTTATTTAAGACAAGTTACATAAAATAAAATTAATATACATAATATTGACATATTTCATTAGAACATTACTTATATAAATATCAATATCAAAAACGTTAAAAATAGCCTAATGAGAATCTCATTTTATTTAATGAATGAGAATTGTTGATCGCGGGGTGCGCTTCAAATTCGTATACAAAATTTGCCGTCAAATGTAACAGCTGGACAGCCTTATACAGTAGAATAACAGAGATCAGCTAATATTTTCTTCTGTTTCCACGATTATTACTCATTGAAATAAAACAATTTAACGGATTATATCGCGTATATTATTTCATTTTAGTTCCCGACGTTTCGGAAGCTTTCCAGCTTTCCATGGTCACGGGAGGACTGAGAAAAGATGTATTTTCCTCTGTCAAAGTTACAATTTGTGCAAACTACCCATTTTTTGAAAAAACACAAATAAAGGTGTACATACATGCCAGATGGGCCTAAGCTGTAAAGATAGTTACACATGTGCCAGAAGGGCTTAATTATTTTATTCTAATAATTTACCAAGCAGCATTTCACAACTCAGGCGTACTGAGGAGAAAAGAAACGCTGCAAAGAAAATCTCCCAGGCTACCTCATTACTAATTATAATATTTAAAAAACAGAGACTATTAAACTACTTTTAAACAGATAAGATATTTTACACCGTTCGGAAATTAAGGTTTTGCAGTCCTGTGTCTCGCTTGTTCCTTGATGAGAGGTATTACAGGATCCCAAGCTGGTGGTAGTGACAATCCATCTTCTCTATTGAAATTAGGATGCTTTTTAATCTCAATAGCCTCGCGTAGCATCCTGGGAAAATATATTTTTTCTTTGGCAAGGATAGAAGGTTTATCAAACTTAATTGAGTGGTTTGGTTTGTCAATGACATGTTCACAGACTGCAGACCTATTACACCGACGGTGTTTGACATCTGCTATGTGCTCCTTCACCCGGGTTGATACACTGCGTTTCGTTTGACCAATGTATGAAAGACCACACTCGCAGTCCAGCTTATAAATGCCTGCACTCTGCAAAGGGCTGCTACTCTTCACGGGTCTAAGGTATTGAGATACCTTCTTCAACGGCTTGAAATATGTTTTTATAGAAGCACGCTTCAAGATGTTTTCGATCTTATCTGTGACCCCTTTCACATATGGTAATACGGCAGGTTTACGCTCGACTGTTGGTTTCTTCATACTGGGATTCTGCTTGGAACGTGATATCTGGAGCTCATTGGCTCGAAGCGCACGTTTGACATTCTGCAACTCAGCAGTCAGATGTTGATCGTCGCAGATACCCTTGAGTCGCTACTCTCAAATTCGATATTCGAAGTTCGTATCGCGCCATTTCGCTCACTCAAATACAGTTTAACATGAGAGCAAGAGGGATGGCGCGATACAAACTTCGAATATCGAATTTCAGAGTAGCCCCTCTGGCTCTCTGAAACAAAGATTTACCCACTGTAGCAAGTTGACATGGATGGTGGAGAGATTTGTAGTATGCGTACACAGACTAATAAGAGATACTACGTATCAGACTGCCAACTCAGAAACAAATATTATTTGCACTAGGCAACTATATTTAATCTGTACGATTAGTGTTGACAGACTTTAATTTTTTTTCTATTCGAGATTGCAATATGGCAAGGGATCGTAACGTATTCAGCCAAAGTGGTATGGGTTCATTGAATGAGGTCTAATATTTAGAATGAATAGTTCCCGGCACGTAAATTTGAACACGTAACTTCAGTAATTGTATTTACGTGATCAAATTATATGCTGAGAATTATACCTCAGTGGCAAAAAAATAAAACACACATTATTTGTTGAAAGATTTATTTTTCAATTTCATTTTAAATTTGTCGTAAGCTTTCTTCTGTATTGCAAGTAATACGTGTGTCCCCTTTCATATTTTGTTGGTTGTGTTGCACCAATTCATAATTGTAAATCGGACAGTCAGAGCAATGAAATGACTGCGAATAGTTTTGTGCTGGGCGCAGTCAAATAAACAAAATTAATTCTTAGACATAATGTTTGCTAGTTCTGCGGGCGATAATTTTGCAAGATCATCACGATTTAAACACTTCAACCACTAAGTATTTTCTCAGAGCACGGTATATGGTGTAAAAGAGCGTCCTGTCGCAAAGTTCTACAAACACAGCACTCTTAAAACATTTTGCAAAAAGCAAGACAGGATAAACGCAAGGACATCACTCGATAACACATTACCGTGACAGTGACAGAATGAATTTCGACAAATAATATATAGATGACAAGACGAGTGTATTGACAAAGCAACAGCTAATCACAGCAGAGAAAAACGTCAGTCAACATTAAAAACAACATGGCGCTAACGTACGCGTTTTGTTATACGAAGATTACCAGCTGTGTATGCGTAGGTTTCCTATATACAGTATGACCTATGTCATTTTTCGGACCTCTAATTACTAGTACATCTAATTTTATTTGTGTTTTTTCAAAAAAATGGGTAGTTTGCACAAATTGTAACTTTGACAGAGGAAAATACATCTTTTTCTCAGTCCTCCCGTGACCATGGAAAGCTGGAAAGCTTCCGAAACGTCGGGAACTAAAATGAGATAATATACGCGATATAATCCGTTAAATTGTTTTATATCAAAGAGATCAGCTAAATTAAATGGGAATTTATAAAATTCTTATACACTTGCTACACATAATATTTTCGTAATGAATCTCTAAATTAATATGTAATTAATCTAAACTGTTTCACTATTTTCCTTTTTTTCCCAGTAAAGTAAATATAGCTCTTATTATATTGCAACAAAACGTTCATTCAAATGGTCAAACATTTTGCCACTCATTAACGACATTCGTAAACGTAACGATGACGTGAGTGAAATTTCGTCAAATCAAAATGTCAAATCCATCACGCAAAACAAGTAGATGTCACGTTAATTTGTTATTTTATTTATTGTAATAAACCGTGTTATTGTAAGGATTTTGTAACAGTATATTAATTCTAGGTATCAATAGCGTATTCAGTGCATGAAAACATCGTGAAATGTCGAAGGACAAAGAGGAGACCGTGAACGGAGAATCCGCGCCAGTGATTGAGCAAACTGTGGAAAAACGCATCGGCTGTGCTCATTACAAGCGTAGAGCCAAATTCGTGGTAAGTTTTCACGCTCAAGGCAACATCGAAACTATCTTTAATACTTACTTAGTAGAATTTTGAGTTCAAAACTCTCGTCATCCGCATCTAAATATAAACATCAGCGGCGCAGAAACTTCCGAAATCTTTACTATATGAAATGCAGATTTAGAAAACAAAGCAATGTCACTGAACTTGTGATTTGCAACTTTTTATCCTTCTTCGGGAAAGTCATCTAGGACTATGAAAACATATGTTCAGTTCTAGGTTCTAGGGTTAATAGGTTAACCTATTTGTCTGTTGACATGACGATTTAGAAAACAAAGCAATGTCACTGAACTTGTGATTTGCAACTTTTTATCCTTCTTCGGGAAAGTCATCTAGGACTATGAAAACATATGTTTAGTTCTAGGTTCTGGGGTTAATAGGTTAACCTATTTGTCATGTCAACAGTTTAATAGATTTCCATATCTATTCTCACAACGAGCTTCAATTGAGCTGACCATGCCTATAAATTTATACTACAAATTTTGACAATTATCACTTATCTATACAAAGATTAGATTAGATTACTTTATTTCTTAAAATAAATTACAATATAAATTACATTTAATCAATTTACACGAATTTAAATTATGATTGTCAAATACAAAGAAATAATAAAATAAAATAAGATCATAATAGCAATACATAATGGGAATGTCACAGATGAAAACATTTCATTATCTATTAATTATTTATGCTAGGCTGATTTAAAAATATGCTAATAACTTAATTACATAAAAATGTCAATATCACCTACATGGGATTGTCAGAAAAATACTAAAACTAAATAAAACAATACTAAATATACATAATTTATATATTCATATATTCCT
Source organism: Hedya salicella (assembly GCA_905404275.2). NCBI lineage: Eukaryota > Metazoa > Arthropoda > Insecta > Lepidoptera > Tortricidae > Hedya > Hedya salicella. The sequence continues at coordinate 19,275,982 of FR990112.1, forward strand.
TCACGGAATATAATGGATTTTTCAATAAAAAGTTTCTCAATTGTCGTTGAAATGTTTCGTCAGATGGTTCAGTTCACAGTTCGGCGGAAAAGCACTTTTTAATAATTCATAAGTCACTTATTGATATTAGGATAAGTTTTCATACTTTAATTTACTGTACTAACCTAATCCATACTATACTATACTAAAATGCCATAGTACCTTTGTCTGCCTGTTACCTTTTGACACTTAAATCCCTGAACTGATTTAGATTATATCTGGTTTGGAGATGGAGATAGTTTTGATTCCATGGAAAGGGTATAGGATGTGTGAAAAAGGGGTGAGAGTTTGTATGGAGTATCAATCATTAAAACAAAGGCTACTCAGGTCTCAGTAATGCTGTCGAAGCAGCAGGTAAATGCTAGTTTTTTAGGGTTCTGTGCACAAAGGGTAATGTGGGACCCTATAACTAAAATTTCGCTGTTCTCCCGTCTGTCACCAGGTTGTATCTCATGAACCGTGATAGTTAAAGAGTTGGTGTTGACATTTTCTTTATTTTGGAATAAATGATTACTTTCTATTTATGAATAAAATAGAAAAAAGAAATAGTTGAAATTTTCACATCTGATGTATTTCTGTTGCCGCTATGACAACAAATTCTAAAAACACAATAGAATAAATATTGTAGTGGGGCTCCCATACAAAAACGTGTTTTTTTTTGCTGTTTATGGTGGTCACCAGCCGATTCCCACCGGGTTGCCCAAGGAAAGGCTTATAACCACCTTTTTACTTATGATATGAGTGAACAAAAACGCTTCAGTTTCCCTTGTAATTTTCCTGACGTCACGCATCTGGTAGTTAAGCCATCTTTTGCTTTTCCCAAAGACAGAAATGGTTTTTAGGCAATATTCGTTTAATACCTTCATACTCCCTGCTATAAATAACAAACAAATGATTCAGCTGTTACATTAATCGTGGGTTTCCCGAAGGGATTTCCCAGACGTGTAATTTATGGCTCATAGTAGATACTCGTATGTTGAATATGGTAATTTTATACAGTTATAGTTAAAGGTGGGGAACAAAAATATTACTGTTACGAATGTTGATTTTTCTATGTAAAAGTAGTCTTTATTACGCTTATTTTTATAGCTTAATCCACCATATTACCAAACACGCATGCTTTTTATACTTTACCCATTGTTGGGAAGATTTGCGTCAATCTAGATTTTTTATGGGTCCTGACTGTTTAAAATCGCTATGTTCCACATTAGAATTATTACTTGTTTTATGTGAGTATTGATCATGAATAATGAAACATTTCCATTATAACTAAACAAATTTCTAGGGTACTGGACTTATTTTTTTCTTTTTAGTTATATTCCATAGTCGGGGTTTTTTTTTTATTTATTTTTTTATTGGTAAAATTTTAAATACATAATAGTAATCACTTCATTGCAGCAATTTACTTTTAAATATCAATCAAGGAACAATAAAACAATGGACTGTCAATCTTCATACTTTGGTGCGTGCCCTCGTCACAAGATATTCAGGCAAAAACTAGAAGTTCCCTTAAGACTAAACATGAAGCCGCAAAAGACACACAAACAAAGAAAAACTTCCGTGAACTTCAAATAGTCCGTATCACTTATTTTGCGCCACCCCCGCGTGCCCCGCGCCGCCCGCCCCCTGCGCACTGATAGTATTTGAATGAATGAAACAAATTTGTTCTCTTTAAAATTACTGTTTTATTTAATTGTAATTTTTTAGTTCGTCTCGTTTATAGTTTCGTCATGTCTGCACAGGCATTTAAATCAAAAAGTACAGGATGTAAATTGACGAACTTTGCAGTATAGGCGTCTTGTATTAAAAACCACTACTTAGTTTGATGGTTAAGTAACAGAAATAAATATTTCTAGGGGTGGCACTCCATAGTTCTCCATACATGTCACTGAAACTGATATTATTTTATTCTGCAAACATCTATTATTTTGAGTTCTTTAAATATTTTAATTTATTGATTTTTTACGAAAATCTTGATGTATTACCATCACAATCTTCGTGATTTTTAAAGTGAATTTCTTCACTAAGAAACTATATTACTGCTGCCCCAAGGTTGTTTGGAAGAAATCGCTCTTTAGCGATAAGACCGCGTTTTGTCTACCGTATTCTGTGTTAAGGCTCTATTGTACTGTTTTCTGTTGTTGGTGTGAAATAAAAAATTGTTGTATATTATTATAAATACAAAAATTTAAATAATTAAAACATTTCAAGGCTCCGACTGGATCTGAACCAGTGCCTTGTGCCTTGCCAGGGCGCGCGCCCTGCCAACTGAGCTACAGAGTCCAGTCAGCTTGTCTTAAAATTTTGTCACTATTTGTTACAAGATCTTTTGCATTTTAACCTGCTTTTCTGCCGTTCAGCGCCATGGTGAGCATTTATGAAACGAAATTTTTCAAATCAAATCATTTTATTTCCAAGAATATGGTACATTTGGTTGGTATCAAGTGTCTTAGTGCGACGTATTCGGCCAGTATTGGCGTATAAATGTTATATTATATTATATATTGCTAACAAAACATATCAAAATGATATTATTATTTTTCACCCTGACAGAGCAAAGTTTACAGTTGCCACATGTTATGATCTCTTTCGGCTGAAATTGAAGTTTGTTATTTTTCCGACAGACGCCATGCTGCAACAAGCTGTACATGTGCCGCTACTGCCACGATGAGAACGAACAGCACTACTTCAACCGCAAGTCCGTGACGGAGCTGATCTGTACTGAGTGTGACACTCGGCAGAAGGTGCAAGCCGAGTGCGAGAACTGCGGCGTGCGCTTCGGGAAGGTAATGTTGCAACAAGCTGTACATGTGCCGCTTCGACCGCAAGTCCGTGACAGAGCTGATCTGCACCGAGTGTGACACGCGGCAGAAGGTGCAAGCCGAGTGCGAGAATTGCGGCGTGCGCTTCGGGAAGGTAATGTTGCAACAAGCTGTACATGTGCCGCTTCGACCGCAAGTCCGTGACAGAGCTGATCTGCACCGAGTGTGACACGCGGCAGAAGGTGCAAGCCGAGTGCGAGAACTGCGGCGTGCGCTTCGGGAAGGTAATGTTGCAACAAGCTGTACATGTGCCGCTTCGACCGCAAGTCCATGACAGAGCTGATCTGCACCGAGTGTGACACGCGGCAGAAGGTGCAAGCCAAGTGCGAGAACTGCGGCGTGCGCTTCGGGAAGGTAATGTTGCAACAAGCTGTACATGTGCCGCTTCGACCGCAAGTCCGTGACAGAGCTGATCTGCACCGAGTGTGACACGTGGCAGAAGGTGCAAGCCGAGTGCGAGAACTGCGGCGTGCGCTTCGGGAAGGTAATGTTGCAACAAGCTGTACATGTGCCGCTTCGACCGCAAGTCCGTGACAGAGCTGATCTGCACCGAGTGTGACACGCGGCAGAAGGTGCAAGCCGAGTGCGAGAACTGCGGCGTGCGCTTCGGGAAGGTAATGTTGCAACAAGCTGTACATGTGCCGCTTCGACCGCAAGTCCGTGACAGAGCTGATCTGCACCGAGTGTGACACGCGGCAGAAGGTGCAAGCCGAGTGCGAGAACTGCGGCGTGCGCTTCGGGAAGGTAATGTTGCAACAAGCTGTACATGTGCCGCTTCGACCGCAAGTCCGTGACAGAGCTGATCTGCACCGAGTGTGACACGCGGCAGAAGGTGCAGGCCGAGTGCGAGAACTGCGGCGTGCGCTTCGGGAAGGTAATGTTGGAAACAAGCTGTACATGTGCCGCTTCGACAGCAAGTCCGTGACAGAGCTGATATGCACTGAGTGTGACACGCGGCAGAAGGTGCAAGCCGAGTGCGAGAACTGCGGCGTGCGCTTCGGGAAGGTAATGTTGCAACAATCTGTACATGTGCCGCTTCGACCGCAAGTCTGTTTATCACGAAGTCCCTGGCCACCCCATTCCCTAAAGGATTGGAGTGATGAACTGACTAACCACGGTGTAGCGTGTGTAGTAAAGCCAAATACTAATCATGCTTAAGATCGAAACAACCAGGGACCCGTTTCATAAACACTTGTAACTTGTATTACAAGTGGAAATCTCTTTTTAATTCATATTGTTGGAAAGATACTTCCGCTTGTAATACAAGTTACAAGCTATTGAGAAACGGGCCCCAGCTCTAAATTTAAATCTTCAACTGATATCGACTTGTTTTTTTCAGTACACATGCCTCATCTGCAACTTATTCGACGACGAGGACAAGCGGCAGTATCACTGCGAGGGCTGTGGGATCTGCCGCGTCGGCGGCCGCGATCGGTTCTTCCATTGCGAGAGGTGCAACATGTGTCTACCCATGCAGTTACAACGAGTGGGCCATCGGGTGAGACCACTTTTAAATTAAAATACGAGTTGTTTGGTGCTATTCGGCTACCATTAGAATTAATCAATTAAGTATTAGCTCAAAATAATCACACGCGGCCCGGATGTAAACGGATTACGAATCCTATTCCCTCCCTCAAACCATTGACCGCGACTGGTCTTCTATTGTAGGAGGTGCAACATTTGTGTCTACCCATGCAGTTACAACAAGTCGGCCATGGGGTGATAGCGCCCTCAGCTACCAGTAGAATTAATGTATTAAGTATTAGCTCAAAATAGTTACACGCGGAAAGGATGCAAACAGATTAAGGTTCCTAATTCTTCCCCATCTGGCGTATAATCATTTGTCAGTCTAACGCGTTGGTGGTCTCAATCAATCGAAATAAAAACTGGTTTGAACTCCTCATTTCTATTTGTAATAGATAAATCGAAAATTAGCTCAAAATAATCATACGCGGATCGGATGCAAGCGGATTACACATTCTATTCCTTCTGATCGGTTCTTATACTGCGTGCGATGCAACCAGTCGGCCATATTGCGTGATCTTTCTAACTTCAACCCAATCAAAATAAACCCCTTAGAGTTTGATACCTTAAGAGCAGAGATGGGCATTCAAGAATAAATCATCATTCAAACTAACGCGCCGCAAGAATAAATCAGCGCGCCGTCATTCAAGAATAGCTTATTCTGACTAACCTGTTTAAGAATAATTCACAGCAGAAAAAAATGAGTGAGACTAATTTAGTCGTCATACAAATAAATCAATTTATGATTGATTATTTTAAATAAAATTGTTTGATTTTATGATTTTTTGTTTGTAAAAACTATACCTACTTGTAATAGTTGTAGTGTCGTTATGTTTAGTCGTTACATTATTGCGTTATGCCTTATATACCGTTTTATATGACGCATGTAAACGACGCATGCCTATTTTGTTCGTTTTTATTTATACTTATGTGTAATACTACATGTATGTAATATTTATTTAGCCCACGAGCAATTAGATAGGGTACCACCAAATGGTCCTGATGATGGACCCTGGGGGTACCTAACGGAACTCAGGACTGGATCAATATAGACGAATGCTCTTTTGCTTAATGGACTTAGTATGAGGAGCATTTAGATAGGGTACCACCAAATGGTCCTCATGATGGACTCTGGGGATACATAACGGAACTCAAGCATTACGCTACAAAGCATTTGTCTATGTTGATCCAGTCCTGAGTTCCGTTAGGTACCCCCAGGGTTCATCATCAGGACCATTTGGTGGTACCTTATCTAAATGCTCCTCATACTAAGTCCATTAAGCTAAAAAGCATACGTGTGTGTTGATCCAGTCCTGAGTTCCGTTATGTACCCGCAGGGTCCATCATCAGGACCATTTGGAGGTACCATATTGAAATGCTCCTCATACTAACTCTATTAAGCTAAAAAGCATTCGTGTATGTTGATAAAGTCCTGAGTTCCGTTAGGGTCTCCCAGGATTCATCATCAGGACCATTTGGTAGTACTCTATCTAAATGCTTCTCATACCAAGTCCAGTAAGCTAAAAAGCATTCGTCCATGTTGATCCAGTCCTGAGTTCCGTTAGGTACCTCCAAGGTCCATCATCAGGACCATTTGGTGGTACTCCATTCAATTGCTCCTCATTTTAAGTATATCAAACTAAATGACTCTCTTCTATGTTGAACCAATCCTGAGATCCAGTAGGTACCCCAGGGTCCATCACCTGATCCATCCAGAATAGAAGTTTTCAACATGGACTCGGCGTCTATAAGGTGCTGAACTCTCATATTTACGTACTTTGTCCTCGACGACAATAAGTATCACGACTTAACTTGAATTTGGCCATTCAATCATTGATATCATCAAAGGTTTAATATATACTAAAAGTTAATTTAGTTTTTTAATACTATCGAAACACTAAAGATCACACTAACGTACGGCCACCACTGCTCATAAGTATATTAATAATCTGTTGATATATCATAATTACGACATAATGTCGTTGTGTGGCACGCATAGGAAAGCGCAGCGTGGGACGGCCCCCCACTAGGTGGACAGATGACCTAGTAAGGGTCACGGAGAGTCAGTGGATGCGGTCTGCGCAGGATTGTACCCTGTGGCGAGCTATAGGGGAGGCCTATGTTCAGCAGTGGACGTCCGTGGCTGATAGATAGATAGATAGTGGCATGACTTGCTAAAAAACCCATGTCATACCACTACATATTATGTAGATACCTATACTCGAAAATCATTACATTCCCACTGTTGCGCAATCAGGTAAATATAAACAATAGGTTACCTAATAAACTAACTACAAATTACGTATTTAGGATTTTTTTACCAAAAATACTCATGATTTTGAAATTTGAATTAAGCATTACACGAAGTACATGAAACTGGCTAAAAATAACATACATAAAAAAACACTAAAAATAATCATAATCAAAATAACAGTCATTCAAATAAAACGTTAGTTTAAATAAGCGCTTCTCAAACTAATTCATTCAACACGTTATTTGTCAATCAGAATGACGAATTTTTGAATTTAGTCTATTTCACGTCATTCAGAATGACGCGCGCAAGAATAAATCTTATTTGATTTTTTTTGAATGAGAATAACGTTTGGCCGTTTATTCTTATTCTTATTCAAACTAATATTTGCCCAACTCTGCTTAAGAGGATATACTAGCAAAAGGCCTATTCGAAATTCGGTACTTTTAAAAAGTAATGCTATCGCATCGCCTCAAATCCCCCGTATTACAGTGCAAAAGGGACAACTGCAGCTCGGAACGATCTGACCTACAAATAATTGGCGAAAACAGGGTTTTGTAGTACCCTATTTCCTCTTCCAAAACTGGACTAATTTTAGTTTTTCTTTCACATATATTATAATGAGGGTTTCGGTTATGCTTCTGTTTTCCGTTTTTCTTTTATATTCGATAAATTTGTTTACTGAACGTGTGCTTATGGCGCCGGATGGGGGATTTTTTGCAGTTTTAGAGGGCCTCTAATTCTTAAAATAAACAAATAATTAAGAAAAATAAAATATAGATTAGCAGATCATAGAAAAAAATTGCTCTAAGTCTTAGAGTCTAAGACAATTATCCAGCGAGGAAAAAAAAAGGGGATTACGTTTGTATGGAGGAACGGCCACTAGTATATCCTCTTAAGGTATTGGAAAAAATGATCTTGGAGACGAAAATGGTAGATTTTCTATTTCTCATGTCTTCTTATTAGTGTTTTGTATGTGTTTCTAGTGTGTGGAGAACGTGTCGCGCTCCAACTGCCCGGTGTGTCTCGAGGACATCCACACGTCGCGCATCCCGTGCCACATCCCGGACTGCGGGCACCTGCTGCACCGGCCCTGCTTCGAGCAATTGCTACACTCGGGCCACTACGCCTGCCCCACCTGCCAGACCAGCATGATCGACATGTCCAATGTGAGTGGCTTGCTGCTGTGAGTGTTGCTGGCTGCACTCAATACATGAAACCGAAGCTGAAATGTTTCAACAAAGATCAACGTGTGGCACATATTTCGACAGTTCTTTTAAAAACACAGTTTATATATTAAAAAAAAAAAAAACACTGAATATTTTCGGTCATTATTTCCCTCTATATTCTAAACCGAATGTCCAAAAGTATGAAAAAAATTACAAAGATAAAACTTACTTTTAACGAAAATTATTTTGAACAGATATACAGTTTTTGAGTTATCTTGTGATCCACGAATGCCCCTTAAACTTAAGGGAAAAATCTATAAAATGATCATAAGACCTGTCGTAATGTATGGATCAAAATATTGGGCAACGAAACTGACGGACGAAAGAAAAGTGCACGCAGCCGAGATGAGATTGTTGAGAAGGATGTATGGAGTGACAAGGAAAGATCGGATTACAAATGAGTATATAAGGGGAAGTTTGAAAGTAGCACACGTGACGGAACAAAATGAGGAGCAGTAGGTTAGCGTGGTATGGGCATGTAATGAGGAGGGATGAACGTCATATTGGAAAAAGAAAGTTAGGGATGAATGTCGAAGGTCGAAGAGCGATCGGTAGGACAAAAAAGTGATCGATGGATTGTGTGAGAGAGGACATGAGAAAGAAAGGAGTAAGCGCTGAAATGACGAGTAATATAGATGAATGGAAGAAGAAAACATGTTGTGCCGACCCTACATAAGTGGGACAAGGGCAGGGAGAAGAAGTTTTAGAAATAGGATTCTGTCTCCCTCACCCTGTACGTATTTCATCATCTAATTGTATGTTTTTGTCCAACTTTTCAGTTATGGAGTTACCTAGACTCGGAGGTGGCCGCGACGCCTATGCCCCCAGAGTATGCAGACTACAAAGCCACTATACTGTGCAAAGATTGTCATAAGGTCAGTATTTTATAAAAAACTAGAAGACGCCCGCAACTTCGTTCGCGGAGGAGAAAAAGTCATAACCCTTCATTTATTCTTCAGCGTAGTCGGATAAAAAGTATCCTATAACCATCTGGAGACACCCAGCTACCCGTGTACCAAAAATAGTTGAAATTCAGCCGATTTTGCTTGATGAAGGCCACAACGACACATACAAACATACATAAAATAAAAAAAAATAAAAATCGTTTTAGTGGTCACCAAATAGTCGGTAACAATAAATTTTTTGAAAATATCTCTAATATACAGACATTTTATTTTTTGCAACTTTATATGCATCCGTCTCAAATAACCTTGTGCCATACCAAGGACAATTAAAACAAGAGGACTGACCATTTCCATACAAAAAGCCGTTCCCCGATATGTACAACGCCATCTATGGATAAGATTTATTATTTACATTTTTTTACCTTTACAAGCGCGACACAGTATTTAAATGCTACAATTTATTTATTATTGGCTGTTTACGAACCAATTGTTACTATACTACGATTATACTTACAATTATAACATCGTTAAAAGTGTAGTTTTAAAGCGCCATCTAGTTTTTGCCAGAATATCTCCTTGCGATCGGGGTACGATCCGAAGTATGGTAATGGTCAGTCCTCTTGTTTTAATAGTCCTTGTGCCTTACGATTAAATAAATAAAGTATTTCATTACTTACTTTCTTAAATTGTTGACCGTAGATCACCTGACCAGGGTATAGGGAGACCTTGTTCAACTTTGTTCAGTTTTCCAGAAACTTGAATTGTTCAGTTAGGTCACTATAATAGGCTATTTGCGACGTTTGCCTGTCCTTATTTTATTATACGTCATTAGTTAGAGTATTGATTAATAATGTTTTAGTGTTTGAATGTACGTCCATACATTTATTCATCTATAAGTACTAAAAAGTCTTTCACTTTCTCTATCCAGTGCTTTTTTTATAAGTTTTTTTTCCAAAAAATCGCGTGACAAAACGGAAAACGGCCACTCTGCCACAGTATTTTCTTAAAAACCGCCATAGAGAAAAAAAAAATTTTGCTACGGAAATAATCATTAATTAGTCCTAACAAAAAATACATGCAACGTTTATTAAAATAAAATATTAAAACCATAATTATTCATAGTTGAAAAACGCAAAAAACAGTCATACAGTACAACAATTATTTATTGCACACCAACAATAGAAATAGTACAATAGAGCCTTAACATAAAATATGGTACACAATAGGCGGTCTTATCGCTAAAGAGCGATCTCTTCCAGACAACCTTTGGGTAGCGGAAATGACACAGAATAGCTAGGAATGAGTAGGTGGTGAGATATTGAGGTTAGATATTTGTAGAGATATTGTAGGTAAAGAAAGGGTATAAAACAAGAACGACCCATTTAACAACTTTTAAAAATATTTTCTGATTCAGTGTCCTCTAACTAAATAGTCCGTTACAATAGATCTTTTGAAAATATCTTCAATGTACAGTCATTTCATTTTAACAACTTTATAATAGTACAGATATTGTTATATCAAGTGAAAAGGGAGCGTTCAAGTATTACGTGTAGCAATTTTTGGAGATTTTTTACTTTTTCCCTAGTAAAACGTTACGTTACCACCAAGTGACCATTTTTACCTAAAATTTTCAAGTGGTCATTGCATTTGAAATTTTGAAAAAAAAAATGTTTTTAAAAATGCGTGAGAGAATTTGTCTACGCGACCGTTCTGAAGGGTTAAAAGAAAACAATGTTACGTAACACGTAGTGCAAACCTCTCCCTCCCGCCCCTGCAACGCATCGTAACATTTTACAAGCTTCCCTTCTCCCCCTAAGTTCGTTCCGTAATACTTGAACGCTCCCAAATATATATTAAGTCGTTTTACCTTTCATTACACACTCCGCGAATAGTCTGTTCCTTGACTCTTCCAACGATGGTGCGCTGCCTCTGTCCAATATAAGAACTTCCGCGACTGTAATCGATTTAGGACTTTTTTTTGTGTTATATTTTACAAATCAGTGTTTTCTTTTTAATTCAGTTGTCGACGGTGAAGTTCCACGTGGTGGGTCTGAAGTGCCAGCACTGCGGCGCCTACAACACGTGCCAGACTAACGGGTTCCATAAGTAAGTACATACGGGTAAACCCTTTTTAGAGTTCAGTTCACCATTAAAACAAGACGACTGTCAATTGCCATACTTTAGATCGTTCACCGACTGCAAGGGGATATCCACGGAAAAATGAGATGGCGCTTTAAAACTAAACATTTAACGATGTTACAATTACAGTAACAATTATATCGTCGTCATCATCATCATTTCAGCCATAGGACGTCTACTGGCCTCACGGGCCTCTTCAATAGATTTCCACATGGGCCGGCTATCCGGCTATCGCCTCTATAGGCGACCCGCAACCCTAAGCAGGTCACCCGACCACCTTGACGTGGCTGGCCTTCCACGGTGCGCTTTCCGGTACGCGGTCTCCACTCGAGAGCTTTAATGCCCCAACAGCCATCGGTTCTTCGAACTATGTGTACCCATCAGAGATGGAATCAGAACTGAGGAGATTCGTAGACGAACCAAGGGCGCCGACATACCAAACAGAGTCAGCAAACTGATTAGTTTGTGAACAGTTGGTAATATCGGGGTACGGCTTTTTATATGGCGCTTGACAGTCCTCTTGTTTGAATGGAGCTTGCTATTACTAAGAATCTGCTCAGTGCCACCCTGGGGCACCATAAGAAATCTCGTCTAAGTTTAATAATGCACGTTATAGTTAATTGCTCTCTTTGCTCGTTCTTTATATCTTTGAGAATAACCTGCTTACCGCACTTTGTATCGTAAATAACCATTACGTCACACCTGGCCATAATGTGGGTTTTAAAACTCGCATTATGGCCAGGTGACGACGTAAAATTATGTACTCACCACGCGCAGTAAAAAAAAAGCCATCTATCGCATATTTACAATCCTCGCCTGCGGCTCGGGTCACAAATACCGGCGATTTCGGGCTTTTTTTCTTTTACGGCCCTTGGTAAGTAATGTACTATTACAATGCGTATACTCGGAAAGTGGTTTTTTGTTTGGGTAACTTGTAATTAGACACGTAAAATACCTTTACCGCAAAAGTGCGGTAAAGGTATTTTACAATGTATTTATGGGTCAACATGTAAAGAAGCATTTTCCGAGCATTTGCATTGTAAAACGTTCTATTAAACACGTGCGAATACGTAATTCTCAAGAATAACCTACTTACGACACTTGTATCGCAAATAACTATGATGCCCCGAGGTGTCAAAGTTTTTGCGATTATTACTTATTTAAATGAAACTATTTTAACGGATTATATCGCGTATATTATATATGTTAACCCATGAACATGGAAAGTTGAAAAGCTTCCGAAACGTCGGGAACTCAAATGAGACAATATACGCGATATAATCCGTTAAAATGTATTTAAACTTGTAAAACCCCTCTTTTTTCGTCTTTAGGTTAAAATTAAAACTTGGATTCCCTTCGAATTAGAGAAGTTGAGACGGTACAGCAAGGGTAATTTAAACACGTACCTTTTTCGCTCTTGTCACAATGACAATGAGGACTAAAAGTATACGCGTTTCAGTTTCGCTTACTGTACAGAAAAAAGGTATGAGGCTAAAAATACCATTTTTATACATTTTTTTAATGATTTATTAAACAAAGTACATAAATCTTATTTCTAAGACAGTTTCCTACAAAACTGTGTTGTACAGTTTGACTTCAGGCACGAGTCTCTATACTAATAATATAGTATAGTATATTTGTATACAATATTAATATCGCAGCATTTTAATTATGGGAAAACGAGTATATTTTATTCAAACTTTAAATATTAGGGACAAATTGGCCTGGTCCTAAACTAAGCAAAGTTTGTACTATGGATTCTAGACGACGATATACATAATGTATAATATAGATAAATTATAATACTTAAATACATAGAAAACATCCAAGACCCAGGAACAAACATTCGTGCTCAACCCACTGAGCCAAACGTGTGGTTCACCAATTATCTTATCTATACAATTATAAAGTTGTAAAATGAAATATTTGTATGTGTCGTTGTAGCTTCATCACGCTAAATCGGCTAAACGGATTTCAACTATTTTTGGTACGCAGGTAGCTGGGTATCTAGTATTATATATACTTTGTGATGGAGTGTATTAATTAAACACAGATCGACACTAAACTTAATTTATTCTCTTGACTAGAAGATGCCCGCAACTTCGTTCGCGGAGGAGAAAAAGTCATAACCCGTCGATTTTTCTTCAGCGTAGTCGGGTAAAAAGTATCCTATAACCATCTGGTGATACCCAGCTACCCGTGTACCAAAAATTGTGGAAATCTGTTTAGCCGATTTTGCGTGATGAAGCCACAACGACACATACAAACATACATTAAATCCAAAAAATATATTTTTCGTTTTAGTGACCTCCAAATAGTCCGTAAAAATCATTTTTTTGAAAATATCTTCAATGTACAGACATTTCATTTATACAACTTTATAAAGTCACGCACATCCTGACAGATTCCCTCGCCCAACACAAGTTGTAGATGGCGCTGTATGAGTGCGATCCAAAACGCACACCGCTTATCACATTCTAAGTTTGTTATATGTACGTGTCCGCAGGGAATCGACGAGCGCCGAGTCCGCGGACTCGTCCACATCCACATCCACATCCACGTCCACATCCACGTCCACATCCACGTCGTCGTCGTCGTCCACGTCGGCGGCGGCCGCGGGCGACGAGCTGCCGCGCGCCAACCCGCTGGACGAGCCGCCGCAGGCCTGACCGCTCACAGTGCTGCCACCTAACTGACCGGTAACCATACATTACATACTGTACAGCCACGGAATAGCTGCTGTCGGCGCAAGCCTGACGCACTGTGTGCAATACTTTCGCTCAAATAAGTTTGTGTCGATGCTATAAAACGTCGCGACGGTTTATAGCAAGATTTAAGAGGGGAAAGACGGCTTGTTACACTTAGGTAATTGAATTTAGCATCCTTAAGCTCTAACACTTGACTGAGCTGACCCCTGACAGCGCTGCCACGTAACTAACCAGTAACCATACATTAAGCAACGGAATAGGCGGGTTGTTAAGCGCGTATTACACTTGGCAGAATTTAGGATCCTTAATGGGGGAGTAGCGTCTCCCTCCAACGTATTGCTGCTTCCCTGTCGTTAACATCCTTCACCCGACTTCAGACACTCAAATTAAAACAAAGAACAATAACTGCTCCATTTATTTATGCCGAAGGAATAAATATGACAAATTTGTTGTCAATTGACAAAGGATTTGCAGAAATAGATCAAAATTACATGATAAATGAACAAATACTAGGCAGCTGAATCATCCTAATGTATGACTGTTGGCTCTGTAACTAAGAGGAAATTTAGATATACTTACTTATAATGTATATTATTTTAAAATAAGAACAACTTTATATACCAGGGACATTCCACAAGAATGCAGGTGACTGGCTACCTTACTTGATGTGTCAATTCAATACGCGAGTCCTTTATTTAGGCATTATGAGACATTAAACCTCTTAACTTTCGGGTGTTTTGGATGTAAGATATTCTGAAATTCAGTCGTTTTAATAATTCGGTGTTTGAAATGATTCAGATGTTTAGAATTAACATTATAATGACATTTTGTCAATCTAAGATTTATAATTTAGGAATTATGGGGCTAATTGAAGTTGATATTAAGTCTTAACAATAATAAGGGAATTATGAAATTAAGGCGTAATGAAACCAATTCCTTCTAACAATGCCAGGGAGCCGATTATTATATGATAATATACTCACCGGCAAAAAAAATGGGCCACTCATTTGTTTTTCTATACAATTGTATAGAAAACTTACTTTCAAAATCATGCAGTCCAATCGGAGCCAAATGGGCTCTTTTGAATGCTGGTAACGTTTTTTTGGGTAATATAGTAAACCACAAATCGGCACAGGAGATATTCTTTTTAATTTTCCAGTTTTCTTTAGGCAGCGATAAAAAAAAAAAAATTACTGTTCCGTACAAAATGAAATAATTTTGTACTAAACAATGGATTAGGGATTTTTTAACGCTTTTCTGCTGGAAAATACCTACAATATTTACAAGTATACTCTGGATACCGTTTTAAAACACAATAAGTCAGCTAAATAAAAAATGTAAACTGCACGCAAAACTATCAAATGACTCCGACTTAGCAGTTTAATTCTGTGACTACTTGTATGGAATTATATGGAAGGAATAATGAGTGGGCCAATTTTTTGGCTGGTGAGCGTATTTCATAACTTGACTTCTACAGTGTGTTTTAGACTATTATATATTTTGATAAGGTGGCTGCCATAGTCGTCACGTGTCCGACAAGGTTATTATTCTGGTGGAATACCTCAATCCCTCCATCCTAACTTGATTTAGGATTCCAAAAAAAGTGTGATACATTCTTTGGCATGTGAACAGCACAATCTCTTGGTGGATGAAATAAGTATGACGACGGGGTATGAAAATGAAAAATTCTGATTTGTCCGTCAGTAAGACAATAAAAAAAAATTGGACATGTATTTTTTCCTTTTTCAAAATAATAAAAACGTACTCAGATAAATCGCATTAAAGTTTAGGAGTGGGGGCTCGTGACGTCCTTGGTACAATTTGTATCTAGGAGTGACGTCACGCGACATTTTAACCAATGTATCGTTTATCCATACTTAATATTATAAATGCGAAAGTGTGTCTGTCTGTCTGTCTGTCTGTTACCTCTTCACGCTTAAACCGCTGAACCGATTTGGATGAAATTTGGTATGGAGATAGTTTGAGTCCCGGGGAAGGACATGGGCTAATTTTTATCCCGGAAAAGTACCCTTATCCGCGATAAACGAATTTAAGGCGGACGAAGTTAGTAGTATGTATATATGCGCAGACGCTAGTAGTATATATAATTACTTTTTGATTATCTAAAAAAAGAAAAATACGTCTCCAATATTTTTTATTATACTACATGACAGACTAATTATTAAAATTTAGTCCCTATTGCAGGCAGATTAAAGTGAATGCATTTTTGCTCAACTTTTACTAAGAATTAGCATATGTATTTCATATATTTAAATTGCTAGAAGGTCTATTGGGCGACGTTGAAACTAGAAACGAGCTCTTCGTATTAAAATCTGTCGCGGGATTAAAAGTTACTTTTAAGTTGGTTTTACCATTGGCTAAAACAAACCATTATGACACGAAGTGATTATTTATACGAGGGCAAATACAATCGGAGAGTCATAAAGGCTTTTAGCTTCGATGTAAATACTTTTTACTTTTCACTTCAATTTCGAGAAAAGAACACAAAACAATACTAATATGAACGTGCTGGCGATGGCGTCTGTCTGCGCCATCATAAAGCGCACGTTATTAGCCCCAGGTAGGGTTGCCAGGTCTTAAAACCGAAAAGCCGGACAGACCAGCTAGTTTAGCCTAACATTTGGGTAAAAAAGCCAGACACCCTTAATTTTTTAGTCTTATTATATATAACACGACAATTATTTTTCAAAATAAAAGAATACTTTTCTAGTTTACCATAAAATCTTAAATTTTATATATTTAGGTCAAATAAAAAGCCGGACAGGCCCGGACACAGTCTGATTTGGCCGGACACGCAACTAAAAAGCCTGACTGAGTCCGGCTTTATTCAGACGCCTGGCAACCCTAGCCCTAGGGGCTAATATAAGCTGATCCCTTTAGCCCTGCTCCTCAAAACTATTATGACTTTTATGAGGTACTTGCTCAGCATGAGAAGTGAACGATTATAACGAGCCTTTTAAATAGCAACATTACCTCAGTACTTAGAAAATAAAAACTGACTTTACGCTAAGAACGTAGTCATTTACGTGACGCTAGTAAGCACTTTCTCTTTGGTTGGTTTAGCCCTTTATTTTGCCAATTAAAAAAAACTCACAATTCAAGCCTCGGTGCCATTAAAATAGTCTTGAAAAATCTGATTAAATAAAAAATACCAAAAGATGGTCAAAAACTATGTATATCCGTATATACACTATACAATAAAGAATTAAGATACAAACTTTTTCCGAGTGACGATAATTCGTTATTTTGTTAGCAGCCATAACGTGTATTAGGAACTTGACTTTAAGGTTGGTTTACACGGAGACTATTTTGAAACGCCTAACTTGCGGCCTTTAAGAAAGGCACCGTATAAATACTACGCGCCTATTCACTCGCGTTTATTCGATAGGGTACTTGACTGACAGATCAAATCAGTCCCTTTTTATGAACTTTCAAAACAGTCAGAATATATTCAAACTTTAGTTTGAAAGGAAAAAAGGTTTATGACGTCATATTTCTATACGGTCAATCGGCTCCTTATTTTTAGTTTTTGATCATTTTAAAATCACCAAATGCTTTAAAATAAGTATTCATGAATGTTTTCTACGTATTTTCAGAAATAACATTTAACTGCAAGCGTGACATCATTTATGTTGACTACAGGAAAGTACCCAATTTAAGCGTCTCAAAATAGCAACTAATGTTACGATCTAACTCGCTGCCACCGCGGCATTAGGGCTAAAGATGAGGTTATATTAATTATTTTTGCTTTAAAGCCAATACCGCAAAAGCACCCAACTATTGAAAAAAATCACCGAACTGTGGTCAAAATTAAATCGAACTTTATCCGTCTAGGCGCGATATGTTTTTATTTTTTTTATTGTTTCTTATGATCTCTCCTGGCCTTTGAAGTTTAGACTTTCTGTAGTGGGCGCGTGGCGCGATATGTTAATTATTATAATGAGTTCATAAGTACAATTATTTCATATGTGTTTGAAATACTCTCCTTCCTTAATAATCGGCATGATGTCGGTATACAAATCAAATTTCTAATCAGTACGTCAGGTAGATAATAAAAAAATATTGGACACGTATTTTTTGCCTTTTCAAAATAATAAAAAATACTCAGATAAATTGCATTAAAGTTCAGGAGTGGGGGCTCGTGACGTCACACCTAGGTAAAATGTGTAGCCTGGGAGTGACGTCACGCGATATTTTGACTCAATGCCTTTTTTGATAACGTAAAAAAAAGAAAAAATACGTCTCCATTATTTGTTATTAATCTGCATGTCGGACTAATTATTAAAATTTAGTCATCATACCCATTATTATGTGTAATATTCTTTGCTTTCCGGACCACAGTTGGGTTCCGTAACTGTAGTTGGGAGGTTTTTCGGTAGCTAATATTGTGATTAATTTTTAGTATTAGCTTAGCTTGTAAGTTTTAGTACAATTTAGTTTTGATTTCAGTTTAAGTTAAGCGCAATTTTTTTCGGATTATATTTGTTACAACTTCAAATTTAAGTACAAGCTCGAATTGAATGCAGTTGAGGCAGCTCGGAGTCACCTCGTCTCTGAAGGTGGCATTCCGAGACGGGCTGCAGACCGCAACTGCACTCCAAATTGAACCTTAATGGTAAGAAGAAAAGGTTCAATTTTCAGTGTGTAGCGGCTGCACGGCGACCCTTATCAGCACACGGAAAATTGAAACTTTTTAACCGACTCCCAAAAAAAGGAGGAGGTTCTCAATTCGTCTGAACCTTTTTTTTTACCTTACAATTAAGGTTCAATTTAGAGTGCGGTTGAGGTCTGCAGATCGTCTCAAAATGCCACCTAGACGCGTTGTACAGTCAAAATCAAATAATCTGTAGCAAAATACTACCAAATTAGGTATCTATACTTTTAGGGATGTTACATTACATCAAAACTATTAACTTTAAATAATAATCACAAAAAACTATTAATTTTTTTTTGTTTAAATTTTTTGCGAAAAAAATCTGTCCAAGCAGCCACCATTATGTACTAGAAGATGCCGGCAACTTAGAGAAAAAGTCATAACCCCTAAAGCGAAGTCGGATAAAAAGTATCCTATAACAATCTGAGGATGCCTAGACGGATTTTAACTATTTTCGGTACACGGGTAGCTGGGTATCCTCAGACGGTTAGAGGATACTTTTTACACGACTCCGCTGAAGAAAAAAGAGGGGTTATGAGTTTTTTCTTTTCCGCTGACAAAGGCTTTCTAGTATTAGACATAGATACGTGACGATATACAATACAATACAAATACTCTTTATTGCACACCTCAGATACACAGAAATACAGAACATGACAGTAACATTCGAATTAGCAGACGTAAACAACAGGCGGTCTTATCGCTAAATAGCGATCTCTTCCAGACAACCTTTGGGTAGCGGAGTGTTTAAAAGAAGAATTTTAGTTGAGTAGGTGGCGAGAAACAGTTATGAAGCAAAACAAAAAACTCATATAGACACTTGCATACGCAATAAACATACACACATAAGATTGCGTAAATAAACATACATAAATATATTTGGCTCTTTAGATGTTCCAGATTATTTGATGCCGACTCACGATTGAGGCGGGGTTACGTACTTTCTTTACGTACGATCACGTCTGAGATAAGTACACGATTTTGAATCTTACTTGGCAAATAAGTGACATAATGTATACATATTTTTAGACGTAACTGTACTATTTTAGGGATCCGTATCCAAAGGTTACCAACTTAACCCTATTACGAAGACTCACAGGCCGTCATAGGTCACTTGAAATTTTTCACGGAACGTATACCATGTATGGGGACCATGTTTTTTCAGCGTTGGTACGGAACCTTGTGAGCTAGGCCGAATCGCACTTGGCTGGTTTTTTGTATAGAATTAGCAATATTAACTTTCCCACAGGTGTCATTGTATATTTTCGCCATTTCTTTGTATTTTTGCACTTTGAATGTACAATATTTTATTTTTAAATTGTGTTGTTTTTTAGATGTATATATATTTTTAACCTCGATATGACATCTGTGCAGTTTCTTCGACAGCATATTTTTTTTACGTTGTACAGTTATATATATAAAATTATCTGTCCAACGTAAATATATATATATATATATATATATATATATAAATATAAATATATAGTGGTGTTTTTTAGATATATATCTATACTATTATAAAGTTGTAAAAATTAAATATTTGTATGTGTCGTTGTGGCCTCATCACGCCAAAACGGCTAAACGGATTTCAACGATTTTTAGTACACGAGTACCTGTGTATCTCCAGATGGTTATAGGATACTTTTATTCGACTACGCTGACGAAAAAAGGGGGGTTATGACTTTCCTCCGCGAAGTATATTATATACTAAAAGGTGCCCGCAACTTCGTCAGCGGAGGAGAAAAAAAAACAACCCTTTTCTTCAGCGTAGTCGGGTAAATAGTATCCTTTAGCCGTCTGTGGATGATCAGCTACCCGTGTACCAAAAATAGTTGAAATCTGTTTAGCCAATTTGGCATGATGAAGACACAACGACACATACGAACATTTTCATTCATTTCAGTGATCTCCAAATCCGTTACAATCATTTTTTTGAAAATGTCTTCCATATACAGACATTTTATTTTAACAATCTATAATAGTATAGATATCTAAAAAACAACAAAGTTTAAAGTGAACTATTTGTACATTCTGTGTGCCTACCATGAGCTGAGTTTACGATCGGCGCTAGCGAGTATCTCGTATCGAGAGTCAGTGCACCTCTCTCGCACGCGTTAATAGTGCGAAAGAGATAGACCGTCATCGAGCGCTCGATACTCGCTCGTGCCGAACTCACGGTAGATGACGTGCAGTATCGAGAAAAAATACAATATGAACACTTCTGGGAAACTGAATGTTCTCAAATGTCTGGGATTGATTTATGCAGTAGCAGGGCAGTTAAGGCTTTAAGGGTGTAACGCTTAGCAGCTGTTTTAGCTTGAAGACTACCATGAAACTCAGACATATTTAAATTACAATAATAAGTGCGACAAAGACAGCGATCGGATCCCTCGTGTCTCACAACCAAGGTCCACGGAATGGACCGAAACATGTCGAGCAGTACTCGGCTTTTGGGACGTGTGTAGCTCATCATTTCAGCCATAGGACGTCCACTAGTGGACCCAGGCCTCCTCAATAGATTTCCACATGGGCCGGATAGGGGCGACCCGCATCCAGCGAGTCCCCGCAGCCCGAACCAGGTCGTCCGACCACCTTGCGGGTGGCCTTCCCACGATGCGCTTGCCGGTACGCGGCCTCCACTCGAAAACCTTTCTGCCCCAACGGCCATCGGTTCTTCGAACTATGTGCCCTGCCCATTGCCACTTTAGTTTGCTTACACTGTTTGCTATTGTCGGTGACCTTAGTTCGTCTACGAATCTCCTCATATCTGATTCGATCTCGTAGAGATCCCGAGCATAGCCCTAGTATCCTGGACGAGAAGACATTTTGCAGTTTCCCAAACGCTGCCCATCCGAGTTGAATCCGTAACCGATATTGTAATCCAAATATGTTTTAGCAGCTGTGTTGAATTAATAAAAAACTTAAGTTCCTTGTGCTATTAATTCCTAATTATAATTTTATGTCGGGCTATGCCACTGTCTGCCCAGTGTTATGTTACATAATAATAATCTGTATAGTTTTCATATCAAAGATTGTTATATATACATAAGCCTAGTTTATATATATTGTACGGTAACGATTAAAGTGATTTTGGAAATGATTTCTCAACGTCTATTTCATAAATCATTTTTATAAGTAACATCATGGTTACTTATAAAAATGTTAGTGTTAAAATAATTTGCCATCATTAAGGAAAAATATTACATACGGTACCTAAAACTGAGGCTATCAGCAGGAAATTAAGTCAACTAAAAGTTCTTAAAATAAATAAATATCATTTATTTCAGAGTGTGATTCCATATTTTGTGTTAGTATTAATAGACCTAACCCTTTTCTTAGACGCACCACGCAGATAAACAAATTAAGAAAAACTGATCTCGAACATTCTAGTGAAACTGTAAAAACTATATCCAATGGAGAAGATGCAGTACGTTTATATTTTTATAATTACTGTATTAAACAAACTGAAAAATATCAAATTGAACCTGAAATGGTGAAATTAAGTTTTATCTGTTTTAGATATTGAGGAAGAAGCTTTTGCGCAATAAAGATTCAATATTGCGACGAAAAATTACAGTATTTTATCTTGTCCTAAAGAAAACTAAACGATACCTTGTGATTCTTAACGATTCAATGAAGGAAAGAAATATAACTGTACACTTAACGCAAGTTTTAACGCCCGAAATAAGATAATTCTCTTCCTCTCCTCCATACAGTTCTGGCATGAGTGACGTCATACCTGTCTCTCGATTTGTATCAGACGTTTTAACAAATACATATCGATTATTCAGGACTGAATCCATAGTGTTAGTGGAACAAACTTAGAGCTATAGTTAGCATTTTATAATTGTGCTAACTTAAATTAAATCAAAAAGCCGCCTGGGCACCGGCAAACCAGCCGCGTGCACATAACGCTGCATCAGCGGCGAGCCCCAGCGGTGGGCTAACGTGCTCAGAATACTATTTAACGCCCAGCCGATATGCCTGTCTGAATCTCGATTTTTACGTTCCTATTGTTTTAATATTCAATGGATATCATATACACATCTCTTAGTCATAATAAATCGGAACTATTAGTATCGTTAAAAATACAGCTTTTCTATTAGTAATCAAATCACAGACGCTCACGCACACTATCACAAACATCCTCATGGACAGCGGTTTGTTTTTTTTCTAGTCTGAGCATTGGGCATGGTTTTGGTTGTATGTATTTGTACGCGTTGGGTACTTTCCTGTAGTCAATATAATTTATGGCACGCTTATAGTTAAATGCTATTTACACAGATAATATCTATGAACCGTTATTTTTTACTTTTGGCTATTTTAAAATTGACATGAACCAACAATAAGGATTCATTCAGTTTCTTCATTGAAGAACAGCGCCATCTCTCTCGTCGCCCTAATACTTGTTGGAGAAGCAATGAGACAAGAGACGAAGCGTGATGCGCATATCTTGGAATGTGGCTAATGCGCTTAGCATTTAAAAATAAGAAAAATACATTGCTAACTAGATTGTGTTCGAAAATTTCACGTCACGTACGTAAAGTTGTGATAGCTTAGTTGGTCAAAGCATTTCTGCGTTAAAAATGTCGCAGGTACAAAGCCTGCTTGCAATGTAGTAGGTCGCATTGTTTTTTCCTTTACAATCGAATTCTGTGTTATAATATCAAGTTAAACAATAAGAAAGCAATTTGACTATGTAGCATTATGACGTCATAAAACTGGGTTTCTTTAAAACTTCATACTCTGAGCTTTTTGACAGTTCATAATAAGGAGCATGGTTTTTACGGCTTCACTAAATTGTTTGTCATGATCCATCTTTTCTTCTCTCGAATCGTTCAGTGAAATTTGAGCAATATTTCATATACACTCACTATTCTTTTCCACTGAAAGCCTCGATTTATAATTTTAAGTGACATCCCAAGACCTATCTTATAAACTTTTCAGGCCGTTTATAATAAAGCTGTATTGATATAACTTTGTCGCATTAAACCTACCCTAGGTTTAATGCGACAAGACCTACTCGTATTTTGTAGATGATACGGCCAATATTTCTGTTGTATATGCGTATAATTAAGCTAAGTGATAATGTAAAATAACTGTGAATAATAATTATAATTTAATAATTACTTTATGTTCATTGTGTTGTTGATTTTGTTTGTATGTAATTTTTATTTATTGGATGTTATCCAATAGTTACGTTTATGACCGTATTATTTTGAGGCATCGAATAAATGTCAAATTTTACTAAAGTGCGTTTGTTTTCTTTATAGCGCTCCGAGAATTCGGAAAACCTAATCATTCTGATAGTAAATCGCGCCCGCCTGAGTGATCTTCGATTTTGTCCAGCGTCAACCCGGTCAGAAATTATGGCCAACCCGGTCAGATCGGTTAAAATTTTTCACGGTCTGGTAGCCCTTAAACCGTATTACCGATTATCCCCCAAATATTACGAAGATATTCGTAACTTAATTTTCCGGCACATTGGGGTTGACAAGGGAATAAAATACAGGTTAAAAATAAAGAAACAACATCATTACGCAAATCATTGTAATAACGCTATGATACAAAATACTGATGTGCAAATTGCGGAAACTTTCCAAAATGCTTAAAAAAGGTCTTTTAAACAGGTACGTTAACACTAGACTTAAGACCTTTTTATACTAAAAAAATGCTTAAAATGGTCTTATAAACATGTAAGTTAACACTAAACTTTTTTAAGCATTTTGGAAAGTTTCCGCAATTTGCACATCAGTAATTAGCTACATACGTGAACACATAAGCTGTGTAATATAGAAAAATAGCAACAATATGATTCTGCAGAGCTGACACGCTATGTTTAACCACAAAGTAAATGGGTGAATTAACTTTTAAATCCACACATCAGTCCACTACTTTTAAACTTCGTTGTAAATAACGCCTTCAATGCCAGCCAAAGATGGCAGATCACGTGGCTCAGGCTCGTTTGGTCCGTTTCCTAACATGTCTGCTTCCTAAAGTGGCCTTCTTCCCACATTGACCGTTTCCTATGATGTCTACTTTTGAAAATGTATGTTTCCTAAAATGTCTGCTTCTCATAATAACCTTCTTCCCACATTGTCGCGGCTCAGGCTCATTCGGTCCGTTTCCTAAAATTGTCCTCTTCCCACAGTGTCAGTTTCCTATGTTGTCTACTTCTTAAAATGTCTGATTCTCCATATTCATTAATTCTTTATCTTCATAATGTAGTACTCCCATGTTAAAAAAGTTGAAACTCGAAACAAACTAATCTTGCAATGCACTAGTACTAAAATACACCATTCTCGAAACAAAATAGCCTCAAAACACGCCTGTCTCAAAATACCCTAAATTTATTTATACTACACATCTACAATATTTATTTAATAACTACAATCACTTAATAAAGTAACTTTGAAAAAAAAAGAACATGAAAAAGTGAAACAAAATAAGAATCTCCATGCAAAGGTTTCTACATGATCAGTTTGGTTTTGGTGTTTTTTGGGGCTCTGGAGTTTAGAGATTAGGCTATTTTAAATTTATGTTTATGTGACAATATGAGTTTATGACATTGGGTTGTACTGACGGTAATTTGAGCTTAGGTGTTAATGTACCGGAAGCTATGTATTTTTTTTTCGATAATATTTTCTACATCACTTTCGTATAGATGTCCCGAGGTGTAGGCATGCTTATTTCAAGTACTTCCGGGAACTACTTCTTGAATTCAGAGACAAAAAAGAAAACATTTTGAAAAGCAGACATTGTTGGAAACGGGCTTTAGAACAAAAATAGTGGGCATTATAGGAAGCGTACATCGTAGGAATATGACATCACAAGGAACGGACATTATAGGAAGCACGTCAATTTTCGAAACGGTCATAATAGGAAACGATCATTCTAGGACAGTGGCATCATAGGAAAACATTTGCTGACATTATAGAAAAGAGTCATTTCTTGGAAGAAGACCAGTTTCAGAAGCAAACATTGTAGGAAACAGACAGAACGAGCCTGAGCCGATCACGTAATTGGAAATTTAAAAACGTGTCACCGACGTCGACATATGACGACCAAATTTCATACTAAAAATACTCCCAATATCAATACCTCGTTCTGCAATCACTGTTACATTTTTGAAGGTTCATTTAAGAGTCCCCGGCAAGCTCCGCCGAATTTCACCTTCCCATACAAACGGAGTTTCGTCCTCATTTTAAAACTGTTGGATTGTAACGAAACTTTGCATGTACAATGACATGAGGTATATCTAGCCCTGTAATTCGTTTATTTGGCTCCAGTTTATAAAACAAACGAAATACAGCAAAAACAAGTTTCGTATGAAAAAATGTCACTGTATTTTTTAACTATGTTATCTGATGCTACATAAACTAATTACAGGCCTGCATACCTATACCTTAACTTATTTTAAGCACAAAGTTTCAGAGCAAACTAGCTAGTCGTTTTAAAATGAGAGCGTAACTACGTTTGTATGGAGAACCGAGCTTACCGGGGACTCTTAATTTTATTGCTGTGGCGTATGGGTCACGTCGTATTACTTCGCTGCTTGGTGCTCAAAAGGTTAAATAATGGTTTAAATTTATTTTACGGTTTACGTTAAAATGTCGAATGTCCCGTCTGTTAAACGAAATAATCAGGAGAATATCATATTAGAAGCCCAAATTGTTTGTAACTCAAGATACATTTTCGGTAACGCTAGTGACGTCAAAGGGGTGGGTCTAAAAGTCCATTCGCCCAAATATTAACAGAAGTAATTACAGGTGTCTCTCCTTTGATCTAAAGCCGCGCGTGCGCGAGAGCGATCCGCACGTAAATGAGAGAATGAGCAATTTTGACAACCTTAGCGGTGCTCAAAAAGCAAACGTTCGTATATTACGCACCATGCACGTCAACGTCAACGGCCTCAGGGCTGACGGCGCCAGTAAGTACTTTTTGTTGTGGCGAGCAATCGCGGATTCGCGAATTCTAGAAAGTTCGGAAGACCGGCTTACACCAATATTCTATCTGAATTAGACGTAGGGTGCCAGTCGTGGTGAATCATGATTAGGTATATAATTATTTTCTACGTAAATCGTGTACAAAACTCGTGGAATAGTTTTTTTTGTTTAAAGAGAGTATATCTACAAGATGGTGTGTGGAATTTATAGTGCCATAGAACAATGTTTAAGTCAAATAGTCTGTAGCGTCCAAAGTGCCAAAAATATCGCAACACATCTTTATTTTTACGGGCATAAAGTTGTGTGAGGATATATTTGGCGCTTTGGATGCTACAGACTATTTGACGCCGACTGTACCTTTCCCGCTCTTGTCACAATGATAATAAGGGCTACAAAGGTACATGTTTCAGTGTCCCTTACTGTACCTCTAAAATAGTTGCTTAACCACAGACTGTATGGCCGACCACAGTAACATCATACAATAGGGAATATGCATGTTTTTTTATTTTTGCTTTATTAAAAGCTCATTCATGTGACAAACGGTAGACAAAAATATTTTTTCGAATAACTATAAAAATAACCGAGATACGTATAAGCCATCAAACATTTCATTTTATCCCTTTCTAACAAAACAGTATTTAATATGGAGTTTATATGGCCGGCGTAGACTATGACGTAACAGTACATGTCGGACCTCTCTGTCAAATCGTTGTCTAATTAGTAGTTTAAATGCCTATACCATACGTGTTTCTTGATCAATTTTAATCATAATTCCACTTTTTTAAATCATCTTTACGGTGTTTTGATATTTTGTTAAGAAAAACGATAAAAAAATCATGCATATACCCTATTAGCCAGCAACTTGAAAGGTACAAGTGAAAAGTCTTTGTACGGTCAAGGAATTTAATTTGTGTCCCCTTTCGTACCTTGTCATAGTGACATTGATATGGAATCTCTATCGGCTTTCATATTGATTTTGACTGTGACAAGGTATGAAATGGTATGTAAATTAAATTCCTTGACTGTACTATAATGAGGAGATATGGGGCACGTTTCATAAACGCTTGTAGCTTGTATTACAACCGGAAGTCTCTTTTTAATTCAAATTGTTCGAAAGAGACTTCCGCTTGTATACAAGTTACAAGCTTTTGAAAAGCGGGCCCTAAGTCTCTTGAAAACAAAAAACGTTATAAAATGACAAAAAGCTATACTTAGCCAGTGCCTCGTTTGTGACTACATAAATTAATTGTATTGGAAATCACATTTTTCTACAAATATGAGTCAATGAATACGCATCGGCTTCCCTTGTCATTTTCCTGACGCCACGCCTCTGTTGTATACATTCATAATCAAAATAAACATACGTTTATTGTGTTCTTAAATTTGCCAATCATCTAGAATTTGTTGACTAAAATCACACAGCTATAAAAATGACGACAATATATTATACCAATGATGGGAAAATGATAATAGGTTGGTACATTAAAATTCCACGAAATATTTTCTTTTATAAAGGAATGCGTTAGGAATGTGGAAAAATAAATGTAATTCGTCAACTTATTATGGTTAGAAATAAAATTTTAACTAGTTACGATATTATTATAAACAAAGATCAGAAACAAATGAAAAAAATTTTCGACGATACTGGACTTGAACCAGTGCCTTGAGCCAGACCGACGGCTAAAGAGTCGGATGCACCATCCAGAGATCCTTAAGCAAGAACAGATGACAAAATTCGTCGACTACTGGTGTGGACGATTAGCTCAGATGGTAGAGCGTGCTGCCCCGGTCTGGCTCAAGGCACTGGTTCAAGTCCAGTATCGTCGAAAATTTTTTTCATTTGTTTCTGAACTTTGTTTATAATAAAAACGCTAGTGGAGTGATCCACTAATAAATTGCAAAAAATTGTGATTATTATCATGATATTTGTAAAACAAAAAGTATAGTTACGATATTGCTTAACATTATGCAACACAAAGCAACTTTACTTTGGTAAATCTATTATCTTTTATACAAGCTAAATATAATATTGGTAGTGCGACCTGCGACTTCGTACACGTGGGTTAAATTAAAATCAGAAAAATGGGATGACCTATTAATCGATATTATTTGAGTCTTATTGTTATTGCATCTTCAACGTTTAGCTTCCTCCTGACTGACTCCTCGAATTTAATCTAAACTGGCATAGGGACGAAATACGCCAATAGGGAATATGCATAATCTTTTGTTTTTGCTTTATTAAAAACTCATTCATGTAACAAACAGTGGAGAAAAATATTTTTTGGAATAACTATAAAAATAACCAAGATATAAGCCATCAAACATTTCATTCTATTTTTTTCTAGCAAAACAGAATTTAATATGGGGTTTATATGACCGTCGTAGACTGTGACGTGACAGTACATGTCGGACCTCTCTGTCAAATCGCTGTCTAATTAGTAGTTTAAAATGCCTATATCATGCGTATTTCTTGGTCGGTTTTAATTTTAATTCCACTTTTTGGAATAGTTTTTACGGTATTTTGATATTTTGTTAAGAAAAGCGATGAAAAAATTTCATGCATGTTCCCTATTGGCGTAAGGTACAAAATTAAGAATCTTCAATTTGTCCATTACGCCAATAATTTAGATTACGGTCGACGGACTGTAAAATCAAAAACAATGGAAATCTTTTGGCCGTGATCCAAAACGGATAATTGGGTAATAGAGATGATGACTACATTTTAATAATTAAGTCCGTCTTGTAGATTAATAAAAAATACTTGACACGTATCTTTTCTTTTTTTACGTAATCAAAACATTAAGGCGATACATTGAGTGAAAATGTTGCGTGACATCACTCTTAAGTACAAATTTTACCTAGGAGTGACGTTACGAGCCCCCACTCATAAAGGTAATGCGATTTATCTGAGTATTTTAAAAATTATTTTGAAAAAGCAAAAAATACGTGACCATTATTTTTTTTTATCTAATTGATGGAATAATTAGAATTTTGATTTTCATATCCAGTCATCATGCTCATTATCTAATAACGTGATATAACTTAATCAAACATTTTTACTTAAACTAAGTTTAGAACAGGCACGGTATACAAAATCCTGTCACACGTTTTTAAAGGCAGTTCTCGACACTGCATTCACTAAAGCGACAACAGCTATGGTATTTATAAATTACGAAATGCGGTACGGTCGACCAAAAAGCTGGTCTACCACTTTTGAACCTTAATACACATGAAGAGTCGAAAAGTGGTAATTTTAGGCCGATATTACCAGTGAAGTGAATCAACCATTAGACCCACACAAATCTGTTTACAACACAACTTTTAAACTTCGTTGTAAAATAACGCCTTTAATATATATAATGTACTGAGTGGCAAGCGGGCAGACGAGCCACCAGATGGAAAGTGGTCATCGTCGCCCACGGATATGTGCAACACCGGAGGAGTCGCCCATATGTTGCCAACCTTTGAGAGCCCTGTTAACTTGCTTCTTGAAGAATTCCATGTTTTCCCACAACTTGCAAGTACGTGATAAAAATGAGCGTGATGCCCGTTTATTTTTGGGATGCCAAGCATCCAGATAGTGGGGATGTACTTTGTTTCTGAGGCGGGAGGTGCGATGATAGAAACGTAACGGTGGCACAAACTCAATAAATTCTTCAGAACATTCCCCATTGTAAAAACTTATCTTTTCTTTTCTCTTTGTTTAAATGTATGGTATACGTGATAACGTTGAATGTCCTGTCTGTTGGATAAACCGGAATATATCATATTAGAGCGCCAAAGACATCAGATGACGTCATCAAAAATTCGGGGCACTGACGCCAGAGTCGGCATATCCCGACTAAATTTCATGGCGTAAGTCCCCAGTAAGCTCGATTGTCCATACAAACGTAGTTACGCTCTCATTTTCAAACGACTAGCTAGTTTGCTCTGAAACTTTGTACTTAGAATAAGTTTAGGTATATGCAGGCCTGTAATTAGTTTATGTAGCTTCAGATACCATAGTATAAAAATTACAGCGAATTAAGTTTTTCATACAAAACTTGTTTTTGCTGTATTTCGTTTGTTTTATAAACTGCAGGCATATAAACTAGTTTCAGGCCTAGATATAGCTTATGTCATTGTATATGAAAAATTTCGTTACAATCCAACACGTAGTTTTAAAATAAGAACGAAACCCCGTTTGAATGGGAAGGTGAAATTCGGCCGAGCTTACTGCGGACTCTTAAATACTTCGAATATAACATGAATAGGTACCTCGTTCTGCAAAACTATAAAAATTTTGAAGGTTCATTTCATTTTATTGCTGTGGTGTCTGGGTTACTTCGTACTACTTTGCTGCTTGGTGCTCAAAAGGTTAAATAATGGTTTAAATTTATTTTATGGTTTACGCTAAAATGTTGAATGTCCCATCTGATGAAAGTAATAAACCGTAAAATATCAGATTAGAAGCCTGTGCTTGGTAACTCTACAGACAATTTCGGTAACGCCGGAGACGTCAGAAGTGTGGGTCTTAAAGTTGATTCACACATCAGCGCAGTCGGGCTCGTTGCCACTATAATGTGACCCCTAGACTTGTATCTAAATACTTGTAATCATAGATCTCGTCGGTTTTGACAATCTTCTTGACGAATACGTTTTGACTTGTGGTCTGAATCATGTGCAACTATAGTTTACGTATTTAGTTATATCAGAGGCCCATTTTTCAAACTTGTAACTTGTATTACAAGTGGAAGTCTCTTTTAAACCCCCGACAAAAAAGAGGGGTGTTATAAGTTTACCGTGTCTGTGACTCTGTGTATCTGTCTGTGGCATCGTAGCGCCCATACGGATGGATCGATATGAGTGCGGTTTTTTTGTGTTATAGATAATTTTATCCCGAGTGTTCTTAGCTTTGTTTGATGAAACTAGGAGCACTCGTCTCCAAGATATTCAGCTTTTAGTGGAACAAGTGACCGGATCTCAGCCAATATTGAAGCTAGGAACTCCAAATATTGTTGCTATGTTCATTTGTGTCGGAGGGTATTTAAATTTTTTAATTTTCTTTAGTTAATACATATTGTTGGAACAAGATTTCCGCTTGTAATACAAGTTACAGTGCTCGCTAGTGAAAAGGTTAACACACTCGACGCCTAATCGAGAGGTACCAGGTTCAATTCCTGGTGTGACCACGTGCGAGAGCAATCGTATTTTTCTTTGCACTTTGACTTATATATCACAAGTTACAAGTGTTTATGAAACGGGCCCAGGATTCAACTTAAGGTGGTTTAACGCTGACTTTGAGAATAACACCCCAGGTGTGACAAAATTTTGTGCAATCGTTGTCTGTTCTACTGTAGACATAAACATATTAACTTACTTAATATACATAGCTGAAGGCCTATCTAAACTAATTCATCTGATTTAGTAAACAATCCTGAGCTAAAAAAACACTGTTCTTTTCGAAAACAACAATTTTCACATTCAAAACAATGTCAGACAGTAAATAAGCAAAGTGAACTTAAAAAATAACCTCGATCATTTAACAGAAAAAGGCACTATTAAAGTGTTCCTTTACGTATATCTACTTTTTTTTTAAATCTGCAGGAAGAATTAGAAAAGGTTAGAAACGAGTTTAACAAAAAAAACACGATTTGTTTGGTAACTTTAAATTTCATATAACAATTGCTAACCAATAAAAAAGGCGCAATATTCATTTATATGGGATTATAATAAAAGCCTCATTACATCAAAAGCAAGTGATTTAAGCGTTTGGTGCTTTACGTAAAAAATCTACTGTCCATAGATCAATGTGAGCAACAGTTACAAATTGAGCTATCACTTTTAAAATCTGAAATATAACACTCATATATTGTCCACACGCAAGTAATGTCCCGCTCACTAAAATATTGTTTAACAGGAGATCGAAAGGGGCGGCACAATACAAATTTCGAATTTTGAAATTGTGCTGGAGTCGTCCAGACGGTAAGAGATATTGGGCGATCTGATCATATCTGTAATTGCATCTGCAATCTAAGGTTAAACAACCAATAAGTGCTCCTGCAGGAGTGACCTTGGATTTTTTCGAGCGTCCACATTATGGACATAACATATTTTTTAACAATCCGATCAGCTCGCCCAATATTTCTGTCCGACGGATGTCCCTTAACGTGACGTAAGCGCAAGATGTCTGCGCTTGGTGACGGTTCCTTAACTTATTTACAGCCATCTTTACGAAATTTTGTGACATTTTATAAAGGTTCTACAAAAGAAGATAATAGTAAAAGAAGATAATGTTACACCGAATTCTACGAGATCACATAGTATAAATTTAAAGTAACACTTAATATTATTTATAAGATGTACAATTGGCTACACATTCGTTGTTAGTATTAAATTAAAATATTTTTACATTTTAATTATGCTTTTTAAAATGAAAATAGTGTACTTTATTATCAATATTGTTTGTCACACGAGCCGAAGGCGAATGTGTGATCAGAAACAGGATATTACCGTCCGTGGTGTGTGTATAATGGTGGATTTAGTGTCCACACAGAGGACGGTAGATGATAAAAATATCTACTTAATTAAACAATCACTTTTTCTTACGCCTTTCACTTAATCTCCTTAGTCCCATTATGCCATAAGGGTATGCCATTTGAGCTTTTTAAGCGCCTGACTCCTTTGGCCTAAATAATCACCCATTAAAGGTAATATCTGGATAAACTTTTCTTTATATTATAATGCAGTTTTATTTTATTATTTACTTGTTTAACCGTATAAAACTAAACAAAACCAAATCAATAAAAAAATATCTTTGGGACTTAGAACACTGAACTTATTATAAAATATTAGTGGGTTTCATGAAAAATCTTGGATTGATATAAAAATATAGCAACTATACATTTTCCATTCTCATAATATCTGTGGGTATATTACAATTAACAATTATCGTAAAACGATTAAGAGATGAGTGAGCTGATTCAAGGATATCATTATCTTATCACATTGAGATGGTAAATACACCAATATGAATTTGCGTCAGCCAGCGACAGTGTTTCAACTTTCACATTAATGCACTATAAGAGGTTTTTGGTAGGGTATTGCTTGTCAGGCAGGGGGGAGGGAGCTGAGAGTAGGTTTTATCTATTCTGGCTGACACAGATACAATCAAGGAACATGACATAAATATGAAAGTTTTTCACCTTATTGTATTACGATAAGGTGGAAAATGTACACATTTCTTTATAGTCGTGGTTAAGTACGTGGAGACCGAATATAATACGTATAACAAAATACTGATTATTGCATTAGAAGGATGATTGATTATCCATTTCACGGTAAAAATATGTAAAATACATTTTATTGAACCAACGGAAGAGGTTGGACACAAAAACGGAAACTGAAAACATTAACGCTGATTATATGATTAGTATTTTTTTCTAAAAAAATCTCATATCTGAACGCTACTTATACTTTATTATCACTTTTTTCATCTGGCAATGTTTTATGTTTGCGGCTGTCAACACTTCAGGGCAGGCCGTGGAAGTCGAAGTCTGTGTAGAGTTGTTGCACGCGTTTGTAGACTTCGTCGCATGACGCAAGCGTTTGTGGCAGAATGGCGAGGGCGGTCGTCAAACTTTCGTCTGAGCCGAATATCTTGAAAAAAAAAACACGTGTAAACAATGATGGAATCCTAAATGAATAAAGATGTAACTTTTATTAAGTTCTAATAATTGACATAAAACATTATGTAATCAAATAGTTCTGGTATTGCAATGTTCTTGTGTCGAGTGCCTGCCCAGAAGACCATCAGCGCGCGCAGGCCGGTGCATTGATTTTGTCCTCAAGGTGGCGCCCTCTGTTCTCCGAAACCGAAGCTTTCCCGCCCGATTTTTTTTTTAAGGAATTTTATGGCCTGGTATCTAGACGTTTAAGCCAAGTCTTCATTTCTCATGACGCACGTACGATGTTGCCAACACACGCATTTTATTTTCAACCACTATACTGCGTTAGTGGAGGAAAGAGACATTACCTTCTTTTTTGCTTCAGCGTAGTCGGGTAAGACACTTCCTAAAACCATGTAGGGCATCATTTACGAGGATTATTTATTAGCTATATGGGATGAGAGCATCACTATTTGACCTTCGATTCGGAGTTAATAGGAAAATCAATGTAATACGATTGTCTGTGTATATTATACTAATGTGGTCATCTACTGGCCAGTAAATTACTGGTTACTTAATAAATAAATGAGAATAAATATTACAGGATAATTTTTACACCGATCGAACTAGTCCTACGGTAAGCTCCATAAGGCCTGTGTTAGTTATGAGTACTAGACGACGATATATTAATAGATACTAGAAGGTGCTCGTAACTTCGTCCACGGAAGAGAAAAAAGTCATAACCCTCTATTTTAATTCAGCGTTGTCGGTTAAAAGTAACCGCCTTGATACGAGTACCCGTGCACTAACAATTTGCGTTTAGTTCCCAGTTTCTCAGCCCGCCCACTTCTCAGTTTCCGTTTGAGCTAAAATTTGGCAAACTTAGTCGTATGTAAGTTAGGAGACAGTACAATATAATGACACCATCGAGCTGATCTGATGGAGCCGGAAGGTGGTCATAGGAACTCTGAAATAGAATAATGCAATCCTACCGAGTTTGGGTTCTTTAGAATTGTCTTGGTGAGTAGTTGATCGACGTTTAATGAAAAGTATAGTCGGAAATAAAGCTTGTCACAGAAAGGTTTTATTTGAGTATACTTTCAATGTATAGATATTTTTTACAACTTTAAAATAGTATAGAATATTA
This sequence comes from Hedya salicella, assembly GCA_905404275.2. NCBI lineage: Eukaryota > Metazoa > Arthropoda > Insecta > Lepidoptera > Tortricidae > Hedya > Hedya salicella. The sequence continues at coordinate 19,311,013 of FR990112.1, forward strand.
CATCTATACATAAGAAACATCCAAGGCTCAGGGACAAATATTTGCCTTTACCGGGATTTGAAAGGGCCGTCAGCTTCGTAGGCAGAACCAAACTGGTCGTATATAGGCTTGTTAATGGTACACTCACCCTTCAAACATTATTACGCTTATCATGACTGCGGTGTCTATTAACTCTATTTATCTCTGAATATCTATCTATGGTACTTAGATTTCAATTAACTGCGTTATCTATTATCAGCCAGCGATATCTTATCGTGAGATGATTATATTAGCATGGGCGAATTAAACAACAGAACCGTCATTCCCGCACCACCGACCGCAAGGGATCATCTATACAATTATAAAGTTGTAAAAATGAAATCTCTGTACATTGAAGATATTTAAAAAAATATATTGTTACGGACTATTTGGAGGTCACGGAAAGTTTTTGTATATTCGTATGTTGTGTTGTGGCGATATCATCACGCCAAATCGGCTAAACGGATTGCAACTATTTTTGGTAGACGTGTAGCTGGGCATCCACAGATGGTTATAGGATACTTTTTACTAGACTAGGCTGAAGAAAAAAAGAGGGTTATGATTTCTCCTCTGCTGACAAAGTTGTGGGCACCTTCTAGTCCAGTATTAAAACTAGATGGCGCTTTAAAACTAAAAATTACCGATGTTATAACTAACAATGACAATGAGACGTATTACAGTAACAATAGGGTACATGCATGTTTTTTTTTATCGCTTTTCTTAACTAAATATCAAAATACTGTAAAAACTATTTCAAAATGTGAAATTAAAATCAGCCAATAAATACGCATGATATAGGCATTTTAAACTACTAATTAGACATAGAGGTCCGATATGCACTGTGACGTGATAGTGCACTCCAGTCATATAAACTCCATATTAAATTCTGATTTGCAAGAAAGAGATAGTTAATAGTCCAGCAGTCATGTTCTTTTACCTGGTATTTAATGAAAATTCCTAATTTAATGGAACTTGGAAGGGGGGGGGGGGGGGGGGCAAAAACCTCAAAATTTAAAAAAATAAATAAAAATAAAATGCACACCTCTGAGAAAGTTAATCCTCCCACCAGTGAAAATTTATATATTAAATAGACTGATAAAGGCCAGAGTTGGCACCTTTGGTATCTTAGCTTCGAGCTAAGGGCGGGGTGCGCCAGCTATGTCATTCTTAAAAACCTCCTTGCGTTCGTGTCTGATATAACTAGACACGTCAAGAAGTAGTACATGTGTCAGATCACAGGTCAAAATATATTGTTCCATCAGCTTGATGCGTGAAATATATGTTGACCTGTGATCTGGAACATGTACCACTACTTCACGTGTCTAATTATGACACCCCAGGCCTGGCTCTATATCAAGTTACCTTCTTGAGCAGGTCTAGCCGGTTGGACAGCGCGTGAATGGCCATTGGCCAGGGTTGCCGCCTTAGGTATCTTCAGTTTCACGTTAAGTGCGGAGTGCGCCAGGCTTGGCTCTAGTCTCTATAAAGTCAACTCTCGTCTATATTAAGTTACCTTCTTGAGCAGGTCTGGCCGGTCCGGCAGCGCGTGCATTGCCAGGGTTGCCACCTTATGTATCTTCAGTTTCACGTTAAGTGCGGAGTGCGCCAGGCTTGGCTCTAGTCTCTATAAAGTCAACTCTCGTCTATATTAAGTTACCTTCTTGAGCAGGTCTGGCCGGTCCGGCAGCGCGTGCATTGCCAGGGTTGCCACCTTATGTATCTTCAGTTTCACGTTAAGTGCGGAGTGCGCCAGGCTTGGCTCTAGTCTCTATAAAGTCAACTCTCGTCTATATTAAGTTACCTTCTTGAGCAGGTCTGGCCGGTTGGGCAGCGCATGCATTGCCAGTATTGCCACCTTATGTATCTTCAGTTTTACGTTAAGTGCGGAGTGCGCCAGGCTTGGCTCTAGTCTCTATAAAGTCAACTCTCGTCTATATTAAGTTACCTTCTTGAGCAGGTCTGGCCGGTTGGGCAGCGCGTGCATTGCCAGGGTTGCCACCTTATGTATCTTCAGTTTCACGTTAAGTGCGGAGTGCGCCAGGCTTGGCTCTCGTCTCTATAAAGTCAACTCTCGTCTATATTAAGTTACCTTCTTGAGCAGGTCTGGCCGGTTGGGCAGCGCGTGCATGGCCAGGGTTGCCACCTTATGTATCTTCAGTTTCACGTTAAGTGCGGAGTGCGCCAGGCTTGGCTCTAGTCTCTATAAAGTCAACTCTCGTCTATATTAAGTTACCTTCTTGAGCAGGTCTGGCCGGTTGGGCAACGCGTGCATTGCCAGGGTTGCCGCCTTCCGGATGTACCAGGGGTGGAACTCCGCTAGGGTCGCGTTGTACGAGTTCTGGCACTCTGTGCACGTGTTCACAGCATCGTCAGCCTCGATCAGTCTTTTGAGGAATAGTCTGATGAAGTCTGAAACAAGACCAATGCTCTAGAGCATTTTCGTTAAAATGTATTAACCTTGTAAGTTCAAATTAATTATAGTAGCTCAGATCTTGGGCCCATTTCTCAAAAGCTTTAACCTCCTGACGCCCAAGAAAAAACAGTGACAACAACAAATGTTACTTTCTTTTATCTTTACTATTTTAAAGTTGTAAAAATGAAATGTATGTACATTGAAAATATTAAAAAAAATATTGTGAGGGTCTATTTCTAGGTCACTGAAATGAACAAAAACATTTTGGTTCATCACACCAAATCGGCTAAACAGATTACATCTATTTTTGGTACATGGGTAGCTGAGTATCTTCAGATGATTATAGGATACTTTTTACCCGACTATGCTGAAGAAAAATAGAGGAGTTATGAGTTTTTCTCCTCCGCGAACGAAGTTGCGGGCACCTTCTGGTTCACAATAGATTTAAAATCAAATGGAACAGAAGGACTTTTAAAAAACCTCTAGACGGCTACAGGATTAGCAATTTTTTTTTAATTAATAAGTACTCAGTAAGCAAAATCTATAATTTGTTTTGAGAAATAAAAATTCTCTAACCCCACTATGAGTGCTAAATACACTTCTAAATGACTGACCTAAATTCCTATCATATAGACGAATCACAATAGCTATTGACACAATTAAATGACCGCGTGAAATAATGCTCATGACCATTAGTTAATGTATTCAAAACTGACCGAAATTGAACTATAACCAACAAATGCGTGGACATGAAAACAAAGACCACATTTTGATCAAGCAGAACAAGATAGGTTCTACACAATCATTGTTCTTTTTATCTTCAGATTTATTTTTAACTAGCTTCTGCCCGCGACTTCGTCCGCCTTAAATTCGTTTATCGCGGATAATGGTATTTTTCCGGGATATAAAGTAGCCTATGTCCTTCCCCGGGACTCAAACTATCTCCATACCAAATTTCATCCAAATCAGTTCAGAGGTTTAAGGGTGAAGAGGAAACACACAGACAGACGCACTTTCGCATTTATGATATTAGTATGGATTTTGGCTTATTTCTACTCAGTACCACTACTATCACAAGTACAATTGTCTGTGTGTCTGTAAGAAAAAGTCGTGTATCAAAAATTCTTACATTTTTTACAGAAGCTAATATAAAATAAAGTACTTCATTTCAAGATAGGTCTTAATTGAGGTGATATATATTAAATTGCCACATGAATTGAAACAAATGTTGTCTGTTGCTGTTTAGCTATAAGACCGCTTGTTTTTTACCTCTTCTTGAATGTATTGTTTTGTAAGGTGTAAAGAGTTATTGTATTGTATGAATTAGCAACAGAATTCTTTCATATTTAAAATGCCCAACTAATATCGATTTACTATCGTTCTATATTCTAAGACCAGTAAAAATACAATGATAATAAAATTGAATTTTAAATGAATAGACATGAATTTACTAACTACTTCTTACTACTACTGCCAAAAATGTTGCTTATACCATTTCTCCTTTGAAGCATATTATGTCTTAAAACATAATGATTAAACCCAATTATTTTATAGCACACTACATAAAATAAATCTCTTCACACCGCAAGAGAGAGACATTTTATGTAAATACTACAGAACCTAAACAGGGTACGGTTTATTTAAGTTCTTCTTTGTTTTGGGTATTTTATTTGTTGTGATTTCTATTTGTTATATATTTCTACTATTAATATAGGAACAACAAAATTATTATAGTTACACTTATAAAAAATATAAGGCTAAAGAAAACTTTACTTGTGAATTTATTTTTTTATATTTTACTGGTCAATCATGGTTGAATTGTTTATCATGCTTTGAGTTTTTTGTACTATTGTCATATAAATACATTTTTATACACTGGTTTAAACAATTGTTATAAAAAAAAAAACAAATATAGTCATTCTAAAATAAACCTAAAGGCATGAAAGTATAATCATCTAATGTCAGAAAATAAAAAGACAGATAACATAACTTTGTGACTAAAATTACGTCAGTTATCACTTATGCTCCTAATTGCTCTAATTTATCGAGATAAATTCAGTAAGCCCATATCTCATTCAGTTACGTTAATGCAAACTCGACCTTATAACATGAGACTACAGTGTAATTTAAATTTTAAAAAATACCTGAAAAAGTGTTTCTGAAAAAAGCCTTACAAAAAATACTGACCTAAACCTCTGTGGAGTCTCAGCATTGTTCTGGAGCCAGAGACAAAGCCACTTTTTTCGTGCAAGCTCGTCTCCTTTTCGTACTTCATCATTTTCTTAAACGATTCGTAGTACACAGCGTCATCTCCATCTTTATGTTTCTCCATCACTTTAATTTTACTCTTCACATCGCTGCTCACGAATGAGAACACCGACCCGATGAGGTTTAAAAACCTGAATAATTGGTGCAATTAGTATTTTTTGAAGAAACAAGCTAGAAGGACTCATGCGAATAAATTTTGCTTACTTGACTAGTTCATTGTAACCCTCAATATAAGCTTCCACGACTACATCGTCTTCTTCCTTAAGGCAACGTTGGAAGCTTTGGTGTACGTAGTGCAGATCCAAGGTGTTTTCATTAGACATTTCTTTTAAAATTATAGAAAATTCAAAATGTTATATTTGAAACAAAGCAGCTGGTTGCCTTTTCCTTCCTTTCAACTGAGACAGACTCGCTCGACCCGACCGTCAAGTGTCAATGTCAACTCTACAACTGTCTGTCTGTCAGAATCATAACACAACCGGAGGGGCTACTCAGAAACCCAAAAAACGAAGTTCGTATGGCGCCATCCCACCACACAGCTTACCATGGCCATGGGAGCGAAAGGGACAGCATGTCACGAACTTCGAATTTCAAGTTTCGGAGTAACCCCTCGTTGTCGTCTTTAAAAACTAACAACTATATGATTTTTTAGTTTAAATTTACACGATTTACACCCATTATTACAACACAATCAAACGGGTAGATCGAAAATTCGCGCGGCTAGAAGATATTGATACTGTACTCTCCAGAGGGGCTACTCTGAAATTCGATATTTAAAGTTCGTATCGCGCCAACTCTCTCGTTCTCATGTTAAACTGTATTTGAGTGAGCGAGATGGCGCGATACGAACTTCGAATATCGAATTTCAGAGTAGCCCCTCAGTTCCTTCAAGGCTATGGACGTAACGCGACATCCGAAACCTCGAAGAATTACCAACGAAAGGTAATTAAAAAACATATGTATCTTTAAACGCGATTAAGATCTGTTTTATTGTTGTGATATACGAGTTTTAATCGATTAGTCGATTATTTTGGTCTCTTTCTTCTTTGTCATGAATGGCCGACATGTTTGTTTTGTTCATGTTTTTTTTTATCAGTCTGTGGCGTCCCTGCGATACGTCATTCACGTTCACGGGATTTCCGCTCCGAATTATGTGTGTTGATTACTCCTGCATTTTGCTGTGATAACAAACAAAAAATTGCTTAGTGCATTCCAGCTTAATTCGCAAAGCCATCAGCTGTTAATTGCAGTTCGCATTTATTTATCCAATACTAACGGTAAGTGGTTATATCCATTAAAAACTTTAATAAAATGTCAAGTGGGTAAACCTCTCGCAATTTATTTTTAGGCGCATAAATATATTCTTGCTCTGGAATTTTAATAATAACTTCATTACTTTTTTCGCGGTGTTCAATAACACCACGCTGCAATAGGCCGGTCGGCATAAAAATAAGTCGCAATTATATTGTTTGTTTGCCCAAATAAATTAAGCGATAATGATATTCATCATCATGCACTATCTGTAGTAAAGTTATCTTTTATGTGATATGTAGTCACAATAGTTTATGTATTTACAGTTAAATGAGTGAAAATGGCCCTGAATCCTAAGGGTATTGAAGAAGATTCATTCATCATTCTTGGTACTTCCCCTGGATCCAGTTTGGATATACAGTGTAATGGTATTGCGAGTGATGGGCCCTTGGATAAAGGGCAGATTGAGGATGCCATGAAAGACCTTTCCTCTGAAGCCAGCATGGCTTTTAAGGCCCACTTCAAACTTGGTGAAGGTGTAAGTATTTATTTTTCTTTAATACCTCTTTTGAAAGTTATTTTAGTAGATACACTATGGTTATGATAATGAGTGTATCATAAGGTTTGAAAGTGAATTTGCAAACAATGGTCAAAGATATTTAGTCTTTTGAGAAAGATGAGTCTGTCTTTAACACTCCAAAAGTATATAACAATAACCGAAATAGAATAGGGTATGTTAATACAAATGTTAAAACATATTTTTTGTAGATGTTGATTATTTATTCCAGAATTTTATTATCTCTTCTTCTTCACTTTCCGGATTGACGCCTGTAGAGTTTCCTGACAAGCTTCTTTCACACATAGGTCCATCGGGTCGGTGATCTTCCGCAGCCTCTTTTTCCTTCCACATGACCAACCACAATGAGCTTTTCTAGATTATCTGGCTCTCGTCTAGCCGCGTGACCGTAGTAATGCAAGATCCGCTGTAGGCAAATGGTTGATAGGCGACACTTGATCTTCAATTCGGCTAGGATCAACGCATTAGTGCGACGTGCCGTCCAAGGGATTCCCGTCATTTTGCGCCAGCACCACATTTCGAATGCGTCAATCCTGCTCCGAATATGTGTATTCAGAGTCCAGGTTTCTGAAGCGTACAGAAATATAGAGAAATTTTATTATAAACTACATGAAAATATACACAAGTAGTTACAATTAACTGTCAAAACGAAACAACATGCTATTTCGCAAACTTGCTAGTCACTTGTAACTATTATCCGTGACTCAATTTCAGAATTTTTTGATTGCCCAAATTATACAACACATTTAGAATTGTTGACTCTTGCATGGTATTTAATCTACTTAGTACATATGATACTAGTAGCTTTTGCTAGTAACTACGTTTGCATTAAATTGAAAAATTTTTTTTAGTGCTCCTCTTAAGGAATGAGGCAGCCATTACATAGTCAATCCAGATCGCGATCCCACCAAGGTTGCAGAATGCTGTAGATTGACATATGTTAGTGTGGTTAATGTTGCAATCAGCCTCACTGTTATTTACTCCAATGCGCAACCTTGGTTGGATCATGATTTAGATTCAATTCAATTCAATTCAATTTTATTTCGTGCACAACATGGTATTATAAGATGTTACAGGTAAAAAGTTCAACATGTACCCTGCTAGGGTGAAGCACAGACTTAGAGTTAACTTAACCTAATTATATAATAAAATAGACTATTTAACATTTATTTATATTTGTATTATCTATTACATAATCAGAAATTCATGAAGAGTATAAAAAGCATGGGACAGTAGATACTCCTTTAGCTTTCCAACAAAAGTTTTGTACTTGTCTTCAGCTGATATATTACTCGGTAACTTATTATATATTTTTATCGACATGCAATGGTGGTCCCTTTCACTTCATTTTGAGTTTGGCAATTGTTGCTTGTACCAGTTTGTTTCTCGGTCGCAGACTATGAGTTCCTCTACACACATCTTTAGCTTGGGTGTAAAGACTAGGGTGTTTCCGTACGAATTTGCACTTGCAGATTGACCGTGTAATGGCTGCCTTTGTGTGCATTGTCTATCAATAATTAATAATAATAATAATAATAATAAGATTTTAAATAAATAAGAGAATAATAATACATTTCTTTACGACCAACTTGGATCATTAAGTCACATCTGTTTAATAGGCATCGATTATCCCCTGTATGCTTTGGGCACAGATCCATGCAGAGTATTGAACTATGTTAGAATTACGTTTAGTGCCTATTTGACTCCTATCATATCTTATTGCTAGGGGTCCTTAAGGATACATTTTGATCCAGTGGGATCTTTTTGTGTAACTATCCCTTCTTGATACTCAAAGGCTTGTACCGATGATAGATCCCAATGGTAGCATTTAGAATTTCTTTGGCTCTGAGTAACCATTACCAATTTCCTTTATTCTCTGTCTGGCGAGGGCATGACTTACAAGGGGTTATTCATACATATTGTGTCAGTGTTTGCATGCATTTGGTATTTGTTTATTGATTTGACGACCGGTTTGGATCAGTAGGAGTAACATTGCCTGCGAAACTGAGGTCCTGAGTTCAAATCCCGCTAAGGGCAAATATTTGTGTGATGAACATAAATATTTGTTCCTGAGTCTTGGATGTTTTCTATGTATATAACTAATATATCTATTAAATATATCGTCGTCTAGTACACATAACACAAGCCTTATTGAGCTTACCATGGGACTAGTTTGATTTGTGTAAAATTATCCCGTAATATTTATTTATTGAGTTTATATTATGCATTTTGTTTCTTAATATTTGCATAACACTCATACAATTTTGTTTACCTACCCTCTTTTGGAGTTGCATTTGTGTCAAAATTATAGTGTGTTGACTAGTATTTACCCACGGCTTGGCTCACATTATCTGGGATTAAATAGCTTATGTTTTAATCTATGAGCATATATTATGTCTATGTGTATATTTTATCTAAATTCATTTGACGGTTAATCATTGAATGGCTGGATGGTCATCACAAACTTTTACATTTGTAATATTAGTAGGGAGTAAGAATGCAATAATTAATGTTGTTAAGCTTATTTATTTATTAATGTTATTCTTGATTATAGTAGACAACATTATAATTATAGCGATATATTGTAATAGAACAATATATTATTTATAATCAAACATCTTTTCTCAGCTTATTTTGCCTTGAATAGCCACTTTGTTTTTATGACTTGAACATAACAAAATGTAAATGTGAATGATCTATGAAGAACTTTAGTCACAGAGAAAAGTAATAATCATCATAAAATAGGCATTAATATGTTATTCATTTAAAATGACCGAACTTGTTTGATAAGTATTACGAGAAACTATTCAAATAAAAATATATACTTAACAAAAATATAAACTAAGCAAGCAGCTGACAATTTATACTTAATAAATATATATTTTAGATGAAAATATTTTAATTTCATTTTAATGTGAAAACATCACATCTATACTATTATAAAGTTGTAAAAACGAAATGTCTGTACATTGAAGATATTTTCAAAAATTGATGGTTACGGACTATTTGGAGATCACTAAAACTAAAAATATTTTTTTTGGATTTTATGTATGTTTGTATGTGTCGTTGTGGCTTCATCACGCAAAATCGGCTAAACTGATTTCAATATCTTTTGGTACACTGGTAGGTAGCTGGGTATCTCCAGATGGTTATAGGATACTTTTTACCCGACTACGCTGAAGAAAAAAAGAGGGGTTGTGAATTTTTCTCCTCCGCGAACGAAGTTGTATATCTTTTTTATTTGTACTTAGATCTTTGTATCAGTATTGTTATAAGGAGATGCCAATAAGCAGAGTTGGGCAAATATGAGTTTGAATAAGAATAAACGGCCAAACGTTATTCTCATTCAAAAAAAATCCAATTAAACCTTTGATTGATATTAATGATTGAATGGCCAAATTCAAGTTAAGTCGTGATACTTAATGTCGTCGAGGACAAAGTACGTAAATATGAGAGTTCAGCACCTTATAGACTCCGAGTCCATGTTGAAAACTTCCATTCTGGATGGATCAGGTGATGGACCCTGGGGGTACCTACTGGACCTCAGGATTGGTTCAACGTAGAAGAGAGTTATTTGGTTTGATATACTTAAAATGAGGAGCAATTGAATGGAGTACCACCAAATGGTCCTGATTAGAGATGGGTCGTGGGTATTTACCCAATCTACCCACCCAGGTAAATACCCGGTAAATAGGTATTTACCGGGTATTTACCCGTATCTACCCAAATGCTCGGGTAGATACTTTTTACTTTAGGCATGCCGATTCACGGATTCAGGTTTGCAATAAAAGTCTACGGAGGTTGTTTACTACTTCTTTTAATCAACAAAATTAAAAATGAGCAAGTGTAACGTAAAAGGAAAATAAAATCAACAATAAATCACAAATTTTGTAGACGAAAATTAAATGTTATTATAAAATTATGTTCATATTCCTTATTTATTGCGACTAGGGCATACAAATACAGAAAAATTCGATATCGGTATTGCAAATCGGTATTCAGACTCAATACCGAGATTCCGGTATCAGTATCGGTATTGGGAAGTTTTGCAAAAAAGAAACGATTTTAATGGAAATTATGTTAATGATAATATTTTCTTCTGTTTCCGCGATTATTACTCATTGAAATAAAACAATTTAACGCCTTCCATGGTCACGGGTGGACCCGTAACTGAAATGAAGATTTGGCGTAATTGTATAACATCACAGTAATAATCAGCCCTAAAGTAGCTTAGGAACCAAATTGACTAGTTCCAACATCGACAACTAAATTAAACACATGCAGTATATAAAATTTTCACTTCCCTGCTCAAAAAGTACGCCATATTTAATTCGCGTAGCGAGACTAAAATAGTACATCTAACCCCTAGGGTTTAAAAGAAAGCCATATAATTCCATACAAATTTCTATGAAACTAAAAGAAAACATGCGGCCGGCTACATACTTCTTACGAATAATTAAAAACAAACAATCCAACCTGATCAGATTGGCCAAAATTTCTGGTAGAATAGTTCAAACTGTACTTTTAATTTTTCATAAAATATACAATTTTAATGTTAAGTCTTTTTTATTTTCTCGCAGTCGAAGTGAAAAACAGAGTGCTTAAGACGTGGCTAAATGCCATTATGACACTCAGAGATATTTGTCCTCGGTCACTTCGCGAGCTCGTCCAAAAAAACACTTCGTGTCATTATGACTTATCTTAGGCCCCCTCAAACAATCTACTATTATTGACGTTAAGGGTGGAGGTGATCTGTGCGTTAAGGCAAGTAAAATAAAATTTATATTTTCGGCGAGAGTCGGTTGCTATTAAACATTATAATGACACCAAGGACTAGACCATTTTCCATTATAAGTTATTTTTTTTTTTTTACTTTTTAAGTAAATATTAGTGTACAATTATATATTAACTCTTAAATGCTGGGCTTGTTAATTATTACCAATGACAATCAAAACTCATAATCAAAATATTATTTAAATTACTGTCTAAATATAAGTATTGCATTTTTTTTAAATCAAATATTGCAATAAATAATCAATTTAGCATTAGCTTTAAGCCCAGATATGACTAAATAAATACAACTGAGAAATAAGAATAAATACCCGCGTATTTACCCGCGGGTAGGTAAATATCGGGTATTTACCGGGTAAATACCCAACATTGGGTATTTACCTGGGTAGTTACCCATCTATAGTCCTGATGATGGACCCTGGGGGTACCTAACGGAACTCAGAACTGGATCAACATGGACGAATGCTTTTTAGCTTAATGGACTTAGAATGACGAGCATTTACATAGGGTGCCACCAAGTGGTCCTGATGGATGGACCCTGGGGATACCTAATGGAACTCAGGACAGGATCAACATACACGAAAGCTTTTTAGCTTAATGGACTTAGTATGAGGAGCATTTAGATAGGGTACCACAAAATGGTCCTGATGATGAACACTGGGGGTACCTAACGGAACTCAGGACTGGATCAACATAGACAAATGCTTTTTAGCTTAATGGACTTAGAATGACGAGCATTTACATAGGGTGCCACCAAGTGGTCCTGATGGATGGACCCTGGGGGTACCTAACGTAACTCAGGACTGGATCAACCTAGACGAATGCTTTTTAGCTTTATGGACTTAATATGAGAAGCATTTAGATAGGGTACCACCAAATGGTCCTGATGATGAACCCTGGGGCTACCTAACGGAACTCAGGACTGGATCAACATAGACGAATGCTTTTTAGCTTAATGGACTTAGAATGAAGAGCATTTAGATAGGGTACCACCAAATCTTCCTGATGATGGACCCTGGGGGTACCTAACGGAACTCAGGATTGGAATAACATACTGGAACTCATTGTAAGTCCATTAAGCTAAAAAGCATTCGTCTATGTTTATCTAGTCCTGAGTTTCGTTACGTACTCCCAGGGTCCATCATCAGGACCATTTGGTAGGACCCTATCTAAATGCTCCTCATTCTAAGGCCATTAAGCTAAAAAGCATTTGTCAATGTTGATCCAGTCCTGAGTTCCATTTGGTACGCTACCTAAATGCTCCTCATTCTAAGTCCATTAAGCTAAAAAGCATCCGTCTTTGTTGATGGATGGACTCCCAGGGTCCATCCATCAAGACCATTTGGTGGTACCCTATCTAAATGCTCCTCATACTAAGTTTATTAAGCAAAAGAGCATTCGTCTATGTTTATCCAGTCCTGAGTTCCGTTAGGTTCCCCCAGGGTCCATCATCAGGACCATTTTCTGGTACCCTATCTAAATTCTCCTCATACTAAGTCCATTAAGCAAAAGAGCATTCGTCTATATTGATCCAGTCCTGAGTTCCGTTAGGTACCCCCCCGGGTTCATCATCAGGACCATTTGGTGGTACCCTATCTAATTGCTCGTGGGCTAAATAAATATTACATACATGTAATATTACACATAAGTATAAATAATGACTAAAAAAAATGGCTTTTACATGCGTCATATAAAACGGTATATAAGGCATAACTCAATAATGTAACGACTAAACATAACGACACTACAACTATTACAAGTAGGTATAGTTTTTACAAACAAAAAATCATAAACTCAAACAATTTTATTTAAAATAATCAATCATACATTGATTTATTTGAATGACGACTAAATTAGTCTCACTCAATGTTTTCTGCTGTGAATTATTCTTAAACAGGTTAGTCAGAATAAGCTATTCTTGAATGACGGCGCGCTGATTTATTCTTGCGGCGCGTTAGTTTGAATGATGATTTATTCTTGAATGCCCATCTCTGCCAATCAGTAATAATCTAGAATAGGGATGAGCCAAAAAAAAAACCCATTGTTTTTTTATTTTTTTTCCTTAAAAAATACTAATTTCATGCGTTGTCCATTTGGAAGAGTTAATTTTTTTTAAGGCCTAGGAGATATTTCGAGTGACGTCACTATTGACTGACGTCTGTACTAGGGTTTGGCAAGGACAAATAAAAGTCAAAATTAAAAACACAAATAACTTATCCCAGAAATATATTTTTTTAATTTGATAATTGCAAGCGGTTTAATAAACCTATTCTTCGAAATGGTTTTTGAATGACTATACCTTGTAAAAAATTGGCTCATCCTTACCAGTTTATAAATGTGGAAGTATGTAATCAGTGCCGGCCATTAGTGTTGCTCAAGATAGAGCGAGATTATCTTTCAGCGCCTTTTGGTCGTGCAAATGAAAATCAAAAGGCGTTATCAAATATATTTTCGCTAGTCTTTTTCGTCTTCATTCAATTTCGGCGGCTATAATCAACTGGCGCTTAGAGCCGCCGCTCCACACACTCTACCCTTGAGCCGGCGCTGAATATCATTATATCTTGACAAGTTTTTTCGTGACCCTCCCATGGTCTGTGGGCGACAGGGGGAAAGACAGTGAGGGTGGGTACGAAGTGTGCGCGCGGCGGAGCACAATGACCCTGTCGCGCGCACACTTCTTACTCGACCGTTATTTGTTCTGTTATAAAAGGAATGGAACAGCATATCAATGTGTTCCCTGCTTACAGATTAGCTGGGGGCTGAAAATATGGGTGAAAATAAATACGATGATACATTTTTTTTGTAAAGTTGCTGAAGAAACATATCCATGCTAATATTATGAATGCGAAAGTATGTAAGTCTTGTCTGTCTGTTACCTCTTCATGCTTAAACCGCTGAACCGATTTGGATGAAATTTGGTATGGAGATAGTTTGAGTCCCGGGGAAGGACATAGGCTACTTTTTATCCCGGAAATATACCCTTATCCGCGATAAACGAATTTAAGGCGGAGGAAGTCGCGGACAGAAGCTAGCGTTTATATAATTGCTGATAATAACTTGTGGCCTCTCAAACATTTCATACCTACTAGTCATTACTAGTCATGGTTCTCTTTTAGATTACTTTAAAACATACATTTTCTGAGTTGATTCACTAGAGAATTCACAATTCAAAAAAAGTTAATTTTTCTGTCAATCTTGGATATTAAATTCTCATTAGCTGCAGCATATTTGTCAGCAAGTTACTTAACTGTAATAATAGATTGTGTTCATTGGAAAGTCATTTCTTAATATAGTAGTTAATAATGTGTCAAAGTTAATCTGTCACTATATCAAATAATCTGAACAAATTCCCATCGTGCAATGTAGTAGTGTACAGAATGTAGAACTTGCATAAAGGAAAAAAATAGTCATTAGTGACACATCACTAACAACTACGTACTTTAGTTTGTCACGGCCGAAAACGAAAGACTGTAAAAATAGTACAGCTTTATTACTGCCCGCTATTAACAAATAACGTCATATGTATAATATTTTCTTCTGTTTCCGCGATTATTACTCATTGAAATAAAACAATTTAACGGATTATATCGCGTATATTATCTCATTTTAGTTCCCGACGTTTCGGAAGCTTTCCAGCTTTCCATGGTCACGGGAGGACTGAGAAAAGATGTATTTTCCTCTGTCAAAGTTACAATTTGTGCAAACTACCCATTTTTTGAAAAAACACAAATAAAGGTGTACATACATGCCAGATGGGCCTAAGCTGTAAAGACAGTTACACATGTGCCAGAAGGGCTTAATTATTTTATTCTAATAATTTACCAAGCAGCATTTCACAAATGAGGCGTACTGAGGAGAAAAGAAACGCTGCAAAAAAAACTCCCAGACTACCTCATTACTAATTATAATATTTAAAAACAGAGACTATTAAACTACTTTTAAACAGATAAGATATTTTACACCGTTCGGAAATTAAGGTTTTGCAGTCCTGTGTCTTGCTTGTTCCTTGATGAGATGTATTACAGGATCCCAAGCTGGTGGTAGTGACAATCCATCTTCTCTATTGAAATTAGGATGCTTTTTAATCTCAATAGCCTCGCGTAGCATCCTGGGAAAATATCTTTTTTCTTTGGCAAGGATAGAAGGTTTATCAAACTTAATTGAGTGGTTTGGTTTGTCAATGACATGTTCACAAACTGCAGACCTATTACACCGACGGTGCTTGACATCTGCTATGTGCTCCTTCACCCGGGTTGATACACTGCGTTTCGTTTGACCAATGTATGAAAGACCACACTCGCAGTCCAGCTTATAAATGCCTGCACTCTGCAAAGGGGTGCTACTCTTCACGGGTCTAAGGTATTGAGACACCTTCTTCAACGGCTTGAAATATGTTTTTATAGAAGCACGCTTCAAGATGTTTCCGATCTTGTCTGTGACCCCTTTCACATATGGTAATACGGCAGGTTTACGCTCGACTGTTGGTTTCTTCATACTGGGATTCTGCTTGGAACGTGGTATCTGGAGCTCGTTGGCTCGAAGCGCACGTTTGACATTCTGTAACTCAGCAGTCAGATGTTGATTGTCGCAGATACCCCTGGCTCTCTGAAACAAAGATTTACCCACTGTAGCAAGTTGACAGGGATGGTGGTGAGATTTGCCATTCAAATACCTATCTGTATGCGTAGGTTTCCTATATACAGTATGACCTATGTAGCTCGGCACTTAGCAGGTGTACTTTCTTTACTGCGAGGGAAGACGGAAGCATACACAAGGGACTCATACCATTTTGTCAGTGAGATTAAGGATTTGAGACTAACTGATGATGAAGTTATGGTCAGTTTTGATGTCCAGTCTCTCTTCACATGCCTACCAGTTCAAGAATGTATCGAAATTGTGAAAAGAAGATTGGGTGAACAACGGATGGCAATAGAATATGCTGAGTTATTACAACACTGCCTTACATCTGGCTATATGCTATGGAATGGTGAATTCTACGGGCAAGTTGATGGTGTGGCAATGGGGTCTCCGGTGTCTCCTGTCGTCGCCGATATTTTCATGGAAGACTTCGAGGAGAGAGCGCTTTCATTGGCACCTGTCAAGCCGAGGATCTTTAAAAGATACGTAGATGATACCTTTACTATTTTACCTAGATCTAGTGTTTCAGCTTTCTTAGACCATCTGAACTCCATGCATAGTAAAATTAAATTCACTATGGAGTTGGAAAATCAAAATTCACTTGCATTCTTAGATGTGCTAGTAATTAGAGGTCCTAAAAATGACATAGATCATACTGTATATAGGAAACCTACGCATACAGATAGGTATTTGAATGGCAAATCTCACCACCATCCCTGTCAACTTGCTACAGTGGGTAAATCTTTGTTTCAGAGAGCCAGGGGTATCTGCGACAATCAACATCTGACTGCTGAGTTACAGAATGTCAAACGTGCGCTTCGAGCCAACGAGCTCCAGATACCACGTTCCAAGCAGAATCCCAGTATGAAGAAACCAACAGTCGAGCGTAAACCTGCCGTATTACCATATGTGAAAGGGGTCACAGACAAGATCGGAAACATCTTGAAGCGTGCTTCTATAAAAACATATTTCAAGCCGTTGAAGAAGGTGTCTCAATACCTTAGACCCGTGAAGAGTAGCACCCCTTTGCAGAGTGCAGGCATTTATAAGCTGGACTGCGAGTGTGGTCTTTCATACATTGGTCAAACGAAACGCAGTGTATCAACCCGGGTGAAGGAGCACATAGCAGATGTCAAGCACCGTCGGTGTAATAGGTCTGCAGTTTGTGAACATGTCATTGACAAACCAAACCACTCAATTAAGTTTGATAAACCTTCTATCCTTGCCAAAGAAAAAAGATATTTTCCCAGGATGCTACGCGAGGCTATTGAGATTAAAAAGCATCCTAATTTCAATAGAGAAGATGGATTGTCACTACCACCAGCTTGGGATCCTGTAATACATCTCATCAAGGAACAAGCAAGACACAGGACTGCAAAACCTTAATTTCCGAACGGTGTAAAATATCTTATCTGTTTAAAAGTAGTTTAATAGTCTCTGTTTTTAAATATTATAATTAGTAATGAGGTAGTCTGGGCGTTTTTCTTTGCAGCGTTTCTTTTCTCCTCAGTACGCCTCATTTGTGAAATGCTGCTTGGTAAATTATTAGAATAAAATAATTAAGCCCTTCTGGCACATGTGTAACTGTCTTTACAGCTTAGGCCCATCTGGCATGTATGTACACCTTTATTTGTGTTTTTTCAAAAAATGGGTAGTTTGCACAAATTGTAACTTTGACAGAGGAAAATACATCTTTTCTCAGTCCTCCCGTGACCATGGAAAGCTGGAAAGCTTCCGAAACGTCGGGAACTAAAATGAGATAATATACGCGATATAATCCGTTAAATTGTTTTATTTTAACGTCATGTAGCTTATGCCCATTTTGTATGGGGTGTTTTGACGCTCGGCAGATATTGCCTGACTTTGACTGTCATTTCTGACGTGTCTAATGCCTTCAAGCCTTCAAGAAAAGAGCGTACTCCCACCTAAAAGGCCGGCAACGCACTTGTGACTCCTCCGGTGATGCAAGTGTCTATGGGCGACGGTGATCGCTTACCATCAGGCGACCCGTCTGCTCGTTTGCCTGCTGTCATAATAAAAAAAAAACATTGACATAACTTTTTTTTTATCTCAGTATTCTAATATGGAACCTCAAATTGTCTATAGTGTCTATACGGAGACGTTACTACTTCATACAAGAAAGCTTTTCTTTAGTTGTTGTGTACCTATAAATTGCAGGCAATATTACTTTATTTGATTCAAGGGAAGGGTGGGATTGAGAACTATGGACAAAAAATGCTATATTTGGTTTTAATCAAATTAGACAAATTTGTATCAAATATCAAGTGACTAATTTGTCTGATACGCATTTAGTATGATTGATTCAATATTGTCATTCATCAATACCAATTTTTATATAAATATTGTCAACTTAGTCTGCTCATTATTTGGGAACTATTTTTTATTCTTCTGAGATAAAAAAGTAGCCAAACCCACAGGCATCTCTATCTCTATTTCTTTATTTAAACTTTATTGCACAATATAAGAAAGAGATGTTGCATTTATCTCATATATTGCATAATATAAGAGAGAAATGGCTGACCTAATGCCGCAAAGGCATTTTCTACCAGAAAAGAAATATCCTACCAAAAACAGTGCAAAGAAAATGCCTGTCTGTCTTAGAGATACTGATACTGATAGATGTATTTGAAGGTCACTGTATCGAAAAATAGGAGGACTCCCAGTATGGTTATAAAATATTTTTTACCCGACCACGCTGAAGCAAGAAAAATGGTTTTGATATGACTTTTGTCTCCTACGCGGACGAAGTTATTATATACGTGTTCAATTAAGTAGCAATTAAGTTTGCATGGTTTTTATTATGCGAAAAAGAGTGCAGAAACTGTTTATACAGATGTTTATTTCACATAATATTTCTAGGTACTTATCTGAATCTTATTTGAATTTTGTTGTTGTTTATCTTTAAAGTCTGTGAGGTAACGTGGTAATATGGCCCTTTTATCTGGATTTATACAACAGGGAACAGGGCCATGACAGAAGCGGTATGAGACAGTGCATTTACCGATGAGATGACAGAAAAAGCCTATGCACAGTCAGCATTAAATAGTCTGTAGCATTCAAAGTGTTAAAATATATTGCAACCTTGGAGCATACAATACAATACTCTTTAATGCACACCTCAGATACACAGAAACACAGAATATGACAGTAAAATTCCAATAAGCAGAGGTTTTATGTATATATATATCTATTTATTTATATTTTTTATTGATATACATATAATTTGTACATGGTGTTAGTTTGTCTATCTTCCTTATATCTTCACTCACTTGTTCAAAGGTTAACTGGAAGAGATCCCTAATAGGGATAAGTTCGCCTTTGTACGTATATCTTTTAAGTTTATTGTTTTTGTAACTGCTGGTTACTATGTACAATAAAGTGTTATACAGATATAAACACCAGGCGGTGAAATTACGATCTCTTCCAGACACCAAGAACATTTAACTAACAGCAAGAGCATTTAACTAATGAAGATGCCATACGAATAAATTCCCGTCTGACAAAGTAATCGCGAAATCTTCGGTTAGTTTATATGGTAAATTGTCAGTCTGGGTGTTTCTTTGTTTGTAGGTAGGGCTGACATCTTGATTTTAGCCGAACCCGGACAAAAAACTACAAAAACCTTGAATATTTGGAGTAAATCGCATTTTCCCCGGACATGATAGATTTTATTCAGTTCAATAAAGTTTTCCCTGATACAAAAACCTGCCCGGACGGTCCCCGGACGACCTCCTAACTAGGACAAATCCTGCACGGCTGCTGAACCGATTTGGATGAAATTTGGTATGGAGATAGTTTGAGTCCCGGGGAAGGACATAGGCTACTTTTTATCCCGGAAAAATACCCTTATCCGCGATAAACGAATTTAAGGCGGACGAAGTCGCGGGCAGAAGCTAGTACATAATATATAGATAAATTATAATACTTAAATATATAGAAAATATCCCAGACCCAGGAACAAACATTCGTTCTCATCACACAAACACTTGCCCTGGCCGGGATTCGAACCCGGGACCGCTAGCTTCGTAGGCCGTTGTGCAGTGCAACCTACTGGGCCAAACGTATCGTTATACCTTGGTTATTTTTATAGTTATTCGAAAAAACATTTTTCTCCACTGTTTGTTACGTGAATGAGCTTTTAATAAAGCAAAAATAAAATTCATGCATATTCCCTATTCTTTTTTCTAGCCGTCGCCGGCATCTCTTATGGTGGCCAGCACTATAGTCTCCGAGGACAAGAGCACCGAGGAGCTGCAGAAGCACTTCGGTGAGATCCTGGATGAGAACGTGCTCCTCAAGGAGACCCTGAAGCAGAACAACGAGTCCATGAAGGACCAGTTCCTGCTGATCGCGTCTTGCCAGGAGGATATGATGAAGACGCACTCGCTGCATAAGGAGAAGTTTGACGAGACCAGGGAACTTGTAGAAAGGGTGAGTTGCCTTAGTTTGTAGGGTCTTTTTACTACTGTATATACATGATTGCGCGGTCGCGAAGGTTACCTACATCTAAGCGTCTAAACCAGGGGTCGGGGTACCAAGCCGCGGCTCGCGAGGCGGATGAGGCTCTTTAAAGTGTCACTTGCGGCTCTTCAAGTTCCCCTTTAAAAAAGTCGTATTAAAATTTAGTATACAGTGATAAACCTGATCAGAAAACTGCGGCTCTTTGAGCTTCCCAAAAATCTATATTTCTCCGGCATCTCGTTCTACGTCCTAAAAAGTTTGCCGACCCCTGGCCTATACTACAAAAACCCGGCCTAGAGCATGTCGGACCATGCTCAGTGTAGGGTTCCGCAGCCGTTCGTACAAAAAATGCACTACAGATGAAAAAAATACGATGCGAAAAAGTGCACTAGCAAAAGAGTGTATCTCCACGGCACTTAAGCGCAGTTTTTTGGCAATAACTCAAAAACGGTTTATTCGATCATATTGAAAACAAGTTTCGTTGAAAGTGTTTATTAAGCTTTATCTTTGTATTTTTTTTCATATGTTTTGTACATTCCAGTTCAGAAATTGGTGGTGGAGGGGCACAATTTGCTTAAAAAGGAACGACACATATAAAAAATCCAAAAAATATTTTTTTCGCTTCAGTGACCTCCAAATGTAGACATTTCATTTTTACAACTTTATAATAGTATAATAGGTAGAGTTTGGCCAGAGAAACATGATATTGACCTTGAAAGAGAATTCTTTATATGGCAACAATTTCAAATATTAAAAAAGCTGTCAAATTATAAAACCTACTTCGTTTCTATGCATTCCGTATTGCCAGGTCATGATTTTTTCAAATTTACCGCATTTTTTGAGTATCATGTTTCGCTGGCCAAACTCTACCTGTGGATTATTACAAAAAGAGCTGTTTCTAATGAATGAATGATAATTTATTCGCTGAATATGGTCACATTAGCTGGTATATAAATAATACTTAGTAAGTATCTAGCATATTCTACCGGGAACCGGTGTGCGAATTTATACAATATTATGTAGGCACTAATTAGTATCTAACTTAACAAATTTGTAGGTATTAGACATTTAATATGTAAGAGTACAATATAAAATAAAAGTAATAAAATTCTAATTATTTAACATTTGTTGTAAAGTTAATAAAATTTAAATTGCTAAACAAGCAGATGATAGAAAAATATACCAGATTACAGATTAGGCATGGCCAGATTTAATCGTTTACAGTCTATATACTGCTTTAGAATAGTGAATGATCATGCGCCCAAAAACCAATCTTAAGTTGTCATTTTTATTACGCATATACATAATTGTTACCGTTGATTTGTTACGCTTGCCAAGAAATTGCTACGCAGTATTGACCCGAGGTAAATGGAGCGTGTAGTTAAAAATATTAACCTGTAAGTACTTTCTACGCGTCCATTTCTCCTTGAATAGGACGTATTTCTATTTTTTACCGTTGGTAGCGCTACTGTTACATTCAACCAGTACAATAATTATTATTTTTTAAAATTTAGAAATTCGAACGTTCCCTCGAACGTAACTCTGAAACGGCCAAAATAGGAGCAATTTTTATGTTACGTAGGTTTTCATACATTTTCCAATCCTATCAAAAAAAGGTCAAGTTCACCATCTTTTGATAATTTGCAGATGATCAGAACAGAATCATTTAGTTCAATACTTTCAATGAGAATGTAATTGAAGATATTTGTTTTTCGCAGCTGCGTCAAGAGAATAAAAAACTCAAGCAAGACATAGTCCAGCTAATAGAAAGCAGCAAGACGAACAGCGGTGTCAACGTCGAGACAGGAGAGGTCACCAAGTCGGGGCCTCCGTCCGCAATGGAGTTTGTGACGTGTCCGGATGATGACACCATCCACAAGCTCACGGCTCAACTGGAGCTGGTCGAGAAGCAGCGGCGACAGGTAGGGCGATAAACATAGTCCAGTTACATAGAGCAGTGTGCCAACGGTGAGACAGGACAGGGCACCAAGTCGGGGGCATTTTTTATGAGATTAAAGTTGTTTTTACCAATGTTTCTATTATAGAAATATCGTTCTACAACAAATCACAACAAAAGTATGTTAAACATTGAACTGGACACTGTATTGTATCAGAAAAACAGGTTTCTTAATATTCGACTTGATTTAACTTGTTGTTCATATTATAATTACAGGTGATAGCAGACAATGAGAAGATGACATGGCAGAAGGAATCGTTGGAGCACATTGTCGACGCCACTTCCAAAGAACGCGATGACCTCAGGGAGAAACTCAACAAAGTCGAGGTAAATAAATAGTTTCTGAACGATCAGTCAACATCCGATACGATCTCTGACTAACCATTTAACTAATCATTGGAACGATCATCCATCTGAACTAAAATAAAGTTGAAGAATAAAATGTCTGTACATCGAAGAGCCTAATAATATTATAAACGTGAAAGTTTATGCGTTTGAATCTTTACGCGAATGAAGTTGCGGGCAACAGAAAGTGGGAGGACTATTGATTAGTTTTCGAATTTGTGACTTTTACACTGAGTCGAAACGATATATTATATACTAGCTTCTGCCTGCGACTTTGTCCGCCTTAAATTCGTTTATCGCGGAAAAGGGTATTTTTCCGGGATAAAAAGTAGCCTATGTCCTTTCCCGGGACTCAAACTATCTCTATACCAAATATCATCCAAATCGGTTCAGCGGTTTAAGCGTGAAGGTGTAACAGACAGATAAACAAACTTTCGCATTTATAATATTATATTAGTATGGATTTGATCCAAGGACCTTAAAATAGTCCGTTTCTCTTATATTTTTTGAAAATATCCTCAATGCGACACACATTTTTAAAACTTTATAATAGTATAAGTGAGTGAAGCGAAGTCATTCAGATAACCTGGATGCAAAATTCAAAACTTTATGTTGCAAGTAAGCTCAAGGGCACTTTTATATGTCTGATTTTACAATAAACAGAAAAACATTCACAATCTAGATAATGACATTATAATTCAGTCACACTCTACAGGGAGATGTATATTGTCTCCGGGTTCTTTAGATTATATAACTTAACCTATACTTACAGAGTATTAAAGGGTCTCTATGCGTCTAAAAGGGGAAAATAAACAGTAACTTTAATGGTGATGTAGGATTTCCGTGGCCAAAACACACTTAGAGATGTAAAGGTCTCCATGGTTAACAGATAATCTTTTGGAGGTGTAAAGTGTCTCCAAACGTCAAACACAAAAATAAAAATATTACGTTGGAGATTAGGGAGGAAGGGAGACGTACGTTTGGAGAGGTTAATTGTTGTTGCTAGTACTGAAGGTAAGGGATCACGTGGCCGATCCCCAGCACGATGGAATGACCAGTTTAAAGGCGAGGAACTGCCCCAAAAGTTTTATGATATGGTGAGGAATGTGAATCGATGGCGGGCGTGCATTCGTGCCCGAATGACAACCACCCACCACGATCATCTCATCAGTCATGATGGATACAAGAAGAGTATATTAGATAAGTGACTATTAAGTCATAACAACTAATTCACATTTGATGAGATATGACCTAGACAAATAATATAGATTGAGGGCATGAATTAACGGTCAGTTTGATGAGTACGAATTTCAAGCTTGCAAGAAAAGAGCGTACTCCCACTTGCAAGGCCTGCAACGCACTTGTGACTCCTCTGGTATTGCAGGTGTCTATGGGCGACGGTGATGGCTTACCATCAGGCGACCTGTCTGCCCGTTTGTCCCCTATATCATAAAAAGAAGAATTGTTTTTCCTAGTTGGAGCTTTCTGAAAAAGACGTAAACTGTGCCACTGAGATGAGAATGTTGAAGACCACCATCCAGGACCTGCAGAGCAGGCTGCAATCTTCGAGCAGCATTGTAAGTTACCACCCTGCTTATAAATTATATGAACTCGAAATATTGACGCGAAGTTTTCTTACATATCACATTTTCTTCGGTGTAGTGAAGGTGAAAAGTTGTATATTTCGCTTGGCTGCAAAATTATTTGGCTTCTCGTCCCTTGAAATCCTCGTTACGCTCAGGAATCTTTTACTTGTTATGCAAGGCTGCAAAGTCTTTACTTACCGCGAGTGTTCGAATTGAAAGCCGAGTTAGCGAAGGAATCTAAAATTGAACCATGAGCGATGCGAGTAGTTCTAATATAGATTCCTGAGCGTAACGAGGTCTTCAAGGCACGAGAAGCCAAATCATTTTGCAGGCGTGCGAAACACAACTTTCCACATCACCACAGAAAGGAAAATGTGAGATGTAAGAAAAACTATTAAATTACAAACGATACTTTTTTCATTTAAAACTAGTGGTAATGGACAAACACTCATAACAAAAGCAACAAATAAACACAAAAATATATATATTTGGACTTCAAATGACTTTTCCACGCAGATTTGGAGCTATAAATGGAGATTTTTCGAGCGTGTAAGGTGAAAAAAATTACCGTTCATGACTCAGGAGTCAGGGAATACGTGAACCATTTTACTCGTCTACTTTCAGACCAGCGCGTCTACGGAAGAGATAAGGAAACGCGACGCATTGATTCAACAGCTGGAGAGCAAACTGACGGCGCTGCAGTGCGAGCACAAGGCTTCGCAGCTCAAGGTTCTGGAGCTGGAGAATGTCAAGGTAAGGTCTTCTTACTCGTTCCCTCGATTTACACGTATCAAGGATTAGAACAAGAGGACTAACCATCTCCATACAAAATGCCGTTCTCCGATATGTACAACGCCATCTATGTATAAGAATTATTTCTTACAATTATTCAACTTTGCAAGCGTGACACAGTTATTAAATGTTACTATTTATTTATTATTAGCTATTTGTGAACAAATTGTTACTAACATAGTATACGTTTCTTTATTCAATTACTAGAAGGCGCCCGCAACTTTGTTCGCGGAGGAGAAAAAGTCATAACCTCTCTTTTTTTCATTAGCATAGTTGGGCAAAAAATATCCTATAACCATCTGGAGATACCCAGCTACCCGTGTACCGAAAATAGTTGAAATCTGTCTAGCCGATTTAACGTGATGGATGAAGCCACAACGACACATACAAACATTTCATTTTTACTACTTTATAATAGGATAGATAACATAATTAAATGTTTATTTTTAAAGTGACATCTTGTTTTTGCCAGAATATCTCCTTGCCTCCTTTGCGATCGGAACACGATCCAAAGTATCGCAACTGTCAGTCCTTGTTTTAAAGGTCCTTGATACGTATTAACCTGTTTTGACGATCGGTTTGGTTCAGCGGAAGTAACGTTGCCTGCGAAGCTGAAGGTCCTGAGTTAAAATCCCGGTAAGGGTAAATATTTGTGTGTTGTGCATACATAAATATTTGTTCCTGAGTCTTGGAATGTTTTCTATGTATTATAATAAGTAAATATATCTATTAAATATATTGTCGTCTAGTACCCACAACATAAGCCTTATCGAGCTTAACATGGGACTAGTTCGATTTGTGTAAAATTGTCCTGTAATAACTATTTATTTATTTGATTATACTTAAAAAAAACGTTTTTTTTTTACAATTTTCATCGATTTTACTCTTTGTTGTTGGTTTTATTATTTTTTTATTTCACTGGATATTTGAGAAACGTACTATACATACCTTGGCGTGAAAATGGATTGCCGCCCTCGTATCCCTATCATCTATGGTTCTTTAAGTTATGCATTTCATACACGGAGATATTTAATTGAAATGGTGGAGGGTATTATGTTTTCTGCCAACAAACTGCTATGCAGTTTGGCAGATATCGTAAGGCGTAAAATGTATGTTGTTTTTCTTGAAATAAACTATTTAAAAAAATACCTACTTGGCTGTCAATCTCTATTTTCCCAGCTTCTGTACTATAATTTTTTCTCCATACATGACCCACCCTACTGCACAATTCATTGGGTTTTGACTTATATGGTAAGGTACAAAAGTATGCAAAACAATGAAAGGGAAGGTGGTTCAGCTAATGTCAATGCCAAGAGCCCACAAGGACAATTGGTTACCGACGCTATAATTCTGCCACCCCCTTGACTTAATAACTAAATACATTTTTGATCATGTGCAATGCAATCGTTTTTGTAGACCTAATAGACATGCCTTACAACGGTTTTTAAATACCTCCAGGGATTTGCTATTTCTTACACGCAAGTACTACATATATTTTTACATATGTTTCAGCTGGAGTTCACGAAACACAAGTCCGGGACGACGGAGATAGTCAAGATTTACAAGGACCAGATACAAGATCTACACAACAGGCTGAAGGACGCACAGATTACCGTAAGCAAACTTTCATCATGCGCACCGCAAAGGAGTGGAACTCGTGGCGTGCGAGTGTATTCCCCTACCATTATAATTTCTATTGGAAAGGTGTTTTTACTCTGTTGAGGAATTCTGTCATAATTCAAATTGACAGGTAAATTTATTTATTTATTTTATTATTTTTTACAAATATTGATAATTGAATAATGTTGACATGTATTTTTATTTTTGGTTTTGAATTTAATAATTTTGGTTGACTTGTTTATAATGTTTAATTCTTGTAATCGAATAATATTGACATGTATTTCTATTTTTGATTTTGAATTTTAAATTTATTTTTTGTATGGAGATGGTCAGTCCTCTTATTTTAATTGTCCTTGTCTGACCAACTGAGCTATCGCAACTTTACGTACGTAGCTTGAATTTTTACACGCACAATCTTGTTAGCGCTAGTAGTGATTTATTATCTGTTTTCTTATATGCTTGGCCTCCTTACCATTCTCTTCTCCATGCAGCTAAGGGTTGAAACTTCTCTTCTGTCCTTCCAGCTATTTCAACCAGTCCGATTGTCGCTGAGTCCGGACGCAGAGACCTCCTGCTCTGAGTTCTCCGGCTACCTCCAGAATGTGAAGCTCTACGACAGGACATTGAAACACTTAGCTGAGCTGCTGAACTGGCTAGCACATGGGTGAGTTAAATGACACCTTACCTTTTTATTACAATATTGGTAAAAAGATCTAAAAACCGGCCAAGTAGGACTCGTGCATCGAGGGTTCCGTACAAAATATACGCTACAACGGCCGTATCTATGAAAATCCAGTGTTAGCAGAGCCCTACTCCTTAGCAAAATGTACGCGGTGTTCGACCATTTTATATTGGTTACTGACATAGACGGATCGACATAAAATTATGCTGTTTTTAATATTTGTTGTTATGGCGGTAACAGAAATACATCATCTGTGAAAATTTCAACCGTCCAGCTATCACGGTTCAGGTTAGACAGACAGACAGACAGATAGACAGACGGACAGCGGAGTCTTAGTGATAGGGCCCCGTTTTGCCCTTTGGGTACGGAACGGAATCCTAAAAAAGAAAAATGAACTGCGATCGACTGCAATCTAAGTTGGAATAAATGTTCACTGAACTGTGGAACAAATTGTCGCGGTCAGTATTTCCGGACCGATGCGACCTTCAAGACTTCAAAAAAAGCCGGCAACGCACTTGTGACTCCTCTGGTGTTGCAGGTGTCTATGGGCGACGGTGATCGCTTACCATATGGCGATCCGTTTGCTCGTGTGTCCCCTATAACATAAAAGAAATAAAAATCGAACCAGCATATCTGTTTTACCGGAACAGCATCCTAAATTGAATACTCTATTCGATGACAGCTAAATTCAGCTTCTATTGTCCAAACGTCAAAACAATCGGTTAGTATGAAAGTAGAAAAAATAGCGTGTGACGTCACAGTTAAACTGTTACACCTCTTTAGTTTTTGTAAAATTGAACATACTTTAAAGTTCAATAAGCAGCGACGTTTTATTTTACTACCCGTATTTTTTACTACATAATATAAGCAGGGTAATTGACATAGCCCGAAGGATAGCAAAATGGGCAGGGCACATTGCTCATAGAACTGACGGCCGCTGGGATCAAGGAGTCCTTGGTGACCACGCACCGGCAGACGCAGCGTAGGTAGCCCCCCCCCAACACACAAGGCGGACTGATGACTTGATGAAAGTCGCGAGAATCCGCTGGATGGCGGTCTTTAGGACCATTGCGGCGCTCAAAAAGTTAATGCTCGCGGATTACGCTCAATGCGCGTCAACGTGTATAACGAACGTCCTTAGGTCTCAGGCCGCCGGTAGATACTTGTAGCTGCAGGGAGTAATCGCGTAGTGTGCCGAGCCTGCTGTCGCTGACGTGGCTGCTATCGTTTTGCGACATCTTTAAACCCTATTATAGACAGCTGTACTGACCTTATACTTAAATGTAGTCGCTAATGAGGTAAATCTATTTCAAAGTTGGGCAAATATTAGTTTGAATAAGAATAAACGGCCAAACGTTATTCTCATTCAAAAAAAATCAAATAAGATTTATTCTTGAGCGCGTCATTCTGAATGACGTGAAATAGACTAAATTCGAAAATTCGTCATTCTGATTGACGTATAACGTGTTCAATGAATTAGTTTGAGAAGCGCTTATTTAAACTAACGTTTTTATGACTGTTATTTGAATGACTGTTATTTTGATTATGATTATTTTTTTAGTGATTTTTATGTATGTTATTTTTAACCAGTTTCTTATACTTAGTGTAAGATGCTTAATTCCAAGTTATGAGTATTTTAGACAAAAAAGTCCTAAATACGTAATTTGTATAGTTGAATTATCGAGAAGATGGAATTGCATTTGTAGTGGTTGTACCGTTTGCAACAAAAGGAGAATAATTTTCTCTTAACTTAATAAAATGACATACCCAAGAAGTGGAATAAGTAGTAGTCCTCTGTTTTTTTCTTTTATTCGCTATCATGTTCTTCATCTGAGCTGTCACAAGTATTGATAATAAAATTGTCTGTTATTTGATCCATTTCTCCTTCCTGACATCGATATTTATTTTCTTCACTTTCGACGTGGTGACAAATATTTTCCCAGTCCTCAGCAGTGATGGTATTCATTCGTTCAGTTGCTAAACTCATAATGCCTTGCATGTTTAATGAAACGTTTCTTTTTGCTACATATCCTTTTACCATGGACCAAATATTTTCGATCGGATTTAATGTCGGGTGATACGGTGGCAATCGTAATACGGAGTGGCCATGTTCTTTTAAAATTGCATCTATGTGGTACTCGCGAAACCGCTCTTTATTTTGTTTAATTAATTCATACAAACTGGTTTTGTACATCAACCGGTTATACGAAATGTTGTGTTCTGTCAACCAATCCATCATTTCTTGTTTATTAGAATTTGACGTTGGAGCACGATTCAAAAGTTTGTTGTGATAGGACGCATTATCCACGATAAGTACGCTATTCGGTTTGAGGTTCGGTATTAATTTTTCTTTTAACCATTTTTCGTAGTTGACAAAGTTCATCTGGTCATGGTAATCTCCCGTTTTTTGGTTTGCCTTAAACATTAACAAAGCGTTGGGAATAAAACCATCTTTTCCTCCTGCGTGCACTATTATTAACCGCTGGCCTGTTCTGATTTGTTTTTTACACCAAATTCTGTTCCATCGGTCCAAGCTTCTCCGGACACATGTGAAGTGTGGATGTAGGTTTCATCAGTATAAACTAGTGGTCTATCTTGAGATTCAAGATATTGAGATCGATATTCCGCAATTTTGATAAGGTAATTTATTCTTAGCAGTCGTATGTTGTGTTTTTCCATTAATATTTTTCGGTTGTCCTCGGTCTTTTTCCATTTAAATCCTAATTTTTGTATTTATTTTCGTAAGGTGGAAATGCCAAATTTGTAATCTATATCGGATTTTAACACAGAGTGGAGTCCCTTTAAGGTTGGAAATTGCTTATGGGACAGATGAAAATTGTATATAGTTCTCCGGATGACTTCCTGATCAAAATCGTCTACTGCTGATGACGGACAAGGACGCAACTTTTTATTCTTCGGGGAGGTGAATTTCTTTGTTGTTGCGAATTTCTCGCTGTTGCTCTCAGTCACAATGTTATAAACAGTAGAGAGACAAACACCTGTAGCTTTTTCAACTAACTGGGCAGCGGTGTAAGGCAAGTTTAAATTTTTCGTCAGTTCATTTTCAAAATATTTATAACAGTTGAAAATTATTTGCTTACTTTGACTCTCAATAGGACCAAAATTACTTACAGCCATATTTTTTAAAAATATAGAAATTATTCGTAGTCGTACGGGCGGACACAATAATTAATTGAGAATACAATCAAATCAGGTGTAAAAATATACGCACAACGTAAATAATATTGACAATTTCACACTGACATTATTTTTGTTTTTAGTTCTTCGATATATATATATATATAACAACCTCTTTTTATGCTGATAGTACAAGAAAATAGAAAATACGAATATAGAATGCCTGTAAACAAACAATACTACTACATATGCAATTCCACGCTCTTGATGATTCAACTATAGTTAGTTTATTAGGTAACCTATTGTTTATTTTTTCCTGATTGCGCAAAAGTGGGAATGTAATGATTTTCGAGTATAGGTATCTACATATGTAGTGGTATGACATGGGTTTTTTAGCAAGTCATGCTACTATCTATGTATCTATCAGCCACGGACATCCACTGCTGAACATAGGCCTCCCCTATAGCTCGCCTCAGGGTGCGATCCTGCGCAGACCGCATCCACTGACTCTCCGCGACCCTTACGAGGTCATCTGTCCACCTAGTGGGGGGCCGTCCCACGCTGCGCTTTCCTATGCGTGCCACACAACGACATTATGTCGTAATTATGATATATCAACAGATTATTAATATACCTATGACCAGTGTTGGCCGAACGTTACTGTGGTTGAACACTAAACACTAATGATTGAAATATTTTAATCTTTAGTGTTTCGAAAGTATTAAAAAACAAAATTAACTTTTAGTATATATTAAACCTGTGATTGATATTGATGATTGAATGACCAAATTCAAGTTCAGTCGTGATACTTTAACGACTGTCGTCGAGGACAAAGTACGTAAATATAAGAGTTCAGCAACTTATAGACTCCCGAGTCCATGTTGAAAACTTCCATTCTGGATGGATCAGGTGATGGACCCTGGGGGTACCTTCTGGATCTCAGGATTGGTTCAACATAGAAGAGAGTTATTAAGCTTGATATACTTAAAATGAGGAGCAATTGAATGGAGTACCACCAAATGGTCCTGGTGATGGACCCTGGGGGTACCTAACGGAGCTCAGGACTGGATCAACATAGACGAATGCTTTTTAGCTTAATGGACTTGGAATGAGGAGCATGTAGATAGGGTACCACCAAATGGTCCTGATGATGGACCCTGGGGGTACCTAACGGAACTCAGGACTGGATCAACATAGACGAATGCTTTTTAGCTTTATGGACTTAATATGAGAAGCATTTAGATAGGGTACCACCAAATGGTCCTGATGATGAACCCTGGGGCTACCTAACGGAACTCAGGACTGGATCAACATAGACGAATGCTTTTTAGCTTAATGGACTTAGAATGAAGAGCATTTAGATAGGGTACCACCAAATCTTCCTGATGATGGACCCTGGAGGTACCTAGCGGAACTCAGGATTGGAATAACATACTGGAACTCATTGTAAGTCCATTAAGCTAAAAAGCATTCGTCTATGTTTATCCAGTGCTGAGTTCCGTTAGGTACTCCCAGGGTCCAACATCAGGACCATTTGGTAGTACCCTATCTAAATGCTCCTCATTCTAAGGCCATTAAGCTGAAAAGCATTTGTCAATGTTGATCCAGTCCTGAGTTCCGTTAGGTACCCCCAGGGTCCATTATCAGGACCATTTTTTGGTACCCTATATAAATGCTCCTCATTCTAAGTCCATTAAGCTAAAAAGCATTCGTCTTTGTTGATGGATGGACTCCCGGAGTCCATCCATCAAGACTATTTGGTGGTACCCTATCTAAATGCTCCTCATACTAAGTCTATTAAGCAAAAGAACATTCGTCTATGTTTATCCAGTCCTGAGTTCCGTTAGGTACCCCCAGGGTCCATCATCAGGAAGATTTGGTGGTACCCTATCTAAATGCTCTTCATACTAAGTCCATCAAGCTAAAAAGCATTCGTCTGTGTTGATCCAGTCCTGAGTTCCGTTAGGTACCCCCAGGGTCCATCATCAGGACCATTTGGTGGTACCCTATCTAATTGCTCGTGGGGTAAATAAATATTACATACATATAATATTACACATAAGTATAAATAAAAACTAAAAAAAATGGCTTTTACATGCGTCATATAAAACGGTATATAAGGCATAACTCAATAATGTAACGACTAAACATAACGACACTACAACTATTACAAGTAGGTATAGTTTTTACAAACAAAAAATCATAAACTCAAACAATTTTATTTAAAATAATCAATCATAAATTGATTTATTTAAATGACGACTAAATTAGTCTCACTCAATTTTTTCTTCTGTGAATTATTCTTAAACAGGTTAGTCAGAATAAGCTATTCTTGAATGACGCGCTGATTTATTTTTGCGCCGCGTTAGTTTGAATGATGATTTATTCTTGAATGCCCATCTCTGAATTCTATTTTTATATGGCTCAACGTCAGAATTTGCAGAAATGTTAATTAGTTTAGCCTGTAAATAATAACTCAGTTTATGAATATGATTAATTTTATGCACCTAATATTCCAGAACATCCGACAATCTGGTTCTGACGCTCGGCGCGGTTGCGAGCTTGCACGACCTGAAGCTGGAGCGCGCGAGCGTGGAGCAGGTGCGCAGCGGACTGGCGGACGTCAAGCAGCAGCTGGAGAAGCAGTACGGCGCCGCGCTGAACAACATGTAAGTGTACTCCTCCCAGCTATGACAGCCTGGTACAGACTCGGCGCGGAGGCGAGCTCGCACGACCTGAAGCTGGAGCGCGCGAGCGTGGAGCAGGTGCGCAGCGGACTGGCGGACGTCAAGCAGCAGCTGGAGAAGCAGTACGGCGCCGCGCTGAACAACATGTAAGTGTACTCCTCCCAGCTATGACAGCCTGGTACAGACTCGGCGCGGAGGCGAGCTCGCACGACCTGAAGCTGGAGCGCGCGAGCGTGGAGCAGGTGCGCAGCGGACTGGCGGACGTCAAGCAGCAGCTGGAGAAGCAGTACGGCGCCGCGCTGAACAACATGTAAGTGTACTCCTCCCAGCTATGACAGCCTGGTACAGACTCGGCGCGGAGGCGAGCTCGCACGACCTGAAGCTGGAGCGCGCGAGCGTGGAGCAGGTGCGCAGCGGACTGGCGGACGTCAAGCAGCAGCTGGAGAAGCAGTACGGCGCCGCGCTGAACAACATGTAAGTGTACTCCTCCCAGCTATGACAGCCTGGTACAGACTCGGCGCGGAGGCGAGCTCGCACGACCTGAAGCTGGAGCGCGCGAGCGTGGAGCAGGTGCGCAGCGGACTGGCGGACGTCAAGCAGCAGCTGGAGAAGCAGTACGGCGCCGCGCTGAACAACATGTAAGTGTACTCCTCCCAGCTATGACAGCCTGGTACAGACTCGGCGCGGAGGCGAGCTCGCACGACCTGAAGCTGGAGCGCGCGAGCGTGGAGCAGGTGCGCAGCGGACTGGCGGACGTCAAGCAGCAGCTGGAGAAGCAGTACGGCGCCGCGCTGAACAACATGTAAGTGTACTCCTCCCAGCTATGACAGCCTGGTACAGACTCGGCGCGGAGGCGAGCTCGCACGACCTGAAGCTGGAGCGCGCGAGCGTGGAGCAGGTGCGCAGCGGACTGGCGGACGTCAAGCAGCAGCTGGAGAAGCAGTACGGCGCCGCGCTGAACAACATGTAAGTGTACTCCTCCCAGCTATGACAGCCTGGTACAGACTCGGCGCGGAGGCGAGCTCGCACGACCTGAAGCTGGAGCGCGCGAGCGTGGAGCAGGTGCGCAGCGGACTGGCGGACGTCAAGCAGCAGCTGGAGAAGCAGTACGGCGCCGCGCTGAACAACATGTAAGTGTACTCCTCCCAGCTATGACAGCCTGGTACAGACTCGGCGCGGAGGCGAGCTCGCACGACCTGAAGCTGGAGCGCGCGAGCGTGGAGCAGGTGCGCAGCGGACTGGCGGACGTCAAGCAGCAGCTGGAGAAGCAGTACGGCGCCGCGCTGAACAACATGTAAGTGTACTCCTCCCAGCTATGACAGCCTGGTACAGACTCGGCGCGGAGGCGAGCTCGCACGACCTGAAGCTGGAGCGCGCGAGCGTGGAGCAGGTGCGCAGCGGACTGGCGGACGTCAAGCAGCAGCTGGAGAAGCAGTACGGCGCCGCGCTGAACAACATGTAAGTGTACTCCTCCCAGCTATGACAGCCTGGTACAGACTCGGCGCGGAGGCGAGCTCGCACGACCTGAAGCTGGAAGCGTGCGAGCGTGGAGCAGGAGCAGGACATATTTTTTTTCATGTAATAAGTGGATAGTCGAGACATCTGATGGAAAGTGGTCCTCGTCGCCCATGGATGGATACGTGCAACATCGGAGGAGTCGCCCATGCGTTGCCAACCTTTGAGTGCCCTGTTTACTCACTTCGTGCAGTCCCATGTGATAGCGCTCCAAAAACACGTCAAGGGGAAGCTCATTCCACAACTTACAAGTTCATGGCAAATAGTTCTTCAAAACATTCACCATTGTACAAACGGTAGAACAAAAACAGAGAGCCACCATCTCTCCGGAAGCTAGTCTGTCAGTCTGAAATCGTCGACAATACGAACTGCCCGATATTCATTATTAGCACATGCAGAAGCATGGTAGTCCCTCTGTTTATAACAATTTGTTAAAGGTATTATTTTCCGTAGCGCTGTATTGAATAACGTGTACAGTGAGCATTTAGAATAGGATTCAGGCCCTAGAGATGGTATTGATTACTGCCCGAAGCACGTGACGCGAATGTAATGATACTGTCCTGCTCTGCATAAACTTTTTTAACAAGTTAGTCAAAGTTAAACGGCAAAGCAAAATAAGCCTTATTCGTTGGTGTGTCCAGCAAAGGGGTTTTTCTATTTGCAGTGTTACCGGTATACAACATAATCCATACTAATATTATAAATGCGAAAGTGTGTCTGTCTGTTTGTCTGTCTGTTTGTCTGTTACCTCTTCACGCTTAAACCGCTGAATCGATTTGGATGAAATTTGGTATGGAGATAGTTTGAATCCCGGGGAAGGACATAGGCTATTTTTTAACCCGGAAAAATACCCTTATCCGCGATAAACGAATTTAAGGCGGACGAAGTCGCGGGCAGAAGCTAGTCTGACTATAAAATAAGCGACCCCAATACAATTTTGTCTTCTTTTTTCTGGGGTATATTATAGAACGCCGAACAGAAATATTTTTCAATAACAGAAATATTGGTGAAAAAACTACTTCAATCTCATATAAACACACCGGGATATAACTTCGTTAATGTTAAAATCATATTTTTGGACTTTGAAAAGTTACGATACATTTCATGGGTTATTCAATGGTATTATTAGTTATGAATATATTCATACTTTAAAAACGGACTTTCCACCTAACTAAAGGCTCATAAAATAGCTATACGTAAGGCATCGAAACTATCGAACTCAAAGTTCCTTTTAGGATTTCTATCACAGAAACTACCATTCCGAATCAAAAAAATTTTTTTTCCATGTGTACAGTCAACATCCCTATTGTTATTATTAATTTGTCATGCCGTGTTCGTGTATTTAATTAATTCATTATTATTATAATAATTTCAGAGGTCAAGTTCGCAGCGCCCTAACAATATTTGAAGGCATTTTCAAGGACTACAATGAGTTACTGAAGAAGACAGTGACCATGCAAAGTGTAAGTTATGTTTATTTGTCATCATATCATCCCTTATCCCTTTCATTTGCGGTCGGCGTAGCATGTTTTATCCTTCCATACTTTCCTATCACCTGTCATCTTAAACTGTAATAAACTTGTAATAATGATATTGGTGCACATACAAAACTATTGTATTGGAGATTGCTTAATCGTTTATTTTCGCATGTTTGTATGTGTCGCTGTGGCTTCATCACGCTAAATCGGTTAAACGCATTTAAACTAATTTTGGTACATGGGCAGCTGCGTATCCATAGATGGTTATATAATACTTTTTACCCGACTACGCTGAAGAAAAATAGAGAGGTTATGACTTATGAGTTATGACTATTTCTCCTCCGCGAATAAAGTTGCCCATCTTCTAGTATTATATATCCGTCTTTTCTTTGGTCTTCCTTTCCTTTGCAAGTATGATTGTGGAAGGTTGTATCCACATTCATACTTAACGCTTGTCTCGTCACGTGGCTCTCATCTCTTCGCATCACGTGCCCGTATCATGTTAGTCGGTTAACTATGTATTTATCTGTGTTATTATCTTTATAAATTTTGGCTGTAAATTAGTTGCAACGCCTACAATTTATCTGCTTTGCTCCAAGGTTGACTGGTATAGGGAACCCCATGGCATTAAGTCCGCCTTTTGTAGCGTAAGTTTTTCTTTTTTTTGGACAACAAAGATTAGTATATCTATTTTTTTTCTATATCTATATAAATGAAAATCGATTAGAGAAAAGTATGTTCGCGCGTAACTTCAGAACGGGTACACCTATTTGGCTAATTATTTTTTAATTGTGTTTGTTACTGTCAGGACAAGGCTTGTATGGAAGAATATATACTAAAAATTGCAGTTAAAAATTTATAAAAATAAATTAATCTTTGGATTTATAGATCTTTAAATAGTTCGCATCACTTTTTCTATATCTTCAATGTACAGACATTTAATTTTTCCAACTTTATAATAAAATAGATGTATCGGGAGTTTTGGTCCACCGATTATTTGTTTGTTTATTTAGATTAGGGCTGAAGCTGGTTAAATTCGAATCCGTCACTTTTATATACACTTCCGCTCATCGGTATTCAGGCCTTCATAATTATTCCATATAACGTTATAGAAAAATGACTTCCAAAATCATACTGTAGAATCAGAGCTAATGGACTCTTTTAGATTCTGGTTACTTTTTTTATTTAGGTAATCTCGGACTGAGCCTGAAATCTGTACAACATTTAAATTTCCAGTTTTCTTTTTGCATCGATTTAAAAAACCATTATTTACCGTTTCATACAAAATAAAACAATTTTGTACTAGAAACAGATTTATCATTTTTTTAACGCTTGTCTGCTGGTAAATAGAATATTTACAAGGATACCATTTTGAAGCTCAATAAGTCAACTAAATAAATTATGCAAAATGAACTCAAAACTGTCAAGTGACTCCGACTTGGCAGTATAATTCTGAAAGTATCTTTTGTACACAATTGTATGGGAAAAATAATGAGTGCCTAAATACTTATTAGCGGTAGTGTACAGTGAGCATCAAAATTAAGTGATAATTTTAGTATGCAATTTGACATATGTCAGTAGCAAAATTGTCAGCTACTTTTGACGATGACTGTACTTATTGAAGTGACGGATTCGAATCTCTGTAGTGTTCAATTAATTTTACGAACAATTACAGAAACCTTCAAACGGAGCCAACGTGGAGGCTGTAACGACAGCGCTGTTGGCGCGTGGACAAGAAGTCTCCGCGTTGACGATGGAACTGAACAAGCTGCGAGAGGAGAAAGAAGAAGTCGACGTGCTAAAGGCTCAGCTAGATCTGTACAAGTGAGTGTCTCCTTAGGAGTTATTAGGACCACTGTGTCTTAAATTAAGTTTTTTTTTAAATATTAAATTGTAATATTTGAGTTACCTACAATTGCTGCACCCAATCCACTGGGTACATAATGTGATCGCATTGATGTAAATAATGTAACACCTGTAAAACCATTATGTGCAATGAAGTATTGTGTATTGAGTATTAGGGACTACGTCGATGCCTTAGGGAAGAAGTCGACGTGCTAAAGGCTCAGCTAGATCTGTACAAGTGAGTCTCTCCTTAGGAGTTATTAGGGACTATGTCGAAGCCTTAGGGAAAAAGTCGACGTGCTAAAGGCTCAGCTAGATCTGTACAAGTGAGTGTCTTCTTAGGAGTTATTAGCATACACCGGTTTGGCGGGGGCAAATCTGTACTGACGTTTAATAGTGCGAGGACACATTAAACTAATTTTATTAGTTGATATCGATAAAAATGATGTACAACCGTTGGGTAATTTCAAGAATTTGAATGAAGAAGAAAACTACATACACAAAAATAAACTTTTTGCGTAATAAACTTTTTTAATATTTAATATAATTTTCATAATATACAATCAAAATTTTCTCCACATTTTCAGCCTTTAATCTTCGTCGCCTGGGTGACAATATCCATTTTAGCCAACTAAATGACCTTTCTAGGTCAACTGTAGTAATTGGAGCAAATTCAAACAATTTATAGTATTGATGAATTTCTGCTATATGACTCAGACTATTTCTTTTCCGGATACCAAATCATTTAATGTTTTTAAAGTTGTAATGCCGACGTTTTTCTCTAACACTGTTTGAAGTTTTTTGTGAATAATTTTGCCCTAAGGATTCAAACGTAATCTTGATATATGTACTTTTAACTTATGGACAATGTTCAAACTGGCTTCTAGACTTAAATTTTGTGTTTGTAATTTTTCAATGGTACTTGGTATGATGGATAGATTGTTGGCTATCCATTTCAAATCGTTGAGAATGTTTATATCATTCATTGCCCGTTTTGCTTTTAATATACACGTCGATTCTTTGTTATTAAATGTTCGTACGACTTGCTTGATGGCTGGTAAATATTTATGATAGTAAATAGCCGCTTTCATCCATGTTCCCCATCGTATTATTGTCGGCTGTGGTGGCAAAGGAACGTTCGGTAACATTTGGTGAAATATTTTTATTCTTTTAGGTGATTTCAGAAATACCTTTTTTGTATAAGCAATTAAATTATTTACAGCAGGAAACAATAATCGCACTTGTTCAGCCACCCTATTTTCTCCATGTGCCAAACATGTGACGTGTACTAAATTCGGAAAAACCTTTTTCAAATTCTTACCAGCTTTCAGCATGTCGGCTACGCCATCCGTAAGAAGCAACAAAACTTTATCATGTTTGTTGTGGTTACTTCACCACAACGTCTCTAGGGCATTTTGAATAAGATTTGTTATACTAACATTATTTACTTCCTCTAGACAAACGAGATTACTTCCTCTAGATATTATGTGTGGGGTACCTATTTCATTTTCTAATAGTGCTCCAACTATTACATTCCCAATCTGACGCCCATTGGCATCTGTACTTTCGTCTACACTCACATAAATTCTAGAATTTCCTAGTTTAGTCTTAATCGGTTTCATCGTCTCCTTATAAGCGATGTCTATGGTCGTTTTCCTCAAAACTGATTCGTTGGGAATATATGTTTCTGAACCATATTTCCCAAATATGCAATCAGATATAAAATTGATGCAAATGGGATTTCCCACCTGGGTCCATGGTATGTTGCAAGCTAAAA
Source organism: Hedya salicella (assembly GCA_905404275.2). Taxonomy (NCBI): domain Eukaryota; kingdom Metazoa; phylum Arthropoda; class Insecta; order Lepidoptera; family Tortricidae; genus Hedya; species Hedya salicella. The sequence continues at coordinate 19,350,873 of FR990112.1, forward strand.
TAAATTTTAGCAAATCCAGGTTGAATACGTTTTGGTTTTTAGCGACGCTGTTATGCCTTTGGCTTCTTATATGCCTTTGTACGGAATACTTTTTTCGTGATATATGAATTTTACATTTCGTGCAAAAGTAAGTCGTACCTTTATCATCTATATCTGAATGGTCAGGTTTCCATGAAGATGAATGATCTTTTTTCTTGCGAGGCATTTTTAGCCGCTTTAAGAAACAAAAAGGTAGTTTTAATTGATCGGAATGCAAAATAATATTGTAGTACTGGATGAATTATTCAACGATTCAATGGTTGTCAAAAGTGACTCGACACAGTCAATGTCAGATATCGGTTGTTTATAGTTGCGATAAGTATAAATGAAAGAGGTTTGCACATTGTTAAACGTATTCAAACTTAGCCATTAGTTTAGTTATGATAATGATGATTAAAAATTTATTTTTATCGATGTCGATAAACTTAGTCGATTTTTGATTAATCACTAGCACTGTTACATTTTTGCCCCCGCGAAACCGGTGTCTGGTTATTAGGGACTATGTCGAAGCCTTAGGGAAAAAGTCGACGTGCTAAAAGCTCAGCTAGATCTGTACAAGTGAGTGTCTCCTTAGAAGGTATTAGGGACCACGTCAAAGCCTTAGAGAGCTGTGTGGAATGATGGCGCGAGGACATGCCTCCGCGCTGACGATGGAACAGAACTAACTGCGAGAGCAGTAGAAAAAGGTCGACGTGCTAAAAGCACAGTTGAAGCTGTACAAGTGAGTGTCTCCTTAGTGTAGGAGGTATTAAGGATCGTACAGTCAGCATCAAATAGTATATTACATCTAAAGCGCCAAATATATCGTAAACCATTTTTGTATTGGCACAAAGATGTATGATGATATATTTGGCGCTTTACAGGAAGCTAAATAAATAAATATGGTGACAATAGGCTTATGTCCTAAAAATATATAATAGGGAATATGCATAATCTTTTCTTTTTGCTTTATTAAAAACTCATTCATGTAACAAACAGGGGAGAAAAATATTTTTTCGAATAACTATAAAAATAACCAAGATATAAGCTATCAAATATTTCGTTCTATCTCTTTCTGGCAAAACAGAATTTAATATGGAGTTTATATGACCGTCGTAGACTGTGACCTAACAGTCTATGTCGGACCTCTCTGTCAAATCGCTGTCTAATTCGTAGTTTAAAATGCCTATATCATGAGTATTTCTTGGCCGATTTTAATTTTAATTTCAGTTTTTGGAATAGTTTTTACGGTATTTCGATATTTTGTTAAAAAAAGCGATGAAAAAATTCATGCATGTTCCCTATTAGATTAGATTAGATAGAAATAGATTATCAGAAAATATTGGACACCTATTTTTTCTTTTGTCACCAAAAATTATGAAGATATAGCCCGTAAAGTTCCCCGCGCCGCCGCTCCCAAACTTTGACGTTTTTATCTATGCCTTTTTTTGTTTGATCGACAAACGAAAAAAAATACTGGAATAATAGTCTATTTATAGATGCTTAAATGAAGGTAAACAAAAAAACCCACGTGACTCGGGTCATTCGGCCAGTGGCGTTCGGTATACAGATACAAAAGGTGGCGGAATGACACGAGTCACGTGGTCTTCTGTTTACCTTCTTTTAAATACCTAAATGAACAGACTAGGGTCGTTTCCAAAAATATTTACCTAGTTAAGCTTTAATTAAAACTAAATTTTAATCGATACTTGTGAATAACGAAAGTCAGTCATCTATACTATTATAAAGTTGTCAAAATGACATGTCTGTATATTGAAGATATTTTACAAAAAATAAGTGATATAGTGAGTAACTACTAATCTGCTAATCTATAATGTTATAAACTTAATAGTAATTCGTATTTTTGTTGAAAAAAGAACTTTATTTACTTCAGGTTTGGCACCGACTTCAAAAGGTGATTCAAATGTGATCCGTACCGTAAATAAAAGATTATTTATGGCTTTTTAGTTTATTTTGGTCGGTTTTTTTTTCCAATTTTATAACAGTATAAATTAGTAGTTACTAAACAATCTGATATTGTTACCAGGAGTGACTTCGAGGCGGAACGCACGGCGCGCGAGATGATGGCCATGGAGAAGGAGCACATCCTCACCGACCTGCGTACCTGCCAGCGCCGCAACCAGGAGCTCACGCAGCATCTGCAGCAGGTCAGTGCCGCGCTCTACCAGATAGAGCTGACTCTCTGATCCCAACAGATAGAGCTGACTCTCTGATCCCAACAGATAGAGCTAACTCTCTGATCCCAACAGATAGAGCTGACTCTCTAAACCCAACAGATAGAGCTGACTCTCTGATCCCAACAGATAGAGCTGACTCTCTGATTCCAACAGATAGAGCTGACTCTCTGATCCGAAGAGACAGAGCTGACTCTCTGATCCCAATTTACTCTTTGACTGAAGAAATACAATAGAGTAAATGCATAATTTTTTTATCGCTTTCCTTAAATATCAAAATGTGTACCTTAAAAACGATTTCAAATTAAAATAGTGAAATTAAAATCGGCCAAGAAATACGCATGATATAGGCATTTTAAACTACTAACTAGACAGCGATCTGACAGAGAGATCCGACATGTATTTATAGGTCATAGTATTCTCCGGCCATATAAACTCCATATTAAATTCTGTTTTGCTAGAAAGAGTTGGAATGAAATGTTTCATGTTATATCTTGGTTATTTTAATAGTTATTCGAAAAACTATGTTTCTCTACTGTTTGTTACATGAATGAGTTTTTAATAGAGCAAAAAAAAATCATGCATATTCCCTATAAAATACAATTATTGTTTTTTTTTTATTAATGTGGACATACCACAATTATTATTCAAATAAGTATTGTAACCCAGAGTTCGATTGTAAAGGAAAAACATCTATTCGACATTCTAAATTGCAAGCGGAATACTCTAGGACTCATAGATACGGAATTTGACAAAAATAAGCAATTTTATCTAAACGTTAAAGCAATTGGACAGGCCGTTCAAGTTTGTAATGTACGTCACAAAATTCAGCAGCCGAACGGCCTTCTCCGTTTGGGTTGTGTTTTATTAGAAATCGTTTAAAGTTTCAAAAGAAATGGTAGATTATTTTATTACCCGTCTTCTGAAGGGTTTAAATTTAGCGATTGATCTGAAATAATCTATTTTGACTACAGTAGAATGTATTTTCATTTAAATAAAACAATTTAACGGATTTTATCGCGTATATTATCTCATTTCAGTTCCCGACGTTTCGGAAGCTTTTCTTTTCACCTCAGTGCGCCTCATTTGTGAAATGCTGCTTGGTAAATTATTAAAATAAAATAATTAAGCCCTTCTGGCACATGTGTAACTGTCTTTACAGCTTAGGCCCATCTAGCATGCATGTACACCTTTATTTGTTTTTATAAAGTGGGTAGTTTGCACAAATTGTAACTTTGACAGAAGAAGATATATCTTTTCTCACTCCACCCGTGACCATGGGAAGCTGAAAAGCTTCCGAAACGTCGGGAACTCAAATGATATAATATACGCGATATAATCCGTTAAATTGTTTTATTTAAATGAGCAATAATCGCGGAAACAGAAGAAAATAGAATGTATTTTGTATGGAGAATACCAGTGACGGTTTTTAGGAACCGTCTTTTAAACATTGTGATATCTCGTGCTGTGATGAGACATATTTTTACTTTAGCTTCCACGTTACACTTAACACGTTCTCTGTCTGGCTGCTCCCAATGGTGGGTCATGCAATTGGGTACTTTCCTGTAGTCAACATAAATGATGTCACGCTTGCAGTTAAATGTTATTTGTGAAAATACGTACAAAACATTCATGAATACTTATTTTTAAGCTTTTGGCGATTCAAAAACTAAAAATAATTAGGCAATTTGACCGTAGAGAATTATGACGTCAGAAACCTTTTTTCCTTTCAAACTTCATACTTTCTGACTGTTCTGACAGTTCATAAAAAAGAACTGATTTGATCTGTCAATCAAGTACCCTTTTGCTTGTCAGGAGTCCATGCCTCCACAATGGAGTCACTTCTTCTTCTTCATTTTGAATATTATCAGACATTTAGTTTATATTTTAAGGAACTTGACTTATTCTTATTTTAATTGTATTTTATTTTTCTTCTATTGATCTGATTATTATCACTATATTAACTCCTTAATAAATTAATTACTTACTATTATAAATATGTACAAAAATTATAATCACTCCTGAAATGAAACTATATTTTATTTTAAATGACTGAGTGATTATATTTATATCACTGACAAATATTTACAATTATTTTTACATGTCTGTCAAGACTGAATGTATAATAGGAAGCAATGTAAATAAACTAAGATCGTATGTTACCATATGTTCATTGTGAATAAACGATTTCATAAATTCATTGCATTCATTCATTTTATTCATTCATTTCATCCATTTATTTCAATAATTCATTTCATTCACTCATTTCATTCATTCATTCATTCATTCAGATGGTTTTGTGCGGGGACAGTGAACGTGTTGAGATGCTATAGGCAGTGGGTCTAGACCTAAAACTTTCGCACAAGTTTCCAGAATGTTAGGTAGTTCTATTAGACAAAAGTAATGTTCCTACCTGCACCTTAGAGCATTTAACTAAAGGAGATGCCATACGAATTCCCCTCTGCCAAAGTAATCGCGAAATCTCCGGTTAGTTTATAAGTACGGTATATTGTTAGTGTGTGGGTGTTTTTTGTTTGTAGGTGATCTCTTTTAAGTGTGTGCGTTTGTGGAAATAGGAATATTTCCGTAGTGTGCTGTACGTGTTTACCTCACACTCCGCTAAAAATGCATCAAAATTTTGTTCCTCAATGACATGACTCGTCATCTCCATTAGTTAAATGCTCTAAGGTCGCCGCACTGGATTTTTGCCGCTCTCGTTTATTACTGTATCACATTCTACCGTCAGTTATGGTGATCGCTTCGAATCGAATATGTTGTTAGGGTTATGATAAATGGTCATTTCTGTAAGATATCGTTTTCACCACCTGTCGCCCTTCCGAAGATGAACAACTCAAATGCGCTGAAAATGTAATTTCTGTTATTTTTGTAAACATCCCTTCAATGAGAATTTTCTCAAATGGAAATATCACCAGTCGGCGCCACCATGACGTAAAGTCTAACTGACAAGAAGTGTCAACATCCATCAATCACTGCACTAGATTTTGACACTTGTCAATTGGACCTTACGTCACCATGGCACCAACTGGTGATATTACCATTTTAAAAAACCCTCATTACGCAAATATTTTTTTAACTAGTTTCATTAATTACGTTTTACATCCCAGTTATATGAATGCGATTGTTCTGTAAAATTAGGTTCACGCTAAGCTAACTCGCATGTTTTCAGTTCTCTTTATTTTTAAACACCTAAGCACTTATATTTAATTATGTTTGTAACATTGCGAAACATATGCTTTTATTTTTAAATATTTGTGATAAACGAAATGCTTTATATTTTAGTGATATTTTAATGTATGATTGTACTTACACGATATTTAATTAAATTTGCATGCCAATTGTTTATAATTTTTACCATATTAAATAATCTCATTCCATATCATTTCATTTATCTGTAATATTTCGACCGCTATTGTTAACTAAATGAGGGCTCCCACGCTTAGTATCACCGCTAGGGGCGCCAATGTATTGTGAGGTTTTTCCAAATCTCAAATGTACTGAATTTTTGCGGTTTGCGGGCCTTCTATAGCGAACTTTCACTCTTCATTCATGATTGTGGTAAATATTGTTCGGTTTTTGATTAATATACCTTATTATTTTATTTTATTTAAACTTTATTACACGATAGGGATGATGACTGTACTCAAATAATAATAAAATTTTGATGCGAAATGGTACTTTTTATGATGCAAATCCTAGAAAAAATCGATACCTTACGTGTAGCTTGTTTTATGAGCCTTTAAAGTTATCTGGGAAAGTCCATTTTTAAAGCATGAAAATATTCAAAAATAATAATACCATTGAATAACCCATGAAATGTATGGTAATTTTTATTATGAAACCGTTTCGATAAACGCAAGTTTTAATAAAGCTGCAGAACAAAGTTCTTAATTTCCCCATACAAGGTAGGAAGGTGTGACGTCACACCTTCCTAGGGTTTAGTATGGAGCGTTTTTGGGAAAGTCCAAGTGCGATTCTAAAGTTGTTGCATCTCGTGGAGTTTTTATGGCATTGAAGTAGTATTTTCACCAATTTAAGTAATATTGAAAGGTCGTTCTATAACATAGCACAGAAAAAAAAAGTCATCATCTTTATGTATGCATTATTTGCTTGTGTGTCCTAACGCTCTCAGTACTGAATGTTTTTCCCCACTGCACCATTTTCATGCTTCTCTGTTTGGCCAGTTGTACTTACTTTTGTTTTGTGCAATGAAGTTTAAATAAATAAATCATCCCTTTTAGAAGATGAACTGGAGGACTTAACGCCTTTAGGCATGCTCTATCAGTCAACCATAGGCCAAACTGAAACTAGCATTTGATGCAGGTTTATTAAAGTCAGAAGAAAAAAAATATGAGATATATACGGAATACCTCAATAAATGTTGGGAGGCGCAAAGAGCTAAAACAAAGGAATTGCTAAATTAATCGGATTAAAGAAACCTTCATGTTTGCTATCATCTATTGTCAAATATTACCTTTGGGGCTTCAAGAACGTTGAGTATATGATGCCATCCTTTACTTCTAACAATGCTATTTAGCCAATTTTTGGTATGATCATATTTCATAACTCGACTTCGGCATCGGCAGTGTCTTTTAGGGCTTCATATATTTTGATAAGGTAGCTGCCGCAGTCGTGACGTCTCCGACAAAGTTCTTCTTCTGGTGGTATATCCGATTTTTAGGTCTATTTTTTAGACTTTACTCGTCAGCTGGTGAGCACGAGAACGATAGCCCTCATTGATAGTTCATTGTATTTAATTCTTTACTGTATATCTAATTCATCATCATTATCATCATCATCATCATCATCATCATCATCATCATCATCATCATCATCATCATCATCATTAAAATAATCATGACCTCTCTTGCCCTCATTCCACTTTTTTAGTATTGGTGGTGCTGCCCTCGTCATCTTGTTGGTGACGCATAAATTATTTTTCGCATAAAATAGTTTGCTTGTGTCTAAATAATTTATCATCAACAGCTGAAAGGCCTACCGCTTTGGTGTTGAGAAACCACACTGACTCTATTCCGCTCAGTTCTCTATACCGCAGTTCTGTCCGATCCGTTTCCCCTTCACAGAAGTGGGTAAAAATGGGCTTGCAAGATATAACTAAGGTAGACACATTAACTGACTAATCATTCTAGGGGCAGTACTTCTATACTATTATAATATAACTAGATGGCGCCCGCAACTTCGTCCGCGGAGGAGAAAAAAATCATAACCCTCTTTTTTTTCATCAGCGTAGTTGAGTAAAAAGTATCCTATAAACATCTGGAGATACCCAGCTACCCGTGTACCAAAAATAGTTGAAATCAGTTTAGCCGATTTAGCGTGATGAAGCCGCAACGACACGATACGAATATACAAAAAAACCAAAAAATATATTTCTTGTTTTAGTCACCTCCAAATACTCCGTAACAATTTTTTTTTTAAATATAGAAGTTGTAAAAAATGCATTGTCTGTACATTGAATATATTTTCAAAAAAAAACAAGTTTTTCGGACTATTTGAAGGTCACTGAAACGATTTTTTTTTGTATGTTTATATGTGTCGTTGTGGCTTCATCACGCCAAATCGGCTAAACAGATTCTAGCTACTTTTTGTACACGGGTAGTTGGGCATCCACAGATGGTTTTAGGATACTTTTTATCCGTTTACGCTGAAGCAATAAAAGGGTTATGATTTTTTATTCCTCTGCGAACGAAGTTGCGGGCACTTTCTAGTATTATAATATATGCCTTTCAGTTAGTTGAGTACCTCGTTTAGGCCACGAAGTTTTCTGAATGGCCTAATTATAATTAAGGTACGAGGCTTGAAATGCTATTTATATAATTTTATTATTGTTTACAATATTTTTTCTGCAAGTAAACTACAATAAATGTTTCTTATCTGTGTCTTCGCAGTAAACAAAAAAAAAACACTGCATTCTTTTTTGAAATTAATTATGAACTATAATGTGCGGAGTTGTATAATATTTTATTATAGTTCAGTGGCATATAATATAGACCATAGAGTATAGACTGATCGTCTAATCTAAAAATAATGCCTTCCTAGGTTGTATGATCTGAGAAAATAAATATTTTAGAGTCTGGGGCAGTCTATAGCAGCAGAATAGCCTTGTTGTCACATACCTTTTTATCAGTCTAATCCAGTATTTATCCCTTTTGAGCTCCAAAAACACGGCAAATCACGTTACCGGAAAAATGTGCCTATGCCATGACGTAATTTTCCGCTATACGGTATCATCGGTTTATTGGTTGGCGTGTGGCGCACGGTTTCCCGTCAACACGCTGGGCGCTCAAAAGGTTAAAAACCTGAGTGCATACTCATGTTCAATGCACGCTTCATCCATGCATATAGAAATAGGCAACTTAGGCACCTAGGTTTCATCACGGTTCACACAAAATCGCGTTCAAATAAAACTTAGAGTTGGCTGCCTTCGTCACGGCTACTCGGCTTCGAAGCATCAGAAGTTTGTACACTGCCATTTATAGGTATAAATGGACTGTGCGATGGCAAAAAATGTTATATTTCACACCTATCTATGTGGAATCTATACTATTATTAAGTTGTAAAAATTAAATGTCTGTACATTGAAGATATTTTCAAAAAATTGATTGTTATGGACTATTTGGAGGTCACTAAAACAAAACATATATTTTTTGGATTTTACGTACGTTTGTATGTGTCGTTGTGGCTTCATCACGCAAAATCGGCTAAACAGATTTCGACTATTTTTGGTACACGGGTAGCTGGGTATCTCCAGATAGTTATAGGATACTTTTTACCCGACTACGCTGAAGAAAAAACGACGGGTTATGACTTTTGTCCTCCGCGAACGAAGTTGCGGGCATCTTCTAGTAATCTATATTATTATAAAGTTGTAAAAATTAAATGCCTGTACATTGAAGATATCTTCAAAAAAGTGGCTTACTATTTGGAGGGCACTGAATAGTAATTATTTTTTTGGATTTTTTTATATTTTTGTATGTTTGTATGTGTCCTTGTGGCTTCATCACGCCAAATCGGCTGAACGGGTTTCAACTATTTTTGGTACTCGGATAGCTGGGCATCCACAGATGGTTAAAGGATACTTTTTATTCCTTTACGCTGAAGCAAAAAAGAGCGTTATGATTTTTCCTCCTCTGCGAACGAAGTTGCGGGCGCCTCCTAGTTTATGATAATAATGCCCTAAGTTTTCACGAGACTTCTTTCGCGCAAAACAATATTTCTTGTATAAAAAATAGTATTCCACTTATTCTAACTACGAAAATTAAAAATCACGTTGATCCCTTGCTGTGTTATAACGGGACAATACTAGCGGGACAAACTTCATTCTTCATTGAAGATATTTTCAAAAAAATGTTTGTTACAGACGTTGGAGTTCACTAAAACGAAAAATATTTTATTTTTATTTTTTCTGTCGTGGCTTGATCACGCAAAATCGGCTTAACCGGTAGCCGGGTATCTCCAGATGGTTATAAGATACTTTTTACCCGACTACGCTAAAGAAAACAGAGGGTTCTGACTTTTTCCCCTCCGCGTACGAAGTTGCGGGCATCTTCTACTTGTTCATAAACATGCTTCCTATCAGGGCCATGTCATCGATCCATTATCGAAGCCGAGAACTGACTATAGTGTTTTATTTAGTTCCGACGGAGACGCGGCGCGGACGACGCGTGCGAAGTGCAGTGAGACCACTACAGACAAGCACACAAACTACAGGCAGCATACAAAGTTACTCCATGTAATCACTGACCTTTATGATAAAAATATTTCAATCCGTACTCTGATCGCCCTGTATACATTTTTAACTTTTAACTTTGCTTAGAGCATTTAACAGGAAATACCATACGAATACATTGCCCTCTGCCAAAGTAATCGCGAAATCTCCGGTTAGCTTATACGGTATATTGTCAGTGTGTAGGTGTTTTTTTAGGTTTCCGTAGCCAAAATGGCAAAAACTGAACCCTTATATCCGTCCGTCCGTCCGTATGTCGCAGGCATTTTACTTAAAAACTACAAGATGTATATTGATGAAATTTCGAGTTTACGTGTCTTGGGTAAGCCACTACTTAGTTTGATATTTATTAAATAACAAAAATAAATATTTCTACAGGGGGCACTCTATACATGTTAACGAAACTGAAACATTTTTTCTTGCAAATACATTGATATTTGCAAAAAGCTAGCCATTCTCAAATAGATCTGCTTAACTTTTTTTTAAATAATCTTAATTAATCCGGGTTATTAATTAATGAGCGAATAATGTTTTCCAAATTATCTAATTTCTCAAATATTGAATTTCCCAACCATAGCTTTTTTACAACAAACCGTAATTTTTTGTATAAAACAAACCTAACGTATTGGATTGTACACAATGGCTGAAAAAAATATCTAGATTTCTTTTTTCGGGTTTGCAGAGAACCGCGATTTAGGAAATGAAATAGTTGGAAACTAAAGCAGTGGGGAAAAAATATTTAGTAAAAAGAAAGGATCTCGCATTAATCCACCATTTCCTTACATTTATCAGGATGCTTTTTACGAGCATTTTTTGTCGATTTTTATGCACTGAAAGTAAGAATAATAATAACAGGGTGCCCTTGAGAAATTCGAAAGATTTTAATCACGCGTTTCAGAGGCCATTAGAAGTAAAAAATGTTATATGACCTAAGTCAAATTCAGCAAAAAAAATACAATTTTTGTGCCTAAAACTTTAATAACCTTCGCTTCTCTACGAAAATTACCCCTTTTACTAAAAGGGTGACTATTATTTTCCAAAAAAGGATGACTTTAGTGAGTGGTATCTGTCTTGAGATATTTTGATGTCTGTCATTAGCGACGAGAACTTGGCAAAATAAGTAGCAAAGTCGCGATCAAAAGAGGTTTGTTGTACTTTAGTAATCACAATAAATACTTGACATGTAAATTTACCGGGGTTCATATAACATTTTTTGCTCCTAATGACCTAAAAAATGCGTGGTTAAAATCTGTCGGTTCCAAGGTGGGCACCTTGTATATCTGATAACTTTTTAAAAATATACTTAGCTTTGTACTTATCATTTTTATGATGCAGTGACGTAACTTTTGTGATAGTTTTGCATTTACTTATTTTTATTGATGACAAAGGCGTGTCGTGACATTTTTATATAAAGATTGTAATATATGATAATAAAAGTTATTTGGAATATTTTTAGTATTTACTTTTTCGTAATAATCCTGATTATACTTCTAATTTAAAGGATCTTCTTACTTGAATTCTTTTTGTTTTTATAAATATATAGGTATCTTATTGGTTTGTCGAAAACGGCTCTAAAGATTTGGATGAAATTTTGAACGAAGCATTGAAATGGGTCTTTAAAACAATATTTTAACACTTTCGCTGCCAAGCTTTTCATAGCGCTACGCACTTTCCTCTACATACGGGGAAACGCATGGTATCGGCTACGCGTCTACAAGCAGAGCGCCCGCTAGGCGGGTTCCTCGCAGTGAATGTATTAATCTATACCTGTGAGTAACCAAAATTACCGATATAATGTTGTATGACTAACATCCCTTACAAGTATCAATTAAAATTTTGTTTTAATTTAAGCCTTTAACAGACTCGTAGGTACAATTTTGCTTAAAACGACCCAAATACAAAAAATAGTACACCCATCGAGCAATGCTGGTTCCGTAATCCTACTAATATTATAAACTTGAACTTCGTTCGCGGAAGAGATAAAAGTCATAACTCTCTTTTTTACTTCAGCGTAGTCGGGTAAAAAGCATCCTACTACCATCTATGGACGCCTAGCTATCCGTGTACCAAAAATAGTTGAAATCCGTTTAGTCGTTTTGACGTGATGAAGCCGCAGCGACACTTACAAACATACAAAAAAATCGGTTCATTGACCTTCAAATAGTTTGTTTCACTTGTTTTTTTCAATGAATGCATATTCATAGAACGTGGCTTCAAAAGTAATTAAACAATTCAGTCTTAGGTACAGATAGCTGCAAAAAGATACACACGATTAGTCCGTTCAAAAATATCTTCCCTCACCTCTATCGACGGTAATAGAGACTAGCGCAAATATTTTTGAACGGAATTATCGTGTATATATTTTTGCAACTGACTCCACAAGATGACGGTTATCATTGTTTTTTTTAATATTATTAATACTATATCTGCGTTGATTGCGTACAATTAAATAAGTAATAAATATATCAATCTTGTAAAGCCGATTTTATAAGACTTAACCTCAGATATGATACATTTGTTACTGCTTTAATACAGTAACACAAAACAAACTCGACAAAAAATAGCTGAAAAAAGTATTTTACGTCACACCTGGCCATTATATTATTATTGGCGCATAATGGCCGGATGAAGACGTAAAATTGTGTACTCACCAGGGGCAGTAAAAAGGAAAGCCCTCAATCGCATATTTACAACCCTCGCCCGCGGTTCGGGTCACAAATACCTGCGATTCCGGGCTTTGTTTCTTTTACAGCCCTTGGTAAGTAATGTACTATTGCCGGGAATAGAAAAACGATACTTAGATACGTAAAACGAGTGGTTTTTCATTAGAATACGTGTTATTGTTACCGATATCTAGTTCATCATCAAGTGACATGGAGATTGATTGCACAGCGCTAAATCTAAGAGCGGAAGTCTATCTATAATTTAATGAATATAAAAGTTGAACATTTGTATTATTTCCTTGGATTTATTTGAGAAAAGCACTATACAAGCCTCGGCGCGAATAGGGATTGTCGGCCTCGTATCTCTGGATGGACTAAGCCGGCAATCCCCTATTTCACAGCCTCTGCAGTAATGCACTGTAGACGGCACGATTGGCTTCATGGTAGCGCGTAATGACGCGGCCTATATCTTGTGGTAAGTACTTAACTAAGGCACTGGGTTAATATGGAACGATGGCTAAATTTTAATAATTAGTTCGTCATGTACAGGTCGGACAAGAGCTGGCGCCGATTTAATATAAAATAAGTACTCGTTGCATACGAAATCCGCACCAGCTCTTGTGAAACGATCTATAGTTCAGTAAAAAAATAATCAACAGCTGGGCGTTTTCCGAAAAAAGTGCACATTGACTGTTTTTCGGAATATTTTGAGTCTTTCTTACTCAGAATCGTTGGTACAGTCAGCGTCAAATGGTCTGTAGCATCCAAAGTCCAACACATCTTTATTCCTATGGGCATAAAGATGTGTGACGATATATTTGGCGCTTTGGATGCTGCAGACTATTTGACGCTGACTGTACTTTCGAACTGAATACACGAGAAAATGTGTTCCAATGTGTACTACGAATGAGTGGGATGAAAAAAGAAAAAAAAACAACATCTGTGAATAGAAAAATACTGTAAGACTCAGACATATTTAGTTTACATTAGGGGTTACTCACAACGTAAAAAGCCGAGTACTGTTCGACATGTTCCGGTCCATTATGAGGACCACTATGAGTGACGAGTGTGTAGTCGAGGAATTAAAAAGAAGGTTGAAAAGTGATGAAGCTTTTCATTCTGCGACTGTACTGTACACCGACGCGGCTCGCCTCCTTGTATCCCCACCGTGCTGTGTTGTGTAAGGTTCTCGTAATGGACCGAAACATGTCGAGCAATACTCTTCTTTTTATAACGTGGGTAACCGCCGATGTAATCTAAATATATCTGTGTAAATAAATCATTCACTCGTCATTGTTGTCTCATACTAATTATCACCCCAAGGACAAGTCGCGACAACTTCTATCCAGCTGAACTCAGCTTCGGAGCTATCTTGCGGTTTCATTTTTAACGTGATAACGTCTGAATCGATAAACGCCGGCTGCGCACACCAAAAAGCATGACTCATTGTCACGGTTCGCTGTCACGTTCCGCCTGAGCGGAGTGTTTTTACAATACTTTTTCTACGAGTAACATAAACTAGAATAGATGAAACACAGCTAAAAAAATATTGCAAAAACCCTGCGTTCTTCATTTGAAATTTATTATAGTTCTGCGCGGATCTGTATTATAATTTCACTATAGTTCAGTGGAATATAATATAAACCATAGAGTGTGTACTGGTGTACCAATCTAAAAAGTATGCCTTTTCATTATGATCCGCGGAGTTTGTATTCACAGATTATATATAGGGATATAGCATACGAGTAGATAAATAATTTTAACGTTACACCTTGCCATAATGTGAGTTGTACCGCACGTTACGCGTACGGTAAAACTCGCATTATGGCCAGGTGAAGACGAAAAATTGTGTACTTACCATGGGCAGTAAAAAAGAAAGCCCTCTATCGCATATTTATAGCCCTCGCCTGCGGCTCGGGTCCCAAATATCTGCGATCTCGGACTTTCTTTCTTTTACAGCCCCTAGTAATGTACTATTTTTGGACTTTATTTATGTTTGTATGTGCCGCTCTGGCTTCATCACGTCAAAAGGAATAAACAGATTTCAACTATTATTGGTGCACGGGTAGCTTGTTATCCACAGATAGTTATAGGATACTGTTTATCCGACTATGCAGTCAGAAAAATAGGGGTTATGACTTTTTCTCCTCTACCGTCTAGTTCATAAATAATAACTTATGTTGTTAACATTGGCAGCAGAGCCCGCCGCGCGCCGCGACGCACCGCCCCGCCGCCCCCGCCTCCGCCGCATCCCCCGCCACCCCCACCACCCCCGCCACCCCGCCCGCCGCGAAGGGCAGCACCACCGGCAACATGGTAAGCACACATCACTGTAATATAAGGCGTTGCAGGCGTTCATAGGCTGCGGTGACGCTTAACATCAGGCCGGCCGCACGCTTCTTTGCCACCTTATTAGTATAAAAAAATATATACATACGGGTATAGTCTTTAGGAACTGGTAAGGTTGTTTTTCACTATGCGTATTCGCCTCCAGATTCCACCTATATTTCTTTGTGAACATTTCCTTAAGAATTCAAATAGTGCATGCAATGTTTTTTTTATCTATCTCCACCAGTGAAGTTGTAAGTAATTTTTGTAAACGTACAGTGCAGCTCAAATAGTCTGCTATTTGACGGTCAATGAATAAAAAAAAAAATACGTGTCGTAGCTTCATCAGCTAAATGGATTTCAACTATTTTTGCAACATCCACAGATGGTTATAGCATACTTTTTATCCCACTACGCTCAAGAAAAAAATATGATTATGATTTTTTTCTTAGTTGACGAAGTGGACACTTTCTATAGTTTACAAAAAACACTTTTTAAAACGACATGCGACGATCCCTTTTCGTTTCTATCACAAAATTGACCGCAAATTCCGACTAAGGTCCGGAAAAAGAAGAAGCTATCCACAGAGTCGAAGGAGGTGAAAGTGGTGACACCACCCCCGATGCGGTTCGACTGCCCCGTCTGCGACCAGCCCTTCAAGACCCTGCTGTTGCTGCAGCAACATGTCGACCACTGCCTACTGTGAAGATAGGGCTAGCTTAAGGGCCTGCATCATCATCTCCCTGCCCTTGTCCCACTTATGTAGGGTCGGCACAACATGTTTTCTTCTGCCATTCATCTCTATTATTCGTCATTTCAGCGCTTACTCCTTTCTTTCTCATGTCCTCTCTCACACAATCAATCCATCGCCTTTTTTGGCCTACCAATCGCTCTTCGTCCTTCAACATTCATCCCTAACATTCTTTTACCAATGTGACGTTCATCCCTCCTCATTACATGCCCATACCACGCTAACCTACTGCTCCTCATTTTGTCCGTCACGTGTGCTACTTTCAAACTTCCCCTTATATACTCATTTCTAATCCGATCGTTCCTCGTCAGTCCACACATCCATCTCAACTCAACATTCTCATCTCGGAAACTCATGTTGTAAAGGATTTGGCATGTTTATTTTACGACCGGCTGCCTGCCTAACATCAACCCTCTTTGGGAATTCTTGGCTAAGAAGAAGGATAGGTGAAAAGGATTATAGGGGTGATGGATGTACGGATCTGGGGTTAGGGATACTACTGCCACATAGAACAGGATGGGGAGGGGAGGGTGTCTGACACTAGCAGCTAGAGCAGTCCGGGGTCGCGTACCCGTAGCGGTTCCAAGGTCTTAAGAGCCTGCATCGTCATTCGTAAACCCCGCCCCAAACGCCGACCGGGCCAATGAGCAGAATTTGTAAAAAGGGACGCATTTATTGCGCGAATCAAAGAAAGAGACAGCTAATACACTACATGCTTGGGTTTTTTTTGCATAAGCGCCATATGTAAAAGTACAATGAAATCGAAGATATTATTAAGTTTTGTTAACATTTAAGTTAATCACGTAAAAGATAAAGGAAAGAATTACATTTGTATATAATTTAGCCATTTATAGGTTATATACTCAAAAAACCCATATCTGAAAACCAGCCTGTTTTAAATACTAGATTTGACAAAAATCACGCAAAAAAATTGCTTAAATTTTCGATGCATCCCCTATTCAGTTACTATGATAACGCTCCTGTTACTGCGCGACAGGAATCAAGAACTTAGTAAATGCATTGTTGTTCGGGTGATTTATTCAGTTATACATAATAAAATAAATAAATCAATATTAGACGACAATTTTACACAAATCGGACTAGTCCGGACCCCTTGACGAGTCCTAGAACCTTTTGAGTCAGAAGAGTCAAAAATCACAATTAACAAAATTTCAATTTTTTTAAAGAGCCACTTTTTTTTTCTTGCTTACAATAAATAGTACTTTTTAATAAATAAACTAATCTATATCACAGGCGCACTGCACACAACGATTTGCTTCCACCTATCTTGTTCTAATTTACAAAAAGATGGAGAACATGATCTGTGACTCCGCCCCCAAGCGATTCAGCTGTATCTATCTATTAAAGAGTAGTAAAAATGAAATGTCAGTATATTGAAAAAAAAAGCAAGTGATACGGATCTGTGACAAATTTCGCAGCCGAAATAAAGTTACAAACATTTATTGATACAGATTATTTGACTGTTAGCCTGATACAATTTAGTTCCCCTTATCTTATTTTAGACTTGAAATAAAACAATTTAAAGGATTATATCGCGTATGTTATCTCATTTTAGTTCCCGACGTTTCGGAAGCTTTTCAGCTTTCCATGGTCACGGGTGGACCGAGAAAAGATGTATTTAATGAGGTAGCCTGGGAGTTTTTCTTTGCACCGTTTCTTTTCTCCTCAGTACGCCTCAGTTGTGAAATGCTGCTTGGTAAATTATTAAAATAAAATAATTAAGCCCTTCTGGCACACGTGTAACTGTCTTTACAGCTTAGGCCCATCTGGCGTGTATGTACACCTTTATTAGTTTTTTCAAAAATGGGTAGTTTGCACAAATTGTAATTTTGACAGAGGAAAATACATCTTTTCTCAGTCCACCCGTGACCATGGAAAGCTGAAAAGCTTCCGAAACGTCGGGAACTATAATGAGATAACATACGCGATATAATCCGTTAAATTGTTTTATTTCAATGAGTAATAATCGCGGAAACAGAAGAAAATATTATGTAGTTTAGACTTTTTTTATAAAGTTAGTTCGCATTGAGGGATATTATGTAGATAATTAGTCTTTGATTTGTATACAGTGCATTTAAATAAATTATTGTTACCAAATATTTAGCTAAATAAGTCAATGATTTATTTATTTCATCAATTATGAATTTAACATTATTATGGTGAGAAACATTATTATTATAGGATTGAACTGTTGTGGTAGTAACATAATAACGATTACTAATAATTAATGTTCTACCAGGCGCCCGTTTCACAAAAGTCCCTTTCCTACAATATGTATTAAAAAGACTTCCGCTGGTAATACCAGTTACAAGCTTTTGTGAAACGGGCACCTGGTCATTTTAATTTGATTGTAATCATGTTTATTCTGATGTTTGATTTAATTATAACAAAATTGAAGTATGACCGTACGTGTGTATCTAATGTAACTTGTACGAATTCGGTTTTATTAATCCTTTACTCAATTAACTATATTTTTTTCAACCCAAACTCCATCCAAAGGTTGTTTGGGAGAAATTACTATGTAGCTATAACACCGCCTGTTGTTTACCTCGACTTAAAATCTTGCTTTGATTGTTGTATGACTGTTTTTCTTTTTTTAGGTGTGTATTAAATAATATTGTAAAGCATTAAGAAATAGTTTGCTTCCGTACTTGCGTTATGCTTATCAATGATAAGTATAACGCACTTGGGCGAAGCTATTTTTTATTATAAAATTGCCTCAGTGAATACATGAGATACACTATCGATCATAGGTATCCGCCCACTCATTATTCCCTCCATACAATTGATTTACACGAATTATACTGCTAACAAATTTGCGAGCAGTTTGCGCTTTTTATGTAATTGACCTATGACATATTTTGTGACGTCACAAATAAAAGACGAGATTTGTCTTCTTAGAATAAGCTAATTTGACCGGCCAGTCTTATTCTATTACGTAAAGAATGTTAGTTTACTAAAAAAACACGCCAAGAACAATGTAAACCATATTTAATACTCGTAGATACCAGGCGCTTTTTCATAAAAAATGACGCTATGGATTTTGGAAATTGGAAATGTTGGTGTCAGAGATCTTAACATTTCTCAGCTATTACAAAACACATGAAGGTCATATTTCATAAACTTTTTCTTCCTTTCATTGACTTCCTTTTGACAGTTGCAGAAACACGATTCTTTAACTTCTCATTTTACAGGCTATCCAGACCGATGTAAGCCTCTAAATTTTCTTAGTACATTAGTCTAAATACACACTTTACCAACGTACCGAATAAAACTAAATCAGCATCGAAAAGAGCCAATTGGCTTCGATTGGAAAACATGATTTTATAAGTCCCTTTTATATACAGTTAGTTATATGGGAAAAATAATGAATGGGCAAATACGTGACCGGTGGTGTAAAAGAGTGAACATTCTGTATTATAACACAGTTTCTAACTAACTGATACAGAGGTCGCTAGTAACGTAACGTTGCCAAGGGTACTTGAAATATTAATTGCAATCTTTAGCACTTTCGCTGCCAAGCTTTTCGTAGCGCTACGCAATTTCCTTTAAATACGGGGAAACGCATGGTATCGGCTATGCGTCTACGAGCACTGCGCCCGCTAGGCGGGTTGCTGGCAGTGAATGTATTAAGCGGTCTGATGGTGTAACTGATTAGGTTGCCGTCCCCGTAAGACCGAGACGCTGATTCAACTCCTACTTAAACCGCAATGTTACGCAATATTATTATTTGTACCTTTGTGTAGTGGGAATCTTTTTTTGAGACCGAAAGCGAGTACTTGTACCTGCGAACAACGCCTTGTCTTTATTGTAGACTAAAACCACGATTTACTTTAAAGTGGATGCCACTGTATGCAAACACTTTTGTCACACAAAGGGCAACTTTATATTTAAGGCAAGAAAGTTCAAATTAAAGGGCCTCTAGAGGTTTAACAACTTTTTTAAAAATGGAACAATGACCTAACATTTCATAATGGAAGATAATGTTTTTATTTCAAGGGTAGTAATTGCTTTCGGTCTCGAAAAAACATTCCGATTATATCAATATTGTAACAGTTTGGCATGTTTGCTTCACTGCCTATGTTCCAGATGTATTTTTATAGAGATCTTATACTTCTTCTTCCAGGTGTACAAATGTCCGAAATGCCTGAGATTCTCCAGCGAGCAGTACAAGGCCATGGAAGATCATTTCGACTTCTGCTTGGACGACTTCTAAGCTTAAGCAGTAAGTCTTACTCTTCCTTTAAGACATGCTTATATTGCTCTCCTTGTCTTTTAAGAGGTTGTTCTAAGATGATAAATGTTAATAAAATTATTGTAATTTGTATACTAGCCGCAACAGTTTATAAATTAAGGTCAATTTCAGAGCGGTTTAACTGCACGTTTTTAGGTGAATATGGAGATCTCGCAAAGACCACATGTCATAAATCCACTGGGTGAAATCGAAGACGTGATCAGAAATATTTTTAATATATAATTGCCTTTTAGATGCAATAGTAGTTGCATTAAACGAGACAAGTTTTTTTTACAAAATATATTATACAGGGTGTCACAAAGATATCCCTAAAGCCGAAAGGGGGTTAAAAGGTCCCTTGTAAAGAGTCTATTTGCAATATTTGAAAACCGAAGTATGACCCAAAAAAATAATTTTGTAAAAATATAAATTAGTCATCATTAAACCCAACCCTGAGAACATTAAACGAAAGAATAAACTACACAGAAAGTTTTTTTTATATTCTTACCTAATTCCATTTGAGCGGTAAACGATAACAACCATAAAATACTACTTGATTATGTACAGTAATAATAAATTAGAGTACATGCTCATGTTTCTCAATTCATGACGAATTGGAACAAAAACACGAAATAGTCTTTTTTTTTATAGATAAATATTACGGGACAATTTTACACAAATCGAACTAGTCCCATGGTAAGCTCAATTAGGCTTGTGTTATGGTCTTTATTATTTTTATAGTCTTAAAGTGGTGAAATGTTAAGTTGATGATTTTTTTTCTGTATTTTCAAGACGCCGGTTCATAAATTATATTCAAAACTGTTTTAATTATTAAACTAGGCAATAAACATTTATTATCTTCTGTTTAAAATAGTCTATAACAATTTAGTTTCATTGACGTGACAGGTTTTTAGGGTTGGCACTTTATTTCGGTTTGATGAATATTTTGTTTTTCACGGGGAATTATGTAGCACGTTGTATATTCTCGCAACGCCGAGTGGCGTGTGTTGATGAAACTGTAATAAAATAAAATAATTTTCTTTTTACAATCGATAAGTTATCCTATCAATATCGGGGTTGTGGGTCAATTTCAGAGCGTTTCAACCGCACTCATTAGTGTCATCACATTAATGGTGTCTCCTATTACAGATTTGATTGAGATACTATATCCTGTGTAGAGGTATTGTACCTCTACACAATATCTCCAAATGCCATTCGAATCTGTAATAGAAGCAATAATGAATACAATTAATACGGTGACACTAATGAGTGCGGTTGAAACGCTCTGAAATTTACCCTTGTAATCTTCGACATCAACATAATTGCATAATATAGGTTGTCCCATAAGTTTTCCAGGATTTCTGAACACGACTTTGAAGTTACCCTTTATATACAGGAACCGAAATGCGGGCAGGCTCTGAAATTTACCGTGACATAGAACATAATTTTGGTTCTTTGATTCTGAATTCTTTACAACTCATGTTCGGAATAGAATACCAGCTTTGCAGATACTATACATGTAAATATACTGTGATTTCATAGATTATGTTCCTTTTCGGTGCTTTAATATTTCTTTTCGTTAAGTATAAAAAAATCGCTAAACATCAAGTTATATCAATATTGACATAGTAATTATAGTAAAGTGATTGGGGGTAAGAAGGATTATGGGAAAGATATTTTTTTTACCGAAAATGCTCTTAAAGGCGTCGAAATAAAATCCACCGTTCCAACTTCTCCATACTTCTGTCTTACCCCCAATCTCTTTACGAGAATGATACCAACCACACACCAAGCAAAATAAACGCAGCAAAAATATTGAGTCAGAGGGGCTACTCTGAAATTTCATATTCGGAGTTCGTATCGCGCCATGTCACTCACTCAAATACAGTTTAAAATAAGAGCGAGAGGGATGGTGCGATACGAACTCCGAATATCGAATTTCAGTATGTGGGCTAAAATACTTAGGTTTCAATCGACTATACCAGGCGAGGCGCACTCCCCGATGACGTCGTGCAACAAAAAGTACCTACCGACGGCCTCGATTCGGCGGTCGTTCGGGTTAGATTATTGTGCATCGGGTGTAATCCACGAACATTCACTTTTGAGCGCCATAATGGTTGCATAACGTCGCTGTGCCTGCAAAAATCACTATATGCAGTAAATAGGATATTTAAAACAATATCCTACTAAAGTGAATTATGGTATTATTTTGCATGTCTTTTATAGCGTACATAGCGATTTTCGCAGGCGAAACAACAATAAATTCCTTTTTGGCTCGCGGGTGCGCACCCTTGCTTGCAAGAGGTGACGGGTGGCTTTCACTAAGACCGAAATAGAACTTGATTTTATACTTGTTATCCATTCTGCAACGTAAAAAGTATTTGGACTATGCGTAAATCGCGCTCGAAATGTCACAGTTGATGGATAAAAAATAATAAATTGGACATATTTTTGTGGCGTCTATTTTGTTTGTGTTCGTTTTTAATCTTTTGTTGTCAAAATGATTATATTTTCATAATAAAATAGTTCTTTTTGTAGCATATGGAACTTAAATTATCAAATGGAATACATGTAGTGTAACGGAGTGATCCCTGTACTTTTACCCTGTACTTTTTAGCAAAATAAATATTTTTCATTTTATCTGATCGGTTGATGAAACGCGGCTGTGATTGGTTGGACTTTACGTATCGATTGCTTACTATTCCGAAATGAAACCAACTATAAAAAATACGCATATTTTCAAGTAGTTAGAACTATTTAAAAAAAATCGCACTTTGTTGAAATGATTTAGCAAGCAATCGACGGTCGACAAGACGAGATATCAATTAGATAATGAAAAGTAAATTTTAAGTAATAAAATTGGTGCACTTTAAAAAATAAAAAAGAAGTTTAGTAAATTCATTAATTAATTGTGTAAGATAATGGTTTAAAGCAAATTTGTAATTGTAAGCTTAATTTAACAGAAAACAATATGTATTTTGGTAATTTAGATTGATTTGGCATAATACATTATTTCTATTATAAACTGAAACATTGTGTTGCTGTTTTGATAATTTAAAGGGTGAGGCTTGGATTCAATTAATTTAAATCCTTATTGATTAATTGATTATTTTGATAAAACATAAATATTTTTTTAGTCCAACATGTATACGGCGAAATATACCTTATTTTTATAAACATTTCTACATTATTATAATTATATAATAGTATTTTTCATAAAAAAACTTTTTTGACGTCCGTCTAACTGTTGAGTTAATTGTAATTTAGGAAATTAAATTGTATTGCATATATTTAAGAGGGATGATTTAATACACTGCCCGGTACGCGTAACCATAGCAACAGGGTGGGTCCTAGCCCCCGCGTAGTGCCGCTTCGCCTTGGTCTGCGCAGTAGCCGCCATTTTGCGTTTATTTTCGTGCCGGGCACTGTACCTAAATGATTATAATATCATTATTACTATAATACATCAATGTCTCAATATAATGAGATTAGAATATTGATGTCTTTATTTACGTGTATGTTGATAATAAATAATGTCTTTCGTCTTCAACTCTTGCGAGAAATACCAGAGATCTGAGGCATTCTTTATCACTGACCGTAGCTTGTAGACAATTTTAAGTTTTCCTCTGGCCAGGAAGTAAAATCAGATTGCGTTATGTTAGTAAGAGTCAAGTTAACATAATGTTTCTCAGGGGTGCGCTTCAGTCTATCGAACAACATTTAACATAATTTCAATCGATATTACAATGAATGATATACTATTCTAATGATATAACAACTTTTCATAGAATCGACATTTGAAATATTAATTATTTATTATAAACACATTTAGTAGATTATTATTTACTATAATTAGCATTTCATATAACGGACTTTATATAGAATACTATTTTCATAGAATAATTAAATGATATACGAACGAAATATAATATAATCCCTACAATGTAGTTAATATTTAAATGACAATGTGCCTCTTTTGTCGCATATAAACTTTGGTTGGGTAAAACTAGGTTAGGTTATGTTAGTTCTGCAATCACAACAGCTCGCGAGCCGAGTGAGCGAAGCGAGCGTGCCGCGGCAGCGGCCGGCGAAGCGCTAAGGCCGAACTGCTACTAATAAAGTAGCTTATGTTAGGAGGTTTATTTAAGGAATACTTAATTGAAGGTATGAAAAAATATGCACAAATTATCATTTTTATTTCATATCTGAATTACTTATCATATAAGTAGGTACGAATATGGTATTTTGAAAATTACTTCAATGATAAATTGGAAGCAATACCATTACATTGCTAATCTATTTGAACAGGCAACTTTCGAACAAATTATTGTACTATAAAATGAGGAGTATACCAAATATGGATTATATTATCCGATCCGTATAATATATAATCATTATTTAATTCGTGGTTATAATAAATTCAAATATAATAATTGTTATTCTATCAAAAGTTTATTCTATTAAATTATCAATTATACACATTGAAATTCTATGATTCGTTGTTCTATACAGTGAAACTATACTATTTGTTGTTCGAGGGATCATTACACACCCGTTTCTCAGAGCTGAGCATTTTTATATTTTCCCGATATTATGTTATGTGAACTCAGTATTTACAAATATCTTATTTTTATATCGAATTGTTTTTTGGGTATCATTTATTAAACATCCGACATCCCCTCGATTGAATACATTTTTGCTTTAGTCTACATAGAAAAATATTAAAATTAGCAGTCAATGTCATGTCTTTTTTTAATTTTCTTTCTCTTTATAGAGAACTGTACAAATGTGATGACGAGTGCTACATTTTTTTGTCTAAAATACAATTCATTCATTCATTATTTAAGAGTTTGACTCTTGTCGGTGTAGTTCCCTCCAGTCCTTTCTTCGTAATGCAAGTTCCTTAACTTCTTGATACGTCACGATGCACACCGTTTCCTTTATCTGGTCTATATAGCTGATACTTGGCCTACTTCTTCCTCTTCTTCCCTCAATTTTTTCGTCTATTATCGTTTCTATTAAATCGTCGTGTCTTATACAATACAATACAAATACTCTTTATTGCACACCTCAGATACACAGAAATACAGAACATGACAGTAACATTCGAATTAGCAGAGGTAAACAACAGGCGGTCTTATCGCTAAATAGCGATCTCTTCCAGACAACCTTTGGGTAGCGGAGTGTTTAAAAGACAACAATTTTAGTTGAGTAGGTGGCGAGAAACAGTTATGAAGCAAAACAAAAAACTAATATAGACACATGTATACTCAATAAACAAACACACATAAGATTGCGTAAATAAACATACATAAATACTTATACATAATAAATATAACATATGCAAAGTAAATAAATAAATAACCATAACAGTGTCAGCCGCATAGTTGAGAAAGTGATTTCAATAGCAGTGTGTTAAGGGAGGGACAGGTAATGTTTTTTAAGGTGTGTCTTATCAAACAATATTGTGTAAAAATAATCTATTTGTAGATAATTCTGAGTTCACATAACGTATTCTACCGAGAAAAAATGTAAAATGCACAACGAGATCTCATCTGAGAAACTTAATGTTCCCAATTAAAACAGAGAAGGTTGAGTATAAAAATTGTAATCTGTAAATCTTCACTAGAAAACTACCGCGACACTCAGACATATTTAAATAACATTAGCGGTTACTCACTATATAAAGTAGTACACAAACGACATTTAGGTTGTCGATAAAAAAAAAATCAACCCTTACGATGAAGCAAAGTCAGTGCGACAAGATAACGGCGTTTATTAATGTCACGTGAAACCGTTGAGCCCGAACCATGTTTACAAAGATATCATGGCGGTCTGGATCTGCAATACGATGTAGTTATGACCCAAGCACAGCCTGCACGCCGGGGTATTGTGGATATCATTGCATTTATGAGAATATTAACATTTAGAATTGTAAAGCTGGTGTTACCTATGGGTTTTGAACACATTAAAGAGGATTTACATGGGTGTAGATAAATTGCTATAATTTCCATTCCGAGGACCTTGCTCATGAGGCACGAGTACTCAGCTTTTACGACGATAGTAACCGCTAATGTAATCTAAATATATCTATAAATCTCTTCAATCAAAACCTAATTAATGTAGCTTGGTTCATACTTACAAAACGCAGTCCTGATTTCTGGTCCCGGGGTGACGTAAAAGATTTTCAAGTGTCCGTATCAGACCCATATTAGGTATCAACTACAGTTGACCAAAGGGCCCTAAGGGCGTACGCACACCACGTTTTAAGAACGCGCGTCGATAGCGCGTTTTTCGTTCTATAGAACAGCATATGTCGACGGTGCGTTTCAAAAACGTGGTGTGCGTAAGTCCCTAAAATAAAATAATGGAATTGCGGAGTGGTAACGTTCCTTTGGAGCTGACTGGAAATGGTAGAGTAGTCATTAGTGCCATTATTACGATTTAAATAGAGATGTAATGCATTACTTCCGAAGTTGGCGGCAAACGTTCCAAAGATTTCGCTCTTTCGTTTTGAATCTTTATTCTGATTATTTTATTTACATACCCGAGTTAACAAGTGTATAGTCTTAGGGCCTATGCACATGCTTACCGAGTTTTTTAAACGCGTCGTTACAAACGTGACACGCAAGTGACACAGTATCTACCTCTATGCAATAAAAAACGCGCTGTTGATGCGTGTTCCTAAAACGCCGTGTGCATAGGACCTTAGGTAAGTACAAATTGACTTTGATACCATATTTTAATTAACAAATAAACAGTTTCTGAGGAATAATAAAAAAGCCAAATTAATGTTCTCCGATTCTGTTGACTAACTTTCTTACACATTTATATAATGTTCAGTTTTTTTTTTGTAATTTAGCAGTTACCAAGTTTTTTCCTTGACTTCGAAAGCATTCTGCCGCCAAACTTCACTTGTATAGGTTAATTATAACATTATTAATATAACCATAATTGTTTTATAAGTGTTTTACTCTTATTATATACTACTCAAAGCTATGTAGGGACCACATATTTTTTGCAGAGTTTTTGACCACAGCAAAACGGGGCTTAATTGCATATAAATATATATTTTTCTTAATTAATACCTATCTGTATGAACTTGAGAAGCAAAACTGAGACAGCACACCAAATTTCACCCAAACCGTTTTCACGTGATCAAAGTACTTAGTTACTCCTATTTTGTTTTGACTAGTATAGCTGATAATGAACATAATATTTTGACTTTAAGGATAAGTTGAATGAGTGATAAAGAAATCTGGTGGCCAATTCAATATTTTATTCTGAAATTTGATTCGCAACAAAATAGACATACAGAAGGCACGTCAATTCCGCTGTTAAAGTAAATAAAAATAGTGTATTTCGGCCAGTTTGATCCATTTGTCAGTACAGTCAGCTTGCCAAATATATCGCAACACATCATTATTTTTAAAAGGCGTAAAGATGCTCGTATCATTTTTACTATTTATATAGCGCTTTGGATACAGAATATTTGATGCTGACTGTACATGAAATGGCACAAATATTAAAATTATTTGCAGGGCACCGTCCAGATAAGGACAATTCTTTCTTGTATTTCACAACTATCGATATCGATAAAAAAAAACAACACTAGTTAGATTGCGATAGTCTTATGTTTTGCCGCGAAAATTCTCTGCTAATCACTATGGGTATACTCGTAACTACTGTTTCCGAATCCGTTTACAAGTTGAAAACCATTTTACATCATCCATTAAGATCAAAATACAAATGCCTGGTAATATCCGTATGATATGAAATAGGTTAATTATAAAATATTGGTTAATTATAATAATTATGAAATAGGGTAATATGAAAAAGCATTCATGACCGACATTTTCGTAACGCTACACGCTTAGCCGATAACACGGGAAAATGCGTATGTAGCGAAAAGTTACTACGAGCACAGCGCCCACCTAGCGGGTTCTCGGTCGTAAATGTATTGAAATTGAAAAACGAGGTCGGAAACAGCAATTGCACCCATATTGACTTATAATAAGGGTATCAAAATCTACAACTTATCAAAATTTCATTAAATTTAACTGAACCCACATTTCCTGCAGCCTACCTTTTCTTTGCAGTTATAAAATGGTCACCGTATTGCAGACACCTGCGTTTTTAACATTAAGACAAATTTGTAATCTTTAACATAACGGTAACTTGAATATGTTATTTCTGTGATTCGCACAATGTGTGTAAATGTGTCAAAACTAGTTGTACTGTTTATAATAAATTACTATTACGTGTATTGTTGATATTGAATTTGTCCTACCACCTTAATCAATTTTAGCACTGACCGGGGGCCTACTATTTGAAGAAATAAATAATCGCTGAAATATTAACACTTTCGCTGGCAAGCTTTTCGAAGCGCTACTACGCAATTCCTTTAGATGCGGAGAAACGCATGATATCGGCTACGCGTCTACGAGTAGAGCGCCCGCTAGGCGGGTTACTGGTAGTGAAAGTGTTAAAAAGTCGTCGACAAATCTTGAAATAAGCTATTAATCTTCAAATATATGAAATAAATCTTGAATTACCCCGAACGGAACAATCCCAACCCAGTCTAAATACTGAATCAGTATCGGTTCATCCGCCTAGCAGTAACGATGTGAAAGTCAGACACACACAAGTTAAACTTAAAACACCTTTCGTTGGGGCCCAGCCTTTGGATGCCCAGCTTTTCGTAGTGCTACGCACTTTCTCTCTAAGTACGGGGAAACGCATGGTATCGGCTACGCGTCTTCGAGCAGAGCGCCCGCTAGGTGGGTTCCTGGCAGTGAATGGGTTAAAAAAGAATTACGGTCAGCCAAGACAGAAATTCAATATTTTCCTTAAGGTGTGGCGACGCTGAGTGATCATGTGTGCTATAACCTGATGCCATTAAAAATTATACTAAATTTGCGAATGAGTATATTAACTCAAATATATGAAAAAAATATAATTGTGAATGCATTTTTGCCATTCAATGGTACTGAACATTCAAAGCATTCGAAGTTTTCATGGAAAAGGAATAATTAAATAAAATTCATTTGTGATTTTCGAAATGAAATATATTTCACGGCACCCGTAGCGTTTCTTGGCTGTTTTTATAAAATTTATACAAATAGAGTATACTTTACTAAATTTACTATTCTTTACATTAATACCACAGGTCCTCTACATATCTCTAACCAATAGTTCAGTGTCAAAGTTGTTGGCACCTTGGATACAATGATTACTCAATGCGCAAGTTATTTAACTAAATAATGTATTGTTTGAATAATTTCAATAAATACATTATTTTATTTATTAGGTAATAGATTTAAAGTGAGATTCGGATAGAGAAAAGCGAGAATAAGTTTTTGTTAAATAAGTATATAAACCGCTATTTATAGGTTATGTAAAGTTAGATTATCGAGTGGTCCAAAATTCAACCTTATTTCTTGGAAGTTAGAGTCAATCTTCAAACTTTCAGGGTAGTTAGCACCTTATTAGCCAAAGTGTCTTTAGCTTTATAAATAATGTTTCAACTGTTTTTACATTGAATAAAACTAAATATTAAACTGGTACCTATAGGTGCATATACCGCTGTGCAAATAAATAAATCGTAACAATAAATAGTTCGGAAGTATATAAAAATAAATCTTTATAAATACTTAAAACTAATTTAAATAACTAAATAAATTCAACCTCGCGCCCAATAAACAAAACGGTTAAGAAAAAAATAATTAATTACAGCGAAGTATAATATGTTTCTTAGCGATAAGACCGCTGCTGTTTACTATTTCTTATACTGCTATAGATTTAAGTGTCTTATGTTAATCTTTTGGTGTGCAGTAAAGAGTATTGTATTGTGATGAGTTTCGAGATTTAGTAACTAAATCATTAAACAGACAGCATCCTTAATATTTGTAGACATCAAACATTCCAAATATTGTCACAAACTCTATTATGGTGACAGTAATGCCTGTTCAGAGTGTTAAGCGTTCATAAATTATGTATCTGCTATTTCATATATTCTACTCTGTTCAAAATGCTTACAAAATCTATTTTAGAAATGCTGGTTAGCTATGGGATGTTGGGGCGTTAAAAATTAAATACCTAGTTGATATTAAATACCTATCAAACGTTAAGCCACGTGTGTGATTCTTACCACTACAGCGTTAGTTTTAGTTCAATGAATAATCATACAAATAAACAAAAACAAAAAAAAAACAAATAGAAAAAGCGTAGGTTTTTAAAAATACTGGTTTTGGAATGCGTCGCAAATTCATTTCGAGTCAGATGGCCAGCATCTTAGTCGGGAAGCTGTCAACGTGCAACAGTTACCTAGGAGGTGGACTGATTAACTTTATGTACTATTCTTGGCTAAGCTTACACACAACACTTAATAAAATATACATTTTGTTTAATAAAATACATAATAATAAATGTCCTTAACAATACGTCTAATACGAATTATGATAACATTACATTAGTTGCAAACATAAATAAATTTATGCCGCATCATAGACTAGAATACGTTGAGGATAGAAAGCAGGAGGAACGTGACTTTCTGCTTTTGCGCGTGGCGGTGACCGCGGGGAGGTGGCGGTTGCGATGGTGACCGCGCGAGAGGTGGCGGCGGTGGCAACCGCGGCGCGCGCGGTCGTGCGGTCGCGATGGCAACCGCGCGGTGGCCATAGCAACCGATGCGCGCTGGGAGGCAGCGGTTGCAGCGCCCGCCGCGCGCGTAGATGGCGGCTGTGATGAGAGCGTTAGCGTCCGACGAAGTCCACCATTTGATCTATTTGTTCCTCCTCGTCGTAGAGGTACAGAGACTCCATGCAGCCCTTGAAGTAGGGCGTGGTGAAACATTTTGCCCTGGAACGTTACAAAAATATGATTAGATTACATTTTAGATTTCGTTGAATCAATCGGGGATCTATTTTCATAGTAAAACATAAGTCATCATAATTACTGACACTTTATTTCTCGAATTTGAATAATAGGGATGTTCACAGTTCTCAAAAAAAAAAAAAAATTTGATGCGTAATGGTAGTTTTACTCATAGAAATCGTAAAAAAATTGAGTTGTAGCCAATCCGTTTTTAAAGGTATATTACATATTAATAACTAATATGTATGTATGTATGTTAACACTTTATTGTACATAGTAACCAGTAACAAAAGCAATAAACTTAAAAAAAGATATAAGTACAAAGGCGAACTTATCCCTATTAGGGATCTCTTCCAGTTAACCTTTGAGCAAGTGAGTGAAGATATAAGGAAGATAGACAAAAAACACCATGTACAAATTATATCTATATGAATAAAAAATATAAATAAATAGATATATATCTACATAATATATAACTAAATAAAATATAACAATAATATTTAATAAATATAAATAATATTCGACCATTTTACAAATCACTGGAAAGCCACAACTTATTTAATTTACTCTTGAGTGATGCCACAGACTGCGTCTGTCTGAAAACAAACGGCAGCTCGTTCCACAACTTAACCGCGTGTACCGTGAAAGACCTGGAATATGTTCGCGTCTTGTTAGATGGTATAGCAAGTGTCAGGTTGGTGCTTGACTAATCATTCCATTGAATAACCTATAAAATGTCTGGTAACTTTTCTTATGAAACCGTTTCGATAAACACAAGTTTTAATATAGCTGCAAAACGAAGTTATTAATTTTTCCATACAAGATAGGGACGTGTGACGTTACATGTTCCTAGGCTTTAGTATGAAGCGTTTTTTGGGAAAATCTAAAGTTTTCGCCAATATATCTATTACTGAAAGGTTGTTCATAGTTCATTTAATCATTGCCTTGTGTGTACAATAGTAGATTGTTTGACAAGGGGCTAAAATAAGCCATTATGACACGAAGTGATTATTTGGACGAGCTCACGAAGTGAGCGAGGACAAATATGTCTGAGTGTCATAATGGCTTTTAGCCACGTGTTAAATACTCTGCTTTTCACTTCGACTGCGAGAAAATAAAAAAGACTTAACACTAAAATTGTATATTTCATGAAAAATAAAAAGTACAGTTTGAGCAATTCTTTACAGTTAAATTCACAGCTTATATATTTTTTAAAACTAATAATGGCCATAGACAATTTTTACTTTTTAATGTGAAGGCTGCAATACGATCAGAAATTTTGGCCAATCTGATGAGGTTGGTTTGTTTGTTTTTAATTATTCGTAAGTAGAATGTAGCTGGCCGCAAGTTTTTTTTTCAGTTTCATAGAAATTTGTATGGGATTATATGACTTTCTTTTAAACCCTAGGGGCTAAATGTACTATTTTAGTCTCGCTTCGCGGCTTCGCGAAGCTAATATGACCTACTTTTTGAACAAGAGAAGTGAAAAAGATCTTACAGTTATTAGTATACAACGTACCACAGACAAAAGTTGTCAACATCCCTATTCTCGAAGTGAGATTATAGTTAAATCAATAAAATGTAGTTAATACTCGGAAGGAACTCAGCGTGACTATATGTTTATGTTAAAATTTTATATGGGTATGTTTGTAACCGATATTTTCTATCACTGTGTTTTTTTTCACGCCAACGATTACACCTACACCAATATACATGTTAGTTTTAATATTAATAATGAAGAAACATGCATAGTAGTAAATATAAGTTTAGATAAGAAGTTCGTATAGCCAAGTAAGAGCACTTCGATGATTAAAAAGGTATTAAAAAGCTTAGTAACTACTTAAAACTAGTAGAGAAAAGACTCGCCAAATACTTATAGCGAAGAATTAATAAAACGCTAGCGTAAAAAGTTCAAAGCCAACGAATACGAGTGTTTTAGAAAAAAAATCATAAGCCTTTAATCTGCACTTTGCATAAATGCTTATAGTTATAAGAATTAAATGAAGCGATTATCCTTACGCCATTTCCAGACATTTTTTACTATGACAATATGAGGCGATAAGTTACCTGGGGGCCGACTATGGACGCGTTTAACGCGCGATAATCAATACTAAGATAAAATTAACCCCACATTATTATCTATTGTGATATAGACACAAATCAAAGTGCAAAGAAAAATACGATTGCTCTCGCACGTGGTCACATTTTTCTTTGTGCCTTTATTTGTATCTATATCACTATGAAATGTCTGTTATTGAAAATATTTTCAAAAATACAAGATAAACAGATTTGAAGGTTATGAATCGAAAACAAAATCGTTATAATTTTTTGTATGTTGTAGTTTCATCACGTCAAAACGGCTTAACGGATTCCAACATTTCTTGGTACTAGGGTAGCATTCACATATGGTTTTAGGATACTTTTTACCCGACTAAGCTGAAGAAAAAAGAGAGTTATGATTTTTTTCTCCTCCGCGGACGAAGTTTACGAGCACTTTCTAGCATATATTAATGACAGTGCGATTACAAATAAAGTTATCTGTAGTTAGCTAGTCACGTACAATACGATAAAACGAAATAGTGCAGACGTTTACTACGCTGACTGCACATGAAAAGAAAATATCAATGCTGTTAAAGAATCGCAATGTTATCGATACCGATAGCACACCTATTAAGCCCATTATTTTATTTTCTCGTATTGTTCTATACAAACAAATCTTAACACTGTATTATATAATCGTTTATCGTTATCGTATCAGAATCGGCCGCATTACATTGTTCTATTTATGTTTATGTTACGTTTATCCATATTTATTTATTCTCGGCTACTTATATCTGACTTTCCTACACGAAGTTTTCAGAGGATATTTATTTATAAAACAAACCAAACTTTGAAAAATAATTAAAATTAAAATTTTTGGTTTGGGAAAAAAAATGCAGAAACAAGTGATAGGTAGAGTATGCTAATAAATTGGTCTACTTTTCGACTCTGTTTCTTGTGTGGTAGCAAGATGGTGTCAAAAGTGGTAGACTAATTTCTTGGGCGACCGTACTCATCCATTTTTACAGGGTTATGTAATTGGAGTTTTTGATATCGACTCGACATAATGAGTCACAGGTTTTCCCTTCTCCAACGAGCACGTAACACGGATGCCTAGATTTTAGGGTTCAAAAGAAGAACACGACATTTATAGTGGAATTTTCATTACATTACATATTTGACACTTGTCTATTGACATTTGTAGTGATGAGGCTCAGACATAATTATTTGTCAAATCTAGCGATTATGAATTATACAATCGATGTTCGATCAACCGAATTCATTTTCTTCAGGATACAAATTTATCGATTTGATTTCTATCAACTTACGAAATGACACCGGAATTACCGAAACTAATTCAAATTTAATAATAAGTAATTGTTTGGGTTGTGATTTATTATTGTAAAATACTCTAAGACTACGATAAAGAAAAAAATAAACATAAGCTTAATCGTATAATCAAAGAGTATATAAGAGTACTTTATACATAGGTACTCGGAAAGACTTAATGTCATTACTTGTTTTTCTTTATTAATTGCAATTGATCATGCACATTTACGTTATATGGGTGTTGTAATGTGTGATCTAAGGAAAATCCCACTATAGTGTGGTGACATACGCGCATATGTACGCTTTAAAGTCCGTCTGTCAGTTTGTCCATTAAGGAAACTTTTCAAATATCGGCACGGCATTAAGCATAAGACCTCGAATACGAAGAGAATCGCAGCGGTCTAATGTTTAACAGATCTAGAGAAAACTTGAGGAACCTTTCACATGCGCTATACTCGCTCGTTACTTTTGTTGTAATTGCCCCATCAACTGTAAGTCGTCAGTTAAGGACATAATAATGTGCTAAATATAAGTAAGTACTTTATAATTGACGATGTTAAAATATCTAGACAGTACATTAAATACTTCATGTTACATTACGAATTCATTTCACCATGTGTTCTATAAATAATACTAACATAAATAGATAGTCACATATGTGACTGTGATTGTACTGATTATTATGAAAATATTTAATATTTCGCCAAAACGTCAGTTAAAGCTCTCTAAGAGTCCATCATTTTTGCAAATATCAACACTATCTGATTTTATGTAATGGATAGATTCAGGCGTTACTTTGCGGAATTCCATATTAGATTAATGGTTTATAGTATCTTCGCTTTTCCGCGAAATAGAGTCGTGGTTAGATGTGGTAATAAATTGTCCACACATGCGCATACTTTCGTGCAGTAGCCAGACAAGAAAATACGCATACAAATACAACAAACGACCACCAGACAGTATAGTCCTCGACACGTGTTTCGCCTCTACGAGGCATCATCAGGAGATGCAGGATATGTTGACGGTCCGGCGTCCACCTGAGAACTTTTGAGTTCTCGGGTGGAAGCCAACCGCAACGCAATCCAATAATTTAACATCTGATTTGACCATCTTGTGCTATTCTGTAGAGACATTTTTTTGATGAGTCAAATGCGTGAACACCATAAACACCCGCATTTTTTACTGAAATAATTTAGTGTCACTTTGTTTAAGCAGCTCCGGATCTACGATTTTTTCGAACCGGGGCAAAACCTTGATGGTGTCTCCCCCTCCCTTCAGTGTTTGAGAGAAACTGTTAAAACTGCCAATGAGTAGCATATTTTGTGACCAAAACCTATAAGATTTTAGGAAAAGAGGTTTTATTTGTTTGATATTTCGAATTCTTGTCTCAAGGATTTGGCGACCTCATGAAACTGCCGCCCAAGTGCCCCGGTTTGCCCCCCCTTAGATCCGGGGCTGTGTTTAAACATTATTTTACCAGCTAATGATTTGTACGTATAGATACGCGTAGTGTCTGTATAAGTTATCAAGTCAGTAAAATAACTTAGTCTAGTTAGCAAAGTCAGAGAGCCATGCGATTAGGTGCGAAACCAGTGCAGAACCAGCGAAGTAGCGTGCGTTAGCCCCGTAAAGGAAAAATAATACAAAAGGAAGTGTTAAGGTGAAATCAGGAGCAATTCGATTCGAGATTCGGTTCGAAGTCTATCGAATAATATCGAATGCCGGTGTCAAGAGTATGGCATTAACGAATCGTCGCTGTAAGAATGTTTTAGCCTGCTGAAGTAGATGGCGTTACATATCTTTCTTATACAGTGACACTATTAACTCTATACCCTGGTATCACAATGGAATCTCCGAACAAGCTTGAAAATGCTCCTGAATGGTCAACACAACTGGCCGCAACAATTTTTATGTATCCATCTTTTTCATAGTGTACAAACAGAAAAAGATAGATGGAAGAGACACGCAGCCAGTTGTGCTAGTGTTAAAGGTATGTTTATCCACAAGTTTTGACAAATTGTAACGTTTTACAATCGTTGCTTTTAGTAAACTGATTTTCTGATATTTTTTTCATAGCATAAAGGTAAATTATCAAAAAAATGTTCGAACATTTAAGAATTCAGAAAAGTCAGGATGTAGCAATTATAAAACTTTAGACCTCGTCAAGTCACTTTTGTTTAAACGTTAATAAAATGAGACAGGGAAGGTAAAGGAAAGGAGAAAACAAAAATAAATGTTCACCTAAATCCCTGGATCCGCCCCGTGTAACTGTTTTATATACGTCTTGAAGAGTTCTAGCTGGTCTGTTTCTTGAAGCACCTCCACGCACCCCTTGAAGTACTCTGTCGTGAAACAGTCTTGCCTGTTCCCGGGAAAACAAATTAGCATTCGGGTACAACAAATCGCATGGCAGGGCATTCATCCGTGCGTATCAACTGCTCTGGCCTTCTGTGTCATATTATTGTCAAAATCCTGGGTAATTTGGACGGTATCAACAGTTTTATTATTGGGCTCCTCCACAAATAAACCGAAAATATCGTTGTATCATCACAGGATTCGAACAACGTCAATCATAAAGTCAGGGCGATAGAAATGCTCGAAAAATGTCCAAAACAAAAGAGTGTTAACTCGAAACAAATGCAAGATTCGCTTTTGATTGGTTTAAAATTTGAATTTAGAATGCGACTGCAGTTGGTTTACAGTTTAACGCTCTTTAGTGTAGGAGGTGCGATATGCGACAAATGTGGGCGGTGTGGAGAATTGATGACAGTGCCATCTTTTGAGCGTTTTACGGAATCACTTTTTAAATCTTAATTTCGATATGGTTCTAGACTGGTAAGTTTTTAACACAGTAAATTAATCACAAGACGCCACAACATTTACTCCTTCCCGAGGTAGTCAGACTCGACTGTCTCAAAAAAAGGAAATATGTATATAAAAAAATCAGCACAATTACAATACAATTACATTGTTACAACGCTATTCTACTATAGTCTAATTGTGCGATCATTTATTCACGGACTGTAGCGTCTACGATCGTTGTTTAAGGTTACCTGAACAAAGTAATTGAGTAATTTTTGTGCCAACATTGTCAGAGAGTAGAGTGTTTCAGAGGCCACTATGCATACATTCAGTATCAATTGTGCTACGCCATCCAGTCATTTCTAATGGTTTTTGATAGCTGTACTTACTAAATTCCTACTCTCTACTCTCTGGTACAAATACTGCAACTTATCTTGGCGTGCGATGCTATATGTAAAGCTTGATCAAATACACCATGACAAACTGCTGCGTCATGTCACACCAATAAAAGCTGCACATTTACAAGCTCACACGCAGCTCCGCGCGCCAAAATGAGTTTAAGTATCTGCACCT
The DNA here is from genome assembly GCA_905404275.2 of Hedya salicella. Classification (NCBI taxonomy): domain Eukaryota; kingdom Metazoa; phylum Arthropoda; class Insecta; order Lepidoptera; family Tortricidae; genus Hedya; species Hedya salicella. The sequence continues at coordinate 19,388,467 of FR990112.1, forward strand.
ATTACCGTTCACATTAGACATAATCAACGTTGATTCTACACGAATATTGACGTACCTGCATAAAGTATAAAGCTGCGCCTCCCTAAAGAGGTTATAACAGTCGTCGCAGATGCGGTCGAGGCGGGCGAAGATGGCGGCGTCATAGACGCCCTTGCACTGGAGGTTGAAGAAGGAGCGCCGGGCGACGTGGTGCGGCGTCGCCGCGGGGGGCGCGCCCGCCGCGGCGAGCGCCAGCGTCAGGAGCGCGCACGCCACTTGTACTGAGCTTAGATGCATCTGGAAATAAGACAAAAACAGCTTAGTTAGTTTAAGAGATTCGACAATAGATCGCGCTACTGTATTAAGAATAGGAGCGGCTTGTAAGTAAGGAGATGAACAAAAATATTTTAATTTTAGAGACTCGACAATAGATGGCGCTCTTGCATCAGGAATACGAATGGGTTGTAGTCCTACATTTAACTGTTCAGGGAAAAATTCAAGGGACACCAAAGGCCAGGCAGACATAAAACATTTTGGCTCAGATATCATATAAGAGAAATGTCCGGGATGAACACACGGTCGCTTTTTAGCGCAACTGTTGATAAAGTACGCATTCCTATGATGATCCCTAACCCCTGGTAGGTGCTAGAACCGAAAGAAGGTAGAAATTTATGGTAGGAAAATTAAGGTGGCTAGCCTAGCACGAGGAAATTGTTAACAGGTGGTGCTAGCGTGTCAGAAAAAAACCGACAAAAGGACCGGTTATTTTAAACCGTCTATCTATATCATGCAATACAAGGTCACAGGAAGTTGGATAATATATTTAGCTCTGTTGTAGTTACAGTAAGATTGGTATACCTAATACGTAGCACCTGAGAAAAATGAGAACTCAATCTATTACAAGGGCCTGTTATTTGATGGCTGTGGTATTTCGATCAAACCTTGATCGCTCTCTTGGGCGCTACCAAGCTGTAGTATTTCAGCTCATTTTTCAAGGAAAGGAGGTCGTATTTGGTAGAACAAAGCCATAAAACGAAAGCGTTTTAGTTTTACTTAAGTACCTACTTAAAGTTCAAAACTCCTCTTACCCACTTATCAGTTTATCATTAGTACCTCGTAAGCTAGCTAAGGCGCTGAGGAGGTCTATGATGGCGGCAAAATGCGTGCGCTTTCAGTACCAAAAGGACATATCTAAGCAGAAAGCATAATTGACCCAACGTCCTATTAACCAGTTACGCTTAACGGTTACGTTTAAAACTAACTCAATTTCCTGTTCCCAAGGTTTAACCCGGCCCTAGCGCTAATCGATTTTATAATAATTACGTCGGTAAATCGAACATTCGATAGCAGTGTTGCAACTCGATTGCGCGCAATCGCCATCTGTCAATTGCATGCCGCCATTTTGCATTTATCACGTGTTCGATACCAACTTAACCGGCTGTGTATTAAAGGAAAAACGTTTTTCTATCAATAAGGTAAGAATGTTATCGTGTTATGAGTAAAATGGTTGATCAATTATGCTGTAGCAAGGGATATTCTACCTTTATATCAATGACTGAGGGCTTAGTATGTATAGGGTGTTGTTCGACCTGTGCGGACTCGGTTCAGCTGTCAATGAAAAGAGCGTATGTTTAGTGGAAACTTAAGTATTTAAATCCTTCGAGGGTAGCTGGTTAAGTGAGTGGATAGTGATTAAGCAAAGTGGACCCATAAAGTGTTAATATAGTGCGGCAGTGCGGCTTTGCTTATTGGGCGTTTATCGGAGTTAGTTAGACCACCTACTGGTCTAAGATCTACTACTGGAATAGTTGAGACGATTCAATCCATACTAGTAATATTATAAATGCGAAAGTGTGTCTGTCTGTCTGTCTGTCTGTCTGTTAACTCTTCACGCCTAAACCGCTGAACCGATTTGGATGAAATTTGGTATGGAGATAGTTTGAGTCCCGGGGAAGGACATAGGCTACTTTTTATCCCGAAAAAAAACCCTTTATCCACGATAAACGAATTTAAGGCGGACGAAGTCGCGGGCAGAAGCTAGTATTATAAATGCGAAAGTGTGTTTGTCTGTCTGTCTGCCTGTCTGTCTGTTACCTCTTCACGCTTAAACCGCTGAACCAATTTGGATGAAATTTGGTATGGAGATAGTTTGAGTCCCGGGGAAGGACATAGGCTACTTTTTATCCCGGTTAAATACCCGTATCCACGATAAACGAATTTAAGGCGGACGAAGTCACGGGCAGAAGCTAGTACCTAATACATTAGGCCTATGGCATTAAGTTCGCCTTTTGTATGATAAATTTTCTTTAGATAGATATATTTATATATTGACATAAAATATTTATACGCATGCTACACAGCCGCACAACATCAGCAACAATAAGAAAGTAAAATTAAATCAAATCAAATCAAATCAAAATATTCTTTATTCAAGTAGGCCTAGTTACAAGCACTTTCGAAATGTCAGTTACATGAGAGTGAATGTTTGCTGGGAGAAATACAAAAAATAAAGAAATTACAAAAAATATTTAAAAAATTATAAATTCAATTCCGTTTTAGGAGGTGGCAACAATCAAGTGTCTCTGTTACTAGTTGCCTATTTCCGATAATTGGCACAATATTTGACTACACCTGTATCGCTATGTATTAAGCTGGAATCACTTCTTAGTTCTAGAAAAATCATCCAACAATAAAAATTAGTGCTGACTGCGGCGCTGCTCTCTATCTTCTGAACTACCTGCCCACGCTTGGAACCCTACACGACCTAACTAACTTATTGCTAACAGGTCAATGTCATTCGACACTCAGATCGGAAGTGGTTTGCAGAAATATTATTAAGCATAATAATTATGTATTTTTCACTTCTCCTGTTCAAAAAGTACGTCATATTAGCTTGGCGAAGCGAGACTAAAATAGTACATTTAGCTCCTGGGGTTTAAAAGAAAGCCATAAAATCCCATACAATTTTCTATGACACTGAAAAAAAAACTTGCGGCCAGCTACATACTCCTTATGAATAATTAAAAACAAACAAACCAACCTGATCAGATTGGCCAAACTTTCTGATAGAATTGCTCATACTTTTAGTTTTTCATGAAATATACAATTTTAATGTTAAGTATTTTTTATTATCTCGCTGTCGGAGTGAAAAGCAGAGTGTTTAACACGTGGCTAAAGGCCATTATGACACTCAGATATATTTGTCCTCGCTCACTTCGTGAGCTCGTTCAAATAATCACTTCGTGTCATAATGGCTTATTTTAGCCCCTTGTCAAACAATCTACTATTTTTGTATTTACTGGCCTAATAATTAAATAAGCATGTTTCTGACTCTTCAAATCGGGCATGCCTATCTAAACTTTGGTGACATGTACAAAATTGTGGATGCATAAGAATTGTATAGTAAAATAAAAGTAAAATATTTGCATGGCGTATATTCGGCAGAATTATTATGAACTTCTGAAATTGAAACACCTGTAACAACACTAATTCTTGCGAATAAATTATACCTATCTATCTATCCACTCTCCCGCGAAATGTCAGTTGGATTGACGTTGACGTAGAAACAATCGCGCCAGAATCGGTAACCTGTTCCGATTTGATTGGATGCTCGTAAAGATCGGTCTCTTTGTCGGGTAACGAGCAGCGCCTACTTGTCTACCACGAAGCGAGCGATAACAACCCGTTTCACAATAGTTTAACATTCCACTGAAAACTTCTGCATCAGTTTGTGTATACAATAAAAGTTTACACATCTTGTAAAAATTTAATGACATTTTGAAAATATTCTCAAAAAAATAAGGAAACGGACAGTTTTTAAGGTAACTGAAACAAAATATTTTTTGTAAATTTTTGGTATATTTGTATGTGTCGTTGTAGCTTTATCACGCCAAATCGACTAAACGGATTTCAATAGGTTTTAGTACACGAGTAGCTACTATACATTTTACCCGACTTTGCTGAAGAAAAAAAGGGGTAGTAATGACTTTTTCTTCTCCGCGAACGAAGTTGCAGGAACCTTAGATTGGTATAAGAATGATCGAAAACACATAAGACCGCTGAAAAACCAAACTTAGTTTAGCAGCCATTTTGACTGAAAACCCAGTAAGCTTTTTTTTTGTTTATTTTGGATAGCGTACTTACTTAGGTATTCGATTGCTGGATAAAAGACTCCTCTTTTATTCTACACAGGAGAAAATTATTTATTTTATTTATTTATTACAAACAATACTTATAGAAAATGTAACTTCTAGATTCGCTCTTTTTGTTTGTTTATATTGCTCTTATTTTTAGTTGCAATTTTTTTTTATTAAGATTGTATTCAAACACATACCTGTATTGTTTGTGAATAAATACTACGACTATTGTGACGATGACTGGAGACCGTTTGTCGGCGAATAAAGCGTTTTTCATCATATTTTGAAAGAACAGAGAGTTGCAGAATTTTTCAGTGGGATCTTAGCCTACAATGGAATAAGGGCTCCGATGTCCTGCATAAGTTGGCACTGCTTCTGATTCACGCACTTGTAACAGTGGCTTGCACTGGGTTTTTGCCCAAGGTTGGCAGTTTCTCTGTGCCTATATGGAGCCATGGTCGTTGAGGGTAGACAGTGCCTTTGTGCCTATATGGACAGCAAGCCACTGACTTGTAATAAACTTAGTCGCTCGCATGAGAAACCAGCTACTTAAGTCACCAGCCGATCAGAGGCCGACATTTGACTATACTTTTTAAAATACGGAGAATTGCGGACGGCGGCGTCGTATAAGGCTTCATTCATCAATTAAACATAAGATTCCACGGTTTCTATGTGAATAAGGAGTGAACGCACTCGAGGCGAGGCCTGTGCAACAATTATGGCACAGAGATCAGTACCATGAGTGCTTAAAAACGTCAGAATTTGTGTCAAAAATATCTATGGGCGAGTCTGGGGCGATTATGTTATAACTTTTTATTTGAGGATTGTAGGATAAGCCTTTGACACTTAGAGCATTTAACTACTGGAGATGACAAGTTTTTAAGCATTTTCAGCGGGCGGGTGAGGTATACTCGCACGAGTAAACGCTACGGAAATATTCCTATTTCTACAAACGCACACAGTAAAATAAAAAAAAACTCCACAAACAAAAAACAATATACACTGACAATTTATTGTATAAACCTCCCGCCATCTCCAATGGTCAAATACTCTACGCGTTGAAGCCTTAAAATGGAAATCCGGAAGGAATTGGGTTCTACAGAGGCTCTCAATTGTTCTTTCCTGATGAGCATTCTTCCAAGCGTTTCAACCGCTCTGACTTCGGTGGTCGGATTATTGCCGGGATCCCGTGGGATATGCATGTTATTTTTAGTTATGTAGTAGACGACAGTGATTTCAGGCAAATAACGAAAGGAAACATGCAGATCTCACGAGATGCCGGCACTAGTGCTAGCACCGAAGTCAGAGCGGTTGAAACTTTTTGAAAAAAGTCCATCAGATGTCTCACTACAGTGACTTCGGTGGTCGAATTATTGCCGGGATTCCGTAAGATATGCATGTTATTTTTAGTCATGTAGTAGACGGCGGTGATATCTGCCAAATTTCGAAGCAAAACATGCAGATCTCACGGGATCCCGGCACTAGTGCGACCACAGAAGTTTGAGCGGTTGAAACGCTCTGAGAAATGCCCTGATATGAGTTATGAGCGAGTGGGAGTGGGGAAAAAAGCTGCTATATCGCAATCAAATTGCCTTGGTCCATATTCACGTCGTCATGAAGTCAATGTACTGTCCATACCGTTTACATCGCTGCGCTTGCGACTGCAATTTGTCGAGTACTCGTGCGCAGGGCGAATAGTAATCACCCTTGCCGGCTAGACAGCTCGGCTGCCACCCACGAGATGATGTTGCCCGCAACTCAAAGGCACAAGTTAACAGGAAAACCACGTGACATACGACCTTCTGTGAAACGAGGGCATAATGCCTGCAACACGCAAAAAGGCGTAATCGGTCCTTCGAACCGCATTTATCGAACGAGAATATAACTAGTCGATTATTTGCGGTGTTTTTTTTTTAATAAACTGCCTGACTTTTTATTTGTAAAAAAGGTAGCGTCCTCAAAGATATTTTTTTTTTAAAGAAAAAGTCACACACGGTAGGTTCAGTGATAATCATTATTCATTAACGTCATAAATGTCACAGAAAATGACGTGTCCTTTTTATAAAACTACTTTTATATTACTTCCAATTTTAAAATAGGTTTGGTATACGATTGGGTTGTAATATCTATGCACCATTTTTCTAAGCTTTTATACGATTAATCTGTCTAAATCGTCTAAGACGTCTAAGACAATGATGCAAACAATAATAATAAAATCAGCAATAGTTATTTGTATTTCAAGGCTGTAAAGTTATTTGGCACGAGTGCTCGGATTGATTCCCGTGCGTAGCGAGGCTTTCAAGGCACGAGATGCCAAATAATTTTGCAGCCGTGCCCAACACACAACTTTTCACCTCACTCACCACCGACGAAAATGTGAGATGCAATTATTTCGGACCTCAAATTACTTTTCCACGCTAGCGGGGAAATTGACTTTTCCACCCAGTTTTGGCACTATAAAGGGAACTTTTCTGAGGTAGTGAGGTGAAAAGGTATCTACGGGACAAGAACCGTGTCCCGGTAAAATTAAGTAAGGAAAAGGCATATGAAACTTACGTAAGTTGTTTAAAAAAAACATAATTCGATTTTTTTTCTATTGTATTTTGACTTTTCTAAGTTTCGATATGATTTATTGGAGAACCGCGAATTGGGTTAGTACTTAAAAATATTGATTTAAGAGAGGCTAAGTATCGATATTGTAATAGTTAAGAGTTATTTAGAAGAAATGACTGACTATTGAGTTTGTTTCGGCTTTCTTCTCAAGAGTGGTGTCCTCTCGGGAAATGCCGCAGAGTCAGACTTGTAAAAGTACCCTTGTGGCCTACTTAAAAAATAAAGATCATTATATCATTATTGCATTATATTATGTCATTAATTCATTATGTCATTATTTCATTATTTCATTTCAGAACTGCCATACTTTCACCTGACTAGATAACTTAAGCCGCCAAATGTCTCTCTCTAGTCAATTTGTATCGTCCATGTCGCATGCTTGTTTTTCTAAACGTCTACTTAAAATTAATTAAACAGAAATCGGATGATAAAATAAAACCTTTACAGTATTACGCACACAGTGACATAAAATCGAGTATCATAGTGTATCCAAATATTACAACCAATTATAGTGCATTTACATAATGTGTCGTAGCCCATAAACCATTTAGTTTATTTTGTTTACACGAAATCGCGCGTGTGACCAAGTTAGAAAGACCAGCTTAACCTGACCCATGTCTTGCCTGACATAGTTAGGCGGAGAACACGTAATGGAGCTCATTTTAATCTGGTCGATGAGGACAGACGAAATGGCACCACTAGCGTCTGGATTTGAAAAGCAGTAAGATATTTTAAGGTTATGTGCACTTGATGCCTTTTGGTTCTAAGTGATCCCCACCGCCCATATACTTGGAAGGTAACGAGCAGTGGATTGCATTTGAGTTTTTCCGACAGCTTAATGTTATTTAGACGCAGAGTAAAGTTTTAAAAGTCATGCCTTGAAGCGGGTGGTTTCAGAACCTCTGGCCTGTTACATATATTATATTCTGATAATTTTCCATGCAAGACATAAAGTTTGCTGCAATGCAAATCTCATTAAAATGTTTTGAATTGTTTAAATTGCCTTTTCATATGCTATTTAGGGAATGCATTATCAAAAACGTTTAGTTAGAAAACTTTAAGGATGGAAGAAAAAAACATGCTGAGGCGATCCCAAATAAAAGGGATAAGGGTTAGAGAATGATAATTAGATTCTATTACCTACTAGGGGGTATCACACGACGGTCATAACAGAAAACTGAACGAACGAATAAGTTCATTAACCGATGTCGAAAGATCGTCGAAAAAGAGATCTAGGAGGGAGATATAGCTCTCGCGACCTTTCGACACCGGTTCATAGTCCATTATGGCTGCTGTGACAGCCGACCCGTGAGATAACCTTACCTAGTCTCCCCTACAAGCAATTTTGTCAGAATAACATCTTAAGTATAAGTTAGCACACTTTATATGTAACAAGCTTCTGCCCGCGACTTCGTCCGCCTTATAAATTTGTTTATCGCGGATAAGGGTATTTTTCCGGGATAAAAAGTTGCCTATGTCCTTCCCAACACACACACTATCTCCATACCAAATTTCATCCAAATCGGTTCAGCGGTTTACGCGTGAAGAGGTAACAAACAGACAGACGACAGACAGACAGAGACACTTTCGCATTTATAATATTAGTATGGATGGATACTGCTTGTTACCTACGTAAGTTCGTTTCCAGTAGGTATTGAAATGGGTTAGCTTAAACTGTCATAAAATGGGCATATGCATTTTAAACTTCTAATTAGACAGAGAGGTCAGACGTGCACTGTTACGTCATAGTGCACTCCGGCCATATAAACTCCATGTTCAATTCTGTTTTGCTACAAAGAGATAGAATGAAATGTTTGATAGCTTATATCTTGGTTATTATTGTTAAATTATTTTTGTCTACTGTTTTTCACATGAATGAGCTTTTAATAAAGCAAAAATCTAAATTCATGAATATTCCCTATTGCAGATTGAACGTTTCGAGCAGCTAATCTATACTATTATAAAGTTGTAAATAAAATGTCTGTTCATTGAAGATATTTTCAAAGTGAAACGGACTATTTGAAGGTCATTGAATTGAAATACATTAATTTTTTATATCTTCGTATTTTATATGTTTTGTTGTAAGTTTGTATGTGTCATTGTGGCTTCATCATACGAAAAGGGCTAAACGGATTCCAACTTTTTTGGTACACGGGTAGCTGGGCTTCCACAGGTTGTAAATAGGATATTTTTTATCCGATTACACTGAAGAAAAAAAATTTATTAGGTATGTGTTGTTCGTCCTCCGCGAAAGCCTAGCAGGCGCCTTCTTACATCGACTATAATTCAGATCTGCATAAGTGAGCAAAGATCTATCTCATATAACTATTTCAGTTTGTGAATGGTTTATTTATCATTTTTTGTGATTCTACATGACATTTTGAAATTGTTCATAATAAAGAGTTTCGTTTGAGTTTACATCCGCACTTGAAAAAAATTTCAATATGTTATAACAGTTTAAAAAAAATCACTCATATACCTTAGGTACCTACCTAAATATACAGTTGCGAATGAGATAGTTAAATCCAGAATCCAGTGAATTTGTGGGGCCCTGGGATGAGATGAGAGCCCCACACTGAATTGATTGAACTATTTGATTGTTTTCTTTTTCATTTTAAGTTTTTTTTTTATTATTTTATCGTCCATTGTTTCTATGGATGGATACAAAGGGCCCCCATCTTAGTATCCATGGGGCCCTGGGGTGCAGCCCAATTACTCTCAACAGATGGGTACTATATACCTTTCTGCTTTGTACCAATTAGCCCTTAAAGTATATTCGCCCCTGGTCAAATCAAAGTATCCTTAGCATATTTACCATTATTTGAAATAACCACATCTCTGAAAAAGTATTTAGGGACTAAAATAAGTCGGCTGATTTTAATACAATAATATACCTACTCTGTGGTGGATTTGTAGAAAAACAAAATGGCGGCTCGGGCAGAGACAATGCGGTATCGCACCATCTCGCTATTGTTACAACCTTCGCGCGACCTCAGCGTGGCCTTTGCCGTGAATTTGGCGCTCTCACTTCCTAGTCTCCCTGAGTTCCTAGCAAAAATACGAGTATATAATATAGTTATATAGTGTATAAATAATTGCCATCGGGAAAACTCAGAAACGCGACAAAACCCACCTATCCCCCCCCCCACCCTTCCTGAGTACTCCTTCATTTGTGACTTTTTCCGTTCTACTAATCTTTTCCATTCTGTGCCAGCAAATATTGACTTCAAATTTTCTTAACCTTCAGCTGATTTGAGCAGCAACAGCTGCAGTTACCCTGATTGTGTTAAAATTATGTAAACTAAGGTATATAGCTTCCTATATACCGAGAAAAACGTGATGTAGATGGAAACGGCGTATATGTAAAGACTGTAGGTAAAATTGCAGAATAATTGGCAACAATGGTGGGTATCTGTGGAAACCCACCGTGTGAATTCTCAAGGCATTTTATTTATCAGCATCCTGTTATCACGAGTCGCTGAATACTAAAGAAGGCTTCGTCTATCCACGGTAGGTACGTCTACATCTTGGATAAGTTACTTCTTAAATGGAAAATAAATCAATTGTTATTTTCACCTCACTAAGAGAAAAGTTCATCGTCCCTGCTAGCGTGGAAAAGTAATTTGAGGTTCGAATTTATAGTTTTAATATGTGTATATGTTTCTTATGATATATGTGTGTTTTGTGGTTTCATTTTCACTAGGTCAAATAAAAAATCTGGCTCGATGAGAGTTTTTTGTCTCACATTTTCCTCGCTATAGTGAGGTGAAAATTATTTGGTTTATCGTGCCTTGAAAGCCTCGTTACGCGTAGGAATGCATGAATGACAGATACTTTATCATGTATCTATCACACGAAAAACACGACCATCACAGTCCGGTGTGACCACGCTAACTTTTTTGATAAAAACACGCGACTTTTGGCGACAAAAGCAACGGATTACGAGATAGGTCTTGATAAGCTAAATAAACAATAAGGACTAGCTCGCGCGCTGGCCCTAAGAGGAATCAATAGAGTCAATGTTCTTGAATGCATCGGGCCGCATGCCATCGGCCTCACTCCTAATAGTACTAATGTGCTATGCCAGTCACATACCGCGATGCGCTCCGGTAATGCATACTGTCGTATCATATTCGCTGAACCTTGCTCTTGTTCAGTCCGTAAAGTATGGTCTAAATAAAAACTACCAAGTGTGAGTCAGAAACGCGCACGAAGGGTTCCGCTCTACCGAAAAAACAGAATACACAATTTGTGTGTGAACCCCGTTTGATTTGATTTTCATTATTTTTCGTTATAGCAGCTGCAGTAATAGAAGAGTTAGATGCCTATGATAGACAGCGGAGGCTAGGTAATACGGTTCCTTTCGTTACGGAACCTTAAAAAGGTTTAAGTGTGGAAGATTTTAATACCAGTGTAAATTTAGAAGTTCTCATATTTCGTCTTGGATTATACGATGGAAAAAACTAATTGAGCTCATTGTGGCTTATGCGTCTTTAGCACTATGTTCTGTGCTCTTCAAAGGCGTGGCGTCAGGAAAATTACAATGGAAGCCGAAGCGTATTCACTTACTCATAGTGAAAGAAAAAGGAGGTTATAAGCCTTTCCTTGAGCAACACGGTGGGAATCGCCTTATAGACGTCACTCCACTGGTGCTCTTATAAATATCTTACGCAAATCATGGCGTACTTTTGAAGCGTTAATTGTGCCCGGTTCTTTGGCATGGATATGGGGCGGATCCCATGTAAAGACGGCCAAGTATGAAGTTGGACTCATTTGCTATACATCGATCTCTTCTAACTCGGAAAGTAAGGGCATTCGACTAATCTGTACAGTGTATACCGAAAACCGATCCGCTTAGGTCTTGGTGCACAAAACGATCTTGTTTTGCCAGCATTCTTAACTATGAGATTATGGAGATTTAAAGAAGAAGTATGACAGTATGTCACTCAGTAGCGTGGTGACAAATTCTGGGGTAAACTGGAGGATTCTTGGCTTATTTGTTCTTCTCAACGTCATCCTGTTACCCTTATCCCAATTATTTGTGGAATAGGCTGGTCAAATCTCTCCTTATCGGTCGCAGGAGTATGAGCATCCCCTTAGACTTAAGGCGCGTCCACATTTGTATCATTTGCCCGATCAGATCTTCGCCCCGTGGCATGATCGCGTATCACGATCACGCGTTTGGACGTTGCGCCGATCCGATCACTCGAAATCCATGTTGATACGCGTATCACACACTTAGATCGGAGAAGCGCGGTGTAATCGCCGCGCCGTCAGTAAGCGTCCAAGCAGCGCGATACGCAGTCAGTCCACGCCACGGTGATCGGATACGAGCAAATGATACAAGTGTGGACGCACCTTTAGCTGCGTCGGCGCAATTAGTAGCTAGGCCATCGCGTGACGGAGACCCACCAATGAGCGGCAATTGGCCACGTGCGCTGAAACTAGGTCAGCTGAAACTGACGTCTTCTCGCCGCCATCATTTTGGCTTGATTTGCGTAGTTCGCTAATTGTTTCTGTTGGCATAACATGTGTGGGATACTGAGAATTGAGTTTGTTAAAACTAGATCGACGGATCTACATTTTCCTGTACATATTTAAATTCAAATTTCAAATACAAATTATTTATTCTGTAAGTAGGCCACAAGGGCACTTTCATAAGTCTGACTCGACGACATTTCCCAAGAGGAGTCTACTATTGAGAAGAAAGCCCAAACAAACTCAACAGTCAGTCATCAATAAGATTGTTGTTATCTCTAACCCTGTTAAGTTACTTAATGATACTTTTGAAATCTGAAACTACTTTTAAGTATCATATCTTTCTTTACTCAATGAAATGGCATTTTTTCAATTCGGATAAGGGGAAAACTTATAATCTCGAGGTAACTTGCATAATATCAAGGAAGTAACTGCTCAGAGAAATTGTCTAATTGGGATGTTGACTTTTTTTGATGTGGTATGTTATAGAATGAGCTCTCAATAATAGAAACATCGGTGAAAAACTAATTCACTCTCATAAAAACACACCGAGATACAAGAATGTTAAAATGAAATTTTTGGACTTTCCCAAAAAAACGCTCCATAAAAAGCCTAGGAACGTGTGTCGACACACGTTCCTACCTTTTATGGTAAATTAAGACCTTTGTTCTTGAGTTATATTAAATCTTGAGTTTATCGAAACGGTTTCATAACAAAAGTAAATTACATTTTATGGGTTATTCAATGGTATTACTAGTAATTAATAATTTCCTACTTCAAAAATTGACTTCCCTATCAAACAATAAAGGCTCAAAAAACAAGCTACACGTAAGTTACGAACTCAATTTTTTATTAAGATTTCTATCATAGGAGGATATACTAGCAAAAGGCCTCTTGGAAATTAGGTACTTTTAAAAATTATTCTTATCGCATCGCCTGAAATCCCCCATGTTACAGTGCAAAAGGGACAACTGCAGCTCAGAACGATCTGACCTACAAAATAATGGTGAAAACAGGATTTCGTAGTACCCTATTTCCTCTTCTAAAACCGATCTAATTTAAGTTTTTCTTTCACATATATTATAACGAGGGCTTCGGCTATGCTTCTATGTTTTCCGTTTTTCTTTTATATTCGTTAAATTTGTATACTGAACGTGTGCTTATGGCGCCATATGGTGGCATTTTTTGCAGTTTTAGAGGGCCTCTAATGCTTAACATAAACAAATTATAAAGAAAACTAAAACATTGGGGCATGGCACAAGTAAGTATAGATTATATTTAAAAAAAAAATTGGTCTAAGACATTTATCCAGGTAGGAAACGGGGGAATACGTTTGTATGGAGGAACGGCCACTTGTATATCCTCTTAAGTACAGTCAACATCCCAATTGGTCAAAGGTTAATAAATTCAAGTTATTTATACTATCGGTATCGGCAGCTCGTCTCCGCTTCGACGTCTGGACGTCCTACTGTTTGATGTTGCTGCCAATACTATTTAAAACGTGTAAGCGTTATCAATCTAATCACAGCTGATATAGTGGATATAAATAAAATGTATTATAGAACTAAAAGAGAGTTTTAAGTTTCATTTTATTTGTATGATGGACATAACTTTTTCTGAATGTGGATATTTTAAATAATTTAATTTGAGTCGGTTAACGTTAAAATGGCGCTTGCAGTTTTTATCTCGTTGATAAAAGTTTTATATTACAGGATTTAATGCACGTATTACAGATGGCTGGAAACGATTGGCCCCTAACCCATGCTTAACTAACTTATTTGAAAAATTCAGGGTTTTGAGTTAATAAGCAACATTTTGACCAGTCATGGGTACGACCGAAGGGTTTAGTAAAACCCGACTCTATCGTGCATTTCTAAGTTTGTTTTTTTTTTACGCCCAAAGTTATGGGCTATGGTTAAACTGCATTCACTAGTAATACATGTAGTAAAACTTAAGTGGTATGGTTGGTTACATACAGACAGAAAAGCGAGCCATCCATTTAAACCTTATGTAAAAAAGTCAGGCCCTGTGTAACCAGCAAATTTTCGAAAACTAATTTACGGTGGGTTATACATACGAGTATTATCGTGCGTTCTACGAGTTTCTTTTTTCGACCAAAAATCTTTACTATTGTCTATGGTTAATGTGGTCTAAGAATCTTTATATTTAGTAAGGTTAAACGTAGTTAATTTGTATGTTATATTGGCAGCACATAAACTGGGTATGGAAATGTTTGATGTGGAACAAACTACAGTTTGCACAGGCTTTCACCTCGCCGTACGTAGCTGGTCTGACATATGGATTTCTGCCTTCTTGCCGGTATATGCTTTTAAATTAAATGTCAGGTAAAGTCCAAGGTTTCTCGTAGAACAGTTTTATTGGTATATTATAAATAGTTGGCAAATGTGTCATTCATGTTAAGTAAAAAGTTGCCAGGCGGTATTTCCGTAATAGAATAGGATTATTTAAGTTCTGGTGGTCATATTAAGTTTGATAAGTCTGGCGTAGAGTATTTAACTAATGAAGATGACAAGCCCTGTCATTACCGAACAAATTTTTCATGCATTATTAGCGGAGTGTGAGGTAAACACGTACAGCACACTACGGAAATATTCCTATTTCCACAAACGCACACACTTAAAAGAGATCACCTACAAACAAAAAACACCGACACACTTACTATTTACCGTATAAACTAACCGGAGATTTCGCGATTACTTTGGCAGAGGAATATATTCCATTCGTATGGATCTAGTTGGGTTATACTAGGATTAGTTAAATGCTCTAAGCAGTTTGGGGATTATATCCGGTACTTATTTAAAAATAAATAAAATCAAATGTAATTAATACAATACTTACTACACTTAGTAACTCTTCTACTTTAGGAAGGAAGTAGGAACATATACAAAAATAATTACTTGATTTTCCTTCCACATTCTTGACTTCCCATTCATATTTGGTCGTCATTTGTATAGGGAAAGAATACTAATTAAAAATTGACTGGTAAGCACCTGTGTAAAATATGTATTTAGTGAAATATTATATTTAGTATTTCAAAGTCTGATGATAGTTTCTTAATCATAAAAATAAAAAACTTTGACTAGGGCTTTATTTCGGATGTAAAATTCGATTTCGATTTTCTGAATATCATGTGTAGCATAATATTTTTTCACAAACTGATGGCTTTTAACAAAAGTGATAACTTTAATATTTAAAAATAACTTAACAAAGTGGTTTACAATTTTTTGCACGTGGTTAGTGTCTAGACGGAGACTATATAAAGCAACATTATTTATATCCCGGAAAATCCTAAGGATTCTTGTCTTTTTTTTTCAAGCGCCAAAGTTTTCAACTGGCAAAAGATGCTTCCACATAAAAAAAAAACAATATTACAGTTTTTCTTTTCTTTTAAGTGCCTATTAATATAAGGAACCTATGTAATTGATTTTGCTGCATAGAATTTTGTCTACATATTTGCATGCTGTTTAGAAACAGCTGAAAAAAGTGAAAAATATAATGTAAGACCTGTAACTAACACTCTTTTTGAAAATAAATCATATTTCATTTCACCCGAAAACCACTAAATTGTCATATCCCAGTTCCCGACACTCTTACATTAAGATAAACAACCAAAACTAATTGTATTATTCTCAATCGCTGTTTTAAAGTGATAAGTACATGCAGTTACGAACTGCATCGCCTCAGAGCTCGTCGCCGCGCGCCGCCCCGCAGTCTGCGTGCGCGCGCGCAAGCTAAGTTGCGCAAGCGAACTTGTGAAATTCGTTTTCCCTACTTATCATTTCATTTTATACCTTCGCTTCTAAACTTTATGTATTCGCTTTGGATATAAGTTAATAGAGAATATTGGATATCAAATTAAATGTTTGCAGGTTTATTAAAATTTCATTTTAAGCTGAGTCGTAATAATACTTCCTTACAATAGCTGTCAGTAAAAGTTGACTATTTTACTGTAGTCCCAGTTCCTTACTTCATTCTAGTATGTAACCAGTTATCTTAATAACTATGCCACTAGTAACTAACTAATGTGCGAAATTATTATAACAGTTATTTGTAATGGTAGTCTTGGTAGTAAAGTTTGTGGAGTGCTTTCATGTGTCGAAGTATGCCGAAGCAGATTGGGCGAAGCTTCCTGAAAGTGATAGAATAATGCGCAGAAATATCCTAAATCAAACAAGCTGGTGGGAATTGGTAGGGATACCGTGCCACTGAAAGTCTCTGCTCCATAACAGCTCACATTGGCATATGAATACCAAAAGTGCTTTTTGTATTTTTTCTCGTATTTTATCCCCTCACTCTTAAAAAAAGATGAAAGTTAAGGTTTACCATACAAATAGTGTATATAAGTTTACATAATTGCGAAAAACCTTATAAAGGTACATATATAAATTATGTAATTAACGTAGTACTAGTGGGTACATTTGATTAATTATACTGATTAAAACATGTACAACTTAAGCACTTATAAACCTACATCACGCGGAAAATTACTTGCAATTATGTAATTAAAATCTATCTAACTTGACGAACTATCTACATATACAGATAATTAAACTTTTTAGAAGAAAAGTTATACATTTCAGTTTTAATAATGTAAAACGTAAGCCCCGACATGTAGAAGGATGTACTCAAATATATGTAAAAATCGCGAGAGTATAAATATAAACAGTAAGTCGACATACATATACCCAATTCACTAAACACTATTGGTATGAGGCACTACCGTGCTTGTGTGGGTAAATCGTATGCATGCGATGCATCGGTTTCGTTTTCATCAATTGCTCATAAACGTATTGTGAGCTGCAACGCGATCGCCAAGCCATAGACAACTTGATTTGTATTCAGCCAATGACTAACGATGCAGGAATTCGTTAGGTAACCAATCGATACTACATTGATACGAATTTGCCCGCGAATCGAAAATAAATCTATTACGCACTGGCCAGTTCGGAAATTCAAACAGGCTAGACTTTTTTTCATTGAAAAAGTTATTTATAGGTGCAATTTCTAATGATTTACGCAATTCGTTAACATACGATTGTTTTCAGTAAATTATGATTATGAGTGTGAGAAATAAAAGTGCGTAGGCGTAACTATAATCATTATTTACACTTTATGATGACATTTTTATACTAGGCAGTTACTTAAGCGTTTATACAAACCAGTCGGGAGTCAAGTTTATTTGTGTAAAGCACTCCCAACCGGTATGCTCGATGTACTAGCAGGTAAGTAACCATAAAAAACCTATGAGGCCAACTATTGGAAAATTGTCGCTGAGGTACCTAGTTGGGTAGGAAAGCCGCGAACGTTCTAGAACTACTGTCGTTTACATAAACTACGCGCAACTCTTGCACATATAGAGCGTTGTGCAAAATCACATGAAACGAATTTCCAGACTTAACAGATAAAAAAGCTAAAAAATAAAAAAGCTCTTGCGTCCCTTTCAATCTGTTCCATCTGAATATAATTTAAAATTGTCGGTTTCATGTCTGCAGAAAATGGTTTTTTTTTTCTTTCATTAAAATCCTGTATTATTTGAATTATAACATCTCGGCCCACCCTGAAAAAGAGAATAAAAAACGACGACGAACTTTGCGAACAACTGGCATTAATCGCGAGCGTCCGGGCAGATACAGTTTAAAAAACAAAATTAAAAAAAAACATAAATGGCGCTTTGGCGGCAAACGTCATGTACCATAGACCGTTGGTTAACATGCGATATACGTCGGTATCGATATAATTCTTTGTAATATGGTCGCGAATCGCCTGTGTTTGAAGTTGACACGTGTAAATTTATATTGGTCGGTTAACCAGACGGACTGGTTGCGTCTAGTGCCGTTGAACCGCTCAGGTGGGCCTTGGATTACGAGAGATAAATTTAATACGGCATAATAATAGAGTGTTTACCGATGATGCACTTGTAGCGCGCGACGAAACTGAGAGTTACGGCACTCGGAGAAAGGAATTAGATGAACTATTAGACGTCCCAAATAAATTCATCGAAATTTACAATCGCTTCTTACTTGTAGCAATATTTCAGTTGAAGCAACATTATTTTACTTGGGCTTTGAAGAAAACAAAAGGAAAAATTCCATCGTAATGGTTAAAATAGACGGACTGCATTGAAACTGCATGAAGATCCAATTGTATGGGAACGGCACACCGGCGTGCAGTCGGTGGGCAGTTGGCTTGCATTTCTCAAACAAGGCTCACTTGGAATGAACTCCATCTGTTTAAACTCTAATAAATGTAAAATATGTTACCAAGCTTGATAACCGCGGTGAGTGCAAATTGTGCTAACCTAGCGTAAATGTGATTAAATTTGTTTCGTACATAAAACCTTTTGTCATATTTCTATGTATATTTAAGTTAATGAATATTTATGCGAAAGGCAATCATAGTGGTACGTTACTATCATGAAAACATACTAGTACTAAAACAGGTAAGACAACGCTGAAAACATGCGTGTCAGTCAATATATTGTTTACTAATAGACATCATAGATAATTAATAGACATCGATCCATAGACAACAAATACGACGGAAGTGTCGCAAGCAGGAAGCGGATGTAAGATGGCAATTAAAAACACAAATGCTAATGGACTATGCCTTACAGTATTACGCATCATGGTAACTACGAGAAAACAATAATTGTTGAAAGACTCAGTTAACTGTTCACTAACAGGTAAGAACCTTCTTACTTCGCGTATTCAATTCAGATGATTATTTCTCAAACTCTCCGCTATCCAAAAATTGTATCCAAGCTGTTTTTAGCGAGAATATCTGCTGTGTCTCTGTTCGTGACCTGTTCTGTATTTTTATAACTATAATATTATAAAAATGTAATAACGAAATGTTTGTACATTAAAGATATTTTTAAAAAAAGGATGGTAACGGACTATTTGGAGGTCATGAAACGAAAAAAAATATTTTTTTAACATTTTTTGTATGTTTGTATGTGTCGTTGTGGCTTCATCACGCCAAATCAGCTTAACGAATTTAGGGTAGCTGGGTATCCACAGATGGTTATAAGATACTTTTTACCCAACTACGCTGACGAAAAATTGAGGGGTTATGACTTTCTCTCCTCCGCGAACGAAGTCGCGGGCACCTTCTAGTCTATACTATTATAAAATTGTAAAAATTAAATGTCTTTACATTGAAGATTTTCAAAAAATGGTTAATAGGTTTTATTGTCGACTGTACTTTTATACTTTTCCCTGAATCAATTACTCACCGAGACAATTCTTAAGAGCCCAAACTCGGTAGGATTGCGCTGTTTTGTTACAGAGTTCCATGTGACCACCATTCGGTTCCATCATCAGATCAGCTCTATGCTATGATAATATAGCATTGTCACCGAACCTAAGGCCGTGTTCAAACCAAACTGACTGTTAGCCGCCGAATGTGAGCAGGCTCACTATGAGCCCCAGTGTAAACGTGAAAATAAACGGTATTTTACGTCAGCGTCTACGCATACCATAATAACGTATTGTAGGTTAGATGTGAACGAAAAAGTGAATATGTATGGAAATACAATAAACTGCGTAACGTTCGCTCACTTTCGGCGGCTTACAGTCAGTTTAGTTTGAACAAGGCCTAAAAATATGCCAAATCTTAGACCAATCGGCAACCGGAAAGTGGGCCAAATTTAACTTGCATGATTTGATTGCAGACACCTATGTAGACAGGTGGAAATAAATGCTTATAACTGATAATTGGGATGTTGACAATTTTTTTCTATAGTATTTTATAGAACGATCTCTCAATATTTAATAGAAAAATTGGTGAAAAAACAACTTAAATCTCATAAAACTCACAGAGGTATAACAATGTTAAAATCACATTGTTGGCCTCTTCCAAAAAAACGCTCCAATCAATGGCCGAGGAACGTGTGACCCGACGTCACAGATTTGTATCGAGGAATTATGAACTTGTTTTGCTGCTCTATATAAAAACTTGCAATTATAGAAACGATTTCATAACAAAATATACTATATACTTCATGGGTTATTCGATGGTATTATAAGTTATTAAAATTTCATACTTTAAAAATGTCCTTTCCCACCCAACTTTAAAGGCTCATAAAACAACGTAAGGTATCGAACTCAATTGTTTAGGATTTCTATCATAGAAACTACCATTTCACATCAAAAATCTATTTTTGTTTGAGTGCAGTCAACATCCCAATTTATGGAGAATAAATCTAACACAATATTTTCAATACTGATGTACCGTCTACCAAGCTCTGACTACTTATTAATTATTCAACTAAGTAAGTGTATCGTGTGACTTCAGAGTTAATTTTCCTCAATATGAATGAATTAAAATTATCGTTATGACAGTGTGATGCGTATAATACTGAAAGGACGCTTGAGGATATTTATATACCATGTAATGGTGACAATTAGGTACCTATTTCACTGTTTAAAATATACCTAATGAGTCACCGTTCTTTCCCAGTCTGACGACTTTAGTACGGTTGGCAGTCAATACGGATAACTTTTGAATACTTGGGTAGCACTGAATGGGCCTAAGAATGGCATTCACAAAATATTTTTTATAAAATATTCTAATTAATTCATTTTTGAATTCTCTATAGTAGTATTATAAAGTTGTAAAAATTAAATGTTTGTATGTGTCGTTGTGGCTTCATCGCGCTAAACCGGCTAAACGGATTTCAACTATTTTGGGTACACGGTTAGCTGGATGTCTCCAGATGGTTATAGAATACTTTTAACCGACTATGCTAAAGAAAAAACGAGGGGTTATGACTTTCTCTCCTCCGCGAACGAAGTTGCGGGCACCTTATAGTCTATACTATTATAAAATTATAAAAATTAAATGCCTTCTAGAATAAAATAAAGGCCCCTTAATATTTTCTTCTGTTTCCGCGATTATTACTCATTTAAATAAAACAATTTAACGGATTATATCGCGTATATTATCTCATTTGAGTTCCCGACGTTTCGGAAGCTTTTCAGCTTTCCATGGTCGCGGGTGGTCCACCTGTGACCATGGAAAGCTGGCTAAATAAAGGCCCCTTGTTAACGAGACGGCTTTCCGCCGGGTCTACGCACGGTTTTAAACCGTGTCTACGTCCGGTCGTTAGTTGTAAACATTAAATGTCTGTATCTAGAAAATATTTAAAAAAAGTGATACGGACTATTCGGAGGTCACTAAATCGAAAAACATTTTTTTTGTATATTTGTATGTGTCGTTGTGGCTACGCCAAAACGGCTAAACAGATTTCAACTATTTTGGGCATCCACAGATGGTTATACGATACTTTTTGCCCAAGTACGCTAACGAAAAAAAGAGGGTTATGTGATGTTCCTTCGCTGACGAAGTGTCGGGCATCTTCTTCTAAAATATTAATAAAATTGAACGGATCAAATGGATTATATCTTTATCATTACATCTCAAACGGATTATATCTTTATATCGCGTATATAATCTAATGTAGGAACCTACATCTCTCCGTTTAGAGCTGTTTGCAGCACTCGTGTTCAAAGGGAAGAAATTTAAGTGGACGATGAGTCGCGTCTCCTTTCATTGCACGTAATAAATGCAGAAAATAAAATAAACAGTTCCGGAGTTCAAATTTATTTAAGCTAGACATCATTAGAAACTTGTTGATATAATAAATATAACATTATATTGCAACCAACTTCAAGTGTCCCAGTTTTAGAATAATGTATCTTTAAAATTATTTTGACTATCGCTAAAATTATTTCTAGAGTAGCTAATTAGACCATCTGGTCTTTCTGCTTAAATTATGAAAACTAAAGTCTAACAAATGATGTAGACCGGGGATTTTCCACTTTTCATTATAAATTAAACTTGGTTTCGTTATATTTTTGTAGTATTTAGCTGGCCTAGTCTCGCCCATTTCAATGATAACAAAATTAATTTTCTCAACATTGCGAAGCGCAAGCAAAAAAAATTATTTTAGCAAAATTTTATTTATTTGTTGCGACGAATACATAAAATTTAGCTATTTTTTTTTTTAACAGAAATATCGTTCTTCGTCGGCGGAGGTGAAAAAAAAACATAACCTTTTTTTTCTTCATCGTGGTAGACTATAAAAAATATCCTGTATTTATCTGTGGATACCTAACTACCTGTACCCTTTTGGCGTGATGACGCCACAACGACACATACGCACAAACATACAAAAATCTAAAAAAAATATATTTTTGCGTCAGTGTGTTTCAAATATAGTCCGTATAATTTTTATTAAACAACTTCTATGTAGAGAAATTTCATTTTCACAAATTTATAATAGTATAGATACTTCATTGGTTTTTCTGAGGATAAGGTCAGGAAACAGTAAAAATAATTAATTAAAAATAAAAGCGTCAAAACAAATTATACATTCATCCAGACATCTGACTAAGAGAACATTTACGCAAATGTGTGAGATAATGCTTCTCATTTAAGAACTTGAATAAATTAAACGCTTTACTTACATAACAATAACGTCAAGTCTTGACTAAGTACGTTGACATCGTACTATAGGCTATTTTTAGTGACAGTTTTTGCAGAGTTGTCAAATATAGATAAAAACAAAACGATGGATTTGAAGATTTAAGTTAGTTCTAAAAAATTACGGAAGTTCTAAAATACGAAAAAGAATTTATTTATGCCACATAGAATTGCATTTATGATTAACTATAGCTTCAAAAGTTATTTCGTGACACTCGGACCGGTATGAAGTGTGCGCGCAGCGGAGCACGATGTCCCTGCTGCGCGCACCCTTCCTACTCGCCCCCGCTGTCTTTCCCCCCGTCACCCGCAGACCATGGGAGTGTCACGAAAAAACTTGTCAAGCTATTGAAGTTGAAACTTCGCTAGCGGAGGATAAAATAAATATACCGTTCCTTTTTTCTTGAGCTGTTGGATAAAATGTATCCTATAACCATCTGTTGATGACCACTACGATCAGCTACCCGCGTAACAAAAATAGCTGAAATACGTTTAGCCGATGGCGTGATGAAATCACAATGACACATACAAACATAAAAAAATCGGTTCAGTGACCTTAAATAGTACGTATCACTTTTTTTTATATCTTCAATGTACAGACATTTCTATTTTATAATAGTAGGTATAGAAGAGAAGTTCTGATTGACAGACCCGTCAACGCCCAACTTAAGGGCCGTTACAGAATTTCAGCTGATTTCGGCTACAAATATGCAGCTCGAATACAGTTATTTTGCAGTTGGCATAACTGCGTCTAAACTGCTTTGAAATTGCAATAGCCCTCCTCCGCCTCTCGTAAAACCACCGGGCTATTTCAATGCAGTTCTAACGTGCTATTGCAGTTGTATCAACTGCGACAAAAGTGTATTACAACCGTGCAGTTAGTTTGCAGCCAGTTTACAGTCATCAGCACTGCACACCCTGTAAGCGGACTGCGCCGTTGGTTTCGACTTTTATTTATGACTTGTAGCAAGACTAATGTCGTCTTACGAAAAAAAAATCACGGGAGCGAAGTTAGTCGTCAAATAAGTAATTATTAATGACATATTATGATGTTGCTATTTTGACGGGTTATTTATATTATAATTTATTACGTCGACAAATTGACACTTAATTTTATATGATTGGTTTTCGCGGGCTTTTCCACTATTGACGAATTACAACGAACTATAAAAATCTACTTAAAAACGTATTAAATGAGATTATGAACCCTTAATTATGTTTATCATTCTTAAAATAGAATTGATCGCTTCAACTCATAATAAAATCTAATTTCATTTGTTCGATGACTGGTTTATGGTATACACGCCTGAGTAACATGATGTTACGTGTAAAAGAAGTGGATTTTGTAATTTTTTCTGCGTCGTCTGGCCGCAAAGTAAAGTTGTCAACGCCGTCTGGCCGGCCCGCATTAACCTTTATTTATTGTCAGATGAACCCTGATTTTCATCAACACATGAAACCAGCGCGAGCTGGCCAAACTCCAAAAATCATAAACTTTAATACTTAATTATAAGTCTCCATTCACATAATATGACGCCCATTCAAAAATTTACATTTGATTACCTCAAAATAACGTTAACAATTAAGTTGTTAAAAACACGAAACTATTATTGATTAGTCATACATAGCTAAAATCCAGTCGCGGCCGCGACGAATTATTGGCGCCTAGAGTTGGCGCCGTATTAATTACCATAAACAAATTTGCTGTTTTTTTTCTTTTTTGTACCAATCAACAGCCAATGTTCACATTTAAAAATAACAAACAGCATTAGAAAAACTTTGTAGGTCTTTATTTACGTTTATACGTACAGAAAAAGTTGTGTAACATGAATAATTAGCTGTTATATAATAATGTAACCATGTCTAAGTAATTTACTGCGACGAATAACGTCAATGTTGAGTTTAAAAACACTGTACTTAGTATATAGCTATAATATTGTGTGAGATGTTCTATATATGTTTGTAAAAGATCTAAAGCATTTTTTTAACGAAAGTGTGCAAAAGAGAATTCGTGTCTCTGTTTGATCTCATTACCGATCAGGCTGTAGCCGCAATAAAAACTACGTTTGTTTTTTAATTCTGGCCCCAAACCAACAGTCCGTCATCTGGCATCAGGTTGAAAGTCGCGAAAATTTAATTTCTTATCCAACATTAAATCGATTTAACTAGCTGCGAAGAATCGAATTGGCAAAACATCGGACGGAAGTGGTTGATGTGGATAAAAAAAGCGTCTGTCTGGTCTGAATGGATGCAGTTTAAATTTAGTCGAGAGAGTTTGTTTAGCTCTCAAAGACGGCTCTTCGCCACCACGCGACCGCAGACCGACGACTCAGATGTCTCCATTTCAGTACTCATCATATATCTATACATTTAAGAAACTATAATATCCATTAGCCTTGCAGAAGTTATGTAATGTAAGAAAAATGTTATACTTGCAAATGACTCAAAGTTATTCCATCCAATTGTGTATTGTGGGAAAATCTTTGTGCGCTCATCAGACTAGTTATGGTTGGCTGGACTGATTTAAGCAATGTTTAAACACATATTAGGGTTATAGAATACATTTTACTTTACTGTGCTGAAACAAGAAACAAAATAACGCGTTTTTGGCACGTTTTAGACTGATATATACGTAGGGCCGGTTGTTTCAAAACTAACCCTGATGACGTCTTTGAAAAAATTACGGCTTCAGAGGAAAAAGTATTCTACAAAATTAAAGTTTTAAGAGATTTTATATTCTATGAAAAAATTGTCGCTGCCTATTACATATAGAAGAGTGATCAATCCAAATGGGTCAGTAAGGAGAACTCAAAAACTATGAGAGATAGCGAAATCAGTTCTTAGGAACCATGGCGTCGATTTTCAATTAAATAATAATGGCATTGAATTGTTTTTAAATCTACAGAGAATTAATCTTTGCATTTGCATTTCGATCAATGCTTAAATAAAATTATTATGTTTTTATTTCAGTTTATCTTTCAATCGTTTAAGCAAGATTCCATTAAAAATGTGTTTCTTGTAACTTATGATTCGCACGTTCAACAAAAACAACGAAAAACTTGCAGAATTTATAACATTGTTTACATATTTTGACCAGGTTCGATTCCCGGTTATGTATGAGTAAAAAAAAGCTATTATTATTAAATCTAAAATGGACGCCATGGTTCCTAAGAACAGATTTCGCTATCTCGCATAGTTTCTGACTTCTCCATACTGACTCATTTGGACTGATCACGCTGTATATCTGTAGTTGTATACTTATGTGCAAAAATAAAAGAGAAGTCAAGTTGGGATTGAAATTAATCGGATCACCTTTGCAGTTCTAACCAAATACGGTCTGTTGACATCATATAATTCATACTACTACAACTCTCATAATTGTTGACGAAACACTAAATTTAATATGCAAACTTTAGTCATACCTGCGTAAATAAGAGTCGTCATTAAGTCACGATATAATAATATATTTAATAACTAGCTTCTGCCCGCGACTTCGTTCGCCTTAAATTCGTTTATCGCGGATAAGGGTATTTTTCCGGGATAAAAAGTAGCCTATGTCCTTCCCCGGGACTCAAACTATCTCCATACCAAATTTAATCCAAATCGGTTCAGCGGTTTAAGCGTGAAGAGGTAACAGACAGACAGACAGACAGACACACTTTCGCATTTATGATATTAGTTTGGATATACCTTTCGTCAGTGCAACTTCTCCTGTGGTGGTACAGTCTATTAAATTGTGTGTAACATCGGAAATATATCATTAATATTTTTTTACAACCTTTTTTTTATTTGTATATATATAGGTATATTTTTACAAATCTTGCAAGAAATATTTAAACCACTTGCAGAGGACTGATCGAGCTAAAATTTATATTACTTATGTAACATTGATTTAAACTTATACGATCTTCACTCACTATCACAACACAATAAAACGGCGCGGGTTGATCGAATAACTCGTGCGGCTAGAAGACGTTGATTTCGCCACTCCAGTTTCCTTCGAGACTATGGACGTAACGCGACGTCCGAAACGTCGAAGAATTACCAACGAAAGGTAATTGAATAAATCATATTTATACTCGATTAAGCCCCGTTTTGTTGTGTACCTATGTAACTTCGATGACAGTAAAATAATATGGCACCATGGAGTTAATCTGATGATGCAGACGATTGGACTCTTTAAAATCGTCTCGGTGAGTAGTACAGTCGGAAATAAAAGCTTCTCACAAAAATGTTTTCTTGACAGAAAGTTTTTTTTTCTCAACTTATTGCATATTATCGCTGTAGATAGTGATTATGTCTAACTATTATAATAGGCATACCTAAAAATGTGTGACGATATATTTGGCACATTGGATGTAAACAGTCTATTTAACGCTGACTGAATGAGCCAGAGTTACGGAAGCATACATATACTCACTAAACATAACAGTGTCCTCATCCACATCCTATGCGTCGCGAGATCGCGGTCCGTGATTGTTTCAAACCTGTACAGTATCTCATGCAGCTCTTCAATATATGTAATAGCAATTAACTATAAATAAACCTCCTTCGAGTCTGCGGTGTTAAAGGTACCTGCCCGACAACGATGCTTATAAAGCCTTTACAAGTGAAAATACTTTACGGGTCGTAGGGGTTTTTTTAATAAACATAAGGTTTTTTTACATGTCGTCCACTAAATGACGTCATTTTGCGAACGCTTTTTTAGAATGAGTAACTCTAAAATTAGACTCTTTGCTTTGAAATGGAGGCTTTCGTAGAAAATAAAAAGTATGTAAGTAACTTGCAAAAATGCCACCCTTTCGAACTGCATAATAAAAAGTTTACAAAAGTACGTTTTTAACTGTCAATTTACTAAATTTTTACTCCTATGAAATCCATTTTGGCTGGGACCCCTACGGTGTCGACTAAATGCATTTGCATACAGTGTTAACTTGTAATTTCATTCGTTAAGCTGATAGTTTACACTGTATGTACATAATATCAATGTCAAGCGCTACCTGCTCTGGTCTGGTCTGTGGTTAAATATGAAATAATTACGTATTATATACTATATACGGTTAAGTTTGGCAACGTATTCTTAAAAGTAAAAGTGGCCGCGAAATAAAGAAATTAAAACGGCTTGGCAACCGCCGCGGCTAAGTTTGAACCGCCATTAAGCTTTATTTTTATAATGAGCACTCACATTTCTCCTAATTTTATTACAGTCAAGGCGGATGTTACTTAATTCTTTGGTTAATTTTGTTAAACTGTTGGTTAATTAGCTAGCGTTATATTAATAAAATAATCATAACCCTCTTTTTTCTTCCGTGTAGTCGAGTCAAAAGTATAAGTAGCCAGCTACCCGTGTATCGAAAGTAGTTGAAATCCGTTTAGCCGCTATGGCGTGATGACTTCATAACGACACATACAAAAAATAAAAAATAAATATTTATCGTTTCAGTGACCTTCAAATAGTCCGCGTCACTTTTATTTCAAATATCTTTAATGTACCTACACCTACAGACATTAAATTTATAATAGCCATATTTACACCAATGGGGCCCCATAGTGAATCAGTATTTTTTTCTGAATATACATTATTATTGTTGTATTTTACAAATATATATTATTATTGTTCACAGGACATGTGTAAAATATTGTAATCTTGTCTTATTTAAATTTTATTTTAATTTACCTACTTGTATTGTGTTTTGACGATTTCAACTTTAAATTCGTGTAGCATGACATATAACTCAACTTAAAATGTAATTTAAATTGAGAAATAAGTAATCTAAATAATCTAATCTAATCTATAATACATTTTCTAAAAGATTTGGTAAATTATTGGTTCCGTAACACCATTTCTAATAGTGTGAGTGAACAAATAGAATAAATATATCGTACCAAGTAAAGCGCCAAGTTATTTTTAGAACGGATATCACATTACGAGTTACACATGCCTCGAGGGTCTCTCCCTAACATGATAGCCATAACTTTTCACGTTTGGCTTGGATAAAAAATGTTTCAGCTTTATATCGGTCACTGCTAACTTTCAAAAAGATTTCAAGAATACCTAACAAACATGTGACCACAATTTCCTTCGTAGACGAGATAAAGTCTTAACCTTCTTTACTTCTGCGTAAAAGCTATACGTCACTGCGATAGCGCACAGTCAGCGTAATTTAAGAGTCCCCAGTAAGCTCGGTCCTCCATAGACACGTAGTTACGCTCTCATTTTAACACGACTAGCTAGTTTGCTTTAAAACTTTGTACTTAGAATAAGTTATGGTATATGCAGGCCACCATCTTTTCCAATGCCCAAGTTGGACACTTAGCGGAATTGCAGAGCCTTTCGTATTAGATGTTGTAAGTCAAAACGTGTTTTTCTAAGTTACACGGTTGCTTTAAAAGCCATTCGACACTACTTCAATTCACCTTAATTCTAGAGCTGTGTTTTTGATGTGTGTTGAATTCTAAGATCTCGTCAAAACAATATCGTTGATGAAACAGCCAACGAAAGACTCCACAGAGTCTGCTTCGACTGCAACCTGACACGCGTGATTTGGGTCAGGCTGTGCCCGCAGTTTCGTCACTCGATACTCTCAGCTAGTCTCTATAATTATTGACACAACTTTGTGTGTAGATTGTGCTAGAATGGCTATAACGTTCGCTTTGAACAAGCTTAGTCTGTAGCTAGACAAAGATGGCTCAGACGATTTAATGTTTGGGAATTCATGTTTGTATGTATGTGCTTTTGCCATGTGCCATTTAACTGAACTCTGTACTAGAAATAAAAACCGAGAAAATAAATCTGTGGCATTAACCCATTATATTATGAGATGTCATCAGAAAGATCTTTTGAAGTTATATCTCTAGTCCCTAGTTACTTTGGTAAGTTACCTACGAGTTCCTGAAGTTTTTGAAAACGTTTGCTCTCAAAAAGAAATTCTTTCACTTCACAATAAACAAATCAGCCGAACCGAAACATCTCTTAAAGTATCGGGTGCGTAATGGTTCTAACAAACTAAGAAAGCTTGGAAATTTGTGTGACGTATCTATGTACCTACACACATATGATGGTTGCATTCCATACCGGTTATTCTGCTTATTAACGTTAAAATCAACATTTTTGCTAATGCCCGTCCCGTGACTACGCAAATGTTTGTTCCGTATCTTTATACAATTAGAAACTAATCCATTTAGTTCGGTGTGGCTATGACGCACGTATATTTATTTCATGCTTCATGCAATTCGATTGACAATGGCCACGCGCTTCGCTTGTTTGGGTGAGAATGGAGCGTCGACACTGGTGAAGACATTGGCAAACGCTGCAAAATTTGCTGACTAATATGCCAAACACACATAAATATCACCACAAAATTTAAATAAATTACATTAAAAAAACCCTTGATGTCAAATGATGGTTTAATGTAATCGCAAAATCAGTCCTTGGCATCAAATCTATTTGAAAAGGACTTTGCATCCTTTAACGGATTTGGTAGAAAAGGCTCATTGCCTGATTTGAATTTTACTACATATACATAAGAACCACTGCACGGAAGCTATCTAATAAAAATACATTGATATTGGTCTTCGCGTTACAAAGTTACGATGCCAAAGACCGACCAAAAGGTATGCGAATAAATTAATAACGCCCCTCTTTTTCGATAGGGAGTTAAATAGCATCAATTAAAACAAACAAGATACTCGTACAAGTGTAGATGAAGTGTGTGTGCGAATCTTCTAACGACTTATTTATTTCTTGACATAATCGAGCCTAACTGCCCCGAACACTGTAAACACTAGGCTTCACAGATTAAAATACTAGTCCGCTCCGGCGGTTGTACGTGTCACTTCCTCGAGGTTATAATTAACCGGCAGAATCCGGTATGAATAAATATGTATAGCGGCCACCGGGAGCGCTGGGAACCACTTTGAAAATAAAACCACGAGTAAATAGACTTCGCTTGCAAAGTAACAACACCTCGTCTAACGATGGTTTGTAGTAAATGAGCATTTATGTATTAAGATTGGTCCTACGTGAGCTGCTTTACTTCTAATCTTTTGAGGTGTATTATTTTGTTAATGAACATCGCTTTTATTGATTGGCAGATGGCAGAAATTATGTGACGACCGCTTTAGATCATTTTAGTTCGTTTCAGAACGTTTTTCTAGTTACGATACGATGGTATTTTGGGCTGAAAATACCTACACAAATAATCTAAGACAGTTTAGAGGAGTTTTCTTTGCAATCTCTGTACATAACTGCGTTTTGGGAGCTTCGTATCGAAAGCTAAATACGAAACTACTTAAAGTAAGGTTTGTGAAACGTGCAATTATGTTTCTAAGTGTTTCTAACGTTGGTAACATCGCATTTGAGCAAATCTTAAGCGTTAGTGTAGGCTTTCAATGGATAACGGACTCCAGGGTACTAGCTATGCGTAGTTTAAAAGCTCAATGATTCAAAACGCAATCATTGTTACCCATTAACAGGGAACCCTTCCGGGAATGCACTAATGTCACGCGAGCATGACAGGTATTTAGTGTAATGTTAAATTAAATGCCCGCAGGTGATTCCGACGCATTAGCTGTAATGGCCGAGATAACGCCTGACCTACCGGTGCATGGCAACATTTATTGTTAATTTAATTGATTGCGGCAAAGGACCTTTATCATGCATGCGAGCTCACTGTTGTGTTAAACAAGCTCAAATCAAATTCATCAGCTCACTTCAGAACCCTTCTGCTGCCAGGTCACAGCTGGTCCGTATGGCAGTGAGCTGGTCGCAGAACTGGTGCGTGGTTGGAGAATTGATTCGGTCTCAGAATAGGACCACACACGCACAAACCACGTGTGACCAGGCTGCCTAGTACATGCACAGAGGATCTGAGATGGTACTTGAACGAGAAAGAGGTTGGATGAGGACGCTCAGGATCGCGTTAGTGGGTTTGCTAACTAAATGCCAAGATGGGACTGAATCCAGAAATGAATCAAGAACTGAATGTACTTAGTGGCTAAAGACGGCCGTCAGGTAGGTATCTTGAGTGGTAACCGATATATTGCAATATTTAAAATCAAAAAGGAAGATCAACGTGACCGTGATTCAAAGCGGCGGAGGTTTTTACAGTAACTCTACATTTGCAAGCTTATCAGGCGGTAGATCAGATTCAGAAACGGTACGATTCACGAACAAATCTTGTTGGTGTTTGACCTTTTCTTTAAGGTTTGTTTAAGGTGGACCGCTGAATCACTGGGTATGTGAGCTAAATAGCTTCGAGGACGATTCCTCTTACTCACTGATGGCCTGTCAATTTAGATACATGTTCATGTTCCCGATAAGGTTCTTAGAAAAATGTGTCAATCGTGCCGCGTCCAGTACAAGAGTAACATAAGTATAGTAAATCGTCATGTTCATTAACGTTTACAACTTAACAATATCTCTCTAAGTTACCTGCTATCGTCATAGGTGTAAGCTTTTATGTGCTATAAATATCCCTTGATCAGCAGCATAGAGCAAGATTGTCTTTCGGCGATCGACCATTAATATCTTCTCAATTAAATTTTAAATAAAGATACGTAGAGGTGCACTAAGGGAGGATGATTTGAAATCCGAATTGTACGCTAAGTCGCGGGTGCTAGTATATCTATACAGTTTTTTTTCAAACAGTACATAGTACCTTGCTTACACGATACTCGAGTACTTCTCTCTAATCGCCTACCTACTTATATATCTGTAATGAAGTTGGCTGCGGCTGTGTGTAGGTGATTTCCCCTGCGCCTGTGTGCGTGAGATCGAGTTTAGTGCGTCTGTGTGCGTAGCCGCGGCAGACATCTTGGCAACCGGCGGATATTAGGGCCGAGGTACACTGGGTAATTAATGATTTTGTAATTGCTAGGTTCTTACCAAACGTTTATTTTTAATAGGTATAAAGATTTGCCTACTTATAATGACTTCAAGACAGGATTTAATGAAAATAATATTTATAAATTCGCGTGCTTAGTCCAGTAGTTAACCTCAAATGTCAGTTATATCTAAAAAATTGTAAATTGAGGCTTTACAGAATTAAATGAATTGTTAGTATTGTTAGAATACAATCAGGCGTTATAGTAAACCGCTATAACCAATAAGGACCATTACAACAAGAAGACTGACAATCTCCACACTAAAAGCCGTTCTCCGATATATGCAACGCCATCTATGAATAAGATTTATTATTTACATTTACAAGCGTGACATAGTATTTAAATCTTACGATTTATTTGTCATTGGCTGTTTAGAACTAATTGTTACTGTACTACGATTCTTTGTAACTGAATCGAAAAATATTCCTTTTTGTTTTTATGTATGTTTGTATGTATGTGTCGTTGTGGCTACATCACACCAAATGGGCTTAACAGATTTCAACTATTTTTGGTTCACGGGTAGCTGGGTATCCACAGATGATTATATGATACTTTAAAAAAAAGAGGGGTTATGTCTTTCTCCTCCACGAACGAAGTTGCAAGCACCGTCTATAGTATATATAAAATAAACGAAAAAATTAAACTGCTTAAGAAATAGACGTATGTTAGATAGTTATGTTCAAACGTTTTTTTTAATTGAATGTTATCGTGAATCTCCTATTTCACTATGCTCTATTAGTTGCTAATAGCTGATTAATGGTATATTACCATTGTCAAATGGTTGACACTGACAGGTCACCGAAGTTAGCCGTTAACTGCGAAGCTGAGGTCCTGGGTTCAAATCCCGGTTAGGACAAATATTTGTGTGATGAGCTTATTTGTACCTGAGTTTAGATGTTTTCTATGTATATAAGTAATATATTTATGAAACATATTGTCGTCTAGTAACTATATCACAAGCCTTATTGAGCTTACCATGGGACTAGTTCGATTTGTGTAAAATTGTCCCGTAATATATATATATTTTTAAACACTAATAGATTATGGTAAATTGGTCCTAACTCGTGCGCTAGTAAAATGTGGTAGGTTCTGAAAAGTTGACAACCCTAGCCCCGGCCGATAACGAGTCGAGCGCGGGCGCAGACCAGTCGACGCCGCGACGCATTTAGCTACTGGCATTCTATCTATACCGAGCTCAAGTGAATGAGCGTTGATCTTCGGGGCGCAATCACAAGTACAAAGCTGGTGTGTACTGAACTTTGGCTAAACCACATTCTGAAATAGAGGAGGCAGCTAGAGAGAAACCTGAAAGAATCTTAGACTTTAGGGGAGGGATACGTCCATTATTAAACATTCAGTTGTACTAATGTTCGTTACCACTCTTGTCAAATTAAAGCTGCTGTCACTATCTCATTTGATATATAAATTTCTGAGACCTTCGGACCGTGAAAAACTGCTGACTAATTCAAAATTTGAGCAACAAGCTTTTCTTAAAGCAAGAGGAATGATATGGTTGGTTCGTTTCTCACAAACATCGCTAGCCTCATAAGAACTTTTGACAGTCTAAATTAATTACTAAATTTCGCATCAGCTGATATTATCTTCATCAAAAATACCAGCACAAGGAAACCATGGTCCCAATGTCACTAAGTGCCTGTATAAAACTAAAATGTAACCATTCACATAAAAGTTGTAACCAAACAAAAATATATTGAAGTTTACCTGATGTAGTATTACATATGCAACGCAAGTTTTTATTGAAACATTCATTTTGAAACATGTCTCTTGTGAAAGTCTTTAACGAGTCGTACATAAAGTTAAGATGTTTATTAATAAGTGCCTTTTAGCAGATCGTTTAAAGTTAATGTACTTACAGTCTATACTTAATTCATTAACGATGTAATATAGTCAGATAAACAGTTTTTAAAATGTTTTGAATGTTTTCAGTGCATTGTAACAAAATTTCCTCCCACCGAACCACCGAGAGTCTCACAAAATAGGGTTAGGTGTTGCTGAGGTGGCGGGACGACCACTTGCATATTGGACAGTACCAACTTAAGTTTAGACAGTAATTATGTTATACATTCAAAGCATTTTAGACAAAAAAAAACCACACAAGCAAAACACGCGTGGTTAACTCGTGTTAAACCAATAATTAATAGAAAATACATACTGAACATAGATAGGCGTGAGAAGACGAAAGTTGACAGACGAGTCCGTTATTCCGTGTAAAAATGCGATCATGGAAATTATGGATTATTACCGTATGGAAATACGGCTTTTAACGATAGTGTTAGTATCATAAAATAAGACTAAAGTATAAACTGTCAGCGAGAACTGGCCATATTTAATACACACGTTGTATAAAATCTAAATCTCATGCCGGCAAGAAACTCGCGCGCAGAAATTAATCGGACCCAAGGAAATCCACATCGCGATACAATTACTGATACCGCCTTTCACCGCGCCTGCGCCTGCCAGGCTCGCTCGGGCCTACTCGAACATCGCGGGCGATGTGGCTGCGATATCGCTTGGACGCCAAAGCTCATATGAATCTTTGAAAAAGAGCCCAAAATACTGTTTCTCTAATATTTTCTCAATTGGATAAGGATGCTTCGGTAAGCTAATTTGACGAATTTGATACCAGCTCTGTGTGCCGCTCGCCGCTACAATGTAGCGCTGGGCTATTTGCACCTGTTACCACCAATTTATTAGCAGTGGTAACAGCTGGGATTTTTCCCCCGATCTGTTACCAGGTGGTAACTACGGAGAATAAATGGTAACTGTTACCACTAAAATCACTGGTGCCACTGGTGTTTGTGGTTACAGTTGGGAATATTATATCCAGTAGGCATTAGGTAACAGATGGGAAGAAAAATCCCAGCTGTTACCATTGTTTATAAAATGGTGGTAACAGGTGGGAATAACCCGTAACGCCTAGATTTTCATATTTATTTCGTGGGTTGGGCTATTTGCACCTGTTACCACCAATTTATTAGCAGTGGTAACAGCTGGGATTTTTCCCCCGATCTGTTACCAGGTGGTAACTACGGAGAATAAATGGTAACTGTTACCACTAAAATCATTGGTGCCACTGGTGTTTGTGGTAACAGTTGGGAATATTATATCCAGTAGGCATTAGGTAACAGATGGGAAGAAAAATCCCAGCTGTTACCATTGTTTATAAAATGGTGGTAACAGATGAGAATAACCCGTAACGCCTAGATTTTCATATTTATTTCGTGGGTTGTGCTATAAGAGCTGCCTTTATACCAAATTTCAAGTTTCTAAGACTACTGGACGTATCCTATAGGTTTTCTATGGACGGCACATTGTATGGTAATTCCTTTTTCAAAGACTGTATCTTTAGATTGCGTTGACACAAATGAAATGTCTGTACATTGATGATATTTTCAAAGATGTAAGTGAAACGGACTACTAATTTGAAGGTACTGAATCAATATAATTATTCTTATTTTTTATCTGTATTTTAGTTACGATAGCTCAGGTGGTCAGAGCACTTATGCGATAAAAAAGAGGTCGCAAATTCACATCCAGCTTGTAATTTAGTACATAGCATTGTTTTTTTAATTATAATCGAACTCTGTGTTATAATATTTATTTGAAGGTCGAAGAAAAACTTGTTTATATGTATCTTAACTATTTTTGATACACTTCACAAATGGTTATAGGAGTCTTATCCCAACTACCCTGAAACACAAAAGAGGGTTATGGCTTTTTCATTCCTTACGAACAAAGTTGCGGGCACCTTCTAGTTAATTATAATAGCTATAATTTCAGTCGCACCCTATGTTTACAGTTAGTTCAGAAAATGTTCAACAGATGGCGACATAAATCAATGCAAGTGCATTAAACAATAACAAATATTCACTTAGTATTCTCCTGAGAAAAGAACTTAATAGGGAATATATGCATTATGCATGAATTTAAATTTTTACTTTATTCAAAGCTCCTTTATGTAAAAAATAGTGGAGAAAAATATTTTTTCGAATAGCTACAAAAATAAGCAAAATCAAACGTTTCATTCTATTTCTTTCCAGCAAAGCAGAATTTAATATGGAGTTTATACGGCTGTAGTGTACTATGACGTAAAAGTACATGTCGGACCTCTCTATCAAATCACTGTCTAATTAGAACTTTAAAATGCCAAAGGTCAGGTGGGGTAAGGAAAACACCGGGGTAAGAAAAACGTTGTAAATGTGATACTGAAAACTGACACATGTGTCAATGGAAATAGAGTTGGGTTCACTTTTTGAAATCAGTGTTTCGGTATCTTGTTATTTTATTAAGAAAAACTCTAAACAAATTTCATGCATGTACCCTATTATAGTTACAAACACAAGTTATTCGTACATGTTTGTAGTTTTGCGAGTTTGTAAACAGTGCGCCTATTCTTCATCCATAAGTAGTCACGTAGTAATATTAGATTTTTATATGAAAGTGATTTTATTTTCTTGATTTCAAAGTCCTATTTCAATAAACACGAATACTCATGATTTCTAGTCCCGCGCCAGACATATCGTCAAATTATACGAAAGTCAAAGCGCACCGGCGGCCGTAAACAGTCCAAACACGACTTTTATTCGATATTTATTAGTCGAAACGGTCCATAATAATCGATTAACAACCATTCGATATTCCGGTGTCGCGTTACCACAGGTGTGCGGCAAAATTCAAATTTTAATGTTCTTTATTCGTTTTTAATTGATTTCAAATATCGAACGTGAATTCGTTAAGTTTATGCTGTCTATGGTTCTGCATTATTGACCGAATATATGAAGGTGTTATGAGGAAAACTGGTTACAACAAATCTAGAACTTTATGCAATACAGTTATAGTTCCTTTTTGGGGTGCGGCAGGACTTGTGCCGTAAATTTTATTCGGTAATAAAACTTGATACTTGTGATTATTAAAATCTTTATATTAATATAAGTATCAGGTGATTATTTTAATGATTGGGGCGTGGTTTAATTAATTCGTACCTAGATTGTCACCTGCTCATAGGTTTTTTTAGGCTTTTAACCTGGTTTGGACGTTCTGAAGTCTTGTTTGGTTCTAAACTATCAATCTTACGAATATAATTTGCTCTTTTACTCCAAGTATTGACTTATCTATAATATAATAAAGATGTAAAAATGAAATATCTGTACTGTACCTACATAAATGATATAATTTTTTTTTTATTGTAACGGACTATTTGGAGATCACTGAATCGAGTTTTTTTTAATGTTTTTATAGTCGGCGTGGCTTCTTCCCGCCAAAACCAACAAAACGGCTGAACGGATTTCAAATATTTTTACTACACGGGTAGCTGGGCATTCACAGGTGGTTATAGAACAATTTTTACCCGACTACGCTGGAGCAAAAAAGGTGTAATTTTCCTGCTTTTATTTTTGAGCGTTTTGTTTCACTCCTGGGCAAAGAATTCTTCACAAATCTTAAAATTTTCCCCGTTTTAGGCGATTTCTGGCAATTTATAATAATATAAATTTAACTCTAACTGTCTATGAGTCATTAATGGTTTTATTAATAGATTATTAATTATTCTGATTGGGAGCGTGCCGCGAGTTAGTGGCAAGCCGGCATTAACTTAATTGCCGTATATTAGATCCGTCAACCTCTTTTCTTGCGATTATCTCAACTCGCTAGGAATTCACATGACGATTTTAATAGGAAGTGAAATGATCAGATGAATAGTTACAAATAAATCAGCTGTTTATTTCAGGTTATTCGTTTATAATATTGCTATCTTACTTAGTTTTAATATTTACATGTTTAAGATTATATTACTAAGCGTCTGTAATTATTCTATTATTATATATTATCGTATTCTTAATTATGGTTCTAATTTGCTTAGGCTTGTTTACCATATTATTTATGACATGAGTGGGAAATCCATTTAGCGTTTGAGGTAAAAAGTTTCTCCATATTCTT
The DNA here is from genome assembly GCA_905404275.2 of Hedya salicella. Taxonomy (NCBI): domain Eukaryota; kingdom Metazoa; phylum Arthropoda; class Insecta; order Lepidoptera; family Tortricidae; genus Hedya; species Hedya salicella. The sequence goes on from FR990112.1 coordinate 19,427,019, forward strand.
TGACCATATGTGTTATTGCTTTTTTCAGCAATAAATTTGGAATAATATACTATTATAAAGTTGAAAAAACCGGCCACGTGCGAGTCGCACTCGCGCACCGAGAGTTCCGTACAAATTATACGCTACAATGTCCGTATCTATGAAAATCCAGTGTTAGCACAGCCCTACTCCTAAATGTACGCGGTGCTTGATCATTTTATATTGGTCACTGACAGACAGACAGACATAAAATTATACTGGTTTTAGTATTTCTTGTTATAGCGGCAACAGAAATACATTATCTTTGAAAATTTCAACTGTCTACCCATCACGGTTCATGAGATACAGTGTATGGTGACAAACAGACAGACAGACAGACGGACAGCGAAGTGTTAGTAATAGGGTCCCATTTTACCCTTTGGGTATAGAACCCTAAAAAGAGGATTAGACTTTTCTCTTCTGCGAACGAAGTTGCGGGCACCTACTTCTAGTTATAATATAGGGTCTCAAAGTGACATGGATTTTAAGAGCTTTAAAAGAGTTTCTTATAGGAAAGCTTATTATTCAATAAGCGAATTTTTGACTGATACCAATAATTGATAATTAAATTGACATACCTAATGAATTACTTATATTTTTTTTGTGTTTTTTGTGTTTTCTTGTTTATGTATTGAGTTTTATTGTTTAAATAATCCGTGTTGCATGTACATGTACAGTAAGCATGTGATTTTATTTGTATGCCTCATAGTGGTACAAAAATGATGTAAACAGCTATTCTTACCTATGATGGACAAATAAACATCTTTGACTTTTTTTTACTTTTTGACTCACTGATTATCTCTTGTGCGGCAGTGGTTTTAACAATAATAAACCATTTTTGTTTTAATTTTCCTCATTTCCCTATTAGAAAGATGTTTCGCAGAAAACAGCCAATGAATACGTAAGAGACATGATACCTCAACTTATACACGTAGAGATAAATGAACCGTTATCTTATCTTATCATCGGATAACATCTTTGATATGCGAAACTTCGCAGAATCGAGTGGTTGGAGTTTGATCTTAGATTAGACGAACCAGCACTGGACCATCCTCTTGACATGTTAGCAGTATCAGGGGCCCATTTCATAAACGCTTGTAACTAGTATTACAAGCGAAAGTCTCTTGTTAATTTATATTGTTATATAGAGACTTCCACTTGTATTACCGCCCCAGGCCGTTTCTCAAAAGCTTGTAAATTGTATTACAATTGTAATACAAGTTACAAGCGTTTATGGAACGGGCCCCAGGTATCTAATTAGTATTTAATGTATGATAAGTAATAATATTTTCCGGTAGATGTCGTTGTTAAGTCCGGGTCAATTTCTGAATCGCGGTGTTAAAATTTTTCCTGATTGAATGACCACCGTAATCCAATGTTCGAGTTGAGTGTCTTAAAGACGTCTGTAAAGTGGCGATTAAGTTAAATCCGACTTTTACTTCGAGACACTAGAGTTCACAGTATGAACATCAGGCGCGTACACGAATTTGTGCGCAGAATGTGTCACTAAAAAGTACCAGCTTCTCCCTCTAGACCGCATTCAACGGAGAGCGACTCATATCGTCGGTTGCCAGCGTATTTCAGATCAGCTTTTGACTCCTTGGCACTGCGTAGAGATGTAGCCTCGCTTTGCATTTTTATCGCTTGTATAACGGAGAGTGTTCCGAGGAATTGTTCGGGTTGATCCCAGCTGCATCTTTCCGCCATCGTCCTACGCGACAATATTTCCATCCTCACCACTTAGATGGTTGGCAGTCCACAACCGTGCGTTTTTCTAGAAATTTCCTGCCTCGCACGACTGAACTATGGAATAAATTGCCGCATGGAGTATTTCCGGACCGATGCGATCTTCAAACCTTCAAGAAAAGAGCGTACTGGCACCTGAAAGGCCGGCAACGCACTTGTGACTCCTCTGGTGATGCAAGTGTCTATGGGTGATCGCTTACCATCAGGCGACCCGTCTGCTCGTTTGCCCCTTATGCCATAAAAAAATAAAATAAAATAATAATAATAATAATTAAGAAAACAAAAAACCCGACTGCTTTAAAAAACTAAAAAGAAAAAAACAAGTCCAGTACCTACCCTTGTTAAGTTATAATGGAAATGTTTTATGATTCATGATCGATACTCACATAAGACAAATAATAAATTCTAATGTGGAACATAGCGATTTTAAACAGTCGGGACCCATAAGAAAACTAGATCGACGCAAATCTTCCCAAAAATGGGTCCCGACTGATGGGTAGGTACTGGACTTGTTTTTTTCTTTTTAGTTTTTTAAAGCAGTCGGGTTTTTTGTTTTTTTAATTATTATTTTTATTTTATACTTTTTAGTTAAAATTATAATTCAGTAAATTTCGCAATCTTTATCGTGGGGGTTATTGAGAAGCTTGCACAGATTTATTACAATGAAATCAAAATTTTGTGAGAACGGGTTGCTAACCAACTTTAAATCGTTATAGTTCCTAACTGGTCATTCAAAATTAAAAATGATCAAAGAAACCTAACAATGATTTTCAAATCCCAATTCAATGATATCCGACTTGTACGTCGATTTTAATTTTTTTCTTTTTTACAATATGGCGTCTTAATATCGCAATTTTGAGTTTTCATCATTTTAATGTCTTTAGTGACATTTGCCCAATTAAGACGAATCGATTGACGTAAGAATCATCAAAATCGGTCCACGCGTTTGGTCTCTACAGTGGCAGATAGGAACAAACATACATACATACATGCAGTCGGGTAAAAAGGAAAGAGTGATATGCATCTTTCGCTCACCGAGATACTTAACACTCTTTTAGTTCACTAGTTCAGTTTAGTTCGCTTATGGTTTTATCACTCATTCGCTCACTGAGCTATTGAGAAGAATGCAGTTCGCACCGTTCGCGGGTTTGAATATTGAATCACCTCCCGGTATGACATTTCACTCTATCGGAGTGAGTGATTGGGTGAACTACTGAACTGCCATGAATCTGTACTGAACTAAGAGTAAAAGAGTGATACGTACTACCTGCAATGATATACTTCATTTGCATCATTCATTCGCGAACTACACTAATCGACAACATAGTTAGCTCAGTAAGACTTCTGTTATGAGTACTAGACGAAGATATCTATAGTACTATGAAGTTGAATAAATAAAGTAAAGAAACAACACAAAAAAAATAAGTAGCAAAGAGAACTCATAAAAATACACGTGATTTAGCGAGGCGGTAGAATCATCAAAAATCACCAAGGGGTGAGCCCTTTCGAGCTATTAGGTTTTCACCCTGTGGCAATCTTGGTTTAAGTAGAATTAAATTTGGAAATATCTCCCGCTCACAAATAATACAAAACTGCAGACGCGCAAATTTCTCAGAAATGGCGTGATCAAAGTCACTTCATAAAGGCTGATGCCGCTAAAACATCAATATAAAATTGGCAACAAAACCGCAACATCAACATACTTTTCTGCAGTATTTTTTAACCCTAACACATCGAGTTAAGATCTATATCCAAAATTAATGAAACAGCTACTTGATATCTTTTCCAGTTCAGGACATAATATTATTATCTACATAAGCTAAAATGCTCCCAATTTCAATCTTAACACATCAAAGTAAGATCTCAAATTTGAATCGTTTGTAAACTGATTTCTTTTTAAATTATAAGAAAGTTCCCAGAAGGTCCAAAAGAGGTCTAACTTGTGGACCGTTGATGTCTTTTGTATGGGGATGACGTATGCTGACGGTATACCAATTAATAAGGAATTCAAAATCAGTCAAGTGCTAGTCTGACGCGCTCACCGAGGGTTCTGTGCCACCACATACCATCGACCAAAGAACGTTGTGTTTTTTCTTTCAGCTTGGAATCGTTAACGCAGTCTAACTCATGTTTGATCAGTTTTTATTATTTGTTGTTATATTTCAGATTTAGAAGTAACTACATCCATTTCTACCTTATATTGAAGTTTTTACGATAGAACAAAAAAGCACATTACTTTTATTAAAACCCCTCTATGTTCACCAACACCAGATAAGTGTGTTAATTTACCGCCCTCGCCTTTGGCTCGAGCCGCAAATACACACGTTCTGAGATATTCTGTATTTACTTATCTAGATTTACTGCCACGATTATATCGACAGTTACCGTAGCCGGTATTGAGTTGGCTTCAAGTAAGGAATATAATTCTTAAACGCTTCGAAGGCAATACCAATAAAATTTGTTACATTGATTGTAAAGTATAGATAATTTCACATGAACTGGCACGAATTGATTGAACGAGTGAATGAAATGAGAATGTGTGTCGAATAAGAATAATTAAGGGTCATACTCATTTTTAGTATGAGTTAGCGTTATGCGTCTTTCCTGTGGACACCCGGAAGTTAAGGGCTTTAAATACAATTTTTTCCTAGTGCCCTATAGGCGATGTACAAATTGATCAATACTCTAGATCTAAGCGATAAAAATATCAGTTATCAAGCCCTTAACTATTGCGTTGTCCACAGGAAAGACGGCTAAATTCTAGAACACGTATGACCCTTAAATACTTTAATATCTATTGTGATATAGATACAAGTCAAAGCGCAAAGAAAAATACGATTGCTCTCGCACGTGGTCACACCAGGAATCGAACCTGGTACCTTTCGATTACGCGTCGAACGTGTTGACCTCTTCACTGGCGAGCACTGTGTCGTATTTTTCTTTGCGCTTTGACTTGTATCTATATCACAATATAGATAATAATGTGGTCCTAATTTTACCCACATTAAAAACACAATATTGGTGTTTCATATAAAAATAAATAGTTTATTTTATTTATTTATTAGACACACCAACAAAACACAAACAAATATCAATATACAGGGACCACGTCGAGCCTGTACCTCAATTACAGGTGTGCAAGCATTCACAATAATAGCCGGTTACACATTAATTTAAATACTAGATAGTTGACTAAACATTTGGTTGACCAAAGAAGTATTTACTAGGTTACTAAAATAAAGTAACCTGTAGTCGATTTTTTTATTGCAGTAAAATATGCATACTGAAATTGACCGATGGCGTGAACAGGTCTGTAATAGATAGTTCATTTTCTTAAAAAACAAAAGCGTGCAAACTTACACGTATTTTCGATTTTTCTTATAAATTAGAAACTTTTTTTTTCAGAATGTGTGATATATTGTTTTATATTTGATTTTACAACGTCCGACACTCGCATATTGACTTGTGACATTAGTTTCATTCAATATTCGTGCCAGCCCTTTTGAATCCGCCTATACCTAGCAACTAATATTCAATTCTCATGTCACGACACACGCTACTTTTTTCGACCTTACTGTGTTGGGTTAGACTTTGAATTTGTATAAAGCGCATATCGGAATTGCAGGGAAAGTAGAGGAGTAATATCCTACGAAGGCTTTCGTATAGCTTAGAAAATTTGCTATTGTCGTATAGATGTTAAATGCCATGCTTGCCCTACTAACCAAATAAGAATATTATCCAACCGCTACTACTTAAATATAAATCTGGAAGTTTGTTATGATTATTTGATATTTGAATTTTTACATGGTTAGGGGAAACCGGGTAACGTTTGGCTGTCACACGACGGCCATAACAGAAAATAAACGAATGGATAAGTTCATCGACCGGTGTCGAAAGATCCTGAGAGCTTTATCTGTGAGGTAGATATAGCTCTCGCGATATTTCGACACCGGTTCGTAGTGCATTATGGCCGCTGAAACAACCTTATTCGGTCTCCCCTAAACTTCACACATAGATAGTTCTTGTCATCGATTATATAACAGGGGTACTTTAACTCGGCAAGGCGGGCGACTTTTTATCTAATGGCTAATTTGGAACATCAAGAGCGACCTAACGTTTGGCTAAGTTGGTAGCACAACGGCTTACGAACTGGCGGTCCCGGAGTCGAATCCTGGCTAGGGCAAGTGTGATGAGCACGAATGTTTGTTCCTGGGTTTTGGATGTTTTCTATTTATTTCAGTATTAAATGTATCTATATACAATAAATTGTGCTCACATGCGCATATATTCATGCAGTTTCCACAAAAAAAATACGCCTGAAAATACAACAAACCATCACCAGACAGTAAAATTCTCGAGAGGTGTTTCGCCTCTCTACGAGGCATCATCAGGAGATGCAGGAGATGTTGATGTTCCGGCGTCCACCCGAGAAGACAATCCTCGGGTTAAGTCTCGGGTTACTTCTCGGGTGGACTTCCCTAAGGATCTCTCTATGCTGCGTCGTCCTGTACGCGGTCGCCACTCGAGAACCTTTCAGTCTCAGCGCCGATGGCCGCTGAGACTGAAAGGCTACGAGCAATGTGCCCCGCCCACTGCCACAAGTCTAGCAACTCTCTGAGCTGGTCATGGTCAGTTTCAGAATAAAATTAATCTTTGGTCGTCCGTTCGTGTGCTCAGGCCCTTACTGTTACGGTGAATAGTAAATAACGATCTTGTATCCACTAAACGTCATTTAACACCCTCTTAAACATCGCTTAACTTTAACGGTCGGTTAAGAGTTAAGACGCCAATAAAACGGCCTGTTGGTTACAAATAACCACGTCACCTCTATACTATTATAAAGTTGTAAAAAATAATGTCGGTACATTTAAAATATACTTATAAAAAGTGAAAGGTATTATTTCAAGATCACTGAATCGTTTTTTTATGATACGCGGGCATTCAGACATGGGTAGAGAATACTTTTTACCTGATTCAGCTGAACTAAAAAAAGAGAGTTGTGAATTTTCTCATCCGCAAACGAAAATGGGACTAGAAGTTACCCTTCTAGTGCTGAGTAAAAATCTTGACAGTGGCTGTTTTGGCCAAAAATAGCATTTCACATTATTTTTTCATAACGTTACTCCTTTTTTACCCGATTGTGACATGAAGGAGGGTTTTGTTTTTCGAGTGTACAGGTATTGTGAGAGTTATTATACCTTCAAGAAGCGTTAAAAATATATAAGGTCAGGTGGGGTAAGAGAAACAACGGGGTAAGAAAAACGTTGTAAATGTCATACTGAAAACTGACATATGTGTCAAAGGAAATAGAGTTGGGCCACTTGCATGGATACTCTTTCCCTACGAAATAAATTATATTTCCCTGACCGTGGCGTATAAGACTTAACGATACATGTTTATTGAATCACAGTCAGATTAATTGTTCTATTCTCATACAAAATAACAGGAAAGACGGATGATGTACGATAATAATTTAAAATATAATTTTTAACAGCCTGCCTAACCCGCCTCTAAAACAACCGGTGAAGGTTTAACCTTCACAGTATGTATGTATGTCTATATCTTTAGCACGTTCTGCAGCTTGAACAGCTTGAATGATTTTAACGTATGAGGTTTGTCTTGGTTAAGGGAGTAGCATGGGCTAAGTTTTTAAGTACAAATATTGTCATAGATAAGAGTTATTTAGAAGAAATGAGTGACGGTTGAGTTCGTTTCGGCTTTCTTCTCTACAATGGTCGCCTCTCCGGAAATGCCGTACAATCAGACTTGTAAAAGAACCCTTGCGGCCTCTTTAAAGAATAAACATCATTATTTCATTATGTTCCAGTCGTTTTTTTTTGTTTGATATTATAATTGTTATACCTACAAACACACTGTCCTAATTCAGATATGTAATTTTAAAATGTTACAAATATCGGATCTGGATAATTATCTGATATACAATTAAACAAAAGGTTGAGATTTGGTATACGTAGTGGGATTAAAACAAAAATAGATAGAAGTTTGGTCCATGTATGTTTAAACGATGTAAGTTATTTGAAAAATCATGCCTTCGGTTTCAATACGTGAGGAAAATTTGTATAAAAATCATCTAATTAGGCAGTCGCCTTATAATAGAATTGTATTTAACTTTTCTGTCCTCACTGACTGGTTGTCTTCTCAAAGTAGCTCCTAAATCCTTAAACCTTAATGTATTATTTTGAATTCCTATATAGAGATTCGCTAAGTATAGATTGTTGTAAATTCATACGAAGGCGAAGCCACATACAAAAAATTGTGAGAGATAATCGCAAGAATCAGAGAAAATGTTATAAAAACCTTCTCGTTTATAAAGTTATATAAGCAATATAGTTACACATCTTCATTCTCATAGGCGTAAAGATACGTGACAATATATTTGGCGCTTTGAATGCTATTTGATGCTGACTGTACCTAAACTAAACGCGCGTCGCAAGCCGTAAAGTGTAGTATTTATATACGAGTAGGAGTGGGTTGAAGACGTAACGTGTCGGTTTACAAGCTTTAAACTTGGAATATACCTACTAAGTACGGAGCATAAAACATGGCCAGCCCGACAGTTTGACATGGGACATGTTGGTCCAATCCTTGGGTAAAATACTGATCTCAATGTAGAAACCGATCTTAAATTTGAAGTGAAAGAGATTGCTAAGCAATATTTGGTGCCTGAATAAGGACTTCCTAGTACGTAGGTAGTTAGTTTACAATATATTTCTACAACCAAAACTAATCTAAAGCTATCAAATAGTGGTCCCCGTGGCGATGTTCCCAAGATGCATGCGGCATTTCCTTGCTGTATTGCTATACTAATGCGTGGGCCGAGAAAACCGCCAGCCTTTTGGTCGCCGGTGGCATCGACGAGCTGTTTCTGGAGCTCCTTAAAAAGCACATGCTTGGACCCCATGGCCCGAGGCCAACGGCGTGTGATCATATAGACACAAAGGCACTGCCTACCCTGAATAATCATGGCTCCATACAGGGACAAAGAAACTGCCTACCCTGAAGCCCTGAACGACCATGGCTCCATATAGGAACGGCAAAAACTGCCGATACCTTGCTCAAAAACCCCGTACACGCTACTGCCCGAGAGTCTCGTCACCGATAGCCACAAACTGGAATTGTGAGCCAATATCCTCATCTTTTGAGCGTTTTATAAAAATACATAGTTACTTCGTGTTCAGGTTTCCCACTTTTTCTATAATCCCTCTGAATGACATATCAATCATCAGAACAACCTAAGCTATATAAGATAGGAGGACGAAACTTAAAACGCATATTCGTTAGAAATTAGAGAGGTGGACTATGAAGGGATTTTCAAAAAATCTTCTCCTAAAAGATTGAAACGGGAGATGAATGTTTGTATGAAAATTCAACTAGTGGATTAGAGTTTGTATCTCGCCTTGATCGAGTCACGGGCTCATACGTCCCGGGTTTTTGGGAGGCTTGCGTGGGGATTAGGACAACACGTAGAGCCCCTTTCGGGAAGTTTTCTGTGAATGTGCTCCTGGGACTCGCTCCTGAGCAAATCAGTAAGAGAGTACCTTCAGCAGGTCCCAGCAGATGTTAAAACTATTTTTTTATTACATTTTTAGGAAAGATAATAAGGCTATGAGGACGTAGTTTAGATGGACACTTTGTTAGACCTATTGCGATTAGACTAATTATTAATTTAGTTCAATCTATTTGATGTAAATCCCGGAGTCCAGTTTAAAATCCAATTATAATGTATAGGCTTTCGACAAATGGTGTCTGTGAATGAGAAACCAACTCGAATCACCCACGTCAGACAAATCACCCAACCGTCCCCCGACCGTCCATCGGGTCACTAATCCGACCGTGTATCGCGACCATATTGTGTCAAGTACATGTGTTAGGTACTGGGTAACCTGATGAGTTTCGCTTACTGCGGTTGCTCACGGCGCAACATCGTGACGTGTAGATCTTATCTACAAGTCTAGCACAAAATGACATTTTTAAAGAGGAAAATGGCGGGATTTACGGCCTTCTGTTATGGAGGGGATATCTTATCAGCTAAAAATCTGAGGCAGATCGTGACTATGGGATTTCTGAAAATGGATTTGATACTAGAAATGCCGGTCTGTATGGTTCGCTTTTTCATGGTGTTATCCTTAGTTTATACGCAAAATTGCGCGGCTAAATATGGTTAAAAGTTATAGAAAAACACGAGTTATTTTGACCGTGTTTAATGCAAATAAAATACGAGTAGCATTAAAACAATTGCACTGCATACGGCGCCAGTTTAGCTACTTGCATACGTACGAATTTCATTTTTTTGTCATGAAGTTAAAAATAATTGTTTTATTTATGTCTCTGTTAACAAAAATAAAGAAATAAGTTCGAAAAAAAATTAATTATGTTTTAAAATAATTTGGACTTTAGCTTTAGTTTTTTGTAATGCCACTTTACATATTTTTGCCAGCGAGATTATACATATCTAAGTATATTGCAGATGTTATCTTCAAAGAAGCCGAACATGATCCGATAACTTGATAAGATAAATATAAAAATATACCTATACGTTCAAATATAAAGCAATATATTAACGGATTGACATGGTTAATTAGACGTCATTAGAACCTTTGATTTGGCATAGGTAATCAATTTTGTAAAATATATAATTTACAGAGAAGTTACTTTGTTTTTTAATTAAGTATAATTCAAACATCATACATATGTCCGTTATTTTATCTGTTTTGTTTACGGTAACATAATTTATAAGCTCATAAGTTAAGCATCGCAGTATAATCGAAAAAGTTGTGAAGGATCAATTTAAACATGGAAATCGTGTCAAAATTGCAAGTATCCATTACGTGTCATAAAACTCTCAAAAAGGCAAATTTACTTTTAAAACTGTATCAAACTTAACTAAAGTAAGCAAAAAAATAACAAATATACTTACTGTTAATTTCGAAACGTAACACAAACACGAAAACGTAACTTAAGGATACGAAGCTTGCAACGTGCGTAACGTGCGTATTGGCCGGGAAGCGTGACAACATTGCGGGCGCGAGACGGCCACAAGCGTATATAGCGGGTGCCCGGCGCTGCGATTGGCCGAGCGTCGGCGCGCCCGCCTGACTCATGCTACGTCACGGAGTGGAAACCTTAAGGGGGCTACCTGACCTCATCATCATCAACCTGAAGCAGTTAACTGCAGCATACTTAAGTCACTTCAAGCAGAGGCTCTCAGAAGTCATCTTCAACTTGTATGTGGTGAACATAAGGTAGGGCTGGCAGGTCTTAAAACTGAAGAGCCGGACAGACCAGCCAATTTAGCCGGATATTTTGGTAAAAAAGCCCACCCTTAATTTTTTAGTCTTAGTATAACACGATAATTCTTTATTTTTTATCATTTACCATACATTTTTCTTAAATTTAATATACTGGTCATACTGAGCAACTTTTACTATGGGGCCAACCACAATCGCGAAAAAAATCAGCTGTAGCACATATTTCCGATAGTTAACTAATAATTAGCTATCAATTAACTCATAATAAGCTGATCTTATTTCACGATTTCTTGGTTGTCCTTATAGTAAAAGTTACTCAGCGTGACCCTCCCCATTACTCCTGTCGCTCCCGCTCATGACCGCAAACCCAAAGTCACCCAGTATTTAGGTAAAATTTGATAAGTTAGGCTTTTTAAAAAAGCCGGACAGACCGGACAGGCCGGACACCGTCTGATTTGGCCGGACACGCAACTAAAAAGCCTGACCGTGTCCGGCTTTATCTGGAGGCCTGCCAACCCTACACATAGATATCTACTGTACTTATTTCACATTCTCTGACTTACTCGTAACTTTTCGGGGGCTTTCAATCATCATCATCTGCCTATAGCAGTCCACTGACAGTTGACAGGACTGGATGGTCGCTGTCGGCTGCATTCATCCATACTTAATGTTCGTGCATGCCGCTCTCCGTGGCGCCACATATGGTCTCACCGGAAGATCAGCGCTGGCTCCCGAGCCGGGATTATGCCGAGGTGGGACCATTTCAGGGCATAGTTTAATTGTTATTTTTTACTTTTTTTTTTTGTAATTTGTTTATGTTTTTTGTCTATGCGTCGGAATAAATTTATTTTCTTTCTTTCTTTCTTTCTTTCACTGCTGGACACAGGTGCAAGAGTGCGCCAATCTTCAAATATTTTCTGAATTTCCCTGACCCATTTGTGCGTCACCATCGGGGATGGGGTTTGGGGATTTTCGGTCAGACAGTTCTACAAGCCATCGCCATGAACTTGCAGCATTCTACAGCTACAGTAAGTCTCTTCAAGTTATGGGCAAACGGGGCAAACCTGAGTTGGAAAATGGAACTCGCTATATTCAAAAACATTTCGAAACAAAACAAGGGGAACAGAAAGTAAAATTTTTGGTGTCTGTGAAATTTCTCCAAGCATTTCTAGGGTTCCGATTTCGGTGGCTGCACAATTTTTGATATTTTGCTAAATTTTCATGGCATTTTCAATTATTATCTAAAGACAATTTTGTTACACCGAAGTTAGAGCCACGGAAGTGTTAAAAAAATGTCCTGGCCTTGACAGCAAAACTCGTAGTCTTCACGACACCTCATCTATACTATTATAAAGCTGTAAAAATAAAATGGCTGTACATTGAAGATATTTTCAAAATATAATGATTGTTACGGACTATTTGGAGGTCGCTAAATCGAAAAATATATTCGTTGTGGCTTCATCACGCTAAATCGGTTGAACGGATTTGAACTATTTTTGGTGCACGGGTAGCTGGGTATCTCCAGATAGTTATAGGATACTTTTTACCCGACTATTCTAAAGAAAAAAAGAGGGGTTATGACTTTTTCTCCCCCGCGAACAAAGTTGTGGGGGGCGCCTTCTAGTCCGGGATATTTGTGAATGCAATTTGAACACGGTTCTATTACATTCATTACGTTTTCGGTAGTTAATCTGGCACAATGCAAAATTTCATCATATTGCCACAACAAAGCTCTTAAAATGAATTCATGTTCATTTTCATTCAAATAAATACTACAAAAGTATGCGAAGATGCCAGTTGAGAGGGTATAAATGCTCTTAATTAATTTCAATCTAAAAATGTCCTTCCTGCAAGACTACTTAGTAGGTATTTTCCATTTTCATCAGATGACAAGTCCATCTAGTCATAAATAGATGTAATTATAAACGTCTAGACAGAAGGAATATCTTGTAGGTAAGTTTCCCGACGTCCGGTAATGATGTCCGAGAATTATGGCATTACATAGTAAATGCTACAATTATTTTAATTGTTGAGAATATTTCCGCGGAAGGAGACGTCTCAGGTGTCTCGTTAGCACGCATTGGTTATGATATACCTGAAGTCTTTACGGTAAAAAAAACTGTCACATTACCCGTGTGGGTTGAGGGCATAGATTGCACAACTTCAGACTGATTTATGATGCATTAAAAGAGTTGCATATATTAAAATGAGAAATTGGGTGGACCAACTTTTTTTGCTGTTATTCTGTCCTGTGACTCAGGAGAAAATAGTGACGAGTTACATAAAAAAATGCTAATAACCTAGGCTGAACTGACGAGATGGCCCCTTGAAAAATGAACCCGTATTGGCTAGAAAAAACATTTTTCTTGCCTTTATATCGTTTAAAATTACGATTTTAAGACTACGGTTTTAAAGAGTGATCCAGGAGAGGTAACCAATGGTAACGACGTGCAAGTAAAAGTTGATTGACCCAATTACAAAATATTTTCTTTTGTTTCCGCAATTATCACTTATTTAAATAAAACAATTTAAACAGATTATATCTCGTATATTATCTCATTTGAGTTCCCAACGTTTCGGAAGCTTTTCAGCTTTCTTGTTCACGGGTCGCGGATTTAAATGAGAAATTTTAAGTTTATTTTTTGAAATTAAAAAATCACCAAAGGTTTTCATAAAGAACCGTTGCTGACAATCGAATTCATACCAAGTCCGCAGCTCATTCCACATTCTCAAAATTCGTTGTATTATTTTATATTCATGACGACCGGTTTAGCTCAGTGGGAGTAACGTTGCCTGCTAAGCTGAGGTCCTGGGCTTAAATCCCGGTAAGGACAAATATTTGTGTGATGAGCATAAATATTTGTTCCTGAGTCTTGGATGTTTTCTATGTATATAAGTTATATATCTATTAAATATATCGTCGTCTAGTACCCATAACACAAGCCTTTATGAGCTTACCATGGGACTAGTTCGATTTGTGTAAAAATTGTACCTGTAAAATTTATTTATTATGTTGTGAACGCAGGTTAAAGCTCCCTTGGTGGGAAATATAGTGAATGAAATATAACGCTTAATAATTGATTTTCAGCTGGGCACTTTCCTGTAGTCAACATAAATAATGTCACACTTGCAGGTAAATGTTATTTCTGAAAATACGTAGAATACATTCATGAATACTTCCTTTTAAGCTTTTGGCGATTTTAAAATGATCAAAAACTAAAAATAAGGAGGCAATTTGACCGTATAAAATTATGACGTCATAATCCTTTTTTCCTTTCAAACTTCATAGTTTTTTACCGTTTTGACAGTTCATAAAAAGGAACTGATTTGATCCGTCAGTCAAGTACCCTATTTGTGAAAATTCCGTAATACATTATACTAATAAGTCAATGGTAGAGTTTAGTGAATAATTAATCTGGCCATCGACGTCATAGCCACGGAAATGACCTATTTCTTAATTAGATCGCAGTACATAAATAGAAAAGCGGAATAATAAGTTACTTGGGCAGGAGATCCGTTGAAAAAAACTTTATGTTGGCACCCATTCGGAGACTTTATCAGAGCATTCCACGTTAAACGTACAACAAACACGGAAAGTCTTCCGAACAATAACAAATAATTAAAACGTGTTTCCACGCGCAATTTGCGAGCTTTGACCCATGCGGAATATTTACAGATACATCCAGGCAGTGTTGTGGCACTTGTGGCTATTGTATACAGGGTAAAATCGGAGACGTGATCAAAAATCAAATTTTGCGGCACAGTTTGGTGACCCATAAAAGTTTCTCTCATTACTGAAAGAAAAATATAAAAGAAACGAGATCGTGATAGAAGAAGAACACGATGGCCAAATAAACTTGTTACTTTTTTTTGTTTTAGTTTGTGTTTGCGTTAGAATAAATCTTCCTTTCTTTCTTTTAAATAATGTAAGAGACTAATCGGAGGCTGACAGCAAGGAAAAACTTTTTCTCATGAAATAACTACACAAGGGTCGACATATAGGCAGATTGGTCACCGATGTCTGGGATGGCACTGGCATATGAAGAAGAAAATGCAAATTGACGGCCTGACTGGCTATAGACACAATCGACACAATTTTTTTTTCAAGGACTTTTGCCACTAACTTTATGAAGTTAATAATGTATTAATCAGTCACCCTGTCAATTCAATGTGTAAAATGACGATTGACACTGACATCATGTCGAGTGGTCTAGACCAAACTTTATGAAATGATATTATTTTCATCTTACAATCGGAAATTAGCTATTAATATCGGAGCTATAATCTTGGACACACCAATATAACTTTAACCTTTAATGTTACATCACGACTTGGCATTGCTGATCACGACTGTGACTTCACCCTGTACCGTGGACGTAGCAACAAATTAACGTTACGTATCCTAAGCAAAAAACTGCTGGATACAGCTTAATTCAACAAACTCGTAATTCATATTTATGTAGGACGCCATTTGAATCCAAGTTTACGCATGACAAAGTTCAATCTACGAAGCCAAAGGAGTCATTTATTGATTGAAAATAGTTTCAGGAAAACAATTAGTATTGGTAAAATTGTTGGTAACGTTTTTAATTGGTTTTATGGTAGCCTTTCATATGAAAATGTCAATCAAGTTACGAGAATCAAGAACGAAAGCAAACGTTCGTTCCAGTGTGTTCGGCGTTCACGTAATTTTAATTAACTGCCTGAAAAGCTCGTATAGTTCAGTGTGAAATCATGAAATGGCTTCTAAATGATTATTTGTTTGATTTGGTTATTACAATATGTATATGAATAACAAAGGTAAGGCAGAGGGAACATTGTGATAAATAATGAACCGGTAAGAAAACCCCGATCTTAAACAAGAAAAAAAACGGATAAACTTTAAAAAAATACGTATCTAATAACTATATACTATAAATATGCCACACACAGACGCGCAGATACAGAGTTACACAGATACAGTTGATTGTCCGCGACTGAAGTGAGAAAAGTTTTTTTTTCATGTGACGAGTGACAAAAGGCAGACGAGCCACCTGATGGAAAGTAGTTCTCGTCGCCCATGGATATGTGCAACACCGGAGGAATCGCCCATATTTTTCCAACTTTCGTAAGAAAAATTATTAATCAAGTTCAAGGTTAGTAATCAAAATTGTAACTGAATATTATGATATATTTTATTACAACATTATAGTGCAATAAGGACCACTGGGCTATGCGTCTATGTGATAAATGCGTCTTTGCATTAGTAACAGTGCCAAGCATTAAGGGGCTGCAAGCTTAAATGTTCGATTTTTCATGGTTTTTGTTTTGTATCTAGCCCCTGGAATGACCAAACTAACTTTCGAAGTATGGTTAATATGATAGTTTAGTTTCTATTTAACACTTTCTTGCTATCGAACATTAGAATATATTTCTATGTTATTAATTATGGATTTTTACAGAGCGGTCTATAAAAATGAAGTATGCGTATCTAGTCTCTCAATAAACCTTCGATAGACTCAAAACTTATGCCCAATTGTTTATTATGAAAAGACCTAACTTGCTACGCAAGTATTTTCTTAAAAAACGTGTATTTTTAAGAAAAGCGGCAAAAACTGGTTTTTCGTCGTAAAAATAATAAAGTTTGATGGGATTTATCTTGGTTTCGGTGACTTTTGAAGATAAACTGAAATAGTATTTTGGTAAAGATGGTGGCTGTCAACATGATGAGACATATACAACACAGAAAAGCGATGAGCTACAGATCGAAGGTTTTTCAGAGCTGTAAGCCTCTTAAGCGGGGAAGTGAGGGGAAGTAAGCGTCTCCGTTCTGATTCAATTTGGGCAAAAATGCTCTCGTATGTCTGACTGTTCGGCTGTTCTCATCTACATGGGCCCCCTTTGATAAACGCTTGTAACATGTATTACAAGCGGCAGTCTTTTTTTAATACATATTGTTGGAAAGGGATAGCGTTAGTAATACAAGTTACAAGCTTTTATCAAACGGGGCCCTGTACGCCTACCATGAGTTCGGCACGAGCGAGTATCGAGCGCTCGATTACGGTCTATCTCTTTCGCACTATTAGCGCGTGCGAGAGAGGTGCACTGACTCTCGATACGAGAAACTCGCTAGCGCCGATCGTAAACTCAGCTCATGGTAGGTACACAGGTGGCATATCTCAACCAATCCTCGTGGAACTTAGTGAAGAGGTCCGATAATTATATTTGAAATTTTTATGTCGATTCAGTTTTTGTTTCTTTTTTTAATGGCGGAGATATGGGGTTGAAAGACTCGCAAGGTCTACAGCTTATAGAGCCAGTAGTATTAGATCGTTCTGCGAGAAACCTGTAGGTAAGGATACAGGGCAAACGTTACTGGGACTCGTGTCGAAGTAGTTAATTAACATGTAAATAAACATGTATTGTAGTAGTTAATTTAATTTGAATGACATCTTTTTGACATACATTGATGTAGTTAATTTAAGTCAAATGACATCGTTTCGCTATTTGCAATAGTTAGTTTAATTTAAATAGCATCGTTTTGACATATACTGTGTTGGTAATAATTATTTAATCCCGATATGCATGGACGGCCTCGTCATAGAATAAGACAAGTGTTTAGTACATAAGAACTAGCATTATACGCCCTATTAGGGTGTCATGTATCTACTACCTACAATTAACATCTCCTGTGATAAACATTACCTGTAATGTTGAATAAATGAAATGAAATAGTAAAGAAACCCACTTAACACGATCGTTTTGTTTTACTCCAGTCGACCTTACTTTCTGTACCTGTACGAACTACGGGCAGTACGTAAGTGCATTATAATACGGGGTTTTACGCAATTGTGTTTTTTTTTTTACTTGGAGTTTTTTCCATGTATCCTGTTAAGTATTAATAGAGGTGCATGTTTTTTAGGGTTCCGCGTATATTGATGCAATTTCGAGTATATGTGTCTTGTATAAGCCGCTACTTAGTTTGGTAGTTAAATAAAAAATAAACACATTACCCTCCTTTGCGTCGCACAGTCGAGTAAAAAATAAATTTTCTACGAGGCACTTTGTTCTTTTGTAACAGAATCTGTTTTTTTTTTGCATAAATCAACATGTGGCATATGTCGACAGTTCTTTATAAATACTTTAGAGTTTTTAATTTTGGTGATTAAGTATGGGTATATTTTCGGAAATAATTGCTCCGAAAGTAGCTTAAATTGTGTCCCCCCTTCCCCTTTTCTATCTATACCAAACCGTATGTCCAAAAATTATGAAATAATTACAAAGGTAATATTACTTTTAACGAACTTTTTTACAACCATGATCATGTTGCCAAACAGTTCGGATATTCCGCGTTTTTGGAGTTATTGCTGAAAATATTTTATTCATCTGTAGTGCATTTTTTATATGAACGGCTGCGGAACCCTACACTGAGCATGGTCCGATATGCTCGTGGCTGGCTTTTTTTATATCCTTATAACTACTAAGACCGCTTCCTAGTATAGTATCTACCTAAGTGACTAAGAATTTTCCATTTATAGAGCACCTGGTAATCTCTATTAAATATGTTTGGATTTTTTGGGTATTTGGTTTTTCTCGTTCAATTTAATATGAAATTAAGCATGAAGTTTTTGTTAAATCTGCTTATTTTTTTTATGGTTTAAAATAGTTTTTGGGAGGAAATCAATAGTTTTTTTTAATAACTTCCTGGATTGAATCTTTTGCAATGATAATTTATCATGAGAAGCCTTTCAGTGAGCCCATAGTACACACGAATCATGAATATTTTTACAAGCTTTTTTTAAGTTGCAATGTTTGTATGACCTTGTCCGGGTCAAATCCTGCAAGTTAAATTTAACCCCCTTCCTGGTTTCCGATTGAGCTAAATTTTGGCATATTTATGTAAGTTTGGTGAGATGCAGTGTTATGGTACCCTCGAACTGGTCTGATGATGGAGCCGGAAGGTTGGAACCACCTGTCGGATCTGGAATCTTTAGAATAGTCTCGACAAGTAGTTGATGAATGTTTAAGCAGAAATACAGTAGGCAATAAAAACGTGTCACAAAAATCAGATTTGATAGAAACTTAAGTACCTAACATTGTTGGATCATATTCGAAGAGCATCGAGTCGCATATCGATCACTCGGTTGCCGCTGCGCAGCAATTAACGCATAGTCAATTGCAGCGAGTGTTGCATCAGCCTGCGCGCGCGCCGCTCACCGGCGGATCTACAAAAAGCTACGCCGGCCCAGTAAACTTTACTATTTTACAGTGGGAGCTACTCGGGATACGGGTGGTTTTACCATCTGTATTTACTTTTTAGTAGACTCATATCATGGAGTATAGAAAAGGTAAGGAGGCATTAATCTTCAGCAGTTTTCTACGGTTTATACTCCATACATATGTCGATCGGGGTTTGTTTTATTTTATTAACCGACTTCAAAAAAGGAGGAGGTTCTCAATTCTAACTATTTTTTTTTGTATGTATGTTAACTCGATATCTCCGAGAACCGTGAACCGATTTTCATTTTTTTTAATCGAATGGGTATAACTCCGAGTTGGTCCCGTTGGCACTAAGTCGGGATCTGATGATGGAATTTTGGAGAAATCGAGGGAACTCTTCAAATGTTATAGGGACATGTACGGCGCTTTCGGTAAGTTATTGATAAAGTCAAGAATTTACATACAGTAAATAGGATTTGGTGTAAGGAAACTGATGATGAACACCACAGATGGCCACTAGAACTTTACTTCTAAACGGCCAGTGTTTCGAAGGTAGCGATTAGATGTGCCGATTCGGATAGTTAAATTACTAGGAGGAAACAAATGTACATGGTGCTATTGAATACGGTACCATAAAACTGGTCTGATGCTGGAACCGGAAAGTACCCTACAGAACACGGTAACCAAACAACGTAACCGAGTCGTGTTTGGTGTTACTGGAATTGTCCTGACAAGCATTCTGAGTACAGAAGACTTGTTTTTTAATCGACTTCTTAATCGATATTTATTACATAATAACAGTACAATATCTACATAACAGTTCTGGTGCTTAGACGGAAGTATTACAATTTAACACGTACCTAATTATGTTTTATTTATTTACAATCATTATTTATGCTTCTGGGTTAATTATAGAAGGCATCTCCTTAATAATAATACCTATGTCACCTATGTTATAGTTATATAATGTTTCAATATTTAACAATAATGTTTTATACGCGAAATGTTATGTATCTACCTACACCAAAGATATAATATCCTACCGACTACTTTTGTTTATTTATCCATAATATTGTACACGTGAATCAAATATTATGTACGTACGCTAAATTATTACTTACCTAAAAGATGTATTTACAATATTTACATAACAGTTCGATTATTTACCTATAAGAGATATTTACAATATTTTTTTTATTATTTATATATTACAGTTCCGATTGCTTAGGCGAAAGTATTACAATTTATCATTCAGAAAGTGTAAATTGGTGAAGTGGAACTGATGAAGAAGACCACAGAATGCCATCGGAACTCCTCAATGATAAATGATATACTGGTGGCGATAAGATATCTTGATTAATTTAGCTAAGCAACTTCATAGTCACAAACTTAAATGTTCCTGATGAGAATGGTACCATCGAATTTATTTGATGATGGAGCCGGAAGGTAGGCACCAGATCTATGTGATAAAATAATGTATCCTGGCCGTGTTTGGGCTCGTTCGAATCGCCACGAGATACACTTTTAAGTAACGAGTAACTAAAAAGTGCCACCGTGTCACAACTTACCAAAATCGACAATATTCAATATTTTACACATTCTTTATATGGCACCGACGCCAAAATAAGATTAATTGTAGATACTGTATAGATTAAGTATACAAACGGTTACTTGTAAGTAAATTGAAGAAACTGAATTATGGCGTTATTTTTTTACTTTTTAGTTTTTTTTTGGAGTCGGCTATATTATTTTGTTAAAAAGTTTTTTTAAGGCGACTAGTTAGAAGCGGGCCTACGATGGTTACGTTTGTCACGCGATAATAAATGACATAGCTGCTGTCACCTTCTGACACGTATGTGAGTGCGAGAGTGACAGGCGCGCGCGTTATCATATCATTTATCGCGTGATAAACGTGACCATCATACGCCCGCAGGGAAGTTTTTAAGGAGTCACAATTTTGTTCATCATCGTTTACCGAAACAACTATCGGGACAATAATCGTCGAATCAATATCCCACATGGTGATCATTTCGTGAGCTAAGTCAAGGTACTTTGAGCTATTATTTAATTCTTATCTGTTGCAAACTATACTTGATTACAAGTTACGTGGCTGTATTTTAATATCGCTCACACCTCGCATACAGACGCTAATTATCTAACGTTCCGGGGAAGTGTGACACAACTTTGCAAAATTTGTTTAGAAACTTAGTCGTTACATTACAATAATTAGTTAAATGCAGTTCTAAAAGAGTTTTTAACAGGCACTTTATATATCTTTACTATTATAACGTTGTGAGATTGAAATGTCTGTACATTGAAGATATTAACAGTAGAAAAAAATATTTTAAAATATTGTACAGTAACCTTACTTCATTCCGAATCTTTTTTTTTAAATATTTACCTACAATGTACTGACATTTCAATTTTACAACTTTATAATAGTATAGATAAGTAATATTTTCTTCTGTTTCCGCGATTATTACTCATTGAAATAAAACAATTTAACGGATTATATCGCGTATATTATCTCATTTTAGTTCCCGACGTTTCGGAAGCTTTCCAGCTTTCCATGGTCACGGGAGTCCTCCCGGGAACTAAAATGAGATAATATACGCGATATAATCCGTTAAATTGTTTTATTTCAATGAGTATAGATAAGTATTTAGTTTTGTGTTTTTCCTTACTCAAAGATTTTGTTTTCTTCTTTTTTACAAGCTTTTATTTAACTTGCAATGCATATGTAATTATGTAAGTTGTATTTACATAAAACAATACTTAGGGGAGAGTCGGCGATATCGTACCGTTGGTTAAATCGTACCACTGTGAGATTTCCTATAAAACTTATCTTTTTATTTACACTTGGGGCACCAAATACTGCTCCGTTGGTATCACCATCTATAACCTGAATCCAAACTAGCATATAACTAAGCATGAAAGTGAGAGAGCAGAAAAAATATTTCCGTCAGATTTCATATAATCTTTAGTGTTATTGTGTAACGACATCACTGATGATCAAGGTAAGTTAAAAATGCGCGATAAATAGTATTCAACTATAAAATATAAATGGATTTATTGGGTGGTTCTTAGATATAGCCAAATTTTATGGTTATATTTTTATATTCGTTATTTCAAAAAAAGATCTGGTCGTTTAAATCGTACCATTGCTTACTGGCATAGGTACGATTTAAACGACCGAATATTTTATGATGAATATACAAGATCAATTTAAATGTCTGACAGTAAATAATTTCTATTAATACCTAAATTAAACAGTTTACACGCGAAATGCTTGATAGATGCGATTTAAATCCTGATGGTACGAATTAACCGACTCGTCGGCTAAATCGTACCGATGGAAGGCCTTTTGAAAAAGTGAATTTTGAAGATGTTAATTTAATCCCAGAACACTCAACTTGCTATTTAAAGAAGCCGAAATACTAAACTTTTATATGCACTGTCAGCCATATATGTAAGTATTTTCAGAAATAAAATAACCACGAATGAGTAAAAAGTGGTACGATATAACCGACTCTCCCCTACTTAAGTAAATTCGGCGACAATGCTATATTATGATACCATCGAGCTGATCTCATGATGGAGCCGGAAGGTGGTTATAGGACCTCTGTAATAAAATAACGGAATTCCACCTAGTTAGGGCTCTTTAGAATCCAAGTAGCTGAAGGATGTTCAAAGAAAACTACAGTCGCATTGATTTAAACTTACACCATTTTCACAAATTATCAGAACAAAACAAAACGAGGCTTAATCGCGTATTAATATGATAAAGCGATTGGTTCCTTCGGGACTATGGGCGTAACGCGACGTCCGAAACATCGAAAAATTTCCAACGAAAGGTAATTAAATAATTCAAATTTATACGCGATTTAGCCCCGTTTTGTTGTGTTTTGGTAAAAATACAGTAGGCAATAAAAGCTTGTCACAAAAATGTTTTTTTTTATTTCTAATTCAGATACTTATGTTTCACGTTAGAACCAATTAAACAAGAGCTGTTCACATATAACAAGAAATCGTACTTCCAAAATATTAGTCATATTCTCACTTCCCTTGTGTTTTCATGTTACTGAATTCAAAATTGCTTTCCCCTTAGATTCCCTAGTTACCGATCAAAGGTAATTAAATAAAACATATTTATTTATACGCAATTAAGCCCCGTTTTATTGTATTGTGATAAAGAGTGAAGATCGTGTAAGTTTAAATCAATGTCCCTAATAGTGTTAAAAATGTGTTTTAGTTATTTAAGATAAGAATCTGTTATAATATTTTGTGACGTGATAATTTCTACGAAACGATTTATATGTAGCAATATTTGCTGTTTAAATCAGCTATTATAATTCTTAAAATAGACGATGTCGTATCAAAACCTTCCAAATCTTCCAAAACATTTCCTCCTTTTAAACAAATAACGTTTTATTTTTATTTTCGTGTACGTTATCTGTAAAGATCTAAGATCATATTTTGTCTAATATATTACTACTTAAAAGTTACTCTATGTTCTACTGCAAAAATCACACAGTCAAATAACTGATTGCCACTTAATAGTGTTACTGAGTTTTGCGACTGTACGTCACGTTAGTGGCACCGATTTTAAGTATATAGTTTTATTTTTGTTTTCAACCATTTGTTTATTAGTTTACGGTTGACTTCAGCTTTTCAAGATATGCGATTTAAGTCTTTAAATGGCTAAGAGGAGGGATATTATGTCATCATTGAGCAATCCGTTTTAATCTCTGCGTCACTATGTTATCAGTGTTATCAGTTATCAGACAGCGATTGCACTAACTGGAGATAAGACGGTGTTAACTGGTAAATATGTCTGATAATCATTCCACGAAATTTAGCCCAAAACTGTCAATGTCAATGTTATGAGGCCTAAATAGGTACATTATAAAGTGTTTAATCTAAGGCTCGGAAACCAGTATTCGCTTCGTGCAAAATGACCGTTATTTTCGTTCAAATATGAGATTTTCGTATATTTTATTAAAGTCCTAGAACTTAAATAAGGTGTTTAGATATTTGTCTGCTCCCAAATACAGTTTTAAGACATTCCAATTAGGGTACGAGACTAAAAAAGCTAATTACCTATGCATATAACTATTGTATACAATATTTTTTCTACGAGTAAGCCATAAAATACAATAAATGAAACACAATTAAAAAAATAATTGCAAATACACTGTGTTCTTTTCTAACCGACTTCCAAAAAAAGGAGGAGTTCTCAATTCTACGGAATGTTTTTTTTTTTTTTATGGATTTTCACCGATTACTCAGACTATTTGACCGATTTAATTTTTTTTTTTGTTTTATAGAAGGTACTTTCTAGTTGGTCCCATTTAATTTTGGTGAAGATCTGATGATGGAATCCATGAGGAATTGAAGGATCTCCTCAAATATTGTAGGCATACATATAGCGATTTTGGTATTATAAGAAACATAATAAGCATTTGCATTCAGAAAGTGTAAATTGGTGAAGTGGAACTGATGGAGAAGACCACAGAATGCCATCGGAACTCCTCAATGATAAATGATTTACAGGTGGCGACAAAATATCTTGATTAATTTAGCTAAGCAACTTCATAGTCACAAATTTAAATGTTTCTGATGAGAATGGTACCATTGAATTGATTTGATGATGGAGCCGGAAGGTAGGCACCAGATCTATGTAATAAAATAATGTATCCTAGCCGTGTTTGGGCTTGTTCGAATCGTCACGAGATACACTTTTAAGTAACGATTAACTAAAAAGTGTTAAATAAATAAACTTTTAAACAAAAAAATAAAACCGACTCCAAAAAAAACTAATTACGCCATAATTCAGTTTCTTCAAATTACTTACAAGTAACCGTTTGTATACTCAATCTATA
This sequence comes from Hedya salicella, assembly GCA_905404275.2. Classification (NCBI taxonomy): domain Eukaryota; kingdom Metazoa; phylum Arthropoda; class Insecta; order Lepidoptera; family Tortricidae; genus Hedya; species Hedya salicella. Next base: position 19,452,133 of record FR990112.1, read on the forward strand.
CAGTATATACAATTAATATTATTTTGGAGTCGGTGCCATCGTGTCACAACTTACTAAAATCGTCAATTTTCAATATTTTACACATTCTTTATATGGCACCGACGCCAAAATAAGATTAATTGTATATACTGTATAGATTGAGTATACAAACGGTTACTTGTAAGTAATTTGAAGAAACTGAATTATGGCGTTATTTTTTACTTTTCAGTTTTTTTTAGAGTCGGTTTTATTTCGTTGTTTAAAAGTTTTTTGAAATTCATTATTGTTCTGCGCGGAGTTGTATAATATTTCATTATAGTTCAGTGGCATATAATATAAACCATGGTGTATAGAGTAAGGTTCCAATCGGAAAAGTATATATTTTAGTATGAGTCGCGGACTTCTTATTCACAGATTACAGTACCTACACGAGTAGAAAAAATATTTATAAATACCGGTTTTGGGCCCTGATTTAACTTGTTTCATACAAACGGTGTGTTAATAAATATAATTTAATAATAATACAATGGTTGTAAGTCAGTCCTCTTACTCTTACATAAATATGTTGCTGTGCCTTTGTTGGGCGCCATATGTGAAGGCGTTACGGGTATAAGATTGTCTCACGGATAGGTTATCACTCGACGGCCATAACAGAAAACTAAACGAACGAATAAGTTAATCGACCGGTGTCGAAAGCTCGCAACAGTTTTACTTAGTAGGGAGATGAAGCTATTGCGATCTTTCGCCACCGGTTCATAGTCCATCATGGACACTGTGACAATCTACCCGTGTGACAACCTTACCCGTAGGAATTATAAATCCATCGAATGTAATTTTATATGTTATTACTTGAAATTGTGGGAAAAATGCTAATTTGGAAAGTACCTCTGCCTTTTAAGATGGAACTAGGCAAAACACGCGCAGAACTGTGACGTCATTGAGGTGTAAAGTAGTGGTTAGACTACTAAGAAATATAAACTAATGAAGGTGCTCGCAACTTTGTTCGCGGAGGAGAAAAAGTCATAACACCTCTTTTTTCTTCAGCGTAGCCGGGTAAAAAGTATCCTATAACCATCTGCGGATATCCAACTACCTATGTATCAAAACAATTGAATACTGTAAAGCCAATTTGCCGTGATGAACCACAAGGACACATACATACATACATAAAATCCAAAAAAAGTTGATCTATGTGTTTTTCCATGCCTTGGAGTTTAACCTCCCCCCCCTCTCACCCAACACGTAAAAATTTAAATTCCCGTAAGTTATATTGAAGAACAGATAAAGCAATTTATTAAATGTATACCTACCAACTGTTCCACCGTGAAATTCTGGGAAAAAGAAGTTTTAAAAGTTTATTGACGTCACAGTTCTAAATAACGAATGGGTATTACCCGGCGAGCCAAACTCTGAACTGAATTCTCTGGGTGTTTAAAAAAAAATGTTTAATTTAGGCCACAGAGATCCATAAAAGTGTTAGTAACAATTGAGACTTACAAGACTATTTTAGTTTTAAACCAAACAATAATTGTAACATGGCACTAATTATGACTTTGAGGCAAAATCGATCCGAGACGTTGAAGCCTTAAAGGACCGTGGACTTATATGAAGACAAGTCCTACTTTCAAAACCAATACAGCTTTATGTTTGATCATTATATAGGTATTTTTAGTTTACATGCTCAAACGGTGCCTTATCTTATAGTAGCTGTGCAAAGCATAAGTATGTGTTTTAGAACCTAAGGCTTAGAAATGCGTATTGTGCGCCCTCGCAATGTAGGGATACTTCGTTGCGAGTACACTGTTAAAATAAATGTAATTTAACATGCACAAAATTCCCGAAAACGCAATTAGATTTACGAATATTTATTAGTTACATTTTAAATAATTTTCATCAATTTTAAGTTGAAAAAAAATTAAATTGATGTAAATTATAATAAACACTCGTAAATTTTCTTGCGTTTTCGGAAATTTTACAGGTTTATGTATTATTTTTGCATGTAAAACTGATTTATGGACACTTTATAAAAGAGGGATCAAGTTTTTAAAATCATTAATATTATTATCTACTGTTGTATTTTTTCCAATAAAGTTCTTTTTTAGGTACTTCCAAAGGGAATCCTTAGAGGATCACTTTCTTGTCCGTCTGTCTGTGAAGAGTCTTTTTCTCAGGAACGCGTCAAAGTATCAAGTTGAAATTGACATCAAATACTCTGCCGTCCATTAAAGCTCTAAAGAATCAAGCTTCTAAGCCAACGCAATGCAAAGATGCAGTCATTGAAAAGGTGTTTCCATACAAATTGCCGTCCATGGAAAACCTATAGGGTAGTTTCAGTTGACTAAAAACTTGAAATTTGGTATGAAGGTAGCTCTTTTAGCACAACTCGTGAAATAAAGCTGAATATCTTATTTTTTATGATGGTCTATGTCAGTAACCAATATAAAATGGCCTCATAACGCGTACATTTTGCTTAGGAGTAGGGCTCTGCTAAACACTGGACATTTTAGATACGGCCAGGTTTAGTACAGAACCCTCGGTGCGCGAGTTCGATTCGTGGTTGGTGTTTTTTATTAATTCTCTTAATGTAAAGAGTTAGAAGATAAACTTGAAAAATCACTATACGATTTGTACGACGGAAGTTATACGGTTAGTAAAGAAGTAGGTATAATTTAAATAAATCTAGATTTTTCTGTTACACGAATGTTTAACATCCGCCGTTTTGATTTTGCGAGGGTCTTTGAACGATTGATTACATGACAAAGATCCGATAAACCAATATAATGCAGTCATTATTCACTTGGTATATTATATTCCGATTGCAATCTATCTAGGATCAATTTTGGAGATAAGAATATGTAACTTTTCATCCATAGACTGTTTTTACAAATTGTCTTCATCCGGATTGTGGTGAATGGGAAATGGATGAAAATTTTCAAAAATCTTGAAATTTTGTTTATAAGTAGGAATAAGCCTCCTTATTGTCAGAAAAAAAAATACAGAGGCTATAGAGGTAAAATTTTCATTCATTCCCCATTGTTATACATACTAACTCATAAGGGTACCGTTTTTGCCATTTCGGGCTACGGAACTCTAAGCAGAACAGTCTGTAACTGATAAATGTTTTAAGGCATATAATATAATGTTCGTCAGTTGTGCTTCCAAGACATATACAATAAAGTTAAAAATAAACAAATAAATAACACAGGGACAATCTTACATAAATCGTCCCGAACCAAGCAAAACTTAGGTAGGTAATAGGCGACGATATACATATTATATCGATAAATTATAATCCTTAAATACATAGAAAACATCCAAGACCCAGAAACAAACATTCGTGCTCATCACACAAACACTGGCCGTGGCCGAGATTCGAACCCCGGACCGCCAGCTTCGTAGGCCGTTGTGTAACCAACTGTACCAAACGTGTCGTCTATATATTATATATAATTAATCTTCAATTCAATTCAATTAAATTTTTATTATATATCACATTACAGACAATAGTGGAATATGAAAAAGGTATACATGTGACGCCCTGCAAGGGCATAGCAATTTGAGAGGACTTACTAGCCCTTAATACTTAAAACTAAAGGAACAAATTATGTTACACTAGTATTACACCAATAGAACGTTCTCTATTGCACACTTACACTTAAAGTACTTATTATTACTATTTATATATCTATGTAGGATCAACAATATATTTATTTAGTGCTAAATAACTCGTTTAAACTATAATAGCATTTAATAATAAGATATTTTTTTAATTCTTTAGTAAACAACTTAGGTCTATCTAAGTCTTTTATTTGGTAGATGGTTATATATTCTAATGAGATTCATATGATGAGGGCTAGAAGTTACTAATTTCTGTTTTGAGAACAGTCGTTTAAGTTGATGTAAGTTTCGGTCATTACGTTTAATTTTTGTTTGAGGCGAGTAGAGGTTCGTATGTTTCCTGACAAACTTTTATGCTGCGAGAATATATATGGAAGGAAGGGTGAGCATTTTTAGTTTAATAAAATGTGGACGACAGGATTCCATTTGATCAATATTTTCTAAAATTCTAACACACTTCTTTTGGCGAATGAAAATTTTATCTATATCTGTGCAGTTTCCCCACAGAACTATACCATATGCCATTCTAGAATATGCATATGCGGAATACGCAACGAGTGTGGTCTGCAAATCTGTCACTCGTTTTATGTGTTGTAGGGCATAAATAAATGAAGACAGTTTCTTGGATACTTTTTGGTCATGCGATTTCCAATTTATATTAGTGTCCAGGTCTATGCCCAATAGGGTAGCAGAGCTCACTATTTCTAGTTTAGAGTTATTATAGCTATATGATATATTTAAGGCTGGTTTCTGGTAGAGTTTGAATTGAATAAGTTTTGTTTTATGTAAATTGAGTTTTTAGTTATTGTGGTCTAACCAATTAATGATTTTGTTAAGTATAGAGTTCAGTTTATTTTCGACTTCTTAATTATTTGCACATGGGACCAATGCGGATATGTCATCTGGAAAGAGCACGCAGTGGTTATCTAGTATGTTAGGGAGATCGTTTATGTATATTTGAAAGAGACAGCATCCTAAAACGCTTCCCTGCAAAATAGAACCGGTAACGGCGACTCTATCAGATCTGACGTGCCGTATATTGCCTGTTCGAAAGTCAGTGTGTTCAATCTCTATATATTGTATGCGGTTACTAAGATAGGATTTAAACCATTCGTATGCCAGGCCTCTGAACGTTTTAGTTATCTTCTATCAGCAAGGTCCGCTCAAAACTGTCTTCTAGCTGTTCCATCATCAAAGTCAAAGTTTTATACAAATTCTTTTACATTCCGCGCTACTGTGTTGTGGAACTCTCTTCCACTCGATTTAAGGCAAGCGAAGTCATTGCCTATTTTTAAAACTAAGTTAAAGGATCATTATTTATCTCTCCCATAATTTATATTTTTAATTCTGCTTCTGTTTTTCTAATCACTTTGATGTCAACTGTATCATAGTTTTCTTTTTTACTTTGTATATACATATACAATAAAATGAAACCTATCTCTATAAACTTTGAAGGCAAAAGCTACTCAACGTACCACAGCTAAAATTGGAGCCCTTGAATGAAATGTCTGACACTTATCTTTGAAGACTTATCATTGAAGATATTTCCAAAAAATAAGTAAAACAGGCTATTTGGAGGTCACTCAATTTTAAATATATAAATAAATAAATATCAGGTACAATCTTACACAAATCGTCCTAGTCCCAAACTAAGCAAAGCTTGTACCTACTATGGGTCCTAGGCGACGATATACATAATATATAGATAAATTATAATACTTAAATACATAGCAAACGATCAAGACCCAGGAACAAACATTCGTGCTTATCACACAAACACTTGCCCTGGCCGGGATTCGAACCCGGGACCGCCAGCTTCGTAGGCCGTTGTGTAACCAACTGTACCAAACGTGTCGTCTATATATTATATATAATTAATCTTCAATTCAATTCAATTCAATTCAATTTTTTATTGTATATCACATTACAGACAATAGGTGGAATATGAAAAAGGTATACATGTGAGCTTTGTGGGCCGTTTTTGTTGCAACCCACTGAGCTAAACATGTCGTCAAATATATATTTTTTTGTGCAAACAGTCAGTCCTCTAGTATATTTATGAGAAGTAAAGGTGGAAGGAAATTCACTGTAAACGTATTACAATTTTTACGCTCTTGGTGATTTTAAAATGACCAAAAACAAGAAATAAGGAGACAAGTTGACGATATGACACTTTTATAGTTTAACTAGAAAGTTATTTCATTTATGGAGGAGCAAAAACCCTTAACCTCCGGCCTGACGTTTTGGCGTGGTGAAGACGCACAGACACATACAATATGATCTTTGAATGTAGCCAGCCCGTTTCACTTTTTTATATATCTTCAATGAACTGCAGCTCGTTTGAAGTAATAGTATACGTAAATAAAATTGTTGTACCTTTCCGTAGGCCTTAGCTTGAGATGAATCACTGCTATACTTTTCCAGTTTTTTATTTTATTTGTCTCTTTCCTTGTTTATGTATAGTATTTTTTCCTTCATATTTTATAATATGAGTAGTATCAATAGTTTTTTATTCTGTGGTATCAGCACAATACATGTCCCTTTTAAACACAATAGCTTTAATTAAAAGAAACATTTTCAAATAAATAAGAAGCGTTATAATTGGGATGAGCGAATTTTTTACAAGATAATAATTATGGTCATTCAAAAACCATTTCGAGAAAAGGTTTAATAAACCGCTTGCAGTTATCACATTAAAAAAATATGATTTCAGGGATAAGTAATTGCTTTGTTATCTGCTTCTGACTAAAATGATTTTGCATTGCACTACGGAATCCTAAAATCCTCTTTTCTGCTCAAACGGGTGCATAATACTCTCAGATATGGCGCCTCTTATAAATCAACCAAAGATGCCGGTGGTTTTCCGCAGTGTAACTTAAAGAATAAATGATTCATTGATTTATTCCGAGAAAGATATTTCAGAAATAAAAGCAAACAAAAATAAACCTACCCGTTTTAATGTTCTACGAATGCATGCTAATAAGCTACTGTAAAGACGCGTTTCAAAAGAAGCGTTGTTTTTTTTATATTTTTTATTTGAAAAGCTTCTTACTCTGGTAACGGTGCCGCTCTGTTAATGCCACATTATGTATCTAAATCTGACAACTAAGAAAATTTAGTATTTTTTCTACTTCTGTCATTTAAATGGTTACCAACTCTAATATAAAGACATACATTATTTAAGACTTGCCAAACTCTATAGTCTATTTCCCAAAAACGCATTGCTAAGCGTGTCACAATGTAGCTATTAACGTATTCCTTGGTGCCACAGAGTACAAAATTTCAATCTTATAATTTATAGTACCAACTTAACAAACCGCCGAATTCACACAGTTTCAAATTTAAAAAAAAAAATGTACGTAAATGCATTGCTGCCAACCAACTGCCAACTAAAAAAATATTTTTTTTTTAATTTACGTACACATATTTTATCGCCTATTTTTTTTTTCAAATCATAACATGTTTTCGTCACTGGCAAGTTTACGCGAATTTAAGAAATAAGAAAGCCATACATATTGATCGACAGCTCGCTTGTTAATTTTCTTCGTGGCGCTAAATTTTATTCATCTTGAAATTGTTGGTTGTTGTCTTGTTATTAACTGTGGAAAGTGAGAAAAATGTAGGAATACGAGCCTAATTGTTCGTACTACCGAAGAAATTTGTGTCGTGGCGCAAGAAGTATCAAAAATTTGCTGCTAGAAAAATTTCGGTGCAAATATAAATATTTAGACTTTTTGTATTTTATTAAAAAGTGCTAAGGGGCCATTCATTAATTACGTAGGGATCCCTGTGGGGAAGGGTTCGAAATATCTGTCGTAATTAATGAACTGCCCCTTAGTCGTAGAAAAACTATTGTATGCAACGTTGTATAATTGTGTCGAAAAACACTCGTGGCGTCTTTACCTGCGATGCGAGCCTTGGCGAGCACCACGCCACCCACGCCACTCGTCTTTTTTGACCCCTATTTTACAACAGTTGCATAAAATACGATATGCAATCGTTAGATAAAGTATGCTTTTTCAGTCGAGTGTCGCGTGTAGGTCACGACGCTGCATAGTCGAGAGGCTAAATGAAGGTCTTAAAAGGATAATTACATAAGTATACAATACCTTAGAGTAAACTACAATAAATTAAATACGCTTAAAAAACATGCAATAATACTGCGTCCTTTTTTTGATACTCATTATAGTTCTGCGCGGAGTTGTATAATATTGTATTACAGTTTAGTGGCATATAATATAGACCATATATAGAGTGATGTTCCAATCTAAAAATTATGCCTTTATAGTATGATTCGTGGAGTTCAAATTCACAGAGTAGGAAAAATATATATCGTCTAGGTACCTACCCTGACAGTTCATACTTAGAAAGATACTTTTAAAAGAGGCTGAGTACTAACTAATGTTGTAATAATTAAGAATTATTTAGAAAAAAAATACTGCCTGTTGAGTTTGTTTCGGTTTTCTTATTAACAGTGGTTTCCTCTTGGAAAATGCCGTGGAGTCATACTTCTATTATTATCAGAAAGGATAATAATAAAAGCCTACCCAGAGCTAAAAGAATTCCAGGTACTAACCCTATCTTTTGATTCTATCGTCCGATTTAAGTAAATAGTAGAACATGTTTTTCCGGAAACAATAAGACAAGACTTCTAACCTTTTAACTGATCTTAAAAATAATCGTGTAAATAAAGCTCAGTGTAAACTCCGCCTTACCTCCAACAGCAAGCCGTTAAAATTCCGAATAATTTCGACCCTCTTCGAACCTGTTCAAAAATAGAGCTATGACGTCACCAGAACGGTGAATCACCTTCAGCCAATGTTATGTAGGTTCAATCACGACCCGATGCAGGCGATTAAGTTATTAGCTGCATGTGAGAAGTGATACAATGTTGCTGTGTTGACGTCACATGTTTCATAACTGGGAAGGGATTTGGTTTAGGAGTGCGTCTTACGCTTAAGCTGTAGCCACGTTGTATGTGTTTCAATAACTACAGGCTCTATGGTTAAATATGACAGTTTACGACACACCCTTCACCGAAAACTCTCGATGTTATTAGCTGCGTGTGGGAATGGTGATATAAATGTTGCTGTGACGTCAGTCGTTTCATAATAGGGTATACTTGACTGACAGATCAAATCAGTTCCTTTTTATGAACTGTCAAAACGGTCAGAAAGTATAAAGTTTGAAAGGAAAAAAGGTTTATGACGTCATAATTCTATACGGTCAAATTGCCTACTTATTTTTAGTTTTTGATCATTTTAAAATCGCTATAAGCTTAAAAATAAGTATTCATGAATTTTTCCTACGTATTTTCAGAAATAACATTTAACTGCAAGCGTGACATCATTTATGTTGACTACAGGAAAGTACCCAATAGGGTACTAAATATCAAAATGCAGTAAAAACTATATCAAAATGTGAAATTAAAATTTAAATCGGCCAAGAAATACGCAAGATATCTATAGGCATTTTAAACTACTAATTAAGCAGAGAGGTCCGACGTGAACTGTTACGTCATGGTGCACTCCGGCCATATAAACTCATATTAAATTCTGTTTTGCTAGAAAGAGATAGAATGAAATGTTTGATGGCTTATATCTTAGTTACTTTTTATAGTTATTCGAAAAATTCTTTTTGTCTAATGTTTGTTACATAAATGGGCTTTTAATGAAGCAATAATTAAAATTCATGCATATTCCCTATTGGGAAGCAATTTGGAATTGGAGTGCATCTTTGGCTGTAGTTATACGTGGGTCGCTCGCTAGCAACATGCTCCTAGGTGTCAAATATAATATTTAACCTACGACGTGTATAGTGAGCCAGATAATCCATCCAAAGTTGTGGGTAGTGTCTCCAGGCCATAACGATATTCAAAGGAGGGCGCAGATGATAGTATGAACTTGAGGGACACGCGTCGACATTAGGGGCAGATTTTCTTAAGGGCTATTTGGGCTACAGCCCAGGGACACAAAGGGCCGTCAGCCCCCTTGAAAACAATAAACGATAAATTATTGTGAACTTAAAAGAAAACAATGGTTTAGTTCAATGTTACCAAGTGGGGTCTGCTTATTCACGATCTGCCCCTCTCTAAGCTCTGGTAGCCCATCAAGTCTATGTTGTACTTGTGGACCAACTTAGATTAAGGCTTCAGTTAATATGAATCGGATTGATTAAAGCACTGCGCTTCGGAGCGTTATGTCAAGACCCTACGGTCTTCTTTGAAGTGCATCGAGGACTCACGAAAATATGCATTTTTTTATTAGAACTTGACTTTGACCAGGTAGGTCTGTCAAGGCCACCTTACCAGTAATCGGATTCAGAGTGGGGTTGCAAATCCACTAAGGGGAATGCCGGACGGGGGACGGGGAGGAGAGGAGAGAAAATCTGCGAGATGCCTTCAAACCGATATTTGGGAAGTACCCACAGTTTATCTTCTAGAAGTTTCGTTTCATTTGTTATGCTCTATTTATTTACGAATCAGTGCGTCCATTTAACAAGATTCTAACCGCCTTGCCAATTGAAATGCTTTTGAGTGTTTTTTCCTTACTAAGTAAGCCAACTTTATTTGGTCCATCTCGCCCAATACGTTTTATAGCATGAGGTCGCTATGAGTTTTTTTATTTACCTTTTAATTAGATCAAATTAAAAGTCTAGTTACTAGGTCATGTAGGATATTATGTAAAAGGGTTGATCTTTAAATACTAGAACTTTTTTTTTTTTACTATGCTTAAATTTTGTTTTATTAAGGAAATGTGGAGAAAAATACCATCCTCCCCCTTTATCTCTGAAGTTTACCAAACGAAAAATCTGGAATTCTCTGGAATTATGTAATTTAATATGAATATTACACGAAAATTATAACCATATTTATCTTACTTACTTTTTTTTTAATCACCAAAAATATTTTTGAATAACCCGGTTTGGTTAAGTTTGCCCCTCATTTGTATGTGACGCCATAGATACCAGAGGCAAACTTAATTCAAGCGGCAAGTTAAGTCGGAATAAGTGAAAGTTTGTGCGAAACCCTCGGTGCGTGAGTCAGACTCGCACTTGACCGTTTTTTTTACAGGTTGTTCGTAGTGCTAAGCGTAGTCATGTTAATATCAAAATTCCCCAAAGATATAATGACGTTTTCAGTTATTTGGTAGATTGACGGTCGAACCATCAATGTACATACTTAATAGACAAAATATTCGTGATAAATTAAGACATGAATGTATAGGGCTATCGAAGTTAGTACACAGAAAAATGCTAATAAATATATGTTATTTTATGGTTCACTACTTACTTTGAAATACATTAATTTAATAGGCTACGGAACTGACAGATCAAATCATGTCCTTTTAATAACCTGTCAAAATGCTGAGGGTACATTTTAAGTAAAATACGTCTTATAATAGGTATTTTTATGATATCGTTAATTGACTTCCTTATTTTTTGGTCATTTTAAAATCACCAAAAGCATAAAAAAGTGTACAGACGTTTTCCGTGAATTTTGAGGATTTTTTTTAATGTTGAGTCTGACTTAATTTATTTACAGGAAACTATCCGATCGCTGAATACAGCTCAGTCTAATTTAGCTATGACTTATTTCTAGGACCCTCACTGTAAACGCGATACATTATAAACATCAAGAAGGAAAACCATGTCTCGATTAAAAGATCTTAATGACGTGAATGCAGTGATGTCCGTCCATGACCGTTTGCATAACCGGCGTTCGAGCCAAGGCGTCGTGATGACGATTCGCCCGCCATTGCATCAGTCATGATCAGACGCGGTTCTAGCCAAAGATAAGAGCAAATTTTTCATAAATTGTCGATGTTTAGGATCGATAAGTATCAAGGACCATTAAAACAAGAGGACTGACAGTTGCTATACTTTGCATCGTGTTCCCATCTCAAGGAGATATTCTGGCAAAAACTAAATGGCGCTTTAAAAATAAACATTCAAATATGTTATAATTGAATAAAGAAACATAGTATAGTAACAATTACTTCGCAAATAGCTAATAATAAATAAATTGTATCATTTAATGACTGTGTCACGCTTGCAAAGTCTAATAATTGTAAAAAAAAAATCTTATACATAGATGTTGTATATACATATACATATCGGGGAATGGCTTTTTGTATGGAGATGGTCAGTCCTCTTGTTTTAATGGTCCTTGATAAGTATACATTGATTGTCGACCGCGTACAAGATGGCGATGCAGCGTGAGACCCAAAAAGATTGACCGATGATCTAGTTAAAGATTGCGTATGAGCGTTGAGGCCTCAAGGACATTTTTACACGTCTGATTTTACAATAAACAGGAAAACATTCATAATCTAGATAATGACATAATAGTTTAGCAATATTAATGTAACAGGTGCCAGAACCCAAGAAGATGTATATTATTGTATACTAGCTTCTGCCCGCGACTTCGTCCGCCTTAAATTCGTTTATCACGGATAAGGGTTTTTTTTGAATAAAAAGTAGCCTACGTCCTTCCCCGGGACTCAAACTATTTCCATACCAAATTTCATCCAAATCGGTTCAGCGGTTTAAGCGTGAAGAGGTAACAGACAGACAGACAGACAGACAGGCAGACAGACAGACACAAAGACATACTTTCGCATTTATAATATTAGTATGGATGGATTGTCGCTGGGTCCGTTAAATTATAACTTAACCTATCCTATATATCTGTAGATATGTAAAGGGTCTCTACGGGTCAAAAAAGTAAAGACTAACAGTATATATAAAAAAAGCTCTTATTAAGTTTAATGGAGATATATAGTCTCCGTGGTCAAAACTTCAATTTAGGAGATGTAAAAGGCCTCCATGGTCAACATTGGAGGTGTAAAGTGTCTCGAGACGTTAAAAGGTGCGTCCACATTTGTATCATTTGCCCGTATCAGATCATCGTCGCGTAGCATGATCGCGTGTCACGATCACGCGATTGGACGTTGCGCCGATCCGATCACTCGAAATCCATTTGCTACGCGTATCACACACTTGTATCGGAAGAGTGCGGCATTATCGGCGCGCCGACAGTAAGCGTCCAAGCAGCGCGATACGCAGTCATGCTACGGCACGGTGATCGGATACGAGCAAATGATACAAGTGTGGACGCACCTAAAGACGGATATCGATGGATGACAGCGCACAACCGTTCGTTGTGGAGATACTTGGGGGATGCCTATCGACGTCTCATGGTAACCATATATCGCAGAAACTTGAGTTCTGAAGTTCAAAATCACAAAAAATTACAGATTCGTAAGTTTACTATGGAAACGTTGATATACAGGGTGGCTATACTGCGAGCAATAAGTATGACAGTGAGTAGAAGATAAATTTCAAACATGATTAGCCCGATGAAGAAATGAGTACAAATTCCAAATACTATGTCAGAATAGAATTTGTACATTTAGAATTAGATTTTATTTAAGGTATTTTTTTTCAATAATTTGATTATCGATATAATTTAGACAATATTTCTATAATATTAATTATGTTAGAATAGCATATTGCATATATATTATGGTTATTTTTCAACATAAATATATAAAAAAAACCATAGTTAAACCAAAAACAGCCACTTAAAAGTAAAAATAAATCAATAAATATTAGGGGATATTTTTTTTAAGTTTCCGTTTCTCTTCTTATGTTTCCGCGATTATCACTCATTTATTCGGGCCGAGAGTCGACCCGTGAACACGAAGGCTTTCGAAACGTCGGGAATTCAAATGAGATATTATTCGCGATATAATCCGTTTACTTAAGTTGTTTTATTTCAATCGAAGAGTTTTTATTTTGTATAAAATAATGTAATATTAGACTTTCCTTTTGCCTGAAACACAGGGGGAACCCTAGTTCAGGATATATAAAAATCTGAATTTAATTGTGTATTATATAATTTAGCCGTAACCCTCTGTATATTATGTTGGTTCAATAAATGTATTTGTATTTGTAATCGTTTCTTTTCATCTAGCTATTTTTCCCAAACAGTCTGGGTTACGAACTGTTTCACTTTCCATTAATACCAGTATTGTCATGATTTAGATTGTCAATGTGTTTGTTTATTGTAAAATCAGACATGTAAGTGCCCTTGAGGCCTACTTGCAGAATAAAGTTTTAAATTTGAATCAACTCACGCTTTTCTCCATAACCGAAAAAAAGCAGTTATTTTTTGAACCATTGTGTAGAACCCAATAGGTTAGGTTGTTTTATAGAAAATCTGAAAATTTTACGGTTTCCGATAAAAATATTAGGTTGACAAATGAAATATTTGAGAAATCAAACATTTTGGGAAACACAATTCGCCTATTTATTAGTAATAGATATAGCCATAGATATATGATATAACTAGAAGGGGCCCGCAACTTCGTTCACGGAGGAGAACAAGTCATAACTCATAACCCCTTTTTTTTCTTCAGTGTAGTCGGATAAAAAGTATCCTCTAACCATTAGAAGATAAAAATTGTTGAAATCCGCTTAGCCGATTTTGCGTGATGAAGCCGCAACGACACATACAAACATACAAAAAATTTAAAAAAAAAACTTTGCTTCAGTGACCTCCAAACAGTCCCTTACAGTATTGATGTTTTACGAAAATCCACCACGATCTTCGTGATTTTTAAAGTGAATTTCATCACTAAGAATTCTTCTCGCCTTCTTAAGAACTCTTTTCGCCTTTTTAAGAATTCTTAAAAAAGCCGGTTAAAAATACAAAGATCTTGTAACAAGTAGTGACAAGCTGACTGGGCTCTGTAGCTCAATTGGCAGAGCGTGCGCCCCAGCAAGGCACAAGGCACTGGTTCAAATCCGGTCGGAGTCTTGAAATTTTTTCATTGTTTGCAAACAATGAAAAAATTTCTTTGTATTTCAAGAATATACCTAGTCCCTTACAATCGTTTTTCCACTTCTCCTGCTCAAAAAGTACGTCATATTAGCTTTGCGAAGCGAGACTAAAATAGTACATTTAGCCCCTAAGGTTTAAAAGAAAGCCATATAATATAATCCCATACAAATTTCTATGAAACTTAAAAAAAAAACTTCCGGCCAGCTACATACTGTTAACGAATAATTAAAAACAAACAAACCAACCTGATCAGATTGGCCAAAGTTTCTGATGGAATTGCTCGAACTGTACTTTAACATTTTCACGACATCTTTATTTTCTCGCAGTCGAAGTGAAAATCAGTGTTTAACACGTGGCTAAAAGCCATTATGACACTCAGACATATTTGTCCTCGCTCACTTCGTGAGCTCGTCCAAATAATCACTTCGTGTCCTAATGGCTTATTTTAGCCCCTTGTCAAACAATCTACTATTTTTTTATATCTTCAATGTACAGACATTTCATTTTTACAACTTTACAATAGTATAGACTCCAAATAAGTGCCATAGGACAGTGTTTTCACCCTGTGGGTCCCGCCTTTGCCGCTGCCGCCCTTAGGGGCGTGAGGCCTCCTAAAGTGGGTTGCGGCTGCGTCGCGGTTATTATTTCGAACTCATTACTGAGTTCTTAGTAGCTAAGTAACATTTTAAAACACTCGTATTCAGAGCAGAAAAGAAGGTCGCGAAATATTTTCCAATTAAGTAACCACGTCACGAAAAAGATTGAAAAATAAACTGACGTAGGAAAAGTCAATGACCTTACACAGGAAAAACCAAGATAGAGGAAAGTTCCAAATATTTTGCAGTCCAAAGTTCTGTAAACAAAAAATCCCCGTGATACTAAACCACAAAATGATTATATGTGTATCCTAAAAAAGTTGGATTTGTACCTACAACGACTTAAGAGTCCCCTGCAAGCTCGGCCGAATTTCACCTTCCCATACAAACGGAGTTTCGTTCTCATTTAAAAACTACGTGTTGGATTGTAACGAAACTTTACATATATATGAGGTAAATCTAGGCCTGTAATTAGAAAAACAAACGAGATACGGCAAAAACAAGTTTTGTATGAAAAACTTAAATTCACTGTATTTTTTTACTATGGTATCTGAAGCTATATAAACTAATTACAAACCTGCGTATACCTTAAGTTATTCTGAGTACAAAGTTTCCGAGCAAACTAGCTAGTCGTTTTAAAATGAGAGCGTAACTTCATTTGTATGGAGAACCGAGCTTGCTGGGGACTCTTAAGTGACACGCTTTGCGATAGGTACTATATGTATGGTGGAAATTCACCATACATATCGTGTGTACCTATAGCAAAACAGAGGAGGCTGCATAGATCTCGTCACTACTTTGAAAAAAAGCTTGTTTGTATCTCAAAACAACTTCAAAAAAACGACGTAAGTACACCGTACACACTTGGTAGGTCAAGGTGAAGCGTGTTTGTTACTTGGAGCAAAATGAGATATAAGTTTTTTCAAAATAGTCACGATGTGGAAGGCATTTTTCACTAAATCAAAACAGTTAGTGAGCGTTCTGTGATTGTACAATTAAATTTGTCCGTCGACTAGTACATTACTACCCTTATTTACCATTGATTGTTATGTTAACGGTTCATTAAAATTTTCTTTTATAGTATCTATTTATACCCCCCACGATTGATGAGTCGATAGCTAATCCTTATTGTTTGTTAAATTCTGCCTAGAAGGTAAAAAAACACTGTCAAATGACTTGCGGAAAACTGCTCGGCAGACTTATGTATTCTTAAATACAATTACACTATTATTTCAAAACGCGTATAACAATTTTCGTCAATATTCTAGTATCCAGTATCCATCTTTGATCAAGCCGCTTCAGAACTGACAAACTATGGCACATTTGTAGTACATAACCTTAAAATGTTGACCGAAAGTGAAGGATTTTCTCAAACTTCCGGCCAATTTTAGATGCCATAATCTTCTGATCCTTAACCAACTCTTCCGTTCATGTGCTCCTTTATCATGTAGGCAATTTTGGGCGGGCTCACGGACTAATTATCATTAATTTTGTGCTGTAGCGCGAACGTCTTTCATTAAAATCACTTTAGACAGCCGACAAAGCATGTGTCAATCCGAGTTTATTAATTAGTTCCCTTTTTTTTCACCGTCCAACATCCAACATGTCTTTGAGTCTTAAACCAATCTTTCGTAACCGTCAACTTTTTGTTTTGCGTTGCAATGGCCTGACGTCACCGTCTGCGCTCGAGCCTCGCGGCGTCTGCGCAAACTGCTCAAACGCCAGAGCCTCCGATGGCGATATCTATAATATTATAAAGTTGTAAAAATGAAATGTCTGTAAATTGAACATATTTTCAAAAACATGAGAGACTAAGCTTTTGCCCGCGACTCCGTCCGACTTAGATTCGTTTATCGCGGATACAAAGTTTTTTCATTTAGCTTATGGCCTTCCCCAAAGCTCAAATATCTCTACCAAATTTCATCTAAATCATCTAGCAGTTTAGGAAGCTTTTCACCTTTCGTGTTCACGGGTTGACTGAGAAAAGATATATTTTCTCTGCCAAGTTATAATTTATGCAAACAAATAAATTATTAAAATAAAATAATTAAGCCCCTCTGGCTCAAGTGTAACTGTCTTTACGATGTCGATAAGGCCCATCTGGCATGTATGTACATCTTTATTTGTTTTCTCAAAGTGGGTAGTTTGCACAAATTGTAACTTTGACAGAGAAAATATATCTTTTCTCAGTCAACCCGTGAACACGAAAGCTGAAAAGCTTCCGAAACGTCGGGAACTCAAATGAAAAAATATACTGATACTCGTATAATCAGTTTAAACTGTTTTATTAAAATATTTTTTTGTATGTCTGTGTTGTTGTGACTTCATCACATCAAAACGGCTAAGCAGATTTCAACAATTTTTGGTACACGAGTAGCTGGTCATCCCAAGATGGTTATTAGGATACTTCTTACTTGACTATGCCACACTATGCTCAAGAAAATAAGAGGGTTATGATATTTCTTCTCCGCTGACGAAGTTGCAGGCACCTTCTAGTTTATAATATTAGTATGGATAAACTATATGTATTTAATAAATATATGTATTTTTTAAATAATAAATATTTGGGACAATCTTACACACAAATCGACCTAGTCCCAAACTAAGCAAAGCATGTATTATGGGTACCTACTAGGCGACATAATATATAGATAAATTATAATACTTAAATACATGGACAATATCCAAGACCCAGGAACACACATTCGTGCTCATCACACAAACACTTGCCCTGGCCGGGATTCGAACCCGAGACCGCTATCTTCGTAGGCCGTTGTACAACCCACTGAGCCAAACATGTATGGATTTCTTTGACGAGTTCCTCTGTACGAAATATTTCAAGAGCCTGAATATTAATGAAGGTACGATACCCATCCTGTACTTTACAGTTGACTGGGTAAGTAACCAAATGATGAAAGAAGATTTCACGTAGGTAAAAGCACTTATTTATTTATTTAAGGTTTACCAACAAATAATACATCACACTAAAGAATATAACAATTACACCAAGGACAAATAAGATGCTTACACAATTATAGGTAACCACGGCTTACAAATTGGTATTTTAAAGAATAATAAACAGTAATAAATGGTGACGGTTTAGAACTCGGCAATATATGTTGACCGTAACAACAGTCAATACATTATTAATTGTTAAGATATTAATGGTAATAGATAAGATAATACCAACGATAATGATAATGACTAAGCTTGGAAAAAAAAACAATAAAAAAAATAAAACGATGACAATACTGAAAAAGCATCCCACGCCGTCACCTCCCTGGTTCCAGGGAAAGTAGATATGCGATTATTGATTTTCTGAATTTTGCTTTATTGTCGTAGAATATATCGACTCCCCTAGAAGCCGGGATGTAGTTATAGGACTTCGTCATCCTACACATTAGTGAGTTATTACAGAGTTTTGTCCTCCTGAAACGCTCCTTGAACAGTTTGTAGATGCGCTTACGAGGTAACCTTCTTGGCAGGGTAATATAAATGATCTTTAACAGATCAGGGCATCAATCAGGGCAGAATTTAGTCGGTTTATAAGTCACTAGTGATTGAGCCTTTCTTTAAAAGTCATATGGAATTAGACAAAGGTTCGTAGAAAGTAAAATTGCGATACAATTTATAAATAAAGAAAGGTCTCATAGAAAGCATTTTGCTTTGAAATTAATTCATTGTAGGATTTGTTCTTGCCACAACGGAAGTAACAAAATTAGTTTATCTTACCGTTACTAAACCGGTTATAAAACTTCACAAAAGTTAACAAATAGATTTCGTATTCATGACGCATGTAAAACCGGTGTGACGTCACCTAAGCCCCGATTCCTTACGACGTCAGCACTCAAAATATCACCATAACCGAGTTCTCAAAACTAGCTTATACTGGTTCCAGCTACCGCATAAGTGGTCGATAGTTCTTTGAAGTGCCGTTCATAATCTTCGGAATGCCGCTACCAATGTTCATTATTAGTAACATTGAAACAGATACTTTTCTAGAACGCCATCTGTCGAGAAATTCTCAACTGTAAGGTGGGCGCAAACAGTTGAAGTCCGCTTGAAGACAAATGCAGTTTTAATAGGTGCGTAGACGCGCTGTCTGCGATCGCACTGCGTGTTCCAAATTTGAATTACCGACTTTTTACAGCACTTGCTTTCCATTGCTAGCTTTGAAAGTAAAACCAGCAATATCCTCAATCGATATGCGGTAATGGATGAGGTATTAGTGGTATTTGACTTGGAATCCATTTAGTAAACATGGATCATTGAGGGATTCCTACAAGCGGGAGTGTAAACAGGAGCGGGTTAATGTGACGATGAGACAATATTGTTTTAGATGGCTTTGAAGCGGGCATTCTTAACTTCTTTCATAGTAGAAGGTACAGACGATGACACATTTTTTTTTCATCCTAATGCATTGAATTGAAATGCTCCTTTTATATTTAAATAGCTAGTGCCTGATGAGCTTTCCATGGAAAAGTTTGCGTAGGGTAAACAAGCGTTGAAACTATTCCAGAGATTTAATTTTCAAAAACTTGTAAGAGGTGAACATGTCTCAGAGCAAAAAATGTATCTACTATTGGTAGAAACTGTTTTTGACTTCTGTATTGGCTATTATTTTTTGGTAACTCTTAAGTGTAATTGTATGCTGTTTATTTCCCATTAGGTACAAAAAAAATCTCTTAAGTTAAACAATGTTTTTAAATATACGTATTAAAGAGAAGGTGCAACTTCTTCAGCGGACGAGAAAAAAATATACTCTTTTTTTCTTGAACGTTTTCGGATAAGACCGGCCAAGAGCATGTAGGACCATGCTCAGTGTAGGGTTCCGCAGCCGTCCATACAAAAAAATACACTACAGATGAACAGAATACGATATGAAAAAGTGTACTAGCAAAATAGCGTATCTCACTTACGTCCTTTAGCTGAGAAGTGCAGTTTTTTGGCAACTAACTAACTAACTCAAAAACGGCTTAACCGATTTTATTCAACATAGTTGTCATTGAAATTACTTATGAGGGTTCATTTTCATGCTTTTTTCGGTTTAAAGATCTTTATTTCTCAAAAAGAATATTTTTTCCATAATTTTTTGACCCGTGGTTGAAAAGTAAGAGGGTATTTTTGCATTTCTGGAGCAAATATTTACAAAACTGCTGACCTTATCAAAAAATAATGTTGAAAGACCCATATTATTTCAAAAAGACCTATTCAACGACACCCCACAGACTAGTGTTGAAACGAAATAAAAATTCACCCCCACCCCACTTTAGGTGTAAACCTAGAGGAGAGGTACTCGAAAAAAAGTTTTTTTTTAGTTTTTATTTTAGCGTTTTGTCGGCGTAATACATACACATACTCATACCAAATTTCAGCTTTCTAGTATGTATTAATTATCGATCACGGAGTTAAGCCGCGGATGGACATACGGACGGACAGACGGACATGGCGAAACTATAAGGGTTCCTAGTTGACAACGGAACCCTAAAAATATCCTAAAAGTATATACATATATCGGTTTTTCAGAACATTAAATTATTTTGATATTGAAATAACACAATTTAACGGATTATATCGCGTATATTATCTCATTTTAGTTCCCGACGTTTCGAAAGCTTTCCAGCTTCCCATGGTCACGGGAGGACTGAGAAAAGATGTATTTTCCTCTGTCAAAGTTACAATTTGTGCAAACTACCCATTTTTTTGAAAAAAAACACAAATAAAGGTGTACATACATGCCAGATGGGCCTAAGCTGTAAAGACAGTTACACATGTGCCAGAAGGGCTTAATTATTTTAGTCTAATAATTTACCAAGCAGCATTTCACAAATGAGGCGTACTGAGGAGAAAAGAAACGCTGCAAAGAAAAACTCCCAGGCTACCTCATTACTAGCGTGTTGCCGACCCTTTAAAAACCTATTCAATCCCCTCTTGAAAAACCCCATACTGTAAACCGCGGCAGGTCATTCCACTGTAGAAAATTCCTTTGATACTGCACCGCATTTTGATTCCAAGGTGTGTGGATGAATACCCTCGCGATGGCGAGCGGTGCGATGGTAGAAGCAGTGTCTTAAATAAGGCGGTGGCAGCAGTGCCCAGGCACAGGGCGCAGACCCTGGAAGGGCGCAGAAATGACCAGGACCACAAACAGAGCATTTTTCAAGTGCAAGTTATAGAAGCTTGCACCGGGCGCTTGAAAGGCTACTTACGGCACTGGGTAGAAGGTGGCTGTAGGCATCATGTCGAAGAATTCCTCGAAACACAGCCCATTATACAAGCGGTAGAACACCATAAGGAGGCGAAGTCTCCCCTTAGACTTAAACTTAAAAGTTCAATACCGTTTTGGCAGGATGCGGGGCAGGAGCTCGGAGAAAGAAACGAGTTTGGAGGCCAACACCTTGTTTGATTCGCTGTGTCAAAATAGTTAGATCTTTTTTCCTTTTAATAAATTTTGACCCTTCGATCATCAACTATTTATTGTCAATGCTTGCGATATGTCAAAAATACAGATTCGGGTCAAAGTTACCGTTTTGAAAGTCCACGTCCCACCACGTGAGTATAACCAGGTAAGTTTTGTCATTAATTTGACGATTTAAGAATAAAAAACCGGCCAAGTGCGAGTCGGCCTCGCGCGCGAAAGGATCCGTACCACAGTGAGTTAAAACGCCGTAAAAAAGCCGTTTCTTGTATGGCATGGTTTCTTCACTTGGACCCTTGAATTTTTGATATAATTTTATTTATATTATTTGTTGTTACAGTAGCCATAATAACTAACTCTTTGATAATTTCAAGTGACTACTAGAACTAAACGAAGAAGACACATTTCTTTTGCAAACAAAAAATAATAATTCATTTGAAAACTGACATATAATATACTTACTTTAATACTTGACTTTTAATACAATGACTTTATACACTTAACGCTAAACGTAGGAGTCCACTCAGCTTATGTCAGAGCACTCATGAGTGCCATGACGCTGATCTTCCGTGGATCCAGAACAAGATATGGAAACAGGATAATGCTACTACGAGTTAGAGTTCCGAGACAGACAGACGAACAGACAGACAGCGGGGGCTTATTAATAGGGTTCCATTACTAGGGGAGGGTGGGGAACAGCAGAACATTACTTGTATTTTAGAAAAATACTCGATTTATATCTTTGTCATGGGGCGAATCAAAAGAAAGCTTAAAATACTATTACAAAGTGCAAACAAGACAAATCTATATCTACTATTATAAAGTTGTAAAAATTAAATGTCTGTACATTGAAGACATTTTCAAAAATATTGTTGTTACGTACTAATTGGAGGACACAATCATTCAATGTTTTTTTTTGATGTTTGTATGTGTCGTTGTGGCGTTATCACGCCAAATTGACTAAACCGATTACAACTATTTCTGATATAGGGGTAGCTGAGCATCTACAGATGGTTATATGACACTTTACGCGACTACACTGAAGTAAAAAAAGGGTTATGACTTTTCTCTTCCGCGAACGAAATTGCGGATACCTTCTAGTATGTACATATATTATTTGTCTAAAATATCACTGTTCCCGCAGGAGTTCACTGTTCCTCACCCTCCCCTACCTTTTGGTTACGGACCCCTAAAAACTATTGAGAGCACTTGATCAAGTCCCGTATGCGAACCCGTAATTAAGTATAAATAACATTTCGTCAATTTTGAGGACTGAGACGTCACTGTGATTGAAGCGCGATGGCTGTAGGCAAAAAACGACATTGAATTATGATAATTTCAGCGCACAGAGTAATGCTTACTATGTACCTACTCTATAGATTCGATGCTTAGCGGCTTTATCGTAAAGTGTGACCCAAACCTAACTCTGCTCCACTGCGCTTCATGCAATTACAATTTCAAGACGAAGTTTGGTTTTGCGAGCCGTATTTAGACAACCAGTTTGGCTCAGCGGGAGTAACATTACCTGCGAAGCGTAAGGTCCTGGGTTCAAATCCCGGTAATGCAAATATTTGTGTGATGAGCATATAAATTTCATGTATGGCCAGGAGCGAACTACTACTTCTACTACTTCCATAGAATCAACAACTCATACTCATTCAGATTCTTGGCGAAATTAATAGGGGACGCCCTAAGCATCATCATCATCCAGACCCCTCTTTCCCACTGGGCATTCGGGGCACCCAACCTCACGGGGTCTTAAGCGACGTTTTTGTACAGTCCAACAAGGTGTCTAATTTTATTATTGAGTACTCGAGGGCCCCCTGTGAGTGACGTATAAATCCATAAGAATAAAGACGGCCTTGACATCATCATTCAGCCTGCGCCTTTTCCCATTATCTGGGGTCTATTTTGAGTGATTTGCAGCGGTTTTGGGTTCATATCCGCTTGTTTTAGGTCTCGTTGGACCGCCGTTAGTTAAGGCCCTTCCACGCCCACGCTTCGGCGTTTGTATGTATAGTGCCACCGTACCATGTGGTCTGTAAACGTTTTCAGAAACAGGAGCAACTTAATAGCTATCTCTCACATAATCGTTTCTGATTTTATCGAGACGAGTAACGCCCGCTGACCAACGCAGCATACACATCTCAGTCGTGTGCAACTTTGGGAGATGTGTTCTGGTGGAAGTTCAGCAGTCCGTGGCATACAAAATGACAGGACGAAAATCGGTTTCATACAGCTTTATCTTTATTTTTAGATGCATCCTTTTGTGGCACATTACGCCTGTCAGCTGTCTCCTCTTGTTCCCGCCGGCTGTAGTATGGTCCACTACGTCACGATCGAGTTTGACATCACTCTTAATCAGTGAGGTGCACATGATTTTTGCCCAAGGTAGGCAGTTTTTCTATGGTTATATGAAGTCATGGTCGTTCAGAGCTTCATGGTAGGCAGTCTCTTTGTGCTTATATGGAGCCATGATCGTTCATAGGCAGTGCCTTTATGCGTATATGGACCGCACGACACAGCTGCTAATTATGGATCTAAGATACTTGAATTGCTTGATGGTGGGAAATAGTATATTACCTATGAAGAGCTTAATGTGCCAGGTAAAGACCCCTCAGGACTCCTACCAAATGACAAACTTTCCGCATTTATATCAAAAACTTCTATTTTGGATTCCTTGTATGCTTATACCTATATATGTGGATACTCGTATATGTATGTATGTATAACTGTAGCTTTGTGCGCTCATCACGTTAAACGGCTGGAGAGATTTCAACCATTTTTGATACAGGTCTAGACGTTCGAGCATGGTTATAAGATACTTTTTACCCGACTACGCTGAAGCAAACAGAGGGTTATGAATTGATTTGATGATTCTCATCCGTGAACGAATGTGCACCTTCAAATAACATTAATATTTTCATATGCAAGCTCTGTATCCATCACCGACGTGTACTCTGTGGTGATGGATGTCGCGAATGACTGCGCGCGACCATGCGCAAGAGACGCCCGTAGGCGGGATCGCGTGACGTCAGCTAACGGTACCACGGCTGCGCACTTTGAACCTACTGACCGATAATATTTTCTTCTGTTTCCGCGATTATTACTCATTGAAATAAAACAATTTAACGGATTATATCGCGTATATTATCTCATTTTAGTTCCCGACGTTTCGGAAGCTTTCCAGCTTTCCATGGTCACGGGAGGACTGAAATGAGATAATATACGCGATATAATCCGTTAAATTGTTTTATTTCTACTGACCGATGTTACAATGTACCAGTACTCTATATCTATATTTTTATATGAGACTAGAAGATGCCCGCAACTTCGTCAGGGGATGAGAAAAAAACATAACCCTTTTTTTCTTCAGCGTAGTCGGGTAAAAAGTATCCTATAACCATCTAGCGATACCCAGCTACCAGAGTACCAA
Source organism: Hedya salicella (assembly GCA_905404275.2). Classification (NCBI taxonomy): domain Eukaryota; kingdom Metazoa; phylum Arthropoda; class Insecta; order Lepidoptera; family Tortricidae; genus Hedya; species Hedya salicella. The sequence goes on from FR990112.1 coordinate 19,477,026, forward strand.
AAAAATTTGAAATCTGTTTAGCCAACTTGTCGTTGAAGCCAAACCCATAACTACAAACATAAAAAAATCTAAAAAATATATTCTGTGACCTCCATTGTCATAGTCCGTTACAATATTTTTTTTATATCTTCAATGTACAGACATTTCATTTTTACATTTCTTTGTAATAAATAAATAAATATTTTCTTGTTCTTATTCTGTCCCATAAATCAGAAGTGCAAAGGGCCGTGTCTATGATTATCCAGTGTTAGCAGAGCCCTACTCCAAAGCAAAATGTACGCGGTGTTCGATCATTTTAAATCGGTTACTGTCATACTTACTTTTGGGTTTACTGCTTTGGGTTTATAGCTGCAACAGATTTCTGTTATGTTTATGTTGTGTATTCACATTATGTGTGAAAATGTCAACTGTCTAGCTATCACGGTTCATGAGATACAGCCTGGTGACAGACCCAATTTTTTCCATCATGGTAGTTCTACGTTTGCTCCATCGTGGCTCCATCATATTAATAAAAAAATTATTAAACTAAAAAAAAACTAAAAAAAAAACTTAAAAAATTTTTTTTTTTGAATAACCTAAAATGAAATTTGTTCATATTATAAGTAGGAATCCTATATGTAGACTAGATGATGACGAAGCTTGCCAAACGTGTAAATTCAGCATTAAAAACAATGACTGGTTCAAATTTAACCGCCAATGACATCAAACAATACATCACACCATATTGTGCAATGGCTCCTACAACCTAACTTATTTGAAAAACTGCAGGCAGTTACAACATTTTCGAAATGAGAGCAAAACTGTATCAGCATAGGGAATAGATAAGTCGTAAAATGTATGAAACTCAAACCAACTTAAGACCTATTTCTTTTGGATGGCAATAGATAATTATAAAGGAAAATGTAGTACCGAGAAAAACTGATCTTATAGCTTAATCTTGTGATGTAAAATCCCTAATCTATTGTGATTATGGCACTGAGTCAGTGAGGGCCGGATTTAGGGTTATGCTAGCCCTGGGGCACTGGCGAATGAGTGGAAGCCCCTAGTAATTGTCCCGATACATTAAAAAATATTTTTATTTTTAGAAATTTCATTGAGCGGGGGGGGGGGGGGGGCTCACTTGGGAGCACCCTAGTGATTGTCCAAATACATTAAACATTTTTTGAAATTTAATTTGTGGGGGCACCCTCACTTGTGGAGGCCCCTATTAATTTTCCACATACATGAAACAATTTTTTGATTATAGAAATTTCATTTGTCATTTGTACCTCGTGGATGGATTTGGGAATATTCCAAAGACAGGTTTTTTTTGTTTTAAGAAGTTTCATTTTTAGGAGGCTCTTCTAAATCCGGCCCTGGAGTCAGTTAGTCACTTACATTTCGGAAAATTGGCGATTATATATGGCTGCCAGTTCCGGGAAGTTTGTGAAATTTGATATGGGCCGATTCCACCGAGCTATGTTAGATTTAAAGGCTGATTATGCATGATGATGTTGACCATTTCACAGGCGAAATCAGCTGTTTATCCAATAGCAACTACCGGAGCTTCATGACATTGGCCATAATAGGGATCATGACTAAATTATGTAATAATTAGGCCGTCGTCAAGATTAATGAAACATATTGGCCACGTATTTTTTTCTTGTTTTACTTATTAAAAAAATAAATGCAATACATTGAGACAAAATGTCGCGTGACATCACTCTTAGGTACAATTTCTACGAGCATTTGAGTATTTTTTTATTATTCTGATAAAGCAAAAAAATACGTGTCCAATATTTTTTTTATTATTTAACTGACGGGCTAATTACAATTATAATTTTCATACATTTCATTCAGTCATCATGACTATTTATTGGTAATCTAATCAAACCTACTCGCACACCAATATTGAATGTAACTGTGCTCAATAAATTTCAAATGTTTATAAATTTCATACGTTCCTAAGTTTCCACAAAATCTAATTTTTAAATTTCTGAAAATTTACAGTCATGCAAAATGATAACAAATAATGATTTTATGGCGAGCGTAATAATAAATATGGAAATAATAATGAAATGTAATAATGATCTTAATCCTGTAAGTAGGCCGCAAGGGCACTTTTACTAGCCTGACTCTACGGCATTTCCCTAGACGAGACCACTGTTGAGAAGAAAGCCTAAACAAACTCAAAAGTCAGTATTTTTTTCTAAATAACTCATATCTATTACAATATTTGTACTTAGCTTATATTAAATATATATTTTTAAGTATAAATTCAATGCGTAGTTCTCCAAAATAACATATCAAAATGTAAAAAAGTTTTTAGGTAGCGTTGTCGACGTAAAAATGAAGTGTGATGATTTTTTTACCTCTGTGGATGTTATCATTGTTACGCTCTAGTCAGATACATTAAAATAATGCAGGGATTATCTGTTCCAATGAAAAATAGTTGTCGTGGACGTGGCTTCTTAGCTGAAAAGTTTATATAATTTTCCAAGCTATAGGTACTCTATAATAAATCGTCCATAATTATAGGTTACCGCTTGTTTCTTCATATGATACCTACGTATTTTTCCAATTTAAATTATATGAATTTCCTTAGATCAACGCATTCATAACATCCATACTATCCATACTATATATACTATATACTATAATATTATATATTATCTATACTATTATAAAGTTGTAATAATGTAATGTCTGTCTGTACATTGAAGATATTTTCGAAAAAAATATTGTTATAGACTATTGGGAGGTCAACACAAAGAAAAATATATTTTTTGGATTGTATGTTTGTTTATATGTTTGTATGTGTCGTTGCTTCATCACGCAAAATCGGCTAAACGGATTTCAACTAGTTTGGGTACACAGGTAGATGCGCATCCACAGATGGTAATAGGATACGTTTTATTCGACTACACTGAAGAAAACATAAGGGTTATGTTTTTTACTCCTCCGCTGACGAAGTTGAGGACTCTTTCTAATAATTCTGACTTTCGATATTATTTTCAGCATTTCAAAATTAGTTGTAAACCGTCCATAGAAACTCTTACTCAAATTACCACCTTGTGGTAAATGTTCCAGCGCTCGGCAGTGTCATAGTTAGTTCCACGAGAGTTGAGGTGAATGATTACACACACAGCTACGTGAAGTACTGATTGCAAAAAAAGAAAAGCAGTGAATATAAGAACATAAGTACAATATAAGAACACTAATTTTAAAATCCCGCTGTCATTACATGCCAGTGTTATTGTGTGCGTGAGCTATACATACCTTTATTGGGCATTTCAACCTTAATTCAGAACAATAGAGGTAAACATTATGATTATTGATTAAATCGGATGTCAATTATTGGAATTAAAGTGTAAACTTCCGACCGGTTTAGCTCAGTGGCGTTGCCTGCAAAGCTGAAGGTCCTGGGTTCAAATCCCGGTAAGGGTAAATATTTGTGTGATAAGCATAAGTATTTGTTCCTATTTCTTGGATGTTTTCTATGTACATAAGTAAATGTATCTATTAAATATATCGTCGTTTACTCATAACACAAGCCTTATATTAATTTATTTAAACTTTTAGAACATATAATTCAAATTACTGTATGAAATTCGAGACGCGACAAAGCACAGATTAATAATAATCATTTGCTAAATAAATTTCTGCCCCCAGCGAGTTTGAACTAGTCATTTTTATGGATGGTGTGGCTAAGGGCCTTATCACACTTAGCGAGTTGTGAGCGAATTTTGTATGAAGGCGATCACGCAGCGAGTTCGCCGCGACTGATATTTGTATAGAAAACACGCTCGCAACTCGCAAGTGTGATAAGGCTCTTAGTATTAGTAACCAATATGCAAAATTTCAGTCGCCCAAACTCAATAGTTTTTTCAATATGTTGGTTTTTGGTTTTCTTTATATGTGTTTTTTCTGACAAACCGAGAAATTTCAGTGTGCGCACAAATATCGTGCATCGTGCATTTCTTGCAGATAATTAACATGACATTCCTTAAAAAAACTTTTTTTTTATAAATATTCTTTGCGTTGGCGACACCTCCAAGTTTTACACCAACGCTCAGCTCTACAATATAAGCTGCAACTGCAACATAAACCAGCAGATTTTTTTATCGAATGCGATCCCTTTCTTAAAATCCATCTTCGTTTAATAAAACTCTTTTTTAATTTTCATAAATGGCCAGTATTTGTTATACACATGAACGTTTCTCTAAAGAGTTTTTAATAAAAGTCAAAAGGCATTATATAGGTGGCGCCACTATAGCCAGTGCGTAAAATAAATTACCATAATAATCTTTCGGCATATCCACAACGATGCAAATAAAATAGAACACAGTTGAATATTTATTTCAGAAGAAGACCGAAGGATTGAGTAGCATTTCAATAAAAATGTTTCTTTACTACTCTCGCGCCATTGTGGACATAATTGGAACTATTATTTACTGCTTTCCGCTGGACACTTTTTCATTTGTTATCCTATTTGAGTTTGTACGACTTTCGTCTATACTCCACGAAAATGTGCGTGTACAAAATATATGGTAATGGTGATGTACTTTATTTAAAAAAAAACTCCTGGTTCTACCACAGGTAATATTAAGAAATATTATATCACTAGAAGGCGCCAGCAACTTCGTTCGCGGAGGAGAAAAAGTCACAACCAGTCTTTCTTTCTTCATAGTAGTCGGGTAAAAAGTATCCTATAACCATCTGGAGATACCCAGCTACCCGTGTACCAAAAATTATTGAAATCAGTTTAGCCGATTTTGCGTGATGAAGCCACAACGACACATACAAACATACATAAAATCCAAAAAAAAAAAAAACATTTTAGTGACCTCCAAATAGTCCGTAATAATTATTTTTTTGAAAATATCTTCAATGTACAGACATTTCATTTTTACAACTTTATAATAGTATAGATTATGTTGTAGCTTATTGTAGAGCTGAGTGTTGGTGGATAAATAAGAGGTGTGGCTGACGCGAAAGTAAATTAAAAAATCTAAAAAATCATAACTATAGGTGCACTAGGTGCAAGTTGTTTTACAAGAGCTGGCGCGGATTTGATATGAAATAAGTACCTACTCGTTGCATACAAAATCCCCGCCAGCTCTTGTGAAACGACCTGTACCTATTATTTTTTATGGCAATATATTCTATAGTTCATACCATTGTATGTGACTCAATGTTTCACTAAACATTCATTCCTGTTACTTTATTTACGAGAAAATGGGAGTTTAAGAGAAAAAAAGGTGTACTTTTAGGTAAGAATGTTGTTTACTATTTAGAATAAGTAAGATAAATAACATATAACAAGGAGTATTTGCTGCAGAAGCAGCAGCTGGCATCAAATGGCGTAGTACTTTATCAGGAGAAATACAATACATTAAGCTGTTTGTCTCTAAATAGTAAGTACATTCTTTTTCTAAATTATGTTATGGTTAATTTATTTAATCTTTATTCCACAAAAGAAAACTTATTGTACAAAAGGCGAACTTAATGCTATAGGGCATTCTCTACCAGTCAACCTTAGGGCAAAGCAGAAATTTGTGGGCGGTGCTGAGGCTTGTGTAATTATAATTATAAGTATGATGGTTTTGATATAGGGATAGTTTATACTATAGTTTGACATCCATGGAAGGTTACAATACATTACATGCAGGATCGCGATTCTCTGTCTCTCAGAACTCAGAACTGAATAGTAAAATAACATTATACAAAGAAAGTATAACTTTGTGACTGCTATTATTATTATTCACTCATTTATTTTAAATCTTAGGGTAGGTTTTTTTACAATATATATGTATAAAAAGTAAAATACAAAAAGCAAATACAAAATATAAACACATTATAAAAAACCTAACCTAGGGTGCCGCCGGCAGCGGGGCAGGGCTCAAGCTACCGGTAGTTAGCGCTGCACAGAGAGGAACCTCCTGACAATGCGGGCCGTGTACAGGATTACTGCCTTCTGTATCTGACCCTTAATCCAGCCATCTAGCGAGAGTCTCTTAAGATGTTCGTCGAGACTCTTCGCTATAAGACCGTTTGCCGAAACCACTATCGGGACAATAATCGTCGAATCAACAGCCCACATGGCGGTCACCTCGTGAGCCAAGTCGAGGTACTTGCTGATTTTGTCCTTCTCAGCCTTCACGAGGTTCTCGTCATGTGGAATGGTGATGTCGATGAGTATTGCCCGGCGCTTAGATCGATCTACCAGCACGATTTCAGGCTTATTGGCTACAATAGTCCTGTCCGTGATGATAGATCGATCCCAATAAAGCGTGGCACGACCATTTTCAAGAACTGGCATTGTTATTATTATTACGTGATAAGCCTATAAAATGTAAATCCGTAATTGGCCAATGTTAAACACATATGTATCCGATAGTAATAATTCTGTAATTTGTGCTGTGGATTTTATCTCAATAAAATAAAATAAAATAAAATAAAAATTATTAGGGTTATTGGTGGGCGTTTCTATAGTAAACAGCTCACCTGGAAGAGATTGGCGATTACCTTTGGCGCAAAGTCTGCCTAATGCTTACCGGCCTGAACTGTATTGTTTTTCTTCTTGATATTCAGTAAATAATTATTGTCCTGTATTTTATAAATACATAAAAGTATGAATTAATGGTATAGTCTTACTCTTATGAACAATATAATATATGAACTGTATAAACAGAACCAATATTAGTACTTTGCGAGCGAAGTCCTTTTATTTCCCTTTTGTAACTCTTAATTGGTTTCATTAATGGTTAACTAACGAGCAAGAAACTTCTCGCATTTTTAGCAACGTGCAAATGCCAAGTGACCAAAATATATTTAATTGGCAATTACAATTTATATGACTTCTCCTTTAATTTAACGCGAAAATTAATTTTCGTAATTGTGCCGGACTTTTCGAATATACAACCTCCTGTTATGTAATTGCAAAAATGCTGACCGGAAAAAATATTTATTCTTTTGTAAGGGCCATAATTGTAAAGGAATTGGAAGGACAGTTCCATTGCCTAAGATTATCGTATCATAAAGCATTTTTATTTTTGGGATTAATTAGATATACAATATTGACTTAATCATAATTGTTATAAAATAATCTGGTATATTTAACTTATTTACCTATTACAAAAAACTGAATGGAGAAAATGGAATTTTTTGCAGTTTTGTATTATTAAGTTTTGCGCCATCTAGCGAAATTATTCCATAGCGATTCGTGCAGTATAGAGCTTAGCATATTCAGTGAATTGGATGAATGGCCCTGAACATGGTTCATAATCGTTGTATAGTAATTGGTGGAAGCTACTATAGTATAAACATTATGTACTGTACTGATAAAGTACAACTGTCAGCTGATAAGTGAATAAATAAAAGTATTTCTTGTGAATTTGTTTATTATTATACAAGTTATCAAAGTGGTAGCGTGTCAGTGCCGTGTTTGATCAAAACATTCAAGTATTAGAGGTTATATTTTCGAGTTCTAATTTGTTTGTGAGTGAAGAGTATGTAAACACAACATAACCTGTACCTGTACACGAGTAAGATAAAAGGTGTGTATACAGCTATTTATATGCGAAAATATTATATTTATAAATGGGTGATTCTATTAATGGGTAGTTAATTGGTTATGCATACCTTATAAGTAGTAATTTAATGTATTCTATTACATTACGACGTTATTTGCGTAACTAAAACACTGATTTATTTTGCTTGCTGTCTTTAGATTAAGGAACTTTCCTACGTCTTTCTGTTATCATCAAAACTTGCAGCGAAAGTAATAAGTTGTAGTAATAGAAAAACGTTTCTAGGTCACGCAGAAACTTAAAATTCTTACCATAGCTGCGGCAAAGATAAATCAGGACAGTAAACCACAAGAGATAAAAAAAACGACACACCTGTTCACAACCGACAGGTAAAATAACCATTAAACTGACCACTTTCCACTAATGGCTTCCAAAACACTCACCTAAAACGTTATCGCATCAAGTAAATGGAACTGTGCGACTGACTCAGTAACTGAGCCGGCGAAAGTGACTTCTTTTTCTTCACACTTGATGCCAGCCGTCGGAACTCAGGCATGTCCGTCACTCTGTACACAGCACTCTACCTCCTATAGAAGACACAGGCGCATCCTCAACACTGCATCCGTAGGTACACTTGGAGTTCAGAGAAAGCTACGGCTGAATTTTATCGTTTTCGTTTTTCGTACGCGCACATCGTTCGTTGCCGACCTGCGTCGGTCCCTTAGTGTAAAGTGGACGAAACCACCTACGCGAGGAAGTCGTTAATAACACGAAACGTGATCTCAACTTCTGGAAACACGAAAAACATCTAGAAGTGAACGTACAAACGTAGCGGACCGAGAGAAGCGAACTCCTGACTGGACTGCGCTTGGGCCGTGCAGGATGCGACCCATTAGGCAAAAAGAGCGTCCATTATTGTATTGTCGTGGGCTTATCGTAATGCCAGCGGTTCTGTCTCAAATTGCCAACTGGGAGCGATAAACGTGCGAGTCGCAGCAAATTTCGGGGCGAAGGTATGTCCTTTGTAAAAACTTGTGTCATTTAAACCATCATGAGGCAACACAAGTCTATGTTTACTCATATGCACGTATAAACATGGAATACATGACCGGGTTTCTGCTATATACGTATCTAATTAAGTTTTAATGAGGTACATTTTGAAATTGTATCCAAATAATAAGCATAAGAAGCTATAATAAGTAGCGAAGGGAAGAAACCCGTCACGAGACCGGATCCAGGGTTACTCACGCTCGTTTGTTCAATTGGACAGTTAATTTGAAGCTCTGAGCCGACCGCTTCCGTTTATAGTTCACACAGGAACCAAATCGAATTTTACGATGGCAACGACAAAACAATTTGTGAAATACTAACTGAAGACACGTCCTCGGTTACAATCTAACATTACGGATGAAGGAAAACATTATAGCATCCTATAATAATTCTTGCTATTATCAAGTAAATCTGTTTTAAACTGCAATAAGGATTTCTGTAACTCAAGACGATTCAAAATCGGTGCTTCGCCACCCAAATCGGGTTTGAACTGGACAACTCAATTCGATGTATAGGATTTCAGTTTAAATCTCCCACTTTGTTTTGTTATCGTTAATATAATATCGCGTATTTGTTCGTATTTGAAGTGGAATGGACGGACTTACCGCGTATTTATTCGCTAGAGTAACCTATACCGTTACGGTTTCTGGTGTTCATACGTTTAAACGTGATAAAATAACATCCCATTATATTTTTCTTAGTTGTCTGATAGATACGCGTCAAATTGAGGCGATAGATTACATCCTATCTAATGACGCGTTTTGCAAGTTATAATTTTGTGAATGAAACAATCAGAGACGTGATGTTATAAAATCTAATCAAATTCATACACTTTTGGCCTACATAAATCATCAATCATGAAGTTACGTTGTATAGGTACGATGTCATTTAACTTGATATATAAAACGAAATCCTTAATTGCTTAATGGATTTTTATTTTTTAGTTTAAGTTGTGTAGGCAAATAGTATAGTCTGCGTATTGAGATTGCGTATCCTTTGTTAGATGGGCAAATTGGTGTTTTGGAGCAGCTATTATAGGCCACTGGCCGATTGCTCCCGATCGAATCTGAGCAAGGATGCCCCAACGAGCTCTAAGGTCACCGAGTAAGGTGTTCATTTATATCAATACCTAAAGACATATTGAGAGCATTGGTTCCTTTCTGGAAGTTGATAGCTTCTAACTGAGACAAGGACTAACATTACAGTTCACAGACAATTTGAGTTTTAGGACATATTTACAAAACCTTTGATTCCGTTTGATTTATTACAGATGATAAACAGCGCCGCGATGAGTAGATACTTTTAATAATCTAGACTATCTGGACAAAGTTCACTAAATTGCTAATTGGCTGCCTCATTATATCTATTATTTAGACGTATAACATACTAGCTTATGCCCGCGACTTCGTCCGCCTCAAATTCGTTTATCGCGGATAAGGGTATTTTTCCGGGATTAAAAGTAGCCTTTGTCCTTCCCCGAGACTCAAACTATCTCCATACCAAATTTCATCCAAATCGGATTAGCGGTTTAAGCGTGAAGAGGTAACAGACAGACAGACAGGCAGACAGACACACTTTCGCATTTATAATATTAGTATGGATTCAGCATTTATGGTTACTATAACGATACGTCTACAAGTTTACTTGCTATTAAAACATTTCAGTTGCAAACGGCGTAGTCTGTGAGTTCCCAGACTAAAACTTGTTAGAACCCCGAGTTTCAAGTTACTAACAATTTCCATCAATCATGCTGAACAATTTTTATATCTCTAGAGTTGCGTCTGGCGTCTAATTCCTATAGACACGGGGTGTCAACTTACCTCAACGAAATTATGAAGACCGTTACGCTTCGGTATTGTTGAAGCTAATATTGAAGTTAATATATGTGGCTCTTTTACCAAAGTATGTACGTGTTGTCAAGAAGAAAACTGCTAAAACATGTATCATGCTAAGTTACAAAGTAAAATTGACATTGTGAACGTAATTTCGTTCAACTTTCTCTGATAGTGTAGTTTAGGCTGATATGACTTAGGTATGATTTTTGAATACAAAATTATATTATACATATTGAGTTTTGTCTAACTTGTACAGTTCTTCGGTTTTCTATAACGTCCGTATCTAGACAGCTGAACTTTAAGAAAAAAATAAAGTAACGTTACAATGTATATTACATACTTACATTAACATTACAAGCTAATTCGTTCTCGCTTATTGGGTTTCAAAAACAAGATGTGTGGTAACGGTGTGCCCCGCTGCGAGGCGCGGCGGTCACACCACCTATTTCCACCAATCAGAACACAGGTCTCTTGCTCTAGCATTTTACGATTCCCTTTCCTAATACTTTTACATCTACTGTCGAAATACTTGCACCGTCGTATGTTGAATTACTTACCCTAGGCATGTTATGGCATCTATCTATACTATTATAAAGTTGTAAAAATGAAATGTCTGTACATTGAACATACTTATTTTCTAAAATAACTATTGTAACAGACTATTTGGAGGACACTGAAATGATTTTTTTTGGATTTTTTGTACGTTCGTATGTGTCGTTGTTGCTTCATCTCGCCAAATCGGCTAAACAGATTTCAACTATTTTTGGTACACGGGTAGCTGGGTATCTCCAGATGGTTATAGGATACTTTATACCCATCTACGCTGAAGAAAAAAATGGAATTATGACTTTTTCTCCTTCACTTTCTAGTATTTTTATATTTATATGGTAAAGGTACCCAGTTTTTGGAATATCGGTAAACCGGCACTTTCCCTAATGTGCCCATTAGATGGCAGTCAAATAAACTGAAATAAGTTACCCTTGCCATCACCTACAATCTACCTCATAGAACATATATTGGACTTAATGAAATAAATGAAAATCGCAGTCGCGGAGCACCATTAAGTTCTTACATATCGATTTATAACGATATGTTGCAAACGAGTTATACCTAGTTCAAATTGGATTCACGTTAAACGTAACATATAAGCTGTAGGCCCAAAAATCGCAACCAAGTTTACAAGTATAATGCACGCGGGACTCAAATACTCAAAGCCGTTATTTAGATACTACGGGCGTATTTAGCCTAGGGCCAAGGGGGCCATGGCCCGGGGCGACAAACAGCCAGGAGCGTTTAGCAACACTCGGTGCGCGAGTCCAACTCGCACTTGGCCAGTTTTTTTCCTTAATTTCTGGGGCGTCGAAACTTATTGGCCGCCAAACTTCAAAATACGCCCTGTTTAGATACATACAACACAACTTACATTACAAGTAGGTAGTTATCTAAGCTTAGATTAATAATTTAGCTAATGAACATACTGTTGATTCGTTTTCTAAGGGAGTCAAACTATAAAACGTTATCTATTACAAAACGTTACAAGTAGTACAGTTAGACATTCAACAATAACAGGGTCATTCCTTGTTCCTATTGCATATTACCCAATGACTTCAACTTCCTAAAACTGGTTAGAGCAATAACATTAAAAATATAATAACTTGATCGAACTGAACAAAAGTAATAGTTAGATATACAAATGAGACGTGAACCGCTTAGAACTGGTATATCTTGTCAGGACAATTAATGAACTTGGTATCGATGAACATGTCGCATTCTAAATTATTATCTAATGTGTTGATATGTAGGGCAATCGAGCTGCTGAATTTAATCCTAAGGTCATTTAGTAATAGTAAGCTCAGTAATTTCAATTAACTTGGTTAAAAACAAATGAAGAAAATGAATTTCTTGGCCTTCACGCAGAAAAGAATAAGTATGTAACTAATAAGTTACATTATAACGACGGCTTCGCTAATTAATAAATAAAAATACATAATTATGAACTTTAAATGTTATACTTTTTTATCTTAACTTAAACAAAGTTATAATTTTATTACGTGGCAAATTATTCGAGAAGCTGATAGTGTTTTAAAAATGATATTATTGTTGGGATTTATTTCCATCAACTATAGATAATTTTACATTTGTCATACATACATTAGTAATATAATTAACGTTCTAAAAATATAACGAATTCTGCTATTTTTGACTGATATTAACACTGATCGGTGATCTCGTTTTATCATTAATGTCATTGCCATTATTGTGTGCCACAAAGGTGTTTTTGTTATCGATTTGTGTCACACGTCACACATCGTCAATTCAATATTTAGGGCGAACGACCTGGTTACAATAACATTCTGATAAGATACAAATAGCAGTGATATTCTGAATAGAAACTCGCATAAATACATGATACGTTATCGGCTTCTTCGTAACATTATGTAAGTAAATAATAAATATTTTTTCATAATCAAAACAACTTTAAACCATTTCTATTTACTTGAGGATATGACTAACTAGTTTCTATTGGTTGCGTAAAACAAACAACAAAATATAATCATAATTTATCCATATTATGATTCGAACGTTGGTCATCCTTGTGTCTTAATTCCAAAATGTCAGAAGTTGAACTAAATTATCCATTGCAGATACTAACTAATAATTTCCACAACATCTGTAAGCCTTCGATAGCTCAGTTGGTAGAGCGGTGGACTGTAGCGGTTAATCGAAAGTCATCCATAGGTCGCTGGTTCAAATCCGGCTCGAAGGAATCTTTTTGCATCTTTTTCTTTTTCCTCTTCAGTCAGTAAATCAAATCTTTTTTTGATTAAAAAGGTTTTAACGAATTCAGTTTTTGCGGATACACATTTTACTTACTATGAGCGTAAGTAAACGTCTTATTTTTTCAACCATAGTATAAAAACAACTAATAAAGGAAAGAAAGCAAATGCATATAATGAATATGGATAAAAGGTTAACGTCGTTTTTGAATATATATAATTTTTAATAAGCTCCAAGCTACATTTGCATGGAGAGTTACGCTTCCTGGCGTCTTTTAAGACCGCGTGTATGAAAACGTGACCGGATTGTGATCATGAATGATGGCCATCCAGCCAGAGGTGTTAAATAAGGAACACGATATTTCCTTCTTACATTAATTACTATGCCACGTGGATTCAAAAAATATTGCTCGATATTATTTTTATGTTATTAAGTGAATTTGCTTTTAATTTTTTATTTAATTGTTGAGGCAAAAAGAAAACTGAGAGTCGTATCAAAAAACATATTCCGTTGATGTCAAAATTTAGAAAATCTAAATCTAAAGAATAAAGAAGGCAAAAAGTTTCACTGTTTCCGCCCGGGATCGAACCGGGGGCCTTGTGCGTGTGAAGCACACGTGATAACCGCTACACTACGGAAACTTGAAGACTGTAGTCGAAATTTTGTATCATATTATTGTACTAACGATTGTGATAGAGAGGTATGGAAGAAAAAAACATGCTGCGCCAACCCCAAGTAAATTAGATAAGGACAAGCGAATGATGATGATTATTGTACTAACGAATTGTACGCGTATTTTCTTATAATTATTAAAATATATTATATTCGCTAGCTCAATCCTACTGTAATAAAAAAAACACTTACCTTTAGGGATGCCACAGCGTCAAAAACTAAAACTGCCACGAAAAAACAAAAATATGACGAGCCGCGAGCGCCTTCTATGACGGCGCTTGAAAAGCGGTTGGCTTGTTACGACGCAGTTTTCTTTTATACTCCAACAAATTGTATGGCGCGGGACCACCCGCTGAATACGTTCATTACATTCGTATTATGGGAGTGGGTTATGTTCCGTAAATTCGTAATCGAGATCGCACCCTGTCTGTCATCTGTGTACCCCGTACTAAAAACGCAGCTCGAACACTAAAGTATCGAGGAACGCTGTATCCATCGACGCTTATTATCGGAAAGTCTTCATGCATTGTTAAGTATAACCAGTAATGGATGATGAGGATGTTGAAGTTATAATTAAAGTTAGTGCCTTGGTGCGGTTTCAAGGAGACATCCTGCGTCAACAAACTGATTATTCCATGGCGGTCAAAGAAATGTGTAGCAAAATTACTCTTCATCATGTTCTATTCTCAATCTCGTACGCGGCAAATTGCTTGAATATTTTTATAGGGCTATTATCTACGAAGCTATGATATACCACAGTCAATTTATGTTTAAAATTGGTATGAAATGTAAATATGTCTTTTAACACTTTACTTACGCAAAAAAGAATCACAGTTCCTTTTTTTGGAAGATGCTTTTTCATTCATGATATTTCAGCCATGTTAAGGTCTTTTTCCATACATTTCAGTGTAATTTATCGATTATGTCTAAAGATTTTTTTGTTATATAATAGGTTACTCCTATATAACTCCATATTGTAGGTAGGTATATCATTATAAAAAAATAAGCATTCATTCATAGGTCCAAACAGGGACCCCACATTTCCTAATGCAAATACACATGAAACACGATTACATAAACAAATATAATGACCGCCAAAAACAGCCGACCACTTTAGTATCTTGTCGCCGTAACCTCTTCGACAAATTAACACTGTTATAGTACTGTTAAGTTAGGGCGACAAGGTACTAAAGTACCCAGGAACTTTTAACGCTTGTCTATAAAATTCACAATGTTATCAACGCGCTTGTCGAGGGCGCCACTGTGTATGGCTAATTGCTGTTTCAGTACGCGGCGCCGTTAGTTCCTTATTTACGCGCCCGCAAAGATAACGTAGTTGTTTGTGGGCTCCTCAATTTATGGGCAATTTTCAATTTCTACTGGAATGGCGGATATTGTAGCGTCCTCCGGGATAAGGAGAAGTTCTATAACACTGTGAGTTGGAGTTCTACGAGCACTGAGTTTACCAGGGTAGTCATTATCGGTAAAAAATGTTTGCTACACCCGACAAGGGTCCTTATAAGTAGACTTAAGTCTGTAACTTGGTTGCAATAAATATCTTATCTTATCTTAATATATAGTACTAGCTTTGCCCGCGTATACTAAGCGTAAATTTTAACCGTCTAGAAAAAAGGGAGTTCTCAGTTTGACCCGTATGTTTGTATTTCACGTCCACCATATTGGATTTTAAAATCGTTGTTGTATTCGTAATCAATGACCCGATAAACCATAGAAACAATAGCCATGTTGATTCTCAGACTTTGTCACCACATTTCCCCCTTTTAGGGGTTGAATTCTCAAAAAACCTGAAACACTTGCTTACTCATGTATCGCTAGGAATACTCCTGTGAAGTTTCGAATAAAATATTCTAATCTTATATCCCCATACAAACCTTGGACCTCTATCTCACTCCCTTAAGGGGTGAATTCTAAAAAATCCTTTCTTAGCACCCCTTGACCTTATAAGGAACCTACGTGCCAAATTTAGAATCCCTAGAACCAGCGGTTTGGGTTGTGCGTTGATATGGCAATCAATCAGTTTCTTCTTTATATCTCAAAAACGACTTATGCTTAGGGCTGCCATATCGATTACTAGCTTCTGCCCGCGACTTCGTCCGCCTTAAATTCTTTTATCGCGGATAATGGTATTTTTTCGGGATAAAAAGTAGCCTATGTCCTTCCCCGGGACTCAAACTATCTCCATACCAAATTTCATCCAAATCGGCTCAGCGGTTTAAGCGTGAAGAGGTAACAGACAGACAGACAGACAGACAGACACACTTTCGCATTTATAATATTAGTATGGATAGCCGAAGTCGGACAAAAACTTCAAATATTTGAAGGAAATCGCATTTTTCCCCGGACATGTTAGATTTTATTCAGTTCAATAAGGTTTTCCCTTATATAAAAAGAGTACGGGTTCTATCCGGACACATTTAAAAAACCCGCCCGGACTGCCCCCGGACAGCCTCCAAACTAAGACAAATCCGGATAAACCCTACTTATGCTATCTATTTGAAATTTGGAATAGTTATAAACATGATCAGCCCAAATATTGCGAAAGAAACATTTTAAAATATATTTTTATTATCTAATAAAAAATGATGAATATGAGGGGGGAAGGAATCATCAGAAATCTAGCTACTAGGTCAAGTAGGGTACCACATGAAAGGGCTTGACCTGCCCATTTTAAACAAGTTTTTTTATTTTTTTTTGTTATTAAATTTCGTTTTATTGAGGAAAACGTGGAAAAAAATACCATGCCCCCCTTTATCTCCGAAGTTTACCAAGCAAAAATTTTTAAATTTACACAATTTGTATATATACAGGAAAATTATAATTATGTCTCTAACTAGGTAATTATTTTTTTTAATTTTCAAAAAACCTGTTTGAACAACCCATTTGAATTAAGTTTGCACCTCATTTGTTTGCACCGCTATAGATATCAGGTACAAACTTAATTTAACCGGAACGGGGTAATAATGTTAGGGTAAGTAAAAGCGTGGAACCCTCGCTGTGCGAGTTGCTCGCGCTTGACCGGTTTTTTCTTTAGAGTTGGCTTGTAAATCTCCTTTCAATTTTAAGTCTGTCAAAAAGTAAATAAGATTTACATACGATATACGTAGGTATATGCCTACGTAGCCTTAAGCTATTTATAGGCACACGATCGCTGACATTCCGTGTTTTATTGTCAAATGCCGGTAATGTTCGCTATATCTGCGCACGAGTGGGCACAACTCGGCTGTGACATACATGGACCCCCTACGCCGATCTTCTGCCCTATACTATTATACAGTTGTAAAAATTTAATGTATGTACATTGAAGTTATTTTCCAAAAAATAAGTAATACGAACTATTTTCTGTTTACTAAAGCGGGGAAAATTATTTCTGGATTTTTTTGATCCCCGGAAATACCGGAACCGAAAATACCGTGATTTCCCGGTTTTTTTGGCCAAGATAAGAACCGGTACTACAAAATACAAATCCCGGTATTTTCGGGATTTTCGGGAAATACAATTTGTGACTAATATTCAATACCTTAATGTAGAATTGATACAAGTGATATTGATAAATAACGCAAGCGTGGTTTAAAACGGAAACTCCGCTCAAAACAGCATGGTCGTATCAAGTGCCAAATGCATAGTGTCCAACAGAGAGAGAAGCCGAGAGCTTCCGATTATAATGGCTTGACACTTGGATGGGTTTACGGAGATCCCAAAGGTACGTGACCACACGGAGATGCTGTCGAGGTCTTTATTAATTTGTCCAATTGCAGTATCTAAATCGCCAGGACTTGCTTGGATGTATATTTGTAGATCATCAGCATAAAGATGGTAAGAGCATTTATTCCTAGAAGTAATTAGGTTGATAAAAATGGAAAAAAGAAGATGAGAGAGAATACCTCCCTATGGAACCGCGGAAGCAAGTTCACACCAGTCCGAAAAAGTTTTGTCGGCACGGATCATCTGCCGGCGATCCCCAAGATAGGTGGAAAACCACTCAGCCGACGATGACGATTCACGTCCAAGTGGTCTAGAGTGGCAAATAAAAGGTCATGGTTGACAGCATTAAACGCGTTGGAGAAGTCGATTTAAACCAACACAGTAAGTTGAGAACGATCCATGCCTTTCCTCACATCCTCAATAACCTTCAGTAACGTAGTTGTCGTACTGTCCCCGGAACGAAAGCCAGATTGAAAAGGGGAGAGTAATTGATTGGAGTACACGTGACAAGATAATTGTTTATGTACAACGGCTTCCAAAACCTTAGAAGGAAAAGGAAGTATGGAGATAGGACGAAAATCATTAGGTAAACAGGGATTAGACACTTTTGACTGGAATGACATGGGCATTACGCCACAACGAAGGAAAAACCCCAGAATACATCGAAAAGTTAACAATATGAGTGATAACTGGAAATACATTCCAGGATGCTGATAATCATTGACCTACTTATTTTATCTTGACCAACTGCATTGGATTTAATCGATGAAATCACTTTACTGATCTCGTCATCAGTGACTGGAGTGAGTGAAAAGGAATTTTCAGAAGGACAGGGCAAGGCATTAATGTAAGAAATGCTTTGAGCTTTAGTGGTAGGGTCTAAGTTGGAAGGTTTAGCGAAGTGTGAGTTAAGATCATTTAATGAAGGAGACGATAGTGATTAAATTTGCTAACTGATTTTCGAATACCAAGGCTTTTTAGGAATTTCCAGGTATAAGCTGGGGAGGACGAAATAATGTTTTCATGTATATATTTACGCTTAGCGGCCATTTGATTACACCGGTTCCTGGCAGATTTGAACAACGCCCAGTTCACGTCGCATCGGTCCCGCTTGAATTTGCGAAATGCCCGATCCCGTCTCGTCATTGCAATGCGGACCGCTCTAGTAATCCACGGTGCAGGAGGTCGCTTTAGTTTCACAGTCCGAAAAGGTGCATGCTTGTCAAACAATTTTATAATCGTCGCGTCCACCGCTTCTTTTACTGACGGTGCCTCCAAAGTTGCTGACCAGTCCCGTGCAAGTGCATCCCGCTTCAGCGCTTCGATATCCAACCTAGCAATACTTTGGATCTGTATAGAAACTGGTTGTGTTTTGGGAGGCTGAATATCGTAGCTCAAAAACACTAGATCGTGGTGTGAAAAACCTGGTGCCGGAAACTGACCTACTTTACCCACGTCTTTACGGTCTACGGAGCAGACAAGGATGAGATACAACCAAGAGTCCGACGTGTCAACGTTATGATGCACAGCAAGGTCGACAGACTCAATAATCTCTATAAGTTTGCTTGACCTGGAGTTCGTTTTAACAGGTCGGTGTTAAAATCGCCCATAATTAAATGGTGTGTGTACTCTGTGCTAAGTGGATACTCCCAGAACTGCATTTACCCTTTGAGGGAGAGTTTTATGAAAATATATTCTAAGGAACCTGAGTAATGTGAGGGAGACGACGAAATAATTTTATAGGGGATGTCACTGCGTGCGTAGATATATGGCAACACCACCGCCTCCTTTACCCGTACGGTCATTCCGCAGCAACACGTAACCAGGTAGGCGTACGAAGTGGAAGCTAAACTCTGCTTGAACCTTCGGAAATCAAAATGGCGTCTACGTTTGTTGCGAACAAAGTGTCCAGGAGAACATTATAATGCCTGTGAATGCTTCAAGCATTTAGGTGACGGATATTCAATTTATTGTGATCATCTTGAAACGTACGAGCGATGGAGGTACCGAAGGTATCTGGTTCAGATAATACTGTGCTATCTAGCGAATAGAAAGAAAATGACAAGTCACGAGCAGAGTTACCACTCTGCTCGAGATTTATCATCTGACATAATATTTTACATAAATGGGTACAAAAATATAATAATATATATATAAGTGTAATATAATTAACAACCAGTTATATTACAAGTACTTAACTTAATTATTACTGATTAAGGGATTACTGTCCAAAAATGTTGTTATAATTCAAGTCAAAATAATTACGAACAAATTGTGAGCATTTACCAAACTGTTTGATTTTATTTTAGTCTTTTTTTATAAGCCGCGAAGACAAACTTAAAACTTAGCAAGTTCACGGTGATTTAAAGAATTAAAGTTTATTCTAGTTTGATAACAAAACGTGTATTTTCATTTTGTTTCATATCAGGATATTATTATTGCCCAAAAATACTATAAGGTAAAAACTACTCAAGTCTCGAAACCACCACAAGTCATTTCCCGAAAGTACCGAAAAAACCGAGAAATTCCGGTTCTTCTTCCGGCTAGTACCGAAAATCCCGGGACTGACAAATGGTACCGGTACTGAATTCCCTAGTGGCTTCGTCACAAGAAACTGGACATCTCCAGATGGTTATAGGATACTCTTTACTCGACTACGCTGAATAAAGATAGTTTTGATTTTTTTCTCCTGCGCTGACGAAGTTGCGGGCAACTTCAAGTGATAGTATATATTTAGAAAAATTAAGAATACGGGCTATATGGAGGTCACTGACCCGAAAAAAATTTATTTTACATGTTTTGTGTTTTATGTGTCGTTAAGGCTTCGTCACGCTAAATCGGCTCAATAAATTGCAACTATTTTTGGGACACGGGTAGCTGGGCATACACAGATGGTTATAGGATACCTTTTACCCAAGTTAGCTGTCGAAAAAAAGAGGGGTTATGGGTTTTTGTCCTCTGCGAAAGATGGCACTTTCTAGGTTAAAATACTTAATATCAAAGGTAAAGATGCAAATAATACAGTTGCCTCGGGGTCATGATCCCAAGAAAAATCTTAATAGCGCGATCTACAAATATTTAAAATAAGTATGAATATTATTGACAGTGCCATGTCTCGGTCCAAAAATCTTTGCGGCATCACCTTAGAACGGCTGCATGGATAACCATTTTTGCTCCAAGGATAGCCGAACATCCAAGACAGTTATAGGATACTTTTTCCTTGTCTTGCCGAAGCGAAAAAAAGAGGGTTAACGACTTTTTTCTCCTCCGTGAACGAAGTTGCGGGAACCTTATGGTTAAACTAGTAGCTCAGTGACCTGTAGACCTCGCGAGTCTGTCAACCCCAAAATCTCCGCCATTTTGAAAAATTTACAAAAACATAATGGACAAATAAATTCCATATAATGATCGAACCAGAGGGGCTACTCCGGTACCCGAAAAACGAAGTTCGTAACGTGCGGTCCCTCTCGCTCTCATGTTATGCTGTATTTGAGTGAGCGGGATGGCGCCAAACGAACTGCGTTTTTAGGATTTCGGAGTAGCCCCTCTGCTCAAAAATTTCATGAGAATCGGTTGGGAAAAGCGATCTGAATCAGAATCAGAATACGTTTATTTGTAAAACATAGGTACAGTACAGATAAGTAAGCTGACATGTTTTAAATGTTATGATCCTCTATGCTTGACCCACAAATGCAGGTGTACATATTTTGGATTGACTTAACATGCATTAAGTCACATGAAATTAAATAATAATAATAACAAATAATAAAAAATTAAGTACAATTATTTTCATATCAAAATTACGAATATCATTTTCAATACAATGTTCAGTGTTCAATTCAATTTTTTGTTATTTATATTTATACAGCTATGGTAACATCAATTAGAAAATCGCCAACACTATAATAACATTTTTCTAATAGCAACTTGGATAAAAGATATTTAAATTTATTTAATGTCACATTTTGCCAATCTTCTGGTAGTTTATTAAAAATTTGAGGACCCATTCCCAAAATACTTTTTTGAATCAGGGCTGTTTTTGCCATAGTGATACATACCTCAGCTTTCCACGGCCGAAGGTTTGTTTTTTGCGATGGCTTTTTCATTTCAAACAAGTCAGGATTAGTGTTAACATACATACAACATTCATAGATATACATGCATGGAAAAGTTAACAATTTCAATGACTTAAAGTATGGCGCGCAGCTTTGTGAGGGATTCAAAGCAGTAATAGCCCTAATGCATCGTTTCTGGGTTCTGAATATCATATCACGGTGGGTGCAATTTCCCCAAAACACAATACCATAGCGTAATGTTGCTGCAACAAAACTATGATACGCGGTTAACACTGTTTTGCGATCACAAATTTTCGCCAATTTATGTAGAGCATATGAGAAGCGATATATTTTCCTACACACCTCCATGGAGTGTGACTTCCACGACATATCACTTTTTAGGCCTATACATAGATAATGTATAGGCCTAAAAAGTTACATTAGTTTTATTTAATACTTTCTCTACATATTTAACATCCTAAGGCGGTACTATTTTTCGTTGGCTAAATTGCATTATATATGTCTTGTCCAGGTTTATTTTCAAATTGTTATTTTCTAACCATTTTATAATATTTTTGATCGTAGTATTTACATCTTGTTCATAATTACCATTTGTGTCGAGTTCAATGAATATAGTACTATCATCAGCAAACAAAATCATTGGATGGTGACAGGAATTCACAATATCATTTATATAAAGTAAGAAAAATTAGGGTCCCAGTATGCTGCCCTGCGGCACCCCGTATTCAATTTTCCTGTAATTTGACTTGTGTATCACTTCATTTCCAGTGGTCATGGAAATTTGAGTGATCTCAGTGTATTGTTCCCTATTTTCTAAATATGACTTTATGAGTTGTAGTGCATTACTACGAATACCGTAATTATTAAGCTTACTAAGTAGTGCTCGATGATCAACATAATCGAAAGCCTTTGTCATGTCCATATATATGGCACAACATGGTTTCCTTTTGTCTAGACAGGTCAGGGCTCTATTGATTAAATCATGTATAGCTAGATTGATGGATGTATTTTTCCGGAAACCTTTTGTTCGTCAATAAGTACCCTATACTTTTCCAGAAACTTGTATGTAATATCGTATATAGTTTTCTCACAAACTTTAGAAAGAGTTTCCTTTCTGTAGAGGAAAACAGCCGAACGGACATCCGCCGGACAGACAGACATAGGGCGATTGAACACTACAAGGAATTCTACTGTCCTGCGTCGGATTTTTGTAGTTTGTCCATACTAGTTTGTGCAAAATCGGACTGCCACCCATATACGAAAGTAATTTTACCCAAGCTAAAACGAATACGCTTTGCTCGCTATGCTCGCTTAGTCAGTAATACGTATACATTTTTTTACAGCATCAACCATGTCCGTGGAAGGTGTGATGGTGTCCTATAACTACTCCGACGACGGAGAACACGCTAACATCATCACCGTCTCTGCATCGGGCATGAAGTTCTCCAACCGATGGGTCCTCACCCACGGCTCCATCCTTTCCCCCCTCAAACAGGTATTGTCATTTACCTTGCTCCAGCATGTGTGGAAGGCGTGATGTATCCTACAAATATGAAGGGGAGCACGCCCACATCATCACCGTCTCTGCCCCAGGTATGAAATTCTCGAACCGCTGGGTCCTCGGTCCTCACCCAAGGCTCCATTAATGTCATTTACAAAATTAACAGCATAGGTACAGACGTAGAGTATAATTGTTTTCCTTCGTATTTTCACGGAAACGTACGAACGGGTCTTGCTATTTCAGTCGGTCACAGTAAAAAAGTACTGAGGTTGACTGAAATAACCTGACAAATACGAACGTTTCCGAGAAAATACGAAGGTGTATTTGTATGGTTTTGATTAAGTTTTTTTGCTTTGAAAGGGAACTTCATTTCATAGAGAGTGTTCTTAACTTGGTATGTTTCAAGAAAATCGGTTCAGATATTTGATAAGTATGAGCATTTTTCTAGACGAGACGGGGGATTTTTATCGGTACACCGTGCACCTATTACTCGAGTAAATTTTTCATTTTTGCTCAGGCCCAAGCCATCAACCACGCAAGAGGCAACCCTATCTTGAAAGAGGAGTTCTATGACAACTTGCCGGAGATGTACGTCACGTGCGAGAAGGAGACAAAAGAAGGGAACGTGTATGATGACGTGGAAAAGCTGAGCAGGGAGAGGGGTGATGACTTGGAACATAGCAGCTATCAGATCAGAGTGCTAACTGGGAGGTAAGGGCGCTTTAGTAATTGCTTGGAGTACGATCATAAACGATATAAAAATGACTAAATATCTTCTTTTTTTTTAAATAAACGAGATAGACGGGCATTTTCAAAAATACGTGTACGCGTGTGTGTCTGGATCAGAGAGCACGTGTCTATAGGACACTGAATCGTCAGAAGGTAGCCGGCTGCCTTCTTTTAATTTTTTAACGCCCGCTGGCACGCCGACCCACCCCTTTATTGACAGCTCCCCACTACCGACTGTTACGTGGTACCTAGGCAACTGCCTGACGTTTCTATTGCGTGTGTAAGTGAGACAACTGCACTTCAATAGAAACATCAGGCATTTACCATATGGCCCTCCTCAAAATGAGAGCGTACGCCCGACCCGTCGCTACGGATCTCGACCATGCCACAGTCCAAGATGCCGCAATGTAGTACGGGCCCCCTGCACCCTCGCGGGGTGTATAAGAAGACAGGAACGCAGGCAGGGCTCAGGGTCGTTCAGTCCGTTTCCTAAAATATTTGCTTCTCAAAACGGCCTTCTTCCAAAGAACGTCTCTTTCCTATAATGACTGCTATTGGTTTCCTATGATGGCAATGTCTTAAAACGCTCGCTTCCTAGTATTTCATACATACATACATACATACAATCACGCCTTTTTCCCATTACGGGGTAGGCAGAGACTACCTCCTACTCCTACCACTTGCTACGGTCCTGTCATACGACTACCGCTTCATTAACACTCATTAATGTTTTCATTTTGTGCTGTCACAACCCTTTGGCTTTATCTCGTAGTATGTCCATTTTCAAAAATGGCCTGTTTCCTATAATGTCCGCTTATTATAATGTCTACATCATGTATCTCATCATTAGAACGGAACCAAATAAAAATAAAAATGGAACCAATCTTAATAAAGTCGGTTCACACATACTATATTTATTTATTTTCGGTGAACACGTACCTACATAAAAAAATATATATTCAGAAACAGACACTTTAAGAATCATCATACATTATAGGAAACTGACGAAGTGGGAAGAAGGCCAATTTGAGAAGCAGACAAGTTAGGAAACAGACTGTTTAAGAAGTAGACATCATAGTAACCTGACTATGTAGGAAGGAGATCATTTTGAGAAAAATACATTATAGGAAACACACAGAACGAGCCTGAGCCGCAGGCAGTTGCCTGGGTGGAACACACCACCATGTGACAGTTGCATGACGGCCCCAACATGTCTATAATTTTATATCATCTAACCTGTGCCCAGGATCTGCCACGTGTGGCAGTGCCCGATCCTGAGCCGCTGTGTGGACGACATCCTGTACAGCTGGACTATCGGCCACCGCGACGGCGACATAGAGAAACAGACACAGCTGGGCAAGACTCTACTGTCGGTGTTCGTGCTGGTTGACCTGGAGAGCGACGACAGAGGTAAGTGCCATTTCTGCGTAGTTGCATGCGACAATCGCAATCACATAGGCGATTTTTTCGTTTTCGTCGTATGAGGCCTCGCATACTCGCGAAATCTGACAGACAATCCAACGCGATTATCGCTGGCGACTATCGCACGCTTTGACGTCGATAATGTTAATCACATATGACCAGCGAGAAATATTAGTACCTATCCGGTTAGAAGTCAGTGCTACTTTTAAAGTAGAAAACTACCGTGACACTCAGACATATTTGGATTAAATTAGCGGTGGTTACTCACGTCGTAAAAACCGAGTACTGCTCGAAATGATCCGGTCCATTCCGAGGACCTTAGTCAAGAGAGACAAGTGGAATCTGACGCTGCCCGCCTCGCACTCCTTCTAAATACGTCAGTGCAAGATACCTGCCGCATTAGATATAACTACCCATGACTGTTTTCGTCCGCGTAGATGAAATTTATAGCTTGTGTTATTCTGATGTCTAAACAACATTACTCGAAAGTTTCGTTGAGATCCGTTCAGTAGTTTTAAAAAAAGAGGAACGTTTATAGTTAATATTAGGGTTAGGATCCATCATCTCCCTGCCCCTATCCCACTTATGTAGGGTCGGCACAACATGTTTTCTTCTTCCATTCATCTCTATTACTCGTCACTTCAGCGCTTACTCCTTTCTTTCTCATGTCCTTTCTCACACAATCCATCGATCACTTTTTTGGCCTAACGATCGCTCTTCGTCCTTCGACATTCATCCCTAACATTCTTTTACCAATATGACGTTCATCCCTTCTCATTACATGCCCATACCACGCTAACCTACTGCTCCTAATTTTGTCCGTCACGGGTGCTACTTTGAAACTTCCCCTTATATACACATTTCTAATCCGATCTTTCCTCGTCACTCCACACAGCCATTAGGGTCGATCATTTACCTTTTTTCGAGATTTTTGAAATGTAATAGTTAAAAAAAGTTGTCGTTACGTTTGAATAATCTGTAGATATTTTAATTTTAATTTAATTGCCCCCGCAATTCTATTAAAAAAATACAAAATGTATGAACTACTAAAAAAAAGATATTTGTATTTTCTTTTTTTCATCATATTTAAGTTTTCTAAAACCATAAAAACTATATTCAGTTGAAATCAACATTCAGTTATTGACAAATTTTTTAAATAATAATAAAAAAAACATCATAGCCCTCATTTAGTATGGACTAAATGTATGGACTAAATAAAACCATACTAATTTAAAGATGGATTCGGAGGCAGAAGATATACATCAAGTACAAAAAAAAAACCTTTCCTATGGCGTCATTAGACACATTTTTTTGCTATTACCAAATTTAAAATAAATTTTTATTTTTCTTCATACATGAGCGATGTACCCTAACATCCATCTTAACATTATCATCTCGGCTGCGTGCACTCTTTTTCCATCTGTCACTTTATTTTCCCAATATTCTGATCCATACATTACGACACGTGTTTTGATCATTTTGACGACTGGTTTAGCTCAGTGTGAGTAACATTGCCTGCGAAGCTGAGGTCCTGGGTTCACGTCCCGGTAAGGGCAAATATTTGTGTGATGAGCATAAATATTTGTTCCTGAGTCTTGGATGTATTCTATGTATGTGAGTAAATATATCTATTAAATATATTGTCGTCTAGTACCCATAACACAAGCCTTATTGAGCTTACCATGGGACTAGTTCGATTTGTGAAAAAAATTGTACTGTAATATTATTTATTTATTATTTTATACATTTTCGCCTAAAGTTTAAGGGGGATTCTGGATCATAAGCTGTTCCAGAGACCTTGCACATAAAAAAAAATTAGGATTAGGATTCTACCATGTTTGAAATAAAAAGCAGTTGTGGCCGTGTCGAATACGATTTATTAAATAGTCGTTCAATTACTTATACCTACCCAAGAACATTGTTTAGGTATTTTTTCTAAACGCGACGCAAATTGACGACAATTCAAGAATCTATAAAGCAGCAATTTTTACTTTGTCTTTTCCTCGCAGTGAATTTTACAGCTCTTCATCATCTCTGTAATAAATAAATAAAAAATCACTCCTCTTGTTAGGCTCAAGAGAAAAGTCATAACCCTCTGTTTTCCTCCAGCGTAGTTGTGTAGAAAGTATCTTTATAACCATCTGTGCTGATTTGTACGTATTTAGAAAAAAATGTTCCTCAATACATTCGAAAATACAGTCAATGTTCTACAGCGACCCCAACGTCTTTTGACAGTATTTTCGAAATTTTTTCTAGTACTAATGCATTTTTTTTCTTTGATATAGTTTAATAAATACCAAAACTGATAGAAAGGTAGCTGGGGGAATGCTCTACAGCAACGCCAAAATTCATTTCACCATATTTTCAAATCTATTAAGGTATGTACAGTGAAGGAATTTAATTTAAATACCATTTCGTACCTTGTCAAAGTCAAAATCAATATGACAGACGATAGAGATTCCATATCAATGTCACCATGACAAGATACGAAAGGGGACACAAATTAAATTCCTTGACCGTACATTATGTCCAAATAGATTATTATATTGAGCACAAATCGCGTATATTTTTTGGATAAATTAAGAAATACCAAAACAGATAGTGGAGTTTTTGGAGAGTATGACGTAAACTTTTTTCAACTCAATCTAAGTACATGCAATGATCCATAATTAATATTATAAATGTGAAAGTGTGTCTGTCTGTCTGCCCGTCTGTTGCCTCATCACGCTTAAACCGCTGAACCGATTGGAATGAAATTTGGTATGGAGATAGTTTGAGTCCAGGGGAAGGACATAGGCTACTTTTTATCCCGGAAAAATACCATCACACATGAACGAATTTAAGGCGGACGAAGTCGCGGGCAGAAGCTAGTATTATACAGGGTGTTTGGTAACAGGATGCAAAGTTGAAAGGAGGTGATAGCATAGGCCATTTAGAACATTTTAAGCGATATATGTGTTAGGCAAATGTTATTAGTTTTTTATTTATTTAAGTTTTAAGATTTTTCTGGGAAATCTCCAAAATTTCAGACTACATCGACAATAGTACTTTTTTTTACAGTAGGTAGCATTTTTTTGTATTTTTTTTGTATCGTACACCATAAAAGTTATTTGAAACATCTGTGTCTAAAGAAAAAAAAACTACAGCGATTTAAAAATAAAATAACATGAAAAAAAAATGATTTAAGTGTTTTCTAAGGACGGTAAAAAAGAAACTAAAATAGCCCTGGTTCTTCAAACCATTTAAGAAACATGTTTGGCTATTGCCCTTTCATTTAAGCTATCAAGCACGACTGTAGCTATCCTATCTTTAAAAATAAGCCACTTAAACCAACTAGAGAGCTAAAATGTTTCACTCGACTTGTGATACTTTTGACGAATCTAATTATGATTTTGTAATAAAACATTGGTTCTTAATACTAAGTTGGCGTTTACCTGACATTTGAAATGTTTTGAAAGGGTTAAGTGCAGTGGACAAAACTGTCACATGCAATTTTAATAAGCAAAGGTTCGCGGTGGTGTGAAACAAAAGGGACCGATAGCGGCGGGCGGCGTTTAACAAGGATGACTCAAGCCGTTTTATTATGCTTTATTGTTAAAGATAAACTGATTTGCTACTTGCGTATTTATGCAAAAACTACTAATTTAGTTTAATTACAGCTTCAGTTGCGGTTAGACGTTCATTGTGTTTTTATTCCCTCCGTCATCCAAAATTTACCGTGTCAAGTTGTAGCTGCCGTAGGCGCTCCTTCACGAGTAATTACGATTCCTTCGTTGTAAACATGGAGTTTACGAACGAAGAATACGCCGACATTGTCTACATGTACTGCAGAGCTGACGGTAATGGAGCAATGGCTCGACGGTTATACCAAGAGCGTTTTCCAAACCGGAGGTTGCCTGATGTGAGAGTGTTTTACACCTCATTCCGAAGACTACGTGAAAATGGAATTGCTGGGCAACGTGGAGGGAACCCAGGACGTAATCGCCCTGATTTGGAGGACGATGTTGTACGGGCATTTGCAGAGGATCCGACTACGAGCGTCAGAGTGGTAGCTCGTAATCTTATGGTTCTTCAAAACGATTTGCCCGGGCTGATTGACGAGGACCAGGTGCCCGGTGCTGTGACATTCCAGCACGACGGTTGTCCCGCCCATTACTCCCTGGCTGTAAGGGAACACCTAAATAACTGTTTCCCTGACGGTTGGATCGGCAGAGGCGGACGAATCCCTTGGCCCGCTCGGTCACCCGATTTAACTCCACTTGATTTTTTCGTTTGGGGCCGGGCTAAGGAGCTAGTTTACACAGAAGAGGAAATTAATACCGTAGAAGAGTTGAAAGAGAGGATCCAAGCAGCGTTCGAAACCATGAGGGAAGAAATGACTCTCGGAACAACCACCACGGAAATAAGAAGACGGGCTCGTCCTTGTATTCGAAACGGCGGGTCCCATTTTGAAAACGATCGATGATTGTTTCTTGTTTTAAAATTAAGTGTGGAAATAAATAACTTAACTTGTATGCTTTTGTTTGATTTCGTCGTAAGTAAAAAGAAATACAAATTCCCTCTTATCAGTTCAGGTAGCTTATTTTCAAAGGTAAAACGGCTGAGTCATCTTTTTTAAACGCCGCCCGCCGCTATCGGTCCCTTTTGTTTCACACCACCGCGAACCTTTGTTTATTAAAATTGCATGTGACAATTTTGTCCACTGCACTTAACCCTTTCAAAACATTTCAAATGTCAGGTAAACGCCAACTTAGTATTAAGAACCAATGTTTTATTACAAAATCATAATTCGATTCGTCACAAGTATCACAAGTCGAGTGAAACATTTTAGCTCTCTAGTTGGTTTAAGTGGCTTATTTTTAAAGATACGATAGCTACAGTCGTGCTTGATAGCTTAAATGAAAGGGCAATAGCCAAGCATGTTCCTAAAATGGTTTCAAGAACCGGGGCTATTTTAGTTCTTTTTTATCGTCCTTAGAAAACACTTAAATCATTTTTTTTTCATGTTATTTAATTTTTAAATCGCTGTAGTTTTTTTTTCTTTAGACACAGATATTTCAAATAACTTTCATGGTGTACGATAGACATTTCAAAATACAAAAAAAATACAAAAAAATGCTACCTACAGTAAAAAAAGTACTATTGTCGATGTAGTCTGAAATTTTGGAGATTTCCCAGAAAAATCTTAAAACTTAAATAAATAAAAAACTAATACCATTTGCCTAACACATATATCGCTTAAAATGTTCTAAATGGCCTACGCTATCACCTCCTTTCAACTTTGCATCCTGTTACCAAACACCCTATATATATATTCTAGCGACCGCCCGCGACTTCGTCCGCCTTAGATTCGTTGATCGTGGAGAAAAGGTATTTTTCCGGGGTAAAAAGTAGCTCATGCCTTTCCCCAAAACTCGATATTTTACTAATTTAAATGTGAAGCATATTACCAAGATTTTAAGTTCCCAGCTTAAAAATTTTTTTAATATCCATATAAATTTTCATCCCCTTTTTCGTCTCTAAAAGGGATGAAATTCGACATACATTATAGAGAAAGAGAGAAAGTTTCATAAAAATTCTTCCAGTAGTTTTTAAGATTAAGTGGAACGTACATACATACTTTCACGTTTATAATATAGTAAGGATATATAAATAATTCTTAAGGACCATTTAAAGTGACTATGAAGTCGTTAGCTATCTTATTCTAGATGTCTTATCGTCACCCGTGCGTATTCTTCATCAGTTCCACTTCACCGATTTATATTTTCTGGATGGAATTGTTTCCGAAATTGCCTGCAATATTTGAGAAG
This sequence comes from Hedya salicella, assembly GCA_905404275.2. Classification (NCBI taxonomy): domain Eukaryota; kingdom Metazoa; phylum Arthropoda; class Insecta; order Lepidoptera; family Tortricidae; genus Hedya; species Hedya salicella. The sequence goes on from FR990112.1 coordinate 19,508,133, forward strand.
TTCTTTCGATTCCTCATGGATTCCATTGTCTGAACTTCACCAAAATACCAATACGTAAAAAAAAAAGAAAAATACAGAGGGCGTTTCTAGTGCTAACCAGATTGTGTTCGAAAATTTCAAGCCACTACGTAAAGTTGCGATAGCTCAGTTGGTCAGAGCACTTCTGTGTTAAGGACTATTTCCACCAAACGGCCCGCATCGGATCGGAACGGAAATAATTTTATGGCCTTTAAACGATACTGAATCATATGTGTACTGTTTTTAAGTATACATTACCAAGCTGCGCACAACAGCCTGACCGCGGGCGTCTTCCGCGACACGTGATCGTAACCGAAAGTATACTGCGACACGCGATCGGCCCCGTTCGCTAGTGATCGGCTCCGTTCGGTTGCCGTCGTGTGCGAACGAATCCTTTCGGCTGTCGATGCCGCCATCGCGATGCGGCCGTGACCGGGCGAGCCTATTTAATCAGTGAATCCTCATTCTCCGTACGGTGCTGATCGTGTGCGTCGACATTCTGACGGCCGCGAACGGCTGTTACCGGCCGATCGTATGCGTCAACACGCTACCGGACGCGATCGGTTGTCGCCGCAACCGTTCGTATTCTTTTCGATCCGATCCGATGCGGGCCGTTTGGTGGAAATAGTCCTTTAAAGAAGAGTTCGCAAATTCAGATCCTGCTTGAAATTTCGTTTGTCGTATTGATTTTTTACTTTACAATCGAACTCTGTGTTATAACATTAATATACAAAAGTATGCCAAATTTTAGCTCAATCGGAAACTGGGAAGTGGTCGAAATTTATCTAAGACGATTTGATTCACACATACATAAAAATATTGCAAGTTAAACAAATCATGTAAAATTACGACGAATTGAGAAACCGTCCTCCGCTTCTCGAGTCGGACCATGCTCAGTGTAGGATTCCGCAGCCGTTCATACAAAAAATACACTACTGACGTAAAATACGATATGAAAAAGTGCACTGTAGCAAAAGAGCGTATCTCCACGGCACTTACGTCCTTTTGCTGAGAAGCACAGTTTTCTGGCAATAAGTGAAAAAACGGTATATCCCATCATGTTGAAAACAATTTTCGTTGAAAGTATCTATTAAGTTTTATTTTTGTGAATCTTTTCATATTTTTTGGACATCAGGTTTAGAAAATAGAGGGGGCGGGACACAATTTTTGCTACTTTTAGAGCGATTATCTCCGAAAATAATCACTAGATCTAAAGTTTTTTTTAGAACCTCAAAATGTTTTTGTCGAAACATGTGCCACATTTTGATATTTGCTGATTTTTTTTTTTCAGTTTTGCTTACATGTATGGAGTGCCCCCCTTAGAAGTATATTTTATTATTATTTAACTATCAAACTAAGTAGCGGCTTATACAAGACTCCTATATTCCAAATTTAATTAATATACATGCAGTAGTTTTAGCCGACAAAAAAGAGGGGTGTTATAAGTTTAACGTGTCTGTATCTGTGTATCTGTCTGTGGCATCGTAGCGCCCATACGGATGGACCGATTTGAGTACAGTTTTTTTTGTGTCATAGATAATTTTATCTCGAGTGTTCTTAGCTTTGTTGTTTTCGATGAAAATTGGATTACTCATCTCCAAGATGTTTAGCTTTTAGTGGAACAAGTCGGGGGGTTTTTTAAAAATTTCTTTGAGTAAAATGGTTGTGACGTACGGACGGACGGACGGACGGACGGACGAACATGACGAAACTATAAGGGTTCCGTTTTTGCCATTATGGCTACGGAACCCTAAAAATGACGAAATCGTTACCGATTTTCGGGTCTTCGATAAGCGAGTAGTCCTTTCGCCACTGCCACGCGTTCCTCATGTGGGGATGCGGTTCGGGGAAGAGCGCGTAGCCATTATCCACAGAATCCTTCTTGATCATTCCCATGACGCCCAGCGCCAGCCCGCCGTGTAGAACTGCGTGTTTTGAGCCCAGGTACGCTGCCAGGATGGGACCGCAGGCGAAGCCTCCTGAAACCATGAAATAATGATCTTTTTCACTTCTCCTGCTCAAAAAGTACGTCATATAAAGGTGCATCCACACTTGTATCATTTGCTCGTATCCTATCACCGTGGCGTGGCATGACGCGTATCGCGCTGCTTGGACGCTTACTGTCGGCGCGGCGATTATGCCGCGCTTCTCCGATCTAAGTGTGTGTGATACGCGTATCAACATGCATTTCGAGCGATCGGATCGGTGCAACGTCCAAACGCGTGATCGTGACACGCGATCATGCCACGGGACGAAGATCTGATCTGGCAAATGATACAAATGTGGACGCAACTTTAGCTTCGCGAACCGAGCCTAAAATAGTACATTTAGCCCCTAGGGTTTAAAAGAAAGCTATATAATCCCATACAAATTTATATGACACTGAGAAAAAAAACTTGCAGGCAGCTACATACTCCTTACGAATAATTAAAAACAAACAAAACAACCTGATCAAATTGGCCAAACTTTCTGATAGAATTGCTCATACTGTACTATTAGTTTTTCATGAAATATACAATTTTTATGTTAAGTCCTTTTTATTTTCTCGCAGTCGAAGTGAAAAGTAGAGTGTTTAACACGGGGCTAAAAGCCATTATGACACTTCGTGAGCTCGTCCAAATAATCACTTCGTGTCGTAATGGCTTATTTTAGTACCTTTTCAAACAAACTCCTATTACGTCACACCTAGCCATAACACGCATTATGGCCAGGTGAAGACGTAAAATAGTGTACTCACCACGGGCACTAAAGAAGAAAGCCCTCTATCGCATATTTACAACCCTCGCTTGCGGCTCGGGTCACAAATACCTGCCATTTCAGGCTGTCTTTCTTTTCCTCACTCGCTCGGATAAGATCCATTTACAGCACCAAATCTGCGTGGAAAAGTTCGTTTTTTCCGCTAGCGTGGAAAATTCATTTAAAGTTCGAATTTATATTTTTAATATGTTTATTTGTTCGTTTAACACCTAGTTTAGAACCTAAAAACAGACTCATAAAGAGTATGGTTTTTAGGTTTATTATCAATAATTTAAAATGAAACAATAATCGGTTTATTATAATTTCATAGTTTTTCTTACATCTCACATTTTTCTCGCTGTACTGAGGTGAAAAGTTGTGGCTGCAAAATTATTTGGCCTCTAGTGCCGAAACAAACTCAACAGTCAGTATTTTTTTCTGAATAAAATAAATCTAAAATATAACTCTTAATCTATTACAATATTTTTATTTAGCCTATCCTAAGTACAAATATATGTTTTAAGTATAAACTCAATGCGTAGTTCTCCAAGAAAACAAATCAAAATTTATAAAAATATAATAGAAAATAAAAAAGAGGCCAAGTGCGAGTCGGACTCATCCATGAAGGGTTCCGCAGCCGTTTATACAAAAAATGCAGTACAGATGAAAAAAATAACGATATGAAAAAAAACACTAACAAAAGAGCGTATCTCCCCGTCACTTACGCCCTTTTGCTGAGAAGCGCAGTTTTTTGGCATTAACTTAAAAACGTTATGTCCAATCATGTTGAAAACAATTTTCCTTGGAAGTATTCATTAGGCTTTATATTTGTATTTTTTTCGTATTTTTTTAACTTACTGTTTAGAAAATAGATGGGGAGGACACAATTTTTGCTGCTTTCGTAGCGAATATTTCGGAAACTATTCACTAAACTAATATATTTTTTTTGGAAACCTCAAAGTGTTTTTAGAAGTACTGACGAAATATAAATACCTTAATATTTGCTGCAAAATATCTTTTTCAGTTTCGGTTACATGTATGGAGTGCCCCCCTAGAAATATATATTCATTTTATTTAACTATCAAACTAAGTAGCGGTTAACACACGACACCTATGCTCCAAATTTCATCAAATCTTATAGTTTGTGAGTAAAATGCCTGTGACATACGGACGGACAGACAGACAGACAGACAGACATGACGAATCTATAAGGGTTCCGTTTTAGCCATTTTGGCTACGGAACCCTAAAAAGCACAATATGATTTTTTTACACAACTTACGTACGTTTGATATGCCTCCTTATAAGAACCGTGTTCTGGTAAAAGTAAATAGGCACGATGACGGGGTATGAAAATCTAAATTGTAATGAGACCGTCAGTTAGACAACAAGAAAATATAAGACCCGTATTTTTTTTTAATAATAAAAAAGTTCAGGAGTTGGGGCTCGTGACGTCACTCCTAGGTAAAATTTGTACCTAGGAGTGACGTCACGCGACATTTTGATTTAGTGTATCGCCTTTATTTTTTGAAAAAATACGTCTCCAAAATGTTTTTATTAATCTGCATGACAGACTAATTATTAAAATTTAGTCATCATCCCTATTAGCCTTCCTACGGCCTGAGCCGTAAAATGCATAAGTTACTATGGAGTAATTTTTACATATTTTAATTTCGAATTTTCTTGTTTTTGTACTATTATTAAAACTCAAAACCTAGAGGTGCGTCCACACTTGTATCATTTGCTCGTATCCGATCACCGTGGCGTGGCATGACTGCGTATTGTGCTGCTTGGACGCTCAGTGTCGGCGCGGCGGTCTCGCCACGCTTGTCCGATCTAAGTGTGTGGTACGCGTAGCAACATGAATTTTGAGCGATCGTATCGGCGCAACGTTCTAACGCGTGATCGACACGCGATCATGCCACGGGACGAAGATCTGATCGGGCAAATGATACAAATGTGGACGCACCTTCAAGAGGCTAAAAGTGTGATGGGGTAAAATCTTCATTTGACTGTACCTAAGAAGTAATTGTAGATGTCGTCTTTCTCCCTCGCATGCTGCACGCCGTTTGCGACGCCTGCGAACGTGGCACCCATTAGGCCTAGCGGCACCGTGTGGACAGCATACCTTCAATCAAATATTACAAAGTTATAACGTCTTATAAATCGATGAACGCCGACTGCACGCACGAAAAAGTGTCACGAGCGTCTGCCGGCTGGTGACGACCCAAGCGTTAGGCTTGTTTTATGTGTAGCTATAGAACCTAAAACGGCCATTAAATTACACATAGTTAATGAATTATTAAAGTAGGACACGAAGAGGGAGGGAGGGAGAGAGACAGAGTGAGAGGGAGGGAGAGACAAAAAAATAGGGATCGTTGTTAAATTATGACGCCGGTTATCTTGTGACGTTATCACGTAAAATTATCGTCCGTATACCGACTTTACAGACAACCATTCATTAACTGACCAGCGATTGACCCCAGAATCACCGTTGGTAGGTGACAGATATTATGTATAGGTCGGCTCTACGAGATTATAGGATGCGTAGCGAAGAAAAACTTCATATAGACCGATTACATGTTCGACCATCTGCAAACTTACTATAATACCATTATTACTGAAAGTCAATCTTTGCGAGGCAGAAGGGCAAGCTTCTCGTAGCAACGATGGCATGGTGTGTCCAAACCCGGCGTGCTGAGACACTTCTTAAATCACCATTCCTTTTCAAGCAACCAGAACTTGTAGCTTTGTAGAATTTCGACGTTGGAGAAGGTACTAACCTGCTTAAAACCCGGCCTAGGCCCGAGGCGTGGGAGTACATCAGGATATCGAACGTGGAGATCACCAGCCCCGCGATGATTCCGTAACGTGTGGTCACCATCATCTGCCGGCAAAGCGTCACGATCGGAAAAGTATCACGTTTCAAAGTAAAAATGACAAAATTAGCCAAAAAAACGTGAAAAAAAAAAGTTTTATCTTTTTTAGATAATGTAGGCTAAATAACTGTATTTTTACTATCAAAAAGAAAAACTTTACCTTGTGTGATTTACGGTTGAGGGAAAAAATTATGACACCTACGAGGGGCACACCGAAATGATCGGGAATAGAGTACTTTAAACTGAGTTACATTAAATCCTTTTTTGTCACATGCATACTGGCGACTTACAATCACGATGCCGTTTTTACAATTAAAAAAAAGAACGATATATTTTTTTAATTCCATTTTTAAATTGACAACTCGATGAACAAAATGGAGCTGACGCGTGAAAATTTTCGTGCAATTATTTACCATAACTTTCGTCGTGGCTTATCTCCAGATGAATGTCGCAATGAGCTTGTTACTATATACGAAATTGAAGCACCTAGTCAGACGACAATATATCGGTGGTATGCTGAGTTTCGACGGGGTCGTGCCTCTCTTGGCACCGTACCTTCATCAGGTCGGCCGAAAACGGCGGTTTCGCCTGAAAACATCGCGGCTGTGGAAAAACTACTAAAAGAAGATAGACATGTGACATACGAGCAGATTCGGGCAACCATAGGCATTGGAATGACTGCAATTCACACTATTTTGCATGGTGAGTTGGGTGTCAGAAAATTGATTTCCCGATGGGTACCCCATAATTTGTCTGAAGAGCAAAAGGCGGCTCGTGTTGATTGGTGCCGATCTATTCTGAAATGCTACAATTTAGGAAACTCAAAAGCCGTTTATAATATGGTCTCGGGTGACGAATCCTGGATTTATTCTTATGAGCCTGAAAGAAAGCACCAGTCGGCAGTATGGGTCTTCGATGACGAGGTCAAACCAACGAAAGTTGTGCGTTCTCGAAGCGTGTCGAAGAAGATGGTGGCTTCGTTCGTCTCAAAAAAGGGGCATGTTGCCACAATTCCTCTAGAAGAACAAAGAACCGTTACCGCTGATTGGTATATCACAGTTTGTTTGCCGGAGGTGCTGGCCGAACTTCGCCAAGGGAACCCGAGACGCCGCGTCATCTTACACCACGACAATGCGAGCTCCCACACCGCCCACAAAACAACTAAATTTTTGAACGACGAAAACGTTGAGTTGATGTCCCATCCTCCATACAGCCCTGACCTGAGTCCAAATGATTTTTTTACGTTCCCTAGAATTAAAGATTTATTGCGTGGTCAGCGGTTTGAGAACCCAGAAGCCGCTGTGGAAGCCTATAAATCGGCCATTTTGGCAATGCCTACTTCAAACTGGAATTATTGTTTTAATGACTGGTTTAAAAGAATGCAAAAGTGCATTGAATGTAACGGAGAATACTTCGAAAAACAATAAAATATAATTTATGTATATAGTGCACATAGTTTTTTAAATTCCCGATCATTTCGGTTTGCCCCTCGTATTAAGAAAGTGCTCATACGGATTGACCTATAGGGAATTCTTGGTTTCTTTGTTTGGGCTACTTCGGTAGGTACTTTTAAACCCAGAAAAATGAAATACGTTTTTAGAAAGACGCGCCGGCTAATCAGCGGGTATAATAGTGTTAAATATGTCTTCGGTTTAAGAATCTGTATTTATTATTTGGATGACACGTTTGGCTCAGTGGGTTGTACAACGGCCTACGAAGCTGACGGTCCCGGGTTCGAATCCCGGCCATGTGTTTGTGTGATGAGCACGAATGTTTATTCCTGGGTCTTGGATGTTTTCTATGTATTTAATTATTATAATTTATCTATATATTATGTATATCGTCGCCTAGTACCCATAGTACAAGCATTGCTTAGTTTGGGACTAGGTCGACTCGTGTAAGATTGTACCCGTGTTATTTATTATTATTATTATGTTTACTACATGAAAGCAATAAATAACTATGAACTAATGATATATAGTGATACATAGGTATAGATGTAGTGGATAATTGTTTTCCATCGTATTTTCACGGAAACGTACGAACGTGTCTTGCTATTTCAGTCGGTGACAGTACAAAAAGTACCAAGGTTGACTGAATCAGCATAACAAATACGAACGTTTCCGAGAAAATACGATGGAAAATAATTATGCACTACATCTGTAAGGGTGAAAATTCAGAACCGGAAGGTTTATATAAGAGTTCAGCTCTAACGCCTTCCGAATTAGGGCAAATCCAGGTCAGATTGATCGTCTTGAACCCAAGGAGGCCCCCTTACGTTCGCCGCACGTGACACCAAAGGGGCTACACCGAAGTTCAAAATTCAAAGTTTGTATAGCACCGTCCCACTCACTCACCTAGAGATTAACATAACAGATAGGAGGACGGAATGATATGAACTTCGGAGTAACCTCTCAGTTCACAAACCTCGTTGAGTGACACGTGCCCAAAGTTCATTCCATCTAAACAACGTATTAGTTCTATTATAGAAACTGACATTATTTTGACACACGCTGACATATAAATATTTGAAGACAAGTATAACTAACAATTAACTCTAAAGGGTTCGAACCTTAATAGTTTAAGTTAATTTCAGAATTTTGACTAAAGTGTTCATTATTGTATGTAAATGTTTTGAATTGTACATTCGCAAGCCCTAAAGTTCCTTTGAGGAAAATGTAGAGCAATTCATGAAAAGGTTACTTAGAATACAGTGTTCTGACCGTGGAAACACGTCAGTCGGAAAAACATTTGGCGATGACAATACCCTACGTGTGTGATTATTGATTTTCAAGAAGAAACATTTATTTTGCAAACATACAATAATAATACATTTGAAAACTTCATATATAGACTTAACTTAGACTTAAAGCTAAACGTAGGAGCTATATAGAATCATACTTTTGTTTACAAAGATGGAGTCCACTCAGTATATGTCAGAGCACTCATGAGTGCCATAACGCTGATCTTTCGTGGATCCAGAACAGAATATGTGTATAGAGTTGAGAAACAGACATTTTAAGCAATGATATAACATAAAAAGAGGTATGTAGGTTACCTACACGATAATCCACGTGTAAAAATGGCCAGGCTTATGCATACACAAATCTGATAATATTGCAATAAGACACTAATCATAATTAGTATTTTATGCAATCGTTATATAATGTATGCTTTTTCAGTCGAGTACCGCGTTTAGGCCACGAAGCTTGCGGCGTGGCCTAAGTAAGGTACGAGACTTAAAAAGCTAATTATATAACTATTGTATACAATACTTTTTCTACGAGTTGGTATCATCATCATCATCATCATCATCATCATCATCATCATCATCATCATCATTATCATCATCATCATCACCATCACCATCATCATCATCATCATCATCACCATTACCAGTACCTCAATTATCTTCGACTCTGTGGCTATTAATCGTAACAATAAAATACTTTCCACCCTAGGGATGGAAAAACCCATGAAAATTTTACTTTTGCAAAGTAACGCCTGAATCTATTATTTAAAAATTTACTTTCTTAAAAGGAGAGATTTTTTTTATATATTTGCATTAAAACGAGTCTCCTTAAACAAAGAAATTTTAATTTCCGCAACCAAAGTTCTATTTTTGAAATCATTATAGTGCATTCAAAGTGTTGGCTTATGAATATATCAGTTCAGTTGGAAGTGCCGTAGAGTATCCGACATTGAAAAGTATGCTATTAATGTTTAGTCTATGAAGTTCTTATTGAGGGATTAAAGTCGACGAGTAGAAAAATGCTTTTAGACACTTTTATTGAGTAATTTGTGCAAAATCTCATTATGCATGACGCCATTTTTGTTTTTTTGACGCATAATCCAATATATTACATAGTATACTCTGTGCGCGACACTGAGTTAAGGTTTGCCAATAGGGAACATGCATGAAATTTTTTCATCGCTTTTCTTAACGAAATATCAAAATACCGTAAAAACGATTCCAAAAAGTGAAATTAAAGTTAAAATCGGCCAAAAAATACGTATGATATAAGCATTTTAAACTACTAATTAGACAGCGATTTGACATAGAGGTCCGACATAGACTGTTACGTCACAGTCTACTACGGTCATATAAACTCCATATTAAATTCTGTTTTGGTAGAAAGAGATAGTATATCTTGGGTATTTTTAAAGTTATTTGTAAAATTCTTTTTGTCTACTGTTTGTTACATGAATAAGCTTTGAATAAAGCAAAAATTAAAATTCATGCATATTATTGGCTTAGTTTTGTTGTGCCATTTTCGGAGCCCGTATAACCTATCTACCTCTTTTTATTAGGGTTCCGTAGCCAAAATGGCAAAAATGGAACCCTTATAGTTTCGTCATATCCGTCCGTCCGTCCGTCCGTCCGTATGTCACAAGCATTTTACTGAAAAACTATAAGATTTATATTGATGAAATTTGGAATATAGGTGTCTTGTATAAGCCGCTACTTTTAGTTTGATAGTTAAATAAAAAAATATATGTTTCTAAGGGGGCTCCATACATGTAACCGAAACTGAAAAAAAAATCAGCAAATATGAATGTGTGGCACATCATCTTGTAAAAAAACTTTGAGGTTTTCCAAAAGTAGCAAAAATTGTGTCCCCCCCCCCCCCCGCCCCCTCCTCTATTTTCTAAACGGTATGTTCAAAAAATATGAAAAAGTTTACAAATATAAAGCTTAATAAATACATCCAACGAAAATTGTTTTCAATATGATCGGTGATCGGACATACCGTTTAGAAGTTATTGCTAAAAAACTGCGCTTCCCAGCAAAAGGACGTAAGTGCCGGGGAGATACGCTCTTTTGTTATTGTTAGTGTTTTTTTATCGTATTTTTTTCATATGTAGCGCATTTTTTGTATAAACGGCTGCGGCACCCTACATTAAGCATGGTCCGACATGCTCTTGCCCGGTTTTTATATATCATTGATTTTAAGAAACAGACTGATCGAGCCTGAGCCGCCAAACCACCAAACTCACCCATTTAAATAAAACAATTTAACGAATTATATCGCGTATTTTCATTTGAGTTCCCGACGTTTCACCAGTCCACCCGTGACCATGATCAAATGAGATAATTCTTTATTCAAATTCAAATTTATTTATTAATTAGACATCAATGGTCCATTGCTGTTAGTAACAATGAGTATCTTATAAATTAGAATTAGTAGGTATAATAATAATAGTTAATAATTAATAGTCTTAAGCTAACGGCTAAAGAGTCGGATGCACGATACAGCAACGATAAGCAAGAACAGATGACAATTCGTCGATTACTGGTGTGGACGATAAGCTCAGATGGTAGAGCGTGCTGCCCCGGTCTGACTCAAGACATTGGTTCGAGTCCAGTATCGTCGAAAAAAAAATTCATTTGTTTCTGATCTTTGTTTATAATAATAATAGTTGTAATCGCAATAAGAACATTTCCGATAAAATTACCTATTAGCGGTCATGGCATATTCGAAGCGCCGCATAATAGGGGAGTCGAATCTGCCTACTACAGTCGCCAGGATGGGGTTGGAGCTGGCCCGTACTCTGCTGAGCAACGAGGGAATTCTTTTGAGTGGATAATATACGCGATATAATCCGTTAAATTGTTTTATTTAAATGAGTACTTAATTATCGCGGAAACAGAATAAAATATCACCAAACTCACCTTTTTCGGTACATCGCATCCATCCGGCGTGTCGTAATACCGGTAGTATTTGGCGGGGTTTTTGTAGTACCCGCTCGATGATGGTGGTGGCTTTGATGGCGGCGGTGGTGAGTTTGAAGCTGGCGGTGGTGATGGCGACATGTTGGTGTAAACAAGATTGTTGTTAAATACGTTACTGTTTTAGACGTATTGGAAATTATTAATTGACGAGTCTCTGGACTTATGTCAATATTTGTCAATTGTGACAATACTTATTTAATAAGTATGAAAAAGTTTTTAATATCCCATTATAATAAGTAGTAATAACTGCTTTTGTTTATTATTAGTAGGCCAGTATGGCTAGAGTCGGGGCATTTTATCTCGTCCAAGCAAATGAACTGTCAAATATATAAAAACTGAATATGGCAATGTTTTGTATCTGTCACAGACGTCAAGTTGTTTATGTTATGTGTCTTAAGAAAGAATTTATCTTTACGTGCGTTGGTTTAAAAAAAAACGATTAACTATGGGAAAACCAATATAAAAGTGGTCAGCGGGAACTGCTTTTCCGCATGATAATTAACTTCGATGCTGTAAAGCATCAGCAAGAAGCGATTATCGCTGAAAAGCGGCAATGTTTACATTGCATTAAGTCTTTGGCTGGTTAGATTAACCAATCTTAGTACTTTTAAATAATATCAATATGGTTTTTTGTTAAAATAATGTTCAAGTGAAGCCATTTAGCTTTTAGCAGCCTCTTAAGTGGACTGAGAATATATTATGTGGTGTTAGTGACTTATTTATTATTCCTAAGACGATTTAGTGCCCTATATTCATTGTTGCCATATACCAAAGCACAGATAAAACAATTAAAATTGGTGGGGTAAACATATTATAGCCAGACTCTAGTCATATTTAACACTAGAAATCGCTGAAATTGCAATCTAATGGCTAGTTCTACTAACAGTACCTTATCTTCAAGTTAGCAGATTTGAAAGACCTGTGCTAACTTTGCAGCACTCGAAACACCGCGAAATATTCGCGCTTTTATTTGGGATTCCCCATATAAGTCCTAAACTATACGGTTTAAAAATGTGTAGAAATTGCTACAATTTGAGAATTATTTCAGTAGGCTCAATACTAACCGAGATACAGCCGATAAACAAACAAACAACAAACAAATACTACGGGACAATTTTACACAAATCGAACTAGTCCCATGGTAAGCTCAAACAAGGCTTATGTTATGGGTACTAGACGACGAAATATTTAATAGATATATTACTTATATACATATAAAACATCCAAGACTCAGGAACAAATATTTATGCTCATCACACAAATATTTGCCCTTACCGGGATCTGAACCCAGAACCTTAGCTTCGCAGGCAACGTTACTCCCACTGAGCTAAACCGGTCGTAGGTCGGTCGTAAAAAATATAGGGGAAAACACTAATTTTGCAGCGAAAATCAGAATAAGATGTTGTAGCAAATGTAATTAGCTTTAATTTAAGCAAAGAGCGACGTCTGTAGGCCATTTACTTCACATCGTAAAATTACATAAAATGGGAAAACTGCATTTTTTACTAATTTGCTATGTTTAGATCTCTCAATGGTTTCAGGGTAGTTTGAAAGGAAAAACTATGTACATACCCATACATGAAATATATATTCAAACTTTTATCATTGTAAATATTTACTTAGCATATTTACAAGACATTACAAGGACTTTATTTTTGGTTAGATTTTTTCATTTTGAACGTTTCGTTTGTGGCATAATTTTTTTTATTTATTTGAAAATATTTTCAATGTGTCATTTCATTACATTACGTTTTTACAATTCTATAATAGTATCACATATCGTCGTCTAGTACTCATAATCATTACACGAACCTTATTGAGCATACCATGGGATAAGATCGATTTGTGTAAAATTGTCCCCCTTAGTACAATATTCTCACATAAAGTTCATCTAAACATAATCTTAACTCTAAATATATCATAAATAATATCTTGCACTGTGAAAGGATTGATATTTGCCTATTTCTTGTGGTAACTTTGGTTCGGACGTTATGAAAAATATTTATTAATAGAAAGAATAGGTACCTTTTAGTCTTAATATGTATACTCTCGTTGCCAAAATCGTCACATCTCGATTTTTGTTACTTGTTTATATACCAGGTCTTAAAACAACTTATCTTCAGCTTTCAGGACTTTGAGGCCGCTGTCGGAGCTACTAGACCTGGTGCGGCCTCCGCCCGACCGGGGATCAGCGGTGGAGGTCCATTCTACGCCCTTCGGATGCGAGGTAAGCCTACGACCACACAAAACCGCTTTGCTTTAGGTTTTAGGACGCTGAGGCCGCCGTTGAAGCTGCTGGTAGAAATTTCTACGTTGGACGTATTCATAGCAATTAAGACAAACTGTGTAGAAACTAAGAACTCGTACTTACTACACATTCTGTATGTATGCATGTCATTCCAAAAATAAATTAAATCGTTCATCCGTGAACTTGAAGAAGAAATATATCTTATACTCATCGCTTGTGTTTCATGGGATTATTTTTAAATCTCAGATCTTTTATCATTTGGTGCAGCACCGTATCGAACTAAATGAGTAAGGACCTGTCTCCCATAAACAAAACACAATCGTGGAACTCCAAATTTTTCGGTGCAAATTATTACTGGCCAGTATTGTGACAAGGAGGTTTGCAGCGTTACAATGTAGCGTGTAAATTTTACAACTCCAGGTGTTCCTGAACGCGGTGACTAGTGGGTCGGTGTGCGGTGTGGTGGGGAGGCGGCCATCGCTGCTACTCACAGACGCGGCTACGGCGCTGGGGTCTGAAGGCGGTCCCGTGTTCACGGTAGGACCCAAGTAAGTGTACTAATAGTTGTCCCGCGGATAAGGCTGTTCACAACTCCAGGTTTTCCTAAATGCAGTTCGTAGGTGGAGCGTAGAGGGCGGCTGTCAAATAGTCTCAAACTGGCAGGATATGACGTTCTGGAGACCGCCTGTGTTGTCGTTTACAACTACAGGTGGTCCTGAATGTGATTGGGTCCATATTCGGCGTGGTGGGGCGGAAGCCAACGGTGTTACTCACAGACGCTGCTACGGTACTAGGGTTTAAAGGAGGTCCCATGTTTACTTACGGAAGGACCCAAGTTTACTAAAAGTCTCCAACGCACAGGGTACTGGAGACTGCCCATTAAAAACTCAAGCAAATCTATAAGCAAGTATTCTAGGTATGGATGTTGAGCGACATCTAAAACATCTCCAAAGATTTTGATATAGCGTACGTTTAAGTTCTGTCATACATGATTTCTTTTTTTTATTCTACTAAGATGGTTAACAAGCATACGGCCTGCCTGATGTTAAGCTGTCACCGTAGCCTATGAACCTTTAAAAACCTATTCATTCCCCGCTTGAAGAACCCCATTTTGTAACATTTAAGGGTTTAAGATCCGTTTAAGGGGGATACATTTTTGTGATTTTCCCTATGTAAAATTTTGAATTTGGTAAATCAAGTTTATCGGTCATGAAACAGGGGGAGGGGATGGCACCAATCATACATCCAATTTTATTAAATAACCACAGATACGATGCTCTAACTAGCGGCTAACCCATTTCAACGGGTTTTGCCACTGTCAACAATCACAGATCAATGAAGATATGTTTCTTTGGGCGTCTTCTGGTAACGTCGTTTTTCTATCCTCAGTATGTTGAACATAAATTTAAATTACTTCCAGTAAGGAGCTGATTGGCGCCGTAGTATGCAGCGTATCCTGGTGGCGTGGAGAATGGGTGGGGCTGACGCTGACAGCGCCGCTGGTGTCTGTGCTGTCAGCCAAGCTCAGGGTGTCTCCAACCAGCCTGCCGCGCCAGCCGCCCAAACCACGCTACCGGGAGATACTCAGTGAGTACACTGTCGTTATTGTGTCGTGGTAGTAAGTGGGTGCTACTGAGGCTGAAGATACTGGTGTCAGTGTCATCGGCCAAGCTCAGGGTGTCTCCACCCAGCCTGCCGCGCCAGCCGCCCAAACCACGCTACCAGGTGATACTCAGTGAGTAGACTGTCGTTATTGTGTCGTGGTAGTAAGTGGGTGCTACTGAGGGCTGACAATACTGGTGTCAGTGTCATCGGCCAAGCTCAGGGTGTCTCCACCCAGACTGCTGCGCTAGCTGCCCAAGCCGCGCTACCGGGAGATACTCAGTAAGTAGACAGTCGTTATTGTGTCGTGGTAGTTAGTAGGTGCTACTGAGGCTGACGATACTGGTGTCAGTGTCATCGGCCAAGCTCAGGGTGTCTCCACCCAGCCTGCCGCGCCAGCCGCCCAAACCACGCTACCGGGAGATACTCAATGAGTAGACTGTCGTTATTGTGTCGTGATGGTAAGTTGGTGCTACTGAGGCTGACGATACTGGTGTCAGTGTCATCGGCCAAGCTCAGGGTGTCTCCACCCAGCCTGCCGCGCCAGCCGCCCAAACCACGCTACCGGGAGATACTCAATGAGTAGACTGTCGTTATTGTGTCGTGATGGTAAGTTGGTGCTACTGAGGCTGACGATACTGGTGTCAGTGTCATCGGCCAAGCTCAGGGTGTCTCCACCCAGCCTGCTGCGCCAGTTGCCCAAGCCGCGCTAACGGGAGATACTCAGTGAGTAGACTGTCGTTATTGCATCGTATTGTATTGTATTGTATTGTAAACACTTTATTGTACATAAAAACAATAAAACAAAGAAATTAAAGTAACATATTTGTACAAAGGCGAACTTATCCCTTTAAGGGATCTCTTCCAGTTAACCTTAGAGCAAATGAAAGAGAAGAGTAAACATCAACGCAGATAAACAAACCAACAAGTTAATATGCACAATGACATTAAAACTTAAAAGCTAAAGTAGCATACACATACACATAAACCCTAAATAATAAATAGTAATATAATAGCATATATATCATCTAGATAAATAAATATACGTGTGTAAATATATATTTATATACATAATAAATATACACAAACGGATAAATATTAAAAGACGAGGTCAGGGGTCTGAAAGCCATAACTTTTTTAAGTTATCTTTAAATGATGCCACGGATTGTGACTGCTTAACGGACACCGGCAACGCGTTCCATAATTTAACCGAGTGGACTGTGAAAGATCTCCTATATGTGCGCGACTTATTGGGCGGAAAGGCGAGAGAAAGATTGGCACTTGAGCGCAGCCGGTGGCCACTGCCAGCCGCCATATACGTAAATCTTTCAGAGAGATAGGAGGGGGACGCGGGATTGAATAATACATTGTACAGCAATGACAGCACATGCACGTCCCTGCGACGACGAATCGGAAGCCACTCTAGCTGAGAACGGTACTGAGAGACATGATCAAACTTTCTCAGGCCAAAAATGTATCTTATGCAAATATTTTGCAGACGCTCAAGCTTATCCAGTAGCTCTTCCTTGAGGTCCAAAAAAGCAATGTCACCATAATCGAGAAGAGGAAGTAAAAGAGAGCTGGCGAGAGTAATCTTAGTATGCAGTGGAAGGAAATTCTGCAGACGCCTTAAAGAATGCAGTGACGCAAACAGTTTCCTGCTCACCTCAGATAAGTGCGGTGACCAAGAAAGAGTCTGGTCCATGGTAATGCCTAGATTTTTTACAGTAGAGGAGAGCGGGATTGTTGTTCCATCAAAAATAACATCAGGCATCACCATTTCAGCCAGTTTGGAAACAAAGTGAGGACTTCCAATAACAATCGCCTGCGACTTCTTTGCATTAATTTTTAAACCAAAATTAGTAGCCCACCCACGAATGGATTCCAGGTCTCCATTGATTTTACTAACCAGTGATGGGAGGTCATTCATGCTGGCCGCAGCATAGATTTGAAGATCATCTGCGTAAAGATGATAGCTGGACTTTAATGTTCTAGTAATGCCATCAATAAAAATAGAGAACAGAAGTGGCGAGAGTACACCCCCCTGTGGGACACCAGCGGAGAGGTTGCACCACTCTGAAATGTTGTTCTGAACTCTAACACGTTGACGCCTTCCAAAAAGGTACTCCCTGAACCACGATAAAGCAGTAGGGGAAAAATTAAGCGAGCGTAGGATTCCTAAAAGGATATCAAAATCTACAGAATTGAAGGCACTGCTAAAATCTAGAAGTACAAGAAGGGTTAGCTTTTTATTTTCAATATTCAAGCGAATGTCATCGGTGACTTTAACCAAAGCAGTGACGGTACTATGCCCAGGACGGAAACCAGATTGAGACGGATTGAACATATTGTGCCTGTTGAGATGCGATAAGAGGCGACGATTGACAAAATGTTCAATAATTTTTGACAACACGGGGAGAATGGAAATTGGACGATATTGAGACAGATCAATTGGGTTCGAGGTTTTGGGAAGTGGTATAATTTGAGCATATTTCCAGATTGAAGGAAACGTTCCCGAGGTAAAAGAGAAATTAATAATGTCCGAGATTATGGGAACGATATAGTCCGCCACGAGCATGAGCATGTCCAAGCTAAGGTTATCTTCACCAACAGCCTTCGTCTTAATAGTTTTGAGAATGGCAAGAACCTCTTGCGGAGAAATGCTTCCAAGCTCAAATGTACATGAGTCGGGGTGTTGGGTTATGGCAAGGGAGGCTAGAGTATTTTTCTTGATAAAAGTGTTTAGAGTAACTGGGGGGGTACTGAAATGCTGATTGACGGCGTCTAGATCTAGAAGACCGGTAGGACAATGCGAAACTTTGCCCACCCCAAGTGACTTCAAAAATTTCCAGAGCTTGGATGGAGGGCAGTCGTCGATAGACTCATGAATGTACCGGCGTCTAGCATCGCGGCAAGCTCGGTTGCAACGGTTACGCAGCGAAATATAATGAAGATGGTTCTCCTCCGAAGGATGGGATCTAAGTTTGATGCGAGCTTTATTTCGTGCATCGTTGTGGTCAGTTGGTGCTACTGAGGCTGACGATACGGTGTCAGTGTCTTCGGCCAAGCTCACGGTATCACCACCCAGCCTGCCACGTTACCGGGAGATACTCAGTGAGTAGACTGTCGTTATTGTGTTGTAGTGGCAAGTGGGCGACACTGACACCAGTGTCGTCAGCCACAGCTCTCGCATTCGGCTTGTTTCATAAAAAAACACTCGTGTTTTAAGCCCTCGCATTATGTATCAGTTGCATGCAAATACTATGATGGTGATGGGGCGGCAAATAAATACTAAAAACTTAATTAAATTGTTGGTTCACTTTAGGATTCCTTTTCCATCACGCGTCGGTATTTGACTATGATCAGTTTTTAAAAATGAATGACCGAAAATAGTCATCATCATCACATCACCATCAGCCAAAGATATCTAATGTTTGATGTTTTCGTAAAAAAACAATGTTTACACTACAGCGACATCGCTCGCTCTTTTAGGGTGAACATTTACTTTCATAAATACTCACCATGATGGCGCTGACGACAGAAAAGCTGGTTAAAATGCAAAAGATTTTGTAACAAATAGTGACAAAATGTGAAGACAAGCTGACTGGACTCTGTACCTCAATTGGCAGACCGTGCGCCGCGGCAAGGCACCAGGATCTGGTTCGAATCCAGTCTGAATCTTGTTTTTTTTTCATTATTTAGATATTAGTATTTATAAGAATAAAGGCGTCCCCTCTTTTTCGCCACTCGATTTCGACGATTAAAGTTTTGTGGTGCAGACAGGATCGATCGGACGACGGTGCTGGTACGCTGCGGCAACGCTTGGGGCGCGGGCGTGTACCTCGGTGGTGGGTACGTCGCCACCTGCGCACACGTCGTCAAACATGTATGTTTTACCTCTTACCGCTAATTCTAATTCTGATGGTAGTGGCTATTCCAGGCTAATACAGCCTCCGTATCACTGGGACCATAGATGATCTATTGTGATCGCCACCTCCTATAGTTCCCGGTCAAGTTCTGTTGATACAAAGAACTTCAGAACTTCTTTGATTCCGAGAGTCTTTATCTCTTCGGGGCATAGTAAATGTTTTCCCAGTATAAAGCTGCGGTTGCGTATTAAGGAGGAGCAGTCCGTGAGAAAGTTCAAGGGTGTTTCCTCCGCTATTCGGCAGAGCCTACAGAACCTCGTGTCACTTTTCCATTGGGAAAAGTGACACGAAGTTGTGTTTATTCAGACAACAGTGGCCTGTAAGCACCCTCACTAAGATGCGAAGATTGTTCTTGGACAATGCTAAGACCTCCCTCCGTAGAGGTCTTTTTGCTGTAGGCTTTTACCTCTTACCGCTATGGAACTAGGCGCCAGAGACGTGACGTCCGGCAAATTGAAAGGGAAGCCGAAGCGTTCATTTACTCATATTTAAAGAAAAAGGTGGTTAAAAGCTTTACGTATTCCATAGAGTGTTATTAATAATCTAAAGAGCTTAAATACACCTTGCTAAATGGTCTTGAAACTTAATTTAGCAAAGTATAATTTAGTAAGTAATGTACTCACTAAACCACTTACCAAGTACCTTTAAATCAAGAGGACTGTAAATCGCCATACAAAATGCCGCTCTCCGATCTTTACAACGCCGTCTATGTATGACAATAATTATTTTCAATTTAGATATTCGACTTTACAATATTGAAATGTTACGATTTATTTATAATTAGCCGTTTACGAAATATTTGTTACTGTACCATGTTCCTTTGTTCGATGGTAACATCGTTAAATGTTCTAGTTTTAAAGCGCCATCTACTTTTAATACTGAATACCCCTTGTAGTCTCGCACGATCCAAAGTATAGCCATTGACAGTCATCTCGTTTTAATACTCTTTGCACTTACTTTTGTGCTACTTGCAAAACGTAATTACACTTTCCTAAATCTTTTAGGATGCTAAAATCATCAAGATGTAATAAGTTCTTTAGCTAACCGTGTCGTACATTTTTGTATAGTACCAGACCCACAAAGTGTCTCTATACTGCCAAAACGTGAGGGAGACAGCCATAGTGCGGTACAAGACTCGTGACGACCGCGCATACGATTTGGCGCTGCTCTACGCTAACCCCGAGAACTGGGACCACCTGTTGCCGGCCGTGTTCGCTGACAAACCTGCTGAGAAAGGTTAGTTTTATTTAGACTTAACGGGGGTTACATAAACATTGATAACAGCGCCATTTCTGGTCAGTTTGAGGTACCTGCGAAGGAATCCAGTTGAATGAGAGGTCTGCTTTTTCCATTTCTGTACTAATAGCGGTCAACTCTTAATTTTATTATCACTCTCGTTATACGCTATAACATATGCAACATCTTCTCATCAAGATGTATTAATAACAGCGCCATCTATCGCGGAGATAGGGTTGCTCTAGTTAGGGTGAAAGTACACAAAGTAAAATTGGTACAGTACAGTATCTCCACAAAGTGTCCCTACACTGCC
Organism: Hedya salicella; assembly: GCA_905404275.2. Taxonomy (NCBI): domain Eukaryota; kingdom Metazoa; phylum Arthropoda; class Insecta; order Lepidoptera; family Tortricidae; genus Hedya; species Hedya salicella. The sequence goes on from FR990112.1 coordinate 19,528,826, forward strand.
AAGAAATGAGGGAGACGGCGATAGTGCGATATAAGACTCGCGACGACAGCACATATAAGTTTGCGCTGCTCTATACCAACTCCGAGAACTGGGACCATCTGTTGCCGGCTACAAACACGCTGAGAAAGATCTGTTCCTCTCCGTTTAGGAGCTACAAAGCCAGAGATAGACACACAGATACGCACTTCAGACTTATAACACCTTTCGTTTTTATTAGTTTTCTTCTACATTAATGTTGATTGATATTGCATTTAATTTAGTTTCGTTCCTTCTTTCATCCTTTGGAAAACGAAAAAAAACTAATTTCTTTATCTTCTGATAATGATAAACACCCATACAGTGCGCAGTACACGGCCATCTTAACTATTTTAATTAACGGTACGGCTGGCCCTCGTTTCATGGCGCAACCAACTGAGTATAGCCAACGATCTACCAACGATATGAGTCAGAGGGGTGAGTTAACTCAAGTCGATGAGGGGGTGTGCGTGGCTATTCTGTACGTAGTACTAAGTATTATGTATTCTGTGATTATTAAGCACATACGAGTAATGGAATCTTCTTACACAACGTTGCTCACAAATTTCAGGTGAATCAGTGTTGGCGGCCGGGTATCCGTACTTCAACGAGAACATGTTGGAAAATCTGAAGCCGAACGTGACGTCAGGACACGTCAACAGCGTATCGCCCTCCATGATACAGAGCTCCTGCTGCGTGCAGTCGGGGTTCAGGTAACCATAGCAACTGTAAATAATAGCCTAATACCGATAGAACTTGAAGTCAAACAAGACGTCAGGACACGTCAAATGAACATCGTGTCGCATCCATAATACAGAGCTTCTGCTGCGTGTAGTCAAGGTTTAGGTAACCATAGCAACCGTAAACAATAACACCTTGATAGCCCAATAGCTGGAGAACCTGAAGCCGATCGTGACGTCAGGACACGTCTATACCATATCGCCCCCTTTGATGCAGAAATCCTGCTGCGTCTAGTCGAGGTTTAGGTAACCATAGCAACTGTAAATAATAGCGCGTTAATAGCTCAAAAGTTGGAGAACCTTAAATACACATAGAAATTATTTATTGGCAACTAAATTACTAGTCACATTTTCATAATTTGATGCTGTAAGCAAAAATAGTAAATAGTAAATTTATTTTTGTAACGTAATTTTAGTAATGATGGCATGATGTTGCATTATAACTTATTGCTCGTCTTTCTAACTTAGACTTACACATAGTTGAACTTAATGTAAGCTAATAAAGACGTTGCTGATTACAGTGGTGGTCCCATCTTCCGGATAAACGAGTCCCAAGTGGAAGTGCTGGGCATAATCGTCAGCAACGCGAAGACGAACACTGGAGCTTGTTACCCCTACATCAACATGGCCGTCCCGGCGCGCGTATTCGTCGAGTCCATGCAGCATTACATCACAAATAAAGGTACTATTAATTATTAAAACTCTCGCTAGATGGCGCTGTACACTCTGTTCCGTATATACTCAGCTGATTAACGCTCGTGAAGACGAACATAGGGGCGTGCTACTGCTCCATCAACATGGCCGTACCAGTAAACGCATTTGCCGTGTCCATGCAACTTTCAAGGATAAAGGTAGTATCATTTATTAAAACTTCCACTAGATGGCGCTGTACACTGTGTTACGTATACCCTGAGCGTGAACACGAACACGGGAGCGTGCTACTCTTAAATCAACATGGCCGTACCAGCGAGCGCATTTGCCGTGTCTATGCAACATTCACGGATAAAGGTACTATTCTTTACTAAAACCACCGCTAGATGTCGTTGTATTGTGCTTCTTGAACGCGGAAACGAACACGGAACCGTGCAGCCTCTACATAAACACGGCCGTACCGTCGCGGGCATTCGTCGAGCCCATGCAGAATCACGGATAAAGGTCTGTTTTACTTTAGACAAATACATCGTTTTCAAGAACTCCCGCTAGATGGCGCTGTACACTATTTTATACTGAGCGTGAAGACGAACACAGTACGGTCATGTTGATAAAGGCACCAAAGTGGTCGTACCGGTTCCGCCTTCGTCGAGTTCATGCAACATCGCGGATAAAGTTACTAATATTTATTTTATCTACACCCATATAATAAATCCCCTATGGGTTTTGAACAAATACAAACAGGTTCAACAACCAGCTTTTCAATACTAAATGTTCACATTCTCATAACTGCAATAAACTCCGAGATAACACGGCGACTCGGCCGCGCTGTGGTCATAACTACGTCAGATCTTACAATGTAGTGTTTGTGATAAGCACCGATATTTGGTTCTGTTAAGTACTAGAAGATGTAAAAGTCATTACCCCTCTTTTTGCGTCAGCGTAGTTGGGTAAAAAGTACTTGACCTCCTGAGGCTGAGAGTGATTTATGCATTTTTGAATTTTATGAGACATCAAAAGTCGATTTTAATTGGTAATTTTAAAAGTGCACGAGGCCGCCGGAGGCTGTAACCATCTTTAGATACAGCTACCTCTCTCTCTTCCTAGTCATTATCCCACATGGTGGTGGGGTCAGCTTTCCTTACCTTGCTTCCCCACTTTGCCCTTCGACGTCGTCTTCGGATGCTTGACACTCACTCATATCCTTTTGCACTACATCTTTCCACTTCGTTTTAAGTCTACCTCTGGATCTTCAACCGGGGATGGAAAGTTGTAGTGCCAGGTTCCCTACATAGTCGGATGGTCGTCGTTTTTCGTGACTACCATCGCAGCCTACTCTCCTGAAGCTTATCGGCGATGTCATGGTACGCCCAAACATCCTCGCACGTACTCGTTGGGGTTTTTATCTAGCCTGGTGACACCGCACATCCACCTCAGCAATTTCATAGATACCTAGCTACCTGTGTAGCAATTATAGTTGAAATTCTTTTAGCTGATTTGACATGATGAAGCCATAACGACACATACAAACTGACAAGTAATGTTATTTCACGTACGAGCGATTCGTGGAGAAACCTTTTTATAAGTGTTAAGTATAAATATTGAAAACTTTAAAAGCCCCCCGAATTGTTCCACTAAAAGCTGAATATCTTGGAAACGAGTGCTTCGATTTTCATCAAACAAAGCTAAGAACACTCATATCATAAAATTATTTATGACACAAAAAAAAAACGCAATCAAATCGGCCTATCCGTATGGGCGCTACGATGCCACAGACACATGAGTCACAAACACGTTAAACTTATAACACCCCTCTTTTCTGTCGGGGGTTATAAAATATTTTCCATTTATCGACCTTCAAATAACCCGTATCACTTATTTTTTTGAAAGTATCTTTAATGTATTGACATTTCATTTTACAACTTTGTAATGGTATAGATGACATTTTTTTTACAGATGGCGAGCATTTGAAATCAATCGAAAACCATCAAGAGATGATCCAGTCCCAGTGGAGACTGCTACCGTATCGATCCAAGATTTGATATTTTATAATGATCCTTTAGTTGTAATACTAAAATACAGTTGTGTATCATATTGGTTACGGTTAGGCTGTGCTGTTATTTTTTATTTTTAGTTTTTAAATGTACTACTTAGGTGCATTCCACCAGAACGTCTACTTTTTTGGGTACGTGACGGCTATGATAGCTACCTTAAAAACATATAAAAAATCCAAGAATTCACTACCAACACAAAAGAAAAGTTATAAAATATTGACGTCCAAAAATTTACTTCCTAACTTTCTTAGAAGTATGAAAAGAATGACGTCACGTACCTGACATTCTGGTGGAATGCACTTACAGAACAGGTACTAATAGTCATATCCCTATTTAATTGGACGCAAAATACATTTCCTAAAATAATCAAATTATATTTATTTAAAAGGTGAAACTTAAATAAATAAAACTAAACAAGTTTTATTTTATATTTGTAAACTCTGATTTTTAATTCAAGACCAAAATCTGACAGTTCTCATGTTGATTAAATAAACATTATTTCATATTATACTTATAAAGTTGTAAAAATGAAATGTCTGTACATTGAAGATATTTTCAAAAAAAAAATTGTTACGGACTATTTGGAGGTCACTAAAGCGAAAAATATTTTTTTTGGATTTTATGTATGTTTATATGTGTCGTTGTGGGTTCGTCACGCAAAATTGGCTAAACAGATTTCCACAATTTTTGTTACACGGGTAGCTGGGTATCTCCAGATGGTTATAGGATACTTTTTACCCGACTACGCTGAAGAAAAAACGACGGGTTATGACTTTTTCTCTTCCGCGAACGAAGTTGCGGGCATCTTCTAGTTATGAATGAGAAATCGTGCAACCAGTAATATTACGGTAAATGTTATTGATAAAAATACTAACACTTAAACCAATATGCAGTGATCACAGCGAAAGTGCGCCCGTTGACGTAAAATTATGGTCTTGAATTAAAATCAGAGAATAGACAAAGTGAAAATTCTACTGGCAAAAGTAATCTATGAAAGAATTTTACGACTGTTATTATTATTACTAAAACTAAATAGAGCTTAAAAGAGTGTCACGAATTGTGATTTTTCCATACAAAATTATTTGTTAATTGCATAGATTGTACCTATATGTATATTGATTGTATTTTCAAGCAGAACCCGAAAAAAAAGCTGCTGTCCTACTAGATGGCGTTATTAACTATTAGCATAATTATGAATTACCATGCTCTGAGGCATTCCAGCTGTTGCATATACAAATCGGACAAATAAGTCGGACTCGACAAAACCTGAGATCAACTAATCAAAACGCCCATTTGGCCTTGTTCTTTGTCGAGCCTCCAGACGGTCAGAAACCTTTGCTAATTTGATCAAATTGGTTTACATTTTTGATCGTCTAAGCCCTAAGCATATCTTTCGCCTAATTGTAGTATACGCTATTTGTAGCCAAAATATTTATTATAAATTTATATTATGAACTCTGTGGTTTTCTATGTGTAATTAGGTTCTAAGTTATTTATGCCACTAAAAGGTTTGAATGCTTGAAACAGACAAATAAATTATGATTTTTTACTGTCTATACATTTTTTTTTTTCAACTATCGACGTATCCACAAATAAGATGTTTGACGGTAGTCACGATTAATTATTTTACAATAACCATTTAACCAAATATTCTAAAATGCAGGTAATAAAGGTACCTAACCATCAGTTTTTTTCCAGTACATTATTTTTAATGTTACAAAAACTACAAAGGGGTAGCAGTATGACTGTGAAGTCATGTGATACTTACTGGTGGTTTTGACGTTTCCGAAAAAAGAAGTTTAATAGAGCTGTCATCAAATACTCTAATACCGGGTGGAACGGAACGAGGAACTTTCCTGCAAATATTGTATCATTTATTTGATGTAGAATCGACCTGCAATAGTTTAAAGCTTGTAATAATAAAGAAAAACAACATTATCAAAATAATATTTTATAATATTTGTACAACCCTACTATTGTTTACGTTTCAAAATGACAGATGACATGTATTTACAATATTTAGATTTTATATCCGATGTTCGAAGGTACCACCGTGTCTTACAATACACCAGTGCCCGCGTATAAAAATGTACTATCAAAACCAAACCCAACTGAATTCGGTAAAGGTCGTTCCGCATTTTCCCGAATTCTCTGTTGTGTGAAACGACCAATTAAATTCCAATCGAGAACGTTGCGATAGTCACGTTAGAACAAAGATAGCTAGGTTACGGTTGCTCGATCTGTTATTGGTCGTTGTGTTATCTCGGCATCCCCGATAACACCCGAATGTTTGAAATATTCAATCGAGGACGTTGCCATAGTCACGTTATGACAATGATCGCTAGGTTACGGTTGTTAGATCTGTTATTGGTCGTTGTGTTATCTCGGTATCCCCGACAACAGCCAAATGTTAAGGAAACTTTAATGTCAACGTCAAGTTACTTTCAGGAATAGGAAATTAGAAATTACGTTCAAACAATAATTTGACATTATTCTGACATGCGGCCATTGGAACTTGATACAAGCATACAAAATAATGAACTTATTCGGCAAAAAAAAATAGCGATTGGAAAATAATTAATATATTTTGCTAGTAGGAGCCTCTTTTGTTTATAACGATAATCTGCGCGGTTGTCAATGTGTTGTATGATATTAATTTACCTACGTCATTTTTGTGAAGTTTGTTTACAAAAGAGTTATTAACCATTTCTTAAAAACGTCATTGACCTCAAAATAGGGTTGGAACACCCAATTTTTAGCATGAAAGTTAAACAAGCTATAAATTGGAAACGGTGTCAAATATTAACATAGTTCATTTGGAGAAAATAATGCTCTGAGGCTAAACAATGCCACATTTGCAGGAAAGTTCCTCGTTCCATTCCACCCTGTATAGTTTGTTCTTTTAGTTATTTAAATGATGGCTAACAAAAAGCCATGTTATTCGTGTCATTTCGCCTTCATTTCGCCAATCAAAGTAATATTATGAATTTGAGGTCCGCCGCCGCCTCTGGCTTAATGACCCAAGTTACGTGTTTTCTTGTTTATCTTTTTTTAAGTACATACAAGAGTAGACTATCATGTATTGTCGTACATTCTACCATGAGCTGAACACTACTTTACATACAATTGTTAGGCTGTAGTTTAGTGGTATAATCACACCTTGGCGCTCCAATATTTACTGAGATAGGTATCAATGTTGGCTGCTACTATTACGCCCGGGACTAGTCGGCCTTACTCGTACTTAGTCGTGCCATACATTTTTCGCGATTAATGTTATCGCCTCTGATCATGACATTTTAACCCGCTCTAGTTGTTGGCCGATTATTGCATATAATTTTATTCTTTACGATATTTGGGTAATATTTTTAAACATTTTCAAATGTATAATGTGGCAACATTCATCGAAGTGTCAAAATTGTCATATTAGAGTACGTTCCCAGATCAATGCTACGGAAACTTTTCGTACACGTAAACAAATGACTCTTTCCGCTAGTGTCAAACTTATTCATTTTACTCGTGTGAGACAAAAAGCATGATTGCTTGAGAACATATCCGGGTACATTATTGTCGCTCTGTTCAGTTCTGTACGCTGTAGTATTGCAGTTGCAATACTATGATTTGTTAAATAAATCCTGTTTTTGAACGTGCTCCGATTTGTTGTGAGCAAAGGAGGTTGAAAGGAGGGGATTTCAGCTGTCAAGCTCAAGCTGTCAAATCGAGATTCGAGTCGAGTTGAGTCTTACTCAATGTCCAATTGTTTTCTGTATACACAATAGTCGCTTTCGACTTTCGATATCTACACGGGATTTCGAGGAATAGAGATTCATTTCTTTGCTATCAAGTAAAAGATAAACTCCTTTTAAAGACACTGCTATGTGCAGTGCACAATAGTTGAAAACATTACGGTTGAGTTTTGAGTGTATCGTTGGTGTTCATAATGGCAGAAAGTTTATACTAATTAGGCCATTGTGTCTATTGTAAACATAATAAGTAGTTGGTGATTTTTTTATGTGAAACAGTACGCTGCTATCATGTGGCCAGTTTGGGTGCTGTTGTGGAAACACTGCCTTACGCGAAAACGGAGATATTTCCGAACTTTGTTTGATTACTTATCTCCCATATTTTTCTTCGTTCTTATACATCTTATATGTGACCCGGGAAATAATGGCAAATACGAGCGGGTTTCCAATACGGTAAGTTTCTGTTTATAAAAAATAATTAAAATACAAATTGTTTATTTCAGACCATAGATCCATAATGGTATTTGTAGGTAACAATTGAGGTTTACAAGATTATGTTGGTATTAAACGTTAAATAAATTAAAAGGCCGAAAGGCAGAAGCAAGTAGTGAATCTTTTATTCAATACTTGGCCCTACCAACAACCATTACAACCTAATACTTAGTGAACAGGCTCTGCCAACACCCTCAGCATACTGTTGCTGCAGCTTCGCATCCACTTTACCAGTGAGGCTTTTTTCCACCAAATGGCAAAAAGTCATCAAACAAATATAAAATTGAATGTCAACAATGTTATCCTTTAATTAATTGATAGATTCAGGCGTTACTTTGCGGAATTCCATATTAGATTAATGGATTATAGTAACTTTGTTTTTCCACGAAATAGTGTCTTGGTTAGATGTGACAATAGATTGTGCTCACATGTGCATTTTCATGCAGTTTCCACAAAAAAATATGCATGAGAATACGACAACCCACCACCAAACAGTATAATCCTTGACATGTGTTTCGCCTCTCTACAAGGCATCATCAGGAGATGCAGGAGATGTTGAGGGTCCGGCGTTCACCCTAGAGAAAAAACGCTTTTTTTCTCGGGTGGATGGCAGACCATCAACATCAATGTTTTGTGGAAACTGCATGAAAATTTGAGCATGTGAGCACAATTTACTGTCACATCTAACTTCGACACTATTTCGCGGAAAAGCAATGGAACTATAATCCATGAGGCGATAAAGTCATTACCCAGCTACCCATGAACCAAAAATAGTTGAAATGCGTTTAGCCGATTTGGCATGATAACGCCACAACAACACACAAACATACAAATAATAACAGGAATAAAACTTCGATTTAGTGACCTCCAAATTGTCCATAACAATCATTTTTAGGGCTCCGTACCTAAAGTGTTAAAGGACCCTTTTACTAAGACTCTTCTGTCACAGAGCTGTATCTCATGAACCGTGATGATGTATTCCTGTTGCCGCTTTAACTATAACAATAAATACTAAAAACAGAATAATTTTATGCCTGTCTGTCTATGTCAGTAACCAATACGAAATGACCGAACACCCCATACATTTTGCTTACGAGTAGGGCTCTGCTAACACTGGATTTTCATAGGTATGGCCCTTTAATGCGTATATTTTATACGGAACCCTTGGTGCCGGAGTCTGACTCGCACTTAGCCGGTTTAAAAAAAAAGTTTAATGTATAGACATTTCATTTTTACAACCTTACAATAGTATAGTTAAAAATATACAGGCATAGCAGTTTAATGACAACAACTTTGAATCTTCCAGAACCATACACAATGACATAATTTGTATAAACAATTCTTGCATACCATTGTAAATTCATTGCTTGCTCTTATCAATTATGGCTTCTTGGAATGGACAGCACTTACAAAATGTAAATAAATATTCACATTTGGAATGCCCTGGCTGTATAATAAATGTCACACATTCTAGTTTAGTAGTATAGTTTTTCAAATATTAGCTCTGTCAAATTGCAGGGCGTCAGATGTACCTATACCTATGTAGCTATGCCTACTGTTCCACCTATAATGTAAAATGTGGTTCGCAATAAATATTTAAATCATGAATCTACATACTTCAAAATGTAATAATTCAAATTCAAATTTCAAATTCAAAGTTTTTTATTTCAGACAACATGATCCAAATTTGTTAGTATAATCCATTCTAATATTATAAATGCGAAAGTGTGTCTGTCTGTCTGTCTGTTACCTCCTCACGCTTAAACTGCTGAACCGAATTGGATGAAATTTGGTATGGAGATAGTTTGAGTCCCGGGGAAGGATGTAGCCTACTTTTTATCCCGGAAAAATACCCTTATCTGCGATAAACAAATTTAAGGCGGACGAAGTCGCGTGCAGAAGCTAGTTAATTATATAATACTAGCCTCTGGTTCAGCAGTTTAAGCGTGAAGAGGTAAGCTTCGTTCACGGAAGAGAAAAAAGTCATAACCCTCTTTATTATATCAGCAGAGTTGGATAAAAAGTATCCTGTAACCATCTGTGGATACCCAGCTACTTGTGTACTAGAAATAGTTGAAATTCATGGAGCCGTTTTGGAATGAAACTACAAGATACATACTATCAACAGCATAATTGCATGGACATGGCAAAGACGATAATCGCTTGGCTGTCTTAAGATGCTGAGAGCACGTAGCTCTCAGGATAGCATAATGGTTACAAAAAAATAAACTACATGGCATTGTTATCAAAACGAACGCAGAATTTAATGCTTTGTTTGTTGATATGTAAGTCTCACAAGCACTAAAATTGTTCTGCAATAGAATAATCTACTATTAAAAACAAGCTTCCACTGAAGTTAGAATGGCACCTGTATTTAACTTTTGGAACACGCTTCTTTTTAACCGACTTCCAGAAAAAGGAGGAGGTTCTCAATTCGTCGGAATGTTATTTTTTAAGTAAGGTTGTTTTAATATTTATCTTTCAAGCGTATTGTTACTATTGTAACAGAACAGAGTCTCATTGAAATAGAATTGAAAAGAAAATATTAAGAACAGAGTCTGTTCTGCAACAAGAACTCATTGCAAGTATACCACCATTTACACTTTGTTTCTTCATGAAACTACGAGGTTTTTAAACATACTTAACTTCATCCACACTTAAATAACATATGTGATGAAGTGAATATTACGGCACTATACTTTTATAAAAATAATATAATAAGTAAGGAGGAACTTTAGAATACCCTCCTTTGGAATATACTCTACTTTGGATACAAATTTCCGTAAAAATTTGCGTTGCTAGTTGTCTGAAAATCATAAAGGATGAAAGTCTATTATAATATCATATAATATGAAGAGATAGTCAATTGATACATAGACTAGGCTGAAACAAAATAATCATTGTTTGTGCCTGGATCTTTGCCTGAATATTGACTATGAATACCTACACATATAGCAATCGAAATACTGATTCAATATTAGTATTATTAAATTATATACAGGGTGACTGGAAATTCGCCGTATTCCTTCAAAGGGGTTATTCTATGGTTCATTTGCAATGATTTAAGTCCAGTCAACTAGGGGTCAAAACTCATTGGTTTTCAAGTTATTGGAGTTTTTAGATTTTTTTGGAAAATACCCGCCTATCGACCTACAAGTGGTATTTTTATACAAACTACTTCAATTTGGATTAAAAAAAAAAACATTTTCTTTTAGCCAATGAGTTGCTAATTACGATAAATAACAAAAACATGCAAAATATGCAAAATTTTACAGGAAAAAAAGAATTTGAAGTCACCAGTACTTGATTTTATTTCCAAATTTTGTAACATTTTGACACATAACTTTAAAAAAAAGTAGGACACTTGACGTACAAATTACAGAAATAAGTTTCTAAGTTCATAAGCTTTCTAAAAAGGTAAAATAGTTGACATTTTTAGCTCAATTCTTAAAATTATTAATGATAATAGCAGAGCAGGCTGAGGACTTGACTTGATGAGTAAGGTAAGATAAGGAGAAACTGGGGAAAGAACAAAAATAAAAATAATAATAATAATTTAATTTTAAAAAGGAAAACCAGTTTGTAATTACAAATTTTGCTCGAACTGCCTGCCTTGGTTTCGTATGCAAGCACGAAGCCTTTTTCGTACTTCAGTGATTGTAACTCGCGTTGAAAGCTCTTCTTTAATTTTTTGTGCAGCTGCCAAAATTTTTTGACGTAACTCTTCTACGTTACGTATCGGTCGGTCGTAGACCAACGCCTTCATGTGACCCCAGATGTAGAAATCACACGGAGTTAAATCTGGACTCCTGGCTGGCCAAGGGATTGGTCCTCCTCGACCAATCCATCTTCTTGGGTAGTTTCGATCCAGCCACTGTCGCACACCCCCGTAATAATGAGCAGGGCAGCCATCGTGTTGGTAAACCATATTCTGTCTCGTCGCAAGTGGCACATCTTCCAGTAGCATGGGTACTTCATCTCTCAAAAAATTTTCATACGCGATGCCGGTTAATCTCGCGGGCAGAAAGAAGGGTCCGATCAAATGATTGTGCACAATGCCCATCCACACGTTTAAAGAAAATCTTTGTTGATGAGCTCCTTCGCTTGATTTCCTTGGGTTTTGACCTTTAGGAGCCCAAAAATGCAGATTGTGGTAGTTTGTTATCCCATCGCGGTCGAAATTGGATTCATCTGTCCACAAGATTCTTCTCAGGTACTCGGGATCTTCGATATCAGCATTGATTACAAATCTGCAGAAATCCATCCTTCTTGCAGGGTCTCCCTCTTCAATTGCGTGTACTGGAGTGTAATGATATGGATACTGCCGAGCTGAGTGGAGGGTAAACCATACCTTCCACTGAGACAGACCGAGCTGGTTAGCTACGATTCTCGTCGAGGTAGTGCCGTCTGCCCGGAAAATCTGGAGGATTTGTTCTTCTTCAGCAGGATCGTAATGTCGAGGTCTTCCGGCATCGGCTTGGCGGCGTTTAACAGTTCCATTTTCCCGAATAAGACGGTACGTTGTACCAAACACGCTTACGTGTGGTAAAGGGCGGTTAGGGAAACGACGTTGGTACTCTCTTCTAGCTGCAGCGGCATCACCGTCACAGAGCCCGTAACAATAAAAGATATCTGCGTATTCCGCAAATTGGTAAGCAGCCATTTGAGAAAGAAACTTAATTATCAGTCGTCCGGATTGGAATAACTGATTACTTACACATGAAGATTATTTAAACCTCGGTTAGTCCTAACCCCACCCCATAGAAATTACCGCCAGCCCATAAAAAATTGATAAGATAAGGCAAATAAAGCCCACGCAGAAACAAATTTAAAGTGATTAACAAACTAATTAACCTGATGACCCTTAATTAGTTTGTTTGTGTCGCCGAACCGATTAAGGGCCAAGTACGCTAAGTCAAGACCGGCTCTGCTATTATTAATAATAATTTTAAGAATTGAGCTAAAAATGTCAACCATTGTACCTTTTTAGAAAGCTTATGAACTTAGAAACTTATTTCTGTAATTTGTACGTCAAGTGTCCTACCTTTTTTTAAAGTTATGTGTTAAAATGTTACAAAATTTGGAAATAAAATCAAGTACTGGTGACTTCAAATTCTTTTTTTTCTGTAAAATTTTGCATTTTTTGCATGTTTTTGTTATTTATCGTAATTAGCAACTCATTGGCTAAAAGAAAATGTTTTTTTTTTAATCCAAATTGAAGTAGTTTGTATAAAAATACCACTTGTAGGTCGATAGGCGGGTATTTTCCAAAAAAATCTAAAAACTCCAATAACTTGAAAACCAATGAGTTTTGACCCCTAGTTGACTGGACTTAAATCATTGCAAATGAACCATAGAATAACCCCTTTGAAGGAATACGGCGAATTTCCAGTCACCCTGTAGTTATTACAAGAAAATTTACAATTGACTGTGTGTATTCATAAAAGGTAAGGTAAAAGAAAAATAGTTGTCTTATAATGACACTCCTCAAAAGTAGGGTTTTAATTTTTTTCATTACAACCAATTAATAACTATCTATACTTAAAACTAGAAATAATACAACTTTGAAATGAAAAAAATAACTTTATTTCGTTCACAATTTATTAGTTAAGATCAATAATACAATTTATTAATATATAATTTAAGTAAAATCTCTTCTTAAGATTTTGTTGAGGGTATAGCTTAAGTATTCATTTCCAAAATTGGAAAGAGGATTCAACAAAACAGTATTATAAGCGAATACAATTAATTACAAATCTGAGACTGATTATGATTGTAGGCGAACGCCCTTTAACATTTACCTTTTACTGTTTTACTAACTTATCATTTCTTAACAATTCCAAGACTGAGTGATGAAAAAAAATATCGTAAAATACTGTCACAAAATTGCGTATATGCAAAAAAAAACAATACGTGATTGATTTCCGTCTTTAACTGACTTCAAAAAAAGGAGGGGGTTCTCAATTTCGTTGTATGTTTTTATTTTTTTGTAGTATAATAATGTAGTTATTTACTATCATACTATAGTAAAATATAAAAATAAAATATACTTAACGCAAGGACTCCCTGTTTACTTCTGTCCTTAATTGGTATAGCCACAGGTTTTCCAAATCTGGTGATCTAGCAGGCCACGAAATGATATTTATGTTATAACGCCGGCGAAAACACTCACACTTTGGGAACGATGTATAAGACAATTATCCTGCACAAATGAAATTATGCGTAACTCTTCCTCCGGATACACATTTCGAATCATAGTCTCCTCCAGCACATTGATGTAATCAGCAATTAGCCCGACTGGTCACTCTGACGAGTTCTCCCGGGTCAGCTCCGGTCATCTAACCCCACATATTCACTGTAATGCGACTAGATTGCACAGTGGGCACTACGTGATCGTCATTATAGCGCGTATTATTTCAACGCCACAAGCTTAAACGTTCGTGTTGACTAGTGAAACGTTTTTTCGTCAGTGAGAATGACATTACTTCAATCGGCATCTAAGCAAACTTTTTAATCGCTTCTTTGTGCTGTGGAGTCAGCGAGGGTTTGACTGCATGCTTGCGAGAATGTAAAACCTCACTGTGTGGAGAACACGGCGAACAGTGTCCACACCTGTGTTAAATAAACGGGTGTAATGGGTTGTTGGTGGAAAACCATTTTCTTCATATTTCTGACCATGCTTTGACGCCGCTGTGCGCTTATAAGTCGAGGTCTACCGGTCCTTTAGCGGTGCAGATCCTATATGGTCCTTCCTCTGTGAATTGTCGCACCTACAACACAACTGTTTTCCTCTGTAACAAATTTCAGAAATGTATAATCATTGTTAAATTAGCATACAGATATAACTTATATAAACAATCTAGAAAGAAATGTAAACAAAAATACTTACGCTTACACCGGTTTCTGTAGCAATTACTGACAAAATTTTGCCTCGACTATGCAAAGTAATTATTTGTAACATTGTGGCTAAGGCAATATTGCAACGAGAACCCATTATTACAAAATAAAAGAACTAAATAAATACTAAAACTCAATCAAAAATACAATCGAACGGACGGCAGCCGCAACGGATCGAACGAACAGTTTCTTTGTATAAAAACTATTACGGTATATTCATAATCTTAAGTCTACCCTCTAAGTATGTGCGGTTACTTTTATATAATTGTTGCACTATTCAACAACTATTCAACATGCGACATAATTATAAATATTTATTTGTTTAAATAAAAATGTTTTGTTTAAGCAGCTGTTAATTAATCTCAGTAAGAAATAAAATAAAAAAAAACTATTAACACTAAACGCATGCCTTGCAAACGTAGGTGATTAGTGATTACAAAGACGGTTATAAATTTCATCCACGTCGAATATGGCATGATGGCTAAGGGGTTCAATGAGTTGACCTATACGACGAATGTTTCGGGTTCAAATCCTCTCGAACACGGTATAGGAAAAAAGCGTTTTTTTTATTTTGTGTTTGAATTAGCAAAATCATTGATGGCTTTGGTTATGACGGTGAATCTAAGTAATATTTAATTGAAGGTGCATTAAAAATACTGGATTCTGAAAATACGTTCCATAATGTAAATTGAATATTTGAGTAACTTGCCGTGTGTGTTTGGCAATCATAAGTTCAACCAAGATTTTTTTAAATATTTTGATGTTATCAACGCCATCTAGTAAGATCTTATAAAACCAATGTAGTTACCGGATAGATGGCGTCTCGTTTCGCTGCAAAGCAAACTTTCTGACAAATGTCCATGCAATTATGCTGTCCAGTGTACAATCTAAAAATTTCGATTTAGTGCCCTTCAAAGTCTGTATCACTTCTTTTTTTGAAAACATTTTCAATGTACAGACATTTCATTTTTACAACTTTATAATAGTATAGATGAATCCAGTCCATATTAAGCCCCTATCAGTGGTGTGTACAGGGATTTTGGTCAAGGTAGGCAGTTTCTCTATGGCTATATGATAAGGCATGGTCCTTCAGGGTAGGCAGTGCCCAGGTTAGCTGACCCTCATATCACTGCAATATTGGTTGATCTCCAGTGATTGCCTCCTATATTCTTATAGTCTTAGACAACCGGTTTGGCTCAGCGGAAGTAACGTTGCCTGCGAAGCTGGAGGTTCTGGGTTCAAATCCCGGTAAGGGCAAATATTTGTGAGATGAGCATAAATATTTGTTCCTGAGTCTTGAATGTTTTCTATGTATATAAGTAAATAATATCTATAAAATATATCGTTGTCTAGTACCCATAACACAAGCCCCAAATGGACAACTCTATTTCATCATCAGGGTTCGGTAATTGTAATGCTTATGAATCTAAACTTGGCATAGGTATCTGAATAGTATGGAGACAGACTCAATATAATTTTGTTAACGAATTTCCCAGAATTTCGGGATTTTATTAAAGTATTTAAATTAACTACTTGAATTCTTCATGTACAGATCAACTAAATATGATTTAATTTACTTGCCATTCATTTAAGTAACTAATTAACGTTATAGCTACTATTAGTATCTTTAGTAGGTTTTATCCTATATATGAAATAATGATACAAAGTAAATCTAAATCATAAGGTCTAAATATTTCCGCTATCCCCATAATTTCTCTCAAATATTTTGCCTTATGTAACACAGTCTAATCTTCTTTAAACTTTCTTTTGTTTTAGGAACCATTTAATCTTGAATCAATGCCTGGAATACGCATACTTTTCACACCGGAGACTGACCTCACTAACCAGCTGATGGACCAGGTTGGAGCCAAATTAAAACTGAACCGGCTGGATCATCTGCCCCGTAAGTGATTCCTCTATTTCCCACCATTTTGACGGCCGGATTAGCTCAATGGGAGTGACGTTGCCTGCGAAGCTGAGAGTCCTGGGTTCAAACTGGTAAGGGCAAATATTTGTATGATAAGCAAATATTTGTCCGTTTATACTGAAAATAAAACATTCAAGGACAAAATTTACAGGATACAGAATTTTGTACAGAAGGGGGCAACAATGGTTGTGATAGTACGGTCGGCCAAGAAATTGGTATACCACTAGAGTCAAAAAGTGGTAGACCAATTTCTTGGCTGTACATATCAAAAATTTTGAAATAGGCCAAAAAATGACCAGGTCATTGGCATGTCAAAGTATTTGATTAAACCATTATTCTATAGGGAGGACTAATCCTTCTCAAAAGTATGTCCCATCGCTCTTATGTCAACGAAATAAAATTGTGGTACCCTAGATATTTACGAGAGGATTAATTCGATACATATTTTTGCACTTGACTGTACCCACTAACAAGATCGATGAACAATGAAGTGATTTCAAACGATTTTCAACACGATGAGCTCATTCTCCTTTGATTTGTCTTGACGATTACCTCATTTTATTTTAGAAATACTGTGAACAAAAGTATATTTTTTTTACAAAAATCTATTTTTATTGGTATTTTCACACACTATAGAAATACCATGTTGTTGTGGGAACATCCAATAGAAGCATATGAAACACTCCGAAGTGGTGTCGTTCTATTCACTCAAATATAATTTGGAACGAGAACGAAAGAGACGGGACGATGCGAACAATTTCGGAATGTACGGCAGCGAGTTGGAGTATTAAACAATACGTTTGTTTCTGTGTAAACTTCCTTGAAACGAGAAACGTTGAATGTTTCAAATTCTTTACTGCTAGCGCTTTCCTTTAAATATTTAAGATTGCTTGTGAATATCCACACGTCAAATATGTGCAATGTGTTGAATTCCATTTAGATGTATGCGCCAATAATGCCTCTATTCAGCCTAATGTGTGACTGTTGGAGAATGCCTTTATGGCATTAAGTCTTCTTGGAAGTGGGAGTGATATAGGCGACTCATATGTTATGCAGCTGGGCTTTTTTCCAGAGTAGCTACTTATTATTTACTTGCCATAGTATCTGATTATCTCTTTCTCCGATCTGATACTAGAAATTTCCTGATCTCCTACAAATATGAAAAAGAGTCAAAATAGATGTAGTCATTGGCGTGCACTGCAAGTTTTTTGGCCAAGGTAGGCAGTTTTTCTGTGCTTACGACTATGGTCGTTCAGGGCTTCAAGTTAGCCAGTTCCTCGGTGTCTGTATGGAGTTATGGTCGTTCAGGGTGTTGGCGTGCATTGCAAGTTTTTTGGCCACGGTAGGCAGTTTTTCTGTGCTTACGACTATGGTCGTTCAGGGCTTCAGGTTAGCCAGTTCCTCTGTGTCTGTATGGAGTTATGGTCGTTCAGGGTGTTGGCGTGCACTGCAAGTTTTTTGGCCAAGGTAGGCAGTTTTTTTGTGCTTACGACTGTGGTCGTTCAGGGCTTCAGGTTAGCCAGTTCCTCTGTGTATGTATGGAGTTATGGTCGTTCAGGGTGTTGGCGTGCACTGCAAGTTTTTTGGCCAAGGTAGGCAGTTTTTCTGTGCTCTGTGTCTGTATGCAGCTATGGTCGTTCAGGGTAGGCACTGCCTTTGTGCCTAAATGGACTGCACGCAACTGGATGTAGTGAATGGTTTGCCGTCGTATTTTGTGGGAAAATGTATTTACAAGTTTAATTTAATAACGTGTTTCGGATACTGCTGGGGATGTCGTGATACTGCAGTGCATCGGGGATGTAAGCGGAGAGTAACATGTTTTCAAGCCACAAGTCGCTTGCGTGCTGCCTTTCTAGTGCGACGCGTGCGCGTTGCCTCAACAGCGTTTTAGGTTTTTTTAGGGTTCCGTACCCACAGGGTAAAACGCGACCCTATTACTAAGACTCCGCTGTCCGTCCGTCTGCCCGTCTGTCCGTCTGTCACCAGGCTGTATCTTATGAACCGTGATAGCTAGACAGTTAAAATTTTGACAGATGATGTATTTCTGTTCATTTATTTTCCTATCTCAATTAACTTACTGAAGGATAGGAGGGTAGGTTGAGACGGCAAAATAAATACTAACTTTTCGCACAAAATACGTTGGCAAAACATTATTCACTACAAAATACTCGTACACACCATTGTGGACTTCGATTTCGGTAGTCCGGATTTCCGCCCTGATCTTCAAGCTTAATTTTGCGTCACGTGTACGTTGGCTTCTTGGTAAAATTTACGGGTATCACCTGCTCGGATCACGGTGTCCATGCTTTTTACAGTGTCCTATAAATGTCGCCGTTTGACTCATTAGAATCAGTTGTTACCTATAGTATTAAAAGGTACAAACACATTTGCTATAATTTTTCCAATTATGCTGCGTGATTTGTTCAATCACTATTTATTAGTGTTAATTTTAGCGTTTACGTCAGTTGACTTCGTTAGGTATAAAGCGAAGCATCGTTATAAATCAGTTTTTATTTTCAAATACCAATGGAAATTAAAAAAAAGCGACAATAAACGGATTTTCCTACATCGAGTTGGTTAATAACCGGTTTTGAAATTGGTTTTTGCATTCCTTAAAGAACTTTAGCACAGTAACAAGACATGAGTGACATTGTCTTGTCATTATCATGCAGTACAGTCATAATCGTAAACACCTCGTGAATCATGTTTCATGTATGGTGGCACCTTACACCCCGCTGGTTAAGTATTACGGGGTTCTATGTTACATTTTACCATCCTCCTCCAACACCACATTTCGAACGCTTCCAATCTCTCTCTGCCTTTTTGGATCATGGTCCACGTTTCGCAGCCGTAGACGGCTATACTCCAGATGTACACCTTTACCAGTTTCTTCTTGATGGATGGAAAAGATCAGTTGTTCAGAAAAGAAAAATAATGAGGATATTTTAAATATAGTTAACGAAAAAAAATCTTTGAAAATAATTGAGAACAGGAGAGGAAAATGTTAGATCATCTCTTACGTCACGATAATTACATTAGGACTATAATAGAAGTACAAATAGAAGGGAAAAGGAAAAGGGGACCCCTTTTCCTTTCTATTCCCCTTTAAGGGGAAGACAAAGAAGGACATATATGGAGCAAATAAATGAAAAAAATTAATGTGTCATCATATAAAGAAGGAAAAGAAAAAGCGGAATGTAGAATATGCTGGAAATTACTACGCCGACAAGAGCCTAGCTCTTAAATATATGATGACACAATTTATCCTACTTTCAGACCGATTATTTCCGAAAATGTCCACTAAACTAATTTTTTTTACAAACCTCAAAATGATTTTAAAAGTTCTGTCGAAATATGTGCCACACATTGATATTTGCTGATTTTTTTTACGGTTACATGTACGGAGTGCCCCCCCTAAATTAAAAAAAAATATTTTTTTAAATTTATTTATTAAACTTTATTGCACAGTACAAGAAAGTGCAAATGGCAGACTTAATGCCATAAAGGCATTCTTTACCAGTCAACCATTAGGCTAACCAGAGAAATTATTGGTGCGGGATATCGGTATCAGACTTGTACAAAATAATAATTACAAGGAAGCGATGAGGAGGAATGGAGAGTTTGAGTGTACGGGAGGAACGGACCTCACAGCCCGGGCGGGCCGTGACAAACTGAAACCTAGAACGTAGATAATCGAGTGCAGCTGGATCATACAATATGGTGAAAAGCGTACATAGAATTTTAAGAGTTCTGCGCTCTCTAATAGGAAGCCACTTAAGCTGTCGTCGGTAAGCAGATACATGGTCGTATTTGCGGAGTCCGAAAATAAATCTGATTCAGTTGTTCAGGAGGCGGTCTAGTCCGTCCAGCAAGGCCTGCGTAACGTTCGTATAGCATACATCACCATAATCAATAACAGGTAGCACGATTTTTTAATTTTATTATTTAACCATCAAACTAAGTAGCGGCTTACACAAGACACCTATACTCCAAATTTCTGCAATGTGCATCTTGTAGTTTTTGAGTAAAATTCCTGTGACGTACGGACGGACATGACGAAACTATAAGGGTTTCGTTTTTGCCATTTTGGCTACGAAATCCTAAAAATTTCACCCTCGCCATGCTAATATATCACGCTGACCTCTTGTACCAATAATGCTTTTTTGCGTATTCTTTTGAACCTTAACAGCCATGTAGGTACTTGGATTTTTTACAGGATGATATCATGGTTTTTGTTATTAACAAAAACTAAAAATAGGGGTCCAATAAAAATAAAAACATATTTTTCTTGGAGTTTTCCGCAAATGGCCATTCAAGTCGAATATGACACGCATTTAGCCGGTTTTTTATCGTATATTAAATTAAAAATTGTATGTATAAACATGGTTAGGATGTCTTATAGTCAAACTTGAGTAAATGGATAAACATATTAGAATGAGACTTGGCATATAAATTGGCGATGGGCGACTTTGAATGGCACTAGTCGAATTATTCGATTTTTTATTCGAGAGTCGAGATTCATCAATCAGTCGAATGAAATCGAAACGCTGAAAACTTAAAAAACGCGTCCGCGTCGGAGGGGTAATCGCCAAATCATACAACAATCGAAGTCGAAGTCGAACATTCATTCGATTGTAGTGCTTAGTAGGTACATTTAGTACACTACTATTTTGTTATTCGAATTGTAAAATATATTTATTTATTTATTTCATTTCTTTTCGTCCGTCGAGCGGAAATAGGAGCCTCGCGTAGCGGGGCTCCGTTGATTTGTCGACGGGTAAAATTGTCTACCATCTGAATATTATGCTTTTTGAGCATTCCATTTTGTTATAATAAATGAAAACATTTGAAGTGATTTTCTACCAAATGATTATTCTATATGATACCTAACTAATAGGGAATATGCATGAAGTTTAATTTTTGCTTTATTTAAAGCTCATTCATGTAACAAACAGTAGACAAAAATAATTTTTCGAATAACTGTAAAAATAACCAAGATATAAGCCATTAAACATTTCATTCTATCTCTTTCTAGCAAAACAGAATTTAATATGGAGTGTATATGGCCGGAGTGCACCATGACGTAACAGTGCATATCGGACCTCTCTGTCTAATTATTAGTTTAAAATGTCTATACGTAGGTCACTCGATAAATTTTGAGATAAAAAATACTATTGAAGATATTAGTATTATTTATTTTACATTTTTTCAAAATACTCTCTATTACAAAGTTCCATTCGTCTGAACCAACTTTGGAAGCACTTTTGCCAGTCTTCATCAGATAGGTCCGAAATTGCTTCTTCATATACAGCCACGGCTTCTTCAGCTCTCGAAAAAAACTTCCCTTTTATTTTTTCTTTCACCACCGGGAACAAAAAGAAATCGCAGGGAGCTAAGTCAGGCAGGACTGTAGGGTGGATGTGGTAAGGTTTCTATCCCAGCTTTCTCAATAAACGCCTCTGTTCTGAGGGACGTATGTGAAGAGGCGTTATCGTGATGCAGCAAGATTCCCCGAAGTCCAGTCTTTGGTCTCCTCTCTCGCACTGCTTTGAAAACTTGCGGCAATGCTACTGTAGTATACCAATAAGAGTTGACTGACCTATAATTTTCCAGCATTGATGTTGATAAATGTCCACCCCGTGAAAAGAAACTAGCTACCATTTTTTTTGCCGACGTTACGAGGTCTTTATAGTTTTGTTGGTAACTTTCCCTCTGAGAAGACCCATACTGACGATTGCCGCTTGTTTTCCGGGTCATATTGGTAAATCCATGTTTCGTCACCTGTAATTATTTCCGATACACGCCGCGATGTCCCGTTGTCGAATCGTAGACGCATCTCACGACACCAATCTACACGAGCCTGTTTCTCAGTATCGGAGAGCAAACGTGGTATCCAACGACAACGGAGCTTCCTTACTCCAAGATGTTGATGTAGAATGATGCTAACGCTCCCCGAACTGACGCCTAAGATATTCTCTGTGTCTTTGTATGTTATTCGTGGATCTTCTCGCACCAACATTTTAGTAGTCCACACGTTCTCTGCAGTTACTGCTGTTTGCGGTCGACCACTTCGGTGGTCATCTTCGAGGCTGGTTTTACCCCTTTTAAATTCGTTGAACGATCTTAAAAACTGTTGCCCGTGAAGGAGCAGAATCTACTAACGCTGACTGCAATCGTTGCAAACACAATTGTTCAGATAAACCAAACTTAAAATCATAAAATTTTCATTAAAAAAAGAACCGACGTCAAAATAAACTAAAAAGCCAAAATTAATATTTTATATACGGTACGTGCCATTCATTTATTACTATTAACACAGATGGCACGCAAGAACCGCGGCGGCGAGCCTTTAGTTACCTACATATATATTTAGTCATAGTAATTCGTATTTTTGTTGAATACAGAACTTTACTTCAGGTTTTGGCACCGACTTCAAATGGTGATTCAAATGTGATCCGCACCGTACATAAAATATTATTTTTGGCTTTTTAGTTTATTTTGAAGTCGGTTCTTTTTTTAATATTTATTTTTTATTTTTTTGGCTTTTAGTGATGTATTTTAGTGATATAAAGTATTTATTATAGTCCAGAATGGGAAGATTGAGGAGGATTTGATTGTAAATAAAAATCTAAATTATAAGAATTGGCTTGGCTGGTCAAAATAGTTAAGTCCAGTAGCTTGCTGGTTAAAAAAGAATACGACTAACAGTCTCAACTTACCCATAATATTTAAAGAATGATCTCGCAACTATTGACCGTTAATAAGGACTTGTACCTTCCATCATCAGCTCAGCATCATTAAATAAGTAATAAATAATAATAATCCATACTAATATTATAAATGCGAAAGTGTGTCTGTCTGTCTGTTACCTCTTCACGCTTAAACCGCTGAACCGATTTGGATGAAATTTGGTATGGAGATAGTTTTAGTCCCGGGGAAGGACATAGGCTACTTTTTATCCCGGAAAAATACCCTGATCCGCGATAAACGAATTTAAGGCGGACGAAGTCGCGGGCAATAGCTAGTAAATAATAAATTAAATATTACGGGACAATTTTTTTTTACACAAATCGAACTAGTCCCATGGTAAGCTCAATAAGGCTTGTGTTATGGGTACTAGACGACGATATATTTAATAGATATATTACTTATACACATACAAAACATCCAAGACTTAGGAACAAACATTTATGCTCATCACACAAATATTTGCCCTTACCGGGATTTGAACCCAGGACCTCAGCTTCGCAGGCAACGTTACTCCCACTGAGCCAAACCGGTCGTCAAAATGATGACAAGCAGACGAAACTAACTGAATAACTTTAGAAAAATATATACAAAACATTGTTAGTGCCTATAATATTTGAGGGTTTCTCTCAATTTCCCTGGGATCCCATCATCATCATATCCTGACTTGGTGATAAGAAAACTAGCTCAGAGACACATTATAAAGAATATGACTAACAGTCTTAACGTACCTACCTATAATACATGTATTTTTTAAGAATTATCCTGTTACTCTTAACCATTAAGGAGTTCTCTGGTTCTCTACTATCAGCTCCACTTTGCTACGCTGATCTTAACTAACTTCTGTCTCTAAACAAAATATGATAAAGAATTATATTGCGATTAGTGAATTAAATAACACTGGTTGAGCCCTTATTAGTGACTGGTGGCTTGTGTCTTCATCGTCAGTTTCTCTTCACCAAATGATGATTTTCGAGTGTAAATGCTTGTTCTTCTTTAATAAACACCGTAATCACCATAGGTTTGCCCATAATATTTGAGGAATTCCTTCGATTCCTGATCGATCTCGTCATCAGATCATCACCAAAATTTTATGGGACCAACTTGGAGATTCCTAGTCTTAACCGAAAAAATAATTTCCCAAATCGACTTGCGATCCGCGAATTAAATAACACTGGTAGAGCCCCGAGTGGTAACCGATGGCTGGTGTCTTCATCATTGGTTTCTCTGCACTAAATGGTGATTTTCAAATGTAAATGCTTAAACTACTGTAATAAATACCGAAATCACCATAGATGTGCTCATTAAATTCGAGAAATTCCTTCGATTCCTCATGGATCCCGGCATCAGATCTTCACCAAAATTTTATGGGACCAATTTGGATATAATAAATTTTCCAAATCGTCGTGTAAATGACGGAGTTCTGAGGTAACAAACATAAAAAAAAAACATACAACCGAATTGAGAACCTCCTCCTTTTTTTGAAGTCGGTTAAAAATATCATAGCACGCAAATGTTCGCGGTTAAGCTCCATCGTTACAAAGAAAAAACGCTGGAACCGTTTTATAAAAATGACTGTAACATATTCATTTTTTAAATTGGAGCGAATCGGCAACATGTGTTCTATTTTTAAATAAATTTGCATTTTAAAAACATATAATTCAGGTGCGTTCCATTTTCGAATTTCGAGCATCTCAAAACTTATCGAGTGACCTACGTATCTTGCGTATTTCTTAGCCGATTTAAATTTAAATTTCACATTTTGAAATAGTTTTGACGGTATTTTGATATTTTAGTTACGAAAAGCGATAAAAAAATTCATGCATGTACCCTATTTATTCCATGCATTGAAATAATACTATACGTTGTTCGATGCTGTGAACGTCAGTCATATCATTTGTTTTTCTAAGAAATTACACACCCTGCCAATTAAGATAACGGTCAATGATATACCGACTAGCTATATCATGACGAACACTTTTTGAGGTCTTGTTTCAGCGGATGGTTAAGTTGATACGATGGTAGATAATGTTATGTTTTAACCCGTGTAACGATTTCTGAATTTAGAACCTACTTTCCAGATTTATTATTATTGAATTTTCATTAAATTTTCTTTTCACATACTGCACGGGTTAAAGCGTCATTTAGCTCTGAATTTTAATTCAAGACCAAAATCCAACGTCAACAACGTCAACGTCAATTATTGCATATTGGTTTAAGTGTAGGTATTATTATCATTAAAACTTACTCTATTATTACCGGTTACACGAGTCCTCATTCATGTTTTCATGATATAAGTACAAAGTGCCAGCATCTTCTTTCACGGAGGAGAAAAATCATAACCCCTCTTTTTTACAACAGCATCGGGTAAACAGTATCCTATGACCATCTGTGGTTATCCAGCTACCCGTGTACCAAAAATAGTTGAAATCTGTTTAGCCGATTTTGCGTGATGAAACCACAACTACACATACAAGATTTAGTGACCTCCAAATAGTCCGTTACAATATATATATTTTTAAATATCGTTAATGTACAGTCAGCATCGAATAGCAGCAGTCTGTAGCATCCAAAGTGCCAAATATATCGCAACACGTCTCTATTACAATAAGAACAAAGCTGTGTGTCGATATTTTCGGCGCTTTCGATGTTACAGACTATTTGACGCTGACTGTACAGACTTAATTTTTACAACCTTATAATAGTATAGATGATTATTTGTTTTAATAATCAAGATGGGAGCTGTCACATTTTGATCTTGAATTACAGCTGTGTGCAAAATAATAGCAGTATGTATGTTCCATGGTAAGTAGTTTTTAAGACAAGGCAGATGCAAAAAACTGCTCCTATAGAGAATCTATGTACCCAAGGACTGTTCGTACTGGCCACCGAATCAATTCATATTTCTAAATTAGTATAAAAATACACAAATTTCGAAAAGTACATTCCATGTAAATAACAGTGTGTTCAAAGTGTCTTTATTTTCGAGCCAACCACTATATAAAGAAATTTGGCAGCGGAATTTGAATCAAAAGTGTAGGAAATTCGTTTGTATTGCCTTTGTGTAAAATTCGAACGACTAATAGATATTGCAACTCTATTTTGATAGAAAATGAGTCAAAGTTCTGTGAATAGGTGAAGGTCTTTTAATAGGCCTTTGGGCGGCTAAAGGTTATTACCAGAGCCCGGAAAATCCATAGCAAAACAAAAGACTGTCGCAATCAAACTAGTGCTAAAAAAAATTTTTTTTGATATCGATAGTTGTGTAATAAGAGAAAAAAACGGCCCAGCAAATGTATAATTATACAAATACAGATGCAATTTCTTCCTCGAAATCCACGTCAGTACACACAGCAGCACATGACATCTTATTGGGTTTGTTATACTAATAGGAGTAGATAATCATTAATTTTTCATTCTCTAGGAGATGACTGTTTAGTTTATCACTATAAAGCCATTTATGTATGCTAAATGAACGTTCGACTTCACTCGACGTCAAGGGAGCAAATTTATAAAACTCATTGTAATTGGTATATTATAAGTTACGTTGCGTTTCAGATGGAATAACACATATAAAACAAACCTTTAACTTACCACTTCTTTTGCGTTTGGCGTGAATGATTATAAAATAATGTACCTAAACATACCGGTATGATTTTTTTTAGACTAAACTTACACGATATCGATAAAAAAATGTTTCTAACACTATTTTGATTGCGACAGTCTTTTGTTTTGCTATGGATTTTCCGGGCTCTGGTTATTACATTGCCACAGTCTAAGAAATAAATAATAATAAGAAATAAATACAATTTTATTATTGTGTAATTCATACTTTAAATTTTTGTCCGCCATCTTAGATTTCAAAATATATGTCATTTTCGTCACCCAAACCCCGAGGAACCTTGGAGATGACACCCATATCGATTTTTAAGAAAAAATAATGTCCACCATCTTGGATTTCAAAATGAATGTCATTTTCGTCATCGGAACCCCGAGGAACTTTGGACATGACACCCATAACGATTTTTAAGAAAAAATAATGTCCGCCGTCTTGGATTTCAAAATGGATGTCATTTTCGCCATCGGAACCCCGAGGAACCTCGGATATGAGACCGATATAGATTTTTAAGAAAAAATATGTCCGCCATCTTGGATTTCACAATGGATGTCATTTTCGTCATCGAAACCCCGAGGAACCTTGGAGATGACTCCCATATCGATTATTAAGAAAAAATAATCTCCGCAATCTTGGATTTTCATTTGGATGTCATTTTTGAAATCGGCACCCTGAGAATTCTCAAAAATAATTAAAACATCAAAT
Source organism: Hedya salicella (assembly GCA_905404275.2). NCBI lineage: Eukaryota > Metazoa > Arthropoda > Insecta > Lepidoptera > Tortricidae > Hedya > Hedya salicella. The sequence goes on from FR990112.1 coordinate 19,556,410, forward strand.
ACTACATGATACGTATATACAAACTGAAGCAAGAAACAATTTCTTGCTTCTTAAATAAAATCTTAAACTACCTACTCGTAAGTTCTTAAAATAAGCTATAAAACATGTCCACCATTTTGACTTTAAAAAAATATTCGATATATTTCAGTTTTTACTGGCAAGCGTAACGCTTTTACATACGCCATTTTATTTATGTTAGCATGACATGAGAAAATTTATAAATTAGGCACTATAAAATTTAATAATATTAATATCTACCTTTCTATTGAGCGTGAAAATTCATGAAATCGCAGTTCTTTATTTTTGGAAGAAGATGACATGCAATTACAAGACACGCGTCAGCCCTGAAAATCATATCCCTGAATACTAACAATGGCGCGTATGAATGTCAGGGAACGCTCCTCCCGCCCCCCGCCCCTAGAACCCCGCACGGTTGCCCTGTCTACACGCCTTCGTCGACCGACTGTATTATTTCTTAGACTGTGCCCAAAAACCCAGAAAACGATACCCATGACGACTTTTGCAAAAAATTACGTCCGCCATCCTAAATTCCAAAATGGATGCCATTTTTGAAATCTACACCCTCGAAAACCTAGAAAACCCATGTCGACTTTTTCAAAACAGTGACGTCCGCCCTCTTTATTTCCAAAATGGACGCCATTTGTAAAATTAGTACACATACAAAACAGAGTGTGGCTCATATTTTCCGAAAAACATTTTTTCTTTAAGGCAAATATTCCGTTCTCTTATTTTCCCGGTGGCGTTTTTTCCCAATATTTTATTTTCTATGGGCATTTAATTCCGTTCCCATATTTTCCCAGTGACATTTGTAACCATTCGCATATTTTGCCCAATTTATTTATTTGTCAGAAGCTTCATGCCTTTAAGGTGAAATAGGCAATCTTAGGATTTTTCGACCACTCTATATCCGCGGCTCGCTCGCTTCGCTCGCTCGTTAGGGTCACAACTCAACCTAACACTCCTCCTCGCTACGCTCGTCGTCGTACCTAACCTTAGCCAAGTAGGACCTGCTTTAAGGTGAAATAGGTAATATTTGGATTTTTCGACCACTTGATATCCGGTTTTGACTTGGAAATATGAGAATGGTTACAAATGTCACTGGGAAAATATGGGAACGGAATAATTACCACCAAGAAAATAGGTGACTGGAGAAAAATGCCACCGGGAAAAAAAGAGAACGGAATTTTTGCCTCGAAGAAAAAATGATTTTCGGAAATACCCAATTTATCCCCGGTAACCTTGAGCGGTGTCGGCATTTACGCAAACTTCAAAGGCGTCGTACATAATCTAGCGTAGTTTCTATACTGGATAAACGCCTGCAGGCGGCACACGATCCGAAGTATAGCAATTGACAGTCTTCTAGTATTCGTTCATGGAGTATGTAAGTCTTTATATTTCACTTTTAAACAATCACAAGTCTGACAGTTGCACTCGCGAACGCGACACCACTACCCAAGTTGACATGGCAGGAGCGCCGTGTAATTTTTGACTAAGAAATTATTTTTAGGTCCGAAATTAATGAGCACAGAGGGAGCGAATTATTTATAACGTGTTTTTTTTTTTCAGGTAATAAAGAGACCGGCTATTTTCCGTTTTCAAATGCGACGTCACTATCTATATTGGAATATTCCAAGGACATGAGGCCGTCAGACGCAATTGTTATATTTCAGGTACGTATCATTACGAAAACACACATTCATTCAACGCACGGACATACACAACGGTTAACCTCATCTGGCATAAGCACAATTAATTCATCATTTGGCATAATGCATTTTTTTATGAACTGTAGAATTTTCAGGACTTGTTAAGGCATCATCTTGGTAAATGCATTCGGTTAGGTTCGTTTTATATCAATCCTGAAAAGTTTACTTGACGGCGGCGACTGGTAAAGGCACGTGCCGAACTCAGCATTGTCGGCCCTAACATTTATAATTGTGTCCCTGCGGACATTAAAAATGCAGCCAGTAATGCAATATTTTCAAAAAAACTCAAAGTACTGCTCTTAGATCTCGCGTGCTACGACTTAAAGGAGTTTCTACAGAGGAATCGTTGACCCAATCATTGTTGAGCTACGGGAATATGTGACATCCTGTGATATTAATACCCAGTATAGAAAACTTATTATTCATCATGTCAGCCGTAGGACGTCCACTGCTGGACACAGGCCTCCTCAATTGATTTCCACATGGGCCGGATAGAGGCGACCCGCATCCAGCGAGCCCCCGCAACCCTAATCAGGTCGTCAGACCACCTTGCGGGTGGCCTTTCCACGCTGCGCTTGCCGGTATGTGGTCTCCACTCTAGAACCTTTCTGCCCCAACGGCCGTCGGTTCTTCGAACTATGTGCCCTGCCCATTGCCACTTCAGTTTGCTTACCCTGTATGCTATGTCGGTGGCCTTGGTTCGTCTACGGATCTCCACATTCCGGATTCGATCTCGTAGAGAAATACCGAGCATAGCCCTTTCCATAGCTCGCTGAGTAACTCTGAGCTTCCTTAAGAGGCTCATAGTCAGAGACCACGTCTCGGCTCCGTAGGTCATCACCGGTAATACGCACTGGTTGAAGACTTTCGTCTTCAAGCACTGAGGTATGCTGGACGAGACCCTTCGGTTCGCCGACGATATCGTGGTCATGGCAGAGACGCTGGAGGATCTCGGTACGATGCTCGAAGATCTCAACAGAGTATCCCAACAGGTGGGCCTTAAGATGAACATGGACAAGAACTTATTATTACATTATATGAATTGCTAAAATATGTTATCTATTGTATACAATTTATAATCTTGACATGTAATCGATATGTACAATTATCAATAAAGAAATCTGAATCTGTTTAGAAAAAAAAAATATGCCAAATTATGAATTATGCCAAATGATGGTTATGACATTAAAGTTAGTGCCAGATGAGGGTAAACCCATACACAAGCTTCCAACAAGATAGATCGACGATCTGGTCAAGATCGCTGGAAATCGTTGGACGAGGGCGGTGAACGACCGATCGTTGTGGAGAGCCTCGGGGGAGGCCTTTGCCCAGCAGTAGACATCCATAGGCTGATACAATGATGAGGATTATCGTCATCATATCAGCCCAAGGACGTCCACTACTGGACAAAGGCCTTCCCCTAGGATCTCCACAAGAACCGGTCGCGTTCACAAGATCGCCGATCCATCTTTTTGGGGGCCTCCCCACGCTGCGTCGAATACGTGGTTGCTACTCGAGAACCTTTCTGCCCCAGCGGCCATCGGTTCTACGAGCAATGTGCCCCGCCCACTGCCACTTAAGTTTAGCAACACTGAGCTATAATATTTTCTTCTGTTTCCGCGATTATTACTCATTGAAATCAAACAATTTAACGGATTATATCGCATATTCTCATTTTAGTTCGCGACGTTTCGGATGCTTTTCAGCTTTCCATGGTCACGGGTGGACCGTCGGGAACTAAAATGAGATAATATACGCGATATAATCCGTTTAATTGTTGTATTTCAATGAACTCTGAGCCATGTCGACAACCTCGAAGGGCAATGGAGCGTGCTATGCTCGGAGTCTCCTTGCGTGGTCGAATCAGAAATGAGGACATCCGCAGAAGAGCCAAGGTCGATGATGATGCTGATGATGAAATAATGATGGTGGTGATGATGATGATGGTGATCATACTGATTTTGTCTGATGTTAAACGAAAAGTGCAATCTGCAATAAAAAGTCACGAAAATGAAATATTTGACAAAAACTTATTATGCTCTAGTGCAACTGAATGTCATTTAATTTCATTGTGATCATGGACAACAATACACAGTGTATATTACTCTATCAGTAAACCAACTCGCCTGTCATCGTATTTCCTAAAAACTGTGGAGAAACTAGTGGACAGACACATAAGGGATGGCGCATTAAAAAGGCATCCTCTGCACAACTTACAGTGTGCCTATCAACCAGGGAAGTCTACGGACACGGCGTTGCACCTGGTAGCAACCAGAGCTGAATTGGCAATAGAAGGTAAGGAACTGTGCCTGGCGTCTTTTCTAGACGTGGAAGGAGCGTTTGACCGCACCATGTACCAAGCGATCGATGTAGCAGCTGCAAGACATGGCATAAAACCGACCATATGCAAGTGGATTGGAAATATGCTAAACGGTAGGCTAATAACGTCATCCCTAATGGGGGACGAGATAATGGCCATAACAACAAAAGGATGTCCACAAGGTGGAGTACTCTCGCCTACTCTATGGAGTTTGGTGGTGAACTCACTGCTGGAGGAACTCAATAGCGGACCTATCTATAAGGTAGGGTATGCAGATGACTTAGTTATACTCGTAAATGGGAAATTTCCCAGTACGGTTTCGGCAATCATGAATGAAGCACTGAGGAAAGTGGAGAGATGGTGTAACGTTCACCAACTATCCATTAATCCGGGCAAAGCGGTGGTAATACCATTCACTAGAAAGAGAACCCTAAAAGACATGCAGCAACTAAAACTGTATGGAAGGGTACTCGAGATGTCCAACGATGTGAAATATCTTGGTGTCACGCTGGATAAGGAACTGAATTGGAAAAAGCATGTCGATCATAACATAACAAAAGCACTCAGAGTGTTTGGAATGTGCAGATCGGCATACGGTAAAACGTGGGGATTAAACCATAAGGTACTGAGATAGACCTATACCATGATGGTAAGACCGATCATCCTGTACGGCAGCCTGGTCTGGTGGCCAAGAACATTAAAGAGCACATGCAGAGACGACCTAATGAGGGTACAAAGAACAGCGTGCATGGCTATAACAGGGGCGTTTAGAACTACGCCAACCGCGGCGCTAGAAGTATTGCTAGACCTACCACCGCTAAACATAGTGATACAGTCGGAAGCGCGCAAATCACTGCATAGGCTAAAGACCCTTGGCCTATGGAGTTACTGCGCGCCGAAAACTAAGCACACATCCATGGAAAAGAACCATTTCCTCGACAGAATAACTGCCATGAGCTGCGACAAAATGCAACCAAGGTATGAATTCCAAAGGAACTTTAAAGTGCAAGTTCCCACAAGGGACGAATGGGCCGAGGATCACAAACCACTGACAGTGGATGGTGAGGATAACACTTGGTATACTGATGGATCAAAAATGGCATCAGGTACGGGAGCAGGCATTTATGCAAAAAACTATAATGTCAGCACAAGTATGGGAGGTTATGCAACGGTCATTCAAGCAGAGACATATGCTATAATCGCCTGTGCCCAGGAGAACATAGATAGGCTAACCAAAGAAAAGCACATCTATATAGTCAGCGACAGTCAAGCAGCACTGAAAGCATTATCAGCGCCCAAAGTAGACTCTAGACTTGTACACAACGGTGTCCAAGCATTAAACAAGCTCGGAAGGCACAATAAAGTGCAGCTGGTATGGATTCCAGGGCACGAAGGCTTCATTGGTAACGAAAACGCCGATGAGCTAGCTAGAAAAGGGTCTGCAACGAGCTTCGTAGGACCTGAACCATGCATGGGAGGGACCATAGTTACGGCCATTTAGGACCATGCCAAAAACCAACACCAGCAAGAGTGGAAGAAAGTGGCGGGCCTGAGGCATGCAAAGCTATTCATAGAAAGAGTAGAATCGGGCTGGTCCAAGAAACTGTGGAACTACAGCAAAAGACAACTCAGAATTATAATGGGGGTGTTCACAGGCCATTTCGGAGTCAAAGGACTCCTGGCCAAACTGGGACTTTCTGACAATACAGATTGTAGAATGTGTGGTGAGGAGACAGAAATAATGGAGCATTTATTATGCGAATGTCATGCCCTCGCCAGACAGAGAATGAAATAATTTGGTATTGGTTACCCACAGCCAAAGGAATTCCAGACGCTACCAATGGCACCTATCATCCGGTTTATGGAGATGGTAGAACAAACCATTGAGTAGCAAGAAGGGGTAATTACACAAAAGATCCCACTGGGTCGAAGTTTATCCGTAAGGACCCCTGATATCAAGATAAGATAAGATAAACCAACTATCTATACAACGTCAGAGAAACAGGACTTAATGGCGTGCAAATATCAATTGATGGGTGGATCAACTTTTTCTGTTCCTCTTGGCGACTGTTTCGGATGTTATTCTATCCCGCAACTCTGGACAATAGAGTTACTTTTAAACGTCCTATTAACATACTGACTAGGTGGTCCCTTGAAAAATGAACATATATTGGCTAGAAATAAAAAATATTTATGTTCCCTTTATATCGTTTAAAATCGTAATTTTAAAGAGTGACTCAGGAAACGTGACCATGGCAACGAGGTACAGAACAACAAAAAAAAAATTGGAGCGGTTCGCATTCCTCAGCGGTTCGCATTAAATGATGAAGCAAATCGCTTCGTGCGCGTGTGCTGAGAGCATCTCAAGAAGCTTAATTGTAATACTGTCCGGCTAATATGTACTGTGGAAATATAATCAATAGAAGCCATGGCCATGTCCATATGCATTACGTAGAGATGGCTGGAAATTGCTGAATTAGGAAGATTAAGTTTTCCAGGGCTAATGAAAAAATATATATACATATTTATATTATTTTTTTCATTACTATCTATACGTTACGTGGACTCAGAATCTACGGATAGTTTATTTTTTATTCCGTCTTGTTTTTGAGACAAGATCAACCGGGTCAAATGCGACTACGCAGCAAATGCGTGTTTTGGCAATAACATAAATACGCACCATTTTTCAACCATCCCTGCTCTCTTTTTTGATACGTATACTGCCAAGTGTTCGGGTTTTAAGAAATCTTTAACAGACGCATTTGACCCATACCCGCATTTGCCTCGGTTGGCCTTATAGTTTTTTTTTTTAAACTCGGTGTATTTTGTATTCTTGCGATTGACCAAAGTAGTTGAAATCTATACAGACTAACTACGTAAATATTCCTATTTCTTCTACAAACCCACACAAAAAAAATACTTACAAGCGCATTACGTAACGTTCGTAATTAACAAATTTAAAAGTCATTATCTCTTTTTTTCAGCGTAGTAGGGTAAAAAGTATCCTGTAACCATCTGTGGATACCCAGCTACCCGAGTACCAAAAATAGTAGCAATCCGTTTAGCCGATTTTGCGTGATGAAGCCACAACGTCACCTACAAACATACAAAAAATATCGATTCAATGACCTCCAAATAGTCCGTACAGACATTTAATTTTTACAACCTCATAGTATTATAGATATCAGTTAGTTAGAACACCAATAAAGGGATTGCGGGCGGACTATTCCGATGGGAAATCTGCTTTATAATCCACGGTGTGACACATCAATTCATTCATATTTTATTTTCCTTATTGATTATCCAATTAATAAACTGAAGAACAAACAGAATGGACCTACTGTGTCAACAAGTTCCTTAAAAGAAACAATTGAGCGCTATGTACCTATATTATACTTATTTTATTAGTACACTAGAAGGAGCCCGCAACTTCGTTCGCGGAGTAGAAAAAGTCGTAACCCCTCTTTGCTTTAGCATAGTTGTTTCCTATAACTATCTGGCGATACCCGTGTACTAATAGTAGTTGATATCCGTTTAGTCGATTTAGCGTGATGAAGCCACAGCGACACATACAAACATACAAACATTTTCTTTTTACACCTTTATAATAGTTTATTAGTATATGTATACTAGATATTTAGTATAGATTACTAGAAGATGCCCGCAACTTCGTACGCGGAGGGGAAAAAGTCATAACCTTCTTTTTCTCTTCAGCGTAGTCGGTTAAAAAGTATCCTATAACCATGTGGAGATACCCGGCTACTCGTGTGCCAAAAATAGTTGAAATCGGTTTAGCCGATTTTGCGTGATGAAGCCACAACGACACATACAAACATACAAAAAATACAAAAAAAATATTTTTGTTTTAATAACCTCCAAATGGTCCATAACAATATTTTTTTTTTTAAAATATCTTCTATGTACAGACATTTAATTTTGACAACTTTATAATAGTATAGATTATAAAATAATGAGTTGATCCACACTGATTCATGTCGCCCGTCCAAGATGGCCGACAAGAATCTGAATTAACATGTGACTTATGTGAATTAATTTCTGTCATAGCTTTGTCAGAGTGACATTCCAGGAGCAGTTTTATGACAGTCAAATTTAGTAAAACAATTTGAAGTTATTTAAGTATGGTGAAATTTACAACGGTCACGTAGTGCACCAATGACAATTCTGAGCCGTCTTACGATGAAGATTTCTGTGAGATATTGTGTACATATAATTGAAAAACACAAAGAGTACTGACTATTACATTTTGTTCTATTTCCGAGTTTTCATTGTTTTGCGATGACCTGTTCTAGCTCTGACTATTATCATGAAAACAGACTAAGGTAAATTTTCCAATGCTTAACATCATAATTTCAATTGACATTGCTGCGTACTCGAATATTTACCTTGTCTACGCATAAATAAAGTCGAGATCTTAAAAAATACTGTATGTACAGTCGCCAGCATCAATATCTGCTATAACAATAGTAGATTGTTTGACAAGGGGCTAAAATAAGCCAGTATGACACGACGAGATTATTTGGACGAGCCCACGAAGTGAGCGAGGGCAAATATGTCTGAGTGTCATAATGGCTTTTAGCCACTCTGCTTTTCACTTCGACTGCGAGAAAATAATAATGGGTTTCCCTAATCCTTGCAGCAAATGTTGGATCATATTGTATTTCTCCCAGCAAACATTCACTCTCATGTAACTGACATTTCGAAAGTGCTTGTAACTAGGCCTACTTGAATAAAGAATATTTTGATTTGATTTGATTTGATTTGAAATAAAAAAGACTTAACATTAAAATTGTATATTTCATGAAAAACTAAAAGTACAGTTTGAGCAATTCTATCAGAAAGTTTGGCCAATCTGATCAGGTTGGTTTGTTTGTTTTTAATTATTCGTAAGGAGTATGCAGCTGGCCGCAAGTTTTTTTCAGTGTCATAGAAATTTGTATGGGATTATATGGCTTTCTTTTAAACCCTAGGGGCTAAATTTATTATTTTAGTCTCGCTTTGCGAAGCTAATATGAGGTACTTTTTGAGCAGGAGAAGTGAAAAATATCTGACACGTCCTATCGGCCCTAGAAATACAGTCATGTCAGATAATAATGCGCAATTCGCGGTAGCAAATTTTAATGCTGGTAACTGTACGAGTATTAACAAAATGGGTAAATCGCGAACTATTCAAAATACAGAGTTGCTAAATCGCATTCACGTCGAATTAAAATTGCTCAACAATGTTGCAAATGATGTTTTTTACTGAACTAATAAGAAGAAAAAAATGAGTTTGGCTTACTCAATGATGTCTTCAACGTTACGCCACTATTAGGGTCCCGTACCTAAAGGGTACACGGAAACTTATTTAGGCCACCGCTGTCTGTCCGTCTGTCTGTTTATTGGTGAAAAAACTTAAGAAATACCCTACTACTTGTTATTGTGTGTTCTACGAGGGATCTCAATAAAACACCAAATATGCAGAATAATATGCACTGTTAAAATTATTTAATATCACATGCAAAAAAAAACACATAAGCCTAAAATATCCGAAAAAGCAATTATAATATTAGTATGGATAGATAAAAACTAAAATTTAACTAATTATTATTAAAAAAATACAATTTCAAACTAATATTTTCTTCTGTTTCCGCGATTATTACTCATTGAAATAAAACAATTTAACGGATTATATCGCGTTTATTATCTCATTTTAGTTCCCGAAGTTTCGGAAGCTTTCCAGCTTTCCATGGTACGGACGTATGTATGGACGGGAGGACTCCCGTGACCATGGAAAGCTGGAAAGCTTCCGAAACGTCGGTAAGTAAAATGAGATAATAAACGCGATATAATCCGTTAAATTGTTTTATTTCAATTTTAAACTAGTGAAAACAATGTTATTTTACTTATTTTGTTGTAAATGTCCTTGCTTTTTCGGATATTTTAGGCTTATGTGCTTTTTTTGCATGTAAATTACATATTTTTTAACAATGTGTGCCCCTTTTAACGTTCTACTACAGACAGAAGTAAGTTTCAAGTACCCCAGTATGATGCTATTTTTTCTACATGCTCAAAAGGAAACCGGGAAGTGGGTCAAATTTAACTTGCAAGATTTGACCCAACAAACAGGGCAAGTTAAATAAAAGCTTGTACAGTAAGGGAAATTGAAACATGTACCTTTTTCGCTCTTGTCACTATTGTAATAAGGGCTAAAAAGATACGTGTTTTAGTTTCCCTTACTGTACGTAATAATAAAGACATACCCTTCTTGCGAGAGTCCGAGTTTCTCCATACTCGCTATTGTTATTTAGTTATTAACACAAAAAATACTTCTCCGAACTCGTCAGTTACCATCAACTGATACTAGGTTCAGACGCCGGGGTGTCGTTAAAAAAAATTGAGTTAAACCGCCATTAGTTCGTCCCTGATATAACAAGATACGTGAAGTTGTGGTACATGATCCAGATCACAGGTCAAAATATAGTAGTCCGTGAAGAAAACAAAGCCAAGGGCGAGACCTATGATTACTAAATACGTCTGTTAAGAACAGAGTTAGTTGTTGGCTAAGTAAGTGACCAGTGCCTAACGAAATTTTGACACTTGGTATCCGAATCAACTGTCATAGCCCATACAAAATCATGACACTTGATTCTGATTGCGAACGTCAAACGAGTTAGGCAATACGGGGGCAGGTAGTGTAATCCTGACGATAGAAAGATTTAGTCGACTGATTAAAGCGCATCGCGTATTAGCTTGGATTTTAGTTTATTTATCGCGTTATAGAACAAGAAGAACAGCTGTCAGTATCTCGCTGCAGCTATTTTTCTTCTTCTATCGCGTTATACAGGCTGAATCCTAAATCGTGAACAGAAATATTATTTCCCGATGTAATTTTGTATGCTTATTTAAAATATCAGGTTCTAATGGCAATGATATAACATTTAATATTATTTTTAACCGTTGAAAGCCTTTCCGGTACTCACACTCATTTTCTTTTGGTCACTCTACTTAGCTTTTAATTGTCATTCATGTGTCAAATGCATAAAAAATTTAAAGCAACCATGAGTTATGATGAAATTACAAGGAAATATTTGTTACCGCAAAAAGGTGAATTATCTCTTTTCCCTGATCATCACTCTAAGCAGTTGTCAGGCCGGTTAGGACTTAGAAAAAAATGTTTCTGTTCACGATTTAGGATTCACCCTGTATACATAGATGACCTACCGAGGCGAGCGCTCGACGACTGAATCTTTTTAATAATAATAATAATAGAATAACATGTGAATTTTGAGTAAAACCGTTTGGGTTCCAGGATATGGAGTCAGACACGTGGCCGCAGAGGCTGAACTACACCATCCGCATGAAGCATAGCTTCATGACGTACCAGTATGAGCCGCAAGACGTGAACGACATGGGCTCGCATGAGTATTTTGGTAAGTACATAAAGTAGATATAGGAATTTAAATGAAACAATTTAACGGATTATATCGCGTATATTATCTCACTAGCTTCTGCCCGCGACTTCGTCCGCCTTAAATGCATTTATCGCGGATAAGGTATTTTTCCGGAATAAAAAGTAGCCTATGTCCTTTCCCGGGACTCAAACTATCTCCATACCAAATTTCATCCAAATCGGTTCAGCGGTTTAAGCGTGAAGAGGTAACAGACAGACAGACAGACTGACAGACTGACAGACAGACACACTTTCGCATTTATAATATTAGTATGGATTTGAGTTCCAGACCTTTCGGAAGCTTTTCAGCTTTCCATGGTCACGGGTTGATTGAGGAAAGATATATTTTCCTCTGTCAGTTACAATTTGTGCAAGGATAGAAGGATTATCAAACTTAATTGAATGGTTTGGTTTGTCAATGACATGTTCACAGACTGCAGGCCTATTACATCGACGGTGCTTGACATCTGCTATGTGCTCCTTCACCCGGTTCGATACACTGCGTTTCGTTTGACCAATGTATGAAAGACCACACTCCCAGTCGAGCAGCTGGACTGCGAGTGTGGTCTTTCATACATTGCTGCTGGAATTCAGCTTATAAAACAAAAATACAGAGCTTTGACAAAGAAAAATATTTCTTTTCTCAGTCAACCCGTGACCATGGAAAGCTGAAAAGCTTCCGAAACGTCGGGTACTCAAATGAGATACTATACGCGATATAATCCGTTAAATTGTTTTATTTAAATGAGTTATAATAGCGGAAACAGCAGAAAATTTATATTATTAGTCCAAATTAGTCGACTCCGAAATATAATCCGTTACCTCGGCGTCCTCACTACAGTCCTTAAAGAAATTATAATGTAACTATTATTATTGTTATACAATATAATCTATAATATTTTCTTCTGTTTCCGCGATTATTACTCATTGAAATAAAACAATTTAACGGATTATATCGCGTATATTATCTCATTTTAGTTCCCGACGTTTCGGAAGCTTTCCAGCTTTCCATGGTCACGGGAGGACCGTGTCTATGCTATTATGGTCCTCCCGTGACCATGGAAAGCTGGAAAGCTTCCGAAACGTCGGGAACTAAAATGAGATAATATACGCGATATAATCCGTTAAATTGTTTTATTTCAATATAATCTATACTATTATAAAGTTGTAAAAATGAAATATCTGTACATTGAAGATATTTTCAAAAAAATTATTATATACGGACTATTTGGTGTTACTTATTTTATTAAATAAATATTATTTTATGTATTTTTGTATGTGTCGTTGTGGCTTCATCACGTCACATCGGCTGAACGGATTTCAATTATTTATGGTATACAGATACCTGCAACTTTATACTCGACTAGGGTGAAGAAAAAAGAGGGTTATGATTTTTTCTCGATAAACGAAGTGACCACCTTTTAGTCATATATAAAAATCGACAAATGTTCTCAATGCTGTCCAATATTACAGGAAGGGAGTACGAGCCGTTCATGCAAATACAGTGGGCGATCGACACCAGCTACATTTACCTGATGTCAGGCGCCAATGTTGGCCAGGTATGAGTATCTTCTCTCTTCCATTGCATCAGAGTTTCGGGTACGTGACACCATTCTAACAGAATGTCAGGTACGTGACGCCTTTCTGTTACCACTGTAATGTCATGTTAACATCTTTATATAAATAAATCTTCAACCATTCTACCAGAAGGTTGGGTACGTGACACTATTCTACCAGAATGTCAGGTATTTGACACCATTCCACAAAAATGTCGGGTACGTGACATCATTCTACCAGAATATAGGGTACGCGACACCATTTGACGACACGTTTGGCTCAGTGGGTTGTACAACGGCCTACGAAGCTAGCGGTCCCGGGTTCGAATCCCGACCCGGGCAAGTATTTGTGTGATGAGCACGAATGTTTGTTCCAGGGTCTTGGATGTTTTCTATGTATTTAAATATTATAATTTATCTATATATCATGTATATCGTCGCCTAGTACCCCATAGTACAAGCTTTGCTAAGTTTGGGACTAGATCGATTTGTGTAAGAATGTCCCTGATATTTATTTATTTATTCTACCAGAATGTCAGGTACGTGATACAATTCTACCAGAATATCGGCTATAGATATGCTTGCGTATATTCAGTGATAATGCAATAATAGTATCTTTGACCCGATCTGATGATGGAGCCGGATGGTGGTCATAGGAACTCTGTGATAAGGTAACGCAGTCCTATCAAAGTTTGCTCATTAGAATCGTTTCAGTGAGTAGTTGATGGGTGTTCGAAGAAAGTACAATCGGCAATTTATTTTAGCCCCTAGTAAACCAATGTACTATTTCCGTCCACAGAGGCTGACGCTTCAGGAGTTCCCGTACGGCGCCGATCACGTGAACGAGAACGTGGCGGTCGTGTGTGGCATGGCCATGGCGTTGCTGCCCATCTCGCTGCAGCTGTTCTTCATCTTCCTCGCGGGCCGGCTCTTCGAGGAGAAGAACAGCGGAATACATGTACGTATCATAAGTTCCCGTACGGCGACCATGTGCGTGACCATGTTCCCTTCGTGTGTATCCTCAATGTAATGACATTTTATTTTATCAAAATATTCCCTTCACGGTCTTGCCTATGCTATTATAAAGCTGTAAAAATGAAATACACTACAATAAATTTAAGATATTTAAAAAATATATTATTACGGACTATTTGGAGGTCCACTAAATCGAAAAAATTTTTTTGGATTTATTCTTAGTTTGTATGCGTCGTTGTGGCTTCATCACGCCAAATGGGCTACACAGATTTCAACTATTTTTGGTATTCGGGTAGCTGGGTATCTCCAGATGGTGATAGGATACTTTTTATCCGACTACGCTATCGTAAGAAAGAGGGGTTATAACTTTGTCTCCTCCGCGAACGAAGTTGCGGTTGCCGTCTAGTAATAAATCTATTCATCGTGGATTTAAAGAGTGACTCAGGAGTAGTAACCATGGCAACGAGTTTCAGAAAAACGTTGATTAACCCATTTATCCTCTATTTCAATTCATGGGAAAAAAGCCTGGTTCAAAGGTTTAGTTGTAGATAAACCGTTGCATGTATTTTTACAGGAGATGGTGAAGATGGCAGGCGTCTCCTGGGAGACCCTCAGCTTGTCGCACGTACTGGATGTGGTCCCGAACCTACTGATATACGCCGCGGGTGGCGCCATCTTTTTCAAGGTCACCGGCCTCATCCCCAACACGAGTGGCCTCTTCATCTTCCTGGCCTCGGCGCTGCACTTTCTGACGGTGCTCGCGATGGCGTACGCCACCGTTTATGTCTTTGATATGAGTAAGTAATAGGGTTCTTGACTGTCAGATCAAATCAGTTACTTTTTAACCCCCGACAAAAAAGAGGGGTGTTATGGGTTTAACGTGTCTGTGACTCTGTGTATCTGTCTATGGCATCGTAGCGCCCATACGGATGGACCGTTTTGAATGCGGTTTTTTTGGTATGATAGATAATTTTATCCTGAGTGTTCTTAGCTTTGTTTGATGAAAATCGGACCACTCGTCTCCAAGATATTCAGCTTTTCGTGGAACAAGTCGGAGGGTGTTAAAATTTTTAATTTTCTATAGATATTATGAACTGTTTTTTCCTTTCAAACTTCATACTTTCTGAGAGTTTTTAAACACTCAGGAAATATGAAGTTTGGAAAGAAAAAAGATTGATTACGTCCATAACTATATTTATTTATTTATCGTATGGCTTTATTAGACACTGGAATTGTGTCAGTAAAAGTAAAATAATGAAAAACTAGTTCAGAAACTATAATGAAAATTAATATGGAGATCGAGAGGGCTTTGCCTCGTAGATACGCCAAAATAATTTTTAATTTTCTCTATAAAAAAGAAAGTAAGATAGTGAATAAATTAACCAAAATTTACGAAAGGATCGACGAAATAGATATAGTAAAAATCAAAAGTCACGAGTTTTTAAAAAGTATTAAGTTTCCCAATATCTAGAAAACCATGAACTTTTTACTAACGTCAAATTTGTTTAATAGATTCAAAGATTGATTTGCCACGAATACAGTTACACAGTTGTTACATGTAAATAAAAATTACCATGTATTATCCTACTAACAGGCATGCAAATGCTTAGGATAATTAAAACTAATGAGTACAAACAATTAATTATAGAAAATAAAATATAGAATGTCAATAATATAATTCTACCTAATTCTACATGACTCGAGAAAAACTTTTACACCATAGAAACAACCGTCGATCAGCCAGCTATTTAAATTACTTTTAAAACTATTTATATATGGTAGCTTATGACCTGTTCTATCACCCCTCTTAATTTTGGCGTTGGTTTTAGGGACACCCTGTATACTTTATACAACTAAACTCCGATTTTTAATTCAAGACCAAAATCTGACAGTTCTTATCTTGATTATTTCATTAAATAAACATTATTTCATAAAAATATGAATGAGAAATCTTGCAACCAGTAATATTAGGGTACGTTTTATTGATAAAAATACTAACACTTAAACTAGTATGCAGTGATCACAGCGAAAGTGTGCCAGTTGACGTTAAATTTTGGTCTTGAATTCAAAATCAAAGTATATATCGGTTTAAAAAAAAACTTATATGAGAACTTAAATTATTATAAGCAAGTTTTAAGAAAAGAAAAGGGCGCAAGAAACAGATAAAAGTACTACAGACTTATTACATTCTAATGTAAAGTAACAAACATAAGTTGCCGAGATTTATTTTGCCCGGACATCATGTTAAGAATATCGGGTAGTTTGAAAAACAGCCGGGCAGTCGAACTCTTGTTGACGAAATAGAAAGTGCACCGATTTAAAATTATTTTTAATTTTTTTTCTTATTTTTAGTGAAGTGACCTATAAATCACAAGTTTTATTAGTTTTAGGGTTTCTATTGGTTTTAAGATAACTTCATCGAAGCAAATTACATTACGAGTACTTAAGCTTACTTAATAAAGGTTTGATCAGAAGCTTTTCCTTCCAGCTCAATACATAGAGCTGGTGACGATGGCGGTGTACGCCACGTTCTGGGTGGCGAGCCTCGCGTCGCAGGCGGTAAACAACCGAGTGCTCAGCTCCCTGTGCTGCCTGCTGCCGCACGTGCCCTTCGTCAAGTTCTGGATGGTGCTGAGCAACCGGGAGATGTTCGGTGAGCTTAGCTTCGGTTACATGTGTAAATCGCTGGTCTGAAACCGCCCTTATAGCTTTCCTGACATGTGGCTTAAATCCATACTTAATAATGTAAATGCGAAAGTGTGTCTGTCTATCTGTCTGTCTGTCTGTCTGTCTGTCTGTCTGTCTGTTACCTCTTCTCGCTTAAACCGCAGAACCGATTTGAATGAAATTTGGTATGGAGATAGTTTGAGGCCCAGGGAAGGACATAGGGTACTTTTTATCCCGGAAAAATACCCTTATCCGCGATAAACGAATTTAAGGCGGACGAAGTCGCGGGCAGAAGCTAGTTATAATATAAATGCGAAAGTGTGTCTGTCTGTCTGTCTGTTACCTCTTCACGCTTAAACCGCTGAACCGATTTAGATGAAATTTGGTATGGAGATAGTTTGAATCCCGTGGAAGGACATAGACTATCCCGGAAAAATACCCTTATCCGCGATAAACGAATATAAGGCGGACGAAGTCGCGGGCAGAAGCTAGTGAGTTATAATCGTGTAAATCGAGGATAATATTATTATTAAATAGTATCTCAATTTATTTACCAGATGGCAGCATATCGTTGTCGAACATGTGGAAGAACGATTACACGACTAAAGGCATGCTGACGGTGGGCGAGGCATTCCTCATCATGCTGCTGCAAATCCTCTTCTTCGCTATGCTCGCCTGGTACCTCTCCCGAGTGCGGCCGGGAAAATTCGGGCAGGCCTTACCCTGGAATTTCCCTTTTAGTGTAAGTTAATTTGAGTGATAGATAAGTCACCTTCCTCATTTTGCTATAGGTCATCCTATTGTTTATGATTGCCTAGTACCTCTACAGAATGCGGTTGGAGAAATACGAACAGGCTCGTAAGTCTTTTGAACTCTGATGAATAGGCACGTGTGGTGGTTATAACCTACCTGGCCATCGGGATCTTCCTCTTCCCCATTCTTGACTGAATCTGGGTGAGGTCTTCCTCATCATGCTGCTGCAAATCCTCTTCTTTGCTATACTCGCCGGGTAACTCGAAATCAGAATATATATGTTTAATTAATACGGGTTTATTAGGTCGATCTGTATGTAACTAACTATGTAATGGAATCTAAGGTAACTAATTTAACCATCTTCCAAGGATCGTAGCGTCATGAAAATTGGCAGCTGTATGTAGTTCTGATGACAATACAATAATATGGTACTGTCGAACTGATCTGATGATGAAGCCGGAGGATATGACCTGGAACTTCATTATGCAACATCGTATCAGTGCTGTATTTGGATTTGTTAGAAAAGTCTTGTAAAGCGTATTTTTCTAGTGTTTATTTTTCAAATTCAAATTCAAATATTTTATTGCAGACCAGGGTCCATAGATTGTTAGTAATACAATAGATCTTATTTTTTAGGGATTAGTAATATAAAAATTCAAACATTTCAATATGATTAATAAAATTAATAAAACATAGTCAAATAATTCCAATAAATTAATCATTATAAAAGTTATCATAATAGCATGAAATAATCAAAATAAAATAACAATAAAAAGAAAATTGAATATAATAATATTTAAAAAAAACTAGATAATTAAAAAATGTATAATAATAATAAAAAATAAAAATCTTTAAAAATGAAATTTATTTGACTAGTTTTTTCTGGCTACTTAATATCAAACATTACTGGTCTATCACCACAGTGCACAAAATTCTAGTGCCGCACCACTGGGCAATCAAATTTATCCAGCACAACACTCGGAAGGCTATTGTTACTTTTTGTGCTGTTTTTAAACTATTAATTGAATTTACATAATTTTTTATTGTTACCGAAGTTCATCATTAATTGTTCTCCCCAGCCAATGTAGTGTAATTTACTACGTCATTTTCGTAAGCATTTTACCTTTTAATGGTCATTTCTAATGCTGGTATAAACTGAATTAGATAAACATATGTGCTACATCTCTCTTATGTCCTTGAAAGTCGGACTTAGCGCACTATTTAACCCGTCACATGTCTTTTTATTCCAGAGAGACTACTGGTATATGACGCCGAGGGTGGAGGCTGCGCCCGAGGAAACCCAGTTCGGGCCGGAAGCCGAGAAACAGCAACAGTACTTCGAGAAGGCCCCCGCTGGCGTGCCTGTCGGCATTCAAATAAACGACGTATCTAAGGTACGCGAGTTTCTTCCAGATAGACCAAGAGACGTCTGCAAAATAAGACTACTTGCTGGATTTGTTTCCAGAAATACACTGACGTCAAGGGTAGACTTTGCATCTGAGAAAGGAGGATTGATCTCTGCCGTATTTTTACGCCATCGTCCTACGCGACAATATTTCCATCAACACCACTTCCTGAAATTTCCTGCCTCGCACGATTGAACTGTGGGGTAAATTGTCGCCGGCTAACCTTAAAGAAAAGAGCGTACTCCCACCTGAAAGGCCAGCAACGCACTTGTGACTCCTCTAGTGTTGCAGGTGTCTATGGGCGACGGCGATCGCTTACCATCAGGCAATCCGTCTGCTCGTGTGCCCCCGTATTAAGTAAAAGAAGGCTAATCAACAGTATAGGGACACAAGTCCGATAGAGCCAAGCGTCGACTAACATAACTTATATACTGACCGACATATCACAAATATAGTGTTAGACTAGGTACACTATAGCTGTTCGTAGCGCCCGCGCGCGATAGCCCCCACACGTTAGGTACTGAGGATATCGTGGCATCCTACTGCCTAGCACACCGACGACGGTTACAGCAGATATGCTGGCGTTTAAGCCCAAATTACGTGACATGATATGATAGTATCATCATTGGCCTCTTGCATATATGGAAGATGATTTAAACAGCGTCCAATAAAGTGCGGCACTTTCGAACGTGACTCGAAAGGCCGATTTGAGAACGACAGCCTCGGCCGCATATTTGACATGTAAATGTTGCACCTGTCGATGCAGGGGGAAGAGCTGCGTGCTGGAGTCTCAGGTCACGGTTACGAGTAAGAGAAGCGAACTAAGCTTCATCATGTGCGACCACACCATCGCTCAGAGTCTTCCTCCTCAATGATGATAGTATAGGGACTTGATAATAGCACTGTCAGCGTTCTATGAGCCTCAGGAACGCCTTTCCGCGCTCTTAAGTCGTCCTACCATGTACCGAAATACTTACGTTAATATAGTACGCGTGCCTTCTCATTAACTTCCACGATGTCTAGGCTTTCCCCGTGACCGACGATAATCTTAAGGGGCCTGACAGAGCAGCTCATAAGCTATCGATTTTGAAATATATTTTTCGTACACTTCATAACCCTCTTTTTACTTGAGTGTAGTTGCGTATAAACTGTAACCATCTGTGGTAGCTGGGCACCCGTGTACAAAAAATAGTTGCAATCTGTTCAGCCCTTTTGGCGTGATGGAGCCACAGCGACACATGCAAACATACAAAATATCAGTGACCTGCAATAAGCGTCACAAATTTTTTTTAATATCTTCTACTAGAAGGCGCCCGCAGTGCGCCCGCAACTTCGTTCGCGGAGGAGAAAAGTCATTTTTTTCCTAAGCATAGTCGGATAAAAAGTATCCTATAACCATCTGAAGATACCCAGCTACCCGTGTACCAAAAATAGTTGAAATCCGTTTAGCTGATTTCGCGTGATGAAGCCACAACGACATATACAAACATTTCATCTTTACAACTTTATAATAATACTAGCTTCTGCCCGCGACTTCCTCCGCCTTAAATTCGTTTATCGCAGACAAGGGTATTTTTCCGGGATAAAAAGTAGCCTATGTCCTTCCCCGGAACTCAAACTATCTCCATACGAAATTTCATCCAAATTGGTTCAGCGGTTTAAGCGTGAAGAGGTAACAGACAGACAGACTGACAGACACACTTTCGCATTTATAATATTAGTATGGATAGATTAGCATTTTCCATGTTTGGGTTTATGCGAAGTATGGAAAAATCTAAATTTTTAAAATAGTTACAAAAAGTTTATGGAGAGCAGGACAGTGTTATTACATTCGCGTGTGTCCGGCAGTTATCGAAGCCTGCTTGCTCTAGGACCTGAATCCTTTTCTAAATGCTTTCCAATAATGTTTCTTGCAGGTGTTCGGCAAAGACCCGGTGCTTCACGGGGTGAACTTGTCGGTGTATAAGGGCGAGATAACCGTTCTACTCGGCCACAACGGCGCTGGGAAGACCACCCTCATATCCATCATCACAGGTCTGATACTAAAACTTTTCATGGAGTTTCAAATCAAATCAAATATAGAACAGCTATGATGTGCCTTTTGGCGTACGAAACTTTGGCAAATATTAAATTAAGTGATTTGTGATATCTAATTAATAAAAGTTAGTCTTAAACCTGTTTAACAATACTAAAATATAATAACGCTAAAATAAAATGATGTCAAGGATAATTAAAATATTCAAAAATTACACTGACATTTACTTAATTAAAACTAATTGGTACTGTCAGTATAAAAAAAGAAATAAGTTCAAAATCATAAGTAAAACATGTCAAGGATAATTAAAATATTAATAATGTCACTATCTAGAATCACTTAAATAATCCTTAACACTATAATAATATTTCTCTATTAAATAATTTCGTAATAAATATTTAAAAGTGTTTATTGGTTCCAATTTTAGTTCCATCTTAAATATCTTTGGTGCCATAGATATGAAGCTTTTTTCCATCAGAGCGGTATTTCCCTCATTCAATTTTAGTATATGTTTTCTCTGACGGAGGTTAAGAAAATGTGTTTTTATTGGAAACAACACAGGATGACACTTTACAAATATGCAAAATTCGAAAATGGCATGGCAGCGTCAAGAGTTTTAAAGATTTAAAATAAGGCTGGCAGCTTTCTACTGGCTTTAATTTGCAAATTGCTCTTATGCACCGTTTCTGTGCTTTAAGTAGAATATCCGTATATGACGAATTGCCCCAGAAAATGACTCCATAGTGCATGATTGAGCTTACAAAGCCGTGGTACGCAGCTAAGACAGTTTTTTGGTCATTGGTATTAAGCTAGCTTGTGTGTATGAAAAAGTGTACAATTTCTTACAAACTTCTATGGAATGTGTCTCCCATTTGTGGACTCCTAGAAATTTGGTGGCATCAGGCTCTTCAATAACTGTTCCTTTGAAGGTAATGTTTAGTTTGGGAACCTCTATTCTCTTTTTAAATTGCATTACACAAGTTTTTTCCAAGTTAACTTTTAAATTATTACCTTCTAGCCATATAATGACATTTTTAATAGCTTGTTCGATCTCATTGACATAATTGATGTTGGCATCTGAATTAATCAGCAAAAAGCAGCATTGGATGTTGAGTGCACTTGACTATATCATTGATATAAATCAGCAATAATAAAGGTCCTAGTACACTTCCATGGGGTACTTCATATTTTATTAATCTACATTCTGATTTATAACTTTTTTCTTCCCCAGATGAAGTGCAGATCTGAGTTAATTGGGTGCATTGTTCTCTGCTGTCTAAATAAGATTCAATAAGCTTGAGATCATTGCCGCGAATCCCGTAATGATGCAGTTTTTTTATGAGTATTTGGTGATCTACATGGTCAAAGGCCTTTATGTCCATGTAGATGGCACATGACAAATTCCTCTTGTCTATATTAATAGTGGCATTTCTCACCAAGTCAAAAATTGCCATGTTTATAGTTTAAAAGGTATGAAGACCAATCTCTGTGTATACAAAGTCTTCGTCAAAAGGCTTTAAATTCATGGCGCCACAGTAAATAGTACGAAATAGTACATTACTAGCTTCTGCCCGCGACTTCCGCCGCCTTAAATTCGTTTATCGCGGATAAGGGTATTTTTCCGAGATAAAAAGTAGCCTATGTCCTTCTTCCCCGGGACACAAACTATCTCCATACCAAATTTCATCCAAATCGGTTCAGCTTTAAGCGTGAAGAGGTAACAGACAGACAGACACAATTTTGCATTTATAACATTAGTATGGATTAGTATGGATTGGCGAAACAGGGAAGTGAGGGATTGCGGCACGAGTATAAGTTTTGCAAGGCCGAGCGATGTCTAGAGCATAATAATTTTTAAATCACGTGATCTTGTCACGTAACACTTAAAGATCCAAATAATTGAAACATTTAAGACTCCGACTAGATTTGAACCAAAACCCCTTGCCAATTAAACTCCAAAATCCAGTCAGCAAGTTTAGGAATTTTGTCATTACTTATTACAGATCTCTCTCTCTCTCTCTCCCTCTCTCTTTCTCCCCCCTCCGCCCTCTGTATGTTACGTTTAACCAGCTTGCGAGCGCTTGTGCGCCCAGCAAGGCGCAATGCACTGGTTCAAATCCAGTGAATCTTGAGTTTTTACATTATTTGGAGCTTTGTATTTATAAGAATCATTACTGAACTGTGTCCAGGTCAAATATCCGCGACGTCCGGGCACGTGCTGGTGGAGGGCAAAGACACATTCAAGCAGGCCAAGGAGGTCCGCAAGCTCATTGGCCTCTGTCCGCAGCAGAACACCTTCTTCCCGAGCCTCACTGTTCAAGAACACGTCATGTTCTTCGCTATGGTAAGTTGTATTTTGGACATCTAGAAGATAATTTATAGATTCACGCGTTACTTTGCGGAATTGCATCTTAGATTAATGGATTATAAGTTCCTATGCTATTCCGCAAAATAGTGTTTTGCTTAGATGTGACAATAAGTTGTCACATACGCATATTTTCGTGCAGGTTTCACAAAAAAATCTTGTAAATACAAGAAAAACCACCACCAAACAGTACAATCCTCGACACGTGTTTCGCCTTTACGAGACATCATCAGGTAACGTCGAAGATGTTGACACGAAGGAACTATAATCCATTGACTATCTATAAGATGACCGCAACTTTGTTCGTGGAGGAGAAAAGAAGCATAACCCTCTCGTATGTTTCAGCTTTGTCGGGTATTATTTATGCATCCTCGGATGTTAGCTATCTTTGTAATAAAAATGATTGAAATCTGTCCAGCCGTTTTGACTTCATAACGCTACAAAGACATACAAAAAACATATATACATTACATACAAATATATAAAAATAATATATAGTAAGTGATCTTAAAAAAACCCGTTTCACTTTATCTTTCTCCTATGTACAGACATTGAATTTTTACGAGTTTATAATTGTATGGATGACTGCGTTTGTGGACTCCCGTGACGTTAAAGCTACAGCGCGCGAACTGATCGAGCGATAAATAGATCTCCAAACGGCTGGACCGATAATCTTGGATTTATAGCTAACATAGAAACATACCCAACTGTCTGGCGCTGATTTCAATGATTTTTATATATGTTATAGAGTAGTCTAAAATAACCGACACGTAATTTTTTTTAGCTGCCCAAACTCAACCTATCGGGAGATATTGTCCTCCAAAGTAGTGAAAAATGGCGAAACCCTCTAACTTCGGAAGAGAGTTTCGTTCAAGCACACTGCTTGTTGATTACTAGTTTTAAAATATGTTGGAGAACATTAAAAAAAAATTGGGCACGTGTTTTACTATTTCGGCTCAAAACTCATATTTTACAAAAAAAGTGTCGGTTATTTTAGATTACTCTATAATTTATATAAAAATCATTGAAATCGGCGCCGGAGAGTTGGGTATGTTTCCTTGTAAGAATAATCAGGGTCAAGCCACCAAATCACCGCAAAGTAATCTATTTTCCAGCTCAAAGGACAGACCTACTCCCAGTCCAAAGTATCAGCCGCTGACCTATTCTCCAAGTTGCGGCTGTCCGACAAGGCGCATGCGCAGATCGCCGAGCTGTCGGGCGGCATGAAGCGGCGCGCGCAGCTGGCCTGCGCCGTCGCTGGCGGCGCCAGTGTGCTGGTGCTCGACGAGCCCACCAGCGGGCTCGACGTGGAGACCAGGCGCGAGCTGTGGGACTTGTTACTGGTAAGTTGCGGCTGTCCGACAAGGCGCATGCGCAGATCGCCGAGCTGGCGGCGCCAGTGTGCTGGTGCTCGACGAGCCCACCAGCGGGCTCGACGTGGAGACCAGGCGCGAGCTGTGGGACTTGTTACTGGTAAGTTGCGGCTGTCCGACAAGGCGCATGCGCAGATCGCCGAGCTGGCGGCGCCAGTGTGCTGGTGCTCGACGAGCCCACCAGCGGGCTCGACGTGGAGACCAGGCGCGAGCTGTGGGACTTGTTACTGGTAAGTTGCGGCTGTCCGACAAGGCGCATGCGCAGATCGCCGAGCTGGCGGCGCCAGTGTGCTGGTGCTCGACGAGCCCACCAGCGGGCTCGACGTGGAGACCAGGCGCGAGCTGTGGGACTTGTTACTGGTAAGTTGCGGCTGTCCGACAAGGCGCATGCGCAGATCGCCGAGCTGGCGGCGCCAGTGTGCTGGTGCTCGACGAGCCCACCAGCGGGCTCGACGTGGAGACCAGGCGCGAGCTGTGGGACTTGTTACTGGTAAGTTGCGGCTGTCCGACAAGGCGCATGCGCAGATCGCCGAGCTGGCGGCGCCAGTGTGCTGGTGCTCGACGAGCCCACCAGCGGGCTCGACGTGGAGACCAGGCGCGAGCTGTGGGACTTGTTACTGGTAAGTTGCGGCTGTCCGACAAGGCGCATGCGCAGATCGCCGAGCTGGCGGCGCCAGTGTGCTGGTGCTCGACGAGCCCACCAGCGGGCTCGACGTGGAGACCAGGCGCGAGCTGTGGGACTTGTTACTGGTAAGTTGCGGCTGTCCGACAAGGCGCATGCGCAGATCGCCGAGCTGGCGGCGCCAGTGTGCTGGTGCTCGACGAGCCCACCAGCGGGCTCGACGTGGAGACCAGGCGCGAGCTGTGGGACTTGTTACTGGTAAGTTGCGGCTGTCCGACAAGGCGCATGCGCAGATCGCCGAGCTGGCGGCGCCAGTGTGCTGGTGCTCGACGAGCCCACCAGCGGGCTCGACGTGGAGACCAGGCGCGAGCTGTGGGACTTGTTACTGGTAAGTTGCGGCTGTCCGACAAGGCGCATGCGCAGATCGCCGAGCTGGCGGCGCCAGTGTGCTGGTGCTCGACGAGCCCACCAGCGGGCTCGACGTGGAGACCAGGCGCGAGCTGTGGGACTTGTTACTGGTAAGTTGCGGCTGTCCGACAAGGCGCATGCGCAGATCGCCGAGCTGGCGGCGCCAGTGTGCTGGTGCTCGACGAGCCCACCAGCGGGCTCGACGTGGAGACCAGGCGCGAGCTGTGGGACTTGTTACTGGTAAGTTGCGGCTGTCCGACAAGGCGCATGCGCAGATCGCCGAGCTGGCGGCGCCAGTGTGCTGGTGCTCGACGAGCCCACCAGCGGGCTCGACGTGGAGACCAGGCGCGAGCTGTGGGACTTGTTACTGGTAAGTTGCGGCTGTCCGACAAGGCGCATGCGCAGATCGCCGAGCTGGCGGCGCCAGTGTGCTGGTGCTCGACGAGCCCACCAGCGGGCTCGACGTGGAGACCAGGCGCGAGCTGTGGGACTTGTTACTGGTAAGTTGCGGCTGTCCGACAAGGCGCATGCGCAGATCGCCGAGCTGGCGGCGCCAGTGTGCTGGTGCTCGACGAGCCCACCAGCGGGCTCGACGTGGAGACCAGGCGCGAGCTGTGGGACTTGTTACTGGTAAGTTGCGGCTGTCCGACAAGGCGCATGCGCAGATCGCCGAGCTGGCGGCGCCAGTGTGCTGGTGCTCGACGAGCCCACCAGCGGGCTCGACGTGGAGACCAGGCGCGAGCTGTGGGACTTGTTACTGGTAAGTTGCGGCTGTCCGACAAGGCGCATGCGCAGATCGCCGAGCTGGCGGCGCCAGTGTGCTGGTGCTCGACGAGCCCACCAGCGGGCTCGACGTGGAGACCAGGCGCGAGCTGTGGGACTTGTTACTGGTAAGTTGCGGCTGTCCGACAAGGCGCATGCGCAGATCGCCGAGCTGGCGGCGCCAGTGTGCTGGTGCTCGACGAGCCCACCAGCGGGCTCGACGTGGAGACCAGGCGCGAGCTGTGGGACTTGTTACTGGTAAGTTGCGGCTGTCCGACAAGGCGCATGCGCAGATCGCCGAGCTGGCGGCGCCAGTGTGCTGGTGCTCGACGAGCCCACCAGCGGGCTCGACGTGGAGACCAGGCGCGAGCTGTGGGACTTGTTACTGGTAAGTTGCGGCTGTCCGACAAGGCGCATGCGCAGATCGCCGAGCTGGCGGCGCCAGTGTGCTGGTGCTCGACGAGCCCACCAGCGGGCTCGACGTGGAGACCAGGCGCGAGCTGTGGGACTTGTTACTGGTAAGTTGCGGCTGTCCGACAAGGCGCATGCGCAGATCGCCGAGCTGGCGGCGCCAGTGTGCTGGTGCTCGACGAGCCCACCAGCGGGCTCGACGTGGAGACCAGGCGCGAGCTGTGGGACTTGTTACTGGTAAGTTGCGGCTGTCCGACAAGGCGCATGCGCAGATCGCCGAGCTGGCGGCGCCAGTGTGCTGGTGCTCGACGAGCCCACCAGCGGGCTCGACGTGGAGACCAGGCGCGAGCTGTGGGACTTGTTACTGGTAAGTTGCGGCTGTCCGACAAGGCGCATGCGCAGATCGCCGAGCTGGCGGCGCCAGTGTGCTGGTGCTCGACGAGCCCACCAGCGGGCTCGACGTGGAGACCAGGCGCGAGCTGTGGGACTTGTTACTGGTAAGTTGCGGCTGTCCGACAAGGCGCATGCGCAGATCGCCGAGCTGGCGGCGCCAGTGTGCTGGTGCTCGACGAGCCCACCAGCGGGCTCGACGTGGAGACCAGGCGCGAGCTGTGGGACTTGTTACTGGTAAGTTGCGGCTGTCCGACAAGGCGCATGCGCAGATCGCCGAGCTGGCGGCGCCAGTGTGCTGGTGCTCGACGAGCCCACCAGCGGGCTCGACGTGGAGACCAGGCGCGAGCTGTGGGACTTGTTACTGGTAAGTTGCGGCTGTCCGACAAGGCGCATGCGCAGATCGCCGAGCTGGCGGCGCCAGTGTGCTGGTGCTCGACGAGCCCACCAGCGGGCTCGACGTGGAGACCAGGCGCGAGCTGTGGGACTTGTTACTGGTAAGTTGCGGCTGTCCGACAAGGCGCATGCGCAGATCGCCGAGCTGGCGGCGCCAGTGTGCTGGTGCTCGACGAGCCCACCAGCGGGCTCGACGTGGAGACCAGGCGCGAGCTGTGGGACTTGTTACTGGTAAGTTGCGGCTGTCCGACAAGGCGCATGCGCAGATCGCCGAGCTGGCGGCGCCAGTGTGCTGGTGCTCGACGAGCCCACCAGCGGGCTCGACGTGGAGACCAGGCGCGAGCTGTGGGACTTGTTACTGGTAAGTTGCGGCTGTCCGACAAGGCGCATGCGCAGATCGCCGAGCTGGCGGCGCCAGTGTGCTGGTGCTCGACGAGCCCACCAGCGGGCTCGACGTGGAGACCAGGCGCGAGCTGTGGGACTTGTTACTGGTAAGTTGCGGCTGTCCGACAAGGCGCATGCGCAGATCGCCGAGCTGGCGGCGCCAGTGTGCTGGTGCTCGACGAGCCCACCAGCGGGCTCGACGTGGAGACCAGGCGCGAGCTGTGGGACTTGTTACTGGTAAGTTGCGGCTGTCCGACAAGGCGCATGCGCAGATCGCCGAGCTGGCGGCGCCAGTGTGCTGGTGCTCGACGAGCCCACCAGCGGGCTCGACGTGGAGACCAGGCGCGAGCTGTGGGACTTGTTACTGGTAAGTTGCGGCTGTCCGACAAGGCGCATGCGCAGATCGCCGAGCTGGCGGCGCCAGTGTGCTGGTGCTCGACGAGCCCACCAGCGGGCTCGACGTGGAGACCAGGCGCGAGCTGTGGGACTTGTTACTGGTAAGTTGCGGCTGTCCGACAAGGCGCATGCGCAGATCGCCGAGCTGGCGGCGCCAGTGTGCTGGTGCTCGACGAGCCCACCAGCGGGCTCGACGTGGAGACCAGGCGCGAGCTGTGGGACTTGTTACTGGTAAGTTGCGGCTGTCCGACAAGGCGCATGCGCAGATCGCCGAGCTGTCGGGCGGCATGAAGCGGCGCCCGCAGCTGGCTTGCGCCGTACGTCATTTCCTTATCATCCAAAAGACGTCCACTGCTGGGCGAATGCCTCAAACAAGGATTTCCAGGACTTGTCGTGCGATGTCGCCATCGAACGGTTTCCTACACTCTTTTAGACCTTACGCATCTTACGCTATGTCCTCCTGTCTATGGTCAACATTCAAGATAACTTTAACTTAGCCGCACTACTTCGACTTAACTCATTCTATACTGCATGAAATTGTTTTAGCTTCGTTTTAACTGCCTCGTAAAATTACCTTATGTTATTGCTATCTTTGTGTTTTTAAATGTAGCAATCTTTATATGGCAATAAATCATCTATATGATAATAAAGTTGTAAAAATGAAATGTCTGTTCATTGAAGATATTTTCAAAAAATCGATTTTTATGGACTATTTGGAGGTCACTCAGACGAATTTTTTTTTTTGGATTTTTTTATGTGTCGTGGTTTCATCACGCAAAATCGGCTAAACAGATTTCAACATTTTTTTGTACACGGGCCTGCCTTCAGCGTAGTTGGGTAAAAAGTATCCTATAACCATCTGGAGATACCTGGCAACCTGTGTGCCAAAAATAGTTGTTATCGGTTTAGCCGACTTTGCGTAATGAAGCCACAACGACACATACAAATATACAGAAAATAAAATTAAAAAATATTTTTCGTTTTAGTGGAATCCAAAAAGTCCGTAACAATCTTTTTTTTGAAAATATCTTCAATGTACAGACATTTCATTTTTACAACTTTATAATAGTATAGAATAGATTAATTTTTACAGCGATGGCCTTCGGTTCGACGAGCAATGTGCCCTGTCCACTGTCACTTAAAGGTGCGTCCACACTTGTATCATTTGCTCGTATCCGATCACCGTGCCGTGGCATGACTGCGTATCGCGCTGCTTGGACGCTTACTGTCGGCGCGCCAATCATGCCGTACTCGTCCGATATAACTGTGTGATACGCGTAGCAAAATGGATTTCGAGCGATCCGATCGGCGCAACGTCCAAACGCGTGATCGTGACACGCGACGATGATCTGATACGGGCCACTGATACAAATGTGGACGCACCTTAAGGCCGGCAACTCCCCTATGCCGATGACCTTAGTTTTCCTGCGGTTATATTTTATTATACAATTAATCCGCAATCTTGTGCATTCATCTGGTATTACAGAGTCTCCGCGGCGAGCACACGGTGCTACTGACGACGCACTTTATGGAGGAGGCGGACGCCCTCGGGGACCGCATCGCAGCCCTACACCACGGGGTCGTGCGCTGCCACGCCACCACCATGTTCCTGAAACGAGCCATCGGTAAGAGCAATTTGTGCATCGTCTTTTGTTGATGCGGGATCATTCCAAATAGCTCAGATGACTGTATAAAAGATTTACGTTTGTGTGTATATGTACTACTTGGGATTTTGTTTCAAGGAGTTAAATAAGTTAAAGTTGCGGCTATCGAGATTATATAGAACATAAAAATAACATCGACAATCCTGTTATCGATAAATACAACTTCAACGTCTTAGGGGAATAGCTCAGGGCTATGCCAAGGAACTGTCGTATACGTGATCAAGATTTCCAGGATTAAGTGTATGATCGGAATAACTACATCCTTTTGTCAAAGAACTACTACTAATTACAGTAACTGTTCAAAGCTACTTGTTACGTTTTGCTTCCATGCAGGTGCAGTGCAGTGCTGTTTTATGACTGCAATCCGCTTAAAAGTTAGGATATTGATAGTTGAATTTCTCGGTTTATTTTTTTGTGTTGTTTTACAAATCTTCTCGGTTTATGTTGTTTTACAATTTTTCCTATGGGTACTCCTGAAATAGGTGTATACCTATGTTTACTAAATATTCGTAAACACAAATTAGTTTTTACGATTTACGAAAACTCTTAACTCCTGTTGATACATATCTGTGTATGCAATTTTAATAACTGATAGGATTTTTTATTTTTTAATCGCATTAGGTTAACTAAAAACACATTGCCTGCATATTTAAAAATCAACTGTACCTACTTTTCGACCATATAATAATCAAAAGTATTAAAAACTTTCTGTTAGTGTCAGCCTTGTGGTGGTGAAGACGCTATGTGTGCCCGCCAGGCGAGCTCTTTGGCGTGGCGTGTAGGTTTATAGCTACTGCCCGCCTGGCGGGCTTAGCCGGTATCTGAGCAAACATTACGAGTGCCTACCAGGCGGGTTCCTCGTAGTGAAAGTGTTAAGTGCCTTACATCTTGAGTTATCAGTAGATCAAAGTTGTCAAAGTGCCTTAATATAGACAGGCTATTTTGAACCTGGTTCATGAACAGGTTACCACTGGAAGACACTATTTTGTAATAAAAACTTTTTGCACCAGGTACGGGTTACCGCCTCTCGTTTACGACAATCGGGGCGCCAAAAGAAACCGCCATTACCTCCACTATTACTAAGATCGTCCCCAACGCCACCGTCCGGGACACGCGACCCAGCGCTATTTCCTACAACTTGCCCGCGAAGGACACCTCGCGGTTCCCGCAGCTGTTTGCGGAGCTGGAGGAGAGGCGCTCCGAACTAGGGATAGACACCATCGGAGTTGGGAAGAGCACGCTCGACGAAGTGTTTATGGAGTGAGTATTATTACAATTGTTCCCAGTTTTGATACCTCGGCTACTTAATTATAGCTGTTCTACACGCTTGAAACTCGGTTTAGATACCGTTGACGTTAAAACAACGTTCAACGTGATTCTTATGGAGGGGGTGTTCCTATATTTGTGTAACCGTGACCAGGATACCATGTTATGGAATATACCTAGTAAGTATTATCCCATTGTCTGAAAGAGCGTAAGTCGGCGTTTCAAATTGAAAAAGACCGCCGTCTCCTTCACAATCACGAAGGTAGTCCTCGCCGGGACCAATTTCCCAGCGCTTTTTCCTACAACTTGCCCGCGAAAGTGACCTCGCGGTTCCCATGGCTGTTCGCGGCGCTGGAGGAGAGACGCTCGGAGCTGGAGTAGATACCGTAAGTGTCGAGAAGTGCATGCTCGAAGAAGTGCTTTTGAAGTAAGTCTTGTTACAATTGTGTATACCGCGGCCAAAATACAGAGTTTTAGCAATTCTAGCATCACTAATAAACTACAATATTCGACGAGTTTATGGAGGGGGTGTTGTTACAACTTTGTATGCCGTGACTAGGATACCATGTTCTAATGTTCATGGCGTGATTATTATTACAATAAATAATCAACAATCACGAGGGTTGCCCAGTGGCAATTGTTAATTGTTTGCGTTGGATTGGAGGTTTTTCTCCGCAATATTTTGTATTTATGCTTTGATCTTCGTTAAAAAATGTTTTAAAACAATTGTTTGTGTTTATTATCTCATTTGAAGTGTAAGCTTTACGGCTTCCTTGTCCACGTGTAGAATGAGAAGAAAAATGTTTTTCTCAGAATACTCGCCATATAAATCCGTTTAAATTGTATTTAAATGGCCCTGTAATGAAAATTAGCTCCAAGTTCCAAAGAATACCAAATAACGTTTTTTTTTTGTTTCAGACTGTGCAGTGACGTGAAACCATCGTTTACGGAGGACGCAGATACTGCGATTGTAGGTAAATGATGAAATAAACATTGTTGTTAATCCATGGACTAGGTTACCCCTAGACCCCGCATACAAAGGCGCCCCCGTAAGCCAAGCTTAAGCTCAAAAAACACCAAGCAGCCGCCACGCCCCCAAACATTCTCTTAGTATCGGGTCACTTCGCAGTCGACGTGACTTGCTCGCTCGCCTTATCTAGCCAATCACGGTGCACTTGTTGCCCCCCGCGCCCCGCCATTTTAGCGAGTTGAGATACTAAATAAAATTGTGTGAAGCGGGGTCTATAGGGTTAAGTGGTCTGTGTGTAAATCTAACACTATTCTAGACCGTCAGGAGATGTGATGTGAGTCATAGTCACCTAGGTTAAGCGAGAGCGCCATAGCCATATACTCCACTACATTACTATTTACTCTTCTTCTGTCTCTTGGCTATTGCTCAATAGGGAATATTCATGAATTTTAATTTTTGTTTCATTAAAAGCTCATTCACGTAACAAACAGTAGAAGTTGAACAACTATAAAAATAACCAAGATATAAGCCATCAAACATTTCATTCTATCGCTTTCTAGCAAAACAGAATTTAAAATGGAGTCTATAAGGCCAGAGTGCACGATGACGTAACAGTGCATATCGGACCTCTCTGTCTAATTAGTAGTTTAAAATGCCTATATCTTGCGTATTTCTTGCACGATTCAGATTTAAATTTCACATTTTGAAATAGTTTTAACGGTATTTTGATATTTAGTTAAGAAAAGCGACAAAAAAATCATGCATGTTCCCTATCTATTTGGGGCTTGCGCCACACATCATGCCACGTCGCCATACATTGCTTACTATTTACTATGTATTATAAATTTGTAAAAAGTTAATGTCTGTAAAATGGGCACCAAAATTGCATGGATAGATTTCAACTTTTGCAGTATTTAATCTTGCTGCCCACAGTACGTTGAAGATAATAATAAAAAAACCGTATGGGGCTATTTGAAGCTACAATGAATTGATTTTTTTTGTATGGTTCCATATATGTATGTGTCTTTGCGGACTGGTTGTTTGGTTCAAGAATACTTTTTTCTTGACTACGCTTAAGCAAATAAGAGGATTATGAGTTTTTTGTGCTTCATTATATGCTAGAAGGAGCAAGCAAAAGAAATAGGGGTAGTGACTTTTGCTCCTTTTTATGGTTCCGTACCCAAAGGATAAAACGAGACCCTATTACTAAGACTCCACTGTCCGTCTGTCAGTCTGTCTGTCCATCTGTCACCAGGCTGTATCTCATGAACCGCGATGGCTAAACAGTTGAAATTTTCACAGATGATGTATTTCTGTTGCCGCTATAACAAGAAATACTAAAAACAGTATATTTTTAAGTCTGTCGGTCTATGTCTGTAACCAAGATAAAATGATCGAACACGGGGTACATTTTGCTTAGCAGTAGGGCTCTGCTAACACTGGATTTTCATAGATACGGCCGTTTGTAGCGTATATTTTGTACGGACCCTCGTTGCGCGAGCCCGACTCGCATTTGACCAGTGTAAAAAAAAAAACTTCTTGGCCTGTTTTTTTACCTTACCTTAAGGTTACGTTAAATCTCTCATCAACACATCTGGCCATGTGGTCTCCCTCTTGATCTTTTTCTGGAAACGGACAATTTATATTACGAAATAAATGTTAGATATATACATGTGTGTGTGCGCGCTGCATACTATAACCTGTTTGACATGAATTAAATTGTTTAACTATCTCGCTTATTTGACGGTCGTGTACCTCTCACGTGACATTTAACCCCATATACAACACGTGGCTACATTCGGACTCGCGTTTCAATTTAAAATGGCCACGGGAGTGTCGTTCGGTGCTTTGTCGATTTTCAATCGTATTTGAAACAACTGGAAAAGCTGTAAATTGCGTGCGAATTAGCGGTATATTGCGATTTAAGTGAGTAAAATGACAAATCTGCGATCAAGCGGAGGGCGATATTGTTGAGTTCACTGAGCGGATCGTCGTTCAAGTTAGTTGTATTAAATCTAATTTAATGTATACTTTTCTGTCCAGAACCGGTGCATACGCAGTTGACGGGGGCTCAGCTGTGGGTCCGCCAGT
The DNA here is from genome assembly GCA_905404275.2 of Hedya salicella. Classification (NCBI taxonomy): domain Eukaryota; kingdom Metazoa; phylum Arthropoda; class Insecta; order Lepidoptera; family Tortricidae; genus Hedya; species Hedya salicella. The sequence goes on from FR990112.1 coordinate 19,590,797, forward strand.
TCGTCGTTCTGTTGATGAGGCAGTTCCGCTACGTCATTTCTCGGCCATTTTCCTTCTTGTTTATAGTAAGTTTTATCGATCCAAAAATAATCATCTATATTATTATAAATTGTAAAAATATCAATTTATTTCAACTTTATTGCACAATCGAAAAACTCACAAATGGCGGACTTGATGCCAGAAGGCATTCTCTACCAATCAACCATTGGGTTAAACAGAAACAGTTATATGGGTGCAAGAACTGTATACTGAGAAAATTTAAGAGAAATAAAATTCACAGATATACTTATGATATAGACTAAATGTTTGTATACAAAATTAAATGTTTGTACATTAAAGATATTTTCAATAATAAGTGATACGGTCTATTTGAAGATTACTGAGTGTTTTTTTTTCTATGTGTATCATATGAATTAAAAAATAATCATTTATTTCAGAAAACATGTTCCATATTATGTTAGTGACAATTGACTTAAACATAGGTTAGTAAATAAATAAATTAAATTATCGGGCTTCACCCTAGATCCAATGAACTCCCCCCCCCCCCCCTCTCTCTCTCTTGCGCGTCATCGATCGCGCTTCAACACATGCAGATCCATGAAGCGGCCGAGGACCGCCGAGTCCAGTCTATCTGCAATTATCTGCAGGATCCTAATACCGCTCCCCCTTATTCGTTGGATAATGGACGCCGACTGTTTGCGCATGAGTGCATAAAAGTCGTCAACGGCGGCGTCCGCAAACATTCCCGATAATAATGATCTTTCTTTGTATCAAATACAGACAGCCTTCGTGGTAGTACTGCTGTGGCTGTTCACTGCCATCGCCAACAACGCGCCGTTCGGCATCACCGACGACGAGCCGCCCGACAACGCCGACGTGGCCATGAACCTGGAGCTGTACGGTGCGCGGGCGCAGCGCCGCGCGATGGTGGACGTGGACGCCGACACGCTGGCGGCGCTGCGGGCCGGGTACGACACGGTGCTGTTCGAGGAGGTCACGGACGTAGCTAACAGTGAGTATAGGGATGATGACTACTTTTTTCTGTGCTATGTTATAGAAAGACCATGAATAACAGAAATACTAGTGTAATAACTACTTCAATATCATAAAAACTCCACGAGATACAACATCTTTAGAATCACACTTTTGGACTTTCCCTAAAAACGCTCCATACTAAACCCTACGAAGGCATGACGTCACACCTTCCTACCTTGTATGGGGATATTGAGAACATTGTTCTGCAGCTATGTTAAAACTTACGTTTATCGAAACGGTTTCATAACAAAAGTTACCATATATTTCATGACTTATTCAATGGTATTATTATTTATTAATATTTTCATACTTTAAAAATGGACTTTCCCACGTAACTTTAAACTTTCTATAGGGAAATTGAGAACTTTGTTCTGCAGTGCAGTTCATGAGTTTACCGAAACTGTTTCATAACACAAGTTACCATACATTTGATAGGTTATTCAAAGGTATTATTAGTTATTAATATTTCATACTTTATATTTTTGTATCAAGATTTTATTGCCGACTATAGTACTTTTCTTTGAACATTCATCAAATACGCACCGATACGATTCTAAAGAGCCCAAACTCGGTATGATTGCATTATTTTATTACAGAACTCCTATGACCACCTTCCTGCTCCATCACCAGATACTATTGCACTGTCACCGAACTTACATAAGTATGTCAAGTTTTAGCTCAATCGGAAACCGGGAAGTAAGTCAAATTGAACTTCCAATATTCCACCCAAACAAACATAGATTGCAAGTTAAATAACGGCTTATAAAATTTACTTTCCAATCCAACTTTAAAGGCTCATAAAACAATCTACACGCGAATTATCGAACTCAAAGTTGTTTTTTAGGATTTCTATCACAAAAACTACCATTTCGCATCAAAATTTATTTTTTATTTGTGTACAGTCAACACCCCTATTCTGATAAAGTCAATCATGCGGTGAACTAGTAATCTTTACGTCAGTCTGTGTCACAAAAAAGTAATAAGAAGTTGTCCACCAACTTTTTTTTGTACTTCGTTGCCATGGTTACGTCCCCCGACTCACTGTTTAAAACGACGATTTTAAGGGATATAACGGCAACAAAAATATATTTTCTTAGCCAATATAAGTCCATTTTTCCGGGGCAAATCTCGTCAGTAAATTAATACTTACTGCTGTGGCGCAACGACCCGAGGTGGATCTTGGCCTCCGATACCAAAGGCCGCCAGGCATTCCTGTCCCTAGCTATTTCCACCCAGTCAGAGACGGTCTGGAGCTCAATTAGGTCCCTCTGGCCTTCGTCGCCCCATCGGTACTTAGGCCACCCAACAGGTGTTCGACCCGATGGACGACCCGAGTAGATTAACCCTATGATGCATACAGTATCAAAAGCGATACTTCTGGAATGACACAAGTATAAAACAAAGTCAATTTGAGACTTAGTCAAACTCGTCATAAAGATTCACTTAATCCTAGACTTCTAATGACGCAGGGCAGCTTGTGGCGAGCTGTTGGGGAGTAGCGACCCCACGTACCTGAGTGCTTTTGGGGGATCCTGACGGAAGGTGTTGGGTCAGGACCCCCACCTCTGGCTTGCCTTAACCGGCCGGTCAGAGTAAAGTCGCTAGAACTGCGGCTCGAGGGTGGGTGTGGAATGTAAGTGGCGAGTTGGCTTCGGTGGAAAGTCCAGTGACACCTGTCCACCCTTAGCACTCCGCACCGATGTTGCCCTCAGGCCACTATATGTGTCGCTATTTACGGGGGCCTATCTAGCGGGGGGCAAGTCATCGTCTACCAGTGCCTTTAGCCAAGGGACACTTTTTCCTGGTAGACATCCGATTGTCTCAAGCAATAGCCCAGTATTTAGTCCATCATTTCAATCCCATAACCCAGCATATTTAGATCCTATCACTCTCCAATAGTTCTTGCATCTAGGGAGTGCTGTCTCAGTGCGCGTCCCATGATACGGGCAGGAAATGCACCCGCGCGTGTACCCCTTACAATTCATTAAATTGTCGAAAGCGTATTGGCTTCGGCTCCGCGCACGCCTCGCAAAGGTCCGGGCAGGTCACCATTGTCCCATGAACGGTTGCGACATACAGATAAAAATAATAACGCATGATTTGGTATGCATCTAAGGGTTATTAGCCTAGATTATAAACATTTTTCTAAGTAGCTCTGTCTCTTTTGCCTCCTGACTCACGGGACAGAATAACTACGAGAAAAAGTTGATACACCCATAAAATAGATTATTATTTGTTACAGCCATACTCAGAACCGGTAGGAAAGATATTCAAGAGTATAACAAATACCTCGTGGGCATCGAACTAAACACCACTAACGCTAAGGTAAGTTAATTTTTGCACGAAAAATCATCTATTATATTCATATTCGTTCTATGTAAACCTTGATTTTTTTAATATTACAGGGATTGTTTGTTTTTAATTCAACCAAATGTTTTGCAAATATATTTTTCAACATAGGAAAAAGTACAGTATTAAAATTTAATTATAACTCGCACGTTTCGTCACACACAAACTGTCACGTTGCGTTTAAAAAACGCGGTGTACAATAGTAGTTTATGCAACTGATACATAATGAGAGACTTAAAATACGAGTGTGGTTTTACGAAACGAGCGTCAGCGCGAGTTTCATAATTGGATCACATGAGTGTTTTAAGTTTATCTACACACATATCATAAGTACTTTAAGATGGGTTCAGAAGTAGCCGTAGGGAAATGACCTGCATTGTTACTAGTGCTACCTGTAAAATATCAATTGATTGACATGAAAATAATGCAATAATAAATAAATTTTAACTGATACAGAAACAAATGATTTATTTATTCACATCGCATTCGTGTGTTTGTTCATTGTCTAATCTAAAAAATGTTTGTACGCCTTCTCATATTTGGCTCTCGATTTTTCTGGCAACAAGTTATTTGTTGCAATTTACAATCGTGGCTAAATTTTCTATATCTGGCGGAGTGATCATATAGTTGTCGGAGTCACTACTGCTCAGATTTTCAACTGAAATGTAAATTATAAACAACTTTTCATAATTCTACTTTCTTTCGTCACAGCAAAAACCAACAAACATATGACAACATTAATGGCGGCAATTCAATCCTTCGTCAAAACTATTTTTATTAACTTAGAATTAATTTTAACATATACAAACGAATGAAATCCTTATTCTCATATAGCTCGAGATGAAATGTCGTGCTGTTTATATTTAAAAAATAACATACTGAATGGACGTTTCGTATTGAGAAAGAAGGTAAAAATAAACTGCGTCTATTAAAACTCACGTTTTATTTTATTACTTTTTTTTAAGATCGATTAGGCAAACAGAAAAACTCTCAGAACCTTGTTTAACTTTCCCGCCATTGCATCTGACAACTCTCAATTATTTTTTCTCTTCCTCTACTTTTTAATTGTCGTTGCCAGGTCACAGTGTAAGATTAACCATAGAGGTTGGTAGTAAGGAGGCTGGCTGGCTGGCTGGCTGGCTGCCAGGCTGCCAGGCTGGCGAGGCTGGCAAGGCAGGCTTTTAGGTCAGAGCACTTGCATCGTTTTACAGTATCGATAACTGTTTCAATATCTTTGGATACTAGAATAGAGATCTACTTGAGTTTTGACAGCTGTTCCAAATTTAAACTCATAACCTTACAAAAATCGATACTGAAATAACATTAAAGTACAGATTTTACCTACTACCACAGACAAGAAAGTTCTCCTCGTAAAATTAGTTGTAATAATGCTGGTCATTTTCTACGGTTTCTGAACGCATTTTAGATTACTAACGATATGTGCGGTGATAATAGTACATTACTGCAGAGGCTGCGAAATAGGGGATTGCCGGCCGAGTAGTTGTAGATACGGGGCCGACAATCCCTGTTCGCGCCGAGGCTTGTATAGTGCTTTTATCAAACGTAAAATGAAATAAAAAACATTTTTTGTATAATAATACTCTGTTCCTAATTTACCGTTACTTAAATATACGCGCGGCGTTTCCTGGAGCGAACTGAAACAAAAGAAGGTCGCTTTGCAGGCCCACAGTTTCCTATGAAATGATCGTTATGTGCCCCTCGTCGCGCCGCATTAGAAATGTGAGTCTTCGGGGTCTATTATAAGTAACACAACGTCAATATTTCATTGCATGTTTGAGAAAAAAACACGTATAGTTTATTATCTCGGTACATTCCGCAGGCGCTGTACACGACGACGGTGCGTCACGCGGCGCCGGTGGCGCTGAACCTGCTGAGCAACGCGCTGGCGGCGCAGATGCTGGGCGGCGCCGACGGCCGCACCGTCACCGCGCGCAACCATCCGCTGCGGGGCGCCTTCGTGCCCTACGCGGAGGCCGCGATCAAGTTGCCCAAGCAGCAAAAGCAGATCTTTATATGGGCGTGCAATGTTGCGATGAGTGAGTTGCCTCTTTGTATAAACGACACTGCGTCGCGAGGTATCTGGCGTCATGTAGAACGTGCTGAGAAAGCCCCGGCGGCAAGTAATTTTTAAACCGTGTGTACTACGTAGGTCACTCGATAAATTTTGAGATAAAAAAAATGTATTGAAGATATTAGTATTATTTATTTTAGATTTTTGCAAAATGGAGAGTAATGGAGAGTTCCATTACTCTCTATACAAAGTTCCATTCGTCTGAACCAACTTTGGAAGCACTTTTGCCAGTCTTCATCAGATAGGTCCGAAATTGCTTCTTCATATGCAGCCACGGCTTCTTCAGCACTCGAAAAAAACTTCCCTTTTATTTTATCTTTCACCACCGGGAACAAAAAAAAATCGCAGGGAGCTAAGTCAGGACTGTAGGGTGGACGTGGTAAGGTTTCTATCCCAGCTTTCTCAATAAACGCCTTTGTTCTGAGGGACGTATGTGAAGAGGCGTTATCGTGATGCAGCAAGATTCCCCGAAGTCCAGTCTTTGGTCTCCTCCTCTCTCGCACTGCTTTGAAAACTTGCGGCAATGCTACTGTAGTATACCAATCAGAGTTGACTGACCTATAATTTTCCAGCATTAATGTTGATAAATGTCCGCCCCGTGAAAAGAAACTAGCTACCATTATTTTGCCGACGTTACGAGGTCTTTGTAGTTTTGTTGGTAACTTTCCCGTTGTCGAATCGTAGACTCATCTCACGACACCAATCTACACGAGCCTGTTTCTCAGTATCGGAGAGCGAACGTGGTATCCAACGACAACAGAGCTTCCTTACTCCAAGATGTTGATGTACAATGATGCTAACGCTCCCCGAACTGACGCCTAAGATATTATCTATGTCTTTGTATGCTATTCGTGGACCTTCTCGCACCAACATTTCAGTAGTCACACGTTTTCTGCAGTTACTGCTGTTTGCGGGCGACCACTTCGGTGGTCATCTTCGAGGCTGGTTTTACCCTTTTAAATTCGTTGAACTATTTAAAAATTGTTGCCCGTGAAGGAGCAGAATCTCCTAACGCTGACTGCAATCGTTGCAAGAAAATTGTTTAGATAAACCAAATTTAAAATCTTAAAATATCATAGAACACAAATGTTTGAGGTTAAGCTTCATCGTTACAAAGAAAAAACGCGGGAACCGTTTTAGAAAAATGACTAACATATTCATTTTTTAAATTGGAGCGAATCGGCAACTTGTGTTCTATTTTTAAATAAATTTGCTTTTTAAAAACATATAATTCAAATGTGTTCCATTGTCGAATTTCGAACATCTCAAAACTTATCGAGTGACTTACGTACAATAGTATGTAATGCATGAATTTTTTTATCGCTTTTCTTAACTAAATATCAAAATACCGTAAAAACTATTTCAAAATGTGAAATTAAAATTAAAATCGGCCAAGAAATACGCATAATATAGGCATTTTAAACTAGTAATTAGACAGAGGGGTCCGATATGCACTGTTACGTCACAGTGCACTCCGGCCATATAAACTCCATATTAATTCTGTTTTGCAAGAAAGAGATGGAATGAAATGTTTGATGGGTTATATCTTGGTTATTTTTATAGCTATTCGAAAAAATATTTTTGTCTACTGTTTGTTACATGAATGAGCTTTTAATAAAACAAAAATAAAAATGAATCCATATTCCCTATTAAGGAAGATGTACAAGTACAAATTCGAACTTATCCCTATCTTCCAGTTAACCTTTGAGCAAGTGAGTGAAGAAATTAAGAAGATAGATAAACTAAGACCATATACAAAATGTGGAAAGACTAAAACTAAACGCACATATTGTAGATAATAATATTTAAACTATGTGCACATGTCATGTACACATAATTTATATAACTTAAAACGTTTTTTAAAATATGATTTTTATTTAAAGTATATTATGGAATTCCTAATTTAATAACCACTTCTCCCAATTTATTTGGTTTGACCGCTCACTCCTCGATATGTATATGTGTCTCTGTGCCTATTGTGGCTTTTTTTACAAGTTTTTACGATAATTAATATTTGTATGTAATGTATGTCTTAATTTTGCAAGGAAGATTTTAATCAGTTTTCGGAGACTGATTGAGCTGAAATTTTATTATTATTATTTATTATCAGACAGAATTTATCTAGAGTCTAAATTCGCTGTTCAGTGGTATGCTTGTCCAATTTGTTTTCGAAGGTATTGACATTAGGGGCCGAGATTACATCCTCCGGGAGCTCGTTCCATGCGCTCACAACCCTGTTGCTCAGAAAGTGTTTGTATGGGTTATTGTGTGAACTGCGAGCAAATAGCTTTAAGTGATGGTCTGTCAGATATCATGTTCAAGGAAAAGTGAAGTCGGAAATAAAAGTTCACATTTTTTTACAGAATCTTAATTTATCGAAAATAATAAACCTAAAATAGTAACTCGAGAGCAGTGGCCGAGTTATTAATTTAGTCGCCTAGGTAGTATTTTTGTAGGTTAGATGGATTTTTGATGCTCCTTTAATTACAAATTACAACCCTTATTTTATTAGTAAGTTTTGTTTCCAGTGGTAATGTTCTACCTGTCGTCGCTGGTGCGGCTGCCGTGCGTGGAGCGCGCGTGGGGCGCGCGGCACGCGCACGTGCGGGGCGGCGCGCCGCGCGCGCTGCACTGGGGCGCCACGCTGGCGGCGCACGTGTGCCAGGCGAGCCTGGTGTGCTTGTTGCCGGTCGTCATCTTCGCCTGCACCGTGGAGGCGGATCACACCATCGACCAACCCGGATTTATAGGTATTTCTCTTTCTCCCTCGCCCTTGGACATAAAGTATATCTCACTCTCTGTCTTTCTCTAGAAATGTACTATTGAATGAAATAACCACTAGCACTCCACTGAGGCGTGATACTAGTAGAGGATCACGACATCGTCGACCAATCCAGATTTATAGGTAACCGAACTATATTCTCTCTTCATTCCTTCTCTAATTACTCTTTCTCCTTCGCTATTAAAGATAAAGAATGTCTCTCTCCACTAAATGAAATATCTACGCGCTTTAGATAAGAAATTAACAGAGAAAGGAAGGAGAGCAACATTTGTCTACCTTATAGGTAACTTAGTATGCTCTCTCTATATACCTTCTCCAATTAGGTATAGATACAACACCTATGTCTCTTTTTCCCTTGCTCTTAGAGATAGAGTATCTCTTTCTGTATCTCTCTTTTAAATGAAATATCCACTTGTATATGATGGCCGGCGTGCCGCTGACGCTCCACTGGGGCGGGACGATACGCAAGTGTGCCAGGCGGGCCTGGTGTGCTTCTTGCTGGTTATCATTTTCGGCTGCACTGTGGAGGCGGATCACACTATCAACCAGCCTAGGTTTATAGGTATCTGTCCCTCTCCCTCGCTCTTAGGGATGTATGTATACATATATCTTTCTCTCACCCTCTAAATGTAAAATTGAATGAAACAACCATTGTAATATCATTCCTTTGGGGCACAACAGTAGTGGATCATTATCCCTCCCTCTCTAACTCTCAAATAAGCAAAATCTTAATTTAGGTATAATTTTCTCGTATACGTCTGGTAAGTCACTGACAAATAAACGTGATCCCAATTGTTAATGGAATCCTATTGTGACATACACTGTCATGTTACATATATTTTGATTTAAGAAATGAATTATAATGAAATAACTGTCTTTTTAATAACGGCTTAGGGTGAGTTTCCACTGAAGCGAAGCGGAGCAGAGCTGTGTGAAATGAACGAACCACATTCCACAGATTTAACACACTCACGACCGCGAGCCCCCTCGGCGGGCGCTCCGCTCGAAGCAAGTTTTTGCTACATACGGTTTACTCGCATGTTATTGGCTACGAGCGTAGCGCTACGAAAATGTCGGTTGCGAAAGTATTAAGTTCGTTCGTGTTGGTTTCAACAGCATCCTGCAAGTAGCTTTCATCAAACTGTCTTTGGATTAATATGATGATGAGGCTGATAAGATATGTAATGGGTTATATTTTCAGCGGCGATGTGCATGCTGTTGGTTCTGGCCATGGTGGCGTTCCTGGGGATTGTGTACTTCATCAGCACAATCGCGGAGCAATCCACCGCCTCCTGTATATTGCCGGTCGCCGCTTTTGTCTTCAGTTAGTATACAATTTTTATTTACTCCGAGACCTGCCCCTTTTACCTAACGCATTTGACGTTCATAATCAGAATCAAGTGTCATGATTTTGTATGGGCTATGACAGTTGATTCGGATACCAAGTGCCAAAATTTCGTTAGGCAATACCCCCCCTGGTCCACGGTAAGAGTCGTAGACTTAGTAAAACAGTTCACTTATATTCTTATAAATACAAAGATTTAAGTAATAAGATCTGATAATTGGATCTGTGCGCACTAAATACCCCCAACTGGCGGGGAATGGCGCAAAACAGAGAAGAATGGCGTTCACTTGTGTCAGAGGCCAAGATCCTCTTCGGGTCACTGAGCCAGAGTAGTAAGTAATAAAAAAAAATCAGAGAATCCAAAATCCGAAAATCCAAAGTTCTTCTATACCCATTACACGTGAGCAATTAGGATGTTGACTATATTTTAATTAGTGTGTTATGTAGATTATTAAAAAATAAGTGTCCAATATTTTTTCTATTATGTAACTAACGATATACGAAAAAAGAAATTCTATTTAGGAATTTCTTTTTTTGTATCCCAGCATCATGCTTATCGTTTTACAATTAGGGCTGATACCCACATGGATAAAGTCACGCATACAAATCGTGTGTGTCGCTTGACAAGTGTATAGAAAAACGAGTTTCTTCTTATTTCGACCCTTAAAAAGTGCAAGTACATATCATACATTTTGTCCTTCATTAAACCATAAAGAATCACGAGGTAATGTTTAATTATCTTTTGGAGAAAAAAATAATAATTTTCCGTCGCAAATTCCCAATATCTAAAAGTTATAAAACTTTTTTTCCTTATTTAACCTTTTTAGGCTCAATTTGATATTTTACAATACAATAACTTTTTATTGAACTCCTCAAAAAATAGAGTACAGAACATAATAGATTCAAGGAGAGGTAAACAAGACCCCTTACAGACAACCTTTGGATATGTTTTCGTTTGTACAGTAATTATGAAAAACAAACTGCATTGCTTTCTGTAATAACACATCCTTGTTACCAACATTTTAATTTATTATTCTTCTTCATAAGTACTAAAATATATGCACGAAAAAATATAATTATATTAGAATAATCAATAATAGTATTATCATTAAGGATATTTCTCAGTGCTGTTAAACTGCCTGTACTGAATATTAAAGAAATAAGTCACAATCAAATTTAAATAAGATTAATAGTGGCTAAAATGACGATTACAGTTTATCTTGGTATGAAAATCTAATACTATTGGTATAGGTCTTTTTTTTAAATATATGTGACATAGGGGACTGACAGCGCTTGAAAGGCTCAGAGAGCCGTCATTAAAACGAATTGGTTACCAAAATAGGTAAATTAACGTCTATTGTGACAGTTAACGTGCCTATACATATTTATGTATAAACTTTTTCAGAAAAGCTCTTGAAATAATAGACGTCACTTAATTTGTTATATCTTCCAGCTCAGATAACCCCGCTCGTACCCGAACTGACCGGATTCTTCGCCAAACTGCCATATATCCCGTACATCTTGATGCCGCCGCACACGCTGACGGCGGGGCTGGTGAAAGCCGCGCAGGTCGCGGAGGTGAACGCCTACTGCCGCCTCAACAGAGGCCGCTGCCCCGAACTGTTCGGCCCGGGCGTCTTCCAGGCTGACAAGTGCTGCGGTAACTAGCTACCATAACATTGAGATTAAAGCATCAAGACGTCTTGTGAAGAGTAGTGCATCTTCAGCTCACAACTGACAACGGATCTCAACAAGACAATACGACAATCTGCCTTCTAACGGTTATATCCAGTCTCGGTTGTAATGTGGCCTTATAATGTGGGGTAAGTTTCATTCTAATTTTAGAATTCGAACGGTAGCTTATCCGTGCCTATCACAACCGATGCCTCGCTCCATGCTGTTGATGCGAAACGTACTTTGAGGATAGGATTTGTAAGTAATTTAGGCAAAACAATAAGTGACCTTCGCCTACTACGCTTATGCTCAATTGTGGCTGCGATGTGGGATTATGTGGGGTAAGTTTAGTACGAGTTCTTGAATTCGACGCGTCACTAATTGTTACTATATATTCCTATCTTACTGGGAATGGCAGGATTCTACGCCAAACTGCCATATATCCCGTACATCCTAATTCCGCCGCACACGCTGACGCTGGGTGGTGTAGGCCGCGCAGGTGGCGGAGGTGAACGCCTACACTGCCACCTCAACAGAGGCCGCTGCCCCGAACTGTTCGGCCCGGGCATTTTTCAGGCGCGCAAGTGCTGCAGTAACAAGTAATATAACAGAGATAAAGGCATCTAGACGTCTCGTGAAAAGTAGTGCATCTTTAGCTCACAACTGACCTATCACTCTTTGCTATTGGTGCGATACTTTACTTTCATACAACGGATCTCCACAAGACAATACTTTGATGACTGTAATGTTACTATTTTCTTGTTCTGTAAATAACTAAACCAATAACTACGGCAATCTGCTTGCTACGGTTATGTCCAGTATTGTTTGCAATATGCAATTACAATGCGGTGTAACTTGCGTTCAATTTTTCGGAGGTGATGGTTGTAATCTATCCTACAGCGAAGCGAGCGCTGTTAGACTGGTCACAGATAGTGTTTTTTTTTTAATTCAAGTAAAAGTGAAATGTCTGTACATTTAAGATATTAAAAAAATATTTCAATGTCACTGAATCTAAGCTGAAGTAAAAAAGAGGCTTATCCTCCGCGAATGAAGTTACTATAAGCACCTTCTGGTCTATACTATTTTATGTTATAAATGACTGTACATTGAAGATATTTTCGAAAATATAAGTGATACGGATTATTTGAAGGTCACTGAAAACATTTTAATTTTTGTATGTTTGTATGTGTCGTGGCTTCATCACGCCAAAACGGCTTAACGGATTTCAACTATTTTTAGTACTTACAAAGTTAGCTGAGTATTCACAGCCTGTTATAGGATATTTTTTATCCGACTACGCTGAAGCAAAAAAAGAGGGTTATGGCATTTTCCTCCTACACGAACGAAGACCTTAAGCACCTTTTAGTTTTTTAATAAATCTCTTTCCAGCTTGATGAAAATGGCCTTGTTCGTAACCAAATTTAATTTTACAATTAGCAGTTACAAATAGATGTTCCTTTGACCAGGATCTCCTCTGGGCTCAGAGCCGTGGAGCTACTGGACAGTGAGCAGCAAAGCCGCCGGCCGGGAGATGCTCATCTTGCTCGCACAAGCCGTCTTTTACTTTGTGAGTACCACCGCACGAGATTCCTTGTATATTTCGCTTGTAATTGATCATCTGCTTGCAGGTCGGAATTTTTGCGGGAAAACGTAAACTATCGGAATTTAACTAGTGCTACAAGCAATTTGTTTCAATATATTTTTCGAGGTAATGAGGTGAAATAGTACATTTCGATGCTAGTGCGGAAAGTATGTCATTACTCCACGAGTACCGAGATATCGATACCAGCACGAGACAAGACTCGGGACAAGTGAAGAATGACATTTCCGCACGTGTATCGAACGACATTTTTTAATACAGTTGCGAAAAAATAAGAAAAACAACCAGTAAGCATCATCATCATCACCACCATCACCATCATCATGTCCATCATCATCATCACCGTCATCATCATCATCATCATCATCATTATCATCATCATCATCATCATCATCATCATCATCATCATCATCATCATCACCACCACCATCACCATCATCGTGAGATCGTGACCATCACCATCACCAATATCACCATTACCATCACCATTACCATCACAATCACCATCACCATCATCATCATCATCATCATCATCATCATCATCATCATCATCATCATCATCATCAATAAGTAAAAATGAATTTAAAAACATTGGAAAAGTAAAAAGCACTAGTTCGCGAAAGCCAACTTTGCGCACTCTAAACAGCTACGTAAATTAGCACTTTTTGTGCAACTGTATTAAAACAGTACATTAATTACCAAGAGCTGTAAAAGAAAGAAAGCCCGAAATCGCAGGTATTTTTAACCTGAGCCGTAGGCGAGGGTTGTAAATATGCCATAGAGGGCTTTCCTTTTTACTGCCCGTGGTGATTACATAATTTTACGTCTTCACCTGGCCATAATACGAGTTTTTATCGTACGCGTAGTTTTCGCAACTGTATTAAAAAACGTCGTTCGATACACGTGCGGTAATGTCATTCTTCACTCGTCCCGAATCTTGGTACTCGTGCAGTAATGACATACTTTCCGCACTAGCATCGAAATGTACTATTGCCGCATCATTTCGCGTCGCTCCGCTGCCGCGCACGTACTTAGTGCGGTCTTACCGTGGTCAGAACTCGTTGTACGACTGACTAGCAAAAGTTGATGCGCACATTGCGTCAGTGCGGTATGCTACTCGCTGGTAGGGTCTCGTCGTACCTTAATGTTAAAAGATTGTAATTAATCATGACGTGTGTTGGCAGGCGTTAATGTACATGGCAGACAGTGGGCTACTGGATAAGCTGTCCTCTCGCTTTTCCCGCGCGATCCGTCCTCCGCCACGCTACGACGACTCTGTGGTTCGGGCCGAGGCCGCCTACGTGGAGAAGGCCATCAAATTACGTAAGTAGAACACTGGGGTCATAAAAAGAGAAAAGTCTTCATTGCAAAAGTACGATTGGGGGAGACTCTTGGCCTCCTTTGACACCCCCCCCTCCCGTATCTTTTAATTAATCCTCTTAGTCTTCAGTACAGTGCGATAAAGAACAGATGTCCCATTACAAGCAAGGAATACTTAAAAAAACAGAAGAGTGCGCGTCTGAGTCGCTTGACGGACAGACAAAAGACTAATTTGAGATACTAATTGAGGGATTTGCGTTATAAATGCGTGTTAAATTATTTATAGAATTGAAATTAAGTAGCCTGTCACTGTGGCGCTCTTAAATGGTGATGGGTAGACAGAATGTGTATTAATTACTATAGCTGCTAAAATATTAAATAATGAAAAGAATATAAAGTTAATAATTTGTAGACGGACCCCTTCGTGCACGAGTTCGAGTCACACTTGGTCGATTTATCTTTTCTTAGCGTCATACTTCCTTACTGTTTGCAGCAAAGACACAGATCACAGACGCCATCCTGTGCCACAATCTGCAGAAGAACTACCCTGGCTTCTGGAAAAGGAAGCCGTTCTTCGCCGTCAGGGGCATCAGCTTCTCAGTAAAGAAAGGTCAGCAATATGTAAAAGTTGCGCTTTTTTCGTGTCAATATGGTCGTTATAAAAAAATACCCATTAAAAGTTATAACTATGAGTAACGAAAATTACAAATATTTGTTGCATGTCTTGTTACTTGTTTTGCACGCGGAGATCTTTTTCCAACAATATGTATTAAAAAGAGAATTCCACTTGTAATAAAAGTTACAAGCTTTTGTGAATCTGGCCCCTGTTCTTATTATCAGGGGAGTGCTTTGGTCTGCTGGGCGTGAACGGCGCGGGCAAGTCATCGACGTTCAAGATGCTGACCGGCGAGACCTGCCCCACGCGCGGAGACATCTTCGCCAACGGATACCACTTGTCCAACAGAACCTCTGTACGTATACCGCATGATAATGAGAGTGCGTCGGGCAGCTGAGCGTGAAGCGGCCGGGAAGTAGTCTACGTCAAGATGCTGACGTGTGAGAATTGTTCTACGGGCGGAGACATCTTCGCCAACGGATACCACTTGTCCAACAGAACCTCTGTACGTATACCGCATGATAAGGAGAGTGCGTCGGGCAGCTGAGCGTGAAGCGGCCGGGAAGTAGTCTACGTCAAGATGGTGACGTATGAGAATTGTTCTACGGGCGGAGACATCTTCGCCAACGGACACCACTTGTCCAACAGGACCTCTGTTCGTATACCTCATGATAACCTGTGACCACCATCCGGCTGTATCAGTTCGATGGTGCTATGATATTGTATTGTCACCAAACTAAACTTAAGTATTGCCTTTTAGCTCAATCGGTAACCGGGAAGTGGGTCAAATTTTACTTGCAAGACTTGCACCGAACATACATTATACGTACTCGTACATTGCAAGCAAAATAAAAGCTTGTAAGAAGACACATGCTCTTTATTCAGGTTTAATAATATTTACTATATTTTATATGATAACAATTCTTTCTGTGTTTTTAATGTGGGAAAATTAACACTTATCAATTGTGATATAGATACAAATAAGGTTAAAACCTTAGACCCGTGAAGAGTAGCAGCCCTTTGCAGAGTGCAGGCATTTATAAGCTGGACTGCGAGTGTGGTCTTTCATACATTGGTCAAACAAAACGCAGTGTATCAACCCGGGTGAAGGAGCACATAGCAGGTGTCAAGCACCGTCGGTGTAATAGGTCTGCAGTCTGTGAACATGTCATTGACAAACCAAACCACTTAATTAAGTTTGATAAACCTTCTATCCTTGCCAAAGAAAAAAGATATTTTCCCACAACGCTACGCGAGGCTATTGAGATAAAAAAGCATCCTAATTTCAATAGAGAAGATGACTTGTCACTACCACCAGCTTGGGATCCTGTAATACATCTCATCAAGGAACAAGCGAGACACAGGGCTGCAAAACCTTAATTTCCGAACGGTGTACAATATCTTATCTGTTTAAAAAGTAGTTTAATAGTCTCTGTCTTTTAATATATTATAATTAGTAATACCAGATTCGATACCTGGTGTCACCTCGTGTGAGAGCTAACGTGTTTTTCTAGACTTTGACCTTTGTATCTATATCACAATATTTACTATATTTACAATCATTTCCAACAAGACAGGCCTATTAA
Organism: Hedya salicella; assembly: GCA_905404275.2. Classification (NCBI taxonomy): domain Eukaryota; kingdom Metazoa; phylum Arthropoda; class Insecta; order Lepidoptera; family Tortricidae; genus Hedya; species Hedya salicella. Next base: position 19,607,196 of record FR990112.1, read on the forward strand.
TAGGTTTAAATGCGTTGATATCCGTGACTTGGAAATTAAAGGGGATATTTTTGCCGACAGTACATGCAGACGTTCGGCTACTGCCCGCAGTTTTTTGGGCTCGACGACTTCTTAACCGGACGGCAGAATTTGGCGCTGCTGCTGACGCTGCGTGGTCTCCAGGGCGCCGACGTTACCACCGTTGCGGACTCCTGGATCGAGGAAGTCGGTAAGTCCTCATCAGAAGGCAGCTCTACAGTATACTTCATCGTTCATCGTGCAAGAATTTTCACCGAATGATGAGACGGTACTGCGTATCCAGGCAGGGTAAGAAGGTTCTAGATCTTCGGGCTCGATGACTTGCTGACCGGGCGGCAGAACTTGCTGCTCGTGCTGACGCTGCGCGATTTTCAGGGTGCTGACGTCACTACCGTCACTGACTTCTGGATTGAAAAAGGCGGTAAATCCAAGCTAGCTCTTTTCAGTATGTATTTCATCGTTCATCGAACCGAATGATAAGACGGTAAGAAGGTTTTAGATCTTGGGACTCGACGACTTCCTGACGGGGCGGCAGAAATTTGAGCTGGAGCTGACGCTTCACGGCGACGACGTTACCACAATTGCTGCTTTTAGATCGAGGAAGTCGGTAAGTCCAAATCAGAATATACTACGTCGTTCATCGTCGAAGAATTTTCACCGAATGACAAGTCGGTACTGCGTGTCAAGGCGGGGTAAGTAGGTTCTACATCTTCGGAGTCGACGACTTCCTGACCGGGTGGCAGAGCTTGTTGCTGGTACTGACGCTGCGTGGTCATCAGGGCGCTGATGTTACCATCGCCGCTGACTCCTGGATCGAGGAACTCTATAAGTCCAAATCAGAATGCCAGCTCTTTGTTTAGTTTATTAAAGCCCGCTAACAAGCCAGCGCGTACGATCGAGTTAACAGACAGTGTCTCTATGTCTGACACGGTCTGCGTACAGCACTGTACGCGAATTTCATGTAGTTTTGATAGATGAAAGCAAGAATTTTAGATTTGATGAAAATTGTTTATTAGTAGATAATTATGCTTGATCGATGACTATTTTAGTAGGGCAATCCCGGCTTTTGGGTTGGTATGACAGTACCGCCACTAAAGCTCAGTGATGTAAACTCGAAAGACTCATATTGAACAATAGACGAAAATAGTTATGATAAATAAATAACTAAATAACATTAACATAGTGGAACTGGTGAACATAAACCGAACTAGTTCCATGGTAAGCTCAATAACCCTTGTCTTATGAGTACTAGAAAACGATATACAATGAGCAGCAATATTGCATGTATAGAATTCAACCATAATTTTGCAGAACTAGGATCTAAATCAATCCATGCAATTTGGCTGCCCACAGAATATGGGAAATATGCAAGAGTCAGAATCAAATATTTATGCTAATGCCACGAACCGTAAGCTTTGCTGGCAGCATCACTGTATAAAAGGGTCGTGTAAATTATGACGATTTGTATGTTCTTATTTATAGGTCTGTCGCGGCACGCCGACAAGCCGGTGTCGTCGTACAGCGGCGGCTGCGCCCGTCGCCTCGCGGCGGCCGCGGCGCTGTGCCAGGCGGCGAAGACCGCGCTGCTGGACGAGCCCACCGCGGGCGTCGACCCCACGGCCCGCCGCCGCATGCACCAGGCCCTGCTGCGGGCCAAGAAGACGCACTCGCTCATCATCGCCTCGCACAGGTACTGACTGAGCCCACCGCGGGCGTCGACCCCACGGCCCGCCGCCGCATGCACCAGGCCCTGCTGCGGGCCAAGAAGACGCACTCGCTCATCATCGCCTCGCACAGGTACTGACTGAGCCCACCGCGGGCGTCGACCCCACGGCCCGCCGCCGCATGCACCAGGCCCTGCTGCGGGCCAAGAAGACGCACTCGCTCATCATCGCCTCGCACAGGTACTGACTGAGCCCACCGCGGGCGTCGACCCCACGGCCCGCCGCCGCATGCACCAGGCCCTGCTGCGGGCCAAGAAGACGCACTCGCTCATCATCGCCTCGCACAGGTACTGACTGAGCCCACCGCGGGCGTCGACCCCACGGCCCGCCGCCGCATGCACCAGGCCCTGCTGCGGGCCAAGAAGACGCACTCGCTCATCATCGCCTCGCACAGGTACTGACTGAGCCCACCGCGGGCGTCGACCCCACGGCCCGCCGCCGCATGCACCAGGCCCTGCTGCGGGCCAAGAAGACGCACTCGCTCATCATCGCCTCGCACAGGTACTGACTGAGCCCACCGCGGGCGTCGACCCCACGGCCCGCCGCCGCATGCACCAGGCCCTGCTGCGGGCCAAGAAGACGCACTCGCTCATCATCGCCTCGCACAGGTACTGACTGAGCCCACCGCGGGCGTCGACCCCACGGCCCGCCGCCGCATGCACCAGGCCCTGCTGCGGGCCAAGAAGACGCACTCGCTCATCATCGCCTCGCACAGGTACTGACTGAGCCCACCGCGGGCGTCGACCCCACGGCCCGCCGCCGCATGCACCAGGCCCTGCTGCGGGCCAAGAAGACGCACTCGCTCATCATCGCCTCGCACAGGTACTGACTGAGCCCACCGCGGGCGTCGACCCCACGGCCCGCCGCCGCATGCACCAGGCCCTGCTGCGGGCCAAGAAGACGCACTCGCTCATCATCGCCTCGCACAGGTACTGACTGAGCCCACCGCGGGCGTCGACCCCACGGCCCGCCGCCGCATGCACCAGGCCCTGCTGCGGGCCAAGAAGACGCACTCGCTCATCATCGCCTCGCACAGGTACTGACTGAGCCCACCGCGGGCGTCGACCCCACGGCCCGCCGCCGCATGCACCAGGCCCTGCTGCGGGCCAAGAAGACGCACTCGCTCATCATCGCCTCGCACAGGTACTGACTGAGCCCACCGCGGGCGTCGACCCCACGGCCCGCCGCCGCATGCACCAGGCCCTGCTGCGGGCCAAGAAGACGCACTCGCTCATCATCGCCTCGCACAGGTACTGACTGAGCCCACCGCGGGCGTCGACCCCACGGCCCGCCGCCGCATGCACCAGGCCCTGCTGCGGGCCAAGAAGACGCACTCGCTCATCATCGCCTCGCACAGGTACTGACTGAGCCCACCGCGGGCGTCGACCCCACGGCCCGCCGCCGCATGCACCAGGCCCTGCTGCGGGCCAAGAAGACGCACTCGCTCATCATCGCCTCGCACAGGTACTGACTGAGCCCACCGCGGGCGTCGACCCCACGGCCCGCCGCCGCATGCACCAGGCCCTGCTGCGGGCCAAGAAGACGCACTCGCTCATCATCGCCTCGCACAGGTACTGACTGAGCCCACCGCGGGCGTCGACCCCACGGCCCGCCGCCGCATGCACCAGGCCCTGCTGCGGGCCAAGAAGACGCACTCGCTCATCATCGCCTCGCACAGGTACTGACTGAGCCCACCGCGGGCGTCGACCCCACGGCCCGCCGCCGCATGCACCAGGCCCTGCTGCGGGCCAAGAAGACGCACTCGCTCATCATCGCCTCGCACAGGTACTGACTGAGCCCACCGCGGGCGTCGACCCCACGGCCCGCCGCCGCATGCACCAGGCCCTGCTGCGGGCCAAGAAGACGCACTCGCTCATCATCGCCTCGCACAGGTACTGACTGAGCCCACCGCGGGCGTCGACCCCACGGCCCGCCGCCGCATGCACCAGGCCCTGCTGCGGGCCAAGAAGACGCACTCGCTCATCATCGCCTCGCACAGGTACTGACTGAGCCCACCGCGGGCGTCGACCCCACGGCCCGCCGCCGCATGCACCAGGCCCTGCTGCGGGCCAAGAAGACGCACTCGCTCATCATCGCCTCGCACAGGTACTGACTGAGCCCACCGCGGGCGTCGACCCCACGGCCCGCCGCCGCATGCACCAGGCCCTGCTGCGGGCCAAGAAGACGCACTCGCTCATCATCGCCTCGCACAGGTACTGACTGAGCCCACCGCGGGCGTCGACCCCACGGCCCGCCGCCGCATGCACCAGGCCCTGCTGCGGGCCAAGAAGACGCACTCGCTCATCATCGCCTCGCACAGGTACTGACTGAGCCCACCGCGGGCGTCGACCCCACGGCCCGCCGCCGCATGCACCAGGCCCTGCTGCGGGCCAAGAAGACGCACTCGCTCATCATCGCCTCGCACAGGTACTGACTGAGCCCACCGCGGGCGTCGACCCCACGGCCCGCCGCCGCATGCACCAGGCCCTGCTGCGGGCCAAGAAGACGCACTCGCTCATCATCGCCTCGCACAGGTACTGACTGAGCCCACCGCGGGCGTCGACCCCACGGCCCGCCGCCGCATGCACCAGGCCCTGCTGCGGGCCAAGAAGACGCACTCGCTCATCATCGCCTCGCACAGGTACTGACTGAGCCCACCGCGGGCGTCGACCCCACGGCCCGCCGCCGCATGCACCAGGCCCTGCTGCGGGCCAAGAAGACGCACTCGCTCATCATCGCCTCGCACAGGTACTGACTGAGCCCACCGCGGGCGTCGACCCCACGGCCCGCCGCCGCATGCACCAGGCCCTGCTGCGGGCCAAGAAGACGCACTCGCTCATCATCGCCTCGCACAGGTACTGACTGAGCCCACCGCGGGCGTCGACCCCACGGCCCGCCGCCGCATGCACCAGGCCCTGCTGCGGGCCAAGAAGACGCACTCGCTCATCATCGCCTCGCACAGGTACTGACTGAGCCCACCGCGGGCGTCGACCCCACGGCCCGCCGCCGCATGCACCAGGCCCTGCTGCGGGCCAAGAAGACGCACTCGCTCATCATCGCCTCGCACAGGTACTGACTGAGCCCACCGCGGGCGTCGACCCCACGGCCCGCCGCCGCATGCACCAGGCCCTGCTGCGGGCCAAGAAGACGCACTCGCTCATCATCGCCTCGCACAGGTACTGACTGAGCCCACCGCGGGCGTCGACCCCACGGCCCGCCGCCGCATGCACCAGGCCCTGCTGCGGGCCAAGAAGACGCACTCGCTCATCATCGCCTCGCACAGGTACTGACTGAGCCCACCGCGGGCGTCGACCCCACGGCCCGCCGCCGCATGCACCAGGCCCTGCTGCGGGCCAAGAAGACGCACTCGCTCATCATCGCCTCGCACAGGTACTGACTGAGCCCACCGCGGGCGTCGACCCCACGGCCCGCCGCCGCATGCACCAGGCCCTGCTGCGGGCCAAGAAGACGCACTCGCTCATCATCGCCTCGCACAGGTACTGACTGAGCCCACCGCGGGCGTCGACCCCACGGCCCGCCGCCGCATGCACCAGGCCCTGCTGCGGGCCAAGAAGACGCACTCGCTCATCATCGCCTCGCACAGGTACTGACTGAGCCCACCGCGGGCGTCGACCCCACGGCCCGCCGCCGCATGCACCAGGCCCTGCTGCGGGCCAAGAAGACGCACTCGCTCATCATCGCCTCGCACAGGTACTGACTGAGCCCACCGCGGGCGTCGACCCCACGGCCCGCCGCCGCATGCACCAGGCCCTGCTGCGGGCCAAGAAGACGCACTCGCTCATCATCGCCTCGCACAGGTACTGACTGAGCCCACCGCGGGCGTCGACCCCACGGCCCGCCGCCGCATGCACCAGGCCCTGCTGCGGGCCAAGAAGACGCACTCGCTCATCATCGCCTCGCACAGGTACTGACTGAGCCCACCGCGGGCGTCGACCCCACGGCCCGCCGCCGCATGCACCAGGCCCTGCTGCGGGCCAAGAAGACGCACTCGCTCATCATCGCCTCGCACAGGTACTGACTGAGCCCACCGCGGGCGTCGACCCCACGGCCCGCCGCCGCATGCACCAGGCCCTGCTGCGGGCCAAGAAGACGCACTCGCTCATCATCGCCTCGCACAGGTACTGACTGAGCCCACCGCGGGCGTCGACCCCACGGCCCGCCGCCGCATGCACCAGGCCCTGCTGCGGGCCAAGAAGACGCACTCGCTCATCATCGCCTCGCACAGGTACTGACTGAGCCCACCGCGGGCGTCGACCCCACGGCCCGCCGCCGCATGCACCAGGCCCTGCTGCGGGCCAAGAAGACGCACTCGCTCATCATCGCCTCGCACAGGTACTGACTGAGCCCACCGCGGGCGTCGACCCCACGGCCCGCCGCCGCATGCACCAGGCCCTGCTGCGGGCCAAGAAGACGCACTCGCTCATCATCGCCTCGCACAGGTACTGACTGAGCCCACCGCGGGCGTCGACCCCACGGCCCGCCGCCGCATGCACCAGGCCCTGCTGCGGGCCAAGAAGACGCACTCGCTCATCATCGCCTCGCCTCGCACGCCTACTCATGGTTCCATTTAATATTGATCTCGACACGCAATTAAATTTTGGAGTATATCACAAGAATAACAACTTATGTCACACAAGTGACGGCTTTGGCAGCCACTATCTCAATATGTATACTCGTACAGCCATACAAAACATTACCGTATTGGTAATTTTAGGAAATACTAGCTTCTGCCCCGACTTCGTCCGCCTTAAATTCGTTTATCGCGGATAAAGGTATTTTTCCGGGATAAAAAGTAGCCTATGTCCTTCCCCGGGACTCAAACTATCTCCATACCAAATTTCATCCAAATCGGATCAGCGGTTTAAGCGTGAAGAGGTAATAGACAGACAGACAGACATACTTTCGCATTTATAATATTAGTATGGATTGTCATACTAGAACACGACTCCCTAGCATTGTTAGAAGTATCAAAATAATAGTGTCTTGTACCTATTCTTTGGAATTCCTCTATTTGCCATCTTTACTCCCTTATAATATGAATTATTACGATTATTTTTGGCTATATTATACATTCGGCTTGTGAATATTTAAAATAGATTATGTTAGTCCTATTTTGCCTGAAACAGAGAATCCTAGTTCAGGCTTATAAGTACTTGTATCTACCCTAAATTGTTTGTTTTTAGCCTATAGTAACAACTATAATCATCATTGTAAAATAGGTTTTTTCAATAAATGTTATTATGAATTATTCCCTTAGCCTGGATGAGATCGAGGCGCTGTGCCACCGCATCGCGATCATGTCGGGCGGCGAGCTGTGCGCGCTCGGCTCGGCGTCGGCGCTGAAGGCGCAGCACGCCGCCGGCTACTCCGTCGTGTTCAAACTGAGCTCCGCGCAGGATGGTGAGTCTTGACGGCTATACTAAACCACTAGCGCTGCCAGATGGCATACAGACGCATTCCTCTCTGCCGAGGACCATTAAAACATGAGGAGAGTCAAACACCATACAAAAAACCGTTCCCCCATATTGACATCGCCATCTATGTGTATAAGAATAGGCATTATGACGTGGTATGAAAATCAAAATTCTAATTAGTCCGACAGTTAGTTAATAAAAAAATATTGGACACGTATTTTTTGCTTTTTCGGAATAATAAAAAAATACTCAGATAAATCGCATTAATATTTAGGAGGGGAGGGGGGGGCTCGTGTCGTATAGTTTGTACCTAGGAGTGACGTCATGCAACATTTTGACTCAATGTACGCCTTTATTTTTTGATTATGTAAATAAAATAAAATACGTCGCCATTTTTTATTATTCATCCACACAACGGATTAATTATTAAAAATATTATTTTTATTATATATATTCCTATTATTATTATTTTTCAACTGCAAGCGTGTCATGGTATTGAAATGTTACGATTTCTTTATTATTACTATGTTTACGAACAAATTGTTTAGTTTTAAAGCGCCATCTTGTTTTTACCTTGATATCCCCTTGCAGTCGACGCACAATCCAAAGTATGACGATTGACGACGCTTGCTCTCCTGTCAAAGTATATGAAAAATTTCAGATCGCGTGCGGTTTTTCCTTTATGTGTGATTTTCTTATTGTGTGCGTTTGTAGAAATAAGAATATTTCGTCACTTTGTTTACCTCGCTTACCGTTAAAAGTGCATGATGAAACTTGTTCAGTAATGATATAGTTTATTATCTCTAGTGGTTAAATGCTCTAAGCCTTTTTGTAATTCGTCGCTTACCAACAGGGGAGATTGAAGTTAAATGCTTGCCTATTTAACATAAAAAAAAATTAAATGCTAGCCAGAAAATAATCATATTTCACTAAAACGATATAGCCAAATACAGGTAAGTACAGAATGGTCACTCCTGCTGCTAAGATACACATCTTTAAAAAAAGTGTTTCTGCAAGAGCACCCACAAAATTAGTCTCATTATCAGTACATATCGGGTGATATGTTAAAACACTGTATTGGGTTTAGCCAGCTAGAGCTAGAAGGTGCCCGCAAATTCGTTCGCGGAGGGGAAAACAATTAAAAAAATACTTTGAATTCAGTGACTTTCTAATAGCGCGCTTCTTTTTATGAAAATATCTACAATTTATGTTATAATAGTGTAGATGTTATAGATGTTTCACGGTAGTAACATATGAATTTGATTGCCAGTTCCGGATGGCGCAAGCAAGCTGGACGAGTTCAAAGGAGAACTGCATCGGCAGTTTGAATGCACCCTGAAGGACCAACACCAGGTCAGTCGTGTGTGATGGCGGTGCGAGCTTTCTGATATCTCATCACCAGCTGGCGCCACTGTGACATGAAGTTTATTTGACAAGAAATTGTAAAATCTACTTATTCGAAGATCTAAATACGTTTGGTATACAGGTACTTTAGGTTAAAACAATCATTTTGAGCTGCAGTTCTATAAATATTCGCGGGAGGGGGATAGTTATGACGTCATCAATTTTTGTATGGGAATTGAATTTTATTTTCAAATACCTATCGTGTGAGGTCTCAAATGAAAGAACTTCATAGCAGGTTCTAAAAATATAATATCACTACCTTTCTGCCACTGGTTTTATAAAAACCCAAGAAATGTTTTTGTCTTAGTGTATCGTTTTACGGTTTTATATAATACTAGAAGGCGCCCGCAACTTCGTTCGCGGAGGAGAAAAAGTCATAACCCTTCATTTTTTTCTTCAGCGTAGTCGGGTAAAAAGTATCCTATAACCATCGGGAGATACGCAGCTACCCGTGTACCAAAAATAGTTGAAATCCGTTTAGCCGATTTTGCGTGATGAAGCCACATCGACACATACAAACATACGTAAAATAAAAATAAAAAAATGTCGTTTTAGTGACCTCCAAATAATCCATAACAATCATTTTTTTGAAAATATCTTCATTGTACAGACATTTAATTTTTACAAGTTTATAATAGTATAGATGTCCACTATCTCATGCTTGCCCTTGCCGAGATTCGAACCAAGAACCTTCAGCTTCGCAGGCAACGTTACTCCCACTGTATCCCTATCTTTCGTTTCAGACGATGCTGAACTATCACATAAAAGACACTCATCGCTACAGCGAGTTGTTCGACATTATCGAGCGGCTGAAGTCGCAGCACCCTGGGCTGCTGGACGACTACACCGTCACCGAGACCACGCTCGAGGAGGTCTTCCTCGCCTTCGCCCGCGAGGCTAGGGAGTCCAGGCCAGACGTTTAAACTGTATTTACAAAGTCCTCTTAATCACACTATCCATAGTAACGTAATATTTAAAATAACTCGCCCGTAAGGGCCTTTTCCTTTCACATCTATATGCATTTAAATTGGTGAGCAGAGATGCGCATACCTACTTATAGTTTTGCATGAGGCACCTACAAAATTAATGCCATTATTAAAAGGTCTTCCTCACCTTCGCCTGGGCGGCCAGGGAGCAGAGGTCAAAAGTTTAAACTTTACCAAGAAATAGGCTTTAAAAATGGTTCTGATACACATTGTCCATATATCATTTGATTAAAAAACCCTCTCACCTTCCACATGTGTGGTGAGCGGAGTTTAACCTTAATTGTGCATGAAGCACCCATAAAATTGGAGCATTATCAGACTACATTCCTTGGGTAGTATTAAAGCGCTAAGCCAACTTTCTATAAATCTTATAAATGAATGAAGTTGATAAATGGTGCTGGAACATCATATTAACCATACTATCAATTATAAGATTTGACACTATCCCGCGTACACCTTTTACATCTACGTGTATTTAATATGGCGAGCGGAGTATTATCCTTAGATGGACATGTAGCACCTACAAAATTGGTGCCATTATCAGACTACATTTCCTGGCTGGCTAAAGTCGTCGCACTCATATACATCGCGCATAGTAGGCAAACTATTTACTGTCTATAGAAACATTGAAAAAAGCCTACCTGAGACTGTTATTTAAGATTGGTAAGACTCTAAAAAGTAAAGAAACCTCTTAGCGCTTTCGTCAATAACTTGTCAAGAACTTGCTGGACGAGTTCAAAGGATATGACATTTTAATGGCTTGACACTGAATGTATCTTCGGTGATAGAACATCAGCTGTGCCGTGTGCGATGGCGTCATTAGAATTAGTATTATAAATTATAATCATTTCATTATGTCTTCATTTCCAACATTCCCCTTTACTAGATTCATAACCAAATACTGAATGTGCAATGTTCCTATTTAATGTATTAAATAGCACTGCAGTGATTTTGGGTTTGACATGAAATTTATACAGAGTCAAATTCAGAATATCCAAGCTACGTTTATTTAATTACGAGTTTAATGATTTAAGCGCAAAAACAAACGTCTTGTAATATTATGGGTATTTTCATTTAAATATGTATCTTTTACGAGAGGTTAGTGGTTGTCACGAAACTGACGATTATGTCAAATAGCATATATTTCGTTACAAAACTGACAAGCTAGACGCCATTTAAATATAGTTTAAGTTTCGTCTAAGCGTACAATTTTAAATAAAAATGTCCTTCTAGGCGTGTAAAGACTTAATTTGAAATCATCCTTATTTGTCATGTCACATCTTACTCATGGCTTCCGTCTCTCTACCGCATTGTACTGCATAGAAGGAGATATAAAATATTTACATTACATTAGCGGTTACTCGCATCGTAAAAACCGAGTACATGTTTTGACTGCTTTTACGACATGAGTATCACAGTAGTTTTCTAGTTAAGATGGATAATAGTTTGAGAATTAAGTAATACATACAAACGATTGTAGACTAAATGAAAGCTAAGACACAAGGAGCTTTTAAATATGTATTATGACATTTAGGACTTACTAGTTTGATAAATGGGCTTTGTAAAATGGTTGTCAAAGTACTAGAAACAGGTATTCTATATCCTCAATATATATATAAACGTACGTTTGCTATTAATAATGTGGCCTTGTTATCCGACCTTCGATTTTTGGAACGAATGCATTTTACAATAACCAATAACGTACAAATACTGAACTTGTGATCTGTTTCACATATATGAAATATAGAGTTTTGATATCGTCCAAGGGGTTCCAAATTTACCTTAGGTTCTCTTCGTCCGCATTCCTATTTTTTCAATTTTCTAGCTCGTCAACATTCCCAATGGGGAAGTGTCCTATCTTGTCGACATTCCTAAATCGTCCACTTCCTATCTTGTCAACATTCTCAAATGGTCCACTTCCTATATCGTCCATTTTCCCAACTTGTCCACATTGTGACAACCCAAGTGTAACGTTTCGCGACGCCCCCGGGACGGTTTTACGACGTTCCGAGGAACGTACAATCCTGGAACCCCTAATACAGCGTATGGCAGCTACAACTTGATAAGCAATTGGACCATTCCAAACCCCCATTATTTATAATAAGGCTTTTTCATATAACTAAACGCTTACCTAATTTCAGAGTCCGGAATTCTCGTAACATTCATCTGTGATTAGTGAGTTCTCAATTGTCGACCTTAAATGTACGTACCGGTAATCAAACTTCAATTGTCGTTTTGATATAAGTGCGGAAAGTATGTCAATTTGTACGAGTCCTGAGGCGTCTTGACACAAGCCGACAGGTGAATAGCAAAGACTCGGGACGAGTGAAAACGACACTTCCGCACATGTATCAAACCACGTTTTTTATAGTGTGAATACCGCTGTACCGCGCCTTAGGTAAATGAGCGGCGTGAAGGGGGGGGGGGGGGGGTCAGCAGCAACGAATCAGAGGCTGCTCTGCCCCCCGTCGCGCCGCTCGCATACCTAAGGCGCGGTATAGCGGGTCACACTATAACCCATTCACGACCGCGGATTTCGCTACATACGGTTTCTCCCATGTACGACGCATGTGTTACGAGCGTATCGCTACGAATATGTCGGTTGCGAAAGTGTTAATACAGTTGCGATAAAATGACAACTAAACAAAACAGTAATCTAATAGAAAAAACTTTAGTTTTCATTCATAAACTTGATCAGTGCGCGGGCGGCGGGCGGCCCGGGCCACTCGCCGCCTCGCACCAGCCGTATGAAAAAAGTAAAAAGCACTAGTGCGAAAAATCCAACTTTGCTCACGATATACACCTACAAAAAGTGCCACTTTTTGAGCAACTGTATTATATAATAGATTATTCGTTATGTCATATCGTGTCTTGTAGGCATGTAGCTGGCAATTAATCTGATAATATGACCTGTCGTTAGTAGGTTAATAGACGTTCTGTCTCAATGTCAAACATTAGCCATTTTTGTTGCAATTTCCTTCGACTAATTATTGTAAATGCCTCGAAATAAGAAACGTATTGACTATTTAACGATAACACTGCCTGATGTAACCTCTACTTTTAATCTTGTTTTAAGTGTTATGTTATATTTTATCAATATATTGTGTATATTGGAAGTGGCTAAGTAAGAACACATGAATGACAGATGAAAGTGCTACAAGAATTTCGAGCTCTGTTAATTATTTTTCCTACCATTTTCATCCGCTTTGTATTGTAAAATGTAGTTTAACAAGCGTTCGGTGTAAGTGCCTGCCTATGGTGTGGAGATATAATCTCGCTAGTTCGTAAATATATGTACTATATTATAATTGTATTCATAAAAAGATCACAATATAATACTTTTGTTTATAGTTCAGACATAGTTAGACACAGATAGAGTTGACAGTCCTCTTGTTTTAATGGTCCTTGGTGTCCACAAAGGTGATGCGGAACAACGATCTAGCAAGGGTGAAGCCCAAAAAGTTGGGCCATCGTTAGCCGTAGTAAACCAAAGAAACGGACGAAACTGAAATGTTCCGTTGTGCTACGAAAATATTCAATGCAGTTGTATAGTTCATTGTTCGTCGCACAACGAAACTTTGATAGAAGATTTAATTACATGAGTTAACGTGTTCAGCTTTTTAAACTCAATCCATTATACACTTTACTGCTGTTGTCCTGAGGTTTGTTAAAGATTCAGGTTTTTTTCAAAGTAGTGGTGATACGCGTTTTCGTGTCCCTAGTAGTATAGGTACCGCATAAGAGTTGACGTGAATGATTACGCACACAGCTGCATAGGCTATTAATAGCAAAAAAGTAAAGAATGAATGAATTAGTGAATAGGATTTATGTATACGACTGATTGCATTTGTTTTCGGAAAGTAGGCAATACAAATATATTACCTACTAGATGGTGCTTGCAACTTCGTCAGCGCAGGAGAAAAAACATAAATTTTGTTTTTTCTTCAGCGAAGTCGAATAAAAAGTATCATATAGCCCCTGTAAATGCCCAGCCCGTGTACCAAAAATAGTCGAAATCCATATCACCTTTTGCATCATCACTCCCGGACTTTACTGCCCCAACGGCCATCCCTTCTCCGGGCTACATGGCCCGCCCATTGCCACTTCAACGACGCAATCCTGTGAGCAATGTCGGTTACTTTGGTATTTCAGCGGATAACCTCATTTCTGATTCTATCACGAAGAGAAACCCCCAGCATAGACCTTCCCATTGCACGTTGCGTGGCTCTGAGCCGCCGTATAAAGGCCAAGCCACACCGGATGCGTGTGCGTGGCGTGCACGTACTCGTGCGCGTGGCGTGCGCGTTGTAAAGTACGAATGCCCATAAAAGATGACATTTCATACGATACAACGCGCACGCCACGCGCACGTGCATGTGCTGCGCACGCATCCGGTGTGTATCGGCCTTAAGTCGGCCTTATGAAGCTGTGTGCGTGACCTCAACTATGGTACCTATACGTCTATGCTAGCTTTCTCACTCAATCTATTAGTTATCTCTATATGCATCTCTATTTATCGCATAAGATAAGAATAATTGGTTGAAGAGTATTATCGATGTATTTAAGTATATAAGGTTAGGTTTCCAACAGAGTTTATACAATCGACGCACGAAAATGTTGAATATGCGTAGAAACTTCTCATTTTGAAATGTAGGTATTAATTTTATTTAGTTATTGTGTGTTTTCTTTGAAGTTTATTCTTTTGATGGGCGATCGAGCTCAACATTTTCGCAGCCGTACTGTATATCCAAATATAGTGGGCTAGAACGTTATATGCGAAACAGTATTTTAATATTTGGTATAATTTATCAGTCAATTTAGAAGTCTCAAGCAAGCTGGACTTTTTTAGAGCCGTAGAATAGGATGCTCAAATGTTTTAAAATATATAAACTGGTTGGAATCGGGTTCTAATAGACGCTTCACCGCTAATAATTATATACCATCATTGTACCTATATATTTGGTATTAATATAAAGTTTTTTGATATAAAATGGAATTTAAGGTTTCCATTTTAGCTTAAAAATAGAGAATAAAAGATTAATAATGAATAAGGAATGGGTTTGCTGTCTGTCCCTCCGAATGTACGATACATTCCTATATAATTAGGCAAGCTTGATAGATATACATACATATATATATATAATCTTATTATAAGCTACGAGTAGGTGCCTGAGAAATTGAGTGGCCTACAATATGCACACTGGTGGTATTGAGTCGGGGAGCAAGCCTTGGGACAGAAAACAAACGACCTAGACCCAGTTCAAAAGTCCACGATCTGCCCGTCCCGCTGGGTTGTTCCCACCTGTTACCATCTGTTATTTCCACTGGTAACGCTGGCATTTTTTATCCCTTCTTTACAAGTGCCAAATATATCGCAACACATATTTTATTCTTATAGACACGTGAAGATATATCGCTGACCCCAAAATACAAACAACACGAACACCAATGACATCCAGCGACATTCAGTGGTGACAGATGCGAATTCCTTTCGTGTACCACTTAGTACCACTTGGTAACAGACGGGGGGAAAATCCCAGTTGTTACCAAGTTGGTGGT
This sequence comes from Hedya salicella, assembly GCA_905404275.2. Lineage (NCBI taxonomy): Eukaryota > Metazoa > Arthropoda > Insecta > Lepidoptera > Tortricidae > Hedya > Hedya salicella. The sequence goes on from FR990112.1 coordinate 19,622,322, forward strand.
AACAGGTGGGAATAACCCGCCCCGCCTCGCACGCCACCTGTGGCTTTCACACCGACTGCACTCGCGTGACTATTTGTATTACATGTATTGTCGCAACGGTTAGCGAAAAACGGTTATGAAGTTTAGAAAGAATAGGGAATATGCATGAATTTTATTATCGCTTTTCTTGACACAATATCAAAATACCTTAAAAACTATTTCAAAAAGTGAAATTAGAATTAAAATCGGCCAAGAAATACGCATGATATAGGCATTTTAAACTACTACTTAGCCAGCGATTTGACAGAGAGGTCCGACATGTACCTACTTTTACGCCATAGTACACTCCGGCCATATAAACTCCATATTAAATTCCGTTTTGCTAGAAAGAATTGAAATGTTTGATGGCTTATATCTTGGTTATATTTATAGTTATTAGAAAAAATATTTTTTTTTCTACGGTTTGCTACATGAATGAGCTTTTAATAAAGCAAAAATAGAAATTCATGCATATTCCTTATTAATGAAGTCTCAAACCTCGGCATTCGTCACTGTTACTTTCGTTTTTTGTTCATTTTAAGGACAAGAGTGCAGAAACAAGGCGCTGGCCCAATATTACAGGGTTCTATGTTACATTTTGAGGGCAGTTAAAATTAGACTATATGTCACTATGACAATGTTCAAACTTCAATTCTTTTAAAAGTGAAACATAAAACCCTGTAATATTGGGCCAGCAAAGTGTTGTTTGAGTTGTGTCACTCTGCATTGGAGCTCTCAATGTCATATATTTTTCTCATACTTTTAAGAGTCCGAAGTTCGAATTTAGTATCTTGTTAGTTTCGTAGTCGAAAAATATTTGAATGAGTAAGACAGCCCCCTATGTTTGATTGTTTTGCTCTCTTTCCCACGCTTGAAGTCGGGTTGAATCGATTCCACCCGCCTCCGCAGTCCTTGTGCCTTGCGCACTGTGTCCCAACCCAACACTAAGCGGCCGCGGATAGCATTCTCGTTTGTAGGTTTCCCTCCCCCTGTTGAATTCGATTACTGGCCAAGAGTTCTAGACAGACCGTGGCGTGCACAGGAAAATAGGCCAATTTAGGCTGTTTTTGTGCCTATATGGAACCATGGTCGTTCAGGGCTTCAGGGTAGGCAGTTTCTCTGTGCCTGTATGGAGCCATGGTCATTCAGGGTAGGCAGTGTCTTTGTGCCTATATGGACCGGACGCCGCTGAGACCTACCCAGTCCAAAGTCAAGTTCTAAAATAGAGTAAGACAGCATGATACGAAATCCTAAATTCGAAAACGGCTTACCTTTGAGTAGGTATTGGATAGAAACTACCGAACTACCTCAGCAAGGCAATGAGAGGTGTTCCAAATTATATCGATTCGCAAATCGGACAATAATGTATAATCTGTATTTAATCAATATGAACGTACTAAGGGCTTAACAAACCGACTGCATTTCGATTGCAATTTGTAAGAAAACAGTTGTGACTCTCCGCGTCATGGATCCGCGTCATAAGCATCACCCTCCTTTCTCGAAGCTGTATTGGAAGCAAAGAGACAGACTATATTTTTTACTACTAAAGTGGCAAACAAGCGTACAGTGTGCCTGATACTAAGCAGTCACTGAAGCTTATGAACGCTAGCAACGCGTACATGCGTATTGCCGCCCCTTTAAAAGCCTATTCGCTCCCCTCTTGAAGAACCTCATTACTGTAGCCTCCAGGGAAAACCGCGGTATAGAGGTCAATCCACATTCGGAGTTTGCGCGGTAGGAAATTCCTTTGTCGGGTAACACAGTTGTGCTGCCCACGGGCGTTCAGTTTCCATACCAGTTGAACTTGCAATGCGGTCCGTGTGTCTCAACCCTAAGGGCGTCCGTTGCGTTGAGCAATGCGTTTCCTGTACATTCGCTTGCGGCGCGCGATCCGCCAGACAGCGCTGCTCTATGAATATACTGGAAAAGGCACCCGGCGCGGGCGCAGCGGACGCTCTAAGTAGCGCTTAAGGGCCCGACCACGATAACACGCGACCAGCGGTGCGGCAAGTAAATTCCTAATACATTGCGTGTGATTATATCTAACTGCTGTGCGGTGAGCGTTGTAACCGCGCTGTAAGGATGGCGCTTAATGGAAACAAGTGATGTGTTTCAATATGATTTATTACTACTCTATAATATAAGGTGCGAGCTAATGTAAGTGACGAGAGATGAGTATGTGTGCGTTAGGTACGCGGCACATCACACCTCCTCTCTTATTGAAAAAAAAAAAACTTAAAATTACTACAAAGTTTTTTTTTTTTATACACATTCTTATATTTAGTGAAAAATAAACACATATAATTAAAAACTGGACACGAAGAATTAATGTACAATGTTTGTTTTTAATAATTATTTTATGATAACAATTTTCTCAAAATAAGTACTATTGCATACAATTGGCGATAAACAAGTGATAAAATTTATTTAATAAGATATTTTTTTTATATTTAACTCCTCTATCATCCTTATTTTGAAACACAGTTACTAATATAGTACTTTTTACAAAGCTATTTTATCAATAAAATTGAATAGAAAATCACAACAATAACTGCAAACAAAAGAAACATGAATGAAAATAAAAAATCATCTATAACCTATGTATTCTTAGAAGGTATACAATAAAACACACCACACATAAACACATACACACAAATTTACGTTACATCAAAAAAATAGATATATAAGTGTTGAAATTTATTCTAGTAAATACACATATTAAAAGCTAAACATATATATATATATATATTAATTTAATCATAAAAAACTTAATATTACCTGTTCACCTTAAATATAACACACATGATAATACCTAGTCTATGAGCTATTCTATTACAAAGTTCTATGAACTTCCTGTAATAAAAAAATAATGTATATTACGGCTATGTCACATCCATGTTTTTCTAGGTCCCTAGTTTTTCATTTGTCCTTGTTCTTAACTTGCAAGTTTTTACAAATTAGTTTTATTTGCTGACGTCATTATTATTAATTATATATTCACTTTTATTCATTATTACAATGTATATTTATTTGTCATTTAATTCATTTGTCATTATATGTATTCTCAATGCATCAATTAAGTATTCTTTCTTATAACATTAATTAACTGTGCAACCCGCATCACTTTGCTAGGCAAGGTACACAACACTCTTTTACATTTCTGGTCGGCCGACCTTGTACATAATCATTTATTTAATAGTTCAGGATACAAGATATTATTTATTACGTGCGCGCACTATTTAACACGTCCTTTCATTAATACTTACCATGTGTCCAAGGACCTTCACGATTGGTTCTCGACCGAATCATGATCAGCTGAGTGGAGACTGATATACCGTGAGCCAAGTGACCCCATCAATGCTGATATTCGCATCATAAGTAAAACTAATAGGATAAATTTGATCGTTGTCTGAGTGTATATCCTGTTGAGCACTTTGTGGTTTAAGTGTGTTAGTGCGAGACAGGGCTTGCTTCAAAAAGAACATGATTTGAATGACGTTTAGTGAATTATTTTCATTGTTTTTTTTTTGTAATAAAAGTGAGTATAATAGTAATTAGTGTCATGTTTTAATACTATGATTAAATTCTGGACCAGGCTTCACAGTTCCTCTGTGTGTCTTTCTTCATCTTTTTGATGAACTCTACCTTCTGGGGTGGCTCCAGTTCGTTGTATTGATCTAGTGTCTGCATGTTCTCTTTGATTCGCTGGATCAATTGAACATGATTAATGGTAAGAATGGAGTGTAGAGTCTTTCCCCTGATAGTTGTTTTAGTTATCTTAGCAATAAGTTTGCCTTCACCTGTGGCAGGTATGAAGCTGGTGTTTCCATTAATGTCAACATTAAGCACTCCTTGATGACAACGATAAGAGTTTCCAGGTGAGAAGTCAACCGTAGGTACCACTACTTGAGGTGCATCTGACAATGAGCTGGTTGTAGGTTTGCTTCTCTGTTCATAATGAGCAGATTTGGGCACAGAAAGTTCTATAACTCTTTTTTCCATTGCCTCCATAAAGGAGGTCATGCTACTCATTGTTGCATTCCATGACACTCCCAGATGGTCTAAAGATGTTGTGTAATGGTTGTACTGCTCAGTAGACGTAGCAACCATAACGTTTAGTTCTGTGGCAAGAGTGGTAATTTCACAGATTGCTTTCTTTGCCTCTTTTGATATCGCGATTTGATATGCGTGTAGGGATGAAACAATAGCACTTTGTAATGCCCAGTATCCGTGTTTGGCAAAATTAATGATCTCTGTTTTTAATGAGATGAAATCCTGTCCTGATCGTTGGACTAGGATATCATACTTGGTAGACATTGTACGGGATTGGTCCCCCATAATGTCTTCCATTTCTCTCAGGAGCATTTTTATGAACCTTCCGTAAATCCTTTATGTCTGAGCCCACCTGTGATCATTTCTGCCTTGTCATTTTCGTATAAGTGGACAACAATAGCTGATTGCATCACGGTGTTAATGTTCTTCCACAGATACCCTATTGCTGGGTAGTAAGGTGTATCTATTATTAGACCGCTTGCATCATAGCTAACAAGGTTCTAATGCTAAAGAAGAAATGAAACCACAAGACTCTAATCTAACTAGGTGTATTTACTCGCGTTCACTGGCTATTGGCTTAGGTTACATACACGCTTTTTTTAACCTTCATAACAGCACAGTGGCAATGAGGACATACACACTTCTCAGGATCGCTTTATGTAAGTTCGCGATGGTGATAAAACTAGACTACTTAAGTTTTGCCTGAAGGGCCAAGTCTGGTAAGAACAAACTCACTCGGGAGGCTTCGCCAATCGCCAAAGGCAGGGTTACCACTGGTCTCCGTACTCGTTCTCCAGGGATACACCGATGAGGTCTGAGGCGCTCCGGCTTACCGAGCAGTCCTTCCTACCAGGCTCCGTCGAGACAAGGCTGGATTCTCGAGCAGTATCAACTTGCCCATGTCCTTACATGATCCACTAAGTAAATATCAAAGAACTCCACCTGGAATTTTTAATAGAAGTTAGGAGCAGTCTGGGACACGGTACCAATCCTACAATGACTGTGGTTCTCACCCGGATTTCGTCTTGAAATCACTGCCCACCCTTGACCACGCCTCGCTTTGTCAGCGTGTGGCAGTTACAGCTCTGAAAACAGTTTATTCTTAATATTCTGATTTACTCCGACGACATGGTTTTCCAGATGTGTGGTGAGTACTCACAGCTATGTCATTCTATCCGAACCAGGCCAAATATCCACTTATCCTTAAGGCATAATATAAAAATGTGTCCCGTTGTTCTTGGAAAAATATGTTGGTTATGCCACGACTTTCTTGTATTCTTTAAAAATACTCTTGAACTTTTACGACGATTTACCTCCTGTCAGCCCGCCGTCACTTCAAGCTCATCCCGGCTGCTGAAGCCGAAGATGGCCCTGGATTTTTATCCTTCTCTTAGTGTTCCTATTCACGTCGTTCACACGGAAGTAATGGAATCCTCTCCGTTGACAGCTGTCAGTTGTCTCTCAAGGGACCGTTCCGTTTCATGTTTCTACCTCTGATTGTAGCAAAGCGCAGCGGCGTTTCAAACGTCGTAATTGCAGTGTGACACTATAAGTAAATCAGTGAGCCAGGACAGCAGCACTATGTTAATTACCTTATCAATCTACTTCACCTTTAACTTCCCCTCAATGCTGATATTCTCATCCTAAGGACCAAAGGAAAGGAAGTAACAAGACGGGGGTGCAGAGGGTTTGATGGATGAAACTATAGGAATTAATATTGAATGATCTCACAATTGTATTCTTTTGGTTATGATATTTTTCAATCAAGTACTTGATGGCTTTGTCATGATTGAATCTCAGTTTCGGAAGCTTCTTGAATAAATTTAAAGAGAGAATTCGCTCACCGCGCCGGTAGTCGCGCATTGTCTTGGCCGAACCGTATCGTTGCTCTCTAGCATATACTGTAGCTAAGAACAACCAAATGTAATATTAACGCGTACCTATTGTAAAATAATGTGTACTCACTTGAGCAGCTTCTGTACACGGTCACAAATTTTCAGTAAGTCGATGCGCCTGAAAAATTCACTATGTGCAGTAAATGGGATTTGTCAATATCCTAACAAATTGTATTTATGGTAAATACCAATTTCGAAAGCCTTACATAGCGCACATAGCTGATTTTACAGGCACATCGACGATCCATCCAAATAGTCAAGTTGAACAGTTTATTTAAAACGGGTTATTCCCACCTGTTAGCAGTGGTAGAAACTGGGATTATTTCCCATATGTTACCAGGTAGTAACTACTGGGAATAAAATTCCCAACTGTTACCACTAAAGTGATTGGTGCCATTGATGTTGGTAGTAACAGATGGGAAAAAATCCCAGCTGTTCACTGGTAACAAGTTGTTGCTAACAGGTGGGAACAACCCTTTAACCCTTCGTATGTTTAGAAACGGATCCGCAGTGCATCTAAACTGTATGTTATGATTATATTTAGGTTCCATTTTATGTGCAAATTTTTGACATCGCATACGGGGGGTTAAAATAAATAGATATAGGCGTACCGTCTGAGACGTCGCTCTTGGTGAGAGAGAGGCGCGTGGCGACAATGGTTTTCGGAGGCGACCAAGACCCCTTTCGACCGATCCCCTTCAAACTCCCTTAGGCTGCAAATCCACCGGAATTGTGCGGGAGAAAAAATCCATCAATAGGAATACTTTATTTACCAATCCTCGCTCAGCGCAATTCTGGTGGATATGGGTTCAGCAGAGCGGAGTTTTGTACATACAAAACAAGTGAGAAATGCGTGCGAGGGATCTTAGCTGCCTCGCACATCTCTGGTGGAAACGCTCACTAGATAGTACTCGCCGCGGATGGTATTCCCGTTTGTGAGTTTGCGCTCCCTCCACTGAATCCGATTACTGGTAAGTGGGCCTAGCCAGATTTACCCAGTTCAAGGTCAGGTTCTAAAAAAAATTCAGCAGGAACCTCTTACTGAGGCCGTCTCAGGTACGGTAGGCCTAGAGATTGATAGTTATTTGGAAATTAATTATTGAATTGATTTATGTGCTCGCTTCGCTATAATCTTAAGTATTTTTATTTATATATTATTATAGGTGGCTATTACAATCTAAGGGTCTTTGCACACGGCGTTTTTTAAACGCGCCGTCGACGCATTTTTCTATCGATACGCACGCGATTTAGTATGCTGCTTTGTGGAATGAAAAACGCGCTGTCGACGTGCGTTTAATAAACGCGGTGTGCGCCCTTAGTTTTCCCAAAGAGTGGGAAGAAATAAGTATAAAATAAGGCCGGTTAGACGTGATAAATAAAAAATTGTTAAAGATATGCTGACCTATATGACAAAAATGTAAAATAAAATAACTTGAATATTAGTTCATATTTGTGTATTTAAATGAAATAATTCGCGGACCACCGTAAAACCCTGTCGCAATGACAAGCCACCGTCATGGGAAGACCGGAATGGGGAAGATGCATTGTTATTTTTTTATTATTCCAATCGATTGGTTTCTTAAGACTAAGAACGGTACTTATATATATGATACATATTGAAAATTTAACATTAGAAACGTTAAAATCGAGTTCAAAGTCAGGCATAACCGCCATACAAATCCAGCAACACGTGTGACGTCACTCAGGTCACAAGCGTATGGAGAAACTAACAATTATATACATTTATGTAAGAAAGAAAAATGTTTTGTGCAACACCAAAGTGAAATAGTTACATGGAACAAATGACATATGAAACAACAAAAATATCAAAAGAAAGTATTTCTAACATTCCGCGTGACAAAAGGAACGGACTCAGCATGTGCTGCGGCAGCCTCGCGACTGCACAAAGCTGATTTTCAGTCCGTCCCTTTCTTCCCTGGACCACTTTAACTTATTTCATAGTTGCGATAGAGGAATCCGAACATATTTTTTTTTTATTTGTAACCTGGCCAGCGAATCCAACGATTGACCGCAGTATTACCTGATAGTAACTACGGGCGGAGATATTAGCTCGCTGTTTTTTTTATATCTACGGTTTTTTTATAAATTAATTATGAGTCCCCGGTAAGCTCGGTTCTCCATACAAACGTAGTTACGTTTTCATTTTAAAACGACTAACTAGTTTACTCTAAAATTTTGTACTTAAAATAAGTTAAGGTACGTAGGCCTGTAATTGGGAATATGCATGAATTTTAATTTTTGCCTTATTAAAAGCTGATTCATGTAACAGTAGACAAATTTTTTTTTCGAATAACTATAAAAATAACCAAGATATGAGCCATCAAACATTTCATTCTATCTCTTTCTAGCAAAACGGAATTTAATATGGAGTTTATATGGCCGGCGTAGACTATGACGTAACAGTACATGTCGGCCCTCTCTGTCAAATCGCCGTTTAATAAGCAGTTTAGAATGCCTATATCTTGCGTGTTTCTTGGCTGATTTAAATTTAAATTTCACATTTTGAAATCGTTTTTACGGTATTTTGATATTTACTTAAGAAAAGCGATAAAGAAAATTCATGCATGTACCCTCTTCGTTTGTTAGCTTAAGATACCACAGAAAAAGAAATACAGCGATTTTAAGTTTTTCATACAAAATTTGTTTTTGCTTTATTTCGTTTGTTTTATAAACTGGAGCCATATAAACTAATTACAGGCCTAGATATATCTCATGTTATTGTATATGCAAAGTTACAATCCAACTCGTAGTTTTAAAATGAGAACGAAACTCCGTTTGTATGGGAAGGTGAAATTCGGCTGAGCTTGCCGGGGACTCTTATGGAAAATGAACGCATTGCATCTTCCCTATGCTGTTTGCATTATTGAGATAGTGACGAGCATTCCTGTGTGATACGGCTCGTTGACGCAACTAAGTTCTGCGGCAGCGAATCTGCTCTGGACATATTATAATGTGTAACTATTTGTTCTAAGAGAATATGGCTGTTCTAGGGTTAAGTTTCTGTGTATGTTCGTGCCACCATTTAGTTAAGGTTTATAATCACTATTGTTTAGTGTGACCACTATATTTACTGTACTTATCCTTTTGCACGATATTACAATATGTAAAAGACTGCATTTATACAGCAAGTATTTTAATTTTTAAATAAACACATGTATTTTAATTGGAGTGTTTTAATCGTTTATTCGACCCCGGTCATCATCATCATCGTATCAGCCTAAAGACGGCCACTGCTCGACAAAGGCCTCCCCAATCGACTTCAGTACGTAATGCTTAACACATTCACTGCCAGGAACCCGCCTAGCGGGCGCTCTGCTCGTAGACGCGTAGCCGATACCATGCGTTTTCCCGCATGTAGAGGAAATTGCGTAGCGCTATGAAAGTCCACTCGTTTGAATTATGGAACGCGTTACCAGTGTCGTGTTTAATAAAAAAAATGTTTTTAGCTTCATTTAATGATTTTACGTCATAAACCTTAAAATTCCATAAGCATTTGTTTTTTTTTTTATAATGATGTTGAATATATTTCTGAACGCATAAGTTGAGTCGATGCAATTACATTACGCATCGTCAGAATCAACATTTAGTTAATCGTTACTTAAAAGTGTATCTCGTGACGATTCGAACAAACCCAAACACGGCTAGGATACATTATTTTATTACTCAGATCTGGTGCCTACCTTCCGGCTCCATCATCAAATCAATTCGATGGTACCATTCTCATCAGGAACATTTAAATTTGTGACTATGAAGTTGCTTAGCTAAATTAATCAAGATATTTTGTCGCCACCCGTAAATCATTTATCATTGAGGAGTTCCGATGGCATTCTGTGGTCTTCTGCATCAGTTCCACTTCACCAATTTACACTTTCTGAATGCAAATGCTTATTATGTTTCTTATACTACCAAAATCGCTATATGTATGCCTACAATATTTGAGGAGTTCCTTCAATTCCTCATGGATTCCATCATCAAATCTTCACCAAAATTAAATGGGACCAACTAAAAAGTACCTTCTATAAAACCAAAAAAAAATTTTTGAAATCGGTCAAATAGTCTGAGTAATCGGTGAACATCCATAAAAAAAAAAACCGACTCCAAAAAAAACTAAAAAGTAAAAAAATAACGCCATAACTCAGTTTCTTCAAATTACTAACAAGTAAGTGTTTGTATACTCAATCTTTACAATATATACAATTAATGTTATTTTGGAGTCAGTGCCATCGTGTCACAACTTACTAAAATAGTCAATTTTCAATATTTTACACATATGGCACCGACGCCAAAATAACATTAATTGTATATACTGTATAGATTGAGTATACAAACACTTACTTGTTAGTAATTTGAAGAAACTGAGTTATGGCGTTATTTTTTTACTTTTTAGTTTTTTTTGGAGTCGGTTTTATTTTTTTGTTAATTCAACTCTGATTTGTGCAGTAATTTATTGCACTCGTTTCATACGTCACGTCAGTCTGTTGTCCTCGTGACTCTTGGGTAAATACGCCGGCTACGGTGTAATGATAACGTAGGATAATGCCCACAGTGCAGACTCTGAGAGTATGGAATACGTGGAGCGGCACTGTTTAAACAAATTGGTGAACCGCTGAAAAACGCAACACGTCTAGAGAAATACTATTTATTCTCTAACGGCTGAAGCGACTTTCTCTAACCATAGCTAAGAACAGTCTCGGTGAAATCTCGTTAGAGACAAAATAAATCCAAACGATGCAACAGACAAACACACAGATCTATCTGTCTATCAGCCACCGACGTCCACTTCTGAACATAGGCCTCCGCTATAGTTCGCCACAGGGTGCAATCCTGTGCAGACCGCATTTGGTGACTTCTCGCGGCTCTTTACGAGGTCATCCGTCCACCTAGTCGCGGGCCGTCCTACGCTGCGTTTTCTTATGCGTGGTCGCCACTCCAGAGCTTTACTGCCCCAACGGCCATCCGTTCTCCGGGCTACATGGCCCGCCCATTGCCACATGCAATTCTGTGAGCTATGTCGGTTACTTTGGTTCATCTGCGGATATCCTCATTGCTGATTCTATTACGAAGAGAAACCCCGAACACAGCCCTTTCCATTGCACGTTGCGTAACTCGGAGCTAACCTAACCTAAACGCCCTGGCTAATTCCAATAAAGTTATACTTAGCTGGGTACCAGGACACTCCGACATTGACGGAAACGAACTAGCAGACAAACTCGCTAATAAGGGCGCGGACACGCCCCAAGTCGGCCCAGAACCCTTTTGTGGTATCACAAAACGAAAGTCATACGTTCTGCTCAATGACTTATATAGATCTAAGGCAATCGAGGAATGGAGGCTCGTAAAAAGACAAAACCACTAGAAAACCTGAATTAAGGGATTCAAGCAAAATTTGTGAAAAGAGATACTACAGCTCAAAAGACCAAAAACCTGCGCAATAACAAGAATCCTGACAGGTCACTGCAAACTAAACAAACACCTGTTTCAAATGGGTATGAAACAGGACGCAGTATGCAGATTCTGCCAAGAGGCAGAGGAGACTGCAATGCACGTCCTCTGCTTCTGTGGACCACTCATGAGGAAAAGAAGTATCCACCTAAGGCAACATGTCGTGCCCCCCGAAGAGATACAACATTTCACTGCCCAAAGAATTTGGCAATTCCTAGACTCAACGGGCCTCAGTAGAAAACTCTAATAAAGGGCTGCCACAATATGAATACAGAAGGCCCACAAATCAACAATAATAACTCGGAGCTGCCTCCCATTGTGAACGACCATGTCTCAGTTCCGTAGGTCATCACTCGCAACACACACTGTTCGAAGACCGTCGTCTTCAAGCACTGGGCTATGCATGATTGTGAATAAATAATTAAGTTATGCTTCTTGGTGTTAGATTAATTGAATAATACATGCTTGAAGTCTTAGGTGTTATTAACATTATACTCTTTAATCGTTATTTAAATTGGTATTATATTTAAATAACGTTATTCTTTACGAAATTAGATATTTTGAAATTATATCTTTCGTTCATTTATCCACTGAATGTTATACTAAACAAGCTTATATAGTGAGCATATATATTATAATTTTATAGAATAAGTTAAGTATCTCGTATTACTTAGGTACCCATTTAAAAGAAGGTAAACAGAAAACCATGTGACTCGTGTCATTCCGCTAATGAACTTTTTTTTTTTATATTTGTGATACGACGTCACTGGCTGAATGTTACGAGTAATGTGGGTTTTTTTTACCTTTTTTAAGTACCTAAAATAATAAAAGACTAGACGGTAATATGTGCTGTATTCATTCCGTACTCTCTGGCAGAAGCAAAGGTTTTGTACATCGTGCCAGTGTCATTCGGACTGCGGATTGCAACGCATTAGTTAACTTGTTTACTTGGACATCGACTGATATTATTCGTTAACACAATTGTATCTAGTGTCCGGACTATTTGCGGCCATATGAAGAGATCACGAAAATGGGTAAGCACGATACAACGATTTTTAACCGACCTAAAAAAGGAGGAGGCCTTCAATTCGTTGAAATCTTTTTTTATGTATGTTCACCGATTACTCGGAGACTATTCAACCGATTTCAAAAAATATTTTTGGAAAGAGTTATCTTTAAATTGGTTCCAAATCATTCTGGTGAAAATCTAATGATGGGATCCATGAGGAATCGAAGGAACTCCTCAAATATTATAGGGATCCATATAGCGACATGTTAAGCACCAAAACATACCTGTAAAAAATAAGCCAAGTAAGTTCTCATATTTGTTTTTATTGTTGTGATATTTTAAAAGGTCCCAATTTTGGTACTTTGAGTCCTAACTTGGCACTTTTTAGGGTTCCGTACCCAAAGCATAAAACGGGACCCTATTACTAAGACTCCGCTGTCCGTCTATGGTGGTATATTAGTTACAGATGTCGACTTGCGGACATCACTAATTTTAGTTCCATGGACACTCGTATCTGCCTACCAGTGCCTACAGCGCCAAAATGGCGATAATCAAATACGTACAACAAAACTAAATTGACAGCCGCTAGTTCAGGGGTAATATGTAGAGGTCAGTGAGGCTAAATTTAGAACTGTGACAATTGGCTGAACATTCCCGTTTGGTGACTGATATCGTGCCAGTGTCATGCGGACTGTGGATCGAAACGCATTACTTACACATTCAGGCACTTGTCCCACCGCCATCGATAAGCGATCGGCGATTTTCTCGCCCAAGAAACGAACAAAAGATAATCGCTCCCGTGTAAATAAAAGAGAGAGATGATCGCCGGCAGTGTGAACAAGTGGTGGGACAAGTGCCTCACTGCCAGGAATCCGCCTAGCGAGCGCCCTGCTCGTAGACTCGTAGCCGAGCGTTTCCCGCATGTAGAAGAAAATAGGCTATTTGTCATTTTTTTATGGTATGTTATAAAAAGACGTATTAATAATAGAAATATTGATGAAAAAACTACTCCAATATCATAAAAACTCCCCGAGATACAACGACGTTAAAAGCACATTGTTGGACCTAGTGATGGGCAAGCGGAAAGTTTCGGTAATGAAATTTACTGAGAATATTTCCGTAATATTCTCGTGATATGAAAAATAGGAAAAATTATGTTTTCTGAGGGTCAAATTGAAATGCTTTGTGGCAGACCAATGCGAATAGACTTCATAAACTATATCAAAATAGAAAATTAAGTAGAGGAAAAAAAAATCGGTAAATTTCCATAAATCCTAAGTTACCGAGAAATTTACAATGAAATATTAACCGAAGCTGGAAATTTAATACAGAATATAAGGGAATTTAAAAAGTGCTACTTCCGGTTTGAGGAAAGTAATAAAATTTGCAGTTGAGAATATAATTGGCATGTTTTGGGCCATGCACGGTCTCAGGTACGCAGGTAGTCGAAAAACCATATGCAAAATGCCTTCGCTAGGGATAGATAGATAATGATAAGACAAAACAAAAGGGGTATAACTTCATTTTACTTCAGTCCTGCTTTAACGCTCGTGGCAAAAACATCTAGCAAAGTATCAGTTAATTCGTAATTGTGATATTGTGATTTATCTTAGCGTGTAACCGAATGGTTCATGAAACCAAAATCAATTATTCATCAATATTTTCGAAAAAAAGAAATAGAAGGAAAATATGTTTATGAGTGTCAATTTTGTGGTTTACAATATCGTGCAGTGAATGCTACAAGAATGAAACAACACATTTGTTATTAATATTTTTAGTGCCACGTTGCTGATTTCATACATTAAATTGAAATTGAATTGCGAGAAAACAGCTGGTGTTGGCATTAATATTGGCATTATAATAATGAGAACACCAATTTGACTATCTACATCTACAAAAAATCGAAATAATAGCTGTCTCGGGGACAATTTCACCAACATTTAATTTACACGAATGTGGCTACCCCAGTATAACTTTACTCTTAACGTTTTGCTCTATGGTTAACTTCAATTTCGTTTCACTAAGCTATTCTACGGATAACTTATCTCTCGCATAGTTAGTCGGTCACGAGGAACGAATGAATTGAATAAAATGTAAATACACCCAAGTAATATAGACAGTTCGTAACATTCTTGAGTAATGGCGCTGCGTATTTTTTAAATGTTCGGGTAATTAAATCAATTGGGAAATAATGGATTTTGACTTGACGATGACAATACTAGCTACGTCTAACAGTTTACTCAACCGAAATTGGCGATATAAGATTTTACTGTAGCATAGAGATTTTATCCTTAAGTTAAGTATTGGTGAAACGAAAAATGAGTTTTCACTCGAGTAATTCATGATTTAGTATTGTAATGGCGTAAGACTTATACTACCTTGGTGAAATCGACCCTCAATCTGTTTATTCAAATTCAAATAATTTATTTCAGACAAAAGTCCATATATTGTTAGTAACATTAATAAAACTTAAGAGCTATGTTAGTAGTTACAAAAATAAAAAGGTTGACACGACAGGTTACTATTATTGTCAGGCCTACTTTACATACGTTAAAGTAGTCCTGACTCGCTCAATCCAATGCCACATTATAGGGCAGCTAAATCTACCAGTAATCACCTTGAGAATGCCGTTTTGACTTCCCCTGACGCGACCCATAAGCGACTTTGTTTTTTTGCGCATTATCGCGTGGAAATCGTCCGTATGCGTCTTAGCGTTCATTTCCGACGCACTGCACCATTTTGGGAGTCTCAACAGCATTCTAAAGGCGTTGTTGTATTGTATGCGTAGGGCGTTGTAAGCTCGTTTGGTATACCGAACCCACAGACCGCTAGAGAAAAAAGATTGACAGAATGAATAGTGTTATATTATATATTACCTCTAAATTTAGTAGCTACTAATCAGTGTCATTATTAAACAATAAAATGCAGCATCCTATAACTTGTCACCACAACGCAGCTCCGCCGCTAAATTATTATTCTTTTTAACATTTAAAGTATCTTTCAATAAAGTTTATGTTTGTATATTCTACATAAAATGGGCAATTTTTTGCTTAGTGAATAACCTCGTGGTTTTTTATGCAGTCTGCATTTTTCGGACGAGTGAAGATTTTATTCCAGGAATGAATTCCTCGTCTTTGAATTATACGAAAATGATACCAAACACGGCCTATTTACTAAAATGATCCCCCACCCTCCTCCCCAGCTTCCCCTCCACTGCCCACCTGCACGGAAGAATTTTGTGGGTAACCGGGCTAAATCTACTCAGATAACCACTAGGTACACTGTCTGTGCCAAGTAGCTTCCTTTGTTGAAAATCTGCAAGGTGTCCCATACAAATGAGACTTTAAAAAACTTACTATATTACCGGCCACCATGATATGTGCCACAATTTGATTTTTTTAATAATAGGGTCAATTTCCCAAGCATTCTTTTTTTATGACTGAAAACGCAGGTGTGAAAAGGTTTTACAATAAAGTACCATTTTTTTTCAGAAACAGCCTCCGATTATCTACCTCGGGCAACAGCTAAAATCAAAATATTAATATATATATTGATAAAAAAATGTATTTAGACCGAAATTCTCATCAAGATGGGTTGTCCGGCAGCCGGTTTTGTTTGGAAAATTCCGCATAGTTCGAATACCACGCAGGATAAAGAAAATATTTTCCCTTATTACCACATAAACAGGTAATAAAAAAGCACATCATTTGTTTTATACCTCGTTTGTGTGGGGATGGGGCAGGGAAAACGCAAAGATCTTCTTAACATTTTATATATTTACAAATTTACATAATTATGTACAACTTTTATAAACTCCATCCATCAACTGACACTCTCTGTCATCCGTCAACACAACATATTCCTTATTCCATTCTATTCAAACTTACTTTCGTCGTCTAACAGCCAGCATCTTACACTCAGCCATTACTAATCCCACACCCGGCCATCCTGCACTCATGTCTGTCCCCAGACATGCTCCTTCTAGCGTACCACATACTCGTCATAAAACGCGTCTTACTTACATCTTCACTATACACCCTGCATAGAAATCATATGAAACCACTAAAGACGTTATAAAGTATTGTCTTGACCACCGCTTTTCTCAGGTCATAGTTTGCTAGTCTCGTCTCCATCTTCCGATTCCGTCGTATCTATCTGATTATCTTGTCGTCTCCATTTTCAACTTCTCTTCTTCTTTCTATCAGTGCCATCATCTTCGTCGTCCAATCCTTATCGTCGTGCCAGCTCAACATCGTCACCAACCAAAACCGTCATCTTCATCTTACTTAAATTCTTTCAACATCGTCTTCCCGCATTGTCGTTACCTTCTTTCAATTTCGTCGATTCCGCTCCTCGTGTTTATTACGTCTTTGGTCTAAATGCGCGTTGTTTTCATCGTGTATCCTGCCCCTATCCCAGACGAGCCCCCAGAAATGTGGGGATGGGGCAGGGAAAACGCAAAGATCTTCTTAATATTTTATATATTTACAAATTTACATAATTATGTACAACTTTTATAAACTCCATCCATCAACTGACACTCTCTGTCATCCGTCAAAACAACATATTCCTTATTCCATTCTATTCAAACTTACTTTCGTCGTCTAACAGCCAGCATCTTACACTCAGCCATTACTAATCCCACATTTGTATATTCCTGAATATGTGCATATACGTTTTTCCGGCGAAGCGGGATTAATTCCACCGACAAAATCTGTAACCGATTTATTCGAAAAGTTTGTTTCCTTATACCCCCCGTCTTCTGGACACTTGGAGCAACAGTCAAGCCGCGTCGCTTGGCAAGAAAGCACAGTGCGTAGCGGCTGTAAGCTGTCCTGCACAAACGGTAGTTTATCATCACGGTGGTGTTGGGACAAAAAACTTTTCATTACGGAGTTAGATATATCTGTTTTTATTTTTTAACGGTTTTGTTTGGAATTTATATATGTCATGCAAAATATACACATGGTTTCTGGAGTTCTATAAGTTTAGGGATCTAGGGCTTTTTTTATGTTGTTTTTATGTTGCTTTTCTCACTCCGCCATTCTCATATCGGTGTTTCCGGTGGAATTTATCGACTTTAATATTCACCGGGATGAGATTTCACCGGAATAACGTCAAATGTACCTTCACTTCTCACAGATTTTTATTTATATATTAGTTAAGCATGTTTTATAACGCGATACGTATAACGCGAAAGTAAGTTGCCCCGAGTGTCACAATTACAGAGGTCGTATATGGTGTTCTAAAGGATAAATAAATGGAAAACATGACTGACTAAGAAATTTACATACGATGTCGTTATTTTGTTTGGGTACAAATTGGAATAAATAAAAGATTTGATTATTACAATCCTTTTTTTATTTTAATTCCGGTGGGCACATTTCATTCCGGTGGGCTGATTTTATCATACCGGTGTATATTATTCATTCCGGTGTGATTAATAATTCCGGTGGAAGCTTAGATTTTGATCCCTAATATCTCGAAAACTATTAAGGTTTTAGGTTGCCTTTTAGATATATTTAATAATAAAGTCTAAATTACATACCTACATTTAAAATTCTCAAAAAGAAACAGAAATAAATATTTACACCGGAATGATACAAAAATGTGATCTGTTGAAATTAACCCAATATCTACTCTAGGGATCTTTTTATAACAGTGAACATATTCGGATGTATAAGTATAGCTGCTTAACATTCAAGATAACCCGTTTAGGGCGTGTCCTAGTGGTAACTAAATAAAATGCAGTCTAGACCTTGTAAGTATATTTAGTGTACACACATAAAGTAACACACGCGTCACAGTTTATTTATTGGAAGTTCGGAAGTGTTCCCGTCAAATCTGTACGGTGTATCTCGCGTGACTGCCGGGGCCCGTGGGACCCGGGTGCTTTGCGCGTTTCCGCTAGTCTGCTCATATTCAAGTGCACATGCACTGCGATATGAGCTGACGTAGCTAAACTGTGCCTACACCCGCATTGACCATCTTAATTAATACCGCAAAAACTCCGTTTTGTATAACTTTTCAATTACCAAGTAAATGTCATCCTAATTCATCT
Organism: Hedya salicella; assembly: GCA_905404275.2. NCBI lineage: Eukaryota > Metazoa > Arthropoda > Insecta > Lepidoptera > Tortricidae > Hedya > Hedya salicella. The sequence goes on from FR990112.1 coordinate 19,640,821, forward strand.
AGATAGGTGATTCCACGGGCGTTTCAACCGCCGTCAGCCCCTTGTCATAAATATTGACAGAACGAGCTACGCCAAGCAGCAGACTTTTATACATCAATGTAATAATACTTAGTTCTTGTCATAATTGATCGAGTTTAATGGCCCATTCCTTTAATACTTACGGCTAGGGACTAATAATGGCTGAGACGCCCGTGAAATCACCCAGGTATATATTTAAGGTTTTCATTCCGTGAGACCATTTTAGATGTAAACCATTCTGAAATAAGTCGTAGTTACGGTTCGTCCGACTGCACTTTACAAACCTGACTTGGTTGCAGATAAGTACGTCTGAAGAAGATGACAGATTTTATTTAAATTTCAGGTAACACAGCAAAAACGATTCTATTGCTGACACTCCTGGCTACCAATCCTGCAGTGGACAGCGACTGCAGCATCAAAGAAATTCAGAACCAGAACCCTTGCGGGGGAGAACTGTCCTGTGATGGAGATTTCAATGATGCCAAGAATACCTTACTACAAATGCCATGCCGACATATCTATAATTATGATACAGAAACATCGTATATATATCACGGCTATCAAAACTTCAGTGCCTCCATAAAAGCGAAAGGTTTTAACTTCTTCAGCGACAACGACACATTGATATTAAATGAACTAAAAGACCACATTACTGACATTTCCATTACAAATGGACGAATCAAGAAAGTTCCAGAAGCTGTTTCGAAACTGCGGCAAGCCGCTATCGTGGATCTTTCTTGTAACAAAATAGACTCTCTCAATATGTCAGCGTTCTCGGCACCAAGCAAACTGAATTTGCTAAATGTGTCTTATAACAACATAGCATATTTGGATGTCCTCGCAGATTTTGATAGGTACTCATCTGTACCGTTAATTTCTATTGATTTAAGCCATAATAATATTCACGGTATTTTTCAAGGCAGTATCCCACCGTATGCCACCCTGCGCCATTTAAATCTATCCTTCAATTACATTGAAAGTTTCCATGAAACTGCAATACATAACATGACAGCTCTGCTAACTTTAGACATTTCTAACAACAGAATTATTGAACTAGGCTCTTCTTTAACCGGCCTTGTAAGATTAGAGGAATTGTTTTTGAATAACAACAACTTGACAGCTTTAAATAAGAATAACTTTAATGGCATGGTCTCGTTAAAGTATCTTAACATTAGTTTCAATAATTTAAAAAGTATTGAAAGTTCGTCTTTCAACTCCTTAGTCGCTCTCAGGCAGCTCGATATAGGAAATAACAATATTGAAGTCCTTTCAAAATCGATGTTTCTGAATAATAACCTTCTTAGTTCACTAGACGTGTCCTTCAATAACATTTTGAAAATAGAGTCAGGTGCATTTACGGGTGCACATATTGAAGATTTAAAACTCCATAACAATACATTAGCTGGTTCCTTAGACACTGATGCTTTCAATGGACTATATTTTGAAAAACTAGACCTCAGCGATGGAGACATCGCAGAGCTGGGGCCAGATCTGTTTGGACCAAATTCTTCCTTCCGATCGATGACTTTCAGAAACAATATTATATCTAAAATTAGTAAATCAACATTTAGAAAACTTCAGCTCTTAGTCGATCTAGATCTTTCGTATAACAAATTGCAAGATATAGAATTCGATACGACAGATCTGACGAACTTAACTTTTTTCTACGTCAACAACAACTCCATAAAAAAAATCAGAAACAACATGTTCAAATCCCTTACTTCGGTAATAATGATTGACTTATCCGATAACGCTATACAAGATATAGAAATTAAGTCCTTTGAAAATTTAAAACAATTGTCTACATTGTATCTACGAAATAATCCTCTTATTGATATCCATCGTCAAACGTTTATCGGGTTGCATTTATGTGACAGGCTAGATATCTCGGGTACTAAAATCCAACTACTTAAGAACAATGCTTTCTATGGATTACACTCATTGAAGGAATTTAACTTGGCAAACAGCGATCTAAGAGTTTTAGAATTCAACGTTTTTAACGGCACAGGATCGATAGAGTTTCTAGATCTATCGCACAACCAGATAGAATCATTGTCTATAAATAATACAGATGTCAGCATACAAGATATACTTCTTTCTTTTAATAATATCAGCTCGATTAACAAGACGTTTTTACAAAATCAACGGCAAGTTATCATCGTCGATGTCAGTAACAACAAAATATCTAATATTCAACCAGGATCATTTCGCGATACTGGAATGCTCCGAGATTTAAATTTAAGCAATAATATGCTATCATTTCTTGAATACGGCGTTTTTGATGGTATGAAGCAATTACTAATGATCGACTTGTCGAATAACAAGTTTCAAAGTTTCAATCCAAAAATATTATACGATTATTATGTCAAAGATCTTTGGGATATACAGGCAATCTATCTTGATAACAATCTTATAGAAAATATAAATTTCACTGACTTTTCTCATGCCCATGTACGCGTCTTGTCGATAGGAGGTAACTTTATAACCTGCGATATGCTTGCGAAATTCAAACATGAGTATGGGGACAATCCCTTATCTGTCGTAGCAAAAACACTTGATTTCGACACAGAAAACGTCAACGGAATAACATGTAAAAGTCAGATAGAACAAGAAAATATCACTCAAGTACATGGATATGCGCTTACCAGGAAAATTTATCTAGAAAACCTCACCAACGTGAACATTAACACTAATCGATACTTAGCGGCCATCTTCGCGGCGATGCTGTGTGCGATGATGATCTCACTAGGTTTTATTGTTTACTTTAAGTTTAGGAGCGCACTCTCAAACACCTGCATTTTGTCATCCAGCAGACAGGAATTAACGAATGCCATGGAGTTGGAATAAGTTTCGGAGCCGTGAGAGAATGAGTACCTACATTCCGGAGATATTTTTATTAGGGCAGCCCCACAGTGTCTGACACTGGGTATTTACCTTACTTACTAAAAGAAAAACTTACTAATTACACAACGAATAACATGTGTCAGTCTGTATCATTATAAGCTCGATGATAAAGTTATGACTTGTATACTTAATTTCATTGGTACTGAGTAATTATCAAACATTACAAAATTGGTATCATTTCTGAGGCAGGCATCTTAGTTAGTATCATTTCAATTTCAGTAATTAGGTTATACGTAGATAATAGTAAACACCAAAAACATTTCATGTAAAACTGGCGTAGGAAAGTTAATGTGACAAGGTTCTAAGTGCATAGAACAAGCGCAAACGCTTTAAGTTATAAGAAACTAAAATGAATCTTGCAAAATTATACATACAATGAGATCTAATCTGAACATAATATTGTCAGTTATTAGGTTTTTTTTTTAGGAATTTGTTATGGAAGGACACTTTATCTAAGCGGACGAACTCGTAACTGTTCGATGTGAAAATTTAACCGATTCACTGCTCGAATCTTCTTTGTTTTTCTTCTTTCCAATAAACCCTGTAATTTTAGAAACATCCGCTGCAAGGCTCCATCCAAAGGAATAAGTTGATGTGATGTTGAAGATCCCACTGGCCGGTGTCTCGTCGTATTTACGTGTATTTACGCATTAATTTTTATTAGTTCCAGGATTCTTCTTTGTTCCCATCTCACGGGGAAATAGTGTAGAGATCAAAAAAGTACTAAAATTACAAAAAAAATCGATTAGAATTATGAATAACTTGCGTAATCGTCAATCAGCCATGACACATTTTAAAAGAGACAGGATCATGACAGTTATCGCACTATTTATATACAACAGCGGGCCTATTATGGTCGCGTTTATCACGCGATAAATGATATGATAACGCGCCTGTCACTCTCGCTCTCACATACGTATCAGAAGGTAACGGCAGCTATGTCACTTATTTATCGCGTGACAAACGTAACCATCATAGGCCCGCAGACTATTAGAGGTACACAGAGAAAAGAACAACCTTAAACAACGGAAAGATGTACACAGCATAATACACGAAATAAAGAGAAAATATGCCAAAATCAAGAACCAAGAAATACTTTAAACAAGGAATTGCCATTAAAATATACATGTACAACTTACTGCCTATCCAAATAACTTCCTTGCCAATGAAGAACTTCAAAGATAAAATGTAAAGTGGAGAAAACTCGTTTTACTCAATAAACGAATTTATTGGTGTTGTAAAAGACACTACGTGTACAATTTAAATCTTCATATGAACTGTATTACATTATGAATTATTATTGTGAATATGTGACTTGCTAAATTTAATCTGTATTACATGGCCAACATTTTTTCTATTCTATTATATTATATTCATGGGCCACTATCTTTAATAGATAGAAGTATATCTTTAATGGATACAATATGATTCGGAAAAAGATGCTGATTGTACGGTGATAGACTGATAGTAGTTCAAGTGACGTAAGTAGATATATTTGCATGAAGATTATTCAAGCAAATGACGCGGGCCGCGGGCGACGGCATTGTTTCAACGATGGTGTTATGGCACAGACTATCTCCACTAGACGGAGCATGAAAGGCGACTCGCGCTCACCACGCTTGTGTGTTTTTGGTCAGATTTAGTCAGACATGTGCGAGCGTGACTTTAAAAAAGGAAAATTATATGTCACTGCATAAAATGGTGTATGGTATAACAAAACTTCTAACTATAAATAAATGGTATAAAATTCCTCAGGTATTTTTTTTTTTGTATGAAACGTAAATTAAACGGTGGCTGTGAGTTCATTTTAAACTGGCCAGTGGCCACTAAGAAGTAGTGAAATATTTCTGTCCCTTTCGATCAAATACAAAACACAATTAGGCTATTCCTTTCTAACGAAAGCACGTGTAGCGCTAGTGAAGTGCCACAGTTAGTTTTGGTATGTATCGAGTTTAATAATAAATAATGGGATTGCGATACAAGTATTTTGAATTTTATTTGTAATTTTAGTTTTAGAGCAGTTTTTTCGTAGAATGATGTATTTCGTTTTTTAGTTGGGAGTTACTTCTAGTTTAGTTTATTTACTTAATATATGATGATTATGATTACTAATATCAGAATATAAAATGAAATAAATAAACGGCAATATTTATGCTTTTGGCATTAATTGCGACATCTCAAACAGACAGATAGTGCTGTCTATCGATATATAGACAGACAGGACCTGATGATGGACTTAGAGAAAGTATGATACGGATCTCGGAGTTGATTTGAGATAAATTTATGTTGATAAGCCTGATTGTTGACTACACTACGCTTCACCGTACACCGTACCTATGAACTCATTTATAACGTATGTGAATGTATTAATAATCTATGACACAAGACAATTAATGATAGAGAATAAATATTGTTACTGATTCAGTAGATGTCGAGTACAATACTTTGTATCCGCAAATCTCTCTCTGGTTTGCCCAGACAGACTCTGCTCGGAGAGGTCGCAGCGCAGGGACAAAGATACCCGTAAGCCGACCCAGGCTGCGTTTCAAAGACTGCGCCAAGCACGACATGGATCCTTTTAACATTCCTAGTAACCAATGGGAAGAGCTGGCCGAAGATCGTGACAAATGGCTACAACTTTTTTACGAGGGCCAATCAAATCACGACGAAACCTGCTTTGGGTTGCTGAGGAAGAAACGCACGAGGCGACACGAGTGGGCTGCCAACCCCCGCCCGCCTGGGGGTGCATGTGCATACACTTGTCGCAAATGCGTCCAAGGGATTCAGTCCCGAATAGGACTATTAAGTCACGAGTACAAGTGCTGTCGCGATCGCGATGCTGCTTAAATCATCTGTAATAGACAAGGCCTATTATTATCAGCAATCATTTGCGGTATGAGTTCAGTTGCATGTAATGAATAGGTGTAGTGATGAGTAGTGATGGGACATATCCCATCACTACACATTTGAGCGTCCTTCAAACAGCCAATGGCTGCGCTAGAACCGCACACACCGCACCTCACACCTGCCGCCTAACGCGGTGCGTCGTGTCGTGAACAACATTGTGATGATGGTGGTGATGATGATGATGATGATGATGATGATATTGATGATGATGATGATGATGATGATGATGATGATGAGGATGATGCTTACTTGTTGTTTTTCTTATTTTTCGCAACTGTATTAAAAAACGTCGTTCATTACACGTGCGGAAATGACATTCTTCACGCGTCCCGAGTCTTGCCACTCGCCTACGGCTCGTATACTCGTGATGTAATGACATACTTTCTGTAAAGTATAGACGTCTAGTGTCGAATGTATGAACTAGCGTTTGAATGCATGACGCAATGTTCAATGTCATCATTCGTACGTCAAAATAAATAGCCACTTACTTATAAATCTAAATGAGCTTTTCAATTAAAGAAACCCAATGTTACATGGTGTCAGAAGTGAAACTAAAGTGTCAAGAAAACGAAATAAGAAACGAAGTCGTAATATGGCTACTAACGACGCAGTATCTGTAATAAAGCCGCCAGCTAACCTACAAATTGACTTGGATAAATCAACCTGCTGGAAAAAGTGGTTATAACAGTTTTAATGGTATGCAACTGCTATTCAACTAGATAAAAAGCGAGCCGAGGTCTAGGCAGCAACATTAATGGCTGTGATAGGCCCAGATGCGATCGAAATCTACAACAGTTTCAATCTATGCAGCGAAGACGTAAATAACCTTCATATTTTGCGCCAAAGACAAATATATCCTTCGAAAGATATATATTTTTCAAGATTGAACAAAATGAAGACGAACAAATTAATGAGTTTTTGACCAGAATAAAAACTCAAGCAAGTAAATGTGAATTTGACACTTTACTTGAGGAAATGTTGAAAGATAAGATTTTAAGTATTTGGATCTCATCAAGTAAGAGAGAAATTATTGACAGAAGATAACCTAAACTTGACTAAAGCGATAACTATCTGTAAAACAAGTGAACAAGCTTCCAAGCAACTGAATGAGTTTGAAGGTAAATGTCAAACAGATAATATCTTAGCGGTGAAAACTAAAAAATCCAAAAAAGAACAAAGCACGAATTTTGACTGTAGAATATGTGGTACAAACCATAGACGCAGAGAATGCCCAGCGTTTAACAAACTATGTACAAAGTGCTCCAAAAATGGACACTGCAAAAATATGTAGAACAAAGAAAAAACATTATAATAAACAGAAAAATTGAGTGAATGCATTAGAAGAAAGCTCAAATCCCGAAAGTGATGTATACATATCTGCTTTAAGTGCCGGAGAAAAGAAAAACTGGACAGAAAAAATACAAGTTGGTGATGTGAAGTTTACTGTCAAATTACATACAGGAGCAGAATGCAATGTATTACCGAGACACTTAATGGACAAGACAAAGGCAAGTCTGAAAGCAAGCCGAACCAGATATTTAATAAGTTATACAGATGATAAGATGGCAGTTCTAGGCGAAGCAGAGCTACTGTGTAAATTAAAAAATTAAACGACAATCATTGTTTTCAAAGTAGTTCAAGAAAAAGTTACACCGATCCTAGGACTAAATACCTGTGAGAAATTAGGACTTATCGCAAGAGTCAAAACATTGAAGGAAAGTCAATGCACAGATGATGTATTCGAAGGTTTAGGCTGTTACAAAGATTATGAATATGACATAGACCTAATCGAGAACCCAAAACTCGAAATTAAGCCGTCAAGAAGAATACCACATGCTATAAGAGATGAGGTGAAGCAAGAACTTGATAGAATGGTGAAGTTAGATGTCATAAAACCAGAAACAGAGCCTACTCCTGCCGTGAGTACTATGGTAGTTGTCAGACAAAAAGATAAGATAAGAATCTGTATAGATCCATCAGATGTAAACAAAAATATTCTGAGACGTCATTTTCGGCTTACCACTTTAGAAGAGATTTCAGCGGACATCGAAGATTCCAAATTTTTTGCATTATTAAATTGCACAAAAGGATTCTGGCAAATTAAGCTATCAGACAGAATACAATAAATACTAACTTTTGCTACGCCATGGGGCAGATATTATTTTAAAAGGCTACCATTTGAAGTTTCGTCGGCTCCAGAAATATTCCAAGAAATATTAACAAAATTGCTCAGTAAATTTGAAAATGTTAGAGTATCCATCGATGATATTTTTATACATGCAAAAACTAGAGAAGAACTAGGCAAAACGGTTGGAGAAGTCATCGAAGTAAACTCATTTATAACGTATGTGAATGTATTAATAATCTATGACACAAGACAATTAATGATAGAGAATAAATATTGTTACTGATTCAGTAGATGTCGAGTACAATACTTTGTATCCGCAAATCTCTCTCTGGTTTGCCCAGACAGACTCTGCTCGGAGAGGTCGCAGCGCAGGGACAAAGATACCCGTAAGCCGACCCAGGCTGCGTTTCAAAGACTGCGCCAAGCGCGACATGGATCCTTTTAACATTCCTAGTAACCAATGGGAAGAGCTGGCCGAAGATCGTGACAAATGGCTACAACTTTTTTACGAGGGCCAATCAAAGCACGACGAAACCTGCTTTGGGTTGCTGAGGAAGAAACGCACGAGGCGACACGAGTGGGCTCCCAACCCCCGCCCGCCTGGGGGTGCATGTGCATACATTTGTCGCAAATGCGTCCAAGGGATTCAGTCCCGAATAGGACTATTAAGTCACGAGTACAAGTGCTGTCGCGATCGCGATGCTGCTTAAATCATCTGTAATAGACAAGGCCTATTATTATCAGCAATCATTTGCGGTATGAGTTCAGTTGCATGTAATGAATAGGTGTAGTGATGAGTAGTGATGGGACATATCCCATCACTACACATTTGAGCGTCCTTCAAACAGCCAATGGCTGCGCTAGAACCGCACACACCGCACCTCACACCTGCCGCCTAACGCGGTGCGTCGTGTCGTGAACAACATTGTGATGATGGTGGTGATGATGATGATGATGATGAGAAATCAGGCTTGAAACTGAACAAAAATATGTGCATTTTTGAAGGAAAAAGAATAAAATTCCTAGGGCACATTGTTTCAGCCAACGGATTAGAAGCAAACAAAGTAGAAGCGGTACAAGCAATGAAAACACCAACAAATAAAACAGAGCTACAGAGACTACTAGGGATGATCACATACCTTAATAAATTCATTCCCAATATGTCAGATCTAACAAATCCACTACGAGAACTATTAAATAAAAATACAAGTTTTATATGGGAAACTCATCACGAAGCAGCTCTCGACAAAATAAAACAAGTTCTTCAAAGTCCCCCAGTACTGAGACTATATGATGTAAATAAACCTGTAACATTAACAGTAGATGCAAGTTCAAAAAATCTTAGAGCAGCACTTCTTCAAGAAGGTAGCCTATGGAGCACGAGCATTGACCAACTCTGACAAGAATTATCCGCAGATCGAGAAGGAGGCACTTGCGATACTGTTTGGATGTAAGAAGTTCCATGAATATGTTTATGGTAAAGCGCTGACAGTGGAATGAGACCATAAACCATTTGAGTCAATTTTCAAGAAAAACATACAATCTGCTCCAGCAAGGTTGCAACGCATAATGTTCAATCTTGCACCATACTCACCAAAAGTTATTTTTAAAAAGGGCACAGAAATACCCTTAGCAGACTTTCTTAGTCGTGACTGTGACGCATCTAACCTAAAATATGAACAAGAAGAAAATGGAGTTATACTACCTATGTCACTAAATGTTATAGAAGAAATAATCACTCCTACAAAAGAAGATCTACATTTACAGTTACTTCTTAAGACAATAATGCAAGGATTTTCAGAAAATGTCAACGAACTTCCTACTGAACTACAACATTATTTTAACTTTAAAGAAGAACTAAGCTATCTTAAAGGAATTATTTTCAAAGGTGATAAAATTGTAGTGCCAAAGTCACAAATTCCTAAAATGTAAAAAAATATTCACCAAGGACATCTAGGTATACGAAGCTGCCTAAGAAGAGCGCGACAATTCCTATACTGGAAAGGACAATATGATGATATCATAAGACTAGTCAGAGGTTGCTCTGTCTGTGAACAAACACAAAGAGGTAATGTCAAAGATACAGTGTTAGTTAAAAAGATACCTACACTTCCATGGCAAATAGTTGCATCCGATTTATTGGAATTGAATGGAAAAACCTACTTAGTAATCTGTGACAGTTACTCTGAATATTTCGATTTTCAACAGCTGAAAGGTCAGTCATCATATGAAGTAATAGAACAACTTAAAATATGGTTTTCTGTACATGGAGTACTAGAAGAGCTACAAACCGTCAATGGAACACAATACATGTCTAGAGAATTCAAAATATTTCGAAAAGAGTGGAGTTTTAACCATGTCACATCCAGTCCACGTCACCATCAAGGTAATGGGCTTGCTGAAAAAGCAGTTCAAACAGCAAAGAACATTATAAGAAAATGCAGCATCGACAAGTCAGATGTTCAACTTGCTTTACTAAACTGGAGAAATACACCATGAAATGATCATCTAGGTTCACCAAACCAACGTCTTTTTAGCAGAATCACTAGAACACCAATACCTACAATTGATAATAAATTAAACTGAAAATAATGCGAGAGTCACAGCTGAACTACAGAGATTACGAGAGAAACAATCTGACTACAGTAATTAACATACAACCAGACCAGTCAATTATGAACTCAATGATAAAGTCAGACACAAAGTTGCTCATCGGCACTGGAAAGGGGCAAGAGTGGTAGAAAAGCCTGAAGGTCTACCAAGATTAACAGATCAAGGCCAAATCTTACGACGAAACTTCAGTCACCTGCACAAGACACAAGCAGACATAACCAGGAACAGAGTGGTAGTACCTGAAACCAAATATACAGATGCACCAGCCGTACAACAGGTTCCAGTACAAGCTCAATCACCAGCCGTTCCTAAGTCACTCCCAGCATGTACACATCCATCACCAAGCACTTCCAATCATATGCAGAAATCAAACCTGGCTCAACCAGCACCAGCACCTAAATCATCAAGGTTTGGTAGAATAATTAAAACAGTAAATAGACTTGATGTATAATAATAATAAGATTTAATTTTCTGATAATAATAATAAGTTGCACTGTGTAAATGTATCCTATTTTATGACTATATCCTTTCCATAAAGCATAATAAATATATAATAACTTGTTATGTAAAAGTAAAAAATAATAATACTATTATGAATATAATGATAATAAGAACTTTATTAATATTAAACTAGAGTAACCTGTATTGAATAATATGATAATGTCAGGCATATAACAAACCATAAATACCTAGTAAATATTGCAATCCTAAAAATATAATTTAATTTTCTTAACTATGTAAGTTCAATTTGTAACCTAAAGTTTTCAGTTAATTTACTAAGAAGAGTACTAGTACTAGTGTCGAATGTCTGAACTAGCGTTGCAATGCCACTTCTCTAAATAAGTTTTTCAATTAAAGAAACCCAATGTTACACTTTCCGCACTAGCATCGAAATGTACTATTATTTAAATAAATTTACACTTTTTACATTGCACCATTGTAATATCGTGGGTTCTACGTACAATCGTACATACAGGGATTTTTCGTAAGCGAGCACCAATAATTATCGACACGTCCGTACTCACAGCGCTCAGTGTGCCTACCATGAGCTGAGTTTACGATCGGCGCTAGCGAGTATCTCGTATCGAGAGTCAGTGCACCTCTCTCACACGCGTTAATAGTGCGAAAGAGATAGACCGTTATCGAGCGCTCGATACTCGCTCGTGCCGAACTCATAGTAGGCGCACTGAACGCTACTTTGTTTGTGGATAAACCGTACAGGTTCAATAAATTGCCCAGCAGGAAAAGGGGCACCACATCAAGTTTTTACCCGGTTAAAAAAGGCGTAGATACGGGGCTGAGAAAATAGCAACGTATTAAAAACGAACGAGTGTGGTTCATTTTTAGTTTATTTTGTGCAGAAATTTATTGCACTAGTCGTATCATCTGTCAGTCTGTTGTCCCCGTGACCCTTAGATAAATACGCCCGACTACTGTGAAAATTATAACGATAGCCTACAGTGCAGACTCCGAGAGTATGGAATGCGTAGAACTACACTGTTTGAAGAAGTAATTGATTAACCTGTAAAAACGCCGGCAACGTCTAGAAAAAAAGCTATTAATTCCCTAACGGCTGAAGCGATTTTCTTGAACCATAGCCAAGAACAATCTCGATGAAATCATCTCACAGAAAAACTACTCGTAGATCCAAATCGGGCAATCCATGTAGGAGCTACGGTGCCACATACAAACACACAGATACATACGGCAAACTTATACCACCCCTCTTTTTCAGTCGGGGGTTAAAAAGATCGTCCTCACTGGTGTGATCTGAGAGTTATCCATAAAAAAATCCAACGAATATATCGAGTTTACATGTATAAGCCGTTGTTTGGGTAAATCTGGCTAGAAATCGGACTCTTTATGTTATACTACTAAGGTGGCTAACAAGCGAACGGCCTGCCTGATGTTAAGCAGATACCGCGGCCTATGAACGCTTGCAATGCCAGGGGCATTACGAGCGTGTTGCCGACCCTTTAAAAACCTATTCACTCCCCTCTTGAAGTACCCCATACTGAAACCTCTAGGGAAAACCGCGGCATGGAGTTCATTCCACATAAGGAGTGTGCGCGGTAGAAAATTCCTTTGATATCGCACGGTACGCGACTATTTTCGTTCTAAGGTGAATGGACGAATACCATGCCGATGGTGAGTGCTGCGATGATAGATATAGGCATCATGTCGAACAATTTCTCGGAATGCAGCACACAGCCCATTAAACACACATAAGAAGGAGAACACTTAAAAGTTAAACACCGCTTATGAGCATGGGATCGTCACCAATTCGTACAGCGCGTCTTTGAACAGAGTCAAGAGGGAGTGTAAACGGGAACGCCATCCGCAGCTATTTTAAGGAAAGGAGAGGCGCGGTGAGCAAGGCAAGGACTTGTGGAGTGGAAGAGAGTGAGACATCAGATACGTAATTTTTAATATCTGTCTGTGTTATGACGTCACTGGCTGAATGACACGAGTCACGTGGGGTGTTTTATTTACCTTTTTTTAGGTACCTAAAAGTACAGATTATAGACGGTAATAGGTACTCTATTCATTCCGTATTCTCAAGCAGATTCAAAGGTTTTGTACATTGTGCCAGTGTCATTCGGACTACTGATTGCAACGCATTAGTAAACTTGTTTACTTGGAAATCGACTGATATTATTCGTTGACACAATTGTATTTAGTGTCCGGACTTTTTGCTGCTATATGAAGGATCACGAAAATGGGTAAGCTTGATACAACGATTTTTAACGGACTTCAAAAAAGGAGGAGATTAATTAAATTTATTATTAGCTGTTTACGAATACTGAACGCATATCGTCGGATTCTTTTTTTGTCTATGTGTAACATTACTCGAAGATTATTTAACCGATTTCAAAAAATATTTTCTTATTTGAAAGGAGGTATCTCCAAGTTAGTCTCATATAATTTTTGTGAAGATCTGATGATGGGCTTCATAAGGAATTAAAGGAACTTTTCTTTCAAATATATAGAACTAGCTTCTGGCCGCGACTTCGTCCGCCTTAAATTCGTTTATCGCAGAAAAGTACCCTTTTCTTTGAAAATTTTAGATTTTTGGTATTGGTTACACGATGGCACCGACTCCAAAATAACATTCAATCATACTATCTATATTAATATTATAAATGCAAAAGTGTGTCTATCTGTCTGTGTGTTACCTCTTCACGCTTAGACCGCTGAACCGATGTGAATGAAATTTGGTATGTAGATTGTTTAATTTCAGGGGAAGGACAAAGGCTACTTTTCATCCCGGAAAAATACTTTTATCCGCGGAGAACGAATTTAAGACCGTCGAAGTCGTGGGCAGAAGCTAGTAAGTCATACGTCATACGATTCCTCCGATGCACTGTACACACCGGACTCGGTTGCAGATAATTAATTTTGTAAAAGATGATAGATATCATTTACATTTCAGGTAACATAGCAAAAGCCATTTTATTGCTGACACTCCTGGCCACCAGTCCTGCAGCAGACAGCGACTGCAGCGTCAATGAAATTCACGACCAGAACCCTTGCGGAGGAGAACTGTCTTGTGATGGAGACTTCAATGATGCCAAGAATACCTTACTACAAATGCCATGCCTTGATGAATATGAAACAGAAGTATCGAACTCATATCTCAGCCACCAAAACTTTAGTGCATCCGTAAAAGCAAAAGGTTTTGACTTCTTCAGCGACAACGACGCATTTATATTAAATGAACTAAGTGACCACATTACAGACATTTCCATTACGAATGGAGGAATCGACAAAATGCCAGAAGCTGTTTCGGACTTGCGGCAAGCCACTACCGTGGATCTTTCTTTTAACAAAATCGACTCTCTCAATTTGGCAGCGTTCTCGGCACCAAGCAAACTGAATATGCTAAATGTGTCCTACAACAACATAGCGCATTTGGATGTCCTCGCGGATTCTGATAGGTACTCATATATACTATCTGTACCGCTAATTTCGATTGATTTAAGCCATAATAACATCCACGGTATTTTTCAAGGCGGCATCCCACCGTATGCCACCCTGCGCGATTTGAATCTATCCTTCAATTACATTGAAAGTTTCCATGAAACTGCAATACATAAAATAACAGCTCTGCTAACTTTAGACATTTCTTACAACAGAATTATTGAACTAGGCTCTTCTTTAACCAGCCTTGTAAGATTAGAGGAATTGTTTTTGAATAACAACAACTTGACAGCTATAAATAAGAATAACTTTAATGGCATGGTCTCCTTAAAGTATCTTAACATTAGTTTCAATAATTTAAAAAGTATTGAAAATGTATCTTTCAACTCGTTAGTCGCGCTCAGGCAACTTGATATAGGAAATAACAAACTTGAAGTCCTTTCAAAATCGATGTTTCTGAATAACAACCTTCTTAGTTCACTAGACGTGTCCTTCAATAACATTTTGAAAATAGAGTCAGAAGCTTTTGCAGGTGCACATATTGAAGATTTAAAACTCCATAACATTACATTAGCTGGTTGCTTAGACACTGATGCTTTCAATGGACTATATTTTGAAAAACTAGACCTAAGCGATGGAGACATTGCAGAGCTGGGACCAAATCTGTTCGGACCAAATCCTTCTTTCCAATCGTTGAACTTCAGCAAAAATATTATATCTAAAATTAGTAACACGACATTTAGAAAACTTCACCTCATAGTCGATCTAGATCTCTCGTATAACAAATTACAAAATATAGAATTCGACATGACAGATCTTACGAACTTAACTTATTTCTACATCAACAACAATGCCATCCAAAAAATCAGGAAAAACATGTTCAAATCGCTTACTTCGGTAAAAATAGTTGACTTATCCAACAACGCTATACGAGATATAGAAATTATGTCCTTTGAAAACTTAAAACAATTACATATATTGAAACTAAGAAATAATCCTCTCACCTATATCCATCCTCGAACGTTTATCGGGTTGACTTCATGTTACGACCTAGATATCTCAGGCACTAAAATCGAACAACTTACGAACAATGCTTTCAATGGATTACAATCATGTCTTCTACTTAACATGTCAAACAGCGATTTAAGATTTTTACAACCTAACGTTTTAAATGACACATTATTCTTATGGATTTTAGATTTATCGCACAACCAGATAGAATCATTGTCTATAAATAATACAGATTTCAGCCCGCAAAAAAAACTTCCTTCTACAAATAATATCAGCTCGATTAACATGGTGATTTTACAAACTCAACGGGGAATTTACGTCATTAACTTCAGTTACAACAAAATATCTAAGATTCAACCAGGATCATTTCGTTATTGTGGACTACTCCGAGATTTAAAGTTAAACAATAATATGCTGTCATTTTTTGAATTTGGCGTGTTTGATGGTTTGACGATGATAGAAACGATTGACTTGTCGAATAACGAGTTTCAAAGTTTCAATCCAAAAATAATGTACAATTATTATGTCAAAGATCTTTCGAATATACGTGCAATTTATCTTGATAACAATTTTATAGAAAATATAAATTTCACTGACTTTTCTGATGCCCATGTACAAGTCTTGTCGATAGGAGGTAACTTTATAACTTGCGATATGCTGGCGAAATTCAAACTAGCGTATGGGAATGCGAATCGCTTATCTATCGTGGCAAAAAAACTTGATTTTGACACAGAAAACGTCGGTGGAATAACATGTAAAAGTCAGACAGAACTCGAAAATGCCACTCACATACATGGGCATGCGCTTACCAGGAAAATTTATCTAGAAAACCTCACCAACGTGAACATTAACACTAATCGATACTTAGCGGCCATCTTCGCGGCGATGCTCTGTGCGATGATGATGTCGCTAGGTTTTATTGTTTACTTTAAGTTTAGAAGCGCACTCTCAAACAGCTGCATTTTGCCATCCAGCAGACAGGAATTATCGAATGCCATGGACTTGGAATAAGTTTCGGGACCGTGAAAGAAGGAGTACATTCGAGAGATATTGCTTTAAGAGCAGCCCCACAGTCGCCACTTTGACGTTCCTCAAATAAAAGAAATAGTTGGATTTTTAGACACATTTTTCTTGGCGGACAACAATTTCCTATTGTACCTTCGAACAAAGCCATTATCTTCATTGTGGACTATAGCTTGACCAACACAGCTGTCGCGCCGACAGCGGAATGACAAATCAAGGTATAGAACTATATAGATATATATAGATGTTTAGGTACTTTAAATTTGATGCAACTTACTGCAAACACTTCTGTCACACAGAGGGCAACTTTATATTTGAGATAAGATAGTTTACATTAAAATTAGACCCTCTAAATGTTTCTAACTTCTTTTACAAAAGAACAATTGGAGATTACACTTCACAATTAAAGATTAGGGCTTTGTTCGCAGGTACCTACAGGTACATAGTAATAGGCTTCAGCACACGTGACATTTTTTATGGAGCCTCTTAAAAAAATATCAAAATACCGTAAAAACGATTTCAAGAACTGAAATTAATTCAAATCGGTGAATATTATGCATGATATAGGCGTTTTAAACTACTAATAATACGGATATTTGATGGAGAGATCCGACATGTACTGTTACGTCATAGTAATTCACTCCGGCCATATAAAACTCCATATTCAATTCTGTTTTGCTAGGAAGAGATGGAATTAAATGTTTGATGGCTTATATGTTAATATTTTCTTCTGTTTCCGCGATTATTACTCATTGAAATAAAACAATTTAACGGATTATATCGCGTATATTATCTCATTTTGGCTTATATGTTGATTATTTTTCTAGTTATTCGATTTTTTTTGTTTACTGTTTGTTACATGAATAAGCTTTTAATAAAGCATAAATAAAGAATCATGCATATATTCCCTATGTTTTCGGTCGACGAAAATAATTTTAACCGTATATATGAACATAATGCCCCATAATATAAATTAAATTGTGTTGCAAGCGTTCATCATACGACCCTGGTATATACGACCTTTTAGAATTGCATAAACTAGTTCTGATGGTTGTCTTAGCACAATAAAGTTCAAAAACTGGTGACGTTAACTGGCAAGTAGCCCCATCCCACAAAACGTATACGTTCGTATACCTCAGACCAAGAAAAAAAACCGGCCAAGTGCGAGTTGGACTCGCGCACCGAGGGCTCCGTACAAATTTTCACTTACCCTAACTTTATTACCCGGTACCGATTGAGTTAAGTTTGCACCTGATATCTATAGCATTGCATACAAATGAGGTGCAAAGTTAACGCAGCCGGGTTGTTCAAATTTTGAAATTGTGAAAATTTCAAAATTTTCGTTTGGTAAACTTCGGAGATAAAGGGATCCCCCCCTTAATCTCACTAATAACAAACAAAAAAAAAATTTAAAATGTGCAGGTCTGTCAGCCCTTTCATGAATTTTAATTTTCCGGGTTATTCAAAAATGATTTTTGGCGAAAATTAAAAAAAGTAAGACGGATGTATGGTTATAGTTTTCGTGTAATATTCATATTAAATTACATAATTCCAGAAAATTCCAGATTTTTCGTTTGATAAACTTCGGAGATAAAGGGATATAAATTGTCCTTAAATAAAACGAAATTTAAGCATAATAATGATACCCTACTTGACCTAGTGACTAGACTTTCAATTCCCCCCCCGTCATATTGGTCGTTTGTTACAACATAAAAATATATTTATAACAAATAGTGTATGTTTAGTCAATTGAGTAGCAAGAACTTTGGCACGAAGCACGAGCTAGGTAAATACCTAATAGGGTACATGCATGTTTTTTTTTTTACTAAATATCAAAATACCGTAAAAACTATTTCAAAATGTAAAATTAAAATTAAAATCGGTCAACAAATACGTATAATATAGGCATTTAAACTGGCAAATAGACAGAGAGGTCCGATGTGCACTGTTACGTCACAGTGCACTCCGGCCAAATAAACTCCATATTTAATTCTGTTTTACAAGGAAGAGATAAAATGAAATGTTTGATGGCTTATATCTTGGTTATTTTTATAGCTATTCGAAAAATTATTTTTGTCTACTGTTGTTCACATGAATGAGCTTTTAATAAAGCAAAAATCAAAATTTATGAATATTCCCTATTGACACGGAATAAAGGGACTTTTGATCGTGATAATTCTGATAACCGATGATGGGTAAATTATTATGAGAATGAGAATATTTATTTGTAAAAAGTGGGTATACATACATAAATGATCTTAACTACAGCCAGATTCACTACTTTCTGTCTATTAATACTTCGGACGAAACCCTTCGTATAATTATGATAGAACTTCACTTACAGGTAAGTTCGTTTAATCATTAATTATACTCGTGTTTCGTCCTCGATATTAGTAACTTGAAGTTATAATACACAATGTAGATGTTGAGAATAATAGGAAATATCATAATTACTAAACTTTGTATAATACTTTTATTATATTATTAATGATGATAATCAATACATTTCGTACAATATATCGTAATTTCTTACAAATCACAACCATACTATGATATTAATCGATTAATTAACAAATTACCTTAATCACGATTATTTTCATCACTATTGACATATGGCTCTAGCAAGAGCTGTATTATCGTTATCGATGTCAACAATAGTCCTATTATAGAATCTGGCAAAGGTAGTGGAATTTCCACTCCATCCCGCAGATTTCCTTTTAGTGTCAATGTTTACACCTAATTTGTACGCTAAGGATGTTGAAGCATGTCTTGTACTATGCGAAGAAAAGATGGAGATGTCAATTCCACTATATCCTAAAATTATTTTTATCCAACGACCAAGCGTAGTGGCACTAACATTATTATGGGGTTTTTTAAGCCCTATGAAAAGCAAGTCAGATTTACGTAAGTCTTTTGTCCTTTCCATGTATGCAATCAATGTCTTGGCAGGGCATATATCAGAGGACGTTCCTCGAAATACGGTAAATACAAAGTTGGTTGATTGACACCAGCTTTAGAAGTTTTGATCAATTTGGATATTTTAAATATAATTTGGTCTAAGAGAATTACTACGTTTCTGATGTTAATTTTTGAAAGTGTTTGCGCTCTTTGCGCCGTTACAAGGGCAAGTAAGGTTATACATTTCATCGACAGTTGGTCCAGTTGTAAACTTTTGTTCGGAAAGTACGACCCTAAGTGATTAAGGACCTTAGTTGCATCCCAAGTTATGTTATATCGTGGCAACGGCGGTCTAAGCCTAAATACCCTTACAAAATCTTTTAATACGATCGTCATCTGATATTGGTACCAATATAAGTGAGAGAGCAGATCTATGACTGTTGATAGTGCCGTATTGAGCTCCAGAATTAAATATTTCTGTAAGAAATTCTATAATGATTGGAACTGATGGCCATATAAATTTACTTGATTTTTTTAAATTAATCATGTACCAACGCTTTAAGCAAACATCGTACTGCTTAATCGAGTTTTCTGATAACGACGCTAGCATGATATTCACGGGGGAAGGCGGGACGCGGCGCTGCAAGAGCGCCGTGCTGACAACACTCCGGCAACCAGGGTAATGCTGGCCTGGATGTTCCGGTTGCTGGAATTAAATATGATTACGTGATTAGGATCTATTTTATACGTATTCGATACTAAGAGTCGATAAAATAAAGGGTACCACGGCTGTGTGGGCCAATCAGGGACAACCATGATACCTTCTGCCTTTTCTGACATTATTTTTCTCAGGGCCTTTAGAATAATAGACACTGGCGGAAAAGCGTAAAAGAAAAATCTTGACCATTTAATGGTAAATGCGTCGTACGCGTACGCATCAGGATCCCTATTCCAGGACACGTATCTTTCGCATTTTTTATTGGCTCGACTGGCAAACAGTTCGATATCGGGATTTCCAAATTACCTGTTTACCAATTAACCAGTTGTCGGTAACCAGGAAGGGAAAGTTCCCATTCTGTATCGGGATGAGAGCGTCTAGATTCTCTGTCTGCGGTGACATTGTCTGAGGATTTTATATATGACGCAACAACAAATATTTTTCGAGCTTCACACCACTGCCACAAATCCTATGTTACTTTTGTGAGATGGGGGTACTGAATACCTCCCATTCGGTTTATGTAGGATACTGCCGTGGTGTTGTCAACTCGTAAAAGTATTTGGCAGCTGTAGTAATTTTTGGCAAAAATTTTAAGGGCAAATAAGGCCGTTAGCAGTTCCAGTTGGTTAATGTGTAAAACACTCTCTGTACTAGACCACCTACCGCTAGCCGTCTGAACACCACATGCTGCCCCCCACCCCGTAGTCGAAGCGTGAGAAAAGATCTCAATAGCGAAATTATCATCCTTAATGCGGTGGTCTAAATTGCGTATAGCATTAAGCCACCAATAGAATTCGGACAGGAGAGAATCGGGAACGTTCATATATTGATCGTAATCATCGTGATCGCGTAGGTTTAAAAACTTAATACGTTCTACCTATTTCGTATACAGCCAGCCATATTCCACGGCTGGACATGCAGAAATTAAAAGACCAATCAACTGTGCAAATCTCCTAATTTTGCTACGTCTTAGTTTCTTAAATTCTTCTAATTCACAAATGATTCGATTTCTTTTTTCAATCGGTAAGCTTACTTCCATTTACGAGAATCTATTATATAACCAAGATATTTACAAAGTGTTGCTGGATTGCGATTACTTTTCTGTTCATTTATAATAAAACCTAAGGACTTCGATAGTTTTTCGGTTATTTGTATATTAACCTGACATTCTTCATATGAATCACCGATGAGGAGAATTTCGTCAAGATAAATTGATGATATTAACCCACATAAACGCAATAACTTGATCGCTCGTTTCATCAATTTGGTAAATATATAGGGAGCAGTACAGAGACCAAACGGAAGAACGTTAAACTGATATAATTTTGAATCCAAAATGAATCTAAGGTATTTTCTAGAATCTGGGTGAATTTTAATAACAAAATATGCGTCGTTTAAATCCAACGTGGCCATAAAGCAGTCTTTAGATATTAATTTTAAAACAGTCCTTAATCTTCTAATTTAAAGTGCTGTGTTGGAATAAATTAATTTAATTCTTTTAAATTCAGAATAAATCTCATGCTTCCGTTAGGCTTAGGAACTAAGAAGACCTTTGACACGAATTGGTCCGAGCAAGGCTCACATTCTGAAATAGCGCCTATGGCAAGTAGATTATTTAGCTACTCGATAAAATTACTTCGTGCTGAATCTGAGTTACTTGAGATATTGGGACAACTGGACTCATATACTGGTTTATTAAAAGGTAATTGGTATCCATTTACCCAGGATAATACGTTTTGGTCACGAGTGATAAGTGACCACTGTTCATAAAAATTTGCTAGTCGACCGGCATAACATACCGAGTTTAACGGCGGCGAGGGTGCTTGGCGCGATGCGACGACGTCTGCGACGAGGTCCCGTGCCGCCGACTGGTCGATGTTGCAGGCTGCAGTTTCTGCGTCGGAGCTTTTTGCTGACTGCGAACTAAAGCTCCCGCCTTACAGTTTAAATTTTTTGGTAACTTAGAAGGTGTTTGCTTCTGTTTTTGTACATTTATCTTTATATCAGTACCCGATTTGGACACAGCCTTAGCTGTTTTTAGAGTCTCTGGCAAGTCTATGCCAAAAAGATATGTGTAAATTTTTGTAATTGCTAATTGTTCTCTAAATTCTTTTTTTTAGCGAATATAAAGCGAAGTTTCGGCGAGCCGATGAGTCATTGTGCTGTATGTCACAAAGTATACGTCCCACCTCCATTAATTGCTTAGAAATATTGTTACATTTATCTTTAGACCTTAATTGTGACGTCAACATACGTCCTATCTTTTATTTATCTCTTCTTACCACCGTTTCATTCGATGCCGCTTTTATCTCAGCATTAAGTTGCGGTGCGGCAATTTTCTTGCAATTAGAGGGTACTTAGTTGTCTGGCTTGTTTATCCAAACGTGATGTGGCTATATACTCAAATCTGCTGGCCACATCCTTGTTTATATCTTCCCCAAACTCTTGAGTTTGAAAAGGATCGGAGCCTAGAATCTCTAACAACTCAGACTGGGAAATGACATCTTCGTTGTTTTTTGGAATTTCCTCAGCAGAAGGTTCGGGCAGTGAATCAGGAATTCAGGAATCAGTAGCGGTAAATTCGATGGAACAAGCTCCGGCTCATGGTTACTGGGTTGGGTGGGCACCGGCTGTAGTGCAGGCTCCTCGTCGACTACTGGAACTGCTGTATTCCAATTTTTAAAGCGTCATAACTGTTTTTCTCGTTAATTGCACAGTAAACAAAACAAAACAAAAAAATGATTGTTTTGATGGAATGATCCTATAGATCACCCTGAATGCATTACATTACTTGTGACAAAAGGTTATAAATCCAGTGGCGTCCCGCAGACTGATATGAGTACATAGGTTTTATTACGATGCGGCGGAATAACCCTATAGGCTACCCTGAATGCATCACCTTACGAGAACACAGTATATAGGTACCATGCTGTAATAATGCGGCGAAATAGCTCTATAGGCTAATCTGGTTGCATTATTGTTGAAAAATTAACGCATTTCGTTTTCGTCAAAAAATGTAGGTAGATTTTAATACTAACCACCGTTTGGGTTTTCCTGGTCAATCGATGCAGTCTGCGACGACGACGAGCTTGACACTGAACGCAAGGAACATGACGAATCTTGAGAACATGAGGAGGACGAGGAAACACGCCGGTTACGACGTGTCTCCTTAATTTCTTTTTCAAACTGCTTCAACCGTTTGGTGAGTATTTCGATCTCTACCTCGTTCTTACGCTTCGGCATATTACCTCTTTGATGCAAAAGCACATAGATATGGAGAACACAAACTTTACAAGTGGAGTGGTTTAGCACTAAAACGCGAATGAAGATGAGCAGACTAGGCTGGGCCAGGGAAAATTATAGATCTACATAAAAAAAAAAAGTTCTGTCAGTACAGGCTAGCTCTTTTCCTCAAACAAGTGATGAAGTGGTAACACTTATGCTTTACTACATTGTGTATTATAACTTCAAGTTACTAATATCGAGGACGAAACACGAGTATAATTGAGTATAGAGTAATGTAATGGGCCATATGTTGTCAAATATTTTGACCTCCTTGAAAAAATGCTGCTCTTTCAGGAATCAAATTATTACCTTTTACATGGTTAATAGTTTTTTTAAGTCCTAACTACTATAAAAATATTACGTCAATATATAAATTTTTCATTACGAATATTTTTTTCACAACAACGCATATCTGGGGGCACGGTAGTGCCCCCGCCAAGACGAAAAAGAAACAAGCACTATCTTTTCCCCAACCGTTTCGTTTCATTTTCAAACCCTCATAGCTTTGTCCCAGTTAACATCTGAGAGACCAAATTCACAGGTTAAGATGTAGTCGGGGAACATACGAAATGCACTAAATTTCATTGATCTAGCTTTCATACTTTAGGTTTTACTGATGCCTAATATACGCCAATTTTGTCACTGACTCACTCACTCACGTATCAAAATTCTGGGGTACTTTCCGATGACCTAGAAAGCTGACATTTGGCATGGAGCCTAAGATTTACATACAAAGAATAATCGAATCAAGAAATATGTAACTTTCAGCCTCCTACCCCTAAAAAGGGGGTACAGGAACGGTACAGGTGCAGGAACAGTACGGAACTAGTGAAACTGAAAGACTTCCTGACTCCCTAGAAACCTAAAATTTGGAATGGATCCTAGAATTTACATACGAAGAACAGAAAGAATCTGGGGCACGGTAGTGCCCCCGCCAAGACGAAGAAAAAAAATGAAAACATTTTACTACTTAAATCGTTCTTCCTGAGAATTCCTAAATAAATGCAAAAGCCCAAAAAAAATAAAAAACTAAGGCACTTTACAAAAAGAAGTGAGATCCCACCAAAAATGTTGTAATATGTGTGCAATAAACAATTAGAATTAGAATTTAAAAAATATTTCAAGTAAAATTGGCAGCCAAGACTCACAAGCTCATAACGCTTTCCCTGTAAAAAAGTTATCAGATCCCAGGTAAAGCCAAGCCCTCAAGCTCTGACTGTACTGACCCTACACCTTATCTTAAAATGTATGGCTTCAACTGGCTTGAAGCCCCTAAGCCCGGATTTTACTAAATCTACACCTTTGTTTCAAAAGTATGGCTTGGACGTTTCATACACTGTATATGTCTTCAATATTGTGATAATATTATTAATTTGAATTTCTCTCTATGAAACGGACACTAAGGTGTAGGCTCAATAAGTCAGAGCTTGAGGGATTGGCTTTTCCTGGGATCTGATAACTATTGTTTACAGCGAAAGCGTTATGAGCTTGTGAATCTTGGCTGCCAATTTTACATGAAATGTTTTTGGTGGGTTTATATATACTTAGGTAGTAAACGTTCGAGCGCTGGCTCTTTAATTCCAGTAATGGACACTGGCTGTTGGTCACCTCCATTGCTAATTAAGGTCCAGCTTAAGTGCCAACTAGTGGGACAGTGTCAGGCATTGGGACATTTACATGTACCTATACTATTATAAAGTTGTAAAACTGAAATGTCTATAGGTACATTGAAGATATTATAAAAATATATATTGTAACGGGACTATTTGGAGGTCACTAAATCGAATATTATATATTTTTTTATGTTTGTATGTTCGTATGTGTCGTTGTGGCTTCATCACGCCAAACGGATTTCAACTATTTTAGGTACACGGATAGTTGGGTGTCTCCAGATTGTTATAGGATACTTTTTACCCGACTACGCTGAAAAAAAAACCGGTCAAGTGTGAGTCCGACTCGCGCACCGAGGGTTCCGTACAAACTTTCACTTACCCTAACATGATTATATTACCCGGTTCCGGTTGAGGTAAGTTTGCACCTGATATCTACAGCATTGCATACAAATGAGGTGCAAACTTAACGCAACCGGGCTGACCAAATATGTCTTTTGATAAAGACTATATTTTTTATGATTTGATTACAAATGTATAGTTTTCAGATTTTTGTATGTATTTGTAGTATGTCACGATATTACTTACCCTTCATAGTTCTGTGTCAACGGGAAATACCTACCCTATCATTTTGATTCCCTTGAGAGTGTGTCGAAATATACGTTTTTTGCAGCATAAATGGCCGTATCTTTTTTAATGTATAGTAAAAATTATTTTTCTAGAGCAAATCCACTTAGCTTTGTACCCGATGAACAATACTCATATCTGCATTGTTAACTGTGGCCACTACTGCCACTTCGAAATGTAAGGCGTTGTAAGTGCCTACACTAAATTAGTCTTAAGTCAAACGAGATAAGGGTTACTCTTAAACAAAAAGAACACAGATGTTGGTCACTTCGTAAGTTTTCGTTCGTCATCCTTAAGCATCGATACAAACTTCACTGCTCTTTCACTTAAAAAATATGTTACGGATTATCTGGAGGTCGCTAAATCGAATAATATGTGTCGTTTTGGCTTCATCACGCAAAATCGGCTAAACGGATTTCAAAAATTTTTGGTACACGGATAGCTGGGTATCTCCAGAGGAGCTAATCCGAAAAAGGAAGTTTGTATGGTGCCATCCTGCTCACTCAAATACAGCATAACATGAGAGCGAGAGGGACAGCACGTTACGAATATCGATTTTTGAGTTTCGGAGTAACCCCTCAGATGGTTATAGATAGGATACTTTTTATCCGACTACCCTGAAGAAAAAAAGAGGGGATATGAGTTTTTCTCCTCCGCGAACAAATTTGCTGGCGCCTTCTAGTTAATGAATTAAATTCGGAAAATATGTTGGTTGTACAGTGATAGACTGATAGTGGTTCAAGTGACGTGACGTAAGTACATACCTATTTGTATGAAGAATCTTCAAGCGCCTGACGCGGACGACGACAATGTTTCAACCTGGTTTCAACGATGATATTATGATGTTGCATTTATATAGGCGTTAAGTCTAAACAGTGTTAATCCCGAACTGGATCCAAAGCGACGACGCGTCTCCGTGACGTGATACTCCAGCTACCTACTCGTAAGTAGCGCTCAACGTCACTCTCTAGCCTCGCCTGTAGCTAATAACAACCAATGTAAAATGAATTAATACCTTTTGTAAAGATAATGTGTCCTCATTTGAGCGGCCTCAGTAAACGGGTCACAACCTTTCATTACGTAGCTGCGCCTGCAGAATTCACTATGTGCAGTAAATACGATTTGTAAAACAATATCCTAATAAATTAAATGTATGGTCAATACCAAAATCGCAAGCCTTTTACAGCGCACATAGCTCATTCTGCAGTCACATCGACGATCCATGTAAGTTTATTTAAAACAAATAGATATAGGCGTACTGTCTAAGACGAAACTCTTGGTTAGAGAGAGAGACGCGTGGCGACAATGGTGTTCGGGGAGTGAATGTGCGTCCACATTTGTATCATTTGCCCGATCAGATCTTTGTCCCGTGGCATGATCGCGTGCCACGATCACGCGTTTGGACGTTGCACCGATGCGATCGCTCGAAATCCTTGTTGCTACGCGTAGGTATCACACACTTAGATCGAACAAGTGGGGCGTGATCGCCGCGCCGACGGTGAGCGTCCAAGCAGCGGGATACGCAGTCATGCCACGCCACGGTGATCTGATACGGGCAAATGATACAAATTTGGACGCACCTTTAGGCTGCGAATCCACCGGAGCTGTGCGAGTTAGCGTTGCGGTGTGAAGATACGTAGCGATTAAACGTAGATTCAAAGCTAGGCATGATCCTATGGCGAACTTCATACAAGCGTCTGGACTCCGAGT
Organism: Hedya salicella; assembly: GCA_905404275.2. Lineage (NCBI taxonomy): Eukaryota > Metazoa > Arthropoda > Insecta > Lepidoptera > Tortricidae > Hedya > Hedya salicella. The sequence continues at coordinate 19,668,194 of FR990112.1, forward strand.
CTTAACTAAAGTTACTATTTTTAGCCAAAAGTTTGATAATATTGTAGTACAATAATTGGTCCATTAGAATCAGGCAGTTTTTTTTAAATATTTAATCAACTATAATGTAAAATACCTTTGAAATGACTTGATTTATAATTTGGTAAAAATCGTCTAATTATAACTGACATTATTTAGGATCTGTGGCCTAGTACCAAGTAATTTTATTACACTTTTTGAGATGAGATATAATGCAGTATGCATTTACATAATTTAGAATTTCATTCATTAGTTCGTTTGTCATGTAAACATTTTTTCAGACATTTATAAAATTACTTAATTTTGAGTTAGGAATAAGTTCTAGAGTTCTTCAAGAAGTGGCCAGAATATTTTAAAGCTCATTGATTGGGCAACATTTTTAAATCAAAATTGATTTAGTCTAAGCAAGCTCTTTCATGATAATTGGTTTTATTTAATTTCCTAAAAATAATGCACCTTGAAAATTTTATGGCAAAATCACAACAGTGTGTATATTTTTGTTAAACAATTTTGTTTAATAAAATCGTCTTAATAGGGTACATGCATGAATTTTTTTATCGCTTTTCTTAACTAAATATCAAAATACCATAAAAACTATTTCAAATTGTGAAATTAAAATCAGCCAAGAAATACGCATAGTTTAGGCATTTTAAACTAGTAATTAGACAGAGAGGTCCGATATACACTGTTACGTCACAGGGCAGTCCGGCCATATAAACTACATAATAAATTCCGTTTTGCTAGAAAGAGATATAATGAAATGTTTGATGGCTTATATCTTGGTTATTTTTATAGCTATTCGAAAAAATATTTTTGTCTACTGTTGAGCTTTTAATAAAGCAAAAATAAAAATTCATGCATATTCCCTATTGTTCGCGTCATATGTCAAAAAAATGTGAAATGTATTCGTGGACCGAATGGAATTAAACAAGAATCGCAGTCTACGATACTTCTCAATACAAGCAATTTTAATTATACTATTAATATTGCTACGTTTTTCTAATGCAGTAATCATGAAATATAAACTCATTGCATCTTTCCTATGCTGTCTGCACTATTGAGATAGTGACGAGCATGCCGGTGCCGGCCTCTGTGATAAGGCTCGTTGATGCAAAAAAGTTCTATGGCAGCGAAACTACTCTGAACATACTATACCTAATGTGTACCTATTTGTGCTAAGAGTATTGGCTGTTCTAGGGTTGGGTTTCTGTGTATGTTCGTGCCACCATTTAGTTAAGGTTTATAATAACTACTGTTTATTGCAGTGGTTCCCAAGTTCAAGAATCATAAGCGTGATGTTTATCTGAAAATAAACTTTAAACAAAACTTTTCACCCATTTGTTACATTTTACAATAACGGGATTTTATACACTTTTTTTATAAAAAACAGGTTATAATTGCGTCAATGTGATTTTTGAGCTTGCATATTCTTAACAAGTTGAGTAATGGGACTGGGACTAATATTATTGTTGAAAGCTACACGCATATCATCACTCGCCTTCAACCGATTACTCGACTTGTTTTTAATTACAAGGAAAGCGGAAAACCCTTGTTCGCATAAATAAGTTGTGAAGAACAGCGTCAGATACCGCAAAGTGATTGCTCAAATTTTAGTAAAAGAACTTGCTCTTTTACTACAAAATTCCTCACGATCCTCAAATTCAAACGTATCTTTGCAATCTTTTTAAAAAGTTGCATGAGCCTTCTGCGGACCACTGTCATGCCAAGCTTTAGCAAGGTCGGGCACCACTGGTTTATTGTGACCACGATACTATTATAACCCTTTATAAGGTAGCGGGAATTTTTTGCCCACCATACATTTTTGTTATTTCTTGGGAAACGAATCGAGCTTTCGTATTTTTTTCTATGGCAACATTAATTGTCGATTTCTTATTAACATTATTTATATAGGACTTGAGAACGGTAGACACAATTTTTTTCCGCTGTGTCGGTTACAAGTGCGAAAACAAGTGAATTTCTGCACCTGCTGTTAAATCTTTGTGCATCTTTAAATTTCGCGACTTTCGAATGATACCATGTTATTATTCTTAATTTGTAATGTATGCAGTATTTGTATTCAGTAGAATTTTTGGATTTGAGTAATTTTTTTATACGCTTTTTATGTGGTGGTAAATATATTCCCTCTGCCCGTGTGTATCGGCAATGCCGACATAGTGTAAAGGCTTTACACGTTGTCGCTAAGTAGCTTCTTAATATTAACATTGAAGAACACATGCCGACAATATTCGCCGACATATAAACGCTGCAGGATGTGTAGCACCAATAAAAAAAGACAAAAGGTCTAAAATAATATGCAAATCATATGACGTGGAGTTCCACTGTGTGCGATAGCATGCGCCCCTGAATTGCATAGGTGATGTACTGAGGCAGAACAGTTACATGGGCAGAGGGAATATTTTCACCACCATGTTTTTTCATTTTTTTTAAATATTTATTTGGTTTTTTAAAAAACAATAATAAACCCTATCTATAAACATAAATAGTTTTGTTGTATCACCCGTAGCTGGTTATGCCTTATAAAGGGATAAAGTTGTAAAAATTAAATGTCTGTACACTAGAGATATTTTCAAAAACTTGATTGTTACCGACTATTTGGAGGTCACTAAAACGAAAAATATTTTTTTTGGATTGTATGTATGTTTGTATGTGTCGTTTGGCTTAATCACGCAAAATCGGCTAAACGGATTTCAAATATTTTTGGTACAGGGGTAGCTGGGTATCTCCAGATGGTTATAGGATACTTTTTATCCGACTACGCTGAATAAAAAATGAAGGGTTACGACTTTCTCTCCTCAGCGAACGAAGTAGCGGGCGCCTTCTTATTTCATATTTATCACATTACGTAAAAGACTGCATTTAATTTATACGCCAAGCAATTTGATTTCTAAATCTAAATAAATACATATATTTAATCGGAGAGTTTCAATCGTTGTATTTAACCTCGGTCGTCATCATATCAGCCTGAAAACGCCCACTGTTGGACAAAGGCCTCCCCAATCGACCTTCGTATTGATTAATGTTGTGCAATGCAAGACGCTGCTCACACACTGTGGACGCTTGTGCCAATCATATTGGCTTTGACCGGGACAGCTTCTTCAATAGGGTATTTGATAGTAGAAAAAAATGTAATTAAAAATATTAAATAAAAAAAGAACCGACTTCAAAATTAACTAAAAGCCATAAATAATCTTTTATGTACGGTACGGATCACATTTGAATCACCTTTTGAAGTCGGTGCCAAACCATTCATTTATTACTATTAAGAACCGCGACGGCGAGCCTTTAGTTATTATCTACCTACATATATATTTAGTCATAGTAATTCTTTTTTTTTTTAAATAAAGAACTTTATTTACTTTAGGTTTGGCACCGTGATTCAAATGCGATCCGTTTAGTAGTGATATAAAGTATTTTTTAGAGCCCAGAATGGAAAGATTGAGGAGGCACTTTGCACGCATCTCGAGTCTTTGGAAGTAAGAAATGTAAAAGTTGGTTAGTTCATTGTACCTTCCATTATCAGCTCAGCATGAAATGAAGACAACCAGAGGAAAACAACTGATAACTTTAGAAAAAAATATACAAAACATTGTTAGTACCTATAATATTTGAGGGTTTCTCTCGATTTCCCTGGTATTCCATCATCTAATCCTGACTTGGTGATAAGGAGAAAAAGAATATGAGTAACAGTTTTAACGTATGTACCTATAATAGATGATTTTTTTAAGGATTAACCTCTGACTCGTAACTATTAAGGAGTTGTACCTTCCGTCATCAGCTCCGCATGATGAGATGATGACTACCATATGCAAATACTTAAATAGCTTAAGAAAATATATGAAAAACGTTATAATGGCCTATAAAATTTGAGGATTGCCCTCGATTTCCCTGGGATCCCATCATCAGATCCCAACTTGGTGGCCACGGGACCACCTCGGGAGTATATCCTTTCAAATAAAAAAATATTTTTTAAAATCGGTCCACAATTGGCGGAGTAATCGGTGAACATACATAAAAAAATATATATACATACTATCGAACATATAACCTCCTCCTTTTTTGGAAGCCGGTTAAAAATTATATAAGATCCTGACAGAAAAAGCAAAATAAAAAACTACGTAATTTTTTTTAGGTCGATCCTAGAGTTTAAAGTTGGGTGGGAAAGTCCATTTTTAAAGTATGAAAATATTAATAACTAAATAATACAATTAAATATAGCATAAAATGTTTTGTAATTTTTGTTATGAAACCGTTTCGATAAACGCAAGTTTTAACAGCTGCAGAGCAAAGTTTTTATTTTCCCTATACAAGATACGAGCGTGTGACGTCACATGCTTGTATAGGCTTTAGTATGAAGCGTTTTTTGGGAAAGTACAAAAATGTGCTTTAAACGTCGTTGTATCTCGGGGAGTTTTTATGATATCGAAGTAGTTTTTTCACCAATATTTCTTTTATTAAGACGTCGTCTTATAACATACCATAAAAAAGAGTCATAAAGTTGTATAAAGCTCAAGTCCGATCATGTATGGAGTATTGTTGCCATCTCTGGGATGGATCTGCAACCCCAACTGGCCGCCCTGGATTCAATCGACAGACGTGCCAAGAAGCTCATTGGTGACCTAGATCTTGTAGAGGCAAAGCTGCAAAGCCTCGAACACCGTAGCGTAAGGATGGTCGCCTGCCTTGCGGTATTTTACAGGATACATTTCTGGGAGTGAGCGGCGGGACTGCATGAACTAATTCCACCTTCTCCATTCCGTCACTATGGGACTAGACGTGGGTTTCAACGCGCTTTATTGACAGTGCTGTCTGCCAATAAATGAATTCCTAATTCTGAACCTTTTTGAGTACGTTTCGTTTTTAGGGTTCCGTACCAAAAATGGTAAAAAAGGAGCCCTTATGGTACGATTCTGTCTGTCTGTCTGTCCGACTATTAACGCGCCATATCTTAAAAACTACTTATGATATCTATTTGAAATTTGGAATATTTATAAACATAGTCAGCCCAGGCCCAGCATAGGAAATTTTCAAAAATATATAATTATTTTATAAAAAACGACGAATATGACGGGTTTTTACAAAAATTTCAAGTCTCGCTACTAGGTCAAATAGTATATCATATGGAAGGGCTTGATCTGGACATTCCCCCTCTCCCCCAACCCTCCTGTATGTCCGAAGTTTACCGAACGAAAATTTTGAAATTTTATTTATTTATTTTATAAATAAACTTGAATATATTTTCAGTTTCAGTATGCTTCGTTCCTGAGCCCTCTGGCAAGTTATTGTTTTATGTCTTTAGTATACCTACGTCCTGCAGGTTCGGCAACCATAGCTGAGACATGGTAGCAAGCTGCGCATAGCGCTACGAAAATCATGATAGTGAAAGTGTTAACCTAGCTAGCATGGTTCATCCTGTATGCCGAAGGAAAGCCGTGTAATCGCGTGCTTCTATTCAATATAGGTACATTCATAGAGATATCGTTACACTAGATCCGCATTAAGAAGCCACACGCGTGGAACTTGATAGAAGCCTGGAGGCTTCTGTCAGGCTTCCCTCAAGCCAGTTGACAATTGGACACTAACCGTGAAACTAGTCCGTAAAAATGGGAAAATGCAGTGTAAAATCATGCATCGCGAAGCGAAAATCACACGGAATTACTTTTCACATGAGAATTGACTGTTTCTACACTCAAATTCATGTAAATAAGACGAAAAATAATTAAATCAATGGGCGGCATTTTTTACTTTTAGTGTTGCTAGTAATATACATTATTTCAATTCCCCATTTTTGGGAGATTCTACCTTATTTGAACCCACACGTTAAACCTTCTTATTAAAATTAATACTGACTACTGATTACTATCATAATTAATATATGAGGGTCTGTATAGGTATCCAACATGAAAAAGTTATCAAAAGTTTTATTCCAAACTCCTACGATGTGATAAGTTCGTTAAAAAATATATAAAAATATCTACATGCTGCTTTATCAAAATGTATATCTGTAGTATTATCATCTTCTTTAATTTCAACGACGATTTCGTTTTCGGAGAATAAACAGAACCTCAGATACCTATTTCGTTTCCTTCCAGAAACAAATATTTATAAGATGTTTGCCATTTTTTTAATTTTCACCATTGTTTCATGTTTGAAGAGCACCAGATAACAATTTTGAAAGCAATTAACGAAAAATCTCTAAATGACTACACTTAATTCAATTTAATTTCATAAATACATATTTTAACATAGTTATAATTGAAAACATTGTCGATTGTTTGGGGAAAACATTTTTATGTCGTAGGATGATCTATAAGAAACATTTTCTTGGCTATACATGACAGACAAAGATGGCACTATTACCTCGCGCAACGCGACCTCAGGTGGGAAAAAGGGATAAATATAATTTGATAAGTCATTTTGACGGTTACGTCCTGGTTTTTGACGCGTGGCACGCTTTTCGTGTTGCGTTGTTATGACTGGTTATGTTTGGTTTGCTACCTCTTGTTTATTTACCTCGATGGGTGCCTACATTGAGAAATACACTACTATTTCTGTGACCCGGCTGGTCGTCGGGAGAAAAAGACAGGACGTGGTAATATATAAAATATAAGTAATAAAAATTGATTATATACAAATAAAAACATAAACTTAACGGGATTCAGTCAGTACGCGGCAATAACTGGAAATCACTGGCCTTATCATAGCAGGGAGGTAGGACGGTTGCGGAGATTCAGTTTCCTCTCCAATTTTACAATCCAGATTTCCAAGAAGGCCGGAATTTTCATGGAATCATCGGCCGAGGTGCGATTGAAGACTGAAGATAGGTTTTCAGGGGAAAACTTCAGCGGAGAAGAAAGGGCTGTAAGCCTGTAACAATGCTCCACTTAATATTTGCTTCAAATTAACCCATGCCTCTTTCTTCATGGTTAAGACCAGTGAAAACGAAATAAGACTTGGATTGAGTTTAACAGGACACTACAGGAAAACAAAGAGAGAGAAATAACTATATATACAAAATGTACCTGCGAAGTGGCACCCCTAATCCAACACAGTATTGCAAAATACTATACTGTTGTTACAGTTTCAGTGTTTTGCAAAAACACATTAATTTGTAATATATTTTAAATCTCAAATCTTTCATCATTTGCGCAGCTCAAGTTCAAGCCAAACGAGTCGGGACCTGTCTCCCATCAAACAAAACTATTTAAAACTAAATTTTTTTTCCGATTCAATTTATTACTGGCCAGTATTGTGCCAAGGAGGTTTGCCGCGTTAAGTACATAAAATCACTCTGCTCTGCTATAACCCTGGGCAGTGGACAATAATGCACCTAGTGTAAATCCCAGGGTATTTGAAGGCACAGGTATTACCAAGGGCAATTAAAAGAAGAGGACTGACAATCCCCGTACACCGACCACAAGTCAAGGCCAGTATAAAAACAAGATCGCGCTTTAAAACTATTAACTGTGTTATAATTGAACAAAAAACATAGTACAGTATTCGTAAACAGATATTAATAAATACTTTTAAATAATGTGTCACGCTTGCAAAGTTAATAAATTGTAAACAATAATTATTATGCCGTTGTTAATGTTGGGGAACGGCTTTTTGTATGGTGATTGATAGTCCTCTTGTTTTAATTTATTGGTCAAAAAATCAAATCAATAATCAGTTTTCAAAAAATAATTTCCGTAATACATACCATTTTTATGCCAAATTTAACCATGTCCAACTAATTAATAATGGCCGATCAGCGCCTGATTATTACATCTGTAAAATTGTTGTCAATCGTTAAAGTTAAAACTAACACAGCATAGTGAAATTGAGATTACTCATAATTTAGAGTTTGATAATGGGTCATAAAATGATAGTCTGATTATGAAACCAAAAATTGTTTTTCTTTATTTTTAAGTAACTGCTTGGAAATTAATATCCACTACCGAATCTAAGAAAATGGTTTCTGATTACGTCTCCGATTTCACCCTGTATGTATATGTTTTTACCGTTTTTTTGATATGCTCATGTATTTTTAGCTTCATATGACTAATACCTAATATGTTGTGTACACATTACAATTACAATCTATTCCAACAGACCCAACAGGGGACTCCCTGAATGATATTTGTTTTTTTGCTTTTAAAGTATATATATATAGTATCATATAGTCACCTTTTTTGAACATAAACAACTACATCAAAATCGGTTCATCCGTTCAAGAGCTAGGATGGCACAGACACAAACAGGTATAATGAACACGAACAATCAAAACCTCTCTAATTGTAATTGACCTGTTTTTGATGGATCCGTAGATAAGCTACTTACTTACCTACTATAATACTCCGAAAACCTAGGTGAAACTTTCTCAACAAATTGACTGTATTGTAGTGCGCTACGCTCCAAGTTGTAGGTGACAAATGGCCCAGTTGGTTGGGTAGATCCAACTTCGAGAAAGAGGTCCCATCGAATCCAACTCGGATGGGCAGCTTTCGGGAAGCTACGTAATATCTTCTGGTCCCAAATACCGCAGTGTCTTAAGGGGCTACCCAGAAAATATCGGTAAATTTCACTGTTTTTAAAGTGACATAAAATTATTCCACTTGGTGCAAACCACGTTAAAAAAACATACTGTATCTTGGTATTTGGCCTTTATTTCTGTCAACTGGAATGGATGATGATTAATAAATCAAGAGAAAAAAAAAGATTCGTAAAGTCCTTTTTCGAAGCGACGCTTAGACATGGAACTAAAACCAATAAGTGAGTAATGAAGTTCACATTAAAATTATCAACTGGTTTTTCAATATGTTCCACAGTTTTTAAGAAAAGTAGCAAAAACTGTTTTTTTTTCGCAAAAATTACAAATTTTGATGGCGTTTAGCTCGGTTTCGGTGACTCGTGAAGATAAACTGATATATTGGTAACAGCGGTAGTTGTCAACACGATGAGACATATACACAGAAAAATGAAGAGCTACAGACCGAAGGTCATTCGCGTATGGGAGCCCCTTGAGACGAAAGTTTTTAACTAGTACGTGTTACCAGTGATGACATATGGCACTGAGACGTGGTCACTCACAATGGGTCTCATAAGAAGACTCAAAGATACTCAAGGGGCAATGGAGCAAACTATGTTCGGAGTCTCCTTGCGTGATCGAATTAGAAATAAGGGGGCACCACATCAAATTTTTACCCAGTTAAAAAAAAGTCGGTATACTTACAAAGTATTAAAATCAAACAAGTGTTGTTTAATAATAATAATAATTTATTTTCAACCAACTGGGATCATGGTGTTAGTTAGGACATTATTTGTACTAATATATTATTGTTAGTAAAACATTTTACCTAATCTAACTTAATCTAATATACGACCGTTTATGTAGCGCCACGTACATGAAGCTGGCAACAGTGGCAACAATGGTTCATGTACGGACAGTCTAGCCTGCTCGCGACCATGCTCAGGATGCTGTTGGCACTATCACGAACTCTGCGCACCAGGGATGCACATCGTTTACGCATAGTGGTGTGAAAACAGTTTACTCGAACCTCCGAGAACAACCCCGACGCACTGCAGAAACGAGGCAGCCCCATCAGCATCCTGAACGCGTTATTGTATTGCACACGCAAAGCTCTGTACTGTTTCGGCGTATAACTCACCCACAGGCTGCTCGTATAGAAGTTTGTACAATAGGCTTTAAAAAGAGTGACCTTTATACTTCCTTAGAACAGCGAGCAAACCTGCGGGGTATCATATTAGCTCGAACAGACAACGCTTTGCGCTCACGTTCTATATCAGCCTCGTCTTTTAAGCCAGATGTTACCAAGTGCCCTAAGTATTTAAATTGGTCCACTATTCGGAGTGGTACACCATTCAATTTTATTGGGGGTACATCCAGTGGGCACTTGCCTTTAGCTGCAAAGACCATACACTCAGTTTAACTGTAGTTTCTTTTGTGCAGTAATTTATTGCACTCGTATCATCTGTCAGTCTGTTGTCCCCGTGACCCTTAGGTAAATACGCCCGACTACTGTGAAAATGATAACATAGGATAATGCCTACAGAGCAGACCCCGAGAATATGGGATGCGTAGAGCGACACTGTTTAAAGTTTGATGAACAGCTAAAAACGACCGAACCGTCTAGAAAAAAATGTAAGCTATTTTTTAATGAGATTTTTGTCAAATCTAGTATGAAACAGGCTGGTTTTCTGATATGTGTTTTTTGACTATATAACCTATTCAGTGCCTAAAGGTGCGTCCACATTTGTATCATTTGCCTGTATCGGATGACCGTGCCGTGGCGTGACTGTGTATCGCGCTGCTTGGACGGTCACTGCCGGCGCGGCGATCATGCCGTACTCGTCCGATATAAGTGTGTGATACGCGTAGCAACACGGATTTCGAGCGATCGGATCGGCGCAACGTCCAAACGCGTGTTCGTGACACGCGATCATGCCATGGAACGAAGATCTGATAGGGCACATGATACAAATGTGGACGCACCTTAAAGCGAAAACATGTTTGTTTGAAATTTCCTCGATAGAAAAGTTATCCGAAAATTTGACAAAAATCTCACTAAAAAATAGTTTAAATTTTTGATGCACCCTCTTAAGATGAGGAGAGGCGCGCAAGGCACAAGGACTTGTGGTGTCTAAGAGAGTGAGAGATAGAAAAAGTGAAGTGAAAGAGATGAAGAATGTGCTGGTCACTCCGCCAGTGTGGTTGACGCTAAGACATCATCCGTTAAATTAGCAAAGATGTGCCGAATGTAACCTGCAATATCGACAGTATCACCAATGACGATGAGGGCGGTTTTTTTGAAGAGGTTAATGAATGTTGATGAAGCTGCAGTTGTATACAAGGACCGTAGCAAGTGGAAGGAGGTAGTCTCTGCCTAACCCGTAATGGAAAAAAGGCGTGATTGTATATATGTACATACCGGCACTGTTAAAGCCAAACCCAAAGTAACATAACCTTATCTATTTATCTAACTCGCGTGGCATTCCGCCAATCAATGTAAGGTCAGGCGGGCTAAGGGAAACATAATTTATTTCGTGGGGAAAGAGAATCCATGATTTGGCCCAACTCTATTTCCATTGACACATATGTCAGTTTTCAGTATCACATTTACAACGTTTCTCTTCCCCGGTGATTCTCTTACCCCAACTGACCTTAATCTTTTATATCTGTGGTATGTATATGTAGCCAAAAACAATCTAAATGACACGAGTCACGTGGGTTTTTTGTTCACCTTTTATAAGTTTTTCTTTTTATTTAATGCAAGCATTAGCAACAAGCCCATCAGCTTAAACAGTATAGGTACATAAAAATCACAAACCTTTTTTAAGTACCTAAAAAAACAGACTATAGACGGTAATAGGTGCTCTATTCATTCCGTACTCTCTGGCAGAAGCAAAGGTTTTGTACATCGTGCCAGTGTCATTCGGACTGCTGATTGCAACGCATTAGTTAACTTGTTTACTTGGACATCGACTGATATTATTCGTTGACACATTTGTATCCAGTGTAGTGTATTTGCGGCTATATGAAGAGATCACGAAAATGGGTAAGCATATAATACGATCTTAAACCGATTTCAAAAAAGGGAGGAGGTTCTAGATTCGTCGAAATCTTTTTTTTAGGTATGTTCACTCGGAGACTATTTGGCTTGCTTGGATCTCCATAGTAAAATAATGTATCCTTGCCGTGTTTTGGCTTGTTGGAATCCTCACGAGATAAACTTTTACGTAATAATTGACAAAAAAATGTGAGTTGAATAATTTTTAACAAAAAATAAAACCGGCTCCAAAAGTAAATAAATACGGTTAATAAAATTTCTTCAATATACTTACAAGTTACCTTTTTTCAAACTCAATGCTATATTGGAGTCGGTGCCAGCCGTGTAACGTCGTTTGCATTCTTTAGATGGCACCGACGTCAAAAGAACATTAAATGTATATAAATATAGTATAGATTGAGTTGAAAAAAGGTTATTGTAAAAACATCTAGAAACTTTATTCTAAAGTATTTTTTAACATTTAACTGTTTTTTAAAGATGGATTTATTTTATGGTATAATACGTTTTAATATTATAAATGCCATAGTGTGCTTCATAGTTTGTCCTTCTTTCACGTGGTAACGGGACAACGGTTAGATGTGATTTTTTTTATATAAGGAAGTCGCCATATTATTGGCAAAAACTTTTATAAGTACAACGCGATTTGTAAAAATACTCCGGGTATTCATAGCAACATGTAGTTGTTATAAAAAATCGAATCTTTAACCGATTCCCAAAAAGAAGGTTTTTATGAAAGATGATAAATATCAATTAAATTTCAGGTAACACAGCAAAAGCGATTCTATTGCTGACACTCCTGGCGACCAGTCCTGCAGTGGACAGCGACTGCAGCGTCAATGAAATTCAGGACCAGAACCCTTGCGGAGGAGAACTGTCCTGTGATGGAGACTTCAATGATGCCAAGAATACCTTACTACAAATGCCATGCCTTGATGAATATGAAACAGAAGTATCGAACTCATATCTCAGCCACCAAAACTTTAGTGCATCCATAAAAGCGAATGGTTTTGATGACTTCGGCGAGAACGACACATTGATATTAAATGAACTAAGTGACCACATTACGGGCATTTCCATTACGAATGGAGGAATCGACAAAATGCCAGAAGCTGTTTCGGACTTGCAGCAAGCCACTACCGTGGATCTTTCTTTTAACAAAATCGACTCTCTCAATTTGGCAGCGTTCTCGGCACCAAGCAAACTGAATATGCTAAATGTGTCCTACAACAACATAGCGCATTTGAATGTCCTCGCGGATTCTGATAGGTACTCATCTGTACTATCTGTACCGCTAATTTCGATTGATTTAAGCCATAATAACATCCACGGTATTTTTCAAGGCGGCATCCCACCGTATGCCACCCTACGCCATTTAAATCTATCCTTCAATTACATTGAAAGTTTCCATGAAACTGCAATACATAACATGACAGCTCTGCTAACTTTAGACATTTCTAACAACAGAATTATTGACGTAGGCTCTGCTTTAACTGGTCTCGTAAGGTTAGAGGAATTGTTTTTGAATAACAACAACTTGACTGCTATAAATAAGAATAATTTTAACGGTTTGGTCTCGTTAAAATATCTTAACATTAGTTGCAATAATTTAAAAAGTATTGAAAATTTATCTTTCAACTCCTTAGTCGCGCTCAGGCAACTGGATATAGGAAATAACAAAATTAAAATCCTTTCAAAATCCATGTTTCTGAATAACAACCTTCTTAGTTCACTAGACGTGTCCTCCAATAACATTTTGAAAATAGAGTCAGGTGCATTTGCGGGTGCACATATTGAAGATTTAAAACTCCATAACAATACATTAGCTGGTTGCTTAGACACTGATGCTTTCAAAGGACTATATTTTGTAAAACTAGACCTAAGCAATGGAGACATAGCGGAGCTCGGACCAGATACTTTCGGACCAAATCCTTCTTTCCAATGGCTAAACTTTAGTAGAAATATTATATCTAAAATTAGTAACACGACATTTAGAAAACTTCACGTCTTAGTCGATCTAGATCTCTCGTATAACAAATTACAAAATATAGAATTCGATACGACAGATCTGACAAACTTAACTTATTTCTACATCAACAACAATAACATCCAAAAAATCAGAAAAAACATGTTTAAATCGCTTACTTCGGTGGAAATAATTGACTTATCCGATAACGCTATACAAGACATAGAAATGATGTCCTTTGTAAACTTAAAACAATTGCATACATTGAAATTAAAAAATAATCCTCTCACTGATATCCATCCTCGAACGTTTATAGGGTTGACTTCATGTTACAGCCTAGATATCTCAGGCACTAACATCAAACGACTTACGGACAATACCTTTCATGGAATGTACTCACTAAATAAACTTAATTTGTCAAACAGCGACCTAAGGGTTTTAGAATTGAACGCATTTAACGGCACTGGATCAATAGAATTTCTAGATCTATCGCACAACCAGATAGAATCATTGTCTTTAAATAATACAAATTTCAAACTGCAACAAATACTTCTTTCTTCAAATAATATCAGCTCGATTAACATGATGTTTTTACAAAATCTACGTCAAGTTTCATTCATCGACTTCAGTAACAACAAAATATCTAATATTGCACCAGGATCATTCCGCGATTGTGAAATGCTCCAAAATCTAAATTTAAGCAATAATATGTTGTCATTTCTTGAATTCGGCGTGTTTGACGGTATGCGGGTAATAGAAACGATTGACTTGTCAAATAACAAGTTGCAAAGTTTCGATCCAGAAATATTATACGATTATTATATTAGAGGTGGTAGTGTAATGAATACAATCTATCTTGACAACAATTTTATAAAAAATATAAATTTCACCCACTTTCTTAAAGTCCGGCTACGCGTCTTGTCGATAGGAGATAACTTTATAACTTGCGATATGCTGGCGAAATTCAAACATGATTATGGGGACAATCCCCCCTCTCTCGTAGCACAAAAACCTGATTTCTATACAGAAAACGTCAACGGCATAACATGTAAAAGTCAGACAGAACTCGATAATGTTACTCAAATACATGGTCAAGCGCTTACCGAGAATATTTATCTAGAAAACCTCACCAACGTGAACATTAACACTAATCGATACTTAGCGGCCATCTTCGCGGCGATGCTGTGTGCGATGATCATGACGCTAGGTTTGATTGTTTACTTTAAGTTTAGGAGCGCACTCTCAAACAGCCGCGTTTTGTCATCCAGCAGGCAAGAATTGCCGTATGCCATGGAGTTGGAATAAAGGCCAAACCACACCAGATGCGTATGCGTGGCGTGCACGTAGACGTGCGCGTTATATAGTACGAATACCCATAAGAGATGACACACCGCTGTGCACGTGCACGCCACGCAAGCTGTGTCATCTACTATGACATTGCATACGATACAACGCGCACGCCACGCACATGCGCACGTGCACGTTCTGCGCACGCATCCGGTGTGTTTCGGCCTTAAGTTTCCAGACAGTGAAAGAATGAGGACATTCCAGAGATATTGCAATTAAGACAGCCCCACAATCGCCACTTTGACGCAGCTGAAGTCTAAAAAATAGTAAAGAAGGGTTACTCCGAAACTCGAAATTCGAAGTTCGTAACGTGGCGTCCCTCTTGCTCTCATGTTAAGCTGTATTTGAGTAAGCGGGATGGCGCCATACGAACTTCGTTTGTCGGGTTTCGGAGTAAGTAGCCCCTTAGTTTGTTTTTGTTTGACGACCGGTTTGGCTCAGCGGGAGTAACGTCGCGAAGCTGAAAGTCCTGGGTTCAAGTCCCTGTAAGGGCAAATTTTTGTGTGATGAGCATAAATATTTGTTCCTGAGTCTTGGATGTTTTCTATGTATATAAGTAAATATATCTATTAAGTATATCGTCGTCTAGTACTCATAACACAAGCCTTAGTGAGCTTACCATGGGACTAGTTCGATTTGTGTGAAATAGTAATATTTATATTTATTATATTTATATCCGCTAACCAGAGATGGCCGTTTCGTAATCGATTCCTGATCCAAGATAACTTGATTTTACTTTTGTAATCCCCTGCTGCTTGTCAGATTACTTGTAAATATAAAGTAATGAACAGCAATCAAATTAAAACATAAGATACTCAATTCTCGGTAACGCTGGCGAAGCGGCGGTGGCTTGCCAATAAAGTAATCTAGTCTGGAACTGGAGTTAAATAATTAAGATTACCTACTTAAGTACCTACTTGATTACCGACGAATCAAGATTACAGTAGTGGAAATGAAGTGGTTTACAATACCGATTCCAAAGGAATGGATTACAAATGTAATCATAGATACAGTATTACAGTAATATTGATCATCCAAGTAATCGATTACTCAGGAATCTCGTTTACTGGAATGTAATCGTATAATTAATTCCAAAAGTAATTGATTACTCCCAACTCTGCAAATAAGTGAAAAAATAATTATAAGACATGATGGTCTATGCGTTAAAGTTCACAAAAAGTAATAACATTTTATTCTTGAGCATGTCCGACCGTTTGTTTGCCCTCCTACAGTGCAACGGGAGGCAATAGGGATTTTGTTCTTTTTCGAATAAAATATAATTTTTATACTACTACCTACTTATAGTTTCTATGATAATATCCATAAAACAATTGAGTGCGTACCTTGTTTTATAGGCCTCTAAAGTTGATTGAGAAAATCAATTTTGAAAGTATGAAAACATTATAATAAGTAATAATATCATTAAATAATAACTATTATATGTAAGGTAACTTTTGTTATGAAACAGTTTCTATAAACGCATGTTTTAATATAGCTGCAAAACGAAGTTTTAAATTTTTTCCATACATTCACAAAAATGGTCGTAAATCATTTGTCTTGTGTTTTATGAAGTAGGTATGGGTTGTGCTTGTTAATAATGTAATTTATTGTGTATTTCTTGACGTTTTATATTTGACATATGGTATAGTATGTATCATGCATTGGATAAGCTACTCTGTAATTGATATGTACCTACATTTAATAATAAATAAATAAACAAGGTAGGAACGTGTGACGTCACACGTTCCTAGGCTTTAGCATGGAGCTTTTTTGCGAAAATCCAAAAAAAAATACTTTAACATTGTTGTACTTATCTCGTGGAGTTTTTATGATATTGTAGTTTTTTTATATTATATATGGGCATTTGACCGCAATCTCACCTGTTGTTAAGTGACGATGCGGTCAAGGATGTATCATGCCCGTCTAGAAACAGCCTATTCACTCTTGTCTTGAACACGCCCAAATTATAATGGTCGGGGAACACACACAGTTTTTTTACCAATATTTCTATTATTGAAAAGTCGTTTTATGACATACCACGGAAAGAAGTTTTCAACATTCCTATTATAACCGCGACTGAAAACATTTTGATTTCCTATTCGGAAAGAATGCTACTTTGTTCAAGGATCAAATTGTTACCTTCCACATGGTTATATCTAATCGTTGTTGTGAGACTAGGTTACAATAAAAATATATAAAAAAAATATAGAATTTTAATTAAAACCATTTTATTTATATATGCTAGAAGAGTAAATGTCCCAGCAATTGGCGCCTTAATTCCTTATCACCCATAATCATTGAAAGTCATAATGTAATGTTAGTATTAAAATCATTGGTCATAATTCAGAAACCGTAAAAGGTTCAGGATCTTTGAAAAGGTCGTCCTGTAGAATCCATTAAATTAGGTTAAGTATGTTTTGTAATAATCCTGAAAATTGCGAAAATTCGGAAAAATAATTACATTATGACGTTTATTTTCTTCAGTTCCGCGATTATTACTCATTTAAATAAAACAATTTTAACGGATTATATTGCGTATATTATCTCATTTGAGTTCCCGACGTTTCGGAAGCTTTTCAGCTTTCCATGTTCACGGGTTTACTGCAATAAGATTTTTTTTTCTTCTCTGTCCAAGTTACAATTTGTGCAAACTACCCACTTTGAGAAAACAACTAAAATAAAATGTAATCCGTTAAAATTGTTTTGTAATGCAACTAAATTGTAACCACCGCGCTAAGCATAAGTATAATCCGCCGAGACGAAATCGCTCGCCGCTAGTACGTTAGCGTTCCGTCCCGCGCGCCCGCACAACCTCTTGCACCGCCCGGATACCTTTATAAGCGATCCGCGCCCGGCCATCGGCCAGTTCGCCTTGCGCAGTTAGCCGCTTCCAATGACTTGGAACGATAATTGACCTGACGAGCGCGCCGCGTCACGACCGCCCGGTATTGCTTTCGTAGCACGGAACGTACCGTTCAGCCGTGTCGTATCGCATCTAACTTTAAGTTAGTATTTTGTTAGGTCGTACACTTCATGTACTTAGGGTGCAGCTGCGCGATAACGATACATCCGTAACACGGGATATCCGAAGCGCACTGCGTTCGCCTCCGTTGCGACTATTATTGTATGTACGAGTAGGTAGTTAGTGCATTTATTACTAGTGTTTGTTATTTAGTTTAGGCTTGTTGATTAGTGCATAAATGTTAGTTAAATCTCTTCACTCGTTGTTATATGTATAATTTTGCTTAATTCATCTAGTTTATTTGAACTTAATGCGCTTACGCTTGTTTTATGCACTTGCAACCTTGTCGCATTAATGCCCCTTCGTTTGTTTTATATAACTCTGTTGCTTAACTTTTTTCTGATTTGTTTAATTTAGAACCCTGTCACATTAAGCTTCCTACGCTTGTTATTCGCTTAAGCAATAAGTTTTCACTCGCTTTTAGTAACAAGCGTGCATATTAATGTTAATGTTTTGCTAGAACCCGTGACTGTTTGCAACTCCTAGTATAAGTTGCGCAATTCTTTGCTTTCGCTTGCCGTACTGTTTTAATAATATTTACTGTGGTTTGGTTCTTTCACCAATATATGTCTTGAACTTTTCCGTGGTGGTTTCAATTAAGTACCTGCATTACAACTTGACGCCCAACGTGGAGGCCAGACGGCATAACTTGAGACCTAGACCGGTTAAGGAATCTTATACCACGAAGAAAATCAAAACAGAGATGTCACAAGGTAGTACTGGAGCTTCTGGGAATAATAGTTCCCAGCTATTGGGAATAACGACGGCACAATTCAGGGAGCTTCTACAAGCGGTTGGTAATGGGAAGAAAAAGACCTTACTCAGCGAATGTCCTGCAAGATTTAATGGCACTAGGCATTTTACAGCCGTGGAGGCCTTTATATCTGGTGTTTCAACATTCAAGCAAGTCGAAGGGTTAGATGATAAAAGCGTTTTAGAAGGACTTCCTTTGATTCTACAAGATGATGCTGCGGTCTGGTGGCAAGGAGTTAAGCATGAGATAGACACGTGGAACGAATTCGAAAATCGTCTACGCCACGCTTACGCACCTAAGAAACCAGCTTATGAGATTTATCAGGAGATCATTGAAGTGAAGCAGGATAATGATACTCCAACTGAGATTTTTATACAACGCAAGCGAGCACTTATAGCACAACTACCCTTACCTCGGAATACAGAGGAACAAGAAATAGATATGGTGTTTGGACAGATACGTTTTGAAATAAGAGAAAGAATAGCTAGAGAATCAATAACAAATTTTAAGGAGTTATCCGAAAAGGCCAGAAATATAGAACGAAGTTTAGGTGAAAGAGCAACGAATAAAGATAGGAAAGAAACTGCTTACAACTCGAAACCAAGATTACGTTGTAATTACTGCAGAGCGCCAGGTCATACGGCTGATATTTGTAGGAAACTATCCAGAAGAAATGAGACGCCAGTTCTGAAGTCAGACGTACCTAAGATGGCTCCGGTCTCGACACTAGATCCTACAAAACCTAAATTCAAATGCTATGGTTGTGGAGAGCCAGGTGTTGTTCGAAGCCGTTGTCCGAAATGCAATATACAAAAAGTGAAGTTGGAAGAAATCAGTTTCTGCTCCGTTAACGCCCCCACTGATAAACGCTTACGGCCTACGATTCCTATCAGCATTGGACCTATACAAACAATTGGCTATGTGGACACGTGTGCAAAGTCTAGTGTTGCCTCGTACCAATTGTATAACAACCTCTTAGACGCAGGATACAAATTCAAGCAAGAAAAGATGTATATCACTTTTGCAGACGGGATAGCGAAATTGCAGAATGTCCTTACAGTTACCGCACCTGTCGTTATATATGGTAGAACTGTACCTACCTCGTTTATAGTGCTACCAGAAGCCAAAAATAATAAAACCTTACTGGGAGTAGGTTTCATTCAAGATGCCTTGATGATTATAAATCTTCCTCAACTCACATGTCGTTTCTTAGACGATCCCTCCAGCGTTTATGACCTGAACCAAGAAGATATCAGCGAAACGATTATTGGCGAAGTAGTCTCTGATGTTGCGTTGCCAGAACTACTGTCCCCGTTGTTATCAACCCCAGAGAAATGCACGACTCCGAAGCATTGTACCTCTGTAACCGAGATGAGTTTAAATCGTCCATATGGGCCTTCCTTTACTATTGGATTGACTGTGTCCCCAAAGATGACCGTAAAGCGACAGCTTGAGCCTCAGTTAGCTGATGAAGCCCCGTCCACCTCTGCGCAATACATGTGTTCTAGCCAGCTGCCATCTGAACATAAAAGTGAAAGTTATAAACCCCTTATGCCAGTTGATGAGCGCACACCGCCTAAACGTCGACGAAATACTCATCTTGACGGATACTCTCCAATTATGGATGCCCTATATAAAGATGCTGTTACAGCAATAGAAGAATCTGCTCTGTTTGACTCACCAAGTACAGATATTGCATCCATCGACATTGACGATCGTGTCATCAGTCATGAGGAGAGTACGCAATTGAACGAATTCTTAAGACAACATGAGAATTTGTTTGTTCCGAACGGCAAACCGACTACGCAGACAGAACACGTTATTGACACAGGAAATCATCGTCCCATTTCTGTCCCACCGTATCGTCTACCGCCCGCAAAAACCGAAGTACTAAAACAGGAAGTGAACAAGATGCTCGATGAAAGGATAATCAAGCCATGCATGTCTCCATGGTCCGCACCTGTTGTAATGGTCCCTAAAAAGGATGGAGGAACGCGAGTTTGCGTAGATTATAGGCAACTGAACTCTATTACAACACCCGATGTGTATCCTTTGCCTCGCATTGATGACCTGTTGCACAATGCTAAACGTACGCCTTTCATGTCAACCATAGACCTTCGTGCTGGCTATTGGCAAATCAAAGTCCGAGAAGAGGATCAGGCTAAAACAGCTTTTGTAACACCATTTGGCATGTATTCCTTCTACAGGATGCCATTTGGTCTCCGTAATGCTCCAGCTACGTTTCAACGTCTTATGGATGGATTTCGCATTTCCCTGAGTCATATAAAGCTATTGACTTATCTGGATGATCTCATTATCATGTCCACATCATTTGAGCAGCATTTGAAAGACTTGAAGGACGTCTTTGCACGACTCGAGGAGTACAACTTGACTGCAAACAAAGAGAAATGTAGA
Organism: Hedya salicella; assembly: GCA_905404275.2. NCBI lineage: Eukaryota > Metazoa > Arthropoda > Insecta > Lepidoptera > Tortricidae > Hedya > Hedya salicella. The sequence continues at coordinate 19,689,301 of FR990112.1, forward strand.
TTTTGCTGTGCAAGGATCAAGTATCTGGGACATTATATTACGCCTAACGGATTAGAACTCGATCCAGAAAAGATCAGTTCAATCGCAAATATGCCAGCGCCTTCTAACCTCAAACATTTGCTATCATTCGTACAAATGTGCTCATGGTATCGCCGATTCGTGCCAAATTTCGCTAGTGTTGCTGAACCCCTCACGCGTCTGACAAAGAAGAACGCAGAATGGTCCTGGAACAATGAACAACAGACAGCATTTGAGACCCTCCGAAGTCTTTTGGTTACGGCTCCCGTATTAACACAGGCTGACGATACTAAGCCATACATTATAAAGTCGGATGCTAGTAATTACGCTATCGGTGCAGTTCTAGTGCAGGGGGAGGGAGATCAAGAACATCCCGTTGAATATGCAAGCCGACTCCTTAATCAGGCAGAGCGTAACTACTCGACCTCAGAACGGGAAGCCCTATCTGTCGTATGGGCAGTCAATAAATTTCGTGGCTATATCGAAGGGACGCCAATCACGATCATGACTGATCACCAGGCTCTAAAATGGCTCATGTCCTTGAAATCTCCAACAGGTAGACTGGCAAGGTGGGCTCTTCAGCTGCAGCCGTTCGACTTAATTATAAAATACATACCCGGTCGAACAAATGTTGTTGCTGATCTTCTATCACGTCCTAACTGCAGTATACAAACAAAAGAAAATTGTGGAGTTTGCAGCGTTGTAGTAGACTCACCTACCAATAGTCCTAAAGAAATAAGAGAGAGGCAAATGAAAGACGAAGATATAGCAAAGATTATTACAGCACTAGAAGGAAAATCAGAGGAAGACAAAAGATACTGGAGTTTGAAAGGATATATAATGAATAATGGTTTGTTGTATAGATTTAACCCAGATAGTGACGCTGAAAATTGTCAACTCACAGTTCCCAAGCAGGAACGAAATGATGTCATTTCTGTATACCACGATGAGCCCACTGCAGGACATTATGGAGCAGAGAAAACCTTCAACCGTATTAGTATGAGATACTACTGGAAAGGTATGAGGAAGGACATTGAAAATTACGTCCGAAACTGTTTGCCGTGCCAGCGATACAAGCCTTCTAACATGAAACCCGCTGGACTACTCCAAACTACAGCAATGAACAAGAGGTTTGAAGTCATTGCCTTCGATTTATTCGGTCCATTACCGACTTCAGCAGATGGGAAAGCCTGGATTTTAATTGTAGAGGACCTGACTTCTCGATGGGTGGAGTTATTCCCCTTAGAAAACGCAACTGCTGAAAACTGCGCTATGACGTTGATTAATGAGATTTTCTTGCGTTATGGTATGCCAAGACGTCTAATCAGCGATAACGGGACACAGTTTGTCAGTGCTGTTATGCAACAAGTGACGTATGTGCTCAAGATAAAGCATGCTTTCACACCAGTTTATCATCCCGAAACCAACCCTGTGGAGCGAAAGAATAGAGATCTTAAGACGCAACTCGCAATTCTCGTTGGTGATAATCACCGCGTCTGGTCTGAGCAACTCCCTAGCATACGTTTCGCGATGAACACGGCAATAGGCTCAACAACAGGTTATACACCCGCCTATCTGACATTCGGCCGTGAGTTAAGAACTCCTGACGACAACGAACATGACCTACGACAGATAATCCTATCTGAAAATTTCATTCCTGAGATTACACCAAAATTAATAATGTTAGCAGAAACATTAAAGAAAGCTCGAGAAGTACAAGAAATGAAAGAAGAGAAGAGGAAAGAATATGTGGACAGATAAACCTGGATAAACCTGGTGATCGAGTAATGGTAGAAACGCACGCTGTGAGTAAAACTACTCAAGGTTTCAGTGCTAAACTTGCACCCCGACGCGATGGCCCTTATGTGATCGTCAGTAACCACGGACCGAGTTCCTTTCATATTGCAGACCCTAGCCAACCGGATCGCAGCATTGGATTGTACCACGCTTCTGCATTACGCCTGTACCAATGTGACAACGATACTCCGTTACCACCGCCTGCTATGCCAATTCGCAAAAGAGGTCGCCCACCAAAGAAAGTTACACCAGAATCACCCCGTACGTCACGTCCACGCGGTCGCCCACCACGTCAACAAAAAAGTAATCTGGCTTCCTCGCCGAGACGTCTTCGGAGCCAGAGGGGGAGATTGTAATGCAACTAAATTGTAACCACCGCGCTAAGCATAAGTATAATCCGCCGAGACGAAATCGCTCGCCGCTAGTACGTTAGCGTTCCGTCCCGCGCGCCCGCACAACCTCTTGCACCGCCCGGATACCTTTATAAGCGATCCGCGCCCGGCCATCGGCCAGTTCGCCTTGCGCAGTTAGCCGCTTCCAATGACTTGGAACGATAATTGACCTGACGAGCGCGCCGCGTCACGACCGCCCGGTATTGCTTTCGTAGCACGGAACGTACCGTTCAGCCGTGTCGTATCGCATCTAACTTTAAGTTAGTATTTTGTTAGGTCGTACACTTCATGTACTTAGGGTGCAGCTGCGCGATAACGATACATCCGTAACACGGGATATCCGAAGCGCACTGCGTTCGCCTCCGTTGCGACTATTATTGTATGTACGAGTAGGTAGTTAGTGCATTTATTACTAGTGTTTGTTATTTAGTTTAGGCTTGTTGATTAGTGCATAAATGTTAGTTAAATCTCTTCACTCGTTGTTATATGTATAATTTTGCTTAATTCATCTAGTTTATTTGAACTTAATGCGCTTACGCTTGTTTTATGCACTTGCAACCTTGTCGCATTAATGCCCCTTCGTTTGTTTTATATAACTCTGTTGCTTAACTTTTTTCTGATTTGTTTAATTTAGAACCCTGTCACATTAAGCTTCCTACGCTTGTTATTCGCTTAAGCAATAAGTTTTCACTCGCTTTTAGTAACAAGCGTGCATATTAATGTTAATGTTTTGCTAGAACCCGTGACTGTTTGCAACTCCTAGTATAAGTTGCGCAATTCTTTGCTTTCGCTTGCCGTACTGTTTTAATAATATTTACTGTGGTTTGGTTCTTTCACCAATATATGTCTTGAACTTTTCCGTGGTGGTTTCAATTAAGTACCTGCATTACAGTTTATTTTTTAAATGAACTTTTAATTTTACGGAATGTGAGTCAATATTGTGTTCTGCCGTTTCACCAAATATACTTTTGGCAAATGTTTCATTTGACAAATGGTTCATTTCCCAACCCTCGATTTTCTCCGAAACCAAACATTTTTTTCAGTGTATTTTCTTATAGTTTCATAGAATATGTACGGTAGGTTAGGTTAGGTTTGTTTTTTGAAAGTTCTGAAAAAAATATGGTTTTAGAGAAAATCGAGGGTTGGGAAATGAACCATTTGACAAAAGAAAAATTTGCCAAAAATTAATTTGGTGAAACGGCAGTGAACCGTCAGTATACCCGTGCTGCGGGCCTATGATGGTCGCGTTTATCACGCGATAAATGATATGATAACGCGCCTGTCACTCGCACTTACATACGTGTGAAGGTGACGGCAGCTATGTCACTTATTTATAGCGTGACAAACACAACCATCATAGGCCCGCTGGACACCTCATACACATCCTAGTTATAGTGATAAGCCTAACAATACCCATACAGCGAACAACGACTTCGTTTTAAATTCTTGAACGAAGTACTCAGTCTTCCTCCTCGTCTTCTCGGTCCTCGTCTTCCTTCTCAGCCTGGTCCTAATAACAAACAAATAAGTCAGCAGGCAAACAAACAATTACATGGCAGTAAATGTGATGCTGATATAATGCGATGACTACCCAGCTTACCTCGCCAACTTTGGCACCGGGCTCTGGTTCCGGTGGCGCTTCCTGAAAACAACGTAATTGTACTTTGATAAAGTTCTAGACTAATAAAAGCCGAGTCACACTGGAAATGTGTGACGTGTACGTAGACGTGCGCGTGGCGTACGTGACGTGTGCGTACGCAGCGGTGTGTCATCTCTTATGAGGATTCGTGCTTTACAACCAATCATAGTCCCCATATCCTACGAGAAAGAGGGCCAGACAGTCCTCGACGCCCGTATCGCAGTCAGTGCTGCTGTAGGTGGGGTTCAGTGCTTATAAACCTACCACTATCTCCTCGACAATGCTCTTTACCTCCTCACAGTCGTCTCCATATCCTGCGAGATAGAGGGCCAGGCAGTCCTCGATGCCCGTGTCGCAGTCGGTGCTGCTGTAGGTGGAGTTCAGTGCTTATAAACCTACCACTATCTCCTCGACAATGCTCTTTACCTCCTCACAGTCGTCTCCATATCCTGCGAGATAGAGGGCCAGGCAGTCCTCGACGCCCGTTTCGCAGTCGGTGCTGCTGTAGGTGGGGTTCAGTGCTTATAAACCTAGCACTATCGCCTCGACAATACTCTTTACCTCCTCATAGTCGTCTCCATATCCTACGAGAAAGAGGGCCAGGCAGTCCTCGACGCCCGTATCGCAGTCAGTGCTGCTGTACGTGGGGTTCAGTGCTTATAAACCTACTACTATCTCCTCGACAATGCTCTTTATCTCCTCATAGTCGTCTCCATATCCTACGAGAAAGAGGGCCAGGCAGTCTTCGACGCCCGTGTCGCAGTCGGTGCTGCTGTAGGTGGGGTTCAGTGCTAATAAAATAAACCTACCACTATCTCCTCCTTGAAAGTGCTTTCCTACTCCCAGTAATCATCGCCGTATCCTACGGGGAAGAGGGCAAGGCAGTCCTAGACGCCCGTATCGCAATCATTGCTGCTGTAGGTGGGGTTCAGTGCTTATAAACCTAGCACTATCGCCTCGACAATACTCTTTACCTCCTCATAGTCGTCTCCATATCCTGCGAGAAAGAGGGCCAGGCAGTCTTCTACGCCCGTGTCGCAGTCGGTGCTGCTGTAGGTGGGATTCAGTGCTAATAAAATAAACCTACCACTATCTCCTCCTCGACAATGCTTTCCTTCCCCAGTAGTCATCGCCGTATCCTACGAGGCAGAGGGCCAGGCAGTCCTCGACGCCCGTGTCGCAGTTGATGCTGATGTAGGTCGGGGTCAGTGCTTATAAACCTACCACTATCTCCTCCTCGACAATGCTTTCCTTCCCCAGTAGTCATCGCCGTATCCTACGAGGCAGAGAGGGCAGTCCTCGACGTCCGTGTCGCAGTTGTTGCTGATGTAGGTCGGGGTCAGTGCTTATAAACCTACCACTATCTCCTCCTCGACAATGCTTTCCTTCCCCAGTAGTCATCGCCGTATCCTACGAGGCAGAGGGCCAGGCAGTCCTCGACGCCCGTGTCGCAGTTGATGCTGATGTAGGTCGGGGTCAGTGCTTATAAACCTAACACTATCTCCTCCTCGACAATGCTTTCCTTCCCCAGTAGTCATCGCCGTATCCTACGAGGCAGAGGGGGCAGTCCTCGACGCCCGTGTCGCAGTAGATGCTGATGTGGGTCGGGGTCAGTGCTTATAAACCTACCGGTATCTCCTCCTCGACAATGCTTTCCTTCCCCAGTAGTCATCGCCGTATCCTACGAGGCAGAGGGCCAGGCAGTCCTCGACGCCCGTGTCGCAGTTGATGCTGATGTAGGTCGGGGTCAGTGCTTATAAACCTACCACTATCTCCTCCTCGACAATGCTTTCCTTCCCCAGTAGTCATCGCCGTATCCTACGAGGCAGAGAGGGCAGTCCTCGACGCCCGTGTCGCAGTTGATGCTGATGTGGGTCGGGGTCAGTGCTTATAAACCTACCACTATCTCCTCCTCGACAATGCTTTCCTTCCCCAGTAGTCATCGCCGTATCCTACGAGGCAGAGAGGGCAGTCCTCGACGTCCGTGTCGCAGTTGTTGCTGATGTAGGTCGGGGTCAGTGCTTATAAACCTACCACTATCTCCTCCTCGACAATGCTTTCCTTCCCCAGTAGTCATCGCCGTGTCCTACGAGGCAGAGGGCCAGGCAGTCCTCGACGCCCGTGTCGCAGTTGATGCTGATGTAGGTCGGGGTCAGTGCTTATAAACCTACCACTATCTCCTCCTCGACAATGCTTTCCTTCCCCAGTAGTCATCGCCGTATCCTATGAGGCAGAGGGCCAGGCAGTCCTCGACGCCCGTGTCGCAGTTGATGCTGATGTAGGTCGGGGTCAGTGCTTATAAACCTACCACTATCTCCTCCTCGACAATGCTTTCCTCCTCCCAGTAGTCGTCGCCGTATCCTACGGGGAAGAGAGTCAGGCAATCCTTGACGCCCACGAAGCGGTCAATGCTGATGTAGGTGGGGTTCAGCCCGGCCAGTTGCAGCAGTGGCAGGCTCCGCCTTCGAGATACCATCACTGCTAGACGGTCTTTGCTGTCAATCCGTACTCATATTATTATTTGAGCGTTTCAACCGCTGTCAGTTCCCTGTTAGAAATATTTAAAAAAAAAGAGCTAACATTAAGCATTAGACTTTCATACCACGATATACTTTAATCGTAATTTTGGACACAATTTCTTATTTAAATTTGATTCTGACTTACTTCTTTAATATTTAGGTAAAGGGACTGTCTGCGGTTGAACCGCCCTGAGAAAAACCAAAACGTGAAAGTAACTCTGTTTGTCATCTTTCCACACGACCTCGAAGACCTCGGAAAAGACATAGTTTTCATTATTCCTTAAGGCGGTGATTAGTGGGGGTTAAAAGTTTATATGAGAAATCAATCATTACAACATACGCTACTCGGCGCTTGACAACGCGGTGAAGCCGCAGGAAAATAGGTAAGGCCGGCAGCGTTTCAACCGCCGGTACTTTTGTGTTACGAAATTATCACAGTTGCGATGACAAATCAATCAACTTTAAATGAGGATTTGAAGGTAAAGCTTACGTTTTAACTGATGCCTAAAATTTTAGTACAATTGTCGTCGTATTTGTGAATATTAAAGCATCGACAGTTGAAACGCCCGCAACCTTACCAAAATACTAGTCAATTATAAAGAAAGGTCGTCGAAATACCTCAACGAGTTGCTAGATTTAAGAGGCAGGACAACATTACTCGTAAAACCGATGGCAGCTGGGGCCAAAAGGTGTACCTTCATCTGGCATAAACTTTTTTGTCATAATAATCATTTGGCATAATGCATTTTTTTCTGAACACGTAATTTTTTCAGGATTGTTATAAAACAAACCTAACAGTTTAGGTTAGGTTTGTTTTATAACAATCCTGAAAAAATGCATTTAACTGGATGATGCCTTGAAAAATTCCGAAAACTCTAGTTTCAGAAAAAAATGCATTATGCCAACTGATGAAATATGCCAAAAAATATGCCAGATGAGGGTAACTGGTTCTCTAGTGGTGACTGCGTAGGTACAGGACGAGGTAGCCTAGAAACCTAGGAAGGCCACCAGCAAGATAAACCGATGGTCACGTTGAGTCTCAGACCACTGTTCTCAAGCGACTCCTTCCACACTTTCATACGTCGCACCAGTCCTCCCTCTGTCCGCACGGATCCGCCAACGCTATATCAGCAGCCACGGACGTTGTTCAAGTGCATCTTTGACGTGGTTTGATAATTGGTCTTATTCACGCTGAACAGGTAGGGATTGAGAACCGTGACCCTTGGTGCACTCCGATTGTTACGGGAAAGGGGTTTGTGGCACTAAAAGCAGGCCTAAGTATTGAATCAGAATCGCGATACATACCACGGATAATGTGAAAATAGATTTCAGATTACATTTCATTCCTTGAAACCTTCAAGAAAAGAGCGTATTCCCACCTAAAAGGCCGGCAATGCACTTGTGACTCCTCTGGTGTTGCAAGTGTCTATGGGCGACGGTGATCGATTACCATCAGGCGACACGTCTGCTCGTTTACCTCCTGTTATAAAAAAAAAAACCGGCCAAGTGCGAGTCGGACTCGCGCACCGAGGGTTGCGTACAAATTTTTACTTACCCTAACTTTGTAACTTTATTACCCGGTACCAATTGAGTTAAGTTTGCACCTGATGCATACAAATCAGGTGCAAACTTAACGCAACCGGGTTGCTGAAATAGGATTTTTGCGAATTAAAAAAATAGCTACCTAGTTAGAGACATCGGTAGACCTTATTGACATTGACATAAAGCCAGGTGGTCTCTTAAGTGTGTTGCTGTTTGTCCAAGAAAAGAAAATGCATCGACGTATATTTCACCTTTCGAACGTCCTGTATTCTATCCCCTATTTGATTTTATCGGAAAATAGCGTGGTAAAAATAATTGTTGTCAATTCAAAGTACAAAGCTTACTGTCTGTACGGCCTTTCCATCTTGTCGTACTGCTTGATGGTGTAGGCCACGTGTTCCAATTCGTGGATGTCTTCTCCTACGAAGATACCCGTCTGCAAAACGTAAGAGCAAATATTACCGCACTCGTTCTAGACCAAACATAAGATAAAGCAGTTTTTTACAAGCTTTCTAGTCAGATGTTGTAAGTTAAATTTGACCCACTTCCAGGTTTCAGATTGAGGTAAAATTTGGCATACTCATGTAAGGTTGGTGACAATACTATACGTAGGCTAAAATTGCAAACAAAAAAATGCAAGTGCCCCGGTTTGCCCCCCCCCCCCCCCCCCCTTAGAACCGGGGCTGCGTTTAGATAGTTAAAGTCTGAACGCATATATTGGTAAATTTTTTAAATGGTAGGAAAAATTCGTTTTTAGTTTAAAAATCGAAATAGAAAACCTCCCACCCGACCGCCATACTGTTAGAGTTACGTTTTTTGTGCCACCTGTAAAATGGAGACCTTTGATCCGATGGAGTTACAAGGTTTGCTTTAGCCGACGTAGTATGATACCATCATGCTGATCTGATGAAGAAGCATAGGAACTCTGTGATAAAATAACGCAATCCTACCGAGTTTAGGGCCTAAACTAAAGCCTAAACTTTAGGCTCTTTAAAAACATCTCAATGAGTAACTGATGACGTGTCTCTAAAGAAAAGTAAAGTCGGCACTAAAAACTTGTCACAATAAAGTAATATTTTCTTCTGTTTCCGCGATTATTACTCATTGAAATAAAATAAAACAATTTAACGGATTATATCGCGTGTATTATCTCATTTTAGTTCCCGACGTTTCGGAAGCTTTCCAGCTTTCCATGGTCACAGGTGGACTGAGAAAAGATGTATTTTCCTCTGTCAAAGTAATGTAATTTTTGACTCTTTTTTTTTATTCTTTCAATACGTTTTAAAATACCATTTTTCGAGACGAGACGATTGTAAAGAGCCTACAACTCGGTAGGATTGCATTATTTTATTACAGAGTTCCCACGACCGCCATCCGGATTCATCGTCAGATCAGTTCAATGATATAATAATATTGTACTGTCACCTAACCTAACTTAGATAAGTATGTCAAATTTTGCCTTAATCGAAATCCGGAAATTGGGTTAAATTTAACTTGAATTATATATATATATACTAGAAGGCGCCCGCAACTTCGTTCGCGGAGGAGAAAAAGTCATAACCCCTCTTTTTTCCTCAGCCTAGTCGGGTAAAAAGTATCCTATAACCATCTGGAGATACCCAGCTACCCGTATACCAAAATAAGTTGAAATCCGTTTAGCCGATTTTTCGTGATGAAGCCATGACACATACAAACATACATAAAATCCAAACATAATATTTTTCATTTTAGTGACCTCCAAATAGTCCATAACAATCATTTTTTGAAAGTATCTTCAATGTACAGACATTTCATTTTTACAACTTTATAATAGTATAGATATATATACCTATATATATATATATATTATTTGCAACACTATAGTTCAGTTCCTTTGCTTTTCTACAAAATAGTTTCCGGCGTCCGTCAACATCTGCGGGCTTATGATGGTTGCGTTTGTCACGCGATAAATAAATGACATAGCTGCCGTCACCTTCTGACACGTATGTGAGTGCGAGAGTGACAGGCGCGTTATCATATCATTTATCGCGTGATAAACGCGACCATCGTAGGCCCGCTGATGATGCTTTGTAGAGAGGCAAAACACGTGTCAAGGATTATACTGTTTAGTGGTAGTTTGTTGTATTTTGTATAATGAACATAAAATTTTGATGCGAAATGGCAGTTTCTATGATAGAAATCCTAAATAAAAATAAATGTTTTATACCCTGCGTGTATCTTGTTTTATGAGCCTTTAAAGTTGTGCATTAAAGTTCGTTTTTAAAGTATGAAAATATTAATTAGTAACTAATAATACCTTTGAATAACCCATGAAATGTATGCTAACTTTTGTTATGAAACCGTTTCGATAAACGCAACTTTAAACATATGAGATTCGAGTAGTTTTTTCACCCATGTTTCTATTATTGAGAGGTCGTTCTATAACATACCACAGAATACGTAGCAGATTGTTAACCAAGGGTTGAAAGTGACACATTTCACCCGAGATATTTCAGGCACTCTAACGAAGTAAAAGCGACATTAGTTCGAGGGTGAAATGGGTAATTTCACCCGAGATAAACACTCTACTTTTCATTTAGACTGTGAGGAAAATAAAAAAATCATCATGATCATCATTATCATCATCTGCGATTTGAAAAGCTTTTATTTTAATAATATGAGGTAATGCAATTACTTTCCAGCCTAGCTAAGCTTTTTTCCACCCGTCTAAATACCCATGAAAGAGGAGACATGGAAAAAAAATTCACGTCCCAATAGATGAGTAAAGCTCAGAAACGGTTATTGCTCAATATTTTACAACGGCCTTCGTTGTCTACTTTACTATCAGCAGGAAACTTACACATTGTTGAACATATTATCTCCCGTATTGACATTGAGTCACCATCAATCACCGGTTCAGAGGTCGGTATTTTCACTCTTCTATAACTACTTTAATTATCTTATCAATCGTATGTTTTTGATAGCAGAACAGTATTAATAAAGACTGATTTAAACTTACACTATGTTCACTCATAATCACAACACGACACAACAAAACGGAGCTTAATCGCGTATAAAGAAATGGCCCTATGGTTAACTGCTACAGAATGCCTTAAGGTATTGAGTCCGCCATTTGTACCATTTTGTATAGTGTAAGGCGCCTTCTTTCGCGGAGAAGGTCAAAGCCATACCATAACCCTCATTTTTGCTTCGGCCTAGTCACTAACGCCCTTTTAATAATAGACATATTGGTGGAAAAACTACTTCTCATAAAAACTCCCCGAGCTATACAACCATGGTAAAATCTCATTTTTGGACTTTCTCATAAAACGCTCCATACTAACGACATAACATACTAATGACGTCACACAATCCTATAAATAAAGACTATTTGTAATTGTATTTTTTCCTACCTTGTATGGGGAAATTAAGAACTTTGTTTTGCAGCTATGCCAAAAATGCTAAAACTTGCCTGTTATCGAAACCGTTTTATAACAAAAGTTACTTTACATTTTATGGGTTATTCAATGGTGTTATTAGTTATTAATATGTTTGTGCACTCGGAGTATATAATAGGAAAACTAAGTAGATTTGCTTATGCGTTGAAACGTCTAAAGGTGCGTCCACATTTGTATCATTTACCCGTATCAGATCATCGTCGCGTAGCATGATCGCGTGTCACGATCACGCGTTTGGACGTTGCGCTGATCCGATCACTCGAAATCCATTTGCTACGCGTATCACACACTTGTATCGGAAGAGTGCGGCATTATCGGCGCGCCGACAGTAAGCGTCCAAGCAGCGCGACACGCAGTCATGCTACGGCACGGTGATCGGATACGAGCAAATGATCCAAGTGTGGACGCACCTTAAGAGAGGTTTCATCGGAAAAAACAGCTCTTCAAGCGTTTCACTCATAAGTCATGTCAAATCTCCGCTACGGGGTAATACTGTGGGATAATGTTGAGAAAAGAGATGCCTCCGAGCTGTATATGGTCTGAATCAAACAGTCATGACGCCCATTTTATGTAAAAAAACAGGATACTCACATTTCCTGCGCTATATATATACCAAATCAGCCTCTTTGTGAAAGATAACATGAATATGTTTACAAGTTGAAATCCAAGGCCAATTTTACAATCCAAATTTGGTTATGATGTAGTATGCCTAAAATCAAAATCAGCGTTTTTCTCAAAGAGTCATGTGTATGAACACAAAAATATACAACAAAGTGTCAGGCGACTTAAGAGTCCCCGGTAAGCTCGGTTCTCCATACAAACGTAGTTACGCTCTCATTTTAAAACGACTAGCCTGTTTCCTCTGAAACTTTCTACTATTAAATAAGTTAAGATATATGCAGGCCTATAATTCATTTATGTAGCTTCAGATACCAAAGTAAAAAATACAGCAAATTTAAGTTTTTCATACAAAACTTGTTTTTGCTGTATTTCGTTTGTTTTTAGGGTTCCGTTTTGTGGATGCAGATTTTTTGACATCCGCGGATGCGGATGCGGATATTACAAGGCTTACATCCGCGGATGCGGATGCGGATGTGAGATTAGGTTTAGGTAAGGTACATAAAAAAAAACAAAAAAGGCTAGTTTTAGTAGAATTTGTATTTGCACCCAAAACACGTAGGCGTTTAGAAATCTTTTACTAACATTGTGATTAACTAAAGTAACACATTAGCACTTAGCACTTTAAATATAAATAACATACTTTATAACAACTAGCACATTGAACTCGAAAGAAAGGAATACGTTAGGTACTACGCGAAAATAAAAATAAAATGTACCGAACAACCTATGATAAACTATTTACCTCCAACAACTATTAAATTAGAAAAATAAAATATCAAATTTAAAACTTGCCTGATTCGTCTTTTTTTATCAACTTCACCGCTGAATGAGTTGTGTTGGTCCGCGTGCATAGATTTAAGGTGATTTTTTTATGAAGTCATTTTACGTCCCTTCCGAGAATATGTTTTGTGACATATTGTACATTGAGCCTTTTCACGATCATGTTTGTCAGTTTTATAATACGTTCAAATCGCACTTTGCATCGGTGGTGCCATTGTTTAATGTTCTATTCACTTAGTAGAAATTACAAAAAGAAAAAATCACAACAAACACATTCACTACGTCACTCACATTGCACGACTAAAAAAATGAAGACAAAGCAAACTCGTCCCTTCTTGTCACCGAATGACCAAATGATGCGCTCGATTGGCGAATTGTAAAAACCTAACGAGATTTTGAATGGCCAAGGGCGAAAATGACTTGCGCGGGCCCCTCACGCGCCGCGGCTAAGTTGTTCCTGTTCTGACTTGCACACATCCGCATCCGCATAAAGCTCCGCATCAATTTAAGCGGATGCGGATGCTGATGCGAATGTTGAATTTGATGCGGAAGTTCCGCTGTTGCGGATGCGGATGCGGATATCTGCAACACCCCTGCTCATGACCATACAATAAGTATTAGTTCAATTTGAATTTTAAAAATTTGTTTTCCCACCCAACTTTAAAAGCGCATAAAACGTCCACATAAGGCATCGAACTCATTTTTTTTTCTATCATAGAAAGTACCATTTCACATCAAAATTTTATTTTTATGGTATACAACATCCGTATTAAATAAATCGTATGTACACGCGATAAGTCCCATTTTGTTGTATTATGATTACTAAAGGCTGCTAAAACCATAACCCTTTATTTTGAGTTTGCCGTACCTAGTTGGGTAACAATAGCGACACACAGAGACAGTCAATTGTTATTTCTGCAACTAGAACCAAAGTCGTTTTTCGCCGCGAGTGCCTATATTAAAACCGACCGCGAAGGAATCTATTAGATCACGTAATGGACTGAGCTGGTAATTGAGCTCGGAAAAGTTCCGATTACAGCGCCTAATCTGCTTGGAAAAGTTAGTTTTTCACCGACTTCCAAAAAAAGGAGGAGGTTCTCAATTCGACGGAATGTTTTTTTATTTTTTTATGGATGTTCATATCTGCCAGCGTGGGAAATGTCATTTGAAGTTAAAATTAACATTTTTGTATATGTTTATTTGTTTGTTTTGTTAAGAGCACGTTCCGTGGGTTCATTGTCACTAATTTTAAATAAAGAAAAATAATCGATTTGTTAAAATTTCATAGTCTTTCTTTCATTTTTCTCGCTTAGTGAGATGAAAAGTTGTTTTTCGTACGGCTGCAAAATTCTTCGGCTTCTCGTGCCTTGAAAGCCTAGTTACGCTCCTGTTTCAACTTTAGATTCCTTCGCTTACTCAGCTTTCAATACGCGCGCCAAATAACAACTTTGCAGCCTTGCATAACAAATAACCATTTCTACCACAATTTTACCCGATAGCCCATTGTCACGAGTTCACGACCTATGATCATTAATTTATCGGAGGCCTTGGGCTTTGTTTTTGTTTTGAATGATTGCTACAATTTAGTACCTACATTATCTTTTGACGTAAGCTTAGAAAAATAAACGGAATATCCTGTGTTATTGTGCAGGTCATTCACCTTTGACATCAATACTACCTAAGCGTTACAAAACATAATATACACCAGATCATTATTATTATATTTGGCCACGACCAATCTTCTTTGATCCATCTATCTCACACAAGGACCATTAATAATAAATAATAAATAATTAAATATCAGGGACAATCTTACACGAATCGACCTAGTCCCAAACTAAGCAAAGCTTGTACTATGGGTACTAGGCGATGATATACTTAATATATAGATAAATTATACATAGAAAACATCCAAGACCCAGAACAAACATTCGTGCTCATCACACAAATACTTGCCCGGGCCGGGATTCGAACCCGGGACCGCTCGCTTTGTAGACTGTTGTACAACCCACTGAGCCAAACGTGTCGTCAAAATAAAACTGTCAATAGCTATCATAGTCCTTTATATAGGTATATATGTTCTTTCTATAAGCTGCAAGGGGATATCCAGTATACAAAACCGGCCAAGTGCGAGTCGGACTCACGCACCGAGGGTTCCGTACAAATTTTCACTTACCCTAACTTTACTTTTGACGGCACGTTTGGCTCAGTGGGTTGTACAAGGGCCGACGAAGCTGGCGGTCCCGGGTTCGAATCCCGGCCAAGACAAGTATTTGTGTGATGAGCACGAAAGTTTGTTCCTGGGTCTTGGATGTTTTCTATGCATTTAAGTATTATAATTTATCTATATATTATGTATATCGTCGCCTAGTACCCATAGTACAAGCTTTGCTTAGTTTGGGACTAGGTCGATTTGGGTAAGATTGTCCCTGATATTTATTTATTTTATTTATTTATTTATTACCCGGTTCCGGTTGAGTTAAGTTTGTATCGGATATCCATAGCATTGCATTCAAATGAGGTGCAAACTTAACGCAACCGGGTTGTTCAAATACGTTTTTTTGAGAATCAGGAAAAATACTCAATGGAGATTTTCATACAACTTTTGTAGGACACATCGGGTAATTATGTTTTTCGTATACAGAATGATGGACTCTATGTAAGTACCAATTTTCAACCAAATCGGAAGAAATAAAAAAATAACAATATAAAAATTGGCCCGTTTATTAGTGGCCCTCGTGGAGGTCTCACGTTGAGGATCTCCTCGGGGTAGAGGTCCATGATCTCTTTCACGTCCCGGCGCTTGTCCGCGTTGAACATCACCAACACGTGCGGCGGCAGATGCTCCGTCTCGATCTTCGTGATCCCAGCGACCACCTGGTCAGGTAAAACACAAGATGGTGAACAAGTGAAAGTAGAATAGAGAACATGCATTGCGTTCATTTTTCGTAATTACTGTATTAAAAAGACGTAGATGACAAATTGAATCTAAAACAATAAAATAAAGAAATAAGTTTATTTGATATTGCGATGCAAAATTACACTTAATTTTTTGTCCAAAAAATGAACATTTCATTTTTTTGGTTAAAAAAATACATTGTGACCTTGGAGAATAGAGGTAAGGACAAATATATCTATATACCCAACTAGAAGATGCCCGCAACTTTGTTCGTGTAGGAGAAAAAGTCATAACCCGTCGTTTTTGCTTCAGCGTAGTCGGGTGAAAAGTATCTTATAACCATCTGGAGATACCCAGCTACCCGTGTATCAAAAATTGTGGAAATCTGTTTGGCCGATTTTGTGTGAAGAAGCCACAACGACACATACAAACATACATAAACTCCAGAAAAATATTTAATAACAATCAATTTTTTGAAAATATCTTCAATGTACAGACATTTCATTTTTACAACTTTATAATAGTATAGATGTGTCCGACAAAATTGGTGGCGCCTCTGTAGCAAGTCAAGTGTGTAAAATACTCGTAAATTACCTTAAAATGCCAATAAAAGTCAGTGCAATGCAAGAAAAATAATTTTGGACATGGTTAAATATTTATATCAGAAACACGAGGAATTGAGTAGCATTTCGATAAAAATGTTTCGAAATTAGTTGATGACATGACCGGAACTGAGAAGCAAACAGCTACATTCATGTCATATGTTCGTGCCACACTAGCGCCATTCTGGACGAATTTGGACCTTTTATTTACTGCTTTCCACTGAAAACTTTTTTATCTGTTTTCCTATATGAGTTTGGCCTCCTTACCTCTATACTCAATGCTAGTGATTCTTTACGGTTCAACGAAGGAAAAAATGTACGACAGCTATACACTTAAACGCACTTTTCAACGACCAAAATAAGAAAATGCCGGCACTCCTCATTCCCTTAGAGTCTGGCTATAATATCTTTACCCCACCAATTTTATTTGTTTTATCTGTGCATTGGTATATGGCAGCACTGAATATAGGGTACTAAATAGTCTTGATACTTGTGTATTATCATCAACCTTAAAGTGGAAATAACATTTTAGTATTATATTTAGCAAATATATTATTAAAAAAAACATTACGTACCTCAGTAGTAGCAGTAATATACCATTATTCGCCTCCACCAAGAAATTGCTATCTAATAATGTGGTACCTACATGGAACACGACTACTTATTTTTACCATTCTAATATTATAAAATCATTAATTTCTACCACTCATAACAGAAATTCTCTTCAGATATTGTCTTTTGCTAGTGACATTAACATCTTCAATTTTTTTAAGTTTATTTAGAACGAGTTTCATTCTAAATAAACTTAAAAAAATCTTAAGATCATCATTTAAACCAGCTGTAATTTAATAGGAATAATAAATAAGTCACTAACACCACATAATATATTCTCAGTGCACTTAAGAGGCTGCTAAAAGCTAAATGGCTTCACCTGAACATTATTTTAACAAAAACCATATTGGTGTTATTCAAAAGTACTAAGATTGGTTAATCTTACCAGCCAAAGACTTATAATGCAATGTAAACATTGCCGCTTTTCAGCGATAATCGCTTCTTGCTGTTGCTTTACAGCATCGAAGTTAATGATCATGCGGAAAAGCAGTTCCCGCTGACCACTTTTATATGGTTTTCCCATGGTTAAACCTTTATTTTTTGTAAAACCAACGTACGTAATATAAATTGTTTCTTAAGACACATAAACAACTTGACGTCTGTGACAAATACAAAACATTGCCATATTCAGTTTTTATATATTTGACAGTTCATTTGCTTGGAAGAGATAAAATGGTCCGACTCTAGAACAATATTGTCCATTAATGTGTTTCAACACATTAATGGACAATAATAATATAAATAAAATGTGTTTCAACACATTAATGACCTTTGGGAAGAAAAGCTTGAGACCATTGGCCTTGGCGAGGCTGTTGGGTGGTGAATACAACCCGGGCACGAACAGCCCGCCCGGCGGGATGTACTCTTCGTCCTCCAGCGCCACATCCGAGTGGAACACCTCTTCTTGGGGTTCAGGCTCCGCTGCCTCAGGCTGTGAGATAAGGATAATGTTAGGCAAAACAAACACTAACAAATCACCCATCATAATCGATCTGTTCAAAGCGACGATGCCAGACAGACACACAAAAGGGTGCGGCTCAAGTGCATTTGAGCCGCCCGTTCCCGTACGTTATGAAAAAACTAAAAACTAATTATTTTACAAAATAATTAATAAAAAGTAAAAAATAAAGTAATTTAGTACCTTAAATTTACTTCCAATATCAAGGACCATTAAAACAAGAGGACTGACACTTGCCATACGTTGGATCGTATTCCGATCTCAAGATCGCAAATAAATCGTAACTTTTAAATACTGTGTCACGCTTGCAAAGTTGAATAATTGTAAAAAATAATTCTTATCCATAGATGGCTTTGTACATATCGAGGAACGGCTTTTTGTATGGAGATGGTCAGTCCTCTTGGTTTAATAGTCTTTGCAATATATATATATTCGTATTTTTTTACCAAATCTATACAAAATATATACAATTAATGTTATCTTCAAATCGGTGCTACCCAAAGAATTGTGACAATGTTCAAAATTGACGATTTTAGTAACTGTCAGACGGGTGACACAGACTCCAAAATAACACGATTTTTATACATTGTACATATTAAATAAAATAAAAGAGAAAGTCAATTGAAGGAAGTAAATTATTATATAAATATAATAATTTACTTCCTTCAATTGACTTTCTTTGGAGTATCTAAGAAATTTCTTAATTTTTAGTAATGTTTTTGAAACGTCGGGAACTCAAATGAGATAATATACGCGATATAATCCCTTAAATTGTTTTATTTAAATGTTTCTGAAGTCGATTTTTAGTTTTCGTCAAAACTTAAAGACTTTTTATTGAATTGTTCCGTAAAAGTATATTTCGTGACTATTTCAACAAGCCCAGACATGGCTAAGATACATCATTATAGTAAGGAGACCCGCCCCCGTATTGCCTAACGCGTTTGACGCTCGCAATCGCAATCAAGTGTCATGATTTTGTATGGGCTATGACAGTTGATTCGGATACCAAGTGTCAAAATTTCGTTAGGCAATACCCCCGCAGGTGCCTACATTCCAGCTCCATCATCATATCAGTTCGGTGGTACCATTACCATCAGAACCATTTAAAATTGTGACGATGAAGTAACTTAGCTATCTTAATTAAGATATCGTATCGCCACTCGTAAATCACTTATCATTAAGTAATTCGGGTGGCCTTCTGTGGTCATCTTCATCAGCTCCACTTCACCAATTCATATTTTCGAATGCAAATACTTGATTTGTTTTTTAAAATACTGAAATCGCTATATTCTTATATTACCTTTGTGGATTGTCCCATTTCCATAGGATCCATCATCAGATCCTAACTTGGTGACAGAGTGGAACCATCTCAGAAGTAAAACTCCTTCACATAAAATAAGAATTTTGAAAATCGGTACACAATAGGAAACAATTAAACAGTGGAACATAAAAACTCCCTCATATTTGTGGTCGGTTAAAAAGTCCAAGGGTCTATTCAGACATACCACTAGCACACGACAACCCGGCGACAAAAAGTCGTGACATAGGTGGTTTTATTTTATTTATTAGGCACACTAAACAGACAACATTCATTTGTGTATGACATTAGCATGATACAGGCATTCTGACAAAAATATTATTCAAAACAAGTATGCACAGCATGATTAAAAAGAGCTCTCAAAAATATCCAAAAACTAAAACTATCCTAAATTTGTTACTTAAGTTCTATATTATATTGAATTATTTTCCAGTTCATAGATCATCTCATCGGTTAAGCTAAAGCTTTACCATGCAATGTCGAATGAACTGAGCATTATAATGAGCAAGGATGGTTATTGACAGTTAGAGATCTGAACGGGACCGCGAAATTATTTCTATAATCTGCCTTCTGAATACCAGAAATCGGGGGGTCAAAGATATCAACATTCTTATGTTTGGATACAAGTTCATTGTACTGAAGACACATTCTCACGATGGGATTGTAATAAGAGGTATTGTTTTTATAAACCTGGAGAGCAAAAACCTTTGGAGCACGCGATCTGAATCGTGGCGTATTAAATGTGATATGGGACAGGATATAAGGTGAGTCGATTTTAGAATGAAGGACCTTGTGTAGAAATAACATATCATATAATAGGCGACGCGACTCGAGGGAACAAATGCCATATGTATTTAATCGCTGGTTGTAACTGCAGTGGATAAGATTTTGCTTATACCTATGACATGATTTTCAGGCACCTTTTCTGAACACGTTCAATGTTATTTGCATGCACAAAGTAATAAGGTGACCAGACAATGCACCCATACTCAAGTACACTACGAACGAGACTTTGAAAGAGGCATAGTAAGCTATTAGGCCTCTTGAAGTCTTTGGTGACGCGAAGGATAAATCCTAGCATTTGGTTACTTTTTGTAATAATAAGCTCGTAGTGTTGTTTAACTGCTCAACAATTAAACCAGGAGATATCAGAGTAAATTCGTTTTATTGTCCTCAGTACAAAACAATAAAAAACCACAAGTCATGTTTTCCCACCTAATCAAATCACTGCTCCTGTCAAAACCCGCGACGTCTGTCATAAAGCATAGATTACACTAAGTAGGACATCAATATAAGGCATTTATACAAGAGGCGTCATTATAACGCTTACAGTAGTGTAGTGAGTCTTAAAGTTCATTTTTTCATCGAACCAAATGCCAAGATCCTTAGCAGCAGCTTTGCGTGAAAGACGTTGGCCAGACAATGTGTAATCGTGCACAAACTTTTGTTTCCTACTTGAAAAAGATATAACAAAGCATTTACCAACAAATCAAATCAAATCAAATCAAAATATTCTTTATTCAAGTAGGCCTAGTTACAAGCGCTTTCGAAATGTCAGTTACATGAGAGTGAATGTTTGCTGGGAGAAATACAATATGATCCAACATTTGCTGCAAGGATTAGGGAAACCCAGAAAAACCTAATCAGATCATTAACTCAGAACTTAAGTGTAAAATTATTGATAAAATCATCATTTTTAAAATTAAAATAATCAATAAGATAAATCCTAAAAGGATTGTCAATAAAAAATAAATAATCTAGAATGTGTCTAGAATAAAATTCTAAATGTCAGAGTATATAAAACAATTAAGATTAAAATAAAAATAATACCTTAGGTATTCGTTAAAATAATTATTCATATACCTACATGACGCTATAATTTACATTAATCCCACGCGGCTTCATCATTCATGTAGTCTTGTGTGCTATAATAAGCTTTAGAAAATAATTTTCGTTTCACAATATTTTTGAATTTACCAATAGACAACTCAGTTATGCTGCTAGGAAGTTTATTATAAAATCTCACACAGTTACCCATGAATGATCTCCTTATTTTATGGAGCCTAGTAGCAGGCACTGCGAGCTTATGCTTATTTCTAGTATTAATATTATGTATATCACAGTTCTTCTTAAAGTCGGTAATATTTTTATGTACATACATAATATTCTCATAAATGTATTGACAATGCACTGTCATTATATTAATGTCCTTAAACTTATCTCTAAGCTACTCTCTATAGTTCATTTTATATATCGCACGAACAGCCCGCTTCTGCAGAACAAATATAGTATTAATGTCGGAAGCACTGCCCCATAGTAAGATGCCATACGACATAATACTGTGGAAATAACTGAAATACACTAATCGAGCCGTTATCACGTCTGTTAATTGACGAATCTTACTTACTGCAAAAGCTGCAGAACTCAGTCTATTCGAGAGATTAGCAATATGGGGACCCCATTGGAGCTTAGAATCTAATGTTATACCGAGAAAGACTGTACTATTAACTAGTTCCAGTTCCTCACCTTTAACCATAACGCTTGCTTGCTCGTGTTTTACGTTACTCGTGACAAACTTAACACATTTCGTCTTTTTCTCATTCAACAATAAATTATTTATATTAAACCAATTTACTACTTCACAGATAGCATTGTTTACGTCATTGTAGGATCGTTGATTTCGTACGACTTTGAAAATTAGAGACGTATCATCTGCAAACAAAACTATCTCATGGTGGGTCTGTACGAGGTGTGGCAAGTCGTTTATATAGATAAGGAACAGGAAAGGTCCCAATATTGATCCCTGCGGCACACCCATAGAGACTAATGACCCCGGTGAACGCTTTCCATTCACGTCAACCCTTTGTATTCTACCATTTAAATAAGACTGTAATAAATTTAGTGCTAATCCTTCAACTCCGTAGTGGTGTAGCTTCCTGATCAGTGTCTCATGATTAACGCAATCGAAGGCCTTAGATAAATCACTGAAGATGCCTAAAGCATCTCGCGATTCCTCCCAGGCATCGAACATTCAGGAACATACGATTATTAAGGCACCAATCAGATACGCAATCTAAGTTATGTTGAAGATGAATAGAGTCGCTGATGTGGTCTACTTTCATAAACAACTTTAAGTGATCCGCATATAAAAGACGGGGGCAAGACAATTTGTCCGCCAAGTCATTTATAAAAACAATAAACAGCAATGGCCCTAAATGTGAACCTTGAGGTACACTAGATGTTATAGGTTCTGGAGCAGATATAAACTTTTAAACAAAAAAATAAAACCGACTCCAAAAAAAACTAAAAAGTAAAAAATAACGCCATAATTCAGTTTCTTCAAATTACTTACAAGTAACCGTTTGTATACTCAATCTATACAGTATATACAATTAATCTTATTTTGGCGTCGGTGCCATATAAAGAATGTTTAAATAATGAAAATTGACGATTTTAGTAAGTTGTGACACGATGGCGCCGACTCCAAAATAACATTAATTGTATATACTGTATAGATTGAGTATACGTATATGGATTCAAAAAGCTTAGCCATACAGGATAAAATACTTATGGGCCTATGGTTTGCGTAGCACGAATTATCACCTGACTTGTGAACAGAAACAATATGGCCAGATTTCCACACTGTTGGAAATGTTCCTGATTGCAGTGATTTATTAAATTTGATACACAGCGGTAAACAAAGTTCTTTAGCGCAAGATATAACGAAACGGGGGAATGCCATCTGGCCCCGCGCTCTTATTTCCATCTAGCATTTTAATTTTCTCGATAATATCGTTTTCCGATACAGAGACCGTACATAAGAAGGCATTGCCTAGATAAGACGGATTCGGAGAGGGGAGGAAAGGAGGGGATGATAGTTGCGAAGGCACTTCGAAGACAGATCCAAAACAGGAAGAGAAAAGGTTGCAGATGGCCTGACTGCCCTCGGCTGTTGACTGTCCATAAGACATTGCCTGGGGCGTCGTTGAATGGCCTCGTTTATTTTTTACGAATCGCCAAAAAGCTTTAACGTCATCTTTCAGGGCATCTTCTGCAGACGATAAGAACTCCTTGTAGCACCTCTCCGTCATAGCCTTACATCTTTTACGAAGAATGGAAAAAGAGTCATAATCACGTGGATTGCCATATTTCTTGTATAATTTATGAAACTTAAGTTTTTCGGCAAGGCACTTTTTTAACGCACTACTGTACCAGATTGGATAAGTATGACCAGAATTTTTTTTGCAAAGTGGGATATGCTTTTTGATTATACCAAAAATCGTATCGTAAAAAAGTTGAATACAGACATTTACATCTGACGATACAAGCAACGTTTCCCAGTCGACCAATAACAAATCCTTACGAATCTTAGATAGATCGATCACATTTGTTAAGGCGAAAGAATGGGGAAATGACCTTGCTCGTTCGGCCCGAACGTAATACTTCGAGCGCGCGCGCCATCTAGTACATATTAGATGCTCTCTCTCGACTCGTCGTATCGCGCATTGACTAGTTGTGAACTATCGACTCCTTTTGCAGTATGGTGGCGCTTGTTTTGAGGCTACTTTATTCCAGTTTATTTATTTGACCTTGCTGCTTGCTGAAATTATGTGTTGTGTCAATAGAAAGATTTTTGTTTGTGCCTATTTTAAATTATGGATTCGGAAGGATATTTAGAGCTTCCGGACTGTCAACCATTTTCCAGATTCTGATGGACCCTGGGGGTTTCTACTGGTATTCAGGATCGGATGATCATTGGTGCATGGTGGTGGTGGATAGTGGTGGTGGTGATGATGGTGATGGTGGTAATGGTGATGATTGGGATGGTGGTGATGATGGTGGTGATGGTGATGATTGGGATGCTTGTGTTGTGATGGTGATGATGGTGACGGTGGTGGATGTTAGTGGATGATAGTGGTGTTGGTGATGGCGGTGATGATGATGATGATGGTGGTGGTGGCGTTGATGGTGATGATGGTGATGATGATGATGGTGGTGGTGGTGGTGGTGGTGGTGGTGGTAGTGATGGTGGTGATGGTGGTGATGGTGATGATGATGATAATGATGATGATGATGATGATGATGATGATGATGATGATGATGATGATGATGATGATGATGATGATGATGATGATGATGATGGTGGAGTTGATGGTGATAATGGTGGCGATGGTGATGGTACCATCATCATCACCGTCACCACCATCACCACCACCACCACCATCCCCACCCCCACCATCATCCACTACCATCCACCACCATCACCATCATCACCATCACCACCTTCAGAACCACCACCATCATCACCATCAACACCACCACTATCATGCGACGCCGATCAAGTGGTTGTCGTTGTGGTGTGGTTGTGGTTGTGGTTGTCATTTGGTTGTGGTACGTCTGAATAGACACTAAAAGTGTGCGTCAAAAATACAACATTAACACAATACCTGACGAAACGATACTAATACGAAACAGTATAATAAGGTATACAGCCTCTAAAATATATAATTATCTACCTGGGGCTCGATTCACAAAAGCTTGTAACTTGTAATACACGTGGAAGCCTCTTTAAATACATATTGTTAGAACGGGATTTAAGCTAGTAATATAAGTTACAAGCTCTTGTGAAACAAGCCCCTGCTAGACTGAAATAACTACATGTTCACAAAGACACGGCGCCTATCGTCAGGAGCACTTCAGGAGTTCCTGAAGGTTCCAGAGTTTCCTCTCTCTGCGGCCCTAAGCACCTCTACATTAATTTTTAACATGTGTTTATATTTTGTATTTACTTCGTGCATTTTACTTTTCTAAACTAGCGTTAACAAAGGCTTTTCTTTCAGCTTAGGCAAAAATGCTCTCGTATTTCGTACGGGCTTCTGTGCAGATGTTCTTCTGTAGGCAGATCGCATTTCTGAACCGATTCTCGCGAAATTTCGTGAGCAGATTCGATCATGACGTGGAATTATATTCAGTTTTTGTTTTTTTCGGTCGCGAGGTCGCGAAGTCTACAGCTCACAGAGTCACTATAGAACGGTAAATCGTCCATAACTGGCCACCTTATACTAAAAATGAATTTTATTTATAGGTAACGATAATTCATTTTAATATGAGGTGGCCGTTATTGAAGGGTGGCCAATAATTGATACCACATACCAAAATGAATTGCGTTTACCTAAAAATATAATAATTTATAGGGTTCCTTAGCCAAAATGGCAAAAACGGAACCCTTATAGATTCGTCATGTCTGCCTGTCTTTCTGTCTGTCTGTCCATCCGTATGTCACAGGCATTTTTCTCAAAAAGAAAATTAAAAAATTTAAATACCCCCGACTTGTTCCACTGAAAGCTGAATATCTTGGAGATGAGTGCTCCCATTTTCATTAAACAAAGCTAAGAACACTCGGGATAAAATTATCTATGACACAAAACAAACCGCATTCAAATCAGTCCATCCGTATGGGCGCTACAATGCCACAGACAGATACACAGATACACAGTCACAGAGTCACAGACACGTTAAACTTATTATAACACCCCTCTATTTTGCCGGGGGTTAAAAACTATAAGATGTATATTGATGAAATTTGCAGTATAGGTGTCTTGTGTAAGCCGCTACTTAGTTTGATAGTTCAATAAAAAATATATATATTTCTAAGGGGGGCACTCCATACATGTAACCGCAACTGAAAAAAACATTTTTCAGCAAATATCAATGTGTGGCACATCATCAACAGTTCTTCTAAAAATATTTTGAGGTTTCAAAAAAGTTTTTGATTTATTTAATATTTTCGAAAATATTCGCTCCGAAAGTAGCAAAAATTGTGCCCTCCCCCCTCTATTTCTAAACGGTATGTTCAAAAAATAAAAAAAAAATTATAAATATAAAGCTTAATAAATTCTTCTAACAAAAATTGTTTTCAACATGATCGGACATACCGTTTTTAAGTTATTGCCAAAAAACTGCGCGTCTCAGCAAAATGACCTAAGGGCCGGGGAGATACGCTCTTTTGTTAGTGTTTTTTTTCATATCGTATTTTTTTTCATCTGTAGTGCATTTTTTTGTATAAACGGTTGCGGAACCCCTATGAGCGAGTCCGACTCGCACTTGGCCGCTTTTTTAGTATAAGGTGGCCCCAGTTATCGACGATTTACCCTCTGTTTCATATTGTGTTAGGTGCGGACCAAATAAGAGCAGACCTACATCCATAAATGGTGAGAATAGATGGTAGTGCCTACATTGTTCACTTACTTCTTCCACTGTTGGCTCGGCATTCTCTCCCTCTGGGACCTCCTCGCCCTCCACCTTCTCGCCCTCCGCCGTCTCACCCTCTTCACCCTCCGGCTGCACCTCCGTCTCTGGCTCAGGCTCAGGACTCCCTGGCAGCTGTTGGTCATTAAATACAAATAATAGGGAACCGAAAAAACCTCCAAAACTTCTAGAAAAAATCTGATAATCA
This sequence comes from Hedya salicella, assembly GCA_905404275.2. Taxonomy (NCBI): domain Eukaryota; kingdom Metazoa; phylum Arthropoda; class Insecta; order Lepidoptera; family Tortricidae; genus Hedya; species Hedya salicella. The sequence continues at coordinate 19,715,891 of FR990112.1, forward strand.
TACATTGCAAAAAAGGGGGACAGAGCGGGCATTTCAGTAATAATAACAAAATAAAACCAATTATAAATAAATAAATAATACAGGGACAATCTTACACAAATCGACCTAGTCCCAAACTAAGCAAAGCTTGTACTATGGGTACTAGGCGACGATATACATAATATATAGATAAATTATAATACTAACACTTGCCCTGGCCGGGATTTTTTATCATAATCATAATCATTCATTCACAAAATATATGGTGCAAAAATAAGGTGTTACGATACAAAATATTGTTTCTTCATACATTCTGCCCTAAAGGCATGTGCATTTTTTTATATAAAATTATTATTTAATGGCATTGTGCATGTATTGAGGTATGTATGCGTATGTATTATTTTGAGAGTGTCAAGGATTTCATTATTCATCATCATCATCATCTATTCGAACCCAGGACCGCCAATTGTAAAATGTATGACACGATCATGCCATATGTTTACTCAATACAACAAAAATACCATTGTCGTTTTTAATTACAAGCCTTAGTATGTACTGGCGTGGCCTGACCAGTCCCTCCACTTAACGCGTCAAACACTATTTCATTATAACTGTTTCATATTATGCCCTATTTCATCATGTCTTGTTAGCTATTAACGGTTACGACTTACTGATGGACATTCAATGCACACCGACCGACAGATTGCACATCCATGGCAACACAGCTTAACGTATCTCGGATGGATAAAAAGCCTACAGGCGCTTTAATAATTATTTCGCCTTCTGCCAAATTGCTTTATTATAATGATGATAACACTCTATAATTTTCACATTTTCATATATCTTTTGTACAGCATTAATTTATTAAGCAAAAAAAAGAGTTACAGTTCAACATTTCGACAATTCAACATTATGAGAATTCAACATTAAGTTCCGGAAGGATCTTTTCCTCCTCCTTACTAATGCTTCTCCTCTACGAGCTGCTTCTTCTCGGCTTCGCGAGCCTGCTCGGCTTTGAGCACTTAGGTACTTGAGATCAAACTAGTAACACTAAGACTGCACTCACCGCAGCCACGAACCGCGCCATCTTTTCCTCCTCCTTCTTAATGCTTCTCCTCTGCGAGGCGCTCCATCACGGCTTTGCGAGCACTCACTCGAGATCAAACTAGCAACACTGAGACTGCACTCACCGCGGCCACGAACCGCGCCATCTTTTCGTCCTTCTCATGCTTCTCCCCTGCGAGCCGCTCCTTCTCGGCCTCGCGAGCCTGCTCGGCATTGAGCACTCACTCGAGATCAAACTAGCAACACTGAGACTGCACTCACCGCGGCCACGAACCGCGCCATCTTTTCCTCCTTCTCATGCTTCTCCCCTGCGAGCCGCTCCTTCTCGGCCTCGCGAGCCTGCTCGGCTTTGAGCACTCACTCGAGATCAAACTAGCAACCCTGAGACTGCACTCACCGCGGCCACGAACCGCGCCATCTTTTCCTCCTTCTCATGCTTCTCCCCTGCGAGCCGCTCCTTCTCGGCCTCGCGAGCCTGCTCGGCATTGAGCACTCACTCGAGATCAAACTAGCAACACTGAGACTGCACTCACCGCGGCCACGGACCGCGCCATCTTTTCCTCCTTCTCATGCTTCTCCCCTGCGAGCCGTTCCTTCTCGGCCTCGCGAGCCTGCTCGGCTTTGAGCACTCACTCGAGATCAAACCGGCAACACTAAGACTGCACTCAACGAGGCTGCGATCTGCGCCATCTTCTCCTCTTCTTTCCTAATGCTTCTCCTCTGCAAGCCGCTCCTCCTCTGCCTCGCAAGCCTGCTCGGCTTCAAGCACCAACTTGAGATCAAATTACCAACATTGAGACTGCTCTCACCCCAGCCGCGAACCGAGTCATCTTTTCTTCTGCTTTTCCGCTGCGAGCCGCTCCTCCTCGGCTTCTCTCTGGAGCCTGCTCGGGTTCAAGCACCCAGTCGGGAACAAATGGCAACACCGAGACTGCACTCAATGCGGCTGCGATCTCTTCTTCTTCTTCCTCCTTCCTCTGCTTCTCCGCTGCGAGCCGCTCCTCCTCGGCTTCTCTCTGGAGCCTGCTCGGGCTTGAGCACTCAGTCGGGATCAAATGGCAACACTGAGTCTACACTCACCCCGGCCGCGATCCGAGCCATCTTTTCTTCCTCCTTCTTCTGCTTCTCCGCTGCGAGTCGCTCCTCCTCCGCCTCTCTCGCGAGCCGCGCCTGCTCGGCTTCCAGACGTTGGCGCTCCTCTTCCTCTTTCCTCTGCAACCAGAAGCTAATTAACACGACCCGGAAGAAATTTGAGAAATAAAATATATTTTTTTAACCAAAAAATGTGTGTGTTTCACATAAATACAATGCTGAATATTAATAGTTTTTACTTATAAAACAGTAACGTGACCAAAGTACTGACAGACAACGCACAGCCTAAACCACTGAAAGTAGAAACATGTAATTTTAAACACATATTCTTTAAGAGACCATAGACAAATCTATTACCTAGATATATTAGTATTAGTATATTAGTATGGATTTGCATGGATTTTAAAGAACCTGGATGAAAAATAGATGAGTGAAAATGATGATATAATGATGGTGAAGACGATGATTATAATGAATAAATGTTTATAAAAATGGCGACGATAATGAATTATCATTAATAAATGGTGATGACGAAGATGATTCTGCTAATGATGAATATGAAGATGACGATAACGATTATGACGGCAAAAATGCTGGCGGTTACGACGAATGAAACAAAAGACGGTAAAAACAAAGCACCAACCAGCTTCTTCAAGATGGCGTTGTGGCGTTCGCGGCGCACGTCCCTCGGAGTCTTGCTGATAGCGGCGTGCCGCTCGCACGCCGGGATGGGCTACAGCTGCTGTTTGGGGCACTCGTCCTCCTTGCATGATGATGGTGATGATGATGATGATAATGATGGTGCTTACGATGGTAATATTGCTGATGACAATGATAATTATGATGATGATGATGATGATTACGATGCTAGATGCTGATGGTAATGATGATGATTATAGTGATGATGATGCTACTGATGATACGGATTTTAATGCTGATGATAATGATGATGATGATATTGATGATGGTGAAGACGATTCTGATTATGAAGACGATGTTGATGATCGTGATTATTCTAATAATAATTATGGAGGTGGAGGGGATGGTGTAGATGATGGAAGTTGACGTTTATGACGATAACGGTGACGGAGAATTTGATGGTGACAGAGAAGAAGATGATAATAATAATAATGCTGACGATGATGACATTGACGGTACTGATGATAAAGATCACGATGATAAACCTTTATAAAAACAATGCACGAACTAGCTTCACAAAGATGGCCATCTTGGAGAAGCTAGTTCGCGCCGCTCCTCCCTCGGCGACGTGCTAACGACAGCGTAGCGCCCGTATACTGCGACGGTCGACAGTTGCTGCTCGGGGGACTCGTCCTTCTTGCATGGTGATGGTGATCATGATGGTGATGATGATGATGATGTTTATGATAAAGACGATACGGATGATGGTAACTACTGTAATGATGATGGTGTTGATGATGGTGTTGATGATACTGATTTTGATGCTGATAACGATGATGCTTTATAAAATCAAAGCACCAACCAGCTTCTCCAGGTAAGCGTTGTGGCGTTCACGGCGCACCTCCCTCGGCGTCTTGCTGACGGCGGCGTACCGCTCGTACGCTGGGACGGGCGGCAATTGCTGATCGGGCGCTTCATCGTCCTTGGGCTCAGGGATCATCTCGTATAGCGCGTGCCGGAGCAATTCTGGTGACAGGATTGAGGAGTTGAACAGTGGCGAATATAGTCGGCTGCCACGACTTGCAGAGATACCTACGTCTACCTACACCTAAGTCCACGAAGTTCAGAAACGTTATTTAAGATTTCTTTGTTAATTTTGATGTTCCACTACAAAGAGAAGTGTCTACTTTTGGTTTCTATTACAATGAAATTAGGTGAACATTTCTTCAGCAGGGTCTGCAGCCGGTGCGGCGCGTGACTCACGCCTTGTCGGACCATGGCTCACGCACTGGTGCTACTCACGGACAAAGTCCATGTTGTTAGTGTCGAACATTTTGAACAGCTCGACCAGCGTCGACCCAGCGAACAGCGCGCGACACACACCTTGTCGGCCTACGCCTCACCCACTGGTGCTACTCACTGACAAAGTCCCTGTGGTCAGTGTCCAACATTTTGAACAGCACGACCAGCGCCGGCCCGGCGCACAGAGCGTGGAGGCAGGCCTCGTTGGGTTCCACGTCGCTCATGTACAGCACCTCAGGGACCATCTCCTCCGTTATCTGGATCTCCTCTTTGGCCCCCACTTGTATATCTACAAAAGTGATACATCATGTGAATACCGGTCAATATTTCTATAAGAGTATATTGATGAGTTTTTCGCATGATAATACGTTTTTAACTGCTAACCCTTAAGTAGATTTTGCGGCAGTGCGGCAAGAAGAGGATGAAATTGACTTGGGCAGCTGGCGCGCCAGGCGCTTATATATCGTGATGGTACTTACTGAGCAAGTCCCAGTTCTCGTAGAGGTCCAAGTAGGCTTGGTGGCAGTGCGGCAGGAACAAGATGAAGTTGAGCCGGGGCAGCTGGCGCGCCAGGCGCTCGGACACGCGCTTCTTGCGCGAGGCAAGCGTCGCTATGCGCACGCGCTCCTCCTCTGCGCGCAACTCCTTCTCTAGCCGGAGGTCGTCTTCTACCCGCGCCTGTATATTAAATTTATTTTTATTTATAATATTGATTAGTATTTACTGCCACAATTGCTGATGGAATCTGCTATTTTTATATTTTTTCTCTCTCCGTATGATGAAATTGCACGAATTAATCCCGCCGTCCCCGAGATGTAATTTTGCTGCCCATTTTACGGTAATATATCCTTCGTATGGTTATCTCGAGAGTATTTTGCTTAGGACGTTCCACGCCCATGTCCTGCACTTACCACGTGAGTGCGAACTCCTCATCTCTGCGTCAGCTCTCTCCTTCACACCACGGTGTTACCTAACACACATTATGTGTATAAACAGTCTCCTCACGCATTCCTCGGACAGTTGCTCCGCGATGTCCTGCTTGCGGCGCTGCACGCCCGTGCCCGCTTCATCTGCGTCAGTAACAAGTCTCTCCTCTCAACCGCGGTGTTACCTATCACATTATATGTATAGACAGTGTCCTCACACATTCCTCGGGCAGCTGCTGCGCGATGCCCTGCTTGCGGCGCTTCACGCCCGTGTCTGCTCCAAGCGTCAGTACCAAGTCTCTCCTCTGAACAGCGGTGTTACCTATATCACATTATGTGTATAGACTGCCTCCTCACGCATTCCTCGGGCAGTGATGCCCTGCTTGGGGCGTTGCACGCTCGTATCTGCTCCGAGCGTCAGTACCAACCAAGAATCTCTTGTGAACAGCGGTGTTACCTATCACGTTATGTGTATAGACAGTGTCCTCACGCATTCCTCGGGCAGTTGCTGCGCAATGTCCTGCTTGCGGCGTTGCACGCCCGTGTCTATTTCCTTCTGCATGAAGGCGAGCTCCTCCTCGAGGATGCGACATAGTTCTATCCCATTCGCTCCGAACAATGCACGGGTCAGCTTACCTTTCTAAAACATATGTAAGTATATAGTCACATATATTACAAAACTAACTAAGACGACAAGTTTCGCCTAGTGGGTTACCCAACGGCCTACAAAGCTGGCAATCCCGGGTTCGAATCCCGGACAGGGCTTTGTGTATTTAAGTATTATATCTAATGTATCTAAATATATTATGTATATCGGCGCCTGGTACCCATAGTACAAGCTTTGTTTAGTTTGGGACTAGGTCGATTTGTGTAAGATTGTCTTTGATATTATTTATTTATATGTAGAAAGTATCTATTTACTTAATGAAACGAAATAATGAAATCATTATCTTTATGCTGTAAATCAATGGATTATAGTTCCTTTGCTGTTCCGCGAACTTGTGTCTTGGTTAGATGTGACAATAAATTGTGCTCAGTTTCCATAAAAAAAATACGTATGCAAATACAACAAACCACAATAAACCACAGTACAGCAATAGAGGTTTGATCATTAATGAACAACTTAATGTTACGTCATCACCTTTGTTACGTGTTTTTCCATCTCTTTCTAGAAATCCTATTCAGGGTATAAATAGGGCCGACCGTTTTGGACAACTCATTTCTCGAGTGGACGCCGGACCGTCAACGTCTCCTGCATCTCCTGATGATGCCTCGTAGAGAGGCGAAACACGTGTCGAGGATTATACTGTTTGGTGTTGGTTTGTTGTATTTGCATGCGTAGTTTTTTATGGAAACTGCATGAAAATATGCGCATGTGAGCACAATTTATTGTCACATCTAACCAAGACACAAGATCGCGGATTGATCTAGTATGGAATTCCGCAAAGTAACGCCTGAATCTATCAATTATTGATGCTGTAAGTAGGCTGCAAGGGCACTTTTACAAGTCTTAACCTGCGCATGCCTTTACTACGTAATTTAAAGACTGAATAAAAAGTTACCTATTATTGATTTAAAACGCTCAAAGTAGTTGCCTTAATGGATCTAAGTATAATGTCTTATAAAGCATGAGTTCTTCTTGGAATTGGATCGCATTAGTACTCGGTAGTTTGAATTGTCTGAATGTAACTTTTCATACGTACAGTCAGCGTCAAATAGTTTGTAACATCCAAAGCGCCAAATATATCGCAACACGTGTTTATTACTATGGGCACAAAGATGTGTGACACTGACTGTACATGGGAAACAATAGGTCAAGTGTGTAGTATTTTATTTAATACACTTGTTGTATTTTAGGTACCTGCTACCAATTAGTAACTTGACAACGTATTTGGCTTATCGAAAGGTGCATTTTTATAATATATACCTATACATTATATTTTGTCCTCATCGATTTCGATGACGTTGACCCTACGTCAACATTATGGACTTCGACTTTTGAGGGTTTTGATATGGCTGGCTCGGCCAAACTTACTACTCTTCTTTCTGGATGCGAGCTATTTTTATAAACAAGTAAATTTAACAGCAAAGGTAAGTAAACACCACAAAATCTCATAAATATATACTTTTTACTATAACGTGACAGTAGAGTTGGCGTGTTAGTGGAGTTCAAAAAGTTGGACACGTTAACTCACGTAATTAAATTGTACGAACAATTTAACCATACAACTTTATTAAATATTTTCGTGGCACAACGGAACATTTCACTTTCATCGGGTTTGTATTGTGTTAACTACGGCTAACGATTGTCTACCTTTTTGGGCCTCACCCGTATAGGTACATAATTTTGGAACTTTTGTTTGTGTCATCTTTGTCCCCCTTTTTTTCATATATTGTCACATAATGACACATTTAATTAAAATTATAAAACCAAAGTTTAGTATATTTAAGTTCTAACATAGTTTTTGAAGATTAAGTGTACTGAGAAGGTGTCAATCCTTCACGATGAATACGTGACAGTCAGGCCGTATGTAAAAGTAGTATTTGAATTTATTTAAGAACGAAAGCTGTCTCGTACCAGCTTTATGTCATTAGGACTTTAGTCTGGAAGCAACACTTGAATAGACAAGTACTTAAACCCCTACAAATTCCCATTTTATTTTATCCCACCATCTGAGCTGATCCCCCACAGTATGTAATTATGAGATCCTTGTTATTTTATCTTATTGAAATAAAAATATTATGATTTTAAACATCCTTCACAGTACAGATACGCATTATAAGTAATTTTTAACTATTAGATACCCACCGTAATAAAAAGAAACACTGGCTCGCTTTTCTCTTTGAATCGGGATAGCACTTCAATGTGATCTGACATGGCCTGTAAAAAGGAATTCAGGGTTAGATCAGTTAAGATGGACCAAACGCTTCCAAAAAAGGTTGTTCTCAGTTCTCAATTCGGTTGTATTTTTTATGTTTGTTACCTCAGAACTCAGTATTTTTTCTATAAGATGCATTGGGGTAACTAATTCAAATTAGGGATCATTTCTACTACTCTTAATTCCGTCATGAAAGACGCCATATCAGCACTCACTTTCTACATCCAATGCTCAGATGTAAGGTTGCCATCCGTCCGAGTTTTCCCCTAGGATTTGTCCTAGTTTGGAGGGTAAACCCCGAACTCTTTTCGTGTCAGGGAGAAACTTATTGAACTGAATAAAATCTAACAAGTCCGGGGAGAAATGCGTTTTCCTTCGAATATTCAGGGTTTTCGAAGTTTTTGTCCGGGTTCCGCTATAATCAAGATGGCGGCCTTACTCAGATACGACAAATAGTAGCATTGCAGAGCCGTTTTGTATTTAATTAACGGTAAAAATAAAGTCATTACCGAATTTACACTGCATTAAATATCATTCAAAATTGCCCACATGCACCTCAACACTTTCACTGTCCCTGTACAAAACGATCTGACAATGTCACAAGTCCTAATGCGCATCTCGTATGGAGAAGTCACTCCACAGTGGAGGCATGAACTCCTGACAAGCAATTGCGTGTCTCACCATTGGGGGCAGCCGGACAGTTAGTTTATAGATGCTCTCATATATGAGATTCATTTCTTACTAGCTATTTAATCTATACGCCGATCTTGCGCATTTTATAGCGAAAGGCCTCTCTGTAAAGGAAAGGCTAAAACGCCATTTTTCCGTAATACAGTATAGGTATATTTCTCTACTAAATACTTGGAGGTCACTAAATGGAAAAAATGGCTTTTCTGTATGTGTCGTTGTTGCTTCATCGTGCCAAATCAGCTTAGTACAAGGGTTAGCTGAGTTTCCACAGGTGGTTGTAGGCACAGAACAGTCGTAGGATACTTTTTGCCCGACTACACTGAAGAAAAAAGAGGGGTTATGACTTTTTCTCCACCGCGAACGAAGTTACGGGCACCTTCTAGTGAAAAATAAACCCATTGCATCTAGGTACTTTATTTCCTCGTTTATAAAACTAACCAAGATTTTACTTTACAACACCGTACTCTTTTCTAAAGGAGCGCCCTCTACAAGAGCGGTTAACAATCACACGGATGATTATTTATATACAATCTACGGGAAACAGACGATACCGCGATGTACGATTTGACTCATACGTGACACCGCAATCTATCATAAAATTCGACCAACTTATTTATATATACACAGATTATGACATCGTACAAAGATTATACCTTAGCCATGGCGACCCGGTCCTGGCCTATCTCCATCTTGCCCTTGCGGACGGCGTTGCCCGTGGCGAGGCAGGGGCCGCAGAACTCGGAGTATACTTCCATGCCTGCCAATACACGACTACGTATCAGTGGCGTGGCGTTAATGGAACACAGGGGGTTATGGGTCATAAATATTTTTAGTACGAGTTAGCGTTATGTGTCTTTCCTGTGGACACCCGAAAGTTAAGGGCTTTAAATACTAATTTTTCTTAGTGCCCTATAGGCGATGTACAAATTGATTAATACTCTAGATCTAAGCGATAAAAATATCAGTTATATGTACTCAAGCCTTTAACTATTGCGTTGTCCACAGGAAAGACGGCTAAATTCTAGAACGAGTATGACCCTTATTGCCTAGCGTAATTTTGACAGTTAGTATCCGAATTAACTGTCATAGCCCATACAAAATCATTACACTTGATTCTGATTCCGAGCGTCAAACGCGTTAGGCAATAGGGGGCGGATTCAAATCGGCTTGCCTACTTTTAGGGATTTTAGTGCTTTATTCTACTAAGAGAATAAATACACCAGCTTTACCAACAACATTTTTGACGCCACGCCACTGCTAGGTCAACCAATTGGAACTCTATGGAACTATGTCAAAGAGACGTTATGAAATAAATTCTCACTTAACATATCAGATGTCACTGTAACATAGTTCTATAGTGGCCTAGCTAGGGTTCCAATTAGTTGACTGTACAGTCAGCTGCAAAGATATACACGAACCTGTAATGCTTCCGAACCATTCGGAACTCAAATGGGATAATATTCGCGATATAATCCGTTTCAATTGTTTTATTTAAATAAGTCATAATCGCGGTAACAGAAGATAATCTATTCATACTAATATTATAATGGTATATGGTTAGGGTTGCGGTGGCTCGCTAGATACGGGTCGCCTCTACCCGGCCCATGTGGAAATCTATTGAGGAGGCCTGTGTCCAGCAGTGGACGTCCTATGGCTGAAATGATGATGAATATTATAAATGCGAAAGAGTGTCGGTCTGTCTGTCTGTTACCTCTTCACGCTTTAACCGCTAAACCAATTTGGATGAAATTTGGTATGTAGATAGTTTGAGTCCCGGGGAAGGACATAGGCTACTTTTTATCCCGGAAAAATACCCATATCCGCGATAAACGCATTTATGGCGGACGAAGTCGCGGGCAGAAGCTAGTACTATTATAAAGTTGTAAAAATGAAATGTCTGTAAATTGACGATATTATAAATAGTAGATTGTTTGACAGGGGGCTAAAATAAGCCATTATGACACGAAATATGTCTGAGTGTCATAATGGCTTTTAGCCACGTGTTAAACACTCTGCTTTTCACTTCGACTGCGAAAAAATTAAAAAGACTTAACATTAAAATTGTACATTTCATGAAAAACTAAAAGAACACTTTAAGCAATTCTATCAGAAAGTTTGGCTAATCTGATCAGGTTGATATGCTTGTTTTTAATTATTCATAAGGAGTATGTAGCTGGACACAAGTTTTTTTTTCAGTGTCATAGAAATTTGTGTGGATTATATGGCTTTCTTTTAAGCCCTAGGGGTTAAATGTACTATTTTAGGCTCGCTTCGCGAAGCTAATATGACGTGCTTTTGGATCAGGAGAAGTGAAAAAAATATATTGCAACGGACTATTTGGAGGTCACTAAAACGTAAAATGTTATTATTTTTTTGTACGTGTCGTTGCGGCTTCATCACGCCAAATCGGCAAAACGCATTACAACTATTTTTGGTACACGGGTAGCTGGGTATCTCCAGATGGTTATAGGATACTTTTATCCGACTACGCTGAAGAAAAAAAGAGGGGTTATGTCTTTTTCTCGAAGAACGAAGTTGCGGCTGCCTTCTAGTAACAAAACAAAACCAATTATTGGTAAATTTCATTTTTACAACTATTTAATAGTATATTTTTATAGTATAGATTATTACTGAAATGCCCTCTCGATGCCCCTTTTTTGCGATGTATGAAGAGCATGAGCGCCGGAGCGTATTAACTTACAAATCAACTGATTGAAATGCGAATTGAGAAAATTCTCGAAGTCTTCGTCAGTTTCGAGGTCCTCTTGAATAGCAACCTGTCCCTTCCGCGCCATATGTTATGTTGAAAATAATCAATCACAGTACGGAAAAAATGTTTTCATTACGCTCGCTGTGGCTATTTTGACAGTGTCAAATATTCAAAGATAACGAAAGAGAATTTTAATTGTAATCTTCTATTAGAGCAAAGAGATTACAGTACCGTATATATATTTTTTTATACCTAGGTATATAATCCTATCTGTGTTACAGTTACTAACCAACTTCAAAAAGTAAGAATGTTAGGGTACTTTTTATCTGACTACGATACACAGAATGATCGTGTTTTCTATTACTTTTACATAAATTACGCGAACAGTTACAGGCGCATCACACGGGCTCTAGGGCATCTAGGATATGGTAAAGCGAGTGGAGCGGTTGCTCTAGGCACCAGGAAAAAAACACTAGAGAAAAATCAAATTTCGATGACGCCTTTTGAAAAGTGCGACTAAAGGGCGCCGAAAGACTATCTCGTTCTATCTTGATCGAGAACTAGGGCCGGCATTGCAAGCACAGCTAACATGAATAAAGTTTCTTCTAGCGCCTACATATTTGGCACGGCAAAATTTACTACGCGATAAGGTCATAGACCAAGCGCACTCCGCGATTACGATGCGCAGCTAAAAGTTTGTCGACATGTTTGGCAGCCAAACGGTTTATCATCAAATTGTCGACACTCACTTCGCCGAATTTCATTTACAAGTCAGCGTTTCGTATATTTTCATTTCGTCGACAATTCAGTATGCAATGATCATTACAAGTAATTTTAAATCGTGTATTTTTACTTGTCGGATGATTCATTACATAGTTGTATTATGTCATGGAAAACGTTTTGTGGTTTATTGTTTCAAGTATTTTTAATTAACATATAAATTATTACAAGGATTATTATTTAAATTTAAGATAGTTGGCATACAAAGTTATCTATGACATTATGGTGAGAAATGAAAATACATGAAACGTTGACTTTGAAATGAAATTCGGCGAAGTGAGTGTCGACAATTTGATGATAAACCATTCATGGTTTTAAGGCGTTTGACGCTCGTAGTAAAATCATTATTGCTGTCTTGTGCAATATTGCCTGTCGCAATAATAACGCAGCAAAACCTAATCTTCTCAACCTTGTTGGTTCTGGCGTTGAGCTCGCTCGCTTCGCTCGCTCGTTAGGGTCACAGTTCTACCTAACACTCCTCCTCGCTTCGCTCGTCGTCGTACCTAACCTAACCGAAGTCTGACCTGCCTTAAAGTAGAATACGTAACGCTTCTGACTTCACGCCTATCATAGTTTAGTTTAGGTGCTGTAAGTGTAGCCAATTTAATAATAGGCGACATAATTTTAAGGACAATTCATGTTAGGAATAGTATGCTTTAGGTAATTCGATTTTAGAGTTATCAATATTAAGACAAACTTGCTTTAGGACTTTAAATGAGTATGCGCAAAAATTATTAGGACAAACGAGTAGTATGCCATTCAACAGTATGCCAAACATTCTCGGCCAAACATTTTTAGGACAAAAAACGTTATGCGAAACGACAGGCACCCGTTCATTTGCCATTGAAATTTACAGGTATGTGATTATAAAAGAATGTGTTGAAATAAAACGTCGAAGAAATGAAAATCGATGTAATGTACTTCCTCCATTTAAAAAATATACGAAATGAATCATCGATCAAATAATATTCCTTGAAAAAAAATTCTACGAATTAATAAAAGTTGAAATGAACTGTCGATGAGATAAAATTACACTAAATGAAAATACGCGAAGTAAAAAATCGGCGAAACGTTTTCGGTGAAATGATATTCGATGAAAAGTTTGTCGGCGAAACAACGGGCACCCCAGCCAAACTTTGGCTGAGTTGCTTGCACAACGGCTACGAAGCTGGCGGTCCTGAATTCGAAACCCGGCCAAGGCAAGTTTTTGTGTGATGAGCACGGACGTTTGTTTCTGGGTCTTGGAAGTTTGCTATGTATAATAGTATTTATATTTTATGTATATCGTCGCCTAGTACACTCACCAGCATTAATATCTGCCACAACAAAGCGCGCATTAATATCTGACACGACTCTATTTCTAGGGCTGTTAGGACGTGTCAGATATTTTCATCCGCTTTGTTATGGCAGATATTGATGTTGGTGACTGTACCCATAGCATACAAGCTTTGCTTAGTTTAAGACTAGGTCGACTTGTGTTTAGAATGTCCCTGATATTTAATTTATTTTATTTTATATATTTTACAGTACCTGGTAGGAGATTGTCCGAGACCGTGACACGTGGAAGAATGAGAGGGAGGCCTTTGCCCAGCTGTGGGACACTCTAGGATCTTTAAAAAAGAAGTACCTGCCAGCGGTCTCCGCTCTAAGCTCTAAGGCCTATCGTGTAGATCTTTAGATTGACGCACATCGTGCATCGCCCACGAACGTTTACGTTACCTAGCGGTAACGTAATTAATTTCAAAAAATATATTGTTTACATGTATTTGGGACCTCACTCAATCATTGCCCCAGCACCTCCCAGAGAAATCGAGAGCAACCCTCAAATTTTATAGGCAAATATGTTATTCATAAATTTTCTTTATTTACATGTTACTGTGCAGCTGGAGGCTTGTTTACAAAATCTTGCTGCTATTAAAACTGTAGGTAAGCCAATGACTATTTCTCTATTACAACACACATGTGACCACAGGTAATCATCTCATTCATCAACAATATGCATGCATACAATTTAAACAGAAAGGCAGTCCTTACTGAATTTGAGTCCACACATTGGAATATAATAGAAAAATTACAATAAAAAAGCTAAACAACGGTTGAAATGGACAGACTGCATTGCAACTTCAACTTGTACAAGAAGAGAACACAATGTGCAGTCCGCGAGCAGATGGAATGCAGTCCTCATACAAGTTGCAGACGGAACCCAGTTTATCTGTTTAAACCTTAAACCTCTCACATCCCAGGTAACTTATAGGAGAATAAATTAAAGACATATTGAACATATGGTATTTTATTACTTTTCATAGTAATTAAATCTCACTAGAAGAGAATAAATAATTTAGTTATTATTACAACATGTATACACCTTTCTGTGACTGTGTGGTAACACTAGGAATGTCTTGCTTGATACATTAAAGTGGTTGTGGGGACATTATTACCAGACTAGACTATTATACAACAAAATGCACTATCACAATGTTTCTAAACCCACTATCTATTTTTTTATGTAACTGGGTAGATTTCAAGAGAAATAATCATTTAGATGATACTTAAAACTGTTTTACAACTCTGATATAAATAGAGTTCAACCCAAAAATCTCAAGCAATTGGGTAGTTATGTATCCTTTAACTTTTCATGAATAAAGAAAATGGTTGGAGACTGACTTTCAGTAGTGCTATGAGCATTAAACTGTTCCATGCTCTTAACCTGACATTTTTTCTGAAAACGACCCAGTTATTTATCTATTAACTGTAATCTATAATCAATTGATTTCATCAAGTATACAACATACATTAATTGATGGCAAAAACATGGCTATTTTTATTATAATGGGAAGTAATTAAGCTCAAGGCAAAGCCAGGCATATGGATTTATAAATGAAAAGATTCCAGACACATCATCACCATATAAAGCCAATAATAATCATTTAAAACAATGACTTTGACTTTATCTTATCATTCCAATTAAGTGCTGCTCCGCAAGTCATGTACAATAGTACATTTATCGAAAATTCTGGTTAATTTTGTTCTACACACAAATAACCACTAAGTAGAGGTAATAATAGCCAGTTAGAGCACTGCTAGTCCTTAGAGGACTCCTTATTATGTTCACACCCCATAGTCAAAAAAGAAAAATTCTTTACTATTGCACAGGAGACATTGATTGCTTCATTACGTCAAACACCATTACAACTAAGATTGACCTATTTATTTATACTCCTTTATTTAATTAGCTATTTTTGTTGAACACGCTTTTAACACTCTCAAATACCTCGTCGGGACAAACTTCTGCGTTGATGCGGCGCACAAGGCTCATGTTGTCGTAATGGTCAATGATCGGCATAGTGTCGTTCAGGTACGTGTTGAATCTCTTCTGCAAGCTCTCGAGGTTGTCATCCGAGCGACCGCTGCCCGCTGCGCCGCGCCCCAGGCATCGCTCCGTGCACAGATCTCGCGAACATTCGAAGAACAGCACGAACTGAAGCTTAGCTTTGTCGGACATCACACGCTCCCAGCCATCCAGGTTGTCTTTATTTCGTGGAAACCCGTCAATAAGGAAGCGCGTTTTGCCGCATTTCTGCATGGCCTTGTGCAGGAGCGAGCAAGTAACCTCTACGGGCACGATTTCGCCGTTGCGAATTTTTTCCTCGATCATTTCCCCGTACTCGGAACCAGGACGCTGGCGCTCCTCGCGCAGCAGGTCCCCTGCCGATAGATGCACGTAATCATATTCTTTAGAGATCAACGAGCACTGCGTCCCCTTGCCGGAGCCGGGCGCTCCCAGCACGAACACCACATCAGGAACCATTTTGTTGAATAAAACTGAAAAGCGGCGGAGCACACGATCTATCATCAAACGGAGAGTGACTAATTTACTTGGCTGGAATTAATTTGTTTTATAAAACATGCGCAATGCTGTAACCTTGAGCTGCTAGACGTGATAGAAATGCAATGACGTTATATCTAGTGTTACCATAGAAAATCTTACTAATCGATTTTTACCATACGTCAGGAGGGGACTGAACAACCCTGATTCCATGGTCATTTATCTGCCGTAAATATTTTTGCTCTAATGGAGACCCAAATAACTGTATAAATTAATTGAATGACATGATTGGAAAGTGCGCGTTTCTTATTATTAAATAAATGTGTGCGTCAGGATAGCGGGTGGACCTCAGGAATTTCAATGATATGTTTACAAATATTTGGTACCTTCTGTGTAACTCTCCTGAAAAGGAGCTATGTCCATAAAAAGGTCCACCCGCCACCCTGACGTCAGAATGGCGGGTAAATATGTACAATACCTAATTGAATTGTAAATAATAATTTGGTACCTCCTTTGTACCTGTAAAAACTGGCATCAGAGTATAAAAACTGGTCAACCTGACGAAATAAGGAACAAAACAAAGAGGTACCCAGAGTTTTATGAAACGTACACAGAAGGTACTAAATATTAAGAAGGTACTAATTATTAATAAGTTTCATATAGATAAACAGAAGTTCCAACACAAGCAGCCATAAATCACACACACACACATAAGCGCTTACATCGCAGTTTGTTCGATTTTTGTAGGCATTGAATCGTCATATTTTCCGTAGCTTTCCGTAGTTTAACATTATAATAATCCATGTAAAAAATAATAATAAAAATAGCACATATTATTAGTTATCTACCTACAAGGAATGTTTATTTTCCATATATATGCGAAAAAAAATAAAATGTAACATATCTACCCTACCATATACTAACCAAGTGACCTTCAGTGCAGGCGTCACTGAAAATCAGCGTCAGGAAGTAAGTATTGTTTATGACATTAAGCTGAGTGACGACCTTTTTATCATAATTCCACCTGTTTTATAAACTATGTTATAAGTATAATTATAGCCGATGTAGGATTAGCAATTAGGACATAGATTAGCTTTTAAGTATATTGTATGTTGGAAGTGTTTTATTTTGTTTGTTGTTCTAACAGGGCCATATGGTCGCTCAGCGACAAAGACCTTTAAATAAATTTAAAAAAAGTAAATTATGCATTGCTAAATAAACTTATTTCTTTCTTTCTTTAAATATCTGTAAACTTATCCTTGAAATTCCTGACGTCCACCCGCCATACTGGCACCACACTAGTATTATATAATCTGTGCTTGACACACACAAATATATGAGTGTACGCGCGCACCGCTACTCGTATCGTAATGCTTTTGAGTTTTTTTTGCATCAAGTTTGCTATTTGTCATTGACTTATACTTAAGCCATCCCTGAATTTCATGTTCATGGGACATACTGATTTTCTTTACATATAGCACAATCCATGACTAGGTTCAACATCTGCACCATAGATGAGAATATGAACCTATAACTGGAATGGAGATTTTAAATCAGTTGCAGGCGTAATACACTTAACCTCTTGATCGCCAGCCATAATATAATGACAACACCAAGTGTGCACTTCACAAGTCTTCATCTTGGTGCAGCTTTCGTTTGGAACAGGCCACAGCAACGATCGTACACGAGCTGTCAGTTGTCATAATATTATACCAGCCCCCCTATTGCCTAACGCGTTTGACGCTCGGAAGCGTCATGATTTTGTATGGGTTATGTATTATGTATGACAGTTGATTAGAATACTAATTATCAAAATTTCGTTAGGCAATAAACCCCGAAGTTTCCAAAAATATGAACAAATTAATTATACTTTTTTATTTAACAAACGAACCTCCTGGTCTGCTCTGACGGTCATCATCGCCCAGATCGTCCAGTACTGAAAGATTGACTTATACAATATTGGAACACTGGATATGTATGGCCCCTGGCCTGAATTCCAATGTCGTAACCAGTATACATTTAATAAGATCAAGATTGAGTTTAGGGTAAACCTAGAGAATCACAAAAACACTAGTTTTGTCTGTTTATTTATTGAACCAATATAACATGAATGAATTAATTTGATGACAGTCGTATTTTAAAGCATTGCTGCGTTAAATTGCAAAGATTGACTTATACAATATTGGAACACTGGATATGTATGGCCCCTGGCCTGAATTCCAATGTCGTAACCAGTATACATTTAATAAGATCAAGATTGAGTTTAGGGTATACCTAGAGAATCACAAAAACACTAGTTTTGTCTGTTTATTTATTGAACCAATATAACATGAATGAATTGATTTGATGACAGTCGTATTTTAAAGCATTGCTGCGTTAAAGGGCACCACCCGCTGGCAAAGTTTCAATTGGAAAACGCGTGAGCACAAAGTGGAGATAGGAGAGTTGAGTCCTTTATTTCACGCCACTTTGGGTTACATGTCATTGTGAGGAAAAAAGATGGTGAACCCATCTATTCACCAAACTAATATTACATTTCATATATCTGTCATTTCATATTCTGTCACACTCGCAGGCTACATGCAATCAGTACCTGTAAGGAAAAACAAAGTTTTAGAACAGAAATGATTGAGTGTATAATGATTGAAGGAAAATAATAATCAGATACAATTAAGTTTGACCTCAAAATAATTCAGAACAGGTCTGTGATACTCATCATATAACAAGTTAGTCCTATTAGGCTCTAGGGGAAAACTAAAAGGGAACCACCAACGCGCGCAACAAACGGACAGCATTTAATGTTTTTTGTTTTACAGGTAAAGCAAAGCCTTGCGAGCGTTCAGTTCCCATACATTGAAGTGCAACGCAGTCAATCTCATTCTACCTTCACAGCAGAATAAGAGGAGTTTCATGCACGATCAGTTACAAATTTAGAGAACAGTTTAACATCGAGCGTGCTATCAGATATGAGCAGACAATTATATTACGGCAACAAAAAACCCCCTAAAAATATTAATAATGCCCGCCTACTAGTATCAAGGCTGGCTGGTATTAAAACTATTTATATTTACAGGTCGATTCAATCCTTACCTTTAGCGTAATGATAATGATGAAATGCGCGGCACTGCACGGTTGGCAATGGGTGACCTGTAAGTAATAACGACTGTGAAAAATGTTATAGAAAGTAATGGCAGCTGAAATTTTGTCAGAAGCTGAACTTCTGACAAAATTTCAGTCCTGTTGAGCTTGTAAAAACCGTCTGTCAAATGGAGTCTTCCATCGAGTGTCTAAGCTATGGTTCAGGAAAATCGGCTCAGCAGATTGTAAATTATCAGATTTTTTTCTAGATGTGACGCGGGTTTTTTATCTGTTCGCCGATTACTTCCTCACTGGTTCCTCATTCTATACGTATGCGTGATTGCACTAGCGTATCAACCGCCGTCAGCTACTGGTTATAAATATCGAAAGAATAAGTTACGCCAAGTAGCCAGACATTCATACATCGACATACTGTGTAATAATCATACAGTTCTTGTTATAATTGATCTAATTAACGCATATTATGGCCAATTTCTTTAATACTTAGGACAACGGCTGCTACGCCCGCGGAATTATCCATATAGTCTGTCATATACCTTTGTCGCACATTTTTTTTTGTATATTCAGTACAGTGCGAGAAACATTATTGATGCCGTGTCGCGTTACGTTATGCTAGCCCTGTAGGAGATAGGTAACTATGCTACTAGTTATTTTATATCATCTCTAAAAATGTTACACATAAATGAAGAAACAACCCTTTTCAATACATGTGACATGTATTAGGCACAGGTATTCAAAAAGTAAATGAAATTGCGAATACATACAAAACATAAATTACCTTTAGTTTCTTGGCGACAGTGCTTCGCCCGGCAGTCAATCAAAACCTGAAATTAAACAGAAATTTTAATATATGTGCAAATTTATTGTTTTTCTAAGTATTTATCAATGACACGTCAGTCCTGTTGAGCTTGTAAAAACCTTCATAGTGGTATCAGGGGAAGATTATCATCATAATATCATTGATGAAGTTTCAAATTTATGCTTGTGATAATGGTACCGAGATATTTGGATAACAGCAAAATGGCGGCTAGCAAGTGAGTTAAAATAATTGGTAGTTTCTTTCCAAGAATTATTATTTATAACATTTTCGCACCAAAACTAGTAGAGATGACAGTAAAGAAACATATTTACCTGGATCCAGTCAGTGATGGCGGAATGGAAATATGTACCTGTAAGAAAGTATTTTTTTTATTGAAAGTCCAAATAGCTGAAACTAAATTAAATTGATACAACATTCAGAAATTAATAGTTTTCCTCAAAAATATTCAGAACAGGTCTGTGAAGGATCATCATAAAGAATGTTTTATTTAAGGTCGGTGGGGTAAGGAAACCATTAAGATTTCTAATTTAAAATCAATTACATTACAATATAATAAAGAAAGTATATCAACCAGCAATATTTTATCGATTATAAAAAAAAAACTTACACGGATCTTAGTCTGTGATGGTGAAAAGGAACTTGTACCTGTAAGAAAGTAAACAAATTTATTATTGCAAGTCCAAATAGATGAAAGTAAATCAAATTGATACAACATTCAGAAATTAATAAAATTTTCCTCAAATATATTCAGAACAGGTCTGTGAAGGATCATCATAAAGAATGTTTAAATTAAAAATGTAATGTATATAAAATAACTAGCCTTCAGCGTACTTCATCATAAAGAATGTTTAACTAAAAAATGTAATGTATATCAAATAACTAACCTTCAGCATACTAGAAGCAGGACTGAACCCGTACAGGATCTGAAAGCAAAGGATTTAGATTTAATAACAACTATCTTACACGCATTACAATACAAAAAATATAACAATGAAACTCACCATTTCCACATTTTGTTCGCCCTACCCTATCCCGTTTCAAATGAAACAACCCAATTACAATAGAAAAATTATAATTTAAAATTAATTACATTACAGTATAATAAAGAAAAATTCAGGTTCCCATCTATCATGTGATACTACAATATTAATCTAGTATCACTCTCCATATTGGTATATTAACAATGCGTATATCGACCAGCAATATTTTATTGAACGTACGACACTTACAAACTTAATGAGGCGCAAACAAGTAAGAACTGGGGTGAATAAAAATTGTAAACGTAATAAAACAGTATTGTATAATGTGGTGTACGTGCGCTGGTATCGTTACATATATTACAGTAAAGATTGCATTTAGCTAGGGCGTTTACAGTTTGTCCAAGTATTGATTTACATCTGGGAGACCCTCCTTCAGCCCCTTTCGTTTCCTCGTGTCCTGCGGAACAAACGTGTGCACATTAATACAGAGCGGGACACAGCGTTATAGATAATAGAAAGGTTGAAATACATATATAAATGTATCGCCCGCTCGGGAGCTAGCAGTCCCGGGACATAAGGATAGCGGTCCTGTGCAGCGTGGCGAGCGGGCGCGACGCTGTGCGCCCGGCGTGGCCGCGCGGTCCCGGCGCGCCGCCGCCGGAGCGGCCGGCGGGCTACCGCGCGGCACGTTAGCCGGGCGTATAACTTGAGATATATAGGCTCAAATACGGGACCATACGGTTGTATAGGCTTGACGTGGACACGCAAATTTAAGTGGTGTGAGCGATTCATGATCTGCAAAATTTGCGAGTTTTCAGCGAACACGAAGTAGTTTGAATCACTAACGCCGTATGGACCCACTTTTGAGCCTTGCAAACATAGTAGGAACGGCATCTTACCTGAACAACGCCGTAGGGCTTGCTTCCAGGCTCGCACGGGTCACCGGGCAGCACCTGCCAGTGGTCGAACACGCACTGCGGGAATGCCTGTCCGCCGGTGTTGGAGCGCAGGTCGGCGGTGAAGCCGAACGACTCGTTGACGGGCAGGTACGCCTTCACCACGAACATGGGTGTGCCGGCCACTTGCGACTCCTCGAACACGTGACCACGACGACGATTGAGCACACCGTAGATGCCTCCGACGGCGACTTCAGGGCACTGCAAGGTTTTAATTTATTTATACAAGCATAAGGGTCATCAACATGGAGCATAAAATAAAATATTATAATCCAAACAGCACTCCTACATATTGTCTTTTAAAATGGCGCACATTTCCACTATGATTAGGACTGCTACGGTAAATTTAACAACATAATGATAAATAGATAATGTCAAAAGGGAAACTTCCATGCTTACAGAGAAATGCATATATGGAATCGCATTTACATCAGTTCTGATATACTTATTGGTGCCCTTCCTGATAATAATGCGCTTATCTTGTGCCAATTGATTTAAGTTAACAATTTTGAATAAATTTGTAAGTACCTCTATTCAGGCAAAGTATTATACAGAATGACGATGCCTAAATAAGAAACTGTTGATCTGCCACGTTACGGAAAGGCGGAACTATCAGTCATGCTAGTCCCGCTTAGGATTAACGTGAATAAACCAATGCTAGGAATACATGCCCAAATAAACATTATGCACACATACCTGAATCTCGCACAGGTAGACAGGCTCCATGAGACGCGGCTGCGCGGTCAACAGACACGCGTACAGACATCTCCTCGTCGTTGGAATGATCTGACCGCCACCTCTGTAATATCGTAATGATTACATGTCATATTTGTAATGTATCTTCTTTTAAATTCCTCTAAAAGCCACCAATGGGCTTATTAACAAAGTTCTAAAGTCTACATACATGGCAAATAATGATTGGTGGCATCAAAGGCGTTATCGAAATTTTTATTTCCATTACTAAACTAAGGGCCTGTGCGCACCGCGTTTTAGGAACGCGCGTCGACGGCTCATTTCTCATTATAGAGCTGCACTCGCGTGTGTATCGCATTTGTGTCGATAAAAAAAGCGCGTATAAAAAACTGGGTGTGCATAGTCAGGCTACATCACAAAGCCACTGGAATAATGAAGCCAACGCACCTGTGGATAGCGTCCGTGTGTAGCGTGACATCATAGATGTTGAAACGCACTCCTCTCAAGTTCTCCTCAGCCATGACTCCCTCCTTGGCGGCCCACTGGAAGCCGGCGACGACGGAGTCCTTGATCTCGTTGAGGTACTGCACTCCCTTAGAGCAGTCGACCATTAGGTTGGGGCCGGTGCCCTCGGGGCCGAAGCACCAGATCTTACGCGCCTCGGTCACGTCGTACTCGTACTTGTCGGACAGGTAGCGAGCGCGGGTCTTGAAGTCGTCGCGGGGGTTGACGCGACCCTGGATAGAATGAATAAAAGCGTTAGCATTGCAAGTGGTATGAATCGCACATGACGAGCAGGCTAAACATGCTATCAATTATTCATATGTTCTTAATTTCCACTTATGTACAAACAGCAACACACTTAAGTGGCCACCTGTAGGCTATATGTCAATGTCAATAAGTTAACGGTTAGTTAGTGTGTGGCTGATGGTACAGGGCTTCCAGGCAATCAGTATCAAATTATTAAGGAAAATTCGGATAGAAAACTACATTACAAAGGTAATATAACTACTTATTTTTCTTACACGTCGCCAGTTGTTAAACCGTGCTGGTATTTATATATATGTTTTTTGTTTTATATTTAATATGAATGTTAGTTTGTAAGGAGGGCCCACTGATAAACGAATTTGAATTTTCTCATGAATATTTCTTCATTATCTTTTAGTATGAAAGTAAACTATTAGTTGGGCCGTCCCCGACGCAAAGTTCCGTTAACATGAGTTCGTCGGCACTCAAAGGTTGCCCATGTATGAGCGATTCCTCCGGTATTGCAAATATCCATGAGCGACGATGACCACTTTCCGACCACTTTCACTGACTCATATGCCCGTTTGCCACTTATTACATAAAAAAAAAACACCGATACCCTCAGTTTTTCTCTTTTGAACCTCATGTTATAGCGCAACGGAAACTGAATTCATCAATTCAAAGCTTTTCTAATAAATTTTGAAGCATACCTCATCAATATCCTCGGGGAGACCATCAGGCATGGGCTGGGCCTTCATGAACAGACGGTTGTGCTTGTTGGGCGACTTGGACAGACACATCTGGTCGGACTCCTCGGCCACGGTCTCGCGGTACGACACAACGGGGTCGGACTTCTTGATGGGGATGCAAGCGTGGTCCTCCTCAAGATCCTATGGAAAAATTTACTTGTGTTAATAGTTCCAAATCCAAATAGTTGATTTGTTAATGAGTAGTGATGAAAACAGTTACAAATCGGCATGCGATCATGCGTAACAAATACTTAAGTAGGTATATTAAAAGATCCTATCTGTAGTTAAATGACATTTGTAGAAAAAATTACAATCAATTTCAACTATTACGGTTTAATATGTTCGTTTATTCTAGGATAATAAATGACGGTTCTATCTATCTCAGCCTTTGGTTTGTCCATTTTCGGACACAGGCCTCCTTCATAGCCTTTCACGACTTCCTGTCCCCTCTACTACTTGTATCCAAAAAATGACGGTCACTAAGATTTACCGATTCCTTTTTTATCTTGGAGACATACGTCATTTATGTCACCAAATCGACAATGTTGGAAGATATCTAAGGAAATGTATCCGTTTACCTTGAGACAGATCTCAAGATGGAGCTCGCCAGCACCGGCGACGATGTGCTCGCCGGACTCCTCGTTGATGCACTGCACCATGGGGTCGGACTTGGCCAGACGCTTCAGACCCTCCACCAGCTTGGGCAGGTCGGCGGGGTTCTTGGGCTCCACGGCCACGCGCACCACGGGGGATACGCTGAACTTCATCACCTGGACACCAGAAAATAAAGTATAACTAACTTCACATCTATGTTTAGCCTTTCCTCGTTTGTAAGCCTAAAAATGTATGCATTTATTAGCCCAGCCTAGTGAAATTCCAATTCTCCACTTGAAAAGTTCCTATGGTCAAAATTTTAAGTGATGGATTAAGCAACTAAAACAATTTCAGGAACATTTTATATTTAGGCCAAATGAGAACGGGTCGTAACTTGACCCAATCTACATACAAATTTTATACTGTATTTTTATTTCAAGAATTATGGTTAAACAAACTCTTAATTTCACAAATCTTCGGTAATTATAAATGGATGATTGCGGTTACTAATGTAGATTATTCGGCAGGCATTTTCAGCCGTTGAACTAACTCTATTGAACCTTTCGACAGGTTTTCATCATTCATATTAAAAAAAGTAGACGCCCGAGTACTAGGAGAGATAGGTTACCTTCATGTTGTGGGCGTTCTTGAAGGTGGTGATGGTTCCGGTCTTGACGAGGAACTGATCGACGCCGACCAGACCGCAGATGTTACCGCAGGGCACATCTTCGATGGCCTCCACATAGCGACCCATCATGAGGATGGTACGCTGGATGGTCTTCTCGTACATATCCTGTCACCAAGCTTATTATTAGTATAAGACCGACATATTAAAAATCTGTTCCTATTATGTCCTACAACTCCTTAAAAGAGGCAATCTTTAAGCCAACCTCATAGTTCACATGTTGTGTCACATGCTGAAGACTACAGGAACAAACAGTTGAAGGTAGAAAATTTTGCTTACAATAATGCAGATGTCATATTCTATTTGTTTGAGGTGTTTAAAAATAGATAAACAGTATCTTTTTATAATATCAGCTTCTTTAGAAAAGGGTGATGAGAGGTAATAAAATGTATCGCCCGCTCGGGAGCTAGCAGTCCCGGGACATAAGGATAGCGGTCCTGTGCAGCGTGGCGAGCGGGCGCGACGCTGTGCGCCCGGCGTGGCCGCGCGGTCCCGGCGCGCCGCCGCCGGAGCGGCCGGCGGGCTACCGCGCGGCACGTTAGCCGGGCGTCATATATTATCATATTTTCATTTCGAGCTAAAGGATATATAACTCAATCGTTATCGTTAATCAAATAATTATCTTCATTTTTTAAGTAGGCCGCATGGGCACATGTACAACTTTCTCGAGTCTACTGCTGAGATGAAAGCCGTAAGAAACACAACAGTCAGTCAATTTTTCTACATAATTCTAACTATAACAATATTAGTTCTTAGCCTATATTAAATCAAGTTTCGCGCCTACATCGTACGCTTTTATTAGTACTCTAATTATAACTTCAAATTCAGGGATCAAACATTTCTATGGTTTTAATTGTGTTCTCTAACTCGAGCACGTGTAATTAGAATCTCCAAGATGGCGCATAATAAGACACCATTTTGAAATTAGAGTCGCTAATCTGCCGACACAGAATATTAATTCTTTCAAAAATCATTCTCTAGGTAAACCCAATAAATTATAATCTGTAACACATCTATGTAGCAAATCTATGTAGTAATTGAATGGGAGGAATTTTTAAAATTAGAATGGAACCAAATAAAATCCGACTGACCTCCTTCTTTCCAGGCTGGTAGTTGGGGCCCATGATGCGGGCCTTTTGTCCGGTGATGACCTTGCCGGAGAACACACGGCCGAAGGCGTAGAAACGACCCTTATCGGAGGTCGGCACCATCTTGCTCACGTACATCATAAGGGGAGCTTCAGGGTCGCACATCTGGAAAGAACAGTCGATTAGAGAAAGTGCAATCTTTGTCAGTATATGAGGGCACATTATAATTTTTATAATAAATGTGGGTTAGTGTTTCTTCCATTTATGGGGTCGTAAGCTACGGAGTTTACAACCAATTCCGGAAAGATCTTAATTTAAGTCCACTTTGACACCCAGAAACTTATTTAGAAGATAACTGGCAACACTTGGGACTGGTTATTCAAAGTTTGAAATATATGGAGACTATAATTTCTGCACATAAACCTGCCCAGGTTACTTCTCGTTGAGTAACTTCTATAGAAATCGATTGACACATTTTGCTACATTCTAGAGAATGTAGCATATTTTGTTACATGTTACTTGATTCTGTAAAGAGCAGTCAATGTTCTGTGTGCACCTTCAAAAACCTTCAAGTTTTAACGTTCAATAACATTCATGCTTACCTTGATACCAATGGCAGCTTCATCGTCGTGGGGTCCTTCGTACAACATCTCCATACGGTACTTCTGGGCCACCACGGGTGACGGCAGATGGATGGCAATCATCTGAAGAAGGGCCTCTCCAGCTGGCAGCCAGCTCCTCATCACCACCTGACCAAAACAAGTTACTATTTAGTAATGCAATATGGGTACATCATCTTATCTTTGAAATATGTTTGGGTCAAAATAGAGCCCAAGCATATCTGACAAAGCATGGAATGATGAATCATGTAAAAATGTATCTTCCATTTATGGGGTCATAAGCTATGGAGTTTACAACCAATTCCGGAAAGACTGGTGCTTTAAGTCCACTTTGACACCCAGAAACTTATTTATAAAGTAACTGGCAACACTTGGGACTGAATTTTTTCCTTGTTGTGAATTGTTTCCGTGTTTTTCCGAATTGTACCTGACAGCTCACCCTTTTCTATAACATATGAAGTCTAATAAACGATGAACATGGGTGAGCATGGTTCCCAGTTCCAGAAATATTTTGAGTCTGCCTGGTATTTCGCTCGTGTTCCACTTTTCCCATATGTACATGTTTGGAGTTTTTTTACCGCCCCATCCCTCGAGTCCCTTAGGAATAACGGTCTTAGAGTAAGTACGGGCCTCAACTTCAGATTCTTTATAAACTTGGAAACAAAAGACGACAATAAGTCTCACCTTGAGCAGGGCCTTGCCGTCCTTGTCAGCATCCTCGTGCTTGATGGTGACTCCAATCTTCTTGAGTAGGGAGTCGATCTCCTCCTTCTTGAAGTTCATGATGGCGTCAAACACCTTGTAGATAGGGTCCAACACGTACATGCAGAAAGAACGCTTGTTCTCATTGTCCCTTTGCTTGGCCCACTTCTTGGTCTTGGCATTGAAGAAGTTCTCACCCCAAAGTCTGTGAACAAGGATACATTTAGAGACGAAACCATTTAGTGACACGTTATTTATTTGATATCAATACAACGGAAATCTATAAAATGTATACTAGTTACGAATCCAACCAAGCAGTGGTCATTTCAGGCATATGAGAAATATGATGTGGTTGTGTCTCTCAACTCTTTAGTAGAAAGTCTGTAAAACAGTCTACAACAAACAAATTGAGATAACAATGTTCGTCCTTTTCTGCCGCTGGTGTATAGAACAGATATCTTTACCCAGTATCAACGGGACGAGAAGAAGTGTTTTTATTAGGCCTTCCTATAATTTTGACGAAATTATCAAACTTCCTTGATCACCCTAATTTGTGCATGTATCCTTTGGCTATTATAATTTATTTTTAATTTTAATAGTAAATTGGTTCTGAAACAAGTGGTTCTGGTTATGGAAAAGTTGCCAAAAACTCACCATGAAATTAACATTGAATGATCAATAAAATAGATATTCTTTAAAAGCAACCTTTTTCTTGTTAACATTCTGTCCCATAACTCAGAAGTGGAAGTGTTACTTCGAAAAATGCTAATAATGTAGGCCATCAATATACTAACAGATGGGTCTTTGAAAGATGGACCTATATTGGTTAAAATAAAGTTCTTGCCGCCTTTATGTCATTTAAAATAGCAATTTCGAAGAGTGACTCCCAGGAGACATACCTATGGGAACGAAATACAGAAAAAGTTGATTAGCCACTTAATGCAGTTCAATTAGTTTTATCTGTCAAGACATTACCTGTTCATGAGCTTGACAAGGTCGATCTTGAACTTGTCGGCGTACATCTCGGAGAACTGCTTGAGCGTGAAGGCCCAGCCGTGGAGACCGGACCCGAAACCGACAGAGCCCTTGCTGGGGTCCACACGGACCTCACCTGGTCAGTGAACATATGGTGAGGACATGGTGTGGCATGGATTTTTCAAACTTAAAAAAGTAATTGATATTCTTTGGAAATGTTTTGACACTCATATGCATGTAAGCAAATACGCAAGCAGCAAAAAAGTTAGTCCTTTTTTTGGCAAATTTAAGAATGTAGCATGTCATTAAATAAAGTATTTTTTTGTCAAATTTAAGGATGTTTTATCACAGTTCCAGGAACTCTTCTTACATAATACAATACACAAAGGTAGTACATGTTACATGTGTATTTTGTTGAAACAGTTATGTCACGTGTAAATTCGAAGTAAGCAAGTCAGCGCTCGACCTTGGCAGTGTTATCACTCGGTCGCGCGATCGCAGCCCGCTAACCATGCGATAACAAAGAAAGTTTACCAGAACAACAAACGTATGTCCTCTAAAACGTGTAGGGCATACAAAAATATGCAAGTAATCATTTTCATTATTGTTATCTAATTATCATGAAATCAACTCTGTTCTTTATGTACTAAAATTATTGCACAATATGGGACAATTTTTAACTCTGTGATCGAAAGTAAACCCTCCCTTTTTATTAAAAGCATTTCAGAGGTCTATTATAATAGGTGTAAGTTGCTGCCTTTCAATTGTTGAGAAATGTTTATAAACATTACACAACAGTTTGCAAGTAGTGAGTCACTGGCAAATTGCAGGCTCAATGTTACAATGTCCTATGTACATTTTCAGGGTAGTTTTATCGAATCCAATTCTGCTCACACAAGAGGTAGAATGAGTCAAATCCATACTAATATTATAAATGCGAAAGTGTGTCCGTCTGTTACCTCTTCACGCTTAAACCGCTGAACCGATTTAGATGAAATTTGGTATGGAGATAGTTTTGACTCTCGGGGAAGGACATAGGCTAGGCTTTTTATCCCGGAAAAATACCCTTATGCGCGATAAACGACTTTCAGACGGACAAAGTCGCGGGCAGAAGCTAGTAAGTCTTATTTAAAGTTAGGTTACAACGATTTTCTCTAATTATCACAACAACACATGTGTGAGGCCTGTGCCCAGCCGTGGGACGTATATAGGCTGATGATGATCGCAACAAAATGACGCTCAATCACGCATAAATACAATATGTTAAATTACCTTACCAACGGGGTGTTATTGCGTTGTGATAAGTCATGTCAGCTCATGTGTAAAAAATTTAAAGGAATATCTTACCCATGGGACCGCTGTCATCAGAGTAGGTGGCGATGATGACGTTCACGTTCTCCACAATACGCTGGAAAGTCTGGTACAGCTCCTCCGACTCCAGCTGCAGCTCCAGCAGCGCACGGTCCATCTTGTTCATGAACAGGATGGGCTTGATACGCTCCGCGATCGCCTGGCGGAGCACAGTCTCGGTTTGTACACACACACCTGCAGAAAATCATGTTCCATTTGAATTGCTGTGTGATTGGGGCTAAGCGACAGACTTATTGCGCCATATCAAAGATATGGCGCATGCTTCATGATGACATGAGCAATGTTAATACTTTGATGCTAAGCCAAAGGATGTGCTCCTTAGATATCACTCATTTGAAGCGTATGAATAAACAACTCAAATCAGTATGACATTAAGTACAGCCAGAGCATTTCCTTCAAACACAATTAGTAACTTCTGAGTAAAAGGCAAAGGTAATTCATAGATAAATAAGCTAATCCTATTTTCTGCTTATACTCACGAGGCCCAATGTATCAGCAATGAGTTCAAGAAAATTAATAACAAGGGAAACATGTCAATCTTAATAACACATGACAATAACATAAATGGGACGGGCCGCGGAGCGTTTCGAACTGCCAATACTTTTATGCAACAAATTACTGGTGAATAAAATTGACAAACGCATTGGAGTTTTAGGCATAAGGTAGGCAAGGCATCATTTTCTATTTCTATTCAAAAAATAACCAAATTTCATCATGTATGATGTAAAAAATTAGTTACATAAAAGTGCAGCGGTTGAAACGCTCCGCGGCCCGGCCCAAATAGCTTTTCTCTAATGGTGCAGGATAGGAACTGATCTTCTTACCCCTATGCCATTAGGTTTTAAGACTTTTGGAAGTGTCAAATGCATCAAGCAATTTTTGTGATTGTTACAATTTAGAGTTAGAGATGGCTTTAATCACTGCAAAAAAGTACTTGAAGTCACTTTGGCATTGGTCTAAGAGGTCACCTTACTTCAATATACATTAGGATAGACTCTAAGATAAAGTGATAAGACTTTCTTGTTTACTCACCGGAAACACAGTCCACTACAACCAAAGCACCATCAGTGACACGGAGAGCGGCAGTCACTTCTGAGGAGAAGTCAACGTGCCCGGGCGAGTCAATCAAGTTGATCAAGAATCCCTTCTCGCCCTTCTCACGCTGGTCGGCGTTCGTGATGAAAACCATGTCCTTCTCTTCCAGTTCGAAGAACATGGAAATAGCACTGGAGAAAGTGACATGTGTTTATTTCGAGGTTATAATTTGAAAGTAACATTTCTAGTTTTATTCTATTCTCAGATGGCCGTTCTGAAGATCTTCAAAGGATATTCGGCTTTTAATGGTAAGAACAATCATCATAAAAACTCAATAAACAGTTTAGTACAATCACTGCAGCAAAAAAAAAACGCAGTCTTAGATATTGATTTTCTGGTGCACTCTAACCTAATACTACATCTCAAACTTAGTACCTTTTTAGGCATGGTTAAAAACTGAATTGTAACTAGGTCTGTTCAGAGTGTGTACTACTAAACGGATGTATTTGGTGACCCCCGCAGTGTAATAATAATCCCAACGCCTGACAAAGGTTATCAACATGTGAGGGCGACTTACGTAGACTTGATGGTGATGCATCTGTCCTGTTCATCCTTGCGCGTATCGGTGAAGCGAGTTTCGCCGGCGCGGGCCCCGGCGATGATACCGGCCTTCGACACCAGCGAGTCCGTCAACGTCGACTTTCCGTGGTCGACGTGAGCGATGACGGACATGTTGCGGATGTTCCGCTTTTTGTCCATCATCCCGCGGATCTCGTCTACGGTGAAATTCACCTGCACAAACCAGAAAACACGTCAACATATCGCCAAGTCTCGAGCACAACACAGATGGGCCTGCACTGTCACACGCACGTTTCATTTTCAGCGTAAATAACTCTAATGATTAATTATTGAGGTCCGATTCTTCGTCTTCAATTTAGTTTAAATCACTTGCACTTTAGCGATATAATTTTTTTCACAGTATCGGCAAAATACGTCATCGAACTACAAAGACGGTCGTGAGAAGAACAAAGTTATATTTCTGTTTTTTAATGGAATACCGAAAATAAACTCGCGAAACATTAAAAAGAATACACCGTTTCACTTTTCTGAACACGATTGTGAAGTTACATACTCACCATATTGGATGTTTTTTGATTTTACTTCCAATAAAATAAACTACCATACGCCAGCAATGGCGTACGCTTGAAAAAGGCCCTTTCGTGGGCCGGATATGCCCACCTAGACGTCAGTCGACGTTTAACCATAGACAAAGGAATAGTGCTGCCACGTAATAAAATACATATTTTTTATGGTTTTGTCATTGACGTTATAAAATTTACCATATTAATTTGTGATAAGGTTCATGATAGGATAGTTCTTTTTGTGTTTAACCATAAACAATCTGATAAAAAGTGTGTCGTTGTACAAAAAAATATTTTGCATTCTCATATTTCGACGAAAATTATTTTTTACAATAATAACTGATTTATGGTATTGAATTCTAAATTTATAACATTTTCACAATATTACTTATTTTATCACATCGTTATCAAATGCAAAATATGAGTTACATAGTTTAACTTACAAAAAGCCAATATTAATGCGTAAGATTTACAAACGCCGATTGCATCGATAAATCAAAATCGTTTTTGTCACAATAATCACATTAGTCAATTACATATTTATCGTCCAACATATTTATTGTTTCTGAACTAAGCGGCTACTCCGAAATCCGGAAAACTAAGTTTGTATGGTGCCATCCCGCTCACTCAAACACAGCATAACATGAGAGCGAGAGAGACAGCACGTTACAAACTTCGATTTTTGAGTTTCGGAGTAACCGCTCTGAGGGGTTACTTCGAAACCCGAAAAACGAAGTTCGTATAGCGCCATCCTGCTCACGCCAATACAGCTTATCATGAGAGCGAGAGGGACGGCACGTTACGAACTTCAAATTTCAAGTTTCGGAATAATGCCTCTGTTTCTGTGTTTCGAATAAAGAATACATAATGATCAATATGCGATTGCAAATGTGAATGAAGTTCATTGATGCGATATTCACAGTTTACCAGCAATTGAAGCTACCAATAATATTACTATGGGCTTCAAAGTTAAAAGTTTTATGAACGAATATTTATTCTACGTCTTTTAGATTCTTCTCGTACAAGTTTAGTATCCTATGTAATTTTCTAATTTTTTTCACCTAATGGCATCATGTTTGCTGTAACCGTCCTCGGTGTGTAAAAAAAGAAGTAGGTTTCCTGCTACTGCTATTCCAACATAGATGGCGTTAAAATAAGTTACAACTCCTGCTTAGGCTATTCGACACTAGATGGCACACACAAGCTTAAAGTCATTGCGTATATTGTGGTGTATGGTAAGTTGCTGCTCTTTGATTTTGTATCTGTATATACAAAAGAAATAATTTACATTAAACTTTACGGCCAATTTTTAGGTTAATTCATAACTCTCATTATTAGATGAAGTAGGTAGATATAATAACAAAATTGATGGCGGTTGTAGCCAAATTTTGGCATACGAGGCCGCAACTGCGACACGCAAGTTCCAAGAACTGCGATTGTAGGGTGGCCGAGGCTAATCTACAATATCTTCCGCAAAGTCTTAATATATTCTAAAAACTAGAGCCAAACACAACTTTACTACATTGTAATTAAGTTTAATATGCCAATCATAATAAAAGCGTAGAACGATGCGATAAAGATTAGCCGTCATAATGCGTTTCGTGCTGCCTAGGTGCGTTTTGGCCTGGGTGAAGGGCACATGGCACGTGTGCCTACAAAATGTGTGATATGCGAGACTAAACTGCTAAGGGCAGGTATTTCGTTAAAATTGTGTTGATTGTATATTGTACTTATATAATTATTAAAGGTATGAGCTGACCGCTAATACCTACCGTTAAATCGGAATATCGGAAATTAAGTAGGTAGAGACCCAATTATTTCACTATGCGTAATCAGCTGATTGTCGGGCGATTAGGCCAGAATCGTCTCCAATATGCCACAAATCACCAATTGAGATCGACATAGACAAAATAAAAATTATGCGCTATTAACTAGGGACCTACTTCATAGCGTTTTGTTGTGATAATTTGTGGAAAACATATTAAGTTTAACTTTAAATCAGTAACAAAACTTTTTTTATGTACTAATACTACTAAGGTGGCAAACGGTGGCGTACGGCTAGACCTCGTTTTGTTGTTATCACAACGAAATCATGTAAGTTTAAATAAATAACAAAATGGGACTTAATTGCGAATAAATATGGTTTAAGTTGTAGACTACTAGGCAAAGTTACATTTAGTTGCATTTTACTACCAAAACAATGTCACAAGACTGACCTTTTTTTCGGATACGTTTTTAATTATCATAATCGTAAGTGCTTTCGGTTCTAGTAGTATGAAAAATATTTATTTAATACCCCAACTCTCCGCCCCACTCTACCCCCCACAAAAGTGTACCGACCAGGTCCCAGTTAGATATGACAACCCTAGGGTTTCAATTCAAATAGTTATTCTGTAAGTAGGCCATAAGGGCATTTTTACAAGTCTGACTCTACGGCATTTCCCAAGAGGAGACCACTGTGTGTTGAGAAGAAAGCCGAAACAAAATCAACTGTCAGTCATTTTTTCAAAATAATTCAATCAATCAAAATATTCTTTATTCAAGTAGGCCTAGTTACAAGCACTTTCGAAATGTCAGTTACATGAGAGTGAAGT
This sequence comes from Hedya salicella, assembly GCA_905404275.2. Classification (NCBI taxonomy): domain Eukaryota; kingdom Metazoa; phylum Arthropoda; class Insecta; order Lepidoptera; family Tortricidae; genus Hedya; species Hedya salicella. The sequence goes on from FR990112.1 coordinate 19,750,629, forward strand.
GTTTGCTGGGAGACATACAATATGATCCAACATTTGCTGCAAGGACTAGGGAAAACCCAGAAAAACCTAATCAGATCATTTAACTTAAGTATAATATTATTGATAAAATCATCATTTTAAAAATTAAAATAATCAATAAGATAAATCCCAAAAGGATTGTCAATAAAAAATATAAAAAATAAAAATCTAGAATGTGTCTAGAATAAAATTCTAAATGTCAGAGTATATAAAACACTTAAGATTAAAATAATAATAATACCTTAGGTATTCGTTAAAATAATTATACATATACCTACATGACGCTATAATTTACATTAATCCCACGTGGCTTTATAATTCATGTAGTCTTGTGTGCTATAATAAGCTTTAGAAAATAATTTTCGTTTCACAATATTTTTGAATTTACCAATAGACAACTCAGTTATGCTGCTAGGAAGTTTATTATAAAATCTCACACAGTTACCCATGAATGATCTCCTTATTTTATGGAGCCTAGTAGCAGGCACTGCGAGCTTATGCTTATTTCTAGTATTAATATTATGTATATCACAGTTCTTCTTAAAGTCGGTAATATTTTTATGTACATACATAATATTCTCATAAATGTATTGACAATGCACTGTCATTATATTAATTTCCTTAAACTTTCTATTAACTACAATATTAGTACTTACCCCAACGTGTAAGGTGAGCACTTTTTTGTGAAAAATAATGTGGGGCCAAGGGCACCAGTCCCGGTTACCCTCCTCTAAATACGGCCCTGGTGCGTCCTACCATTCAACGTGATTCAACTGTCATGTCATGTCATGGAAGTCCTCAGGCAAGTTGGAGCGCTGATATTCGCAGAGTGGCTGGCGGCGGCTGGAAGAGAGTGTCTGAGGATCGTGCTCAGTGGCGTACGCTTGGAGAGACCTATGTCTACAAGTAGACTGCTAAAAGTGATGATGACGAAGGTGAAACAACGGTAAAATTCTAATTTTTCACAGTTTTATCTAGAGTATTTTTTTTCGGTACTTTGGCAGAATGTCCGCCTGCGTGGCAAGGTCTCAAAGGTTATTCAACAGCATCGGCTAAAGGACGGGCAAGCAAGGGCAACGGAAGCGTAGCCCTGCCATTAGATGTTTTTTTTTTATGTTATAGGGGGCAAACGAACAGACGGATCGCTTAATGGTAAGCGATCACCGTCGCCCATAGGCACAAGCAACACCAGAAGAATCACAAGTGCGTTGCCGGCCTTTCCGGTGGGAGCACGCTCTTTTCTTGAAGGCTTGAAGGTCGCGTCGATCTGGAAATACTGCGAGCGACAATTTATTCCACAGTTCGGTCGTGCGAAGAAATTATAAGAGCAATCTAGACCAAAATTGCAAATAATAAAAAATAATGGATATGAAATTATCATCATCAACATAATGTCTGCTCAAGGACGTCTACTCCTGGACAAAGGCCTTCATCAAGGATCTCTATAATGACCAGTCGTACGCCGCCCTCATTCAACGGTTTCCTGCAATCTTCACGATATCATCGGTCCATCTTGTTGGGGGTTTTCCCACGCTGCGTCGTTCTGTACGCGGTCGCCACTCGAGAATCTTTCTGCGCCAGCGGCCATCGGTTCTACGATCAATGTGCCCCGATCGCTGCCGCTAAAGTTCAGTAACTCTTTGAGCTATGCCGCCTTGTATTTCTGATTCGATCACGCAAGGAGACTCCGAGCAGCTCGCTCCATTGCCCTTTGAGATCTAGCCTCTCTTGTGAGGCCCATTGAGAGTGACGACTGAAATCTAATAAATATATTACTCGTATTAGCAGGAAAATTTTATAAATCAGACCAAGATACTGAAGAAGGCCTGGGGTTAGGTCCAGTAAGCTGTTAAATTTTACATAATTGCTTAGAAACTTCCTCCCCCCTTTTTCATTCAATAAGATCACCAAGAGACCCAGGGTCTAAACTATCTCTATATAAAATTTTATCTAAATCGGTTCAGCGGTTTTGGCATAAAAATGTAACAGACAGACAGAGTTACTTGCGCATTTATAAATATTACGTATGGAAATATGATTTTCTTATTACAATTCATCGGAAAAAGGGGGCACAATAAAAGGAATTATTGTTCAATGTATTTAAAAATGTTTATATTATTATTTTTATTGTACCTACAAATGGTTTATTTTTATATTATCGTATCTCTCTTGTATGTATATAGTAGTCTTTGATCGTATCATTTTTGAGATATATTTTTAAAACCTCGATGACATTTGGCTACTACAATGGACCGTATGCATTTTGTAAGAAATTTAAAAAAAGAAGCCATGACATTGACAGCCAACTTTTTAATTTGTCTTGCTAATCTGTGCAGACTATACGATATCCATATAGCCTCCGATACGATAACATTATACTAATGCTGATGCTGTGTTACTGGATGTACGTGTAATACCTATACCTACTTACTTTTTTTCGCACAGATTGAGAGCTATCATCGGGACTTCGTGAGTCAGCGTGCGTGGCAACAGCGCAGCTGGGCGTAAAACAAGCACGATTCTCAATCCGCCTAATTGTAAGTCGTGGAGCCTCGCCAGCTGCGGACTGTGGAAACAGAGGGCGCCACTGTATACATTTAATACTTTACATATCACCATATTTAAATTTTCTTACTCTGTGCTTTTGTATGGGCTGCAAAAAAGAGTTATTATTTATATGACAAGGGAATTTTTGAATTTCTAGGATAATTAATTAATCTTACAGCAATAGGGTACATGCATGATTTTTTTTTTATCGCTTTTCTTAACTAAATATCAAAACACCGTAAAAACTATTACAAAATGTGAAATTAAAATTAAAATCGACCAAGAACTACGCATAATATAAGCATTTTAAACTAGTAATTAGACAGAGAGGTCCGATGTGCACTGTTACGTCACAGTGCACTCCGGCCATATAAACTCCATATTAAATTCTGTTTTGCAAGAAAGAGATTGAAATGTTTGATGGCTTATATCTTGGTTATTTTTATAGCTATTCGAAAAAATATTTTTGTCTACTGTTTGTTACATGAATGAGCTTTTTAATAAAGCAAAAGTAAAAATTCATGCATTTTCCCTATTCTTGCTATTTATCCGCTGCTGCATTATAGAAGGATAAACCCTATTTATCAAAACTTCGCGGAAGGACATAATTAACAGTGGGTATAACAATGTGCACTATACACATTATAGAAGATAGAAGCCATCGTTGATATCACATTTTGTCAAATTTAGTGAGTACGGTTCATAATCATAATCATTTATTGCATATCACATTACAAAATATATTTATTTATTTTATATATATTTGTATACTAGCTTCTGCCCGCGACTTCGTCCGCCTTAAATTCGTTTATCGCGGATAAGGGTATTTTCCGGGATATAAAGTAGCCTCAAACCCGGGACTCAAACTATCTCCATACCAAATTTCATCAAAATCGGTTCAACGGTTTAAGCGTGAAGAGGTTACAGACAGACAGACAGACACGCTTTGGCAAAAAGGTGTTAATTTTAGCGCCACCTGTTAGTTTAGCAAGGTACTCGATACTCGTGGGCTCGTAACACATGTTTGAGAGAAGTTTGCACCTCCTTCCTAAGTAGCGCGATAAGATTCAGGTGCAAACTTAACTCAATCAAGTGTAGTGGCTACCCCCCCTTTTAAAGGTTGATGATTCGATTAGTAAAGTTTGCATTAAAATCTGTTCAGCCGTTTTCACGTGATGCGCGTACAAATAAACAGACAAACAGACAAAAATTCTAAAAAGTGTTGGAACGTGTTCTGTTATCGATTTTAAGTATCACCGGGGATTTTTTTTTTAATATCTGCCATGTACAGACTTTCGACCCTCTTCAGCTTTATTATATGTATAGATGTATAGATAGATAGATGTATTATATATGGGTCTCCTTCTGAATCCCTAATGTCGTTTGTCCTAATGTATCGTTTGCCATAACGCATTTTTTTTTCAGAACCCGTAAATTTTGCAGGATTTTGTAAAAGAAAATAATAATAAAAATAATGTATTTATTCATAGGTTAGGTTTGTTTTATAACAGTCCTGAAAAGTATATACATTTTTATGATATTCATGTATTTAAGTATAGTTATGTCTAAGTACATTATGTGTTTTGTAGTTACACAAGTTTCAGCACTGCCCAGAATTCTTCTCCTGTGCCCTAAGGCTGACTGGTAGACAATGCCTTATGGCATTAAGTTCGCCTTTTGTACGACAACTTTTCTTTTGTGCAATATAGATAAAATAAATTAATAAATAAAACATTATTATACTCCAAAAACCTGGCTACAAAGATGCTCAGCCTTGAATGGCCATTTTATAGAGTAACATTGTTACGATTCAGGGTAATCTGTCTATGAGATCGCATTAACTGCCGACTGATATAAACGGTTCCATTAAGTTTTATTTATGTGTGAAGTACGGAGAACTACGAACTGGATCGTAAAGTACGATTGTTAATGACATGCTACAAAATATTAATACTAAATGGCGACACACATTAAATAAAGGAGATGGTAGGCTTTATAAACTACAAGACAATAACAGTTATTCTTTATTTTTGACTAGTTTTAACCGAGGGCATTAAAGCAAGAGGACTGTCAGTTGCCGTTCCGATCGCAAGGAGATATTCTGGCAAAAAACTAGATGGTGCTTTAAAACTAAACATTTAACAAATGTTATAATTGCATAAAGAAACATATAGTATTGTACTTTTTTTATTAAATAGGTTATCAACTAGTATTCTTATTATTAAGTCCTTCACTAACGTAGCTAATAAGCCCCATTGTTACTAACAAATTATGGATCATTGAGGTTTGAATTAAAGTTTTTTTTTCTGTAACAATTAGTTCGCAAATACCTAATCCATACTTAATATTATAAATGCGAAAGTGTGTCTGTCTGTCTGTCTGTCTGTTACCTCTTCACGCTTAAACCGCTGAACCGATTTGGATGAAATTTGGTATGGAGATAGTTTGAGTCCCGGGGAAGGACATAGGCTACTTTTTATGCCGGAAAAATACCCTTATCCGCGATAAACGAATTTAAGGCGGACGAAGTCGCGGGCAGGAGCTAATAATAAATAAATCGTAACATTTAAATACCGTGTCACGCTTGCGCAGTTCAATAATTGTAAAAAAATATTCTCGTACAAAGATGGCGTTGTACATATCGGGGAACGGCTTTTGTATGGAGATGGTCAGTCCTCTTGTTTTAATAGTCCTTGCCGGGGGTGCTTCACTGTAGTGAGCCCTGCCTAATCGATCTACATATATACCCTTCCGGCCACGTGGCTCGTAGGACTCCTACGACGGTGGGCGCGAACATGACTCGCAAAACCAAGTTTCTTCGAAAATATCCAGTCGCAACGCGCAGTGGAGCTCACCACGGTCATTGTAGGTGTACGCGTAAGATGGCTTCGGGCGTGCCTTGCCCTCTTGGCGTTTAATACCTATCCAGCGCTTGGAGAAGTGCTTCTTCAAACTCCTTCAAGTATGTGCTACTCGTACCACTGCAACAAAACGCTTGTATAGCATATACGCTTTCCGTCTAAATTCTTTACATTATTCCAAGCGCGTTAGCGACGTCTTTTGCGCTGAAAGTATATCACTTATACTAGAGACTCTAAAGACCTGGCTTGTACTTGAAAAGCATTTTACTAATATATCACATATAAACATCTTACTATAAAAGTATGACTGAGTTGACTATTGGTAAATTCAAAAATATTGTGAAACGAAAATTATTTTCTAAAGCTTATAGCACACAAGACTACATGAATGATGAAGGCGCGTGGGATTACTGTAAATTATAGCGTCATGTAGGTATATGAATAATTATTTTAACGAATACCTAAGGTATTATTATTATTTTAATCTTAATTGTTTTATATACTCTGACATTTAAAATTTTATTCTAGACTCATTCTAGATTTTTTATTTTTTATTGACAATCCTTTTGGGATTTATCTTATTGATTATTTTAATTTTAAAAATGATGATTTTATCAATAATATTACACTTAAGGGCCCTCTACGCCGAAAAATGCCTATTCGTAAACCCCACCCACACGAACTGCGGAGCGCTCTCGCCCCGCGAAGGGAGAGAGCGAGTCGCATGATAGCAATGTAGGCAGAATACAGAGCCCTCTATTGTTAACTTGATGAACTACCGCCACCATGTAGTAATATAGGACGAATGGGGCCAATTTTATAAAAAATGCGACAGGTGGCGTGTATGTTAAACACTATAAATAAATAACGTGACGATTAGATATGTATATCAGTCTTCTGGTTTGCGTTTTGTTTTAGCGGTTAATAATACTTCAAATATTTTTAAAAGAGTATTTAATTCTCGTTCCGCAAAAGGACGTATCCATACTAATATTATAAATGCGAAAGTGTGTCTGTCTGTCTGTCTGTTACCTCATCACGCTTAAACCGCTGAACCGATTTGGATGAAATTTGGTATGGAGATAGTTTGAGTCCCGGGGAAGGACATAGGCTACTTTCTATTCCGGAAAAATACCCTTATCCGCGATAAACGAATTTAAGGCGGACGAAGTCGCGAGCAGAAGCTAGTATGAAATAAGTACTATTTGTGTCACATCGCTTCTATACTATTATAAAGATGTAAAAATGAAATGTCTGTACCTACATTGAACATATTTTCAAAAAAAATATTGAAACAGACTATTTACTTAAATCGAAAAATATTTTTTTTTTTGTATAAACATACATACATATGTGTCGTTGTGGTTTTATCAAAACGGCTAAACGGATTTCAAATATGTTTGGTTCACGTGTAGTTAAGTATCCAATGGTTATAGGATACCTTTAACCGACTAAGCTTAATAAAAAAGAGAGGTTATGAGTTTCTTTTTCTCTGCGCACGAAGTTGCGGGCAGAACTCAATACTTACGGATGCACTCGATTCGAGCGGCAAAACGATACGATTGTCAAGCGCGTATGGAACAAAGTAACAACGGAGTCGTATTCTGTTAAATTATTGTATGATTAAATTAAATGTTAAATTAACATTACAATAATATTAATTACAACACATAAACGTTGTTTTTTATACAGGAAACTTGTAAACTCCCAAACTTTTGAATTTAGCACAAGTTTAATTTGAAGTCAGTTTTCAAATCTATCAATAAAAGAATAATAAATGTAAATGCTAAGTAAATTTTTTTGCGACAGCAACAGGCGGACAAGCGAGTTTGAGGGCCGAGCCACAGGTGAGGCCTTCGATAAATGAGATAAATTATTGCACTTTCAGCCAAGACATAATACAAAACGCTTTAAACGATTACTGAAAGGAAGAAAAAAAACGTAATTATATTTTTTTTATTTAAGTTTTATTTATACGATTGAGTATTGAAAAGAATATTAACGAGAACACAACGCACAAAAACAGTTTTAAAAACATTATGAGGTTTCTAAATAAAATGTGAGATTTAGTGAATAAATAAATAATCTCTTATGAAACTTATTTTCAACATGATCGGATATACCGTTTTCGAGTTAAATGCCGGAAAAAATGTGCTTGTCACAAGTGTTGTTGTGCTTATCTTAACGTTGAATGCTTTGTGTTCTCTTTATTTTCTGTGTTTTGAATTTTGGCCTTGATAACTACATATGGTGGGTCTCGTATTGGCCGATTACGGGGAAATCGTGGGTCAACCAATTCTGGTAGCAAGCAAACAAAATAAAATTTTACCAGTTTTGGTTCCATGATTGTAGTCCAAAACTGGTCATCCTTCTCAATTATTACAGTTTTGATTTTAAAATCGCCATACCAGGCCTCAAGAATGCATTTTTTTTCTTTGAAATATGCATTTGGCCTTGAATCTGGAAGTACCAATCAGACTTTTTATTAATGTATACTTCTCCAGTGCTTTTGTTTATACGCCAAAAATGCATTTTTCCTTCTATCCCTATCTTAGATGCGGCAACTGGACACTTAATTTCCACCAACATATTTTCATTAACAATTATGCCATCGGGTGTTGCTCCCAGAAACGGATGATGTTCATCGATGTATAAGCCACATTTGTCAATTGTCACGTTCAGCAATATTGACAACTGATCGAGTGCACGTTCCTCGTTATTTATGCCATGCGCGACTGACGCGACATGCTGTATATTTGCTTTGTAAAGCATGTTTTTAACTATATTTTGGCAACTGTTTTTAATATTTATTTTTACCACTTTGCCAAAATTAGACGCTGTTAGAAAATTTCTACGTAGCTCCATCCACACTCCACACTGACTTTGTAAATTAGTTCTGGCCTCAATTTCTTCTCTCTGCTCTTTTATTTTTTCTAAGTTTTTGAGAAACGAGTCCTTCTTGTTCTCAAACGAAATTGCGTCCAGATCTGGTGCATCTGCATGTTTTCCAGTTATTGTCTTTTTTTATGATGGTTTGCGTACAACGCCTTGATTTTCTGAGTTTTTTTTATTTGCCTCTCGTTTCTTCTGCGTTTGTAATTCATGTTTAAGCAATTGTTCACCAGCTGGCTCTTTATAAATATTTTCACGTACAGTTGAAAGTACTTTTCCCGTATTAAAGGATATCACTGCGCCTGCACAGCGTGCTTGGTATGATCGATCCTTTTCCCTCCTGCAAATTTGGCGATTACGCTGTTGAAGCACTCTACGATATTAGAATCGACATCTTCGATAAGGCTTCTTGCATGAGATGCCACGTTGGTAGCGATAAATTTCATTTTTTGCCACAAAATACTGTTTATAAAAGTTTCATTGCCTGGTGTTGTTTCCTTTGTACAAATATCTTTGTTACAGTTTTCATGTACGCCAAATCCATGTTTCAAACATACAGATATATCTTTGTGTAGTTTTTTAATTTTCTCTGTATGAATTTCTTTACTGGTTTTATGATGTTTTATAGAGTTTATGATGTATTTCCGAGCACTTAATATTTTCTCATTCGTTATAGCTTTTCTTTCATCTACTCTATACTTGGTGTCGGTTGTCAGTTGTTGTAATTTATTGCAAAAGTTTCTCAATATGTGGTTTCGACAGTTAATTTTCTCGACTGTAATGTTTGAATAAGGTCGTGCCTCTAATATTTTTGCGTAGGTATTGCTATCACCGTCAGCAATAAATTGGCTGTAAATGACTTGGTGCATCTCCATAGATTGCTTGATGCCTTCAACTATAATAGCTGCTTCCATGGCTGTAGATGGACCACTGTAATTTTTGTAACAGGCATGCTCTTTTACATTTTCCTCTTTCTTTCTTTCAGCTCGAGCGCATATGCAACAATATTTATTTTTGACACTCATAAATAAAATATCGCCAAAGCGTCTTCCAATGATTGCGGCGGCACTAGAAAAGGCAGAATAGTTAGTTCGGTAGGATCGTTTGGACCAACAACCATCCAACACCACATCTATTAATGGAGTGCCCTCTTTATCAAGTCTTCCCTCCCTAATAGCTGCTTCTCTTTCTTTCTCTCCGGATTTTTTCATTTCATCCCAAGCTGTCCAAGCTTTTCATTCCCACTCATTACACACCTCATCTTGTACTTTATTATATGTGTGTACCAGTTAATTTAGTGCTAAATCAATCCTAACACAAATTTCTTGTAATCTAAATTAGTTTATAATGATGGCATTCCATTAATAGTCGTGGTGCTGGCTGGTTGTTGCCCCAAAAGATCGTATCGAAGATCGAACCAACTATTCTGCCTCTTCTGGCGCCGCCGCAATCATTGGAAGACGCTTTGGCGATATTTTATTTATGAGTGTCAAAAATAAATATTTTTGTATATGCGCAAAAACCACATAATGAGAAACTTTTGCTATAAATTACAACTGAAAACCGATACGAAGTAAAGAGTAGATGAAATAAAAGCTATAACGAATGAGAAAATATTAAGTGCTCGGAAATACATCATAATCTCCATGAAACATCATAAAAGTAATGAAATTCAGAAAAAAATTAAAAATTGAACAAAAATGTATCTGTATGTTTGACTTTAAAAATAACACCCTGTAGTTGCGCCAAAATATACTCAAATATTTCGTAAGATATCTTAATATATCGAGCTATAAGATATCTTAAAGCAAGGTATCTTAAAATACCCAGCTATAATATATTATATTATCGCTGCGTGTGGGAACTCTTGTCAAATAGTAGGCAAAATATATCGTAAGATACCTTGCTATAAGATATCTGAATATATATTATCGCTCCGTGTGTGACGGGCTTTATACATCGATGAACATCATCCGTTTCTCAGAGAATTGTTGATATATATTATGGTGTTTGTGCAGTGTGATTGCCGTGTAGTGCTACATATACAAATAAAATACTTGTATTTGAAAATTGTTTAAGAATTGGGCAAAGCAATGTCCGTATAATATAAACTTTATAGTATAGTAATTATACCTGCTTATAGTGAATACTTACTCTGCTCCTGAAGAGTCTGATGTTGAAAAATTTTTTTGTTCGTTCAAATTTAAATATTTATATGGCGAGTCCACTCGTTCGCTGTCTGCCAGCAAAATATTACTCGCATTGTCAGACTTCGGCTCCGATATAATACTTGGGCTGGGTGTTATCAAAGTGCTAAAAATATGTTTTAACATATTACAATCAAAACAGGATAAAACTGAGACCCAAAATAGCTATACCTACTTTTCATGGTATTCCAATAACCACCTAGGACAATCGATCGGACAGAAGGCACAATCATTGTGAATCCAATCTAAAGGATTTTTATGTAAAATTGTAGGTATAGTTACGACTACAACGTGCCCGCAATTTCGTTCGCAGCGTATAAAAGTCCTAACTGCCTTTTGCAGTCGGGTAAAAAGTATCCGATAATCATCCTCCAATATCCTATCCTTGTAACAAAAATGGTTCAAATCCATCCACAGTCCTTGTCAAATAATACCTATGGCCGCAGAGACTCATACATACAAACATACAAAAAAATAGAAAAATCTATTTATCGATGTACGTGGCCTTCAACGACTTCAATAGGGATGTTGACTGTACTCAAATAATAATAAAATTTTGATGCAAAATGGTAGTTTTGCTTTCTCAGGTGTGACGTCACGCTTTCCTAGGGTTTTGTACGGATCGTTTTTAGGAAAGTCCAAGAATGTGATTCTAACGTTGTTATATCTCGTGGAGTTTTTATGACATTGAAGTAGTAATAATATAACCATCTGGAGATACCCAGCTACCCGTGTACAAAAAATAAGTAGGTACCTACTTAGTTGAAATCCGTTTAGCCGATTTAGCGCGATGAAACCACAACGACACATACAAACATTTCATTTTTACAATTTTATAATAGTATAGATAACCGGCCAAGTGCAGATGCAAGACAGAAAAAAAATACAGATTTTTCTGTGGCATGGAAAAAAATAAAAAGATGAAAAGGTGTTGGTGGGCCTATATGCCTGCCTTATACGATACGGCAAGAGCAGCATTGATATTTCTTCAAGTTTTCGTATTTTATTAGGCCAGGTGACTATTTCATTGGAAAACTTGACGAATACAGTACATTTACAGCCATTTTAATCGAAAATATCAATGCTGCATTTGCCGTACCCTATAAGGCAGATATAAAGGCCCACCAACACCTTTTCATCTTTTTATTTTTTTCTAAGCCACAGAAACATCTGTAATTTTTTTCTGATACTAAGGAGGCTTATTCCTACCTAAAAACAAAATTTTTACATTTTTGAAAATTTTCATCCATTCCCCATTAAAAAGATTTAGAAAAGAATATACAACTACAAGATATTTTTTTTTCATTAATGATATAAACATAATACATGGTCCAACAGCATGATTTATTAAACCGTCCGAATGTCTTTGTGTAACGTGTATGTATTTCATTGAAAAATAAAAAACAAAATTGATCAAAATTTTATATTTTATCCAAAAATATCAAAACAAATAGCAAACACGCTTTCATATTTTTTTAAAGTGAAAAAAAATGTTACCTCGACGAGGATTCGAACTATATAGTTCGAAGTTCTTTTCGAATTGCTTCTCGTGCCACTAGGCTACAAGGACGGTACGCCGCTCGGTCGAAAATTGGCACTTCTACCTACACGCGGTATTACTTACGAAATGCGCCACTCGTCGTCTGGGACAAACGAACGTGGGTCCGTCCTCTGTGAAGCCGAACCGGCGAATGGCTGTTATGGGCGGAACTTGTAATAAGGGACGCATTTATAGCTCGCGCGCATCAAAGAAAGAGAAAGCTGAGACACTACATGCTTGGAGTTTTTTGGCGTAAGCGCCAGATGTAATAATACCATGAAATCGAAGATATTATTACATTTTGTTAACATTTAAGTTAAATACGTTAAAGATACATGGAAGAATGACATTTTTACTTAATTTAGCCGCTTATTAATCTGTCGTTTGTACAAACTAGAGAAAAAACGGAAATTATAGACGCGTTTTCGGATAACTTTTCTATCGAGGAAATTTTCAACAAACATGTTTCCGCATTAAACGGTCAATAGGTTATATAGTCAAAAAACACATATCTGAAAACCAGGCTGTTTTATTTACTAGATTTGTCACAAAATGCGCTAATAAGTTGCTTAAATTTTCGATGCACCCCCTTAAGTTAAATGATCTGATTAGGTTTTTCTGGGTTTCCCTAATCCTTGCAGCAAATGTTGGATCATATTGTATTTCTCCCAGCAAACATTCACTCTCATGTAACTGACATTTCGAAAGTGCTTGTAACTAGACCTACTTGAATAAAGAATATTTTGATTTGATTTGATTTGATTTGATATGTCTATATTCATCTGAACAGCTGTAACTTATTGAAAGAAAACACATCCTCAGGTATTTATTTATAGAATTTGTACACAGCAACCCCAAAACTTGGCACGCATGGCTAATTATATATTAAAATGGCAAACGCGGATAAATCGTCCGACTTGTTATTCTCCATGCCCCAATGTAAAAACTTTAAAACTAAAAACTTCTCAGTATTTGTCATCATCTTTAATACTTCGTGTCACAGCAATAACGTCCGTAAAATTTTGAATGGCGAACGACCGTGATGAATGAAAGACACTGAAAAGCATTTCCGAGAAAACTGGCAACATCCGACGGAGATATCGCTATACATACGACCGATTTTAAATACTATAGAATTAAAATAAGATTGCAAATAGCAAGGCGACGAGCTATGAGTCTTAGCGGCACACTGCCAGAGTGGCATTATGGAAACTCGGCAAATAAAATAAATGTGATGCAATAGTGTTTTCTAGAATGTCTTAATCAGTGTACTTTTAATAGATACCGGAATTGATTCCGGGGACAGCGTGTTTCGCAACGGACAGGCGACAGGTGACAACTTTTATATATGTAGACACACGGCAGTGTGACGAAGTTCGCAAAATAGAAAAGGTGGCACACACAAGGGTAAAATTACAATAACATTTCAGGGCACTTTAGTAATTTGAAATCCTTTTGACATAAATATACATTATGTGCGCAATAGGAAACACAGATGTGTTTGAGACTTGACGAGCTTGTTGTCGAATCGAAGTGCAATCCTAAATCTTAAAACAAAAGTTAATAAACTAAATGCAGACAGTTTGACACTGACTTACCGACCTATTATAGACATAGGTGTTGGAGAGGGTGTTTGTTCATGTTTTGTTTAATTTCGTTTAATGTTTATTTACCTATGAGTATTAATTTATTATTAATGTTCACATTTACTAAAATAAGGACGGTTACAATATTGTACTTATGTAAATTATCTTGGTGGGCTTTATTTACGTAGGTACATAAAAAGATTGGTTGTCTGTAAAGTCGGTTTGCGGACGATAATTTTACGATTTTTACGTGATAACATGGAAGAGAAGCTGAATCGCTTGTTCCGCACTCTCGCTTGCACGCTCGGCTCAGGCGGAACGTGGCAGCGGAACGTGACAATGAGTCATGCTTTTTCGTGCGTGCCGCCGGCCTTTATCGATCTATAAAACGTTATCACGTCAAATATAGAAATTCGTATTTCAGGGAATAGCCCAGAGAGCCCTCGTAAATATGGGTTTGATTCGATTCCCGATCGCAGTAAAAACTAGTATCTATTTACGAAAATGGAAATCTTTTTGATATCTACATAAATAACACAAGCGAGGTCAACTTATGTGATTTTACGCTGTGACAAGAAACGTGCTTATTCTATCATTCTCCTTTACATTAACATAGTCTAAGAATCACGTAAACAACGCTGTACTGCGGCATCAGAGCCTTGACCCAGACGCTGGCCTCGCTGCACATCTTGGCCCACGGCAACAGGAAACGTTTGCCAAGGACTGCTCATTTACTTACAAACATATGGTGTTAGAAATAAGCGGACGGTAGTTATAAAAGAGTTAATAAGTCAACGGCAAAAAACAGAAACGTAGTAACAGCCAACTGAATCCATTCAAATTCAAAGTGTTTATAATTGTGGTACATATATATTGGTACAAATTAAAATTATACACGGACAACACAATTCACCACTATAGTGGCATGCAAAAGATTTATGGTTACAAATTTAATCTGGTAATTTATGTCAAATTAAAATAATTAAGCCCTTCTGGCACATTTTATTACATTGCAACTTTTCTATTGTGCAGGTAAATTTAAACCAATACCTATGTATAAGATTAGTTGTTCACAGTTCCGACTCCCATCCAGTTCAGCTTTTTGTACTTACCCCAGCTAAAAGGCAAAACGAAGATTACCCAATTTCACAAAGGCGTATAACTACACCCCTTCAATAAATTGTCATTTATATGACACGTTACTAATAAAACAAAAGAGTCGCTGCTTTGAACAAAAACTCATTCAATGATGGACTGAAATACATTACGTTAAAATCCACTTTCCATAGTTTGTTTTAAGTTTAGTACTAGGCCATTATTCAAGCTGGACTGCCGATTTTAGGCAACATCGCCGTTACATTTCCGTAACTTACATTTTAATACTGCTTCAGTGATTTTCTTAAAATGAATTTACCGAAATATAATAGCACGACAAGATGTTGGCAATAAACCCCCAGCCAAGTGTGAGTCGGACTCGCGCACCGAGGTTTTCGTACAAAATATACAATAGAAACGGCCGTATTATGAAAATCCAGCGTTGGCAGAACTCTACTCCTATGCAAAATGTACGCGGTGTGGGGTCATATTATATTGGATACGAACACAGACGACATACATAAAATATTAAGATTTTCAAATTTATTTTGTGGTATGTGCTATAAGACCTTTATACCAAATTTCAAGTTTCTAGGACAACTGGAAGTACAACCTATGGGTCTTCCATGGACGGAAATTTGGATGGAAAAACACTATTTAATTGCTGTATCTTTGGATTGCGTTGACTTACAAGCTTGATTTTTTTACATCTTCAAGGGACCGCAGACAGGAGCATGGTATTTGATGTTAATTTCAACTTGATACCTTCACCCGGTCATGAGAAAAAGGGTCTTGATCGACCGGCAGATAGACATCCGGACAACAAAGTGATCCTATACGGGTTTCGTATTTTTCGGTTTGAGGTACGGAATCCTAAAAAATATAGAGGTATGAGAAGCGAATATGATGGCGACATTGCCTAACATTACGAAATCATGATCGGATAAATGTCCTCTAGCTAAACTGAATTTGATTTCGCCTTTTACAATTCAACTTTAAGAGTCCCCACTAATCTCGGCCGAATTTCACCTTCCCATAGAAACGGAGTTTCGTTCTTATTTTAAAACTACGTGTTGGATTGTAACGAAACTTTGCATACACAATGACATGAGATATATCTAGGTCTGAAACTAGTTTATATGGCTGCAGTTTATAAAACAAACGAAATACAGCAAAAACAAGTTTTGTATGAAAAACTTAAATTCGCTATATTTTTTATTATTATGGTATCTGAAGCTACATAAACTAATTACAGGCCTGCATAAACCTAAACTTATTCTAAGTACAACGTTTCAGCGTAAACGAGCTAGTCGTTTGAAAATGAGAGCGTAACTACGTTTGTATGGAGAACCGAGCTTACTGGGGACTCTTAAAATCTTTACCTGGCATCGTTGACATAGTGGAGCGCATCGTGAAGCTTAGTGTTCAGCGTAGACCGGATTTGGTCAAACGTCATACCATCTGAGTGGACTGCGTCTCCTTCTAAATCCCTAATGTCGTTTGTCCTAATGTATCGTTTGTTATAACGCATTTCTTTTTTCAAAAACCGCAAATCTTTAGGATTTTTTACAAGATTATCATAATAATAATCATAACGTTTATTGCACCAAGGTAACAAGTTCTTACAAGATATATGGGTTTCACATGGACCCTGAAAGTGTATAAGCAATGCCTTAAAACTAAGATGAAAACTAACATTACACATAGAATAGAAATGAAGCACAGCCACAGTTGAACTTAAAGTTGCTAAATAGAAACGAAATAAAGAAATTAATATGTTATTAAATCTAGTCTAGTTAATGTTTGTCATCAAAACACTCTTTCACCGAGTAATAATAGGATTTCTGCATATGGAATGACTAATTTATTTGCGAATATTGTCTCTCTTTCTTCTGCTTTGGGGATATGGTTGTAATATTTAACTTCTGCGTATAGATTAGGTTAGGTTAGGTTTGTTTTATAAGAATCCTGAAAAGTTTACAGTTACGTAAAAAAATGCGTTATGACAAACGATGCATTAAGACAAACGATACATTAGGACAAATGACTTTAGGGATTCCGATATAGATCCCAGTGGACTAACACCTCCCGGATGTTTGCCTTCAACTTTGCCAGTAACCATTGTTTGAGGTTATAATTATAACCGTCCTTCCTAGCTATGTGTTCGGGGACGGTAAACGCGTTAATATCGCAAATCCAATCCTGAATGATCTTTCAGTATGTTCGTATCGTAAGTTGGATGGACGGCGCGCACGCGCATCTGGCTCCAATAAGCCCGACGTATTGTGCTTATTGCGTTTATTTACAGCATGCGTACGATACTCCACTTGCGTATTGAAGACTTTAATATTTGAAGAAGTGTTTCGTTGGATTATTATTATCTAACTACGGGTAATATTATGAAACCATGACCATATAATTTAAATGAAATGAAACTATGTATATTATTTTTCACGACACATTTGGCTCAGTTGGTTGTTCAAGGGCCTACGAATCTGGCGGTCCCGGCTTCGAATCCCGGCTAGGGTAGGTGTTTGTCTGATCAGCATGAATGCTTGTTCCTGGGTGTTTTTTATGTATTTAAAGTAATGTTTAAAGTAAGTATTATAATTTATCTATATTATAATGTATATCGTCGCCTGTCTCTCTAGCACAACTGTGATAAGCGACTCTTTGTCGCGCGACATAAATTTGTCTCTTTCCTTTCAATACACTGCGAGAAAGACGGGTGATGCTAAGTCGCGCGACAAGCGTAGTCGCGGAGAGTTGTACTAGACCGGTTAGTAAAGTACAAGTTTTGCTTAGTTTGGGACTAGGTCGATTTGTGTCCAGCTTGTCTCTGATATTTATTATAGCCCATTATAAATCAACAGATAATACAGCGTAAACCGGTCTAGAACTTGAGCAACGCAACCAGAAGATAGTTGTCGTAAACAGACATCCCGTCCCGTATCATGGCTAGCTTTTTAACCACTGACGAAAAGAGAGAGGTGATATAAGTTTGATGTGTGTATCTGTGTATCAGTGGATCTGGTGTATGTATGTGGCATCGTAGATTTTGAATGGATGGACCAATTTTAATTTTGTTTTTTGCATATGGTTCAGAAGAATCGGTTTAGCCGTTTGAAAATTATTTACCTATCTTTTTGATAAATTTATCGGGGTTTTTTAATTGGTTCACAGATTCCTTCTTGTGGTGTTACTGATGAATAAGAAAAACTGATGATCTATAAACGATAATTTTAATAAAATCACAGTTAATAAGTTGTCTAGAAGAGATCGCTCTTGAGCGATAAGCCTTTGTCTACCATATTTTATGTTAGGCTCTATTGTACTGTTTCTGGGTGCAATAAAGAATCGTCGTTGTTAAGAGCTCTCTCCATTGATAATTACCATTCACCTTTACAAAACTAAATCTTCTGCCATCAGGCCAAGATCTTTCTGAAAAGGCAGTTTTCTTCAGTTGATTGTTATTTTAAAACATTGCAGTATATTTGTCACATGAAATTATGGCCCTATGTTTGTAATCTTTTGCCATCAGGCGAAGATCTTCCTAACTCTTCACTCTTCATACTCCCGAAGTCCCCTCGTGATGTCCCCGATAAATCTCCTGGCGCCACTGTCGTGAGTCAACCGCCATTATCCCACAAATACACCGCGAATGGACGCTCGTACGGACTGCTCTAAACGGCCTAGTACAAATCAAGATTAGTAGGTACTATTCCTAGATAAGCTGTAACAGATTAAGACCCAGTTTCAACATGCTTTGTCTGATATTAATAACTGATTACGAATTGCAATATCACATCCATTTGACAAGTAGGCATTATCTGTTAATCAACTCAAAGGTCTCTAAATTTATTTAACAGATTTCTGAAAAGGCAGTTTTCTTCAGTTGATTGTTATTTTAAAACATTGCAGTATATTTGTCACATGAAATTATGGCCCTATGTTTGTAATTTTTTGCCATCAGGCGAAGATCTTCCTAACTCTTCACTCTTCATACTCCCGAAGTCCCCTCGTAGTGTCCGCGATAAATCTCTTGGCGCCACTGCCGTGAGTCAACCGCCATCAACCCACAAATACACCGCAAACGGACACCCATACAGACAGTTCTAGACGGCCTAGTACAGATTTACACTAATAGCCACTGTTCTACAATTAGGTAGGACCGAATAAGCCGAGTATTTAACCGACTTCGAAAAGAGGGGATTACGTTTTGTTTTTGACGTCTTACAAATCGATGAACGCCGGCGGCACGCATGAAAAGCACTACTCCTTGTCACGTTCCGCTGTCACGTTCCGCCTGAGGTGAGCATGCAAGCGAGAGCGCGGAACAAGCGATAGAAAAGAGGGGGATTACGCTTTGTTTTTGAAGTCTTATAAATCGATGAACGCCGGCTGCACGTACGAAAAAGCATGACTCATTGTCACGTTCCGCCTGAGCCG
The DNA here is from genome assembly GCA_905404275.2 of Hedya salicella. Taxonomy (NCBI): domain Eukaryota; kingdom Metazoa; phylum Arthropoda; class Insecta; order Lepidoptera; family Tortricidae; genus Hedya; species Hedya salicella. Next base: position 19,769,824 of record FR990112.1, read on the forward strand.
AGCGTGCAAGCGAGAGCGCGGAACAAGCGATAGAGAGGCACGATCGGCCTAAGCGTTTGGCTTGTGAATGCATAAAAGTATGCAATTTTTCATCAATGTCTTGTTATGACGTTATCTCGTAAAATTATCGTCCGTAAACCGACTTTACAGACAACCAATTTTTGGTTGTTATTGTTACGCGATGCCTTTTTAAAGAATTACGAACTACAATTTTTTTCAGTCAAGAGGTCGTTCGTTATACTCAGGTTATACACGTACATTGACGCGTATCGCGCGTAATGACCGAGCGTTTACTGTTTGAGAGCCGCAATGGTTGCAAAAACTGCTCGCTCTATCGCTTGCAGATGGTTACTAGGTCTGTATTCTATATCAAACAGGAGGGCCTTCTGCACTTGTTTTAGTACGCGGTGTCGGGTCATTTTATATTGGTCATTGACATAGTAGACAGATAGACAAAAAAAAACAAAATTTTCAAATCTATTTCGTAAGTAGTGCTATAACAATAAGCTACCTTATAGGTTTTCCATGGAAGTACCCTATAGGTTTTCCATGAGCGGCAGTTTGTATGGAAAAAACTTTTTTGATGACTATATCTTTTAATTGTGAAGACTTAGGGGCTTGATTTTTTTACAGTTTCATGGGACCTAAGACACGTTCGTGAGAAAAAGGGTGTTGACAAACAGACGGACAACAAAGTGATCCTATAAGGGTTTCTTTCGAGGTACGGAACCCTAAAAATATAAATAAGTGTTCTCCTTGAATGTATTATTTTTTAACTGTTTTGCGAGGTGTGCAAATTTTATTGTATTGTATTATAGTTCATTATAGTTAATTTTATTATAGTTAATATGTATATTAGTAATTCGCTGTAATAAAATGTATTTAAAGACAAGTAACTACTCCAAATACAAGGAATCCAAGGACTGAAGGAAGGTTAATATAGACAAAGTTAGTCATACTACTGATAGGTAGTGGAAATTATTTAATTATTATTTGTATATGTTTTACCGAGGCTATCTCCTTAAGGACATAGTCGTACAAAAACAATGCAATGCGTCACTCACCACACAGGAAATATATAAAATCTGAGTAATTGCGAAATTTCCTGAAACAGAACCATTTTCAGCATCGTACTCCACTTACAGTAGAACTTATTAGCTTCAGAGTCACTCTTTGAATTTTAACCCTATTGCCTGAAACGTAAGATTTAATTTATTAACACTAATATACAGTCAGTAAGTCATTTTAGTGTCGCTTCTTGATAAGCGACGAATTGATGTTAATTTTCCTTCACAAACAGGTAAACATTATGTAATTGAATTGGGATTTCAATTCGTTATTTTTGGTTTCCTTGTACCCTTATAGCTGTTTTTATGTATATGATATGAGAGGCGTGAAATCTACACACAATAGGCATATAAACCTACAGTCAAAAACGGTAGATCATGTTGAAAATAATTTTCGTTGAAAGTATTTATTAAGCTTTATCTGTGTAATTTTTTTCATAGTTTTTGGACATAAGGTACTATCAACAGCATAATTGCATGGACATGGCAAAGACGATAATCGCTTGGCTGTCTTAAGATGCTGAGAGCACGTAGCTCTCAGCATTGCATGATGGTTACAAAAAAATAAACTAGATGGCGTTGTTATCAAAACGAACAAAAAATTTAATGCTTTGTTTGTTGATATGTAAGTATCACAAGCACTAAAATTGTTTTGTAATAGAATAATCTACTACATGGATGAAATATAATATAATTACTTTTAAAGAAAAGCTTCCACTGAAATTAAAATGGCACCTGTATTTAACTTTTGGAACACGCTTCTTTTTAACCGACTTCCAGAAAAAGGAGGAGGTTTTCAATTCGATGGAATGTTTTTTTTTAAGTACAGTTGTTTTAAAATTTATCTTTCAAGCGTATTGTTACTATCGTAACAGAACAGAGTCTGTTCTGCAACAAGAACTCATTGCAAATATACCGCCATTTACACTTTGTTTCTTCATGAAACTAAGAGGTTTTTAAACATAATTAACTTCATCCACACTTCAATAACATATGTGATGACATAAATATTACGGCACTATACGAGATAGTCAATTGATACATACACTAGGCTGAAACATAATAATCATTGTTTGTGCCTGGATCTTTGCCTGAATATTGACTATGAATACCTACACTTATAGCAATCGAAATACTGATTCAATATTAGTAAGGTTATTACATTATATAGTTATTACAAGAAAATTTGCAATTGACTGTGTGTATTCATAAAAGGTAAAGTAAAAGAAAAATTGTCACAAGTTCTCTTATAATGATACTCCTCAAGAGTAGGGTTTTTTTAAAAATTACAACCAATTAATAACTATCTATACTTACAATTAGAAATAATACAACTCTGAAATGAAAAAAAATAATTTTATTTCTTACACAATATTTATTTAAGATAAATAACACAATTTATTAATCTATAATTTAAGTAAAATCTCTTCTTAAGATTTTGTTGAGGGTATAGCTTAAGTATTCATTTCCAAAATTGGAAAGAGGATTGAAGCTTCCCTTCAACAAAACAGTATTATGAGCGAATACAATTAATTACAAATCTGAAACTGGCTATCATTGTAGGCGAACGCACTCTAACATTTACCTTTTACTGTTTTACTAACTTATCATTTCTTAACAATTCAAAGACTGAGTGATGAAAAAAATATCGTAAAATACTGTCACAAAATAGCGTATAGAAAAATATATATAGAGTCCCGTTTTGTAGTATAAAAATGTAGTTATTTACTATCATAGTATAGAAAAATATAAAAATAAAATATACTTAACGCAATGACGCCCTGTTGAACTACTAATAAACATCAGTGTAACCCTATCTCCACTTACTTCTGTCTTTAATTGGTATAGCCACAGGTTTTCAATGGGATTTAAATTTGGTGATCTAGCAGGCCACGAAATGATATTTATATTATAACGCCGGCGAAAACACTCACTCACACTTTGGGAATTATGTATAAGACAATTATCCTGCACAAATGATATTATGGGTAATTCTTCCTCCGGATACACATTTCGAATCATGGTCTCCTCCAGCACATTGACGTAATCAACAATTAGCCCGACTGGGCACTCTGACGAGTTCTCCCGGGTCAGCCCCTCTCATCCAACTCCACATATTCACTGTAATGCGACCAGATTGCACATTGGGAACTACGTGATCGTTATTATAACGCGTATTATTTCGTCACCACAAGCTAAAACATCCGTGTTGACTAGTGAAACGTTTTTTCGTCAGTGAAAATGACATTACTTCAATCGGCATTTAAGTATTCTCGAGCAAACTTTAGTCTCGCTTCTTTGAGCTGTGGAGTCAGCAAGGGTTTGACTGCATGCTTGCGAGGATGTAAACCCTCACTGTGTGGAGAACACGGCGAACAGTGTCCACGCCTATGTTAAATAAACGGGTGTAATGGGTTGTTGGTGGGAAACCATTTTCTTCATATTCCTGGACCATGCTTTGACGCCGCTGTGCGCTTATAAGTCGAGGTCTACCGATCCTTTGGCGGTGCAGATCCTATATGATCCTTCCTCTGTGAATTGTCGCACCCATAACACAACTGTTTTCCTCTGTAACAATTTTTAGAAATGTATAATCATTATTAAATTAGCATACAGATAAACAATCTAGAAAGAAATGTAAACAATAATACTTACGCTTACACCGGTTTCTGTGGCAATTTCTGTTAAATGTTTGCCTTGACTATGCAAAGTAATTATTTGTAACATTGTAGCTAAGTCAATATTGCAACGAGAATCCATTATTGCAAAATAAAAGAACTAAATACATACTAAAACTCAATCAAAAATACAATCAAACGGACGGCAGCCGCAAGAGAACGAACAAACATTTTCTTTGTATAAAAACTATTACGATATATTCATAATCTTAAGTCTACCCTCTAAGTATGGGCGGTTATTTTTATATAATTGTTGCACTATTCAACAACTATTCAACAGGTGACTTAATTATAAATATTTATTTGTTTAAATAAACATGTTTTGTTTAAGCAGCTGTTAAAATAATCTCAGTAAAAAATAAACTTAAAAAACTATTAACACCAAACGCATGCCTTGCAAACGTAGGTAGGTGATTAGTGATTAGAAATACGGTTATAAATTTCATCCATGTCGAATATGGCTTGATGGCTAAGGGGTATAATGACTTGAATACGACGAATGTTCCGGGTTCAAATCCTCTCGAACACGGTATAGGAAAAAAGCGTTTTTGTATTTTGTGTTTGAATTAGCAAAATCATCGATGGCTTTGGTTTATTATATATCGACGGTGAATCTAAGTAATATTTAATTGAAGGTGCATTAAAAAATACTGGATTCTGAAAATACGTCCCATAATGTAAATTAAATATTTGAGTGACTTGCCGTGTGTGTTTGGCAATCGTAAGTTCAACCGATTTTTTTTAAAATATTTTGTTGTTATCAACGCCATCTAGTAAGATCTTATGAAATCAATGTCGTTACCGGATAGATGGCGTCTCGTTTCGCTGCAAAGCAAACTTTCTGACAAATGTCCATGCAATTATGCTGTCCAGTGTACAAAAAATTGAGGGGGGCGGACACAATTTATACTACTTTCGGAGCGATTATTTCAGAGAATATTCACTAAATCAAATAAGTCAGTTGGATAACCTCCATGGACCTATAATATTTTTTTTAATGATGAAATATGTGCCACACATTGAGCTGAAAAAAAATAATGTTCAGTTTCGATTACATGTGAGTCCGGTTAACTTCAAACTCGGGTAAATCCATTTCTGACATTTTTTAAGATTTTTGTATATAATAAAAGGTTAAGAAATTGTTTTTTTTTTTATACCAATTTCTTAATCCATATGACAGTTTATTTCAAATGAAGGCAAATCCATCAAAGCCAATCAGCGAAAGAAGTTTGTTGAATTTGGCTGTCAGTTGACGTCAACTCTGTGTCAATAAATCTAGATAAATCCAGGTCTGTTAAATCAAAATTATACAAATCCACCCTGAGTTTTTTCAAAGATAGATAAATTGCAAACGATTATATCAAATGAAGGTAAATCCAATCAAAATTTATGTTTTTTGAAAAGAATACACTTGTTTAGATGGTTTTGAAGCTGAGTTTGTCGAACAGGATCGATTTTTTAATGTTTTAGCCATAATTCAAATAATCTGCCTTTCAAATCACCGAATTATCACTTGTTTTCAATAATCTCCCTAGTGGTTAGAGTGGATTTATCTGAGTTTGAAGTTAACCGACTCATGTATGGAGTTTTATGAAGCACATCTTTACTATAGTAAATTTGAGAAAATTAAATGACATTGAAGATATTAAAAAAGTGACACGGACTATTTGCAGGTCACTGAATCGATATTTTTTTGTGTTTGTGTAGGTGTTGCTGTGATTATTTATTTGACTATTTTCTATTCCGTGAAAAAAAGAAATGTTTTAAACACCTCCAAATAGTCCGTTAACATCTTTTTTTTTTAAAACAGCTTAAATTTACAGACATTTCATTTCTACAACTTTAGTACAGATGCATAAACGTCTCAATTGACGTCTCGACAGCGTAATAAGCTATTTAACAACTATTTTACTGGTACGTTATAGATCAACCTCTCAATAATAAAAATATTGATGAAAAAAACTACTTCAATATCATAAAAACTCCCCGAGATACAACGACGTTAAAAGCACATTTTTGGCCTTTCACAATAAACGCTTCATACTAAAAAAAATTCGCCATACCTTGTATACCTTGTATACCTATATGGCGAATTACCTTGCATACCTTGCATGGCGATTTTTTTTTTTTATACTACTAAGGTGGCAAACAAGCGTACGGCCTGCTTGATGTTAAGCAGTCACCGCAGCCTATGAACGCTTGCAACGCCAGGGGCATTACGTGCATGTTACCGACCCTTTAAGAACCTATTCACTCCCCTCTTGAAGAACCCCATACTGTAAGCTCCAGGGAAAACCGCGGCAGGTAGGTCATTCCACATTCGGAGTGTGCGCGGTAGAAAATTCCTTTGATACCGCACGGTGCGCGACCATTTTGGTTCCAAGGTGTGTGGATGAATATCCTGCCGATGGCGAGCGGTGCGATGGTAGAAGGTGGCTGTAGGCATCATGTCGAACAATTCCTCGGAGCACAGCCCATTATACAGGCGGTAGAATACACATAAAGAGGCGAAGTCCCTCCTTAGACTTAAAGGTTCAATACCGTTGTGAGCATGGGATCGTCAATAATTCGTACAGCGCGTCTTTGAACCGAGTCAAGAGGGCCAATTAAAACCTTATTTCTGCAGCTATGTCAAAACTTGTGTTTATCGAATCGATTTCATAACAAAAGTTACCGTATATTTTATGGGTTATTCAATGGTATTATTGGTTATTAATATTTGTATACTTTAAAAATGGACTTTTGCACCCAACTTTAAGGGCTCATAAACAAAACTACACGTAAATTTCGTACTCAAAATTTTAATGGAGTTCCTTATTTTGCTTGTTATTATTACAACTTTTGAGATCAGGAAACATTGTATTCCTAAAATTGACAATCGTTTGTCACCTCTATTGCTAGGAATTAAGGTTAAAGGTGCCAACTAATGGAATAGTGTCCGGCATTGGGATATTTACCTTAAGTATGTCGTTGTCACGCTCGCCAGTCCCCAAAAGCGTTACACAATGGCTTGCGAATCGCATCAATGCCGTCCTAAGCACATACATAAACGCAGCGTTCTCAAATATACGTGTCCCGGCTTAATGGGGAAGCTTGGAGCCCCTACCCTTTGTTTGTATCGAGTGAGACTACACATCTGTTTTCACTGACAGCTGCACAATAGGGTAATATATGCATGATTTTCTTATCGTGTTTCTTAACAAAATATGAAAATACCGTAAAAACGATTTCAAAAAGTGAAATTAAAGTTAAAATCGGCCAAAAAATACGCATGATATAGGCATTTTAAACTGCTAATTAGACGGCGATTGGACAGAAAGGTTCGACATGTTACGTCATAGTCCACTCCGGCCATATGAACTCCATATTAAATTCCGTTTCGCTAGAAAGAGATAGAATGAAAAGTATGATCTTGGTTATTTTTATAGTTATTCAAAAAAACATTTTTGTCTTCTGTTTGTTACATGAATGAGATGCATAGTCCCTATTCGTGTGTTATGTTCGGAGGTGGGCGGTAGTCATTTCAAAAACCTCAAAGTGTTTTTAGAAGAACAGTCGAAATATGTGCGCCACGTTGCTGATTGCTGGAAATCATTTTTTTCAGTTTTCAGTTTTGGTTACAATTAAGGCCCCCTAGAAATATTTATTTTTGTTATTTATCTACCAAACTGAATACCGGCTTATACAAGACATATATAGTCCAAATATCAATATCATAGTAGTTTTTGTGTAAAATGCCTGTGACATACGGACCGACGGAAGGACTGAAATAACGAATTACGAAACTATAAGGGTTCCGTTTTTCCCATTCGCCATGTATGAAATTTAAACTGTATGGTAACTGTATAGAAACTGTATTGTAACTTTTGTTAAGAAACCATTTCGTAACTGCAGAACAAAGTTCTTAATTTCTCCATACAAGGAAGGAACGTGTGTCGTATCGTATGGAGCATTTTTTGGGGAAGATCATAAATGTGATTTTAACATTGTTGTACCTATCTCAATATTTTCTTCTGTTTCCGCGATTATCACTCATTTAAACAGATTATATCGTGTATATTATACATATATATCTCATTAGAGTTCCCGCCGTTTCCGAAGATTTTCAACTTTCCGTGTTCACCTTTATTTGTTTTCGCAAAGTGGGTAGTTTGCACCAATTGTAACTTTGACAGGGAAAAATATATCTTTTCTCAGTCAACCCGTGAACACGGACAGCTGAAAAGCTGCCAAAAAGTCGGGAATATACGTTATATAATCCGTTTAAATTGTTGTGTCTCGGTGAGTTTATATGAAGCTGAAGTGAAGTTTATATGAACCTGAAGTGAAGTTTATATGAGCCTAGTTTCTTCACTTATATTTCTACTAGCTTCTGCCCGCGACTTCGTCCGCCTTAAATTCGTTTATCGCGGATAAGGGTATTTTTCCGGGATAAAAACTTTCCTATGTCCTTCCCCGGGACTCAAACTATCGTCATACCAAATTTCATCCAAATCGGTTCAGCGGTTTAAGCGTGAAGAGGTAACAGACAGACTGACAGAAAGACACACTGTCGCATTTATAATATTAGTATGGATTATTGAGAGATCGTTTTCTAAAACATACCAAAGAAAAAAGCTGCCAGGAATTGTCAACTCCCAATTTGTACCTACATGCTTCATTGATACATGATATGAGCCTGTAAGAAAAAAAATGTAAAGCCCTTAACTATGTTATGTCCGCACCCGCAGGAATAGAAAGAAAGAAAGGAATATATTTCTCAGCTCACTCGTTCGGAAAAGTTCCATTTACAGCGCCAAATCTGCGTGTAAAAGCTCGTTTTATGCGCTAGCGTGGAAAAGGTTCATTATCAATTATTTTTAATTTAAAAAAAAATGGTTTGTTTTCATTTCATTCATACTTTTTCTTCCGTCTCACATTTTTGTCGCTGTTGTGAGGTGAAAAGTTGTAAAATTATTTGAAGCCTCGTTACGCTCAGGAATCTAAATTTGAACCACGAGCGGAGCGAGTTTAGATTCCTTCGCTTACTCGGCTTTCAATTTAAGCACTCGCAAATAACAACTTTACAGCCTTGCATAACAAATCACTATATTTAGCACCGTTACAAAGGAATTGAATAACAATAATAAAACAAAAATGTGCTAAAAAGGTCGCCACTCAGCTCACCCACAAGCATAAAGTAAAAGAACTCTCACTTCTCCTGATCAAAAAGTACGTCCGTCATATCAGCTTCGCGAAGCGAGCCTAAAATAGTACATCTAGCCCCTAGGGTTAAAAGAAACTCATATACCTAATCCCATACTAAATTAAACACATGAAGTATATAGCATTTTCACTTCCCTGCTCAAAAAGTACGCCATATTTAATTCGCGTAGCGAGACTAAAATAGTACATCTAACCCCTAGGGTTTAAAAGAAAGACATATAATTCTATACAAATTTCTATGAAATAAAAAAAACTTGCGGCCAGCTACATACTACTTACGAATAATTAAAAACAAACAAACCAACCTGATCAGATTGGCAAAATTTCTGATCGAATTACTCAAACTGTATTTATTTTTGCATGAAATACAATTTGAATGCTAAGTATTTTTTATTTTCTCGCAGTCGAAGTGAAAAGCAGTGTTTAACACGTGGCTAAAAGCCATTATGACACAGACATATTTGTCATTTGTTCTCGCTCACTTCGTGAGCTCGTCCAAATAATCACTTCGTGACATAAGGGCTTATTTTAGCCCCTTGTCAAACAATCTACTATTACTTCGTGACGCTGGTTTGATTTGACCCTTGAATCAGTGGTAGGGCCCGGCGCCCGGCGCGGACGCGACGCCCCATGGCGCCGCGGCGTCGCGCCGGCGCCGCGTGGGGCGGCGCTATACCAATTATAATTATACCAGGATTAACGCGATCGGCGCAGGACTCACTTAGCGAACGTTATAAGCACACCAAGTTAATTCATCTGTACAAAAGCCCAGAGATTTTGTAAAGAGTAGCTCACTCGTAATAGGCATAATGACTGGGTATTAAGATCAAAAATCTAATTAGTCCATGAGTTAGCAAATGCAAAAATTTTTGACACGTATTTTTTGATTTATCAATATAATAAATCGCAATAACAGTTTAGGAGTGGGGGATCGTGACGTCACTGCTAAGTAAAATTTCTACTTAGGAGTGACGTCCAGAGACATTTTGATTCAATCTTTCGCTTTTATTTTTCGAGTAGGTAAAAAAAGGAAAAAATACTAGTCCAATATTTTTCATTAATCGACAAGACGGACTAATCATTAACATTTAGTTATCATCCCTATTATATTTTTGTTTATGTTGATTGTACCATCAGCCACTATATGGAGCCATGGTCCTTCAGGGCTTCAGGGTAGGCAGTTTTTCTGTGCCTATATGGACCGCATACGCCACTAGTAGGTTAATCTTAGATGGGCGTTCACTTTAAGATTGGTTTTACTCTACCGTTAATTATGAATTGATTAGTATCTTCACGGAATCAGCAAGTCCTTGGTTTCATGGCCAATAGGTACATAAAGTTTATAGCCTAGGAAGCTTGCGTCGTAAAACCACGATATGATTGAGTTGATATCAATGTAAACGTGATTCGCATCATTTCTATGGTCACGTTGTAACGGCTACTTTGTAGAGGGAAAACAATGAGGTTTAAATAAAACTTTTTTTTCGTTCATAAAGTGCTACTTGACGTAGCTTTTTAGCGTGCGGAAAGTTGGTTTTCGCTAACTAGTGCTTTTCACTTTTCCATTTTTTTTTTATTTATGCATTGACTACTTATTGATGAGTGCTAATATTACTTTCTTTTAAACGTCGTAATCAATATAAAAATCTATTGTTAATGTAAGAATAATGGAAGACGACCGGTTTGGCTCAGTGGGAGTAACGTTGCCTGCGAAGCTGAGGTCCTGGGTTCAAATCCCGGTAAGGGCAAATATTTGTATGACGAGCAATAAATATTTGTTCCTGAGTCTTGGATGTTTTCTATGTATATAAGTAATATATCTATTAAATATATCGTCGGCTAGTACCCATAACACAAGCCTTATTGAGCTTACCATGGGACTAGTTCGATTTGTGTAAAATTGTCCCGTAATATTTATTTATTATTTATTTATTTTAAGAATAAAAATACAAAAAATAATATACATTTCATGAAAGTAGCACCCGTAGTCGATAAGCTGAGAGCAAATCGCCTACGGTGGTATGGACATGTTATGCGGAGGGATGAGAGCCATGTGACAAGGAGGGTATTAGATATGCATGTGGAAGGATGTAAGAGGAGGGGTAGGCCGAGGAAACGGTGGATGGATTGCGTGAGAGATGACATGAAGAGGAAGGATGTAAGTGACGAGATGACGAGTGATAGAGAGGTATGGAAGAAAAAAACATGCTGCGCCGACTCCAAGTAAATGAGATAAGGACAAGCGAATGATGATGATGATGAATACATATTTCATATTTTATTACTTACCGTTTCATTAGTATAACATATTTATTTTTTAATATTGAATATTGAATAACCGTTCTTAATAAGTTGTCTGAATGGAACGGAATACCAGCCGAAACGCCAGTTTAAAAAAAAAAGCGTTTTTTCTTACTGCAAGCATGTTTCATGTTTCGAATTCCTTACTTGTTGTTTTACTTATTTTTTTGCAACTGTAGTAAAATTCGATATACGTGCGGAAATGTCATTCTTCACTCGTGAGTGTAGGGTCCAGGTATCTCGGTACTCGTGAAGTAATGACATACTTTGCGCACTAGTATCGTAATGTACTATTAACGGATTATCGCGTATATTATCTCATTTGAGTTCCCGACGATTCGGAAGCGTTTCAACTTTCCAAGTGTTGACTGAGAAAAGATATATTTTTCTCTGTCGAAGATACAATATATATCGAGGGCTTCAAGCCATAGGGGCGTATACGCAAAAATGCGATTTTTCGTTTTTAATGTCATTGTAATCACTTAATAACATTACACATGCTGTATTTTTTTCATAATTTTAGGATTACATGACAAAATAAATAAAATATTAAATAACGTAAGATTGATAGCCAGAAAATACCGTCAGACCAAAAAGGCGTACAATTGGCGTAACAGCAATATTTTCTAGTAGTCTTGCATATTCGACGGACTATATAGACGTATACGCATACGCCTATTACTTTTTACAGCGATCAACAAAAATGGGACGCGCCAAAGGGGCGTATGTACATACGTCAGTAATTTATTTTATTTATTTAAACTTTATTGCACAATACAAACTGTTACAAATGGCGGACTTAATGCCTTAAGGCATTTTCTACCAGTCAACCATAGGGCCAAACAGAAACTAGTAGTTAGTGCAGGATCATTAATGTTAAGAATACAAAAAAAAAGTAAAGAAAAGAGACACAAATCAACAAGTCAATATGGGGATATATACGTATATATATTTATATGCATACACACATATTATATTAAAATACAAATAGATAAATACAATACAATTATAAAATATACATGTACCCTTACACCTGCAAAACATCACACAGACAATCAATCTTTAGATTTATTGAAGAGATGATTCCGCAACATGCGCTTGAAAGAGAAAATGCTCTGAGCTTGCCTTATAGAGAGAGGAAGATCGTTCCATAAACGAATTGCTTGAACAGAGAAGGATTTGGACATAAAATTAGTGCTGTGAGAAGGAAGAGAGAGTTTGAGACTGTATAAGTTTATAACTAAATATATTGAAATATATTTTTAACATTGTTGTACCTTCTCAATATTTTCTTCTCTTTCCGCGATTATCACTCATTTAAACGGATTATGTCGCGTATATTATACATATATATCTCATTAGAGTTCCCGCCGTTTCCGAAGATTTTCAACTTTCCGTGTTCACCTTTATTTGTTTTCGCAAAGTGGGAAGTTTGCACCAATTGTAACTTTGACAGAGAAAAACTTCTATCTTTTCTCAGTCAACCCGTGAACACGGACAGCTGAAAAGCTGCCAAAACGTCGGGAATATGCGTTATATAATCCGTTTAATTTGTTGTGTCTCGGTGAGTTTATATGAACCTGAAGTGAAGTTTATATGAACTTGAAGTGAAGTTTATATGAGCCTAGTTTCTTCACTTATATTTCTACTCGCTTCTGCCCGCGACTTCGTCCGCCTTAAATTCGTTTATCGCAGATAAGGGTATTTTTCCGGGATAAAAAGTAGCCTATGTCCTTCCCCGGGACTCAAACTATCTCCATACCAAATTTCATCCAAATCGGTTCAGCGGTTTAAGCGTGAAGAGGTAACAGACAGACAGACAGACAGACAGACAGACACACTTTCGCATTTATAATATTAGTATGGATTTTGTCGCGCCATAGAGGCCATGTCCTTTATTTAAAATGCTATATATTTTTACTAATGCATAAATGACATAAATCTTGCAGATAACTAAGCACTTTCCGTTTCGTTTTTGATTAATTGGGTTTCAAGTCGCGTCAATGTTTTGTATCGTCACTGTATTATATCAGTTACTCGCTGCAGACCTCTGGTGAATCTCTACAAACCTCAAACCAGGATGGTATGTACGAAGAGACGGACATAACGAAACTGTATAGGTTCTATTTTACGCGCTTAGAAATAAATAACGTGCTAGACTTCACAATGGAATCAAAGGACCCTGTCATAGACACAATGACCTTAGATCTTTACACTATACCTCAACCTTTCCCTGGACCACAAGTTGCTCAATAGCCACCTCCCCCCGGCGGCATACGTGGCCAAAGAAGGTGAGGATACGGGACTGTACCAAAAACGAGAAACGCTGCTTGATGCCGAGTTCTCGAAGTATAGACTCGTTGGTACGGAATTCAGTCCACGATACTCCGAGCATTCTCCTCCAGCACCACATTTCTAAGGCGTCTATTTTCTTCTTTTGAACTTCCCGCAAGGTCCACGTTTGCAGCGTACAGGAAAATGGGAAATACAAGTGTCCGAACTAGCCGGATTTTTGCGGCTTTGTATATGTGGTGATTCCTCCATAGTTCCCTCCACTTATCCATTGCAGACCTAGAAATTGCCATACGCCTCTTCACTTCGACGCATCCACCGTTGTTTGTGATTAAGGCTCCCAGATAAATGTATGATTGGACCAAATCGAAATAGAAATTTGTGTAATTTCTGGAGAATTGTTATACAAGCGGGCGATAATCATAATTTTTGTCTTATTCCGGTTTATCCTAAGTCCGAAATCAAGGCTAACGCGTTCCATCTTGCCAAGAAGTTCTTCCATGAGGTGGGTACTAGTAGCGAAGAAAGTGGTGTTGTATGCATATCGCAGGTTGGAGAGCTTCAAACCGCCGATCGAGATGCCATCTGTCCAGTCTTCATGTGTAATCTTCATTATGAGCTCTGTTATACATTGAAAAGAAGTGGAGAGATAATACATCTCTGACGGACTCCGGCACTGGGGTGAAAGTGGTTGGATAGGATGTCATCTGCGCGCAGTGTGGCTGTGCCGTCTTCATACAGTCATCGCAGAAGGTGTGCCAGGTGTTTAAGAACACACATCGCCGTCAATGTTTCGCAGAGTTTTGGCCACTTGACAGAGTCAAAATCAAATCAAATCAAATCAAAATATTCTTTATTCAAGTAGGCCTAGTTACAAGCACTTTCGAAATGTCAGTTACATGAGAGTGAATGTTTGCTGGGAGAAATACAATATGATCCAACATTTGCTGCAAGGATTAGGGAAACCCAGAAAAACCTAATCAGATCATTTAACTTAAGTATAATATTATTGATAAAATCATCATTTTAAAAACTAAAATAATCAATAAGATAAATCCCAAAAGCATTGTCAATAAAAAATAAATAATCTAGAATGTGTCTAGAATGAAATTCTAAATGTCAGAGTATATAAAACAATCAAGATTAAAATAATACCTTAGGTATTCGTTAAAATAATTATTCATATTTCTACATGACGCTATAATTTACATTAATCCCACGCGGCTTCATCATTCATGTAGTCTTGTGTGCTATAATAAGCTTTAGAAAATAATTTTCGTTTCACAATATTTTTGAATTTACCAATAGACAACTCAGTTATGCTGCTAGGAAGTTTATTATAAAATCTCACACAGTTACCCATGAATGATCTCCTTATTTTATGGAGCCGAGTAGCAGGCACTGCGAGCTTATGCTTATTTCTAGTATTAATATTATGTATATCACAGTTCTTCTTAAAGTCGGTAATATTTTTATGTACATACATAATATTCTCATAAATGTATTGACAATGCACTGTCATTATATTAATGTCCTTAAACTTATCTCTAAGCGAGTCTCTATATAATATTTTCTTCTGTTTGCGCGATTATTACTCAATGAAATAAAACCGATATTTTGACGACGCTTTTCGTCGTCGCCGATATTTTCATGGAAGACTTCGAGGAGAGAGCGCTTTCATTGGCACCTGTCAAGCCGAGGATCTTTAAAAGATACGTAGATGATACCTTTACTATTTTACCCAGATCTAGTGTTTCAGCTTTCTTAGACCATCTGAACTCCATGCATAGTAAAATTAAATTCACTATGGAGTTGGAAAATCAAAATTCACTTGCATTATTAGATGTGCTAGTAATTAGAGGTCCTAAAAATGACATAGGTCATACTGTATATAGGAAACCTGCGCATACAGATAGGTATTTGAATGGCAAATCTCACCACCATCCCTGTCAACTTGCTACAGTGGGTAAATCTTTGTTTCAGAGAGCCAGGGCTATCTGCGACAATCAACATCTGACTGCTGAGTTGCAGAATGTCAAACGTGCGCTTCGAGCCAACGAGCTCCAGATACCACGTTCCAAGCAGAATCCCAGTATGAAGAAACCAACAGTCGAGCGTAAACCTGCCGTATTACCATATGTGAAAGGGGTCACAGACAAGATCGGAAACATCTTGAAGCGTGCTTCTATAAAAACATATTTCAAGCCGTTGAAGAAGGTGTCTCAATACCTTAGACCCGTGAAGAGTAGCACCCCTTTGCAGAGTGCCGGCATTTATAAGCTGGACTGCGAGTGTGGTCTTTCATACATTGGTCAAACGAAACGCAGTGTATCAACCCGGGTGAAGGAGCACATAGCAGGTGTCAAGCACCGTCGGTGTAATAGGTCTGCAGTCTGTGAACATGTCATTGACAAACCAAACCACTCAATTAAGTTTGATAAGCCTTCTATCCTTGCCAAAGAAAAAAGATATTTTCCCAGGATGCTACGCGAGGCTATTGAGATTAAAAAGCATCCTACTTTCAATAGACAAGATGGATTGTCACTACCACCAGCTTGGGATCCTGTAATACATCTCATCAAGGAACAAGCGAGACACAGGACTGCAAAACCTTAATTTCCGAACGGTGTAAAATATCTTATCTGTTTAAAAGTAGTTTAATAGTCTCTGTTTTTTAAATATTATAATTAGTAATTAGGGAGTTTTTCTTTGCAGCGTTTCTTTTCTCCTCAGTACGCCTCATTTGTGAAATGCTGCTTGGTAAATTATTAGAATAAAATAATTAAGCCCTTCTGGCACATGTGTAACTGTCTTTACAGCTTAGGCCCATCTGGCATGTATGTACACCTTTATTTGTGTTTTTTCAAAAAATGGGTATTTTGCACAAATTGTAACTTTGACAGAGGAAAATACATCTTTTCTCAGTCCACTCGTGACCGTGAGTCTCTATAGTTCATTTTATATATCGCACGAACAGCCCGCTTCTGCAGAACAAAGATAGTATTAATGTCGGAAGCACTGCCCCATAGTAAGATGCCATACGACATAATACTGTGGAAATAAAGCCAAAGGCCTTAGAGAAGTCTACAAAGCAAGTGAGCTTGTTGAAGTCCCTTTTTCTATAATCTGTCGGACTGTCAAGATTTGCTTCCGGGGTTCTCTTTCCCTTAACAAAGCCAGCCTGCTCAGGAGCAATTTCTTTGCTTAGATATGACTTAACACGGTCGTTAAGGCTTTATTTTAGTTGTATACTATTATAAAGTTGTTAAAATGAAATATCAGTATAAAAAATTAACGTACTATTTGGAGGCCACTGAATTGTTTTTATTTTATTTTTATTTTTTACGTTTTTGTGTGCGTCCTTGTAGCTTCATCATTTAAATCTATAAATTAGCCTAAGAAACCTGGATTAATTTAAAACCACTAATTTCAAATCAAGCCCATTTTTACAATGCGCCCACAAATCATATGAACTATCTTTTTAGGTCTCATCAAGCCATACAGGCGTATAAAACTACGAAAAAATATAAATATCACTATAATTAACAATCAATTGCTGTAAAATTATTTAATTTATATTTAATTAATTAATCGAGGTGTGTGATATATATACTAAATATTGAACAAATATACTCAAGTATAATTTGACAAAATAGGTTGCGGTTTTATAATATTGTTGTCAAGCCAAAGAGGCGTAAGCACGTTATTTCTATTTTTAAGATACTTTACACAAAATTAACCATGTTGAAAACAAAAACAACTACTTTTAATGTTCTATGCAAATTTATAGTAAAATCCGTGCATTAACAAAAAAGTTTTTTTCGTCTCCTGAAAAGTAAGGGTTTTGTTTGTACGCCCCTATGGCTAGAAGCCCTCGATATTATACAATGATCCGTTAAAATAGTTTTATATAAATTGGCAATAATCGCGGAAACAGAAGAAAATACTAAAAACAATAAGGTGTTCCTCAGTTAGGGTTGCCAGATGGTCTGGATTTGGCGGGATTCTTCCGTATTTTGGTATGTGTTCCCGACTCCCGACAAAGTCAAAAATCTCCCGAAAATCAACTAGAAAAAGTATTTGGCTTATACAACGTGAGTAACCACGAATGTGATGTAAATATGATGCCATTTTGGGTATGAACATTTAAACATTTTTTCTTACATTAATAAACTCTGTAGCTTCTTGAAAAATCGTGAATCCTGAGAGTTTCAAATTCCGGGCGCGAGTCCAAAAATCCTGAAATCTCAACATAAATCCAGAAATTCGGTACACCTATCCCCCATAACGTCTTTGCATCAAATCAAACAAATATATTAGTCATATAATAGTGCTCAGAAATCGAGGATTATATCATCATTCAATATAGCACAATGGAGTCCAAAAAATGTTACATGACTGTCAGTCATCGTGAGTCACTACTCGTCAAGATACCTTACACTAAACTTTGCCAAACTAAATATATGTATTGAAATAAAACAATTAAAGGTGTGTCCACACTTGTATCATTTGCTCGTATCCGATCACCGTGCCGTGGCATGAGTGCGTATCGCGCTGCTTGGACGCTTACTGTCGGCGCGCCGAACATGCCGTACTCGTCCGATATAACTGTGTGATACGCATAGCAAAATGGATTTCGAGCGATCTGATCGGCGCAACGTCCAAGCGCGTGATCGTGACACGCGATCATGCCACTATGCCACGCGACGATGATCTGATACAAATGTTGGACGCACCTTTAACGGATTATATCGCGTATATTATCTCTTTCTCATTTTAGTTCCCGACGTTTCGGAACAGAAGAAAATATTAAATATATGTATATTAGTACAGTCACCACTCACCAGCATTAATATCTGCCACAACAAAGCGCGCATAAATATCTGACACGACTCTATTCCTAGGGCCGATAGGACGTGTCAGATATTTTCGCCAGCTTTGTTATGTCAGATTTTGATGCTGGTGACTGCACTTCCATACTTCATACCTATTAGTTGCCTATTGTCAAATCAATTTCCCGAAACAATTGGGAAACGTGACAGTTGGGGAAAAATCCTCCTACTCCTCCGACTCCTCACATTGGTGTTGCACATATCCATGGGCGACAATGACCACTTTCCATCAGATGGCACGACGGGCCGTTAGCCAAATATTCTCACTTATTACATAAAAAAAAATATAGGTGACCAAGACCATCTCGTAGCCAGATTTGGTAGCTAGCTTCGAAATGGGTAAAATATTCCCGATTTGAAGCTGGCTACGAAACGGGAATCATTTAGTCCCATTCTTTAAATTTCTTTTTTTATCTTAAATATCTTTTTCAAACTGTTTGTAGTTTCTTGCGACTTATTTAATGACATCTGCACTATAAGGAAACTTGACGTTATTGTCAAGTGCTTGATATTTCAAATTTTAAGAGGAGCTAGCTACAAGATGGGAGATCACAATTCCCATTTCGTAGCCAGCTACCAAATATGGCTTCGAGATGGGACTAAATGGCTAGGACCAGTGTGTATGAAGAGATGCATTCTGGATGTAAATGAAGCGATAGAAATGTGTAAGGGTCGTAGAGTTTGCCATACGAATGTCTCTACCTACCCCAGTGGGATACCGGCGTGAGTAGGTATATGTATGTATGTTTATTAATATGCTTGAGGTACAGGACTTGCGTCGAAACCGGAGTGGCTGCGCCAGAGTCGGGCTTGGCCAGTTTTTGACACGCCCGTGTTGTGTCTACGACTGCGATTATGAAGATTGCGTAATGCGTGGTAATGCTGACGCTTGAAGGTCTGCGCCTCTAGCGGGGGTTTTGATGTAGAAGATAAAGCTCACTATTATTACAACACATCAAAACGGAGCTTCATGATTCTAAGTCTATGTGTTTACCTGTTTAGCATTAGTGGCATAGATTATCAAAATACGCAGACGGTCAATATACAGTAGAGTCGGTACCGTAAACCACAGACTACTATACTAGAACAGACACACAATGTCGAACAACGAAATTGAACATCACTAACTCTGGCTATACAACTGGCTATATTGCTTTCCCTGGTTCTCCGCAAGATGGCAATAACGAGAACGTGAGCACAAACAAACTTACCAAATAGACATAGGTCAGAGGCGTGGCGTCAGGAAAATTACAAGGGAAGCCGAAGCGTATTTACTCATATTTAAAGAAAAAGCTGGTTATAAGCCTTTTCTTGGGTAACCCGGTGGAAATCAACTTATATGGAAGCCACGCCACGGCTGGGTAGTGTATAGTATGTTGACCGGAGCGAGCGTCCACGCGCGGCATCAACCACAGGCTTGGTGCTGAGGCTGCTGCTGCGTCCTACTATCATGCACACCATGAAGGTAGCAGCAGACATGCTATGCTGCTGTGTTAATTCAAAATACACGACATAAAAAAGACCCTACTACTTCTTTGCAGAGTTTCTTTTCACTGAAGAGAAAAGAAACTCCTCCTTTGTGAAATGCTGCTTGGTAAATTATTAAAATAAAATAATTAAGCCCTTCTGGCACATGTGTAACTGTCTTTACAGCTTCGGCCCATCTGGCATGTAAAAACAAATAAAGGTGTACACACCTTTATTTGTTTTTTCAAAAATGGGTAGTTTGCACAAATTGTAACTTTGACAGAGGAGAACACATCTTTTCTCAGTCTACCCGTGACCATGGAAAACTGGAAAGCTTCCGAAACGTCGGAAACTAAAATGAGATAATATACGCGATATAATCCGTTAAATTGTTTTATTTCAATGAGTAATAATCGTGGAAACAGAAGAAAATATTAAGATCCTACTATTTGACCGAGCGAGCGCAGCGAGCGAAGCTCTCCGTTTGGGTAAAAAAAATGGTTTCGTATGTCCGGCGAATGTCTAGGTGGCTGTCCCTCCACAGGTCGCATTTCTCAATCAATTCTTGTGAAATTTTGTGAGCAAGTTCGATAATAGGCTTGTGTCCTAAAAATATATAATTAGTCCGGTCAGTTAGATTATAAAATTTTTGGATTGTCAACTTATTTCTGAAATGTATATGCGCCATACGATTAAATAAAGTTAGATTATCAGAAAATAATGAACAATTATTTTTTCTTTTAACAAAAAAACAAAAATGTGGATATAGCCCATTAAAGTTCCCCGTGACGTCATGCGCCCCCACTCCCAAACTTTGACACGCTGTATCTTTGTCGTTCTTAGTTTGTTTGACAAAAGAAAAAAATACGAGTCCAATATTTTTTGATAATCTTACTGACGGACTATAACTAGACTAATATTTTTTTACCCAGGACACTACCGTATTATATGGATTTATTGTCGATTCAGTTTTCAAAATGGCGGAAATATGGGAGTAGAAATTGAAAGGCCCGCGAGGTCTACAGCTCATTACTCGTTAGACGTACTAGTAATGTACTTACACACATATGTTACAATGTTCCAAACCTATATACATACCCCCAGTAGCAGCGCTGTGTTGATTTAACGCCATGTACAAATCGCACAATAAATATATTAATCAGTGCTAAGCACCTTATCATCGCAATCGGTATTATGTGTAAATGTTTTGATAGCGCCTCGTTTTTACCGACTACCTGATTAAGGCTCCATAACTCAGGAGCCTTAATCAGGTAGTCGGTAAAAACTTGTCCTTCAATTCTTAATCCAATGGACATTTGAAAATAGTAAACATGTTTTTTGTACGTTACATTATGAAAATCGTTTTGTCAGACTTGTTTACTTGCCAGCTCAAAGAGTAGAGAGTGTTCATGGGTGTAGTATATACGATACACGTCAAAATATTCGTATTTAAGAGACAATCAACTTTAAGACCCACACTTTCCCTGGCTGCCGTTACCGAAAATGTATCTGAGGGTATGGTTACCAGATGAAAAATTCAAAAGCCCGGAGAAAAGACCTGATTTCCATGGAAAAATCCTGAGATTTTGATGCAGTTTGAAAATTTTCTTTTTTAGGTATAATATTATAGAGATTCAAAAAATTCTGACATTTCCTGAGATCTGCAAAATCCGGCCGCAATCCTGAGAAGGGTCCAAAAATCCAAGGGCAGTGGCTTGCTCAAGGTTTAAAAAAAAAAACATTTATTTATTTCGTGTTACACGACACATATACATATTACATTACATTACATTATTACTTACTTAATTATCATTATTTTATAGCTCTACCATAAAATTACATTAGTGGGAGCATGCAGTCCCGCACAGTGTGACATAATAGCACAATCAGGCTTCATAAGCCTGATTGATCATTCTCAGAATGGTATTGGGGCTGTCCCGCACTCGGCGCACCAGGGATGCGGCCCGCCCGCGCATAAAGGTGCATCTACGCTAGACGAACCGAGCACGAGCGGAGCACGAGCGGAGCCGTTCTCGGCTTCGTCGTTCGCGGCGTTAAGTGTGGACGTACAACGAACCTATAACGATCACTTTCTATGAATGTAGTTTTCCGCAGTCTGCTCGCGGCACTTGGCGACTATGGACTTTTTTCTCTCGGCGATATGAAGCCAATAAACTAATAATTTTATTTTTGCTAAATTCTACATCCTTATTCAAATCTTGGGATATACGAGACCATGCATCAATCTTCTTATTTATTTTATAGTAATTCTCATGTTTTGAGTCCCATATCAATGTATTATTTTGATATACTTCAATTAAATGCTACGAGGCAGCTTCGGTCCACGTTTCCATAATGCTCGGCTCGAGCGACCGAGGTCTGTCACTAAACACGTCCACGAGCGCGCTGCGAGCGCGAAGCATTCGCTTCGCGCCCTTTGTGTTCCTCAAAAAACCGAAAACTGGCGGAACGCAGCCGAGCACGAACGAAACGCTCGCAGCGCGTTCGTTCGAGGCTCGTAAGGCCGTCCACATTACACGAATTGTGCTCCGCTCGTTCTCCGCTCGTGCTCGGTTCGTCGAGCGTAGACGCACCTCAATGTTTTGTTGTTGTTATTTTGGCTAAGGTAGGCAGTTCTTCAGTGCCTGCCTATATAGATTGGTCGTTCAGGGTAGGCAGTGTCTATGTGCCTACATGAAGCCATGGTCGCTCAAGGTAGGCAGGCAGTGCCTTTGTGCCTGTATGGACCGTACGCCACTGAGTGAGTGAGTTACACGGAAAGCTCTCATTTTGAAGTCCGTATAAAGCTGTCCTGCTCTTTGTAACCGACTCCCAAAAATGGAGGTGGTTCTCAATTCGGTTACATTCTTATTTTTCACTAGAAGATGCCCGCAACTTCGTTCGCGGAAGAGAAAAAGTCATAACCCGTCGTTTTTTCTTCAGTGTAGTCGGGTAAAAAGTATCCTTTAACCATTTAGAGATACTCAGCTACCTGTGCGCCAACAATTGTGGAAATCTGTTTAGCCGATTTTGCGTGATGAAGCCACAACGACATATACAAACATACATAAAATCCAAAAAAAAAAATTTTCGTTTTAGTGACCTCCAAATAGTCCGTAACAATTTTTTTTTTGAAAATATCTTCAATGTACAGACATTTCATTTTTACAACTTTATAATTATAATAGTATAGATGTTTGTTACCTCAGACCTCCATTATTTAGATAAACCGATTTCTATATTATTTTTTTGTTTGAAAGAAAGTGCTTCCAGATTGGTCCCATTTAATTTTAGTGAAGATTTTATTACGATCTGTACTCGTAGGTTGGTATTAGAATAGTTTAACAATTAGTCTATTTGACTTTCCTCTCAGTCGAAATTAAAAGTAGAGAGTTTAACTCCGGTCAAATTACCTTTTCACCCTCGAACTATTGACTACGCTCTAACTTCGTTCGAGCGCCAGAAATATCTCGGATGAAATGGATCACTTTCAAACCTTGGTTAACAATCTACTATTTTATTTTCAAACGACAGGCTAGGTTATTATGACACTTTGTATATATTAGGCGTGAAGATGCACGCAACTTAGTAATTGCCTTTTTTTAGTTATTTTCATCTTCGGATGTTTTGTACCAAAAATGGTTGAGATCCGTGGTTGCGAGAAGTGCATTTGGAAAATTACTAGGGGCTCCACTCATTCATTGCCCCTGGGCCTCCAGATCCCTAATTCGGCCCTGCCTTATGAAATGGTATAATCGCTAAGGACCATACCTACAGGTCACCTTGTGGGCGATATTCAATGAGGCTCATGGACACGTAAACAATAGATGAGCTGCCCATTATACTGAATCTTGCAAGGAAAAAACCGGGCAAGTGCGAGAGTCTCTCGCGCACCGAGGGTTCCGTACCAGCTTGCACTTATTCCAACTTAACTGGCCGGTTAAGTTTGCACCTGGCGCCCGTTTCCCAAAAGCTTGTAACTTGTATTACAAGTGGAAATATTTTTTATGCATGTTTTTTGGAATGAGATTTCCGCTTGTAATACTAGTTACAAGCTTTTGTGAAACGATCCCCTGGTATTCATGGCGTTGCATATACAAATGAGGTGTAACCTTTAGAGAAAAAAATAATCCAGATAAATCTTGGGGCCCGTTTCATAAAAACTTGTAGCTTGTATTACAAGAGGAAATCTCTTTCCAACGAAGTCTATTATAGTTATTAAAAGAAAATTCCACTTGTAATACAAGTGACAAGCTTTTGTGAAATGGGCCCCTGTTATATTTATGTTAGTGTAGGTATGTGTTTCCTAGACATTGGACTTTTGCCCTCCACATGTTGGTAATTTCTAACTGAAAATACAAATATCTTTCAATTTTTTTTCTTTTGCAACAGATTTGGGCTAGCCATGGGTATAACTCCTGAGATATAGCCCTGTAACAGTCGGACGGACAAACAGACAAAATCGCACCATAAAGGTTATTTTTTACCTTTTTGGTACGGAACCCTAAAAACGTTACCCAAGGACGTTTTTGACTGGTAGGTACGACAGCCTAACTGTTTACTTGTCCTGTGTCCTTTATACTTTATGTTTGAAGCAGGTAGTCAAGATCTTTTCAACACACTGGAGTGTAGTGTAAGTACATATTAACATTTTTTTGCTACTGGGCCGTGTTGACATCCTGCGTACGATTCGATGACATTGACAGCGTGTCAAGGTGAGCGCTGCCTACATCGTAAACATGGAACTTGCCTAGTGTCAGTCACGATTAAATTCATGAGCATTGCGGAAGCAATTTTAAAGAATAGACCAAATCAAACGCGAGTTTTTGTACAGTCAGCTGTAGAAATAAGTGACCTTGTATTTAGATTGCATTATCGGTTATTCACGTCGTAAAAGCCGAGTACTGCTTGACATATATCGGTCCATTTGGAGGACCTTAGTCATGACAGCACGGCGTCCATTCGTCGTAATGGACCGAAACAGCGCCAACGGATTATGTTTGAATTTTTTTAGAAAGGTGGGGGGAGCTGAAATATAACCTATCTTTTTATGATTTTTTTTCATCATCATTGGATTCTTTAGGCATAAAATATTGCGTAAAGAAAAACGTGAAAAAAATAGAAAATAATCATCAAGTGTGCTCATACAATAGGGAATATGCATGAATTTTAATTTTTGCTTTATTAAAAGCTCATTCATGTGACAAACGGCAAACAATTTTTTTTTTCGAATAACTATAAAAATAACCAAGATATAAGCCATCAAACATTTCATTTTATCTCTTTCTAGCAAAACATTTATTGTACTTCACATCATTTTCTATCGACTACTATTTTTTTTATTACGTTTTTCCCAAAAAAGTACGAATGTCCACTTTTTCGTCGTTTCGCCCCATAGTTCGACGTGGACGATGACTCTCTGTCAAATCGCTGTCTAATTAGTAGTTTAAAATGCCTATATCATACGGATTTCTTGGCCAATTTTAATTTTAATTGCACTTTTGAAATATTTTTTACGTGGTTTTGATATGTTGTTAAGAAAAACGATAAAAAATTCATGGATATACCCTATTGGTCTTAAGTAAATGGTGAAGGGGATCCGGAAGCATAAGATCAATTCCAAATGCTATAAAAATGTATAAACCATTTAGTGTCGATTTAAGGTACAGTAACGAAAATTCTGTACCTTAAATCGGATATCGTATCCTTAAATCGTATAATAATCGTATGCTCGGATTTACGTTTGATGTCTATATAGTTATAAGTTATCCTAAAATTGTTATTTTTAAGTGTTTTTTGTTGCATGAATGATAGTGATATATCTCATATATTCACATTCATGTTTTGCTTAATTTGAGTTTGCTATTAATTCGCCAACAAACATTAAATACCACCTTGTCTTTGTTGCAATTTTACCTCGCCCACCATGAAATAAGTGAGAATCTGAGAATGTTCCAGAAGGTAATATGGAATGCCAACAATAGGATTGTTTACCTTGCTTCCTAGGTTCTCGTACCCAGAGAAGCGACATTGACAGTGTGTCAAGGTGAACACATAAATATCCCTACATTACAACTAATCATTGTAAACATGGCGCCCGGCCGGCGTCCGTCACGATTAGCGCATTACCGTGCGAGTTATTGCGACGACTGCGGGCACACGACATTTATTTGTGTATATGTATATGTATAGGGTAAATTAAATAGTTCTATTGTTGACCTTAACCATTATACCAGCATGTTTTAGATCCTGACTTTGAACTGGGTAAGTGTGGCAAGGAGAGACGATGTTGTTTCAGTAGGTCTCTGGGTCTGGGTCCGGCGGGCTCAGAATCTGAAGCTGGCATGTATTCGATGCAGACTTAAACATTTACCCGTTGCAGCTGTATGAATGTAAGAAAGCAATTACTGAATAGATAAAGAATTTAACAAATGAAGAGCAACTTGTCACATCTAAATTATGTAACCTAAAATTACACACTTAACCTAAAATTATATGACCAAAATACTCACTTATTTACTTAATTACATGCAGAAAATTCTATGTGGAATGTAAAACCATGTTTCATCAAAAAACTGTTTGGATCAAATATATTTAGTATCGTATAATATAAATGAAAATGTAAAAATGTACTGTATTCTGTATTTACCACGGGCGGAGATGGGGAGCACCTCGGATCGCATGTTTGTCACCCTTGCCTTCTGCGAGGGCGTCATAATCTGCGATCTGGGACGTTGTTTATATTACCGATCTAAGTACCTAATTAAGGCACTAATATGTAATTGGTTTTTGCTAATCACCGAGTAAAAGAAGAGCGGAACTTTCCGATACAAGCATATATTGCTTAATGGAAGGCTCCAACCTTTTTACTAACAAAAACAATGAAAAATCAAATAAACTTATTTGAATTTGAATTTTGAATTAGCATAAGTGAAGCCAGTAGAAAGGCGGTGTTCCTCCAAGCTTTAGTAAAAGAGCTTTTATTGATATCTACTTGCGAAGTTATGTTGTATTGTGACAACCAGTCCGCTATGCAACTTGCTGTTAATAAAGTGCATCATACATAAGCAGAACAAGCACATTGAGATTAGGTACCATTATGCACGAGATATGGTAGATCGATTCAATGTAAAGATATTGTATATAACCACAGAGGCTATGACAGCAGATGTGTTTACCAAGCCGCTGGACTGTATCATGCATCCGGAGTTTACTAGGCAGCTTGGTGTAGCATAATTATTGATGCCCACGTTATGGAAGGGTGTTGATATATAATCCTGACCATTTTGTGACAGTATATTTTTTTTAGATTTGAACTGCTGTCGTTCGCCATTTGTCTAGGTTTTATAGTGTCATGTTTGTTGTACAATGTAATATAATATTTTTACTTATAATATTTATCTGAGCCTCTGCTTTCCTCATTTATATAAATTATCTATACATATAATAAAGCTGAAGAGGGTCAAAAGTCTGTACATGGAAGATATTCGAAGAAAAATTGCTGGGAATACTTAAAAACGATAACAGAACACGTTCCAACAGTTTTTAGAATTTTTGTCTGTTTGTCTGTTTATTTGTGCGCTCATCACGTGAAAACGGCTGAATAGATTTTGATACAAATTTTACTAATTTGTCGAGAAAATCTCCAGTCAGGTTATAGGCTATGAAAATTTAACCCCTAATATGGAGGGGTAGCCACTACACTTGATTGAGTTAAGTTTGCACCTGAAAAGTATGGCGCTACATAGGAAGGAGGCGCAAACTTTTCTCAAATATGTGGTGCTACACGAGCCTACGACTGCTATTGAGTACGAGCCGAGTATCGAGTACTTTTCTAAACTAACATGTGGGGCTAAAATTAATATCTATTTGCCAAATTAACTCTAATTTTAGAAGAGGGGGTACGGATATCAACAAATTTAATTTAATAATACAACAAAATACGAAATAAGTGGCTCTGTGGTATCAACAAGGAGGAGGCTCTCATGTGCAAGAATTTGCCCAGGTACTACTTCAGGTTGGAGAAGGACTTCTAGAGGAAACCAACGGCCTGATTCGATTACCAGAGATGTGATGCAAGATCGTTTCGTCCGTTGAAGACCACATTTGGAGCGAATATGGAGACCTGAGCCAGGTGACGCGACGTGAGAACTCTTCGGTTTGTGAGAGAGCTGTGAATGCGCGGATATTGGCGGAAATGGAAGGTGAACAGGCAGTATATAATTCTATTAACACTGTTTTGTATGAACGCTTCGTCACAACATACTTGATGGAGTTCCTAAACTCATTGAGCGCTTCAGGACTCCCAGCACACACATTAACCCTGAAAGTTGGAGTTCCGATCATGCTTCTTCGGAATTTGTCACCTCCAAAGTTATGCAACGGAACCAGGCTAAGAGTAGTGCAGCTGCAGCGAATCCTCATCGAGGCGCAAATCCTAATAGGGTGCGGCGCCGGAGAAGCCGTGTTCATCCCCCGCACCTCCCTCATTCCGAGCAACTTCCCGCTCCGCTTCAAGCGCCTACAGTTCCCCGTGAGCGTCTGCTTCGCCATGACCATCAACAAGTCGCAGAGGCAGACGCTGCGCGCCGCCGGCGTGGACCTGCGCACGTGCTACTTCTCGCACGGGCAGCTACGTGGCGTGATCGCGCGTCACCGTTCGCGCTGATGCCCGCCGGGAAGACTCACAATGTGGTGTACAAAAAAATATTGTAGAATGTCAATGTTATGTACTTAAATATACTTTACATACCTACTTTTGGAGTATGTAACTGTAGATATAATTATATGTATATATTTAGTTGTGCATACATAAACATAACTGTAAATAAAATGTAAATACTTGGCCTCAATATCTATATTCACCTTTTATCTAATCTTACTTCTAAATAATATTAGACCTAAATTCGAAAGGTTGTTAGGAAGTATGGATGTGTATATTTCTTACCTTTTCATGTTTAGACTGATTGATTGGAGGACCGATTTGGGTGATATTTGCCATGGACTTGATTTAGATAGTACTACAGTCAAGGACGTAAAAATAGAAAAATGGTACTGTATCGTCCGATATACACCTCTAAGTATATACTCTATGTCTTTTAAATAACGTGAAAATTTTAAATAAGTGCAAAAAAGTATTAATTTTGGAGTGTAGTTTTATTTGGTGGTATTTGTATAACATTTTATCTGGACTTTACTTCAAGTTTCGGCTCCAGGGGAGAGGGCTAATTCACATTAGCCGCTTACTGACACAGACCGAATTCCACGCGGGCAGAGCCGCGGGCACAGCTAGTATTTAATATACCCTTATAAAACTTACCACTTTACCACTAATCGTATTAAGCATATTAAGTGGGATGAGCGCAAAGCCACAAACGGGAATGCCATCGCAGCCATTTGTGTGACCTGTAAATAGCCCGTATCACTTCTTTTTTAAATATCTTCAACGTACAGACATTTCATTTTTACAACTTTATAATAGTATAGATAAATAGCAATGGCGAACTTTCTAGGTTAATCTTATCAGGAATGCGCGGGCGAAACCACGGGTCGCGCCTAGCTAATAAATTCAAAACGCATCCGGCTACTTTCACTGCACTCGCAATATTGTGGGCGTCGGCCAGCGTACCTTGGCCCCCGGTCTTGCACCACGATCTTAAAAGTTGCGTGGGCAGGCGCAAACACCAGGGTCGGTTTATAGTGGTCGTTGCAGCAGCGAAACGCAATGGGTTTTCCCAGAACCTTGGCTCTTTTCTTTGATAAAATTTGTTTAACGAGCTCAGTCGGAATGTGTAATGTTTTACTCTTGTTGTTGGGTGGAAATTTAATTTAATTTACCCCTGGCGAAACTGAGACTCTACATCTTCATTAAATTGGTATAAGCCTTTTTATATATGTATATACTGTTATTTATTAATACCGCGTGCTGACAACAGTCGAGCGCTAGTGCAGCGTTGAAAGCGCTTTATTAAAACGCCTTTGTTTATTATTATTATTCTCTTTTACATTTTTGACGCCTAGATATCCTTTACATTTCTGTGACTATATGTTTACTTATAATCTAATGGACCCGGGCTGTTTTTGCCTAATGAAGTTTTGAGAATTGGTATCCGAATGAACTGTCATAGCCCATACAAAAATCATGATCATGACACTTGATTCTGATTCCGAGCGTCAAACGCGTTAGGCAAAAGGGGGGCTGTAGACAATACATATACTGTACATCTCCCTGTAAAGTGTGTGTATTTGTCTGTTGCAATACAATTGCTATGAACTATAATGTCATTATGCAGATGTGAATGTTTCTCTGTTTATTGTAAAATGTAAAAGTGCCTTGAGGCTTACTTGCAGGATAAAGTTTTGAATTCGAATTTGATAACAGTGGTGTTATAAGTTTGACGTGTGTGTGTTTCTGTGTGTGACAGTATAGCGCTTGAACGTAATACATAGTGGAGCCAGAATATCGGTATAACTATTGAATTTAGGTTATTATTTAAGATTATAAAGTTATGTGGTGGTATACTAACTTCAGTAAAATACGTGAAAACGAGAAAATCTGCTCACTCCTAGTGTCTTTGTGTATGTGTGTGTACGGGTGTGTTAATGGGTGCAAAATACAAAGACGTACTCACCATTACCCACCTTGGATAATAAACAATCGAATACGGTATCTACTATCAAGAGATATCTTGTCAGTTCATTGAAAAATTAAATTCATCGAAGTTTTTTATTTGTGAAACTTAATGCCAATCGCGACTACAACTAATTTTGTATAGGTAGCTAATGTGTTTTCCGTCTAAAATGCCAGTTACTTTTGACAGGCTGTCAGCGGCCACGCCCACCGGCATTGGATTACGTTGGGTAGTGTTTATTCGCACGCTCGAGTGAGAAAACCTGATAAGCGGGAGCGGGACGGTTGCTGCCAGGGTTCCAGATTCGGTAATATTCTGATTATACGTACTATATATAACGTGCAGTCGCGACTGTGTGAAAGGGCAGCGTCAGGGTTCACTTGTGTCTCATGATTAAGGTCCTTAGATTGGACTGAAATATGTCGAGCAGTACTCGGCTATCACGATGTGAGTATTTCTAATGCCGAAGCTGGAACAGTGTACCCAAGCCTCGGTCCTAATCCATCACGGCGGCCTGGACATCAGAGATATGAGAGACCTAGCCCTGCCATTCAAAGAGGAAACCTCGACACCTTTCTGGGCACGACATCCGGTAAAGGTGACATGGAGTGTATGGAAGACAAAATATTATGGATGGGGGGCTCATAATATTTTGTCTAGGCAATTTATAGTTTCTAATTTAGTTTACATTCCACCTCTTCTATATATTAAAACCACACTAACAAAAATTAAAACCGACTCCACAAAAACTCTTCAGCCATCATGAATGACCTCCCATCACTGGTTAAGTAAAATCAATGGAGACCTGGAATCCATTCGTGGGTGGGCTACTAATTTTGGTTTAAAAATTAATGCAAAGAAATCGCAGGCGATTGTTATTGGAAGTCCTCACTTTGTTTCCAAATTGGCTGAAATGGTGATGCCAGATGTTATTTTTGATGGAACAACAATCCCGCTCTCCTCTACTGTAAAAAATATAGGCATTACCATGGATCAGACTCTTTCTTGGTCACCGCACTTATCTGAGGTGAGCAGGAAACTGTTTGCGCCACTGCATTCTTTAAGGCGTCTGCAGAATTTCCTTCCACTGGATACTAAGATTTCTCTCGACAGCTCTCTTTTAAGGAGCGTCCACATTTGTATCATTTGCCCGTATCAGATCATCGTCGCGTGACATGATCGCGTGTCACGATCACGCGTTTGGACGTGGCGTCGATCCGATCGCTCAAAATTTGCTACGCGTATCACAAACTTATATCGGAAGAGTGCGGCATGATCGGCGCGCCGACAGTGAGCGTCCAAGCAGCGCGATACGCAGTCATGCCAAGGCACGGTGATCGGATACGAGCAAATGATACAAGTGTGGCCACACCTTTACTTCCTCTTCTCGATTATGGTGACATTTGCCGTTTAGCAGTTATTATACAAACCGTGGCATCATTTAAAGAAAACTTAAAAAATTATGGCTTTTAGACCCCTGACCTCGTCATTTAATATTTATCCGTTTGTGTATATTTATTATGTATATATAAATATATATTTACACACGTATATTTATTTATCTAACTTGTTGGTTTGTCTATCTGCGTTGATGTTTACTCTTCTCTCTCATTTGCTCTAAGGTTAACTGGAAGAGATCCCTTAAAGGGATAAGTTCGCCGTTGTACAAATGTGTTACTTTAGTTTCCTTGTTTTATTGTTTTTATGTACAATAAAGTGCTTACAATACAATACAATATAATACTCTTAAAACATATGAACTAAAAAGTAAAAAATAACTGCGTAATTTAGTTTTCTTCAATTTACTCACGATTAACTTTTTTTTTAACTCATGCAAAACGACGCAGGGAAAATGTAGCCCGACAAATATACATTGCTACTACAATCTCTGATCATTGGCAGTGGCACTTTGGACCCAGTAGCTATTCAATTTTGGGGTCCAGGTCCAGAGACGTATGTCGATTCTGGCTCGCCGCTGGGTCTACTATTTTCCAGATTCCAGATATGGACCGCTTGCGAAATGGACATTATTTTGCCACTGACAATTTTACGATTTTGACACAAAACGCCGGAGCCGGTTTTTCTATCTCAATTTTAAGATACGGAACCCTACACGCGAACGCGCGTGTAACCTTGGCATCTTGTACCGGCGCAGTGTCTGTCCGGAAGCTGGAGATGCCGCGGTTTGCCAGCCAACGGATAATTTCGTAAATCTACACGCAAAGACGACAAACAGTTTAAATGACTATTTACTAGGCTAATAATTAAAGTTACCACGTTCCCTGTGGTGGGTCACGCAATTGATGTTGACTGTATTCAAATAAAAATAAAATTTTGATGCGAGATGGTAGTTTCTATGAAAGAAATCCTAAAATAAAATTACTTCAATACCTCAGGTGTAGCTTGTTTTATCAGGCTTTAAAGTTGGGTGTGAAATTCCATTTTTAAAGTAAGAAAATCTTATGTACTAATAATACCACATTGAATATCATACGAAATGTATAGTAACTTTTGTTATGAAACCGTTTCGTTAAACGCAAGTTTTAACATAGCTGCAGAACAAAGTTCTTAATTACCCCATACAATGTAGCAACGTGTGATGACGTCACACGTTCCGAGACTTTTGTATGGAACGTTTTTTGGGAAAGTCCAAAAATGTGATTTTAACATTGTTATATTTCGGTGATTTTTTATGAGATTGAAGTAGTTTTTTCACCGATGTTTTTATTATTGAGAGGTCGCTCTATAATAAAAAAATGATATATCACGGAAAAAAAATGTCAATGCCCCAATTGCTTGTCAGGAGTCCATGCCTCCACTGTGGAGTCACTTCACCACACTGGATGCAAATTTGGACTTAAGATATTGTCAGATCGTTTCGTACGGGGATACCGAACGTGTTAACCATAACTATATACATTCCATGAATTAATCTCATTAGGGCTACCTTATTCTCATATTTAATTAACGGAAGAAAACTTGTAGTGCCGCGATTTTTCATACATAAAAACGTCAAGATTGGAACCGCTATAGAGAACCCTACTCTCCCTGGTCCGGAAGCTAGAGATGCCGAGGCCCGAGGTTCTGCAGCTAGCGTCTAGCACGTCATTCATAGTTACACGCGTAAAGTGAAGGACGACTAGAAATCTGTTTTGACAAGCTAATTAAGTAACAATTAAACGACGATAGACAGTCAATTAGGTGTTAATAAAATAAATTAGGTGTTAATCAATCAGCCGCGTAAACGTTTATATATGCATGCTAGATAGTGTCCGCAACTTCGTTCACAGAGGAGAAAAGTCCTAACCCCCCGTTTTTTCTACAGCGTAGTCGGGTGAAAAGTACGTTATAACCATCTGGAGATACCGAGCTACCCGTTTACCAAAAATAGTTGAAATCCGATTAGCCGATTTGGCGTGATGAAACCACAACGACACATATACAAACATACATAAAAAAATATAGATTCAGTGACTTCCAAATAGTCCGTTTTGAAAATATCTTTAACTAGCTTCTGCCCGCGACTTCGTCCGCCTTAAATTCGGTTATCGCGAATGAGGGTATTTTTTCGGAATAAAAAGTAGCCTATGTCCTTCCCCGGGACTGAAACTATCTCCATACCAAATTTCATCCAAATCGGTTCAGTGGTTTAAGCGTGAAGAGGTAACAGACAGACAGACAGACACACTTTCGCATTTATAATATTAAGTATGGATGTACAGACATTTCATTTTTACAACTTTATAATAGTATAGATAAGCGACAATGATGAATATTTTTGTCTTGCCTTTGTATTTCGGGTTCGTACGCCCAAGATTTTTGGGAGGCTTGCTTAGGCACATGGATTCAACTCGTAGATCACTTAGAGACCCTTTCGAAAAGTTTACTGTGGCTGTACTCCTGCTGGGAGCCGCTCATGAACAGGTCCCAGAAGATGTATTTGTTATTATTATGTCTGACTTTTTCTTTAATCTTAAGAGCCGGTTTGGGCCTTGCTTGACGTCTACTGGCAACTCTGATGTCGTCGCTGGTAGGGCTTCCATTCCATAATTACGTAATTACGGACAATATTTGGCCTTTTTAGAATAACGTTATTCAAATGTCTAATTCCGTAATTACGTAATTTTAACCGACTTCAAAAAGTAGGAGATTATATGTATTTTCCACTGTATGTTCACCGATTACACTGTCAATTGTAGAACGATTTTCATTTTTTTTTATTTGAAAGTGTATACTCCTGCAGTAGTCTCGTTGTTACCAAGTCAGGATCTAATGATGGGATCCCAGGGAGATTGAGGGTAACCCTCAAATTTTATAGATATCTGTCGGTTTCGGTATTTTAAAAAACAAGTCAAGCATTTGCATTAAAAAAGTATAAATTGGTGAAGTGGAACTCATAGAGAAGACCACAGAAGGCCTCAATGTGATCTACGGTACGGGTGGCGACAAGATACGTATCTCAATTAAGTTAGCCAAGGGACATCATAGTCACGATTTCAAATGCTCCTGATGAGAATGGTACTGAAGGTGAAGTCGGAACGTAGGCACCGGATCTCCGTAGTAAAATAATGTATCATAGCTGTGTTTGGGCTTGTCGAAATTGTCACGACAGGAAATTTTACGGAACGATTCACTAAAACGTGAGAAATTGATAAATACATTAAAAAAAAAAACATAAAAACAGGACCAGGGAGTAAAAGATAAATTTAGTTTCAATAAACCTTTTTTTCAACAAAATTTATACAATATAGGTATACAATTAATGTTATTTCGGAGTCGATGCCACCCACAATTTTTAACTTACTAAAATCAATAACTGAAAATTTTGCAATTTTTTTGGGTGGCAACGACTCCAAGATAACATATGTATATTGTATAGATTGAGTTGAAAAAAGTTAACTGAACCTAAATTCAAGGAACTAAATTACTTATTTTACTTTTAGTATTGTTTTTAAGTTTTAATTAAAAAAATATATATATGCACCGTATATTTATAAATTATGTGTGCATTAGAAATATACGTGACATCCATGCAATATATTGTATTGAAGATATTGTAATATACCTAACATTATTCGAAAACAAAACAGGCAACAATGACTTCTTTTACTGATCGATTGCTAACTCCCTGTTTTATTAGAGATTTGAGTAGTAGTAGTAAGATCGGCGGGTTCAGCGGCGGAAACGGCCGCTAAGTTGAAACACGCCAAGTATTCTGCTTTGGAATCAATCTATGATTTCGTGCCGGTCGCTGTGGAAACGGCTGGACCTTGGGGTGATGAGGCTCGCGAGCTTTTCAAGCAGTTAGGGCGGCGATTGAGAGAAAGGGGCAACGATCCTCGCTCAGGGTCATGGTTGGTTCAGCAGGTCTCCATTGCCATTCAGAGGGGCAATGCTGCTAGCATAATGGGGACCTTTGGACCAGGCATGGCGCTGAGGGAGAATTGGATAGCGTAAGTTTTACATGACGAAGCATGTTGCAGATTTTCTTTTTGTTTATTTTTATACTTGACGATGCTTGTTGCAGATAAACTTAGTTGCATGCTAATTAGAGTAAATTTAAATCAGATTACTTTTGAATCCTTTGAGTAGTTCACATTACAAATATTTATTTATTTATTAAGGTTCACCAACAGTTGTTACATTAGAACATTCGAGAACTTAAATTATAAGGTGCTAAGATTAATGCACAACTACTTATAGGTAAACACAGCATGCACAGTTATTAACCTAGATTTACGCCTAAACGGAGCAATAAAGTTTAACAGCAGCTTCCTAGCACAGAAATAAGGATACTAACACTAAACGAGAAGTTAGAATACTTAAAAGTATAAAAAAGTGAGCAGCAAAATAGCAGATTTAATTGATTTCCACAAAGGTATACAATTTTACACACTATTTAATATTTTTGTTGCAAAGGGCGTTTATCGTCCTACGAAATTTAGGTAGTGAGTCAGCGTGTATGTCCACTGATCCACTACAAGCATTGTCTAGCTTGCAAAGACGTGATATGGGCGAGTTAGAGCCGAGTACAGTGCGACGAAGCGGCGGACATACAGGTGTAATTTTCTTACGCGGATTTCTACCAGGTGCTCGAAACTTAATGAGACTTAGAAGGTGTGGGCAGTCTATCTGATTTCTAATTAGTTTGTAGAAGAAAACTAAATCTAGAGTCTCCCTGCGTGCGCTGAGAGAACACATTTTAAAATGGTTTAATCGACTGTTATAAGAGGATCTGCTTATGGCCAATCCTAACGGTCTCGCGAGATACCAAAGAAATCGTTTTTGGATTCGCTCGAGTCTAAGCATATGTGTCGCATAATGCGGACGCCACACCACACTGCAATACTCTAATGTACTTCGCACTAAGCTGTTATATAACAATATTTTAGTCGATGGTTTTTTAAACATTTTTGAATTTCTTATCAGAAAACCCAACATTCCCGAGGCCTTCTTAATTGTTTTATCTATATGTGGTATAAAAGTAAGTTTGTTGTCAAATAGCACACCTAAATCTCGTATACAGTTTACTTCATCTAGACAGATTTTATAAACATAATAACTAGAAGGGATGATTTTTTGCTTACGAGTAAATTTAATATAAGTACACTTTTTGGCATTGAGAGTCATACAGTTTATATTACACCATTCTGTTAGGTTGTTAAGATCGGATTGCAATAATTCTATATCATTCTTAGACTCTATAACTCTAGAGAATTTAAGATCGTCAGCAAATAGGTAAGGAACTGAATTCTGAAAACAGATGGGGATGTCATTGATGAACATATTAAATAAAAGGGGTCCCAGATGGGATCCTTGGGGGACGCCCGACGTTATGTTAAAATTTGAGGAGTTATACCCAGTAACGACAACAAAAAACTGTCTTTTTGCTGAGTACGATTCAATCCAATTGAGAATAGTGCCACTAATTCCATACGCTAAAAGTTTCTGAATAAGTATGCTATGACAAACCTTGTCAAACGCTTTACTAAAGTCCGTGTAAATTACGTCAATTTGTTTGTGGGCATCGACGGACTCAACTAGTGACTCAGTGAAGCTAACCAAATTAGTGTTTGTGGACCTAGCTGTCATAAATCCATGTTGATGTTCTGTTATATTTTGTTTTAAATGAATGTGAATATGTGGAAGTACCGACACTTCTAAGACTTTACTAAAGGTGGATAAAATGGAAATAGGCCTATAATTACTGACTACAGTTTCATCGTCCGATTTAAAAATTGGGACAACTTTAGATAGTTTCCAAGCAGTTGGAAAGACCCCTGACCGAAGCGATTCATTAAAAATTATGAATAGTGCGTCAATCCAACCCGTGGCACACGTTTTTATAAATATTGGTGGGATACCATCTGGACCGTGTCCCTTGGTAGGATCCAACTGCTTAAGTCTATCCAGAATAAAACTGCGGTCTAAGACCAGCGAAGTAAGGCTTTGACTACTGCTTGAAATTTTATTGAGATATTAATTTTTTACATAAATATTACTCGAACTATCCGATTCAATACTGTATACTGACGAGAAATAGGTAGCAAACATATTACAAATATCTGACCCTTCAGAGGCTGTGGCTGTGCCATTCGTCATGCACGCCGGATATGTACTATTTCCACCACGTTTTGATTTGATAAAAGACCAAAAGAATTTGGGATTGATAGCAATTATTTCTTCTGTTGTCCGTATATAACATTCTTGGGCTAATTTTTCACATCTTTTACTGATCAATTTTAAGGAAAGTTTGTCACGAGGATTGCCATATGTTTTATACTTTTTTCTTATTTTGTTCTTTTTTGATTAACAGTTTTATAAGAGGTTTATTAAACCATGGTGGATATTTATTCCGTGATTGCATTTGAAGTTTAGGCACATATTCATCAATACACTTATTAATAACGTCGTAAAAAAGATCTAACATTTTATTGACGTGATGGCCAGATAAAAGGTTATGCCAATCGGTCTGCTCTAATATTTTTAAAATGGACGGGTAGTCTGCTTTGTGATAATTAAGTCTTTGTTTTTGTTCGTTTGTTTTTAATTGATTTTTAATCTGTATATTTATTGTTATTTCTAAGGGTGGATGCAGGGTATCGATCGTACAAAGGTCACTGGTAGAACCACATACACAACAATGAGGCAAGTTCGTTAATACTATATCTAGTACTTTATTCTTGCTGTTGGTTATGTTATTACATTGCCTAAAACAGTTTAAGTGAGCAAAATCTATCAATAATTGTCCGACAGTGGAGGTCTGATAGTTTGCATTATGTTGATTAACAAGAGACCAGTCTATTCTACTCAAATATCAAACGAAAATCAAGGCCTTTTCATCAAACGAAAATGAAAAATATACCTATCTGCCTATACTTATGGAGTTCGTAATTGAAGGCATTTTATTAATTGCTCCAGTGTTTTGATGCACTTTTACCCCCGATTTATACGTTATGTTATTTATATGTTGTTTTACTTGGTTCTATTTGGTGAATTCAGTATACTTGTTAAATGCGATGTGTACTATACTACCGTATCGTATATTGTAATCAAATGTTGTTTCATCAGTCATTTAACATTTTTCTCCTCCTTTTCTGATTAGAAATTAGCAGGAAACATGGAATTTCGATAAGAATGCAATAAAGTAGTGCCTTAGGCAAAACAATATTTTTTTACAAAGACTTTAAATAAATCCTAGATCAATTACGTAATTACGTAATTTAACTAACAAAAGTCCGGTACTGGTTACGTAATTGAGATATCCGTAATTTTGGAAGCCCCAGTCGCTGGTGAGCAGATTTACCAAGATAAACCTATACACAATAGTCATTATGACTGTGTATGAAAAATAAAATCTAATTAATCCGTCAGTTAGATAAAAAAAAATTGTGGACACGTATTTTTTGCTTTTTCAAAATAATATAAATATACTCAGATAAATCGCATTAAAGTTTCGGAGTGACGTCACGCGACATTTTGGCTCAATGTTTCGCCTTTATTTTTAGATTACGTTAAAAGAAAAAATACGTGTGCAAGGTGCAATATTTTTTTATTATAAACAATACGGACTTATTATTAAAATTTAGTCATCATCCCTATAACCGAAACAGATTGTATTTTCTAATTGTTGGTTAATTCACTACTACTTTTACAAACTTTTTATTTAGGTCCACCTGTAACTAACTAAGTAGGTATCTTATGATAGGGAATGCACTTTCCTATAAAGCCTTAGCCTAAATGATCGAATCGTGTCAACACAGTTCCAGAAATTCTTCGTTTTCCTCCGAGAATAATTTGTTTCTTATCAACACAAGATTACTCACTCCATATCTGACAGTCCTTGTAATGCTAGTAATCCCAGTAAGTTCCTCTGGGAGAGACGTGAAAATTCTAAGCTCTGTTAATAGGTACCAGATTACCTACGGGTATTTTTTCCACATTTTCCTTAATAAAACGAGACTTTATCACAATAAAAAAATAAAATTACAGTCACACCATGAGGGTTCCTTTTTTACCTTTTTGGTATGGAACCCTAAAAACATTATTTACCTACTGTAATATAATAATATCCTCCAGCTTCTTATCTATTCAAGTGTCCACAACTCTTATGCAATCGGAAGCCAAGAGCCATTTCACGCCTATCGCCACTTAAGTACCAAAACTACTCTTTTCCAATTAAAATGATAAATTACTTAACGTAGGTATTCGAACGACCAAATCATAATGCGAAGGAATGTGGCCCTTTTACGAACGTTTTGTTTTTTTTCTAGTGATATATGACCTGGAGGAATGCACCCATCAGACTGACATTGTAAAAAGTGGATGATTGACGATAGTCCTTAAAAGAACGGGATAAGATCGGAAATGAGAGGAGTCATTTGGATTTAGAGCAATACATTAACAAGGGGCTATAAAAATGTGGTCTATTTGATGTGACGCGCGTAAATCATCTTTTTGTTATGGACTCATGGCTCATCTTCATAAAAATGTACATGTATGTATGTATGTGTCTATCAAAGAATGCAAGGCCGTGAAGTTGTAATGAGAACTGATAAAAACATTACGCCTTTATGTTTATTCTGTAAAATCGAAGAAGAATAACACCATTGTAAAAGTTTAAAGAATAATTTACGAAAAAATGACTTACTTTTGAATATATAGCGGTTTCCTTTTGAGAAATGCCGGTAGATTCAGATTCAGAATCGTAAAAAAATCCCTTGTGGCCTACTTACAGAATAAACTATTTGAATTTACTTTTATTAGTTTTGATATGTTTTCTTAGAGAACTAAGCATAGGCTAAATAGTTAAGAATTATTTTGAAAAATATGACTGACTGTTGAGTTTGTTTCGGCTTTCTTCTCAACAGTGGTCTCCTCTTGGAAAATGCCGTAGAGTCAGACCTGTAAAAATGCCCTTATGGCCTGCTTACAGAATAAATTTTTTGAATTTTGAATTTGAATTTGATCATTATTTATCACTCCCATAATTTCAACTTATTAATTATGCTGCTGGTTTTCTAATCAGTTTGATGGCAACTGTATCATACATTTCTTTCTGCTTTTGTATATATTTAGTGTATGTATATGTATATATATATATATATATAGGTATACTCGTATCGTATATATGTATGTTGTTTTTATTTATTTTGTATTATTTTTATCTGTATAATCTTATCTCGCCTTCATACTCGTTCCTAGTTATTCTGTCATTTCCGCTGGCCAAAGGTTGACTGGAAAAGATCGCTCTTTAGCGACAATCCGCCTATTGTCTACCGTAGTTTATGTTAAGGCTCTATTGTACTGTTTTTGTTGTTGGTGTGCAATATAGAATTGTTGCATTGTATTGGATATTGTATGAGGATAAAATAACTCTAAGGCCCACTTGCGCTGGCTAGAGTTAGCGTCTTGACCCTAGGTTACGTTTCG
This sequence comes from Hedya salicella, assembly GCA_905404275.2. Taxonomy (NCBI): domain Eukaryota; kingdom Metazoa; phylum Arthropoda; class Insecta; order Lepidoptera; family Tortricidae; genus Hedya; species Hedya salicella. The sequence goes on from FR990112.1 coordinate 19,811,289, forward strand.
CGGCAACACACGTACATAAGTAGAAGTTTAACTGGGTTAAGGGCTAACTCAGGTTGGCGCAAGTGTGCCTTAGTAAAATAAAGGTATCACTGACGTTACAAAGTCCAGAAAAATGTAAGGTGTAATCTTGGAAAACTGGTATAGGATCGAGCAGCGTGGCTTGAACTGGTGTCGGAAACCAAGACCATCTTTAGGTGGTTGCACTATCAATCTAGTAGTTAGATAAATAAGTTAAATAACTACAAATATGGCTTCAAAGTAAATATATGTATTAAAGCGAATAGATCGTTTTTTTTTAACCTCTCCTCTCCGAGGCAACAAAGACCAATCTCGTTCAATGTGTAAAAAGAATTGAAAAAGAAAACCTTGTCTTTACATTCTGTTTCATATTTTTTGTACATAACGCTTAGATTAACGATTATTTGTCGAAATATGTGCCCACACATGATATTTGCTTTTTTACAGATTCAGTTACATGTAATTAGGAGTGGCCCCGTAGATTTTTTTATTATTTAACTATCAAACTAAGTAGCGGCTTACACAAGACATCTATACTCCAAATTTCATCAATATACACGGTGTACATAACATGACGAAACTGTAAGGGTTCCGTTTTTATAGACATTTGGATTTTCGTTAGCAGACATCTCTGCTTTGATAAAAATTGTATAAGAATATAGTTTGTTTATCTCCAACCTTCTTTTATACTAAGTCCAAACTCTTCTACAGTATAGCAAAAAGAAAAATACTTGTAATTACGCCCATTCATAAATTTTTCATTACACACACAGGGAAAACAGCAGCTGTTTGGGTACATCTAAGCTGCCTAGTGTTTGCCGTGACCACACTCACGTACGCGACGAGGAAGTTGTACTCCACGTGACTAACAACAGCTGACAGAATACCTACTTATACCTAAATATGTCTAGCTAGTGCTTGACACGATTCCGATCTTTGGCACCTTCATTCAACCTTAATTGCAATAAAGTTGCCATGAAGGGCGGGAATTATTGAAATGGAGTTATTCCGGACGGATCCCCCAAATCGGATCCACTGGGGGATCCGTTTTATTTTAAATTATTTTCATTCCGGCCGGATCCCCTGTTCAGGGGATCAGAAATAAATATATTGTTTTTTTATTCCGGACTGATACCCTAGCTAAAACGTGGTACAATCATTAACAAAATTCGTTTGCAAGTTAAATGTTAATATAACCATTTGAATATAACATTTATTACATATTAAAACATTGACTATTTAAAGCCACAACAAATGCGATCTTAAATGATATTTTACCTGCAAAGGTTAGGGGAGTGGGCATTGTTTTGAGTTCAAATAAAACTTATCAGTATTCGTTTTACTTCGTGTAGTGTTCTAATGGGTGAATATAACAATACATCAGGACTTCCTGTTGCTGTTTTTACCTACCTACCTCGGGACCCACGGAAGACCAGCGCTGCGATATTACCCCGATATCGCAGCATCACGCTGAGTGGTGGCCTTTTGTTGCGGACATGGTAGCACCGTGTTGTATACTTATATTAGTCAATTGTTTCTTGTCAATCTAGATTTAAGATAATTTTAATTTAATTATTTCTTTAAGCTTTCTTCATGTAATGGTGTTATCTTTTCGCTGCAATAAATGTGTTTTCTTTCTTTCTTTCTTCTTAATTTTGAATGATGAAACTTTTTCTCTCGACTGTCCTTACCTTCGAAAATGAGACGGGGGATCCGACAGGAATAGCAAATTTTTGAGTGGATCAGACAGGAATGAAAATGTAATAGTAATTAACGGGGTATCAGTTTTGGGGATCAGACCGGAATAACCCATTGAAATAAAGGTCGACTGAACTTTTTCACCAGGTACTTACGAGTATAGTTGAATCATCGAGAGCGTGGAATTGCATATGTAGTAGTATTGTTTGTTTACAGGCATTCTATATTTGAATTTTCTATTTTCTTGTACTATCAGCATATAAAGAGGTTGTTATATATATATATATCGAAGAACTAAAAACAAAAATAATGTCAGTGTGAAATTGTCAATATTATTTACGTTGTGCGTATATTTTTACATCTGATTTGATTGTATTCTCAATTAATTATTGTGTCCGCCCGTACGACTACGAATAATTTCTATAATTTAAAAAAATATGGCTGTAAGTAATTTTGGTCCTATTGAGAGTCAAAGTAAGCAAATAATTTTCAACTGTTATAAATATTTTCAAAATGAACTGACGAAAAATTTAAACTTGCCTTACACCGCTGCCCAGTTAGTTGAAAAAGCTACAGGTGTTTGTCTCTCTACTGTTTATAACATTGTGACTGAGAGCAACAGCGAGAAATTCGCAACAACAAAGAAATTCACCTCCCCGAAGAATAAAAAGTTGCGTCCTTGTCCGTCATCAGCAGTAGACGATTTTGATCAGGAAGTCATCCGGAGAACTATATACAATTTTCATTTGTCCCATAAGCAATTTCCAACCTTAAAGGGACTCCACTCTGTGTTAAAATCCGATATAGATTACAAATTTCGCATTTCCACCTTACGAAAACAAATACAAAAATTCGGATTTAAATGGAAAAAGACCGAGGACAACCGAAAAATATGAATGGAAAAACACAACATACGACTGCTAAGAATAAATTACCTTATCAAAATTGCGGAATATCGATCTCAAGACTAGTTTATACTGATGAAACCTACATCCACACTTCACATGTGTCCAGAGAAGCTTGGACCGATGGAACAGAATTTGGTGTAAAAAAACAAATCAGTACAGGCCAGCGGTTAATAATAGTGCAAGCAGGAGGAAAAGATGGTTTTATTCCCAACGCTTTGTTAATGTTTAAGGCAAACCAAAAAACGGGACATTACCATGACCAGATGAACTTTGTCAACTACGAAAAATGGTTAAAAGAAAAATTAATACCGAACCTCAAACCGAATAGCGTACTTATCGTGGATAATGCGTCCTATCACAACAAACTTTTGAATCGTGCTCCAACGTCAAATTCTAATAAACAAGAAATGATGGATTGGTTGACAGAACACAACATTTCGTATAACCGGTTGATGTACAAAACCAGTTTGTATGAATTAATTAAACAAAATAAAGAGCGGTTTCGCGAGTACCACATAGATGCAATTTTAAAAGAACATGGCCACTCCGTATTACGATTGCCACCGTATCACCCGACATTCAATCCGATCGAAAATATTTGGTCCATGGTAAAAGGATATGTAGCAAAAAGAAACGTTTCATTAAACATGCAAGGCATTATGAGTTTAGCAACTGAACGAATGAATACCATCACTGCTGAGGACTGGGAAAATATTTGTCACCACGTCGAAAGTGAAGAAAATAAATATCGATGTCAGGAAGGAGAAATGGATCAAATAACAGACAATTTTATTATCAATACTTGTGACAGCTCAGATGAAGAACATGATAGCGAATAAAAGAAAAAAACAGAGGACTACTACTTATTCCACTTCTTGGGTATGTCATTTTATTAAGTTAAGAGAAAATTATTCTCCTTTTGTTGCAAACGGTACAACCACTACAAATGCAATTCCATCTTCTCGATAATTCAACTATACGCGATGATGATGACGACGATGATAATGTTTATAAAATAAATCTAAAGGTTGTCTGGAAGAGATCGCTGTTTAGCGATAAGACCGCTTGTTGTTTACTTCTCCTTGAATGTATTATTTTCTTTATGTACTCTGTTTTTGTGAGATGTGCAATAGAGAGTTATTGTATTGTATTGTAAATACTTTCAACAAAAATTACTTTCATTACATAATCGGATATACCATTTCTGAGTTACTGCCGAAAAACTGCGCTCCTCAACAAGAGGACGTAAGTGCTATGAAGATACGCTCTTTTACTGATGCACTTTTTCACATCCTATTTTGTTCATCTGTAGGGCATTTATTTGTAGTAGCGATTACGGAACCCTACACGCTGAGTATGGTCCGATATGCTCTTAGTTGGTTTTCTTACGCTTTTTTTGTCTCTTCGTGTGTAGATTAAATTGTAACCTAAAACTTTATAAAAACAAGTCAAATCAGTTACAACAACACAGCAACAGGATACTCAATCAAACTGATCGTAAATCTAGTCCAGACTGGTTATTTTACTAATAAATAACACAGTTCTACCCATAGCCCATAGACAAATAAATAACTTCTCGACTTCGACAAGGTCGCATTGGGCATTAATTATGTGAGAAAAATAAACTTTTTCCCAATAATATTGAGTTTCCTATAGTTTTTATGCGTCCATTAGTACGTACAGAAGGCCAGCTCAAGGCGGCAAGAACCATTTATCACGTCGGCCCAGCATTGTTTTAGCGTTTTTTGGAGGCCACAAATTTGGAGCGTTAAGTTGACGAATATTCTGGAAGCTAAAGACTTTGTGATACATAGATAAACTTTCAATCAAATTGTTTTATTCTATCATCAATATTATCTTATAGGTAATCGATATTTCATAGAAGTGAAAGTGATGTTATATCATCATTAAACGCTCGTTATCAATGACAATATTTCCATCTTCACCACTTCGATGATTGGCAGTCCACAACTGTACGTTTTAATAGAAATTTCCTACCACGCACGACTGAACTTTGGAATAAATTGTCGCCTGCAGTATTTCCGGACCAATGCGACCTTGAAGCCTCAAGAGAGAGCGTGCTCCCACCTGAAAGGCCGGCAACGCACTTGTGACTCCTCTGGTGTTGCAGGTGTATATGGGCGACGGTGATCGCTAACGATCAGGCGATCCGTCTGTTCGTTTGCCCCCTATAACATAAAAAAACCTAATCTGAATAAATAGTGAAATGTAAACCAAGCACAATAATTATAGTTAGCTAACTATAATTATTGTGCGTAACTAATTGTTAAATAATTTGAAAATAGGAAATCGCACTAGATCTCTATAAAACCAAGAATGACGCTATTTATCTTCGAAAGGCGAAACTACTATATTTTGCGTAAAGCGGAACGCAGCCTTGCACGTCTCCTGCATTAACCTGTCACTGTCAAAACTTTCTCAAAAAAAAATAAACCAAAAAACATCGTTTAAAAAATGAAGTAAATATTTTAACCACATATTATATTATTATCACGCCATCTACTATATTTTTAGAGATAACAGCTTCGAAAATACTATACTTGATAGAAAAAAAGTTGCCCTGCACCTTTGGCACAACTGTGATACGCGAATCTTTTTGATCGACTGTATGTGTATACTACTTTGGTTGGTATATATATACAGATTAGCAAGAAAGATTAAAAAGTGTGCCGTCAATGTCATAACTTCTATTTTTATTTTCTTACTCTTCCTTCCATATAGACGAAAGTAAAAAATGATATAGTACACAACAGTGAAGCTTAATTTTTCCCAATTGTTTTCTAATTATGCTATCACGTCGGAAAAACGAAATCAGGAAATTATTATTAGGAAGTCATGCACAATACTCTAATGCGAACTGCACGAAGCAAAATAATCACCTCTTTGACCGTGACAGAGTTCACATTTTGACTTGTAGAGTCGGACCATTTTATCTCTTCCAAGCAAATGAACTGTCAAATATATAAAAACTGAATATGGCAATGTTTTATATCTGTCACAGACGTCAAGTTGTTTATGTGTCTTATAATTAACAATTTATCTTTACGTACGTTGGTTTTTTTTTCAATAAAGGTTTTACTATGGGAAAACCATATAAAAGTGGTCAGCGGGAACTGCTTTTCCGCATGACCATTAACTTCGATGCTGTAAAGCAAAAGCAAGAAGCGATTATCGCTGAAAAGCGGCAATGTTTACATTGCATGTCTTTGGCTGGTAAGATTAACCAATCTTAGTACTTTTGAATAACACCAATATGGTTTTTGTTAAAATAATGTTCAAGTGAAGCCATTTAGCTTTTAGCAGCCTCTTAAGTGCACTGAGAATATATTATGTGGTGTTAGTGACTTATTTATTAATCCTAAGACGTTTTTTAGTGCCCTATATTCTGTGTTGCCATACACCAAAGCACAGATAAAACAATTAAAATTGGTGGGGTAAAAATATTATAGCCAGACTATATTTAGGAGGAAGTTTTTTGTGCGGTTTCACTTGTCTTTTCAGATAATATATTTTTAACAAAAATTAAAAACGACTCCAAGAACAAAACACTAAAAGTATAAAAAACCACTCAAAAGTTAAAAAAATAAATGCATAATTAAGTTTCTTCCATTTACTTACAAGTAACCGTTTTTTTACTCAATCTAAACAGTATATACAATTAATGTTATTTTGCCGACGCCAAATCTATCTAAAGAATGTGTAAAATGTAGAAAATTTACGATTTTATTTATTTATTTATTTATGTAAACTTTATTGCACAATACAAGAAAGTACAAATTGCGGAGTTAATGCCATAAAGGGCATTCTTTATACCAGTCAACCATTAGGCTAAACAGATAAATTGGTGCGGGAAACCGATATCAAACTTTAACAAATTAATAATTACACGGGTGAGACACCCAAATTATATTCATACAAACAGGTACCTGCTTCTATCTTGTAGAATTCCAACAGTTGCTAGCGCAACTTACACTTGAAGGAGAGGATTTTAATAAGTTGTGATACGATGGCAACGACTCCAAAATAACGTTAATTGTACGTATGTAGATTGAGTAGAAAAAGGTGGTCAGATGGCGTAAGTGATATTTCACTTTATGTTTTCCCAAAGAGGAGTGGGGGGCTCATATAAGGAGGCTCAAAGTCACCCAACCTGCAATGGAAAGGGCTAAGTATGCTCGGCGTGTCTCTGCGTGATAAAATAATAACGTACCCAAGTAGCACACAAGCTGTATAAAGGCTTATACAGCTATTATACAGCCATTTTGAGCGTTATAAGAGCTGTATAAGCTCTAATACAGCTTGTGGTGTTACTTGGGTAGGATATCTTCAAAAGATCCCAAGTAACCGACATGCCCCGTAGGATTGCATGGTTTAAATGGCAATGGGTGTGAGCAGATGGCTGTTTGGGCAGTAAAGTCCTGGAGTGATAACGACCACGCATAGGAAAGCGCAACGTGGAACGGCCCCGACTAGGTGGACGGAGCTGGTGCATTCAGTCTGCACAGCATGGCACTCTGTGGCGACCAGGTGAGGCCTATGTTCAGCAGTCGACGTCCGTGGCTGATACATAGATAAAAGAGGAGAATAAGCGCGAAATCCATACTTTGTAGGTACTTAAAAAAAGGTACGTAAAGGTCATACATGTTGAGTTACGTAGGTATATGTGATTATAGAAAAAATAGTATCAATGCGGCATGCGTCGACCCCGTTTAGCATTCAATCAAGACACCCATTCGATCAATTCACCCAAGTTGACATTGACCTTTGATAATATGTATTTCCGCTTGTACTTTCCGCACTTACAGATATTGTAACATCCCACATACCATCCACGCTTTTAATGCCCTTATAATGCATTCCCCTCAACGTATACGACAAATGAGAAGTCTGTTTATTTGATACAGGATGATTGGTTATTGAGTACATTCCTTTTAAGGGGTTATAGTACAACTCATTTGCAACAAAAAAGTACATTTAGTACCATGTCCGAAAATTATTAGTTTCCGAGATTTTCAGAATTTTAGTAGCAATTTCGGGGTTTTTTCCTTATAACCGTGTTAATAGATAGTAGTTAATTTTATATGAAATGTCTTTTTTTTTTCATTAGTATCCTACATCATTTAAACCGTAACGAGCTATTGAAGTTTTTAAAATCACGCGTCAGATTTTTTTGTATGATTTTTTTTAGTGATCGCACAAAGATAGTTTTTTCATAGTAGTGTTTTCCGTATTAAGGTTTATGCAAAGTAAGGAAAATCTAACTGCATAATTTAAAAAAAACATACGAAAAATAAACTGGCGCGTGTTTTTAAAAATATCAGTAGCTCGTTATGTTTCAAATGATTTTATTTTCTTTGTAAACTATTTAATTTATGTATTGTAATGCTTAATGTTCTGTACAGATAAGTATATCTAATAATATTTTAATAGTATAAATATATTATTATAAAGGCCTTTTATAGATTCTACAGTAGAAATTAAGTAAATTAATAACGGATACAACAAAATAAACTATGATAACTCCATTTTTAAAGTATGAAAATATAATTTATATATTTAATGTATAAAACTCTTGCGTTACTGACCTATTGACAGACAACACACAGCCTAAACCGCTAAAGATATAAGCATGAAATTTGGAAGGTATATTCTTCATAGTACGTGGACGTGTACTAAGAAAGGTTTTTTCGAAATTCAACCGTTAAGGGGGTGAAATAGGCCTTGAACCGTTGTATGGAAATCGTTCATTTGGAAAGTTATAGACTTGAATCTTTGTATAAAGGTTTCTTACTAAAAAACAAAACAAATTATTAATATTGAAATAAAACAATTTAACGGATTATATCGCGTATATTATCTCATTTTAGTTCCCGACGGGAGTCCTCCCGTGACCATGGAAAGCTGGAAAGCTTCCGAAACGTCGGGAACTAAAATGAGATAATATACGCGATATAATCCGTTAAATTGTTTTATTTCAATGAGTAATAATCGCGGAAACAGAAGAAAATATTCAATGATTAATAGTTGCTATAAAAATTCATCCCCTAAGGGGGATAAAAAAAGAGTTGAAAGTTTGTTTGTTTGTGTAGTAACTGTTATAATATTTCGCGTATAGACTCTTCATTTAAAATTTAGAAAATAAATTTCAGTAATTTTGGAAATCCATCTCCTAACGGGGTAAAATTGGGGTTGAAAGTTGGTATGGCAAACCTTTAATTATTTGAGTGACTGTTATAATATGTCGCCCATACACTCTTCGTTTAAAATTAAGAAAACTAATGTTAACATTTTTGGAAATTCATCTCCTAACGAGGTTGGAAGTATGTTTTGAAAACCTGTAATGAATTGAGTAACTGTTATAATATTTCGCGTATAGTCTTCATATAAAAATAAGAAAACTAATTTCCGTCTTTTTGGAAATTCATCCCCTAACGGGGTTAAATTGGGGTTGAAAGTTGGTATGGACTTTTATCAATTGATTAACTGTTATAATATTTCACGTATAAACTCTTCATTTGAAACCAAGAAAACTAATTTCAGCATTTTTTTAAATTCGTCCCCTAACGGGGTGACATTGGAGTTGAAAGTTGGTATGAAAAACCTTTAATCAATTGAGTAAATGTTATAATATTTCACGTATACTCTTCATTTAAGACTTAGAAAACAAATTTCAGCATTCTTATGAAACTCATCCCCCCGGTTAAATTGGGGTCGAAAGTTCGTATGGAAAACCTGCAATTAATTGAGTAAATCTTATAATATTTCGCATAAAGACTTAATTTAAAACTAAGAAAACAAATTTCAGCATTTTTGGAAATTTATCCCTGAAAATGTGAAATAAGGGGTTACAGTCTGGGACGAAAGTACAATGGCGCATAAGGATGTTTTGAAGCGCTGATTAGAACTTTGAATGACATTAGAGGGAACGATGGTATAATGAATGAAGTCACTATGTTGTTAGCTGGAGACTTCCGTCAGACTCTGCCCATAGCTCAGAGAATATCCCGAAACTGAGAGAAGGATTACAATTCCATCGGATCTCGCCTTAGTTGTGCGGATCGTTGACGACCAAATTTCTCAAATTTACCCAGATGTTCAAAATCTACACAGCAAGTCCACGGAGGGGTTGTGTGAACGAGCGATTCTGACACCTAAGAACGACCAGGCTTCCTTTATTAATAACATTTTATTGAAGTCGTTCGAAGGTTCAGAATACGAATACAAGTCTGTAGACTCTGTAGTGAACACGGATGATGCCATAAACTATCGCGTAGAGTTTTTAAATGCACTTAACCCACCCGGCCTACCTTCTCACATACTTATCTTTAAAGTGGGTGCTGCTCGAGTAATATTGCTGCGAAATCTTAATCAGCCGAAGATGTATGTAGAGGCGCACTAAGGAGGATTTTTTGAAATTCGAGCTATACGCGGACGAAATCGCGGGCAAAAGCTAGAAACGAATAAATACCATTGAATAACCCACGAAATGTATGTAACTTTTTTTATAAATCCATTTCGATAAACGCAAGCATTTAACATAACTACAGAACAAAGTTGGAGCGTTTTTAGTAAAAGTCCAAAAATGTGATTTTAACATCTCGGAGAGTTTTCACGAGGTCGTTAGAGAAAAAAGTTGTGAAAAGTTTTCGACATCCCTATTATAATGTGACAGCTTTTTAGGGTTCCGTACCAAAAAGATACAAAAGGAACCCTTATGGTGCGACTCTGTCTGTCTGTCTGTCTGTCTGTCCGACTATTAAAGCCCCATATTTCAAAAACTAGTTATGCTAACTATTTGAAATTTGGGATATTTATAAACATGGTCAGCCCACATGTATTGCACAGGAAATATTTATAAATATATTTTATTTTCTAAAAAACGACGAATATGTGAGGGGGTAAAAATTAAAAGTCTAGCTACTGAGTCAAATGGGATATCATATGAAAGGGCTTGACCTGCACATTTTCGAAATATTTTTTATAATTTTTTTTCGTTATTATTTTTTTTTATTAAGGAAGGAGTGAAAAAAAAACACATTCCCCCCCTTTATCTCCGAAGTTTACCAATTGAAAATTTTGAAATTGTCACAATATGTATTAATAAACATAAATATTACACAAAAATTATAGCCATGTCTCTAAGTAGCTATTTTTTTTATTTGGAAAAAACCTATTTGAACAACCTGGTTGCGTTAAGTTTGCACCTGATTTGTGTGCACTGCTATAGATATCAGGTGCAAACTTAACTCAACCGGTACCGGATAATAAAAAATCGTACGGAACCCTCGGTGCGCGAGTTCGACTCGCACTTGGCCGGTTTTATTTAATATGTAAAATTGTTGCCATATAAAGAATTTTAATAAAACCCTTTGGCAACTTCCGCTGCCCAGTGTCTACATATATCTATGGCGACTACCTATCATTAAAATGAATGCAATAATAACATATCATTTTAGTATATCGTGACCTTACGTACGTGTTGGTGTGGGCGGCAATCAATGAGGTTCTAAACAGTTAATGGATTTGATGAATAGCTGATTCCATATTTGTTTTTAAAACGTGAGAAACTTTTTGGGTGCGACGACGAATCAACGCGTCATGTGGGGTTTAAAATACTGATGGTAAATATGAGGTAAACGTCCCAGTTTCCGGCACTGTTCGATTTGCTAACAATGAATTTTGATTTAATATAAAAAAATACTTATTCCCATTAACTTTACCCTTTGGTCCTTAATTCCTACCAATAGAGGTGACACATAGAGTATCAATTATTGTAATGAAAATGCCAAGCGTTGGGACGATTAAATTAATTCTATTAATTGTGAAATTTACTTAAAAAAAAGTACTTATTATTTTTAACCGACGATAAAAACGGAGGCGGTTTTATGTCATTTGTGGACCGATTGTAATTTTTTTGTGTATTGGAATGAAAGATCCTCCTGAAGTGGTCCCATTGTCAACAGGAGGGATATTGCCTAACGAAATTTTGACAATTGGCATCCGAAATAAGTTCTTATTATACCATATTTACAACAACATGTCACTGAAAACACGAGGATTTTCTCATTATCTTTATTGAACAATATTTAATAAATAAAATAAATATATTTTATGTATTGAATATTCATATAAATATTCAGCTACACGAGCGGGAACAGCTCTCTGTACCACCCAAGGGTGTTTCGTAATAATCTTAAATATAAACTGAACTATATATCCTGTAAACCATGTTTGGAAAGTTATTTTTACCATTCCAGGGATTAGACAGGGACCGGACCACCCTTTCCCTGGCTAAAGCCTTTCAATGGGCTTCCCTTTGTAATGTATAACCCAGTAAAAGGCTTACAGATTCTAACTGATAACCCATACATTTGACTATCCCTTATTATAACGCGGCGCTCAACGCGACGGTCGCGTGATCATGCAATCTCTTTTACACTCACTTCATTTAGTTTATACCTTTGTGTCTCGCCTTCTCGCCTGTTCTGTTTGTTTGTTTTGATTTATTTAGTTGCCAGTTGTTTATATGGACTTTGCAAATTTGCTGCGCTATCACACGACACAATTAATGGTAATTTTTGATCGTTACTTTTATTACACACGGTGCCAGCGAGGAATCCGAAAGATTTTAACTGCGTATTCTATGTCATTAGGAGCAAAAATTTTTAATGAACCCCATTCAAATCCAGTTTTGAAGATAGTAACACTTTTTGACAGACTCAAAAACGGAGGTGGTTTTCAATTCGATTATATTTATGAAGATAGAAGAAGAGAAGAAATTCTCCGTCATTCACAAACCATTTAATTTTTTTTTGTTTAAAAGCACCATGCAGTTTCGTACCATTTAATTTCAGTGAAGATCTGATGATGGGATCTATGAGGGATTGAAGGAACTCATTAAATAGACTTAGAATTTAGGTAAGGTGCCACCAAATGGTCCTGATGATGGACCCCGGGGGTACCTACAAAACACAGGTTTGGATCAACATAGACGAGTACATTTTAGCTTAATGGACTTAGATGATGAAGTAGACAGACATCACTTTAAGTGAAAAACTCATCCTAGGTGTCTATGGAGGTGCAGATTCTGAAAATGGCATCCATTTTGGAATTTTAGAAGGCGGAAATCACTTTCTTTTAAAAAAGTCATCATGGGCGTTATATTCTAGGTATTTGGGGGTGCAGATTTCGACAATGAGGTATATTTTGGAATTCAAGATGGTGGACATCACTTTCATTAAAAAAGTCATCATGGGTGTCGTTTTCTAGGTTTTGGGGGTGCAGATTTCGACAATGTGGTCCATTTTGGAATTCAAGATGGTGGACATCACTTTCAGTAAAAAAGTCATCATGGGTGTCATTTTCTAGGTTTTTGGGGGTGCCGATTCCGAAAATGGCGTCCATTTTGGAATTCAAGATGGCGGAAATCACTTTCTCTTAAAAAAACATCATGGGTGTTGTTTTCTAGGTTTTTGGGGGTGCAGATTTCGACAATGAGGTCTATTTTGGAAATCAAGATGGCTGACATCACTTTCAGGGAACAAGTCATCATGGGTGTCGTTTTCTAGGTTTTTGGGGGTGCCGATTCCGAAAATGGCATCAATTTTCGAATTCAAGATGGCGGAAATCACTTTCTATTAAAAAGTCATCATGGGTGTCGTTTTCTAGGTTTATGGGGGCGCCGATTACGAAAATGGCATCTATTTTAGGATTCAAGATGGCGGACATCACTTTCTATGAAAAAGTCATCATGGGTGTTGTTTTCTAGGTTTTTGGGGGTGCCGATTCCGAAAATGGCGTCCATTAAGAATTCAAGATGGCGGAAATCTCTTTCTATGAAAAAGTCATCATGGGTGTCGTTTTCTAGGTTTTTGGGGCTCCCGATTCCGAAAATAGCATCCATTTTGGAATTCAAGATGGTGGACATCACTCAGTGAAAAAGTCATCATGGGTGTCGTTTTCTAGGTTTTTGGGGGTGCCGATTCCGAAAATGGCATCCATTTTGGAGTTCAAGATGGCGGAAATCACTTTCTATGAAGTCATCATGAGTGTCGTTTTCTAGGTTTTTGGGGGTGCAGATCTCGACAATGAGGTCAATTTTGGAATTCAAGATGGTGGACATCACTTTTAGTTCAAATGTCATCACCTGTGATGACTTTTTCACTGTAATCCAGTAGGTACCTCCAAGGTCCATCATTAGAACCTTAATCGTTATTACGCCTTTTCACTGAAAAATGCTTGACTGCCCGGAAGGTCTTTATATTTTTGCGACTTCATATTTAAAAAAATAGGCACAAAGCACAAACAAGACACGCCAAGCTAAACCACACGCCACACGCCAAAAAGCAATTCATTCAGCAAGCAGCAAGGTCAAAACAAAATCCAGTGAAGTAGTTAACTAGGTAGGTAACTAGGGTGCTGACGGTGTGGCTTCCTTCAGTAGTGGTATAAAAGAGATAGCAATGCTCGTCCTATCTTGTCGTCATTGTGAGAAAATGACCGGTTAACTTGAAATTTTTTACCGGTTCATTGCGTTTCCCAAAAACGAATTACGAACGAATTTGGCACTAACGGGTAGCTCAATTGAACAGTTCTTCAACCGATAACTGCAAACGGAAACTAAACCCTTTTCGTTCGCGGCTAAATGACCGACACCGGTATGCCAAAAGAAACGTTTTCCGATCCCTGATTAACCATTTATAGATAACTGTTCTATTGCTGCTTGCAAGAGGGTGACAGACAAGTTTATCTGGAAAAAGGACTCTAATCAATTCCCATTCAAATATCGGATTAAAAAAATGAGTTGGCAGGTGACGGATCGATACCTGGGGATACTGCTAAAAAACAATATGAAATATAAATAAAAAATTACGAAAGCAAACGCACGAGTTACTGTAAAATCAATACTTGTAAAATACCCAAAATTGCTATAGGATAGGAATGAATGCCCATAATATTTGATGACTTCCCTCGATTTATCTATGATTCCACCATAAGATCCTAATTTGTTGGCAGTAAAATTAGTTAAAAGATTAAAAATACAGATCGGTCCAACCGTTTTTGAGTTGATCAGCAACCGACATACATAAAAAATCCGATTTTCGACGAACTAAGAACTTCCTATTCTGTAGACATTTAAATTTAGCACAGGATTTAAAAAAAAATTGTTATTTTCGGCACAAGAAATTGACTACTTAATAATAATAACAAGAAAATACTAATTTATTTATTACGATGCGATGTTAAGGTATAAGTAATAGGTATTAAGTAGGTACTTCGCGTGCTGATATGCCCATATTCCACTTAGTGTCGGTGGTGGCATTGTAGTACACAAACACAACAAAAAATTAACTAAATATGACAATATCGCATAGTACTTTAACCCGATTCTAAGCATTTATAGCTGCCGTACAAAAGAAAACAAACGCGGCAGTCCTTGTCAAAATAAACAAACTTCACTCGCACAAACCTGATGCGTTTATCCGTAACATCCCTCGTTTGAAGCGGTCTCGCGCAAAAATCAAGAAGACTCTCGCTCGATGTTACCTACGCGTCGTAAGCTTTATAAAATAAAGGTAACCCTTTGCTAGGCTAACCATTTAGTAAGGATGGGTGAGCAAATGTTCTTATTTTTAAGGGGAATTGTGATACCGCTTGTTCATATGGGTTAGCGCTTAGATAAGGGTTTTAAAAGCTAACTGATTGGGGCTTGATGTTCTTAAGGTTAGCCTTATGCAAAACCCTTACAAAACCCTTTGAAAGGGATAGCGGGCCGGTCCCTGGATTAGATACAAAAAAAAACATGAAAAATCGTACACATTTGCTTGGAGCCCTTGAAGCTCATAAAATAGCTTGGGCGCCCAATTACTCATTTCAACAATAGGGTACATGCATGATTTTTTAATCGCTTTTTTTACATCAAAATACCGTAAAAACGATTTCAAAAAGTGAAATTAAAATTGTCCAAGTAATACGCATTTTAAACTACCAATTATACAGCAATTTGACACTCCAGCCGTGTAAATTTAAAGTCCATATTAAATTCTGTTTTGTTAGAAGATAGAATGAAATGTTTGATGGCTTATACCTAACTAGGATATTTTTAAAGCTATTCTAAACATTTCTATTGTTTGTTACATTTTTTTCATCAGGGAAAGTCTTACACAAATCGAACTAAACTACCCCCCGTATTGCCTAACGCGTTTGACGCTCGGAATCAGAATCAAGTGTCATGATTTTGTATGGGTAATGACAGTTGATTCGGACACCAATTATCAAAAATTCGTTAGGCAATAACCCCCCTAGTCCCAAACTACGCAGAGCTTGCACCATGGGTACTAGGCGACGATGTACATAATACATAGATAAATGATACACTATGTTTTTTTTTTATTTCCGTTAACTTTAAGGGAAGATTCTGCTGGTCAAATAGAGTTAATTTGTCGAAGAAACTAGTGTTCTAACTTTTACTATTTTTGTGATATTCAATGAATAAATTTAATGGCTGAACCAGTGTAAAAGGTCCTTCATTACGTTGTACTATTATTTATCTTTTAAATTTCGGTTGTAAAGAGTTTTCATTTTCAGGTCGTGGTGCCGAATTCGCCCGATGTCTTTTTTCGGCTATACTCGTATGAACGAGCATACCCGAAAGACGACGTCTGCCCGGATTGGTTCCGCCTTTTCCTTAACTGTCTGTTGTGTGAAACGACCAATTAAATTCCAATCGAGGACGTTGCCATAGTCATGTCATAACAATCATCGCTAGGTTACGGTCGCTAGCTCTGTTATTGGCCGTTGTGTTATCCCGGCATCCCCGACACACCGGAATGTTTTGGAAACTTTAATGTCAACTTCAAGTTACTTACAGGAATAGGAAAGTATTAGAAATTACGTACTTTCCACTAATCTATCAGACATAGATATAAGTTAAAAAAAAACCAAGGAATAAAGAAAAATCGAATAAGTAAGTTATTTGGATTTGAACCTAGGACCCCACACTCCATAAGCAAACTATCTACCACTGAGCTATGTATGTGTGGGCATGTGCTGTCATGGATAAAATTTAAACTTTGTTATACTAACATGACACTAACTTTTGTGTAACTCTAAGGGACCTTGTACACGTTAACATTGATTTATTATGTATGAAAACCAAAAAATATTTTTTTTTTTTTCGAATTTAACAAAATGCAATATACCAGGCAGCTTCTGTTAATGTACCGAGCAACGTGTCGAATTTAACGGAAATAAAAAAAAACACGGTGTATATGTACTTAAATACATAGAACCATGAACAAACATGTGTGCTCATTACACAACTTGCTCTGGCCGGGATTCGAACCCGGGACCCCCAGCCTCCGCAGGCCCTTGTGCAGCCCTCTGCCAAGCCAAAACGTGTTGTCAAATTAGCTTTTCATAAAGCAATAATATTTTTTTATGCATATTCCCTATTGAATCATTTGATAATCCTTGAAACAATCACTTGAAAAAACTTGAGCCTTTGTTAATTGAATATTTTGCAAAGGCTCTTCTATTATTAACACGCGCAATTGATTACTGCGCAGTAACACCCTAATGCGAAGTTGTTTACAACCGCGACCGTCAAAGCAACTGGTAATTTAGTACCATGTCATTTTAAGTAATTTGTCATGTTTATAATTCTCCGGTACTGCTCGTTAGTGTGACAAAGTGCTACAATGACTACCTACTTTGGACGTTAGCTGCTAAGGATGCTTATAGCGTAAACCTGCTAATTTTGTGCGACAAATGAATGAATAACTACTTTTTTGGATTGAGCACTTAGCGAGCAGCTAATTGTAGAAGAATTGGATGTAATTGTTTTTTTGTGTTGCTGTGCGAATGATGCTGTATTTGGTTACTCTTAAGTCTTGAATGTTTCTATGTAAGTAAGTAAATATATCGTCGCCTAGTAGCCATAACACAAGCCTCATTAAGCTTACCATAAAAATATTATTTATTTATAAGTCTTTGTAGCCCTAAGGTTCTCAATCTAGTACGTATATACCAGTTTTATCCGCGAATTCACTCGTCTGGCAATCCTTTGCTTATTCTTATTAGGGAGAGCCTTTTACGGGGAAAAAGCCTTTCAGTTCTTCGGACTAGTTTTATCGATATTCCCACAAAACAGCGCTGATCGGTTGTTTCGTTGCTGGACTAACGAAGGATAAAACCAACAAAACAATAAGCCTGCAAACATTTTATTCGCATATATAACTATGGTATGAATCATATGGATGGTATGGATTTATAGTTACGCAATTTCGTGGAAATTTGTCATATGTTTTTTGCGTGATGTATAGAGTTTGAGAAAAAAAGGTTCGTCACTTTTCGACTGTATGTAATTGGGATAAAGATGGCCCGTAATTCTTGTAGCATTTTCGAAATGTCATCGAAAGTTTCTCACTTATCGACTATCAAAGAAAGACGAAACTTTTAATTCCGCAAATGTACAAACAGAAAATCAATTTGATATATCAAAAATACAAAAATGAAGGAAATGTAACCCTGTGTGGCCTTGAACCGTGCTCGTGCCATGCCGGGGCATAACGCTTTATAGGTACCAACCCCGAACCAGCTAACCCAGGGTCCAGTCCGCAAGCCTCCGAAATTCGACACTATATTTTGTTATGGATATTTAGGATCTTATGTAAAGGTTAGATAGAATTTATATAATGTGAAGGAAAGACAAACAAATTGAAAATTTGTTTGTCTTTCCTGAAGGTCGTGTCGTGGGGCGGCGGCTCAGTTTTACAAAGCACATTATCAGGCTCGGCACACTTTCAAAAGCTAACATTCTTATCGAACATTTTACGATATGTCAATACGTTTTCTGTGCGAGCAGCTCACATGCCGCCATTCTTAATTATTCCGATCATGTTGAAAATAATTTTCGTTGAGTATTTATGTTATTTTCGTAATTTTTATCATATATTTTGAACTTAAAGTTTAAAGGATAAAGGGGGTGAGGTGACACAATTTATGCAACTTTCGGAGTGATTATTTCGGAAAATAGTTAATGAAAAGAGTTTTGTACAAACGTTAAAATGTTTTCAAAAAAACTGTCTAAATATGTTCCACACATATTGATCTATGTATGGCTTTTGAGCATGTATGGAGTGCCCCGCCTAGAAATATTTAATTTTATTATTTAACTACCAAATTATGTAGCGGCATATACAAAGCACCTACGAGTATGTACTACAAATATCATCAATATACATCTTGTAGTTTTTGAGTAAAATGCCTGTGACATACGGACGGACAGACATGACTCACATCACATGACCAAACTATAAGGGTTCCGTTTTTGCCATTTTGGCTAAAGAACGATAAAAGCAAGCAAGATACATGTATAGATTTTTTTTTCATAACTCTCTTCCAATAATTGTCCCTTTTCAACCCAAGGTAAAGTCTTTTTTATCTTCAAAGAGTCCACACACAGTTACTCCTTTTGTTTACATCAGATAAAATTACATTTTGTTTTGAAAAGGTAAGCACAATAAAAAGATTTATGCGGTGCCGTATATCGACGAACTAAGTGTGCAGGCTTCTGCGAAAAATGCGATCGGTTACTACAGAAGCAGCATTTACAGGTAAAAGGGTCATTTTACTGTTGCATTCATAGCATTGTAATCTAAGTTACACAGATAGAATTTCACTTTTGTTTTCAATATTGAAGCCGCTAACAGTGAAATTCTTGGGACCTGTTGCCGTTCCTAGGTTAGGTTTTTTATGTGTTCATATTTTACTTTTTATATTCGTATTGGAGAAAATGTAGCCTAGCATAAAAAAAATTGACTGTAGATTTGAAGCACGAGTAGAAAGTTTTTTTTATTGACTATTTTATTTTATTAATGTCAAACACGACTATGCTCACAGCACTGAGAGCCAAAACATATCTATCCATACTTCCATACTAATATTATAAATGCGAAAGTGTGTCTGTCTGTCTGTCTGTTACCTCTTCACGCTTAAACCGCTGAACCGATTTGGATGAAATTTGGTATGGAGATAGTTTGAGTCCCGGGGAAGGACATAGGCTACTTTTTATCCCGGAAAAATACCCTTATCCGCGATAAACGAATTTAAGGCGGACGAAGTCGCGGGCAGAAGCTAGTACTATTATAAAGTTGTAAAAATGAATGTCTGTACAAGTACATTGAAGATATGTATTTAAAATTAACGGTACATGGACTATTTGAAGGCCACTCAAATCGAAACGAAAAATATATATTTTGTTTGTATTTTTTGTATGTTTATATCGTTGCGGCTTCTTGGCGCTAAAACGGCTAAACGGGTTCCTACTATTTTCGATACACACGGGTAGCTGGGTATCTACGGATGGTTATAGGATACTTTTATCCGACTATTCTGAAAAAAAAGGGGTTTGTCTCCGCTGACGAAATTGCGAGCACCTTCTGGTACACATCTATACACACTATTATAAAGTTTTAAGTATTAAATGTCTGTACGTTGATGATTAAAAAACGTGATATGGACTATTTGTAGGTTTTATTGTATGTGTCGTTGCGGCTTCATCAAATCATCATTTTTGGTACACGGGTAGCTGGGCCTCCAGACATGGTTATAGATTATTAACGTCTACGCTCAATTCTGCGCATAAAATGGCAAGAGTCCGAAACACGGAAGTTTTACGTCGTGCGGAGATGCCTGGTATTGAGGCGCTTATCATGAAACACCAACTGAGGTGGTGTGGCCACATCGTTCGTATGGACGAGAAGAGGTTGCCCAAAACAGTACTTTACGCTGAACTCTCTCGTGGAAAACGGAAGCAGGGAGGTATCTGCGGCATAAAGATTTCATCAAACGCCACCTCACCGCTTGTGGTATACCGAGTGACTGCTGGGAGGGAATCGCGCTGCAAAGATCGGAATGGCGCTCTACTGTTTCCAAAAAAGTGGAACAATTTGAGCGCCAGCGGTTGGAAGACCTAGATTCCAAGCGACATATCCGCAAGATTCAACCGAAACACTCCTACACCTACTCATATAACGCTGCTGGACAACTTCATTGCGTACCTTGTAATCGCATCTTCAAGGCGAAGTTTGGCTTTGCAAGCCATATTCGAGCCTTTCATAACCCGGATAAGAATAATTGACGGAGTCGCTGTCGCCGAGCACGGCGAGGAGGACTATATATATATAGATTATAGGATGCGTTTTACGCTAAAGAAAAAAAGAGGGTTATGGTTGTTTTCCCCTCCGCTGCCGAAGTTCCGGGCACCTTGTACAATCAAGAGCAAAAATTTCGGGTCGCCTAATTTAAATAACAGCAATAGGTTTTTTAAATTATTTGACACTACTTTTATTTAAATAATATACTATTCTTCGGAATACTTTTAGCAATTTCCGTGAACCTACCATAAAAATATCAACATCGAAATATGTCGATTTTTAAAATATATCGCTCCGTTACCTAACGGTTTTATTCGTGGGTTTTACGAGTCCGTTTTAGACCTGAAACTGTTATTTTTGCAGTTAAGATGTAAAATTAAATGAAGATTATGACAGGACAAAAAAACTTTGCAAACCCGAACTATTGTAGAAAGTATGACGTTATTTTAATAACAATAATAAGCTTCTATAGCGAGTGCTGTCTCTGTGCGCGTCCCATGATACGGGCAGGAACAGCACCCGCGCGGTGTACCCCATACATTTCATTAAATTGTCAAAAGAGCCCCTACGCGTTGGTTTCGGCTCCACGCACGCCTCCCAAAGGTCCGGGACACCATTGTCCCGTGAGTGGGTGCGACATACAGGTAAATTCAAATTTTTGTTAGTGAGTTGAGTATATATGTTTGAATTGTTGTTATTGCTGATCGTTTTTTGAAATATGGATCTCTATTTGGGTAAAGGCCTCCTCCGGCTTCTTCCACGACTCCCTATCCTTGCCTGAAGTCATTCAGTCGTATCCTGCTACATGTATATCGACCTGAAATTTTTGCTCTTTACTGTATTTAAATATACAATAATAATACCATCTAATAGTAGATTATTTGACGAGGGGCTAAAATAAGCCATTATGAAACGAAGTGATTATTTGGACGAGCTCACGAAGTGAACGAGGACAATTATGTCTGAGTGTCATAATGGCTTTTAGCCACCAAAATAAAAAAGACTTAACATTAAAATTGTATATTTCATAAAAAAAAATAAAGTACATTTTGAGCAAGTCGATCAAAAAATGATCAGGTTGGTTCCTCTTTTTTTGTTTCATAGAAATTTGTATGTATTTAAAAGAAATACATTTCTTTTAAACCCTAGGGGCTACATGTACTATTTTAGTCTCGCTTCGCGAAGCTAATATGACCTACTTTTTGAGCAGGAGAAGTGAAAAATATAATTAACAGGTGACGAATATCAGATGCAACCCAAAAAAATGTTATCGATTATAATCAATAAGATAGAGTGGGCACAAGATAACAAGGTGTGCTGACTGATAGTGTATTTCTTGCTATCGCAGCTTGGCGGTTCGCAGTGCTATTGACTTCGCTGTCCTATCGTTTTGTTTAACTTGAGACTAAGTAAATAAAACAATGTTGTACAACTTCTATATAGTAAAGTTGATTTTAAGGATTAAACTAGTTTTATTATTGCTGGATTTCACTTGAGTTAATTTTTAGGATAGGATCACTGTGTCCGTCTGTCCGCCTGTCTGTGTGACCCTTTATCTCAAGATCACGTTGAAGTATCGAGTTGAAATTAACGCCATATTCAGGTCTACAGTCCCTCGATGCTGTGAAAATCAAACTTCTACATTGACGTAAAAAAAGATACGGCCATTTATGCCGCAAAAAACGTATATTTCGATATCGACACTCTCAAAGGAATCAATATGATAGGGTACTTCCCGATGACGTATAACTATGAAATTTGCCAAGTAATATTGTGATATACTATCAATACATACAAGAATCTGAAAACTATAAATTTGCAATTAAATCATAAAATATATAGTCTCATTCAAAAGACATATTTGTACAGCCCGGTTACGTTAAGTTTGCACCTCATTTGTATCCAATGCTATAGATATCAGGTGCAAACTTAACTCAACCGCAACAGGGTAATATAATAAGTTTAGGGTAATTGAAAGTTTGTAGGGAACCCTCGGTGCGCGAGTCGGAGTCGCACTTGGGCGGTTTTTTTCTGGATTTTACTTGGGTTCATATAATATTTTTATTCCTAACGACCTCAGGAATGAGTGGATAAAATCTGTCTGTTTTCACGCGGGCGCCCTGTAAATAAATGTATGGGGATTATATTTGCTGAAATTCTAAAATAGATTAACAGGACAGAATAGTAGATTAAAGGTCAACAGGGATAATTATGACTCTGTGGATAAATGCGTCTTTTGACTGTAGACACGGGGGTAGGGAGGGGTAGTTTCAAAGTGTTCGGATTTTTATGAAATCTTTAAAAGATGTAAGTAAATGCTCCCTTAAGGGGCTTACAACTCTGAATGAACTTTCGTTTGGGGTTGCAGACCCTAATATCGGGAGAAGAGAACATTTTTTCTGGATTTATGTCAGGAAAAACAAAAATAAAACCATATTATAGTAAAGTTACTAAAAGCAACAACATTTATTAGGAGAAAGAAAGAAAGAAATAAAATACATTTATTCGAGGGCATATTTATACAGCAATGCAAAAAATAAATCACTAAACTAAGTATGCCCCGAAATGGTCCCACCTCAGCATAATGCTGGCTCTAAAGCCAGCGCTGATCTTCCGGTGACACGAGTATTAACGCCACCTAGTGGAGACCGGGGAAACAAGCTTGTTTGTTCAGCATGGAATGGAATTAATGGCGTCTTTACCTATTACTATTCTTACATCGTCCACTGCCGATTAGAAATGTCTAGATAAAATTAACAAAAAAAACTGAAAAGGGTTTTTTCATTACCATATACTATATAATATACTATATACATAACAAGTGACAAGACAACTAAGATTTTTTTTTTATTTCGGGATTTTCGGGAGCTCCTTCGATCCGTACCTCTTTACTTTTCCGTTATATGTCTCATCGTGTTGACAATTGCCGTATTTACCAATATACAGTTTCAGTTTATTTTCTCGAGTCACCGAAAAAAACCAAAACCAAAATAAACGCCATCAAACTTTGTTATTTTTACGACGAAAAACCAGGAATTGCTACTTTTTATTAAATACACGGTTTTTTTAGGCTTGCTTAGCTATTTTGATATTGATTATACTCTGATTTTTAATTCAAGACCAAAATTTAACGTAAACGGGCGCACTTTCGCCGTGATCACTGCATACTGGTTTAAGTGTCAGTATTTTTATCAATAAAACTTACCCTAATATTACTGGTTGCACGATTTCTTATTCATGTTTTTATAAAATAATGTTTATTTGTTTAAATCATCAAGATGAGAACTGTCAGATTTTGGTCTTGAAATAAAATTCAGAGTTTAATTAGGCATAGGATTTGAGTCTATTTAGGGTTTATTGAGAGACTAGAAACGCAATCTTAATTTTTATAGACTTCTCTGTAAAAAAACATATTTAAATAGTAATAAATATATTTTATTTTCTAGAAAGTGTTAAATAGAAACTGAGTTATCACATGTATACCATGTTTGGAAGGTCATTGTCACTATTCCAAGGACAAAATACACAACAAAAACCATGAAAGATCGTAGATTTTCGCTTGGTGCCCATTAAGCGTCCGGTTGAAACTTGAAATTAATTATTTGTTAACTTAAGCAATATGTTATAGTTTATTTTTAGGGCCGCAGTGCCATAATTAGCCTATTGTGCACCCAGTACGAGCTTCTGTACCAAGATGCATAGGACTGAATCTGGTATTTTATGCACCCATCCCATTCTGGACTTTCACCCTAAGTCTAGCGACCGTAACACGGTCACTAAATTCACGGCTATGCTAAAATTAACAAATGAATTAAAACAAAAATAGACAAAGCTACTGGATAGTGTTGGTGTGTGTTACAGGTGTAGCAGTGATATAAAAATGAGATACAAACAAACAGCATCGAATCCGCTGCAAGCTGCAAGAGTTAGTATTTTATTTAAAAAAAAACTAATTATTATATTCAAACAATAATGGTTTCAATTAAAATATTTAATGTAATTAATACATAGGCGAGTGCCACAATGGAACGGAACTCCATTCATGTGAGACACCATAATGTGGTTCTTATAGAGTAGCTTAAAAGTTAGATACGTGATATTACATAAATGAAAACTCTGTTATGTATGAAAATGACACACCCACACCATCATTAATTCAACATCATGGGCATTAATATTTTCTCGGGATTCACTTTTGGTGATGATCCCTACCCCAGATTTGGGGATCAGTATACACAAAACATGCCAACGTGATAAAAGCGTCATCGATCATCTTCTTACAAGCGCCGCCCCGCGCCGGGCTCACGCTTGACGCATCGAATGCCCTAAAAAGGCCCCTAGACTGACTGTAGTTTGTAATTAAAGTTCCATAAGTAGCAGTCTTATAGGGGGTCACAGGGGTCATGACCGCCTCCCGCCGCCAAATCTCATCTGCCCATTGAGTACAACATACTTAGACAACTTATGCATCATGGTCTTATTATGTTCTGCCTGACCTACTAGTATAATTTGACCTCTGATCTCAAAATTACACCCCTTGCCCTTAGTTACCTTGATGACTGCCATCCAAACTCCGTAACACCTAACGGAGAAACCAGACCGACAACACCATGGTTAGCTAATCAATTGTCAGATTTATTAGAACATGGCCAATGCCCTTTAACCTCAGATAGCTGCTGAGTCAGTATTACCACAATAAACGCAAATGTTTCGGAAAACTTAGCCAGCTGACGACAACGATGATACAAACATTGTTCACTGTTAAAATGTCTCTAACGTAAAAATGAAATGATATGGACGTTTACATTTAATCCCAGATGGCATTTATGTTTTTTGCGTGATCGATTCAGAAAAAATGAGATCCGCAGAAGAACCAAGATCGTTGATTTTTGGTCAGAGAGTTGGTAGACTTAACAGGGCGGGGCACATTGCTCGCAGAACTGAGGCCACCGACTTCTTTTTTCGAAACGTTAAAACGACCGGTCGATATGAAGTTCGTTAGGAAAATACTAGCGTGTGACGTCACAGTCAAACTGCCACCCCTTTAAAATTAAAAATAATTCACAGTACAAAAAACTGCGATAGTACGTTAATTTTCCTACCTGCATTTTTGAATGTTTAATCTAGTGGTTACTGTGAAATATTTCTTTGTAACTGCTATCAAACACCCTATTATTTCTGTATCACTAAAAGCATTACGAATAAGACTAATTCTCTAATAAGACTGCACTTAATCCTCATTCAAGTAATTATTCAAATACATGATGTTCAAGTTCTAAATATTATATCCTCGGATAGAAAACACCGTATCCAACAAGATGCTCACGTCTACAGCGCAATAAACACTTTATCTAATCATTTCCTTCGCACACCTGGGTATTCCAGTAATCCGCGCCTTGTGTGGAAATGCATTAACATTTCCTTTTGGCGGGAACGGCCATTATGCGCGCGTCATAGCCGACTCTTTGTCTAATATCTATGGTTCGAGCCTTTCTTAATCTTACTACTATACATATTTTAAATTAGAACATGCCAGTGACTTACGTTGCATAGGAGAAAAAAATCATTACCACTTTTTTTTGTTTCAGTGTAAAAAGTAGGTCCTTCCTGTAACTATCCTTGTATGTGCAGTTATCTTTATAAAGAAAATAACTCCGTCCAGCCGTTTTGAGGCGATGAGGCGAAAAAGACACATACAAACACGTATGTACTACATACTCGTATAAATATACATTTTCCTTTTGGCGGGAACGGCCATATTGCGCGTCACAGCCCAGTCTTTGTCTAATATCTATTTGGTTCGCGCCTTTCTCAATTTGACGCCATTAACACGTGCAAGGCGTGCAACGGAAAGTTGTGTTTCCATTTTCGTAATTCTGAAATATTTAACGCTATCTTATATTAGATTCAATAAGGTTTGAATAGCTCTAAGTTTACACGACTACAAAATATTTGATAAGAGAGTTTAATAAAACACAAAATAATTTTTGAAACATGGTTCCTATAATAGAATGTTTCCAAAATCAAATTAAAGTGCACTAAAATTAGTCTAATAAAATATAAATTAGGAGTGGGCTGTATTGACTCAATGTACTTTATTTTTTCATAACGTAAAAAAAGGGATAAAATAAGTACGTCTCCAATATTTTTATTTATCTACATGATGCATCCGATGTGACCTTCAGCCTTCAAGAAAAGAGTGTACTCCCACCTCAAAGGCCGGCAACGCACTTGTGACACCTCTGGTGTTGCAGGTGTCTATGGCAGTGGCGTGTGGTCCATATAGGCACAGAAAAACTGCCTACCCTGAGGCCGGAACGATTACAGCTCCATATACTTAGGCACAGAAAAACTGCCTACCTTGGCTAAATACTGTGCACGCTACTGGTCTATATAAAAAAAAACGGCCAAGAGCATGTCGGACCATGCTCAATGTAGGGTTCCGCAGCCGTTTTTACGAAAAAACCGGCCAAGAGCATGTCGGACCATACTCAGTGTAGGGTTCCGCAGGCGTTTATACAAAAAAATGCACTACAGATGAAAAAAATACGATATGAAAAAAAACTAACAAAAGAGCGTATCTCCCCGGCACTTACGTCCTTTTGCTGTGAAGCGGGGTTTTTTGGCAATAACTTAAAAACGGTATGTCCGATCATGTTGAAAACAATTTTCGTTGGAAGTATTGATTAAGCTTTATACTCGTATTTGTAAATTATTTCATATTTTTTGAACATACCGTTTAGAAAATAGAGGGGGGACACAATTTTTGCTACTTTCGGAGCAAATATTTCCGAAAATATTCCCAAAATAAAAAAAATAATTTAGAAACCTCAGTGTTTGTAGTTGATCTGTCGAATGATGTGCCACACATTGATATGCGCTGAAAAATTTTTTTCCAGTTTCGGTTACATGTATGGAGGTGCCCCCCTAGAAATATATATATATATATTATTTAACTATCAAACTAAGTAGCGGCTTACACAAGACGCCTATGTTACAAATTTCATCAATATACTTACATCTTAAAGTTTTTGAGTAAAATGCCTGTGGCATACGAACGGACGGAGGGACGGACATGACGAACGAAACTATAAGGGTTCCGCTTTTGCCATTTTGGCTACGGAACCCTAAAAATAACGGACAAATTATTAAAATTTAGTCAAAATTCCTATTTTCGTATTTTTCCTACAGTCAGCTTTTTAAAAGCCCCCTTTCCCTCACCAACGAGAACCTCGTTAAACTATACAAGTTAAATAAATAAGTGAGCCGGATATAAAGCGAAAGGAGAGTACATTCCACTGCCGCGGTAGGTACTAAGTATTAAGAAAAGTCGCATTAGTTATTGAATTCCTATACAGTTTTGCTTTTATGTGTATAACACTAGGAGGTGGCCGCAAGTTCGTCGACGGAGGAGAAAAAATCATAAATCACAACACTCTATTTTCTTCAGCCAGTATACTTTTTAACCGACTTCCAAAAAAAGGAGGAGGTTCTCAATTCGACGGAATGTTATGTTCACCGATTACTCAAAGACTATTTGACCGATTTCAAAAATTTTTTTTTGGTTTTAGAGAAGGCACTTTCTAGTTAGTCCCATTTAATTTTGGTCAAGATCTGATGATGGAATCCATGAGGAATTGAAGGAACTCCTCAAATATTGTAGGCATACATATAGCGATTTTGGTATTATAAGAAACATAATAAGCATTTGCATTCAGAAAGTGTAAATTGGTGAAGTGGAACTGATGCAGAAGACCACAGAATGCCATCGGAACTCCTCAATGATAAATGATTTACGGGTGGCGACAAAATATCTTGATTAATTTAGCTAAGCAACTTCATAGTCACAAATTTAAATGTTCCTGATGAGAATGGTACCATCGAATTGATTTGATGATGGAGCCGGAAGGTAGGCACCAGATCTATGTAATAAAATAATGTAACCTAGCCGTGTTTGGGCTTGTTCGAATCGTCACGAGATACAATTTTAAGTAACGATTAACTAAAAAGTGTAAAATAAATAAACTTTTAAACAAAAAAATAAAACCGACTCCAAAAAACTAAAAGGTAAAAAATAACGCCATAATTCAGTTTCTTCAAATTACTTACAAGTAACCGTTTGTATACTCAATCTATACAGTATATACAATTAATGTTATTTTGGAGTCGGTGCCATCGTGTCACAACTTACTAAAATCGTCAATTTTCAATATTTTACACATTCTCTATATGGCACCGACGCCAAAATAAGATTAATTGTATATACTGTATAGATTGAGTATACAAACGGTTACTTGTAAGTAATTTGAAGAAACTGAATTATGGCGTTATTTTTTACCTTTTAGTTTTTTGGAGTCGGTTTTATTTTTTTGTTTAAAAGTTTTATAGTACCTATAGTATAAGTAATTGCGTCTTGATTGTGGAAGTAACATGGACATAGGCTATATATGTATATATAATAGGGATCATGACTAAATTATAATAATTAGTCCATCTTGTAGATTAATAAAAAATATTGAACACATATTTTTTTCTTTTTTATTTCATCAAAAAATAAAGGCGAGACATTGAGTCAAAATGTCGCATGACGTAACTCCTAAGTACAAATTTTACTTAGGAGTGACGTCACGGACCCCCACTCTTGAACTTTAATGAGATTTATCTGTTTTTTATTTTATTTTGAAAAATCAAAACATATGAGTCCAATATTTTTATATTGTCTAACTTGTGGACTAATTATAATTTTGATTTTCATATCCAGTCATCACGCTTATTGATAGATTCAGGCGTTACGTTGCGGAATTCCATATTAGATTAATGGATTATATAGTCTGGCTATAATCTCTTTACCCCACCAATTTTAATTGTTTTATCTGTGCTTTGGTATATGGCAACACTGAATATAGGGCACTAAATAGTCTTAGGAATAATAAATAAGTCACTAACACCACATAATATATTCTCAGTGCACTTAAGAGGCTGCTAAAAGCTAAATGGCTTCACTTGAACATTATTTTAACAAAAACCATATTGATGTTATTCAAAAGTACTAAGATTGATTAATCTTACCAGCCAAACACTTAATGCAATGTAAACATTGCCGCTTTTTAGCGATAATCGCTTCTTGCTGTTGCTTTACAGCATCGAAGTTAATGATCATGCGGAAAAGCAGTTCTCGCTGACCACTTTTATATGGTGTTCCCATAGTTAAAGCTTTATTTTTTTTTAAACCAACGCTCGTAAAGATAAATTGTTTTTCTTAAGATACATAAACAACTTGACGTCTGTGACAAATACAAAACATTGCCATATTCAGTTTTTATATATTTGACAGTTCATTTGCTTGGAAGAGATAAAATGGTCCGACTCTAGTTCCTTTGCATTTCCGCGATTGGCACGGCCTTTAGTAGTGTGGCGTCCATATAAGCCGATTCATATAAAATTTATTCAAAGCATTTGTGTGTCTTAAATTTCTAATAAGTTCCAAGATAAACCCTGTGAGAGCACTGCACTAGTACTAGATAGACTAACATTTAATTTCAGGTAGTTATGTCAAATTATTAATTTATCATTTATCTTACATTTCCTCCCCACCGGGTTGCCCAAGGAAAGGCTTATAAAACTACCTGTTTCTTTAAATATGAGTAAAACTCACCGTCACCGGAACAGTCCTCAACTCCTCACTGTCAATTTTGTCTATTTTTACTTCTTTCAGCAATCTCTCACGGCAGGTTTTGGCGAAATGTCCAATACGCTCACACCTAAAACATCTGACATTAAATACGCTTTGGCTACTCAAATCATGTAGCCGGAGTTTGTTAGGAGCTCTGATCATATGCTTGTAGGTACTCCTCTGAACTTTTTCGATATGTTGAAATATCAACCGTGTACCTATACCAATGTGTGGGTTGCAGATAATGTATTATCTAATGGAAGCCCCGCTGGACGCCTTTGTCGTATCACATTTTATTAATGTGGTCATGGTCAAATGGTCATGTCTGCTACCTAACCTATCCTTATCTACTTATTTAATACTACACGGTTTCTAACCTCGTGTTAATAGGGATGATGACTAAATAATAATTAGTCCGACATGTAAATTAATAAAAAATATTAGACACGTATTTTTCTTTTTTTACGTAATCAAAAAAATAAAGGCGATAATTGAGTCAGAATGTCGCGTGACGTCACTCCTTTTGTACTTAGGAGTGACGTCACAAGCCTTCACTCCTAAACTCTAATGCGATTTATGTGAGTATTTTTGTTATTATTTCCAAAAAGCAAAAAATACGTGTACAATGTTTTATTATTATCTAAGTTCCGGACTACCTATTTAGAATGTTGATATTCTTACCCATTCATCATGCCTATTGTCTTTTCATTTGGGATACAACTGTTTTTCTTTTTTAGGGATGTGTATTAAATCAGTATTGTGGCTTGAAAACAAAAGTAGGGCAAATCAACAAGACAATTTGCATTTATTAAACCAATATTAAACCCTTACTTAAAAGGCGTCGTCAACAACTGGGTCTAGTCGAATACAGGGTCAACCACCCTAATGTTTCGAAGAATATGGACAAAATACACGCAGGGCTAAAATAACTTATCTTTGTTAAATATATCCATCAGGAGGGTCCTCCTACCTGAAAAGTCCCATATGGCATCCTCATTTTTTATGATTCAACTTTGACAGATTAGGATTGATTATTACAAAAGAATCTACTCCGAAACTACCTGAATAGGCTTACTTAGCAGTCATAGTTATATATCTATTGTGATTCCATCTACGCGTGACTCACGCAAGGCTTCTACCTCGAAAACCGATGCGTGGATTGCCGTTCGTGCCTTCTCGATCACTCATACCTATATTTACACAAGAGTGAGTAGGATGGAAAGCTCAAAGGCTTGATATTGGATGTTCTCGGTAAATATTCAGGTAGTGACTGCGGATTGAATCTCTGTTTCAGGAACGGCGTAACTCACGTCCGTTCTCAGTAGAAATCGTCGTTTCCTTTTAGAAGCCCTTTCGATAGCTTTTCGAAACCCGTGTTTATCTTGAGTCAAACGGAAGTCTCGTGTTATTGTCTTATCTGGTGGAATCTGGTTTGAAAAGGGTTTAATCAAAGTGGTATGGAACATAATTATGCGCTGAATTTGCTTTAGGTATTTTAGAAGTTTCTAAAGTCCAAGGATATATTATTTGACGGCACGTTTGGCTAAGTCGGTTGCACAACGCCTTGAACAACTTACGAAGCTGGCGGGCTTGGGTTCGTATCCCGGCCGGGGAAAGTGTTTGTATGATAAGCACGAATGTTTGTTCCCGGGTTTTGGATGTTTTCTAAATATTTAGGTATCATATCTATACTATAATAAAGTTGTGAAAATTAAACATTTGTACATTGAAGATATTAAAAAAAAAAGATTGTAACGGACTATTTGGAAGTCATTGAATGGAAATATTTTTGTTTTGTATGTTTGTATGTATCGTTGCGGCTTCTCACGCCAAATCGGCTAAAAGGATTTCAACTATTTTTGGTACACGGGTAGCTAGGTATCTCCAGATGGTCATAGGATACTTATTACCAAACTACGTTGAAGAAAATAAGAGGGGTTATAACTTTTTCTCCTCCGCGAACAAAGTTGCGGGCACATTCTAGCTTATATACATATATAAGTGTGTGTATCGTCGCCTGGTACCCATAGTTTTGCTTAGTTTGGGACTAGGTCGATATGTGTAAGATTATATCTGACATTTATTATTATTTTTTCCAACTTGCTCAGAAATGTTCCCATTAATACACACTGCGAAGTATATCGTTATATACGTTGATACGATAGTCAATTTTAAAAAAGTGGCATTACTTCCCGGACAGGCCTGGGAAGCGTACATTATTGTGCAGGTTTTTATTTTTAATTTCTTCCAAGACTGAAAATTCACCATACAGCCAATAGTAGTAGTACACAAACCGAGATTTAAAAAAACTTTAATTGTTTTCTGCGTTTAGTTAATGCATGGTTAATGCCAATAATAATAGAAAAAAAACAATCATTATTGTGTCCAAATCATAATACAGTTTTTTAGTCTTAATGATCTTCTGGGACTGATAAATATTTTAAGGTAGCTATGTTTTTTTAAATGTTGTGCTTTTAGGAATTGCCGATTCAACTAAAAGTAATAATGCATATATTTATTATATGCATTATATTAACTATTGCTATGGGTTTTCTTTTTATTTATTATCATTAAGTACTATATTGTATGTGGAGCCAAATATACAATTCGGACCCAAAACTTTGAACTTTAATATCCTTAAAAAAAATTAAGGCGGGAACGTGAATTTCATTTTATCAAGGATTGTCTGCCGTATTATTTTTACTAAAATAAGTTACATAAACATGTGTCAAATTTCCTCGCATATTTGGAGAAAAGCAGTATACATGCCTCGGCAGGAATGTCATTTAGTGGATGAGTACGGTTTTGAAGGACGAGGCGTAGCCGAGTCCTTCAATAGATACGAATAGAAATGACTTTTCCCGGCTTCTTCAGTAATATATTATTATTTCATTATTTCTTTATATGTTTAACAATTGTGCAAAACACTAAATAACTCAGAGAGACTGATAACAATCGTATCTTGGTCTTGGCAGTTGTAAAATACACAACTAAGTATATTGGTATAAGTCTTGTTATTATCTAATTCGTAGTATACCTAGTGCTGAAATTATATCGTAAGGGTGCGTAATGCTTAAGAGCTACATACTTTGCCACAGGCAGGCTCACAGATACACGTGGTAAACTTAATTAAAAATGTATCAGTGTTCCAAATAAAATAGGAGCAGTATTACTAGCATAATTATAATTATTTACAATTTATTTGTAAAAAACATGTACACAAATAAAACAGTAGGTACAGACAAGGACCATTAAAGCAAGAGGACTGTTAAGTGCCATACTTTGGATCATGCCCGCGATTGCAAGGAGATATTCAGGCAAAAACTAGATGGCGCTTTAACATTAAACATCTAACGATGTTATAATTTAAAAAAAACATAGTACAGTAACAATTATTCCTTGAACAGCTAATAATAAATGTTGTAGTACATATGGAAACGACATTTTATATGGGGATTGACAGTCCTCTTGTTTAATGGTCCTCGGTGGTGGAATTACGGGTATTTCACAATTTATATTTAGAAAACCTATTTATACAACTAAAATTGTTGTCTTTTAAACACTCTGCTACCCAAAGGTTGTCTGGAAGATATCGCTATTTAGCGATAAGACCGCCTGTTGTTTACTTCTGCTTATTCGTGTTCTGTATTTCTGTGTATCTGAGCAATAAAGAGTATTTGTATTGTATTGCATTATACCAAGGACCATTAAAACAAGAGGACTGTCTAGGACTGACAGTTGCCATTGGATCGTGTTCCGATCGCAAGGAGATACCTATTCCGGCAAAAACAATATGGCGCTTAAAAACTAACATACATACTATAGTAACAATTAGTTCGCAAATAGCTAACAATAAATAGATCATAACATTCGTAACATTTAAATACTGTGTCACGCTTGCAAAGTTGAATAATTGTAAAAAAATTTTTTGGACATTAGATGGCGTTAATTATCTACTTAGCCTAGGTAGCCGATACATATCGGGGAACGGTTTTTTATATGGAGATGGTCACTCCTCTTGTTTTAATGGTAAGGACCATTACACTAAAGTTTAACTTGGGTTACCTAATGGCATCCTCGTTGCATTTGAACGGTATATTAATAGGTTAGGTCACAGTAGTCATAGTAGATAATGCCTAAGTCACAATGTAATTTGCGCCGGTCACGAGTTCGGCAGGGCATGATGAGTCACGATTGCATCACTCCCGTCCTATCTCAAACGGTACGTGTTAATTAATATTACAATTACTTTTATAGCCCTTTAATTTATGTAATAACTAGATTCTGTCCGCGACTTCGACCCCCTTAAATTCGTTTATCGCGGATAAGGGTATTTTTCCGGGATAAAAAGTAGCCTATGTCCTTCCCCGAGACTCACACTATCTCCATACCAAATTCCATCTAAATCGGTTCAGCGGTTTAAGCGTGAAGAGGTAAACAGACAGACAGACGGACACACTTTTGCATTTATAATATTAAGTATAGATGTTCAGGGTTCGAATATTCGGTGAGATATTTACCTAAAGTTGCCAAAAACCCGGCAAAAGTATGGGCAAATATGGAATCGGCTTCTTAATTAAATTATTTTAATATGTGACAGTTTTTGGGAAAAGGTCCCACTTTGTCGATATGGAGTTATAAGTAGTTCCTAATACTACAGATCATACGCTATCTTTTGGTGAAATATATATGTCTCTAGGTGCTATAGTTATTTTTTTTTAATTCTTCAAATTTGCAAAAGTGAAAAAGCGACAATTGAGAAAACGTTGGTTAAAGTTTGGGAAGGCAAAAAACACACTTGTACTTTGAAGTTATGGAGTGGTTAGTATCAAATGAATTGGCATACTTTAAGGATTTCAAATTAGTCAAAATCATGTATGTAACGTGTAGTAGTTTGAATGTTACGGAGGCTTGATTAGAGATGGGTAGCTACCCAGGTAAATACCCAATGTTGGGTATTTACCCGGTAAATACCCGATATTTACCTACCCGCGGGTAAATATGTGGGTATTTATTCTTATTTCTCAGTTGTATATATTTAGTCATATCTGGGCTTAAAGCTAATGCTAAATTGATTATTTATAGTAATATTTAATTAAAAAAAATGCAATACTTATATTTAGACAGTAATTTAAATAATATTTTGATTATGAGTTTTGATTGTCATTGGTAATCATTAACAAGCCCAGCATTTGAGAGTTAATATATGATTGTACACTAATATCTACTTAACTTATAATGGAAAATGGTCTAATCCTTGGTGTCATTATAATGTTTAATAGCAACCGACTCTCGCCGAAAATATAAATTTTATTTCACTTGCCTTAACGCACAGATCACCTCCACCCTTAACGTCAATAATCGTAGATTGTTTGACAAGGGCCTAAAGTAAGTCATAATGACACGAAGTGTTTTTTTATATTACAAAGGACTCATAACTCCATATCGACAAAATAGAAATGTTTCCCTATAACAGACATAAATATGATATCGACGATTTTTTTCGGTATTCGTCAAAGTGGGACGCTGGGCACTAAACTTTGAGGCCTTAAAAAAGGTGCTTAAATTGGTCATTTATGGATCGACATCAAAATCATAGGTTTATTACAGTATATTCTATCAGTTTTCATTGAAATTTTCATTGAAAGTCGATTTTCGGTAGGTTTTGCCATATTTCACTAAAATGCCCGTAACTCCGAATCTAGAATCGACAAAGTGGGACGTTTTACTAAACTCCCTCACATATAAGTTCCGGGATGGCATAAAACGACACGAGGAGGTAAAAATACACAAACGCATTAAGTTTATGGCTATTTATGACTATATTCGTAAGCATCACGTACGTTGTTATGCAAATGTAGGTAATGAAATAATAAATTTGACGAAGTTATCTATACTAATAATAAGTATATTTATATACTTAAACTAAGCAGCTAATAATAAATAAATCGTAACATTGAAACACTGTGTCACGCTTGCAAAGTTCACATTTGTAAATAATAATTCTTGGCGTTATAAAAAACGGTGAACGCCTTTTTGTATGGCGATTGCCACTCCTCCCATTGCCTTTTACAAAGGCGTTATCAATCATCAGCCTGATAAGACCTCATCCGGTCCAGCCTCCGCGTTGTTGCAACACTTGCAACTTAGCTCTCAAATTAGCGCATCTCTGCCAAGGTCTAGCGTCTAGCTCGCCGAATCCTGCGCAGCGACCTCGCCTGTCATTTTGACAGCTCCGTTGAGTGCATGTAGTGAATTACATTAGACACGCTCCGATATATCTACTAGGTTAACTATCTAAGTCCTTACTCATATTCTATACTAGAAGGTACCCGCAACTTCGTTCGCGGAAGAGAAAAAGTCATAACTACTCTTTTTTTCTTCAGCTTCGTTGCGTAAAAAGTATTCTATAACCATCTGTGGATACCCAGCTACCCGTGTACAGTCAAGGGCAAAGATAACCAAAAGTCTGATTAAAAGTTTCAAAAATATGTACACACCAACTTTGGTTTGGATATATATTTAGGAGATTTTGTGGTGTTTACTTATTTTTGTCCTTGATTGTACGAAAAATTGTTGAAATCCGTTTAGCCGATTTGACGTGATGAAGCGACAACGATATGTACAAACATTTAAAAAAATAAAAATTTCGATTTAGTGCCTTACAAATAATCCGTTACAATATATATTTTTTTAGTATATTCAATGTACAGACATTTCATTTTTACAACTTTAAAGATGTGTCAAAACACAAAAAGTATGTATGTATGTATGAATTTTTTGCTGTATTACGTTTGTTTTATAAACTGGAGCCATATAAACTAATTATATATCTCATGTCATTGTATATGCAAAGTTTCGTTACAATCCAATACGTATAATTTTAAAATGAGAACGAAACTCCGTTCGTATGGGAAGGTGAAATTCGGCCAAGCTTGCCGGGGACTCTTAACCACCGGAGATGCCAGACGGTTACATTCTCCTCGACAAAGTACCCACGAAATCGCGGGTCAGTTTATACAATATATTGCCAGTGTGTGGGCGTTTCTTTGTGTGTAGATGTTTTTTTATTGTGTGCGTTTGTAGAAATAGTGATATTTCCGTAGTGTACTGTACGTGTTTTCCTCGTTCCCCGCAAAAAATGCTTTACTATTTGTTCGGTAATGACCACAATGACACTGACACAGCTTATCATCCAGTACTTAAATGCTCGCAGTCGAACCTATACATAAATATTGCCAATATTCAAACAGTACTTACAAAATCGCACTTCTGCTTAAATAAATACAAACTCAGTTAATGGCATTTGCAACCGGCTAGAACTAAAATAAACACGGCACTATTCTAACAGCTAATACATACAACCTCTAGCCTTGAGGCTTCTATTTATAAACTCTATGAATGACTGATTAATATTAGTAGCTATGAGTAGGAAGGTTTGCGATTAGCGTCGTGTGAAGTTAACTTTTATTTAAAAATAGAAGGTGCCGTACCTTCGTTTATGGAAAAGAAAAAAGTGATTGTCATAGGTCATACATAACGTTTTTTTTTACTTCAGCGTGCTACAAACCTTATGTGGATGCCCAGCTATCCGTGTACCAAAAATTGTTGAAATCCGTTCAGTCGTTTTGGCGTGATGTAGCTACGACGACACATACAAACATACAAAAAATAAAAAATAAATGGGTTCAGTTAAATATCTGTATTATCAACATCATCACGTTATCATCGTATCACTTATTTGGGCATCCACAGATGGTTATAAATAGCTGAATAATTCTAAAGCTGCATTAAAAGCAAAAGTTATGTTTGTTTCACCGTTTCTTCTCAACAGTGGTCTTCCCTTGAGAAATGCCGTGCCGGTAAACTTAGACATGTAAAAGTGCCCTTGATACCTATACCTACAGAAAAATGCATTATTTTATTTATATTCTGATTCTGAATAACGAAACAGAACATGATAACTCCACATACGTACTCGTTCATGTTTAGTGTTTGTGCGGTTTCAAATTTATTTTCGGAACATAATTTTATGGACTTTTCCTTAAATAAATGTATGGAGTTTTATTTAATTAAATATTAATATAATTTCAACTGAGTCAAATCGAATTCAGGCTGTTGTTAAAGCGCACAGTTAGCAACAAGATAATTAAACACCCCATATTGATTTAGTATATAAAAACATATATAGCAGAATATAGTTTATATTAATTATAATAAAAATGGCTAAGGTGAAATTCCACCAGTGTTGGGGAGGCCGTGAGACGACGTTAATGCCGGTAGCACACCTCCGCCGCGAAACAACAGAACCAAGAAAGTTCCGCTTTAGTTTCGCGCATCAGGTTAGCTCACGGAGCGGTTTTCGCAGAGCACCTTAATAGACTAGCTATGAAGCGGTGTCGAAAGATCGTGAGAGCTATATATATCTCTCTTCTTTATAAAGCTCTCGCGACCTTTCGACACCTCTACTCAACCTAATAAAAGCATGCAAGTTGGATATTACTCGGCGTAACTTGAAGGAGTCTTTTGACAGTGCAGATAGTTTGTAATATATCAAATGTGCTCACAAGGCGCGTCCCACTCGGGTATAATACATTGAAAACACAACGTTATTTAAATAGCGAGGCCAGTTAGATAACTCCGCATGTCCAGTGACCTTCCCTTATCGCTGTATGTATGTGTCACTATAATTATTCATAATTAGATGTGATCTCTTCCCTCACTGTGTTTTACACGGCCTAGACTTGTACTTCTTTAAAGTGCAGTACAGCACCAAGCAACATACAGACTAAACTGGTGGGTTTGACAAATGGTTGGCCCAATATTTACAGGGTTCTGTTAAATGTTCAGTGTCGTTAAAATTTGACTATATGTCACTATGACAATGTTCAAACTTCAATTCGTAAAAAGTGAAACATAGAATCTGTAATATCGGGCCAGCGAAATCTTATTTCCAGTATTTTTTTACAAGATTATATCATTTTTATCTATCCATCCTTACTAGATGTGAGAATTACGGCGAAGCCGAATTGGAAGTCACTTAATATGTTTATAGCCAAATTATTTTTTAGTTAAATTCGTTTCAAGGTTTTTCAATTTGGTATTTTAGTACCAGTTACACCCAAGTCTATGTACCTAACGCGTAAAATTACCAGTTACTCCAATATTATTCGTCATTTTGTATCATATTATCAATTTATCCATTCGCAAATATTAATTCGTGTCTTCGACGAACTAATGGCCGTCGAGTTTATAAATCAACTGACCGCTCCCGAACGACTAATGGGTCAAACTGTAACAAATCGACTGAAATCGTTTCCTACCCCACTATCTTCATGAATAACATGGTCTAAAAAAACACCTTAGAAAATATATTATAAGATTGACTTTTCAAGCCAACATCAAACAGAGATACATCGTTCAGAAAGTAATTGAGCGAAATTTCAATTTACACCACAAATTTATTGATACCGCTGCAAATGTAACTGCCATCCAACTATGGCTTTTATTTACCGATATTAAGACACTTAAACATTCCAGTTTACAGTATGGTTATGTTGGTATTGCGTGACTCACGCATATTCGCAACGGCTATCTGCGAGTTCAAAAGAAGAAGGAATTAACAGTCCTGGAGATTGATACATAGTTATTCCCTTGCGTTTTAAAATTGTAATATGGGTCTGTACACTGTACAGCTTGTAAGCATAAAGTCGGTTGTTTAGTACAAATTAGGCTCATATTATTTGCAGCAATATGGAGAGGTAAAGATATGGCAGGGCTCGTCGGTAAACAAAGAGCTATCGACGATATCTACGTCTATACCTAATACCTACTATGGAAATAATAATAATGTAGATAATATAAGGTCCCGACGTCTATTTATGTATTTAAAAGAATGGTTGGTACGTGAATAAATGTTACTATAGTCTTAATGAATACTGAGATGACCTACTTTGACACATAATTATTACTATTTAATATTTTCTTCTGTTTCCCTTCTGGCACATGTGTAACTGTCTTTACAGCTTAGGCCCATCTGGCATGTATGTACACCTTTATTTGTTTTTTCAAAAATGGGTAGTTTGCACAAATTGTAACTGACAGAGGAAAATACATCTTTTCTCAGTCCACCCGTGACCATGGAAAGCTGGAAAGCTTCCGAAACGTCGGGAACTAAAATGAGATAATATACGCGATATAATCCGTTAAATTGTTTTATTTCAATAATTACTATTTTTTTTCTTATTAGTATTATTATTATTTTAAAATTATACTCTTGTTTTGACATTTAAATTTTATTCCCTATGGCCATCTGTATTAGTATAATATTACATAAAATTATCTAAAAATGTATGTACGCCTGAAAAGGTAGGGTTTCGTGATACCTATGTATCTAATAGTACCAATATGCAATAATGAATGCAAATGTTACATTTAAATAAATAATTTCAAATCATTTTATTTCATTTTATTATAAAGTGCCAAAAATTTAATATTAGAGATATTTTCAAAAACATCATTGTAACGGACTATTTGGAGGTCTGGTCATAGGGTATCATATGAAAGGGCTTGATATGCAAACTCTCAAACATTTTTTGTACGGAACTCTCAGTGCGGGAGTCCGACTCGCATTTGGCTGGTTATTGTATTTATTTAAGAAAACCCTTATGAACACAATATCTAATTCGAAACTTTCTGCACAGTAAACAGAACACGTATTCATTAATCACTATCAGTCGCTCTAAAAATAAATTAGATAAGTGCGGTCTGTGATCAAACGTTGATAAGATTTATCTCCAAAAACCAGCAAATTAACAAGGATCATTGAATATTTATTATCACGACTTGATAATAAAATGTCAAAGTCAAATTTAGAATGTAGGTACCTGGTCGTTTAATTTTTGCATCAACTTTTAATTCTGTTGTTTAAAATCAAAATCCATGCGTCCACGTAAAGTAGTAATGTAATTTGATTTTTTTCTTGTTTGATAAAAACTCGAATTCCAATGCTAATTTATGTCATTAAAAAAGGTGTTTCCATACGAATTGCTTTCCATGAAAAACCTATAGGATACTGACACTTACAGTAGTCCTAGAAACATGAAATTTTGTATGAAGGTAGCTCTTATAGCACAACCTACGAAATAAATATGAAAATCTTAAGTTTTTATGTCAGTCTGTCTATGTCACTAACCAATATAAAATCACCCCTCACCGCGTACATTTTGCTCAGGAGCAGGGATCTACTAACACTGGATTTTCATAGATACGACCGTTTTTAGCGTATACTTTGTAGGGAACCCTCGGTACGCAAGTCCCACTCGCACTTGGCCGGGTTTTCACAGTGATCATAACTTGTCAATTGATCACATTTTTTTCATTCTCTGAACAATTTAAAGTGTCGGATTAAAAAGAACTGATAATTTTACAACTATACCACAGTAAGTACCCGTGCTGCGACGGTGGGAATGCGTAAAGTATAGTTATAGCGACAAGGTATCATTTACTTTTACAGCCCAAGTGAACTTTGCCCCTCGCCAAGTGGGTCAAGGCGCCGAGCCCACAGCTGCCAGATAAAACTGTTCCTTCACCATGTTTGTGGCCTTTTATGTTTATTAAATTGACCCTAAATAGTTTACCAACTATTAACCCAAGTTGCTGGGGCAGAAAGGACCTCCAGACGACCACGAATCGGAAGAAGCAACGAGTGAACAGGCTCGCTCTGCAAAGTTAAATTGCCGCATGCAGTATTTCAGGACCGATGCGATCTTCAAACCTTCAAGAAAAGAGCGTACTCCCACCTGAAAGGCCGGCAACGCACTTGTGACTCCTCTAGTGATGCAAGTGTCTATGGGCGACGGTGATCGCTTACCATCAGGCGACCCGTCTGCTCGTTTGCCCCCTATGCCATAAAAAAAAAAAAAAAAAATGTAGGTGTTGATGATTTTGTTGTTGTTGGAAAACGTGCAATTCCATCGTCATCATCAATATCATCATCATTTCAACCATAGGTCGTCCACTGCTGGACACAGACCTCCTCAATAGATTTCCACATGGATGGGCCGGATAGAGGCGAAGTTTTTCTCGCCATGCTCGGCAATAATCTGAACAAAACAAGTTGCCGTGTAAATAACACCAGCATACAAGGTATGTTTCTTAACTAGCTATGACTACCTATTGAACTGTTTGAAAATATGATTTTATAACGTGTTTTTTTTTAAGTTTATATCGTGGAGATCCTTGGGGAAGGTCTTTGTCCAACAGCGAATATGTTCGAATAAAATTCCTTTGGCTAAATTGGACTTAAGTCGTAGGTTAAATTATATCATTCATACTATTATAAAGTTGTAAAAATGGAATGTCTGTAGGTACATTGAAGATATTTTCAAAAAAAATATTGTTACGGACTATTTGGAGTTCACTAAAATGTAATTTTTTTTTTTTGTATGTTTGTGTGTGCCGCTGTGGCCTCATCTCATCACGCAAAATCGGCTTAACCGATTTCAACAATTTTTCCACACGGGTAGCTGGGTATCTCCAGATGGTTATAGGATACTTTGTACCCGACCCGTATAGCTGAAGAAAAAAATTCGTTCCTTCATTCGTTTATTCTTAAATTTATTCGTTCGTTTCGTACGTACGTTCGTTCATTCGTATATTCGTATTCATTTAGTTAAGTATTTATTTATTACAATTAACACTAACAGTTACACCTCACGTGCTAATTCTTACACGTTTAATTATCCTATGACCACATGGTTTAAAACTGATTATATGTATATAATACTATGTATGTCCAATTATATGCTATATATACGTCCACTGCTGGTTGGAGGATCTCCACAACGATAGGTGACACGGTATCCTCATCCAACGGTCTCCCTTAATCTTGACCCAGATCATCCGTCCACCATGTTGGCGGCCGTCCCAAGCTTCATCATCTAAATTGATACCCATCTACATTGAATCTACATAACCACACATTCAATACCTACATATGCCATCGATTCAGAACACGTACCAACAAGTTTAGATCTACATATGTAGTTGAGATATGCCGATTCTTTAATGAAAAACGTACGCGACTTACGACTTTCTGCGCATGCACAGAAAAATTGCACCACATTTAATCAGTCTTGCACTCCATTCAACAATAACATACTACTTTATTACGTATTTACTGCACAAATACTTACACACCCGTTTACCTAGAAAAAGGCTACATTTCATACAATGCACGGTCTGATGACCTACATACACTTTCCGTTTAACTCCAACGGTAAGCTAGGCCATACAATATTTAAAATGTTGCTTGTTTTTAGGTACCTTCTAAGAGGAAACTTTTTGATACCTACACAGGAGGCAAATGGGTACACATCTTTTTTAGGGTACCGTAGCCAAAATAGCAAAAACGGAACCCTTATAGTTTCGTCATGTCCGTCCGTATGTCACAGGCATTTCACTCAAAAACTACATGATGTATATTGATGAAATTTGGAGTATAGGTGTCTTAGTATGAGCCGCTACTTAGTTTGATAGTTAAATAACAAAACAATATATTTTTAGGGGGGACTCCGTAGATGAAAAAATTTTTTTTGCAGCAAATGTCAATGTGTGGTATATATTTTGACAGTTCTTTAAAAAATAACTAGAGGTTTCTAAAAAAAAATTGAGTGTGAATATTTTTGGAAATAATTGCTCCGTAAGTAGCATAAATTGTGCCCCCCATTGCCCCCCCCCCCCTCTATTTTTTAAACCGTAAGTCCAAACAATATGAAAACACTTACCAAGATATAGCTTATTAAATACTTTCAACGAAAATTGTTTTCAACATGATCGGATACCGTTTTTGAGTTATTGACAAAAAACTGCGTTTCTCAGCAAAAAGACGTAAGTGCTTTTTCATATCGTATTTTTATCATCTGTAGTGTTTTTTTTTTATGGAAGGCTGCGTAACCCTACACTGAGCATGGTCCGACATGCTCTTGGGCGGTTTTTTTCATAAACTGAGCCGCGATTAATCCCATCACCTGATGGTAAGTATTGACGGAGTCGAAGATGCAGTGCACTCGTAGCTCGCTGATAGCAACAGCCTATTCACTCTTGCTTTGAGGGGCACACCCACATCATAATTTTCAGGAAATATACACGATGGGAGCGAGTCTGTCTCATGC
Organism: Hedya salicella; assembly: GCA_905404275.2. Classification (NCBI taxonomy): domain Eukaryota; kingdom Metazoa; phylum Arthropoda; class Insecta; order Lepidoptera; family Tortricidae; genus Hedya; species Hedya salicella. Next base: position 19,855,939 of record FR990112.1, read on the forward strand.
TCTTACTGCAGTCCAATAGACGATTGCAATGCCAGGTGAACCCAGTAACAGGGCCCTCACCCTTTTTAATGTAAAAGGAAGGAGGAAGGAGTGAATACGTATTTTTATAGTACGTAGGTCACTCGATAAGTTTTGAGATGCTCGAAATCATTGTCATTTTTCTAAAACGGTTCCCGAGTTTTTTCTTTGTAACGATGGAGCTTAACCGCGAACATTTGCGTGCTATGATATTTTATGATTTTAAATTTGGTTTATCTCAACAATTGTGTTTGCAACGATTGCAGTCAGCGTTAGGAGATTCTGCTCCTTCACGGGCAACAGTTTTTAGATGGTTCAACGAATATAAAAGGGGTAAAACCAGCCTCGAAGGTAACCACCGAAGTGGTCGCCCGCAATCAGCAGTAACTGCAGAAAACGTGTGGACTACTGAAATGTTGGTGCGAGAAGATCCATGAATAACATATACAAAGACATGGAGAATATCTTAGGCGTCAGTTCGGGGAGCGTTAGCATCATTCTACATCAACATCTTGGAGTAAGGAAGCTCTGTTGTCGTTGGATACCACGTTTGCTCTCCGATACTGAAAAACAGGCTCGTGTAGATTGGTGTCGTGAGATGCGTCTACGATTCGACAACGGGACAGCGCGGCGTGTATCGGAAATAATTACAGGTGAAAAAACATGGATTTACCAATATGACCCGGAAAACAAGCGGTAATCGTCAGTATGGGTCTTCTCAGAGGGAAAGTTATCAACAAAACTACAAAGACCTCGGAACGTCGGCGAAAAAATGGTAACTAGTTTCTTTTCACGGGGCGGACATTTATCAACATCAATGCTGGAAAATTATAGGTCAGTCAACTCTGATTGGTATACTACAGTAGCACTGCCGCAAGTTTTCAAAGCAGTGCGAGAGAGGAGACCAAAGACTGGACTTCGGGGAATCTTGCTGCATCACGATAACGCCTCTTCACATACGTCCCTCAGAACAAAGGCGTTTATTGAGAAAGCTGGGATAGAAACCTTACCACATCCACCCTATAGTCCTGACTTAGCTCCCTGCGATTTCTTTTTGTTCCCGGTGGTAAAAGAGAAAATATAAGGGAAGTTTTTTTCGAGTGCTGAAGAAGCCATGGCTGCATATGAAGAAGCAATTACGGACCTATCTGATGAAGACTGGCAAAAGTGCTTCTAAAGTTGGTTCAGACGAATGGAACTTTGTATAGAGAATAAAGGAGAGTATTTTGAAAAAAATGTAAAATAAATAATACTAATATCTTCAATAGTTTTTTTTTTTATCTCAAAATTTATCGAGTGACCTACGTACCAAGCATCAATATCTACCGTAACAAAACGGGCGAAAATATCTGACACGTCCTAACAGCCCTAGAAATAGAGTCATATCAGATATTTATGCGCGCTTTGTTGTGGCAGATATTAACACTTTCGCAACCTTCCTTTCGGTAGCACTACCGAAACGAAAAAACCGTATGTAGCGAAAACTTGCCACGAGCAGAGCGCCCGCCTAGAGGGCTCGCGGTCGTAAATGTGTTAATGCTGGTGACTGTAGTCATTCGAACAATAAATGCTAATAAAATAACTTCCAAGATGAGAATAACAATCTAAATTCTGAAAACGCACCAAATTTTCCAGAAGGATATTTAATCGCCTTGTTTTCGATACGACGAGTCTAACGAAAACAAGGCGATTATATTGCAAAAAAGATATCGCGTCGCGCACGTGTGCGAGTCACGTATGTAGACAAGACAGCAAGCTGTTCCATTAACAACAAAACGACATTTTTGTAGAGACCTTTATTGACACATAAGCCTTTGTAGACACGCAGGACCAACACCTAGGCCTTCCAAGAACAAGAGATTGTGTAACGCGTCCAGCAGAATGGGGTCATTTCCGAACCACCTTACAATCTTGTTGGTGCGGTTTTGTGAACCTCATTTTGATACGAGTAAGGATTTATTTTGCGTATTGGTTTTAATGTGGTTATTCGGCAATTAGCGATAAGATATTGGTTATATTGCTTGCGTTATGTATGGTTCTCATATGTTTACTAACTATTACGTTTGTATTGAAGTTCTTCTAAGCATAATCTAAGGCTATAATAATATGAAATAGATTAAGGTGTTGAAATAAAACAATTTAACGCTTTCCATGGTCACGGGAGGACTCCCGTGACCATGGAAAGCTGGAAAGCTTCCGAAACGTCGGGAACTAAAATGAGATAATATACGCGATATAATCCGTTAAATTGTTTTATTTCAATGAGTAATAATCGCTGAAACAGAAGAAAATATTAGATTAAGGTGTTTTCAACAGATAAATATATGAAGGACGTAGAACTAAAAAATATGTGCCAACGGTTGTGACATCGTTTAATAAACGAAATCCTTATAAATCCTTCGTTAAAACTTCGTCGGCGTAAAAGGAAAGAGTCTTAACCCTCTTTTTTACTTTAGCGTAGTCGGATAAAAAGTATCCTATAACCATCTGGAGATACCCAGCTACCCGTGTACCAAAAGTAGTTGAAATCCGTTTAAACGATTTGGCGTGATGAAGCCACAACGACACATACAATCATACAAAATATCCAAAAAAAATATTGTTCGCCACAGTGACCTCCAAATAGTCCGTTACAATAGTTTTTTTTTTAAATATCTTTCTTGTACAGATATTTCACTTTTACAACTTTATAATAAAGACTGTATCGTTTGTTATAAATACAACATATTAGATCATTATTTCATTTCATTATTTCATTATTTCATTATGAAGTGAAAAACAAAAAGCATTTGTCAGAAAACGTGTCCGGAAGTTGTACGACTCGATTTTGTCTAAAAAACATACATGTGTAATAATGGATGACGAAACTTACGTAAAACTGGACTATAAGTCTTTTCCAGGTCCCCAATATTACACGGTCCATAAAGGAACAGAGGTCATACAGTCAAAATGCATTAGTGTCGAGAAATTTCGTAAAAAAAATGTGGTGTTGCAGGCCATTTGTGAATGTGGCATAAAATAAAGTGCATTTTTCACTACTTCATCAATGACTGCCAATATTTACAAGAAGGAGTGTCTTCAGAAGCGAGTCTTGCCTGTGATAAGAAAGCACAACTGCAAAACTGTATTTTGGCCCGACTTGGCGTCTTGCCATTACGCAGGTGAGGTACTAAAATGGTACAAAGACAATAATGTGAACTTTGTGGCCAAAGAACTGAACCCGCCTAATTGTCCAGAGCTTCGCCCGATCGAACACTACTGGGCTTTAATAAAAGCTAAATTACGTATAACAGCCCGTAGTGCCGATACAGAGCAGCAGTTTCGTTCAGACTGAAACAAGATGACTCGAACTTTTAACAAAGTCGCTGTCCAATCATTGATGGGTACCATGAGACAAAAAGTCAGAAAACTGGCCAGAAATGAGTAATTTTGGTTTCGTTGTAGCATTTTTGGTTTCTCTGTAGTTGTGTACATAGGTAATTTGAAAAAGTATACGTAAATTAAAAAAAAAGCGAAATATATTGCATTTTCTTTTTGTATTTATATCAAACGATACAGTCTTTAGTATAAGATATCAGTGACCTCCAACCAAATACTTAGTCTGTTACAATAGTTTTTTTGTAAATATCTTCAAAGTACGTAACTAACCTACAGACATTTCATTTTTACAACTTTATATTAATAGTATAGACTCAAGCATTAGTTGTTTAGTAATGGAGTAAGCAGTGTTCCTATTTATTCCAATTAACTTTTAAAGTTAATTCCACCAAACCCTACAATTTCTCACCTGCCTATCGAATTCTACTAAGTTTTGCTCCACCTGAATTAGTTTAGTTCGATTTGGACGAATTCCGTTCGTGCCGGTCTTATCAGCGAAGGCCACTCGTGTTGACGAATATTTTAACACGAGTCTGATAACGCGGAATGGATCTCGAATGTTTTTGTGGTCATTTGATAACAAGCTACTCGAATACTGAAATCAGGCGAAGTTATAAATTATTTTGTTTCCTTCCAGTGTTAGTACGTCACACATCATACTAATATTATGATCTAGAAGTAGAAAGTGCCCGCTACTTGGTCAGCGAAGGAGAAAAAAAACATAACCCTTTTAAATCTTCAGCGTAGTTGGATAAAAAGTATCTAATCATAATATAAACATTTGGGGATGCCGTGCTACCCGTATACCAAAATTAGTTGAATTGAAATCCGTTTAGCAACTTTGGCGCGATGAAGCCACAATGACACATGTAGTGAGCTTCCAAACTAGAAGGTGAAAATGAAAATTATAGATAGAAATCCTAGAAAAATATTTTTCACTTCTCCTGCTCAAAAAGCACGTCATATTAGCTTCGCGAAGCGAGACTAAAATAGTACATTTAGCCCCTAGGGTTATATAATCCCATACAAATTTCTATGACACTGAAAAAAAAACTTGCAAACAAACAAAACAACCTGATCAGATTCGCCAACCTTACTGATAGAATTGCTCAAACTATACTATTAGTTTTTCATAAAATATACAATTTGACTGTTAAGTCTTTTTTATTTTCTCGCAGTCGAAGTGAAAAGCAGAGTGTTTAACACGTGGCTAAAAGCCATTATGACTCTCAGACATATTTGTCCTCGCTCACTTCGTGAGCTCGACCAAATAATCACTTCGTGTCATAATGGCTTATTTTAGCCCCTTGTCAAACAATCTACTATAAATGCTATACCTTACGTGTAGCTTGTTTTATGAGCCGTTGATGTTGGGTGGGAAATAGCATTAGTACACAAGAAAGTAAGTAAGCTTTTCTGACCTTTCTTTAACTGTCTGTGTTTTATACTAGTTGAATTATGTGCAAAGCATTAGTGACCTACCTAGTGAATATGGGGGATAGGGGTATAACAAAGCTAAAAAAATACAAACCATTATTTTTATGAAATTATTCTAATTATCGAATACTTAATGGCTGACTTGACGATTGACAATCAACGAAAACCACCGAAGAAGGTTCCGAGGCTTTATCGGAAATTAAATCAAGGAGGTGAAGCGAGGGACAAAATGTGCATGTAATAGTTGGAAAATCGACGCAAATAAAGTTACTGAATGAATTCAATGATATATTCAAGTGACAGACAAAATATAAATTAATTTATGGAATACTAATACAAATCTCCAGCCGACTGGCTTTAGGTCCCAATAAACTTGTAACAGTGGTCACGCAAGATTAAGCATCCTTATAAGGTTCTACAATAAAGCGGTTCAGGCTCACAAATCCCAACCCATAAGCGCTGTCTCATACAAAGTTACCAGCATAAACGGTGAAGAGAAGTATCAAATTCTTGGTAAATTTTGCATGGCCCTTAATCTCCCTTAAAGCCTTAATGTCAATGCCCTTAATGCTGAAGGGATTAGAGAATCCCTCACACTCAAGAAATAGAACGGCACTTAAACGTTTGGCTAAGTTGGTTTGCGCAACGGTTTACTAAGCTAGCGATCCCAGGTTCGAATCCCGGTCAGGGCAAATGTTTGAATGAGGAGCACGACTGTTTGTTCCTGGGTCTTGGATGTTTTTACATCGTCGCTTGGTACCCATAGTGCAAGATCTGCTTAGTTTGGGACTAGGTCGATTTGTGTAAGGTTGTCCGTGATATTTATTTATACACACGACACGGCACATCTCAATCACGAAGTTGTGATGATAGATTTTAATGGAATGGTTCCGATACAAAATTTAAAAAGAAGAATGCGAGAAATATAGATAATTATTCGAATTGCATTATAAAATATAAAAGATGTAGGCATAACGTAGACATCCAATCCAAAACATGCTTTTTCATACCTGTTTTTATACCTTCATTTATGCTACAACCAGCTACACTAAAGTGATTTGCTGAGAGAAAAAAATCCTATACAGATTCTGTAATTTAATGATTTGCTGGTGTAGCAATCGCCAGCCATTTCTGTCTTGTGCCATTTCCTTCACTTCTTGGTAAGTCATAATCATAACTTTAACCATTTCCTCTATCTGCTCAAAGTAATTTCTTCTTAGTCTTCCCCTGCCTAGCTTCCCTCTACTTTTCCTTCTATAATGTTTTTGAAGACGAAGTCATGTTTTAACAGGTATCGACAGGTACGGCTTTATATTATTGTAGGTCTTGTTTCCTATCCTATCCTATCCCATTCAACACCTATTAGCATCCCACTAAAATGCATGCAAAATAAGTTTATCAATGGCGGGAATACGCTAAATTAAAAAATGATTAGTATGGCCGCCGGCAAGGAGTAGTCGTCCTAAAGCTGTGTCCGCTGCGTGGGCGCAGCAAACAACGCGTTTTGCAGCTTTCTCCACCTTAATTACCATGTTTATGATCGCCTGACTCACAGGATTCTCGACCAACGTACCATTATAAAAACATTTTATTGGTAAAAGTGCCCTAGTGCCCTAAGCTATACAAAAACCGGGTGTTATTATTCCACGTGGCAATAACATGAGTCCCAGATATCACCTTTATACGTCTATTAGTGGCCGCCCGCGACTTCGTCCGCCTTAAGGTGCGTCCACACTTGTATCATTTGCTCGTATCCGATCACCGTGCCGTGGCATGACTGCGTATCGCGCTGCTTGGACGCTCACTGTCGGCGCGCTGATCATGCCGCACTCTTCCGATATAAGTGTGTGATACGCGTAGCAAATGGATTTCGAGCGATCAGATCGGCGCAACGTCCTAACGCGTGATCGTGACACGCGATCATGCCACGCAACGATGATCTGATACGGGCAAATGATACAAATGTGGACGCACCTTTAGATTCGTTTATAGCGAATAAAAGGTATTTTTCCGAGATAAAAAGTAGCCTATGTCTTTCCCCAAAACACGATATTTTATTAATTTAAATGTGAAGCATATTAACAAGTATTCAAGTTCCTAGCGTAAAAAAATATTTACTGTTCATACAAATTTTCATCCCCTTTTTCGTCCCTAAAAGGAATAAAATTTGATATAAGTACATTATAGCCTATCCTATTCTAATATGTAAGGTACATAACTGGAAAGTATCATAAAAATTCGTCCAGTAGTTTTTGAGATTAAGTGGAACGTACATACATACTTTCACGTTTATAATATAGTAAGGATAAGTATTTTAACAATGTTCTCTATTCGAAGTAACCGATATGATTCTTCTCATTGCGATTCCAATTACCAACATCAAGGACCATTAATACAAGAGGACTGATAGTTGTCAAGACTTTGGATCGTGTTCCGATTGCCAAAATATCTCTGGCAGAAACTAAGATGGCGCTTTAAAACTAAACATTTAACGATTATAATTGAATAAAGAAACATAGTACAGTAACAATTAGTTCGCAAATATCTAATAATAAATACATTGTAACAATTAAATACCGTGTCATGCTTGCAAAGTTGAATAATTGTAAAAAATAACATAGATGGCGTTGTACATATCGGGGAATGGCTTTTTGTATGGAGAGGGAGAGACACACAGTGTTGTTAGTGTCAAAATATAGTGACCCGGCCATACTTAAAATTAGAATTTCCGGAAAAAAGTATCATAATTGGGTGCTTGTCCATTACTGGTGCCGTCACCTGACCATGACTTTTGATTTTATGGAATTGGAGATTTCGAGTGTCTTGTTGAATTCGGTCCCGTATTCAAAGATTAACTTTGTAATCTTAACACATCCGCTGCAGTGCGGAAACATGAATAGATAACCACTCCACTCAGTTTGACTATGTAACATATAAATTATTGCATCACCATAACAAATGCCTTGCGATGCCTTGGGGGAAAGAAAGCGGTTTATGGAAAACAATAGGCTTCAAAAGCACTTTACTTCAAGTTGGGCGAGAGCCTATACCAATCTTGTTTACTAGCTGAGGGACAAAATTACACCTGTACCTATCTGTTAAACCGATATATCGTCGGCTAAATTTGCAAACCTCGTAACTCCATCGAATCAAATTTTACAGGAGGGACAAAAAACTAAACTTTAACAATACGGTATTCGGTAAAAAGAAATTTAGAGGTGATATTCTGTTTTGCACTGTAATAGCAAAGTGGTTACCGTCGAACACACAACACACACACGTTTTGTACAATTTTTATCCACGGGAATACTAATATTTAATTAATATTCTCTTTGGTACGCATGATTATCATTCATTCAATAAAACAATGCAAACGGATTAAGGTACACTGGGATGGGATAATTTCTAAAAACTACTCATAATTCCGTGATACCAGAGGGCATAACAATGTTCATCGTCTTTCTTAGAGCCATATAATGCTCACGTGTTAATGCTCACTTAGAAGCTTTGCAGAGCGTAATGGTACTTTATTTCTGGTATAAAAGAGGTGATTTTCGAAATTAACCTGCATCGAAATTACCCCAATGCATATCAAGTTTTTTTTTAATATGTATATAGGGGGCAAACGAGCAGACGGATCGCCTGATGGGAAGCGATCACCGTCGCCCATAGACACCTGCAACACCAGAGGAGTCACAAGTGCGTTACTGGCCGTATATTATGCAAGTATATTATTTGATTGGTAGGTAATTGCAATTTGCATTCAACTGAGACGGTACACGGATACGTCCATGTTTAAATTCAAAACTGACTTGCTAATAATATTCCAAACAATGCTGTCCTAAAACCTCTCTTCGAGCGCAATTTACATTTACATGGCACGTAAAACTATGTTAAAAACAATCGGTTGTCTACGTGACAAAAACAATTGTTATGCTTGACGTCTGTATGTTTTCCTATACCTACCTATAATAGGTATTGGACAGTGATTATCCTTATAATGAAGGAAAACGCATTGTCATTCGTCGGAGACCACAACCGCGGAATATTAACTCGCTATACTGCATGATATTGTTGGAAATCAACTTTTACCACATAAAATTCCCCATACTCAGAACACGCGATGCGATACAAAGAATTTGCTCGGCGCGGCCTGATAAGAGATAAGATACCAGAGTCAACAAGCACAAAGTCGGAGTGGACAAGATTCCGCTTAACTCTAAGCCTTGATAACGATGTTAAACTGCCTAGGTAATCGTGGAAGAGCTAAATTCTCCGTACCTAAGTATCCTCTTGAATCAACGGGTTTTACGCCCCAGAATTTTATACTCTAATAATGCCTACCTACATTGTTGTATTTTATTATAAGCTTTTATTTAAATTGCAATGTATGTATGTAAGTATGTATGTAGGTATGTATGTAATATGTTTGTTCGGTTGGAATCTTGCAAGTTAAATTTGACCTACTTCCCGGATTCCAATTGATTTGGCATACTTATGTAAGTTTAGTGACAATGCAATAATATGATACCAGCGAGTTGATCTGATGATGGAGCAGGAAGGCGGTCATAGGAACTCTGTAATAAAATAATGCAATCCTACCGAGTTTGGGCTCTTTAGAATCGTCTCGGTGAGTAGTTGAAGGATGTTCAAGGAAAAGTACAGTCGGCAATAAAAGCTTGTCACAAAAATGTTTTTTTTTTGACAGAAACTTATTTAATGTGATAAGCACGTAGCAAGGATGCATGCGGAGAGGTGGACAAAAGTCGCCACTGTGTGGACCGGACCGTTAGTGGCAAGAGGAGAATCGGTACACCCAACGCAAGATGGTCAGATCACATTCGTAAAATAGCCATCGACTGGCCTATAAACTTGCAGATAACAGAGAGAGATGGCAAAGAGCTGGACGAGGTCTTTACCCGAGAGGGGTCCGAGATAAATTATGTATCATTTAATGTTAAATGTTATTTTTATTGTATTGTATTGATTTCGGAATAAATGGGCTTTTTATTTATATTTTATTTATTTATAAGCAGTGGCGTGCACAGATGCAGGGTTTTTGGCCAAGGTAGTCATGGTCGTTCAGGGCTTTTGTTCCTATATGGACCTCACGCAACTGATGATGAGTATCTGTCAAAAAAAAATGAGACAGCTTATATTGCTAATTGTAGTTTTCTTTGAACACCCGTCAACTGCTCATTAGGACGATTGTAGGGTTGCGTTATTTTATGACAGAGTGCCTATGACGACCTTCGGCGTCCATTATCAGATCAGCTCGATGGTATTATAATATTACATTATCACCGAATGTAAATCATTATAAATTTTAGCTCAATTGAAACTGGGAAGTGGATAAAATCAGTCATACGAGGGCTGCTATTTATATATCCGGAAACCGGGATTACAATCTTCTTAAATAGCATATTTGACCGCCATGGTAAAATTTGAACTTTTTTAAGTATATAAGGTATATTTTTTCTTCCTTATTAACGCTCGTGTTTTGTTTTTGACGGGTTTTAAATGTCATCTCGCAGCAAGAATGGAACTCACTCGTGAAAATATTCGTGCTATGATTTATTATGATTTTCGGCGTGGTTTAACGCAACAACAGTGCATAGATCAACTAACTTCAACTTTTGGTGATGAAGCCCCATCTAAAACTACTGTGTATCACTGGTTTAGTGAGTTCAATCGTGGACGTAGTATGCTTACGGACGAAGTTAAGGCAGGTCGCCCGAAATCGGTCGTTGTACAACAAAATATCGAGGCTGTGCGAAAACTTATAATGGACGACCGACATGTTACGTACCGCGAGATAGAGGCGACTCTGGGTATTTCTATGACCAGCATTAATAGCATATTACATAATTATTTGGCTGTAAAAAAAATTTGTTCGCGTTGGATACCCCACAACTTAACAAATGAGCAAAAACATGCTCGCGTCGAATGGTGCAATAAAATGTTAAAAAAATATAACCGTGGTGACTCAAAAGCCGTTTATAACATCTATACAGGTGACGAATCCTGGATCTATGCATACGATCCCGAAACGAAGCAACAATCAACGGTATGGGTGTTTCAAAATGAGCCGAACCCTACGAAAGTTACTCGTGCAAAAAGTACATTGAAACAAATGGTGGCCTGCTTCTTCGGTATTAATGGCCATGTAGCTACAGTGCCACTAGAAAACCGTAGAACGGTTAATTCAGAGTGGTACACGACCATTTGCTTACCGGAAGTATTTGAACAAATTCGTAAAACTAACCAGCGACGAAGAATCATTCTTCATCATGACAATGCCAGCTGTCATACGTCACGCGAAACAACTCTATTTTTGGAGGGTCAAAATGTGGAATTAACGGGTCATCCGCCGTACAGCCCTGACTTGGCACCCAACGATTTTTATTTATTTCCAAATATAAAGAATAAATTACGCGGTCAACGATTTTCGACCGCTGAAGATGCTGTCGACGCATTCAAACAACACGTTATGGAGGTACCTCAGGCGGAGTGGCAGAAGTGCTTTAAAAATTGGTTCACGCGAATGCAAAAGTGCATAGATCATCAAGGGGAATACTTTGAAAAACAATAAAACTATTTTCAGCCGTGTACGTTTGTTTGTTTTTTTGTTTCCGGATATATAAGTAGCAACCCTCGTACCACAGATATTTTGAAAATATTTTCAACATTTAATTTTTACAACTTTATAATAATAAGCCTATTGTCCTACTGCTGGGCAAAGATTAACATAACATTTTCTGCCTGATTTTTTACTGTCATTGTCTGGCCTGACCATTCCTTCAACTCGTCGACATATCAAAAGGGCTTATTTTTCCATGGTTTCTATATCTTTCATAGAAAAATAGTTAATAAGCCCTTTTGAAAAGACATTCCTCATAAGAAGAACTAAGCCGTGGGCAAATCTTCAATCTAATTTTCGTCAATGCAGTCTCAGAGAAAATCGTTAAAAGATATAATATTGAAAATTAACTTTTTATGAAACTGAAAGATAATCGAGGCTGCGTTTATTTTTGGGCGAGGTTATCACGAGATGTTTTCATGTTGTATACTGATAATCATGTTGACAACAATGGAGACTGGCGGTTAAACGCTTGGAAATAATATTTGGCAGTCTGTTCGTATCTGCGTTGCAATCTTTCGTTTTTTCTGTGTAAACAATGTTTCGTTAATGACTCTTCGAACACCTTATCTATTGTTAGTAGCACAACATGTTTTTACCTGAAATCGAGGGTAAACTGAAGTCAATTTCGATCGAACCACGCGATTATACTGTTTAGTTTTAAAAACATATTACCTAGAATAGCGTAAATATTTGTCCACCTCGGCCACTTTAACAAGTAAGTACACGCCGTTTTATAACTAGCCTGATATGCGATATCACCAAAACGCGAAATCAGTACGGTTCACAAACAGTCAAATAATATTTTCTTAACTCTTAGACTGTACCGTTTAACAAAAGAAATTAAAATTATAACTTCGTTCGCGGAGGAGGAAAATGAATTACCACTTTTTTCAGCGTAGTCGAGTAAAAGGTATCCCATAACCATCTGTGGATACCTAGCTACCCGTGTACCGAAAATAGTTTAAATCCGTTTAGACGATTTGGCTTGAAAAAGCCACAACGACCCATACGAACGTATATAACAAAAAAAAAATCTCGATTCAGTGACCTCTAAATAATCCGTTACAATCATATTTTTGAAAATATCTTCAATTTACAGACATTTCATTCTTACAACTTTATAATAGTATAGAAGTGAAATAAATATTATTTAGGTCGTCGTGCTTGATCTTAGTTAACCATAAATTACCCTTAATATAACCCAATACGAGTTAATTTTTAATGACAGTAAACTGGGCAATAATCATACATCGAGGTCGAGACTTAAAGAATAGGGTACATGCATGAATTTTCTTTATCGCTTTTCTTAACTAAATATCAAAATACCGTAATAATAGAATAAACGATTTCAAAATCTGAAATTTAAATTTAAATCAGCCAAGAAACACGCAAGATATAGGCATTTTAAACTGCTAATTAGACGGCGATTTGACAGAGAGGTCCGACATGTACTGTTACGTCATAGTCTACGCCGGCCATATAAACTCCATATTAAATTCCGTTTTGCTAGAAAGAGATAGAATGAAATGGTTGATGGCTTATATCTTGGTTATTTTTATAGTTATTCGAAAAAATATTTTTGTCTACTGTTTGTTACATGAATGAGCTTTTAATAAAGCAAAAATTAAAACTCATGCATATTCCCTATTCTGTGAAACCTGTGAAGAGCATTATCCAAGAAATTAGGAAGGAAAATGGTATAAAGTGATAAGATATAACATTATCAACGCCTATTTACAAGTGACCGAAGTATTTAGTCATTTATTGTTTACCCATATTACATTAAGTAGGTATATATTTCGAAGAATGGCTATAAGGAAATTGCGTATACCGCGTACATGGTCCTACATATTTATCACGATATTGATGACAATGACATAATCATGAGATAACTATAGACTAGACTACTTTTTAGCATTCATTCAATTTAGTACTTACACATTTTGCAGTAAATGTTTTGATAACGGGCTGAAGTTGTCTAAGCTTAGCGGTGTCACTATCATAAAAGTGTCTATATTATTTTTGCTCCTGGGGGACCTTGACTTAACCGGCCGGTCAGAGTGGAATCGCAAGAGGGTGGAAGTGTAATGTAAGTGGCGAGTTGGCTTCTGTAAAAAGTCCAGTGATACCTCTCCACCCTTAGCCCCCCGCACCGATGTTGCCCTCAGGCTACTATGTGTGTCGCCATTTAAGGGGGCCCATCTAGCGAGGGGCAAGTCATCGTCTACCAGTGCCTTTAGACATGAGACACTTTTTCCGGTAGACTTCCGATTGTCTCAAGCAATAGCCCAGTAATTAGTCCATCATTTCAGTCGCATAACCCAGCATATTTAGATCTTCATCAATCTCCAATAGTTCTTGAATCTAGCGGGTGCTGTCTCTGTGCGCGTCCCATGAAACGGGCACCTCTTACATTTCAATAAATTGTCGAAAGGGCCTCTACGCATTGACTTTGGCTCCACGCACGCCTCCCAAAGGTCCGGGACACCATTGTCCCGGGAGCAGGTGCAAAATACAAAACAATAATCCACGACGTGACTGCGACGGCGACACGAGTTAATTACGAGCGCGAGCCCTGCCTGATGTGGCTTGCAAAACTACACGGACTTACTCCTAATGAAAATGAAATGAAAATAATTTTATTCCAGAATTTTAGGTTTATGGAAGCCAGCGCTCGTGAGGCGGCATCCCAGTCTCTGACCGCTACAGTCAGAATGTTAAGAGTTAAATTTCAGGGGAAGGCGATTAGTACCTTCGAGGCAGTTCGAATCCATTGGCATAATATACCTAACGTGTAAAACGTTACGATTATCAAGAATTGAAGAATTAGGAAGTCAAGAAAATCATATTCATACACGATTAGATCAAGTTACGTTGTAATACTGTGTGAAAATCGTGCATGTTCCAATATTTTTTGTAACATTTGAAGTTTGAACAATATAACTAGTCTAATAGAAATTCATTCACAAACCTTCCCATCCCAATCTGTACCCGCATGTCCCAATTTGTAAGTACCATATCGACACCCACAGCCGTAACAATGAATTAAAATCACAATTAGGGGTACCGTAACTGCCATATAATCGTAGGAGAAAAACGGGTCCGTTTCATATGAGATTCAATTCATATACGTCTTTTTAGTGGTAAGACAATGTGGCGTAATGGTGTATTTAACAGCACGGAAGGGTCAACAGCCGGGGACGATAACTTTACTGTGTTGTTCAGCAATTAAACAAGCCAGGGAAGAGTTCGTCTGCGAGCTCGATAATTTGTGATTATTTATGATTTCGATCCGCACTCCACTGTTCGTGGACACTAATCTGATAAAGATACGAATCTCCATTTTAAGTCATTATAGATACTGGCCTGCTGACTTTGCCGTTTCGTGATTATTTATACCTAATACTGCAACTGCAATCGCCAACCCGTCTGCCAGTCATGGCGATAATAAAAAATAAGTTTCTGTCATAAAAATCATTTTTCGAGTCAAGCTTTTATTGCCGACTGTACTTTTCTTTGAACATCCATAAACTACTCACCGAAACGATTCTTAAGAGCCCAAACTCGGTAGGATTGCATTATTTTATTACAGAGTTCCTATGGCCACCTTCCTGCTCCATCATCAGATCAGCTCGATGGTGTCTTATTATTGTATTGTCACAGAACTTACATTTGTATGCCAAATTTTAGCTCAATCGAAAAGCGGGAAGTAGATTAAATATAACTTAGCAAGATTTGAGTACAGACCGACAGACAGACAACGGGACAGGTGAAAGTAAATAAAAGCTTATAAAAACCGTCTAATTTGGAAGACCTGACCGAAACGAATTTAATTCGGCATATAGGAGTTAAATCATAGTGGACTTGACGAACTCTTAGACGAGGAACGTTCGTATACATTATAACACCAGTGCTCATTGTAACCAAATCGTGTCGCTCCGCGAGTTAACGTTCGGCACACGCTCCGGCACTTAACTACCGTCATCGTCATTTTTCAAAATTTGGCAAATGATACAAATGTGGACGCACCTTAAGGTTGCAACGAGTTTTGCTTTCCATTCTGAGCTTCCGAACTGAACATATAATATGTATATGGGTGAAAATCTAGAAAAGTACATAAAAGAATCTTCGAAATATTTATTTTTTGGACTTATCTTACTCAGAATCGTTGCATTCTATATACATTCGAACCTCATACGTATGTGTCCAAAATCTTTATCTCAGTTTCGTCACATTTTAGTATGAGTGATTATTTTATTTGTATGAACGTAACGAAACTGAGAGAAGTATTATTTATTATTTATTTATTTTATTTATTTATTTAGGAGAACCAACAGCTAATACAGTACAAATAGAAACTTAAATAGAAGTACAGAGCCAATTACAGGTACTCACGAATAGACATTGCACATGAAACTGTTAAGTGACAGCGCGCATAACGATGCGCACACACAGCAAACACATATAAAAACCATGAATATAAAATGAACTTTTAGAGCCATAATAGGCAGGCAATCTAAATGTAAATACCTAACACACAATAGCAATACTGCACAAACATGGTAATAAGAATCGCTCATTCAAAAAACGCACTAGTTAAATTTCGTCTCTCAGAAGGAATTACACAATTAAATATATCTATATCAATCACTTTCGTCGCATTATTCAAGTTTCGACTAGCACGGTTGAGGAAACTATGAAATATGTTTACATATAAAATTTTGGACACTTTCTCAGTTTCGTTACGTTCATAGAAGTAAAAAATCATTCATAAGTACTAACATGTAACGAAAGTGAGATGGAGGTTTGGACACTTTTATGTACACTTTTTTTTTATTTTCTCCCATATCCGAATCGTCATACTTATCTATAGGTACGTAGACAGGTACTCGAACTATTATAAAATTGTATAAATAAAATGTCTGTAATAAGGTACAGTCAGGGAATTTAAAGGTATGTCACTTTTGAACCTTAATACCATTACATACAGTCGAAAAGTGACAAACCTTTAAATTCCCTGACCGTACATTGAAGATTTTGTGAAAAAAAAAATTGTAGCAGACTATTTGGAGGTCACTGAAACAAATCATTTTTTTAAATTTGTATGTTTGTATACACGTTGTGGCAAGTAAGTACATAGACAATCAAGAAACTTATTGAGGACTTTCAAAGATTATGGTTATTTATTATGGCCATAACACCTCACTTTTTCTCCAGCGTAGTCGGGTAAAAGGTATCCTATATTAACCATCTGTGGATAATAGTATAATTATTACGGATAGACTAGCTTATATTTCCTTTTGAGCACTTTCTAGTTCTAGATATAATTGTAATCCGCGCGAATTACACAGGGCGTGTACTGTACATGTCACCTTGATGATATCAGTCAGAGCTCGGGCGATTTTATAAAGATTAACAAAGGAATCTATATTTCATTGACCACTTAAAGGTGCGTCCACACTTGTATCATTTGCTCGTATCCGATCACCGTACCGTGGCATGACTGCGTATCGCGCTGCTTAGACGCTTACTGTCGGCGCGCCGATCATGCTCTACTCGTCCGATATAACTGTGTGATACGCGTAGCAAAATGGATTTCGAGCGATCCGATCGGCGCAACGTCCAAACGCGTGATCGTGACACGCGACGATGATCTGATACGGGCAAATGATACAAATGTGGACGCACCTTAACGCGGCGGTCGTTTGCCCTTAGTCCTTAATTGGCGATCACTACTCGAATCGTATCATCATGGTTTTGTAATTGACTCCAGCTTTCGTCCATGCCTCGGCCTGGTGGAAATTTAAAAAAAAACAGGCCAAATGCGAGTCGGACTTGCGCACCGAGTGTTCCGTAATAGTATTTTATGCAACTGTTGTATAATAGGGGTCAAAAAGACGAGTGGCGTGGGTTGCGATGCGAGCCTTGGCGAGCATCGCAAGTAAAGACGCCACGAGTGTTTTTTGACACAATTATACAACGTTGCATACAATAGTTTTTCTACGACTAAGGGGCCGTTCACTAGTATGAGTATGAGTATGAGTATCGCAAAGAAAGACGCCACGAGCGCTTTAGACCGAATTATACAACGTTGTATATAGTCTTTGGTTTTTAAACTGAGCGAATCGGCCACTGTATTCTTTAAGCCGATTAGCTCAGTTTAAAACAAAAGTCTATATACAATAGTTTTTCTACAACTAAGTGGCCCTCATTAATTACGACAGATTTTTGGAACCCCTTTCCCCCCAGGGATCCCTACGTAATTAATGAATAACCCCTAAGCACTTTTTACTAAAACACAAAAAGTCTAAATATTTCTAGCAGCAAATTGTTTGATACTTCTTGCGCCACGACACAAATCTCTTCGGTAGTAAGTACAATTAGGCTCGTTTTCCTACATTTTTCTCATTTTCAACAGTTTATAACAAGACAACAACCGACAACTTCAAGATGAATAAAATTTAGCGCCACGAAGAAAATTAAAAAGCGAGCTGTCAATCAATATCTATGGCTTTCTTATTTTTTAAATTTGCGTATACTTGCCAGTGATGAAAACATGTTATGATTTGAAAAAAATAGGCGATAAAATATGTATACCTACGTAAATTGTAAAAAATGTTTTTTTTTTAAGTTGGCAGCAATGCATTTACGTACATTATTATTTTTTTAATTTAAAACTGTATGAATTCGGTGGTTTGTTAAGTTGGTAATATTAATTATTTCATATAACATTAGTTTAAGACTCACTGAATATAAATTATTAGTTTTTTCTTCTGTTTCCGCGATTATTACTCATTGAAATAAAACAATTTAACGGATTATATCGCGTATATTATCTCATTTTAGTTCCCGACGTTTCGGAAGCTTTCTTTTTTTTGTCCTCCCGTGACCATGGAAAGCTGGAAAGCTTCCGAAACGTCGGGAACTAAAATGAGATAATATACGCGATATAATCCGTTAAATTGTTTTATTTCAATAAATTATTAGATTAAAATTTTGTACTCTGTGGCACCAAGGAATACGTTAATAGCGACATTGTGACACGCTTAGCAGTGCTTTTTTGGGAAATAGACTATAGAGTTTTGCAAGTCTTAAGGAATGTATGTCTTTATATTAGAGTTGGTAACCATTTAAATGACAGAAAAAAGTACAGGAGTAGAAAAAATATCTTAAATGTACAGACATTTAATTATTACAACTTTATAATAGTATAGGCAACAAAAATATTTTGTCTATCCTATATGGGCCGTTTTTATTGTTCAGTACTAAAACGTAAAGAAGAAATCCATAAAGTGCGACTGTCCGCCTGTCTGTCTGACTATTCAATTTTTTTTTATGGTGCTTAAATTTGCGAGAAAAAAAAGGAAAATGTAGAAAAAGAAAAAATACCTTTCCTTTTATCTCCGAAGTTTATGAAATGAAAAATCTGTTTTTTTCTTGATTAATATAATTTAATATGAATATTACAGGAAAATTATAACCATATATGTCTGTTTGTGTTGCTTTTTTTTAATCGCCAGAAATCATTTTGGAATAACCCGGTGTGATTAGAAAGAAAGAATACAAGTATTTATTGTAAATAAGATTAAGTCTGCCCCTCATTTATATGTGACACCATATACCAGAGGCAAACTTAACTCAACCGGCAAGTTAAGTCGGAATAAGTGTAACTTTGTACCGAACCCTCGGTGCGCCAGTCAGACTCGCACTTGACTGATTTTTTCAAGGGGCGTGTAAGGTTAATCGTTATCCATAGTCTACATTATTAGCATTCTTGTATTTAACTCTGCCACTAATTTCTCCTGAGTTACGACACACAATGAAAACAAGAAAATGTTAATCCGTCCAACTAACTAAAACTTGCAACCCAGTTTCGATTGGAAATTTACCCATAAGTTAATTTGTTCCGAATACGGCCGACTGTGTACTCGTAAAATAAGCAACTCGTTAAATTATTGTTAATTGACATTCAGCCAATGGGAATCACACCAACAGGCGTTTTCGCGTGAAATTAGCTACGCGCGTAATGAGTGTACTTATTCGGAGGGTTCGTTGCACTTTCAGTCCAATAGGGATGTTGCCAAATCTCAAAAGTTGTACAAAATATATAAGATCCTGATAAAACAAGCAAGATAAGGAACTACGTGAAAATTTTGAGTAAGGTTAAGGCGCTGGTCTCACCGCCGGCGAGAAAGCGAGCAACTATTGACTATTTTCTCGCCCAAATCGCTCAAGAAACTCACAATAGATGTAGACACCGTGTCAATGAAAGAGATACATATATGAGAGAGTTCTCGCCGGCAGTGTGAACAGCCAGCGATGAAGTATTAATGTATGTGTCTCTTATATTAACACAGGATCGATATGTTTTGTTCGTTTCTTGGGCGAGAAAATCCCCGATAGCTAATCGCTTCCTAGCCCTTGGTGGGACCAGTGCTTAAGGGCGGTTGTTGTGGGAACACCATTTTTAAAGTATGAATAATACCATTGAATAACCCATATAATGTATGGTTTTTTATTTAGGCTTTCTATGATAGAAACTGTAATTTCCCATCAAACTTTTATTATAAATAAGGAGTAGGTACAGTCATCATCCCAATTATCAGCGTCTTTTTTAGTTTGTACGCGTTTTTTTTGTACTTGTGTGCGCTGCGATCTGGGATGGGATTATCTCTGCAGTGTGTAAAATTTTGTTCGGTAATGAAATGAACAAAAGTAAGTGCCTACAAAACAAAAATTCCAAACAAAGAACTTTAATATGCAGCCACCAAAACTCCGACGTTAGACGACCAGCTACGCCCCTCGGTGACAATGAGCGATGGCCGCAATTCTTTATTCGAATATTTTCGGCCCCGGAGTCGTTGACTCTTCGACGCCATTTTTCTTTTCGTGTAACAAATTGTGTAAGTGTTGCCATGTTTTTCTTAGCATGAATTATAAAATAAACTATACAGTTGTGTCGTGGTGATGTTAAATGTTTCTTTGTTTCATGGGTGTTTTGAACACGTGCGGATAGAGAGGTTTTGGTTTGAACAAAGTCTTGTGACAGTTGGCGAAAAATACCTATAACTCCGTTTTCCATATGAAAAATTTACTTCAGTTTAGTTTTTAATTTGAATGGCTACTGTCCATGAGAGCAATTTTGTCAGCGTCGAAGTATTAAGCCAACATACGGTTTTATATGAAAAATATCAAAACAATGAGTTGATCAACTCCGATTCATGTCGCCCGTCCAAGATGAACGACAAGAATGCTTGTACAGTTGCGCCAGATGTAAGAAGTGCAAGATAGGTGCCCTTATATGTCAGTGTATTTCTAAAAATGTTAGTTCTTTAATAAAGCACTAACAAACTAGAAATAGGTGCGGCTCAGAAACGTTTCAGCCGCCGTTATGGGATCATGTTATGGGATCTTGACAATTATAAGCTTAATTCTTAATAAGTGGAAAAAGCGTAAATTTGTGAGCTCACCAATAAACGCTTTATGTAATTTGTACAATACTACAAACACCTAGCAGATGTTTATGAACGACACGGGAACGGCGGTTGAAGTTGAAACGCTGAGCCGCACCCAAATATTGATTTAAACTTACACGATCTTCACTCATTATCACAAAACAACAAAACGGGGTTTAATCGCGTATAAATATGGTTTATTAATTACCTTTCTTAGGTGAATCTTCGACGTTTCGGACGTCGCGTTACGTCCATGGTCTCGAAGGAACGTCGAAGAATTACCAACGAAAGGTAATTAAATAAATCATATTTATACGCGATAAAGCCCCGTTCTGTTGTGTTGTGACAAACTAGAAATGTTTCCAGGTACCTTCGTTAGACAGTTTTAATAAGATTTGCGTTTCTTTCTTAAAAAAAACTTGAAACTAACAATATTTGTAGGTACATTTAAATTAACAGTCAGGGAAACTCGAACTTTTTATTGGTGACACCTAGGTAGGACATATCACAGGTCAGTTAAGTTACAACTTTACATTTTTACCAGCCCAACTGTGTAGCAGTGGCGTGGCGTCCGTATACTTAGGCGATTCCCACCGGTTTGCCCAAGGCAAGGCTTATAAGCTTATAACCTCCTATTTCTTTAAATATGAGTAAATGAATACGTTTCGGCTTCCCTTGTAATTTTCCTTTTTGTATGTTTGTACCTATTGTATGTGTCGCTGTGGCTTCATCACGCTAAATCGGCTAAACAGATTTCAACTATTTTTGGCACACGGGTATCTGGGTATCTCTATAGATGGTTATAGGATACTTTGTACTCGACTACGCGGACGAAAAATAGAGAGGTTTGACTTTTTCTCCTCCGACAACGAAGTTGGAAGCGACTTCTAGTACCTCCCTACTATTATAAAGTTGTAAAAATGAAATGTTTGGATGTTTGTATGTGTCATTGTGGCCTGATCACGCCAAAACGGCTAAACTAATTTTAACTATTTTCAGTCCCTAGGCAGATAGCTGGGGTATTCACAGATGGTTATAGGATATTTTTTATCCGACTACGATGGAGCAAATAACAGCGTTATGAATTTTTCCACCGCGAACGAAGTTGCGACCTTCTAGTTTTAAAATACATGTTTTAATGAGAGCAGAACGCGAAATAGGTACCTATTTATCCACAGAGGAGGCGTCGTGTCGTGAAAACAATGAATTACAAGTCTAACGCTTAAAGGAGTCTGTTCCTGAGGTAGCGGTACAGGAGGGGTGACAAGTGACGTGACATGTGACTTGTCTCGCTATACACATATACTACGTCACTTGTCAGTGACAAGTGACGTAGTATATTTGTCACCCCTCCCGTACCGCTCCAATACCTCAGGGACAGACTGTTATCCGTTAGGCCAGAGGGTTTAGCAAACATTTCGGTCACAAACCAAATAATTTACTCTTACCGGGACACAGTTTTTATAAGGTGGCATATCAAACGTATATGTTGTTTTAAATAAAAAATCATTATTTTGCTTTTTTATATTCTAAATATATAAATATATTTTTACTTTTATAAGTTTTGATATGTTGTCTTGAAGAACTACGCATTGAGTTTATACTCAAAACATATATTTAGGATAGGCTAAGCACAAATATAAGAGTTAATATTTTCTTCTGTTTCCGCGATTATTACTCATTGAAATAAAACAATTTAACGGATTATATCGCGTATATTATCTCATTTTAGTTCCCGACGTTTCGGAAGCTTTCCAGCTTTCCATGGTCACGGGAGGACTGGAGGAGGATATAATCCGTTAAATTGTTTTATTTCAATAAATATAAGAGTTATTTCGAAAAAATGACTGTTGAGTTTGTTTCGGCTTTCTTCTCCTCAGTGGTCTCCTCTTGGGAAACGCCGTAGAGTCAGACTTGTAAAAGTGCCCTTGCTGCCTACGTAGAGCCAGATGCCTGAAAAATATATATTTTTACCGGAAGCTCAAAGAGCCGCAGTTTTCTGTTTTATGTTTATCACCGTAGCCCAAATTATAATAGGATTTTTTAAGAGGAACTTAAAGAGCTGCAAGTGACCATTTAAAGAGCCGCAATTTGTCAACCCCTGCGTTAGGCTTATAAATCAATTAAGTATATCCGTGATGCAGTAAGTAAACATTTTCTTATTTACTCCTAGCTCGGAGTTAGTAGCTCATTGTACATGTATGGTATGACATCGTACGTCTCCTGATTAGCGAGCTATTTAAAAACCGCATTTAAGCGATCAAACAGCGGTCTAACGCGAGTTGCGCATGTGCGCGTGCGCGCGCTCTTTGTAGTCTTTGTCTAGAACAAAGACAAAAGAACTGCGCGTGCGAGGTTCTGTTGTGTTGTGATACCTACGTGATTCCCCTGCCGACCCAGTGAGGTTAAAGATTGCAATTATACAACTTATTGCAAATAATCACATCAAAACGGAACTTACTTATCTATCAATTGATAACGCTTAGCGTAAACCGCTGATAGAGAAACATGAAAGTTGAAACACATCTATAGTATTATCTATACCATTATAAAGTTGTATAGATGAAATGTCTGTAAGTACATTGAAGATATTAAAAAAATATGTATTAGTATGAGATGTCGTTGTGGCGTCATCTCATCACCTCAAAACGGCTTATACGGATTTCAAATATTTTTGGTACACGGGTAGCTGGGCATCCACAGATGATTGTATGATATATACTGATATACATAGTATATTTTTTAACCACCGACAAAAAAGAGGGGTGTTATAAGTTTAACGTGTCTGTGACTCAGTGTATCTGTATATCTGTCTGTGGCATCGTAGCGCCCATACGGATGGACCGATTTGAATGCGGTTTGTTTTGTGTCATAATTTTATCCCCAGTGTTCTTAGCTTTATTTGATGAAAATCGGCGCACTCGTCTCCAAGATATTCAGCTTTTAGTGGAACAAGTCGGGAGTTTTTAATTTTATTAATTTTCTATAGATATCTGAGTGGGCACTCTGAAGGAAAAATAATCTCTTTTTTTCTCCTTCGATGACGACCTAATACCGGCATCTCCTATAAGAACCTACTATATCAATCCACTATTTATTTAAGGAATAATTTCTTTACAGTACAATTTCAGAATTTATTTTATGAACAAAATCTGAGTCACGAAAGTTGACCACTGCGTCAACGATTCCGAACGCAACCTTGAAGAAAGTTCTAGATTAGAAAATTCAAACAACTGCCGGAGTCTTGTTTTTGGCACAAAGCGGGACGGCTAGTCTGGCCAGGGTTGGGCCAGGAAGTGTTGTCACAAGGGTTTTTTTTTTATATGGCAACCATTTTTCTTATTAAAAAAGCTGTTCCATGGTTGTGAGACCATTATTAATTAATTAAAGAAGCTGTCACATTATAATACCTATTACTTCGTTATGCAAATCAATCTTTTCATTTCATTTTTTTCATCATTCGTTATCAAATTAGCCGCTTTATTTTCACGACACGATTTATTATTCAGCCTGTAAGTCTCTAATATCAATATAACTGTGTACTTTATTGTACAGAAAATATTCATAAATATTTATTTCAGTGTTTTGCTCACCAAAAGAGAAATGTCAATTTGAAATTATGGTACGTTTCCACTACACATTTTTGTCACTTTTGACGTTAAACGTGATATTGTATGTGGTAACTGTTCGGATAATGCTGTAACAAATAACAATATTTTTAGTATCCTTCCATTATGTTAAAATCGTTTTAAAAATTAACTTTACCTTGGAATTGGATTATCGCAGCGACAAATTAATCAATAAGCCGTTAATAACCCGCAATTTACGCCACTTCATTGCTAATTACTTTAATTCACAGAATTCCCTGTGGTAATAAATAGTAGGTAATAAGCCTTTGTTCTAACGAAATTAATTTTCAAATTCCCATGGTGATTATGCAATTATAGATAGCTGTAATTATGATGTTTCAAAGCAAAACTGTAATTTCAAAGAAACAAACTCATATCCAGTGATTTTGATAACATGTTGTGAAAAACTACTTCTCATAAAAAAGTGACAAGGAAATAACGTGGTATGATAATATTTTTCATATCAAATTCATATCTGATAATTTATCTCTAGACCAATGGTCTAGCTCAAACATTACATTATAAGGGTATATATAATTAATCGTGTACACTATCTCCTTTCTTTTGGTTAATAAATTAATTGACTGATATATTAATTAGATTAAAAGTTAATTGGGTTGGGTCCTAAATTAATATCACCTAGCATTAAATATTTGTCAGCGTACCGGACTTAGTATTGGTTAATTAGTACTTACTTAGTACTCGTAACGGTAAACTTAACGTGTTTGAATGAAATAATTATCTTTATTCTGTAAGTAGGCCACAAGAGCACTTTTATAAGTTTGAGTCTACCGACATTTCCAAAAAGGAGACCACTGTTGAGCCGAAAGAAACTCTACAATCAGTTATATAATATGCTTTTTCCATTAGAGACTTATTTAAAACTTTTTGAGACCTGAAAATGGTAATTTTAAAGCATCATCTGGTAACTTGAAAAATGAAAACATGTGCCTACGAATGATTTGGCTAATTTGCGAATGCGGAACATGGAATACTACATTATTTTTCATTAATTTGTGTTTACGTAAATAAGTAAGTTTATTTTAGATAACATTTTAGAAGGCATGCAGTTGCGTATGTATAAATCTTTCACTGTTGTTATTACAGAATAGAGTCAGATAAATTATAAATTAATAGGTGTCGAGTCTACATATAGCTTTCTGCGTATGTTAGCGCTTGTCTAACCTTGGCTGTCTTTTAGCATCAAAAGGCAACCTGTCACTGAAAATAACGAGAGTATATTCACTCACTACCCTAATTAGATTCCAATAAGCTTGACGAATGGCTATGGCTAGTCCGTGTGCTGCTTCAGTTTTAGACTAAAATAATTACTTATAAAGCAGTTACATTATCTATTTATATACTGGGGCAACGCTCAGGGCACAATAGTGCAATGAATCTACGTGATTTATTTATCGCCACGGCACGTGCGGCCGTTGGAGGGGAGCCAGTCGATACGGACCGATTGAATATAATAAGACACGCTAGGGGCTACAGAAAATAAAATTTTCGAGGGCTGAACATACATTCTGGCAAATTTTCTTCGTTACTTGCATATTCAAATCTTAGGACTCTTCACTCTAGATCAATATTAAAATAATCTTGATTTTATTGGACTTCAATAATTTTAGAAGAAACTGCAGCATGTGCGGATACATCATATTTAAGAAAAAAAAAAGTATTTAATTTGCGACAACATAGTCTTTGATTCAGTAATATGAAAAGGTGGTTTGCATAATTGTGAGAGAAATTATATCGTTACCGCTCCTTTAAAGACAACGTGCCAAAATTAAAGCTAATCATAGAAATTTGGCAGATGTAATTTCTATTTGAATATTAATTTCTTCCAACATAATTACGCTTTCATTAGCTTTCATGTTAAATTTAGATGCCTAAATCCTAATAAAGAATTCGAGTTTCAACTATGTACAATTTCACAGATTACCTAAATCATGCCTGGACACTGCTGTTTCTGGAAACTACTCATTAGAAACGACAAAGCAAAGGTAATAGATGGTGGTTACTCGACCGTCCGCCTATTGTGCTCCAGAAACAAAGACCACAAAGGTTTTTCAACGAATATTCACACGGCGATTCCATCCTTGCCATTGTGATTGTGGACTTAACGTTCTTAGGGTTCCTTACCAAAAAAAAGGTAAAAAGGAACCCTTACGGTGCGACTCGATCTGTCTATCCGACTATTACCTACATCGCTATAATATCAGGAACTATATATGCTATCTATTTGAAATTAGGAATAGTTATAAACATGGCCAGTCCAGATGTATGTATAGCAAATGGAAAAATTTACCTATATTTATTTTCCTATGAAATATTACCACTATGTGTTGGGGCAAAAATTAAATTCTACCTAATATTTTCTTCTGTTTCCGTGATTATTACTCATCGAAATAATTTTTTCAGCTTTCCATGGTCACGAGTCCACCCATGACCATGGAAAGCTGAAAAGCTTCCGAATCGTCGGGAACTAAAATAAGATAAATATACGCGATATAATCCGTTATTTTTTTTTTAATACATTCTAGCTACTAGATCAAATAGGATATCATGATAGGGCTTAATTTCCCAATTCTCTATTTTTTTTTTTCGTTTTTAGGAGTTCAATTTCGTTTCATTAAGGAAAATGAGCCAAGCAAAAATTCTGAAATCTTGAATACATATTTAAAATAAAATTTAAAAATATGACATATTACTATCATATATATATGTTATATTTTATTTATTTTTTATCTTCAAAAATCATTTTTGAATATTACGGTTTGGGTAACTTTGCCCCTCAGTTGTATCCGACGCCATAGATATCAGAGGCAAACTTAACTCTACCGGCCAGTTACTCGGTGCGCGAGACAGACTCGCACTTAACCGATTTTTTTTATCTATCTAACGTGAGTCAACCAGGACCGCACGGGGATAGTCGACCGCACACAGAGTTTTCCTTGGAACCAATCCAATATTGTCAGCCTGTGTCTTCAAACAACTCATTTAACGACGTCTTAAAACGTGTCCTCTGTTATTCGGCATCATCCAGTATCGATTAGTCGCAGGTAAACATACGTCGTGTCAACGTAGCATTTACAAAAGAATTATGTAATCGACTTAATTGCATCAGTCATTCAAGGAAATATAAGATGTATACTTTGTACTTGGCATTGAATGAACTAGGTAAGATACGTCCAGTTTTCGATCAACAAAAACTTCTGAATGTTACGTTATGAGTATGTGTTTATATAACAGTGGATGACGGGTTTATACATCGATGTACTTGGATAAACATTGGTTTGTTAGTAAATACTGCGATGTTTTAAAGAGAACAATGCGTAGGTAGCTGCAGCCGGACTAATGTTCCCTTCTTGGCTGACCTATTTAACGTGTTGGTCAATATTTTGCCGCAACTAAATCTTCGGGAATTCGGATATCCGACTCGTTAAGAAATTCTTGGCATCGTTTCATTATTTACTAAACTCCGGTTCAAATTTAAACGCCCTGTCGCCTCTGATATAGCACCCTCTTTTTAATTTGATGTGACACTCGTGGAATATATTGGGCAATAACTATTGCTATATTTCTATACTGAATTGCTGTTTATGCTGGGTTTTATATTTCAGTAATATTATACAGTTTACGATAAGAGGATGACATTATTAACTCGTTTCGTGCTATTTTTAGTTGAAACAAACATTGAGCACATGGTGTTTATATCGATTAGAACAGCATTTCCAACGATGATGACTTAAGTATTTCATGCGAGTGTTGTGTATTAAGTAATATATTGTATCTGGTTGCAACCAGCATATGTAATGACTCTGTTAAAGAAAAACATCGTCATCTAAGGCCAAAAAACTGCTATTTCTCCTGCATTCAGCCGTTATTTTACTTATTTGCCTTCCGCGTTTATCGAGTTATTAGACGTGTGTTCAAGAGTTGGGGTGTATGTTTGACAGTGTGTGGTTTAAGTATTGACCGAGTCAAAATGAAAGCAAATAGTAATAGTATAATAATCTTCATATTTTATTTCTCTTCTTTCGTTTTTAGCATACTATAATGTATTCAGTATAAAACAATATTCTTTGTTACATTCATAGAAATATATTATTTTAGTATAACTGTTCTTTATTTATCTCTTATAAACTTACAATTACTGTTAACATTTTGACGAATTTCTTGTATAAAATAATACAAATATGTATATAGGTTTGCTAGCCACTAATAATTTTATAAAAAAGAAAATCATTTACAGGCTTTGAAGTCTGCAGCTAGCTCCCCCATTAAAGTCTATAACAATTCAACTTGTTAATTGGTATTTATTATATTACTTACAATAATCTATAGAAGACAATGGTACAGAACAATTTACCGTAGCACATTAATGGTAACAAAAACAATTAAAACAAAGGCTTTAGTTTACAAAGCGTAGGCACTCGAGATTGCTACTTCATCCTAGTCGTAGGACACATTCTCACTAATAAATACATACATCTCACATTCACTCTCTCACTGTCAATCGGTCGCTCGATTATGAAATGCTCGCCATTCGTCCATCATCATAATAAAACGGACGGCCTCGCGTAACTAAGTCGCGTCCTACATTTAAGAGCACCGGGTCAGTTCTCAGAACACTTTGACGTGTCAGGGAAAATACTGTGCGCAAAGCACGCTCGCACACCGAACCTAGCCAAGCCAATATTAAACCTCACACTCGATCAGTCTTACATACAGCATTATTATGTCTTAAAACATTAAGCATTACAGAATGAACACGTTCAACCAACCCAATCAAACAATGGCGTCGAAACGCCATTGTATGCTATATTGGAAAAGTTAACCTTGTGTAACATAACATGATTCGGGGCGTCCGACAACAAAATTGAACACATGGCCGCCATTCCGCGAGGGCAGCGCAGGCGGAATTTTAATTAGCAGAACATCCGCTCGTAACTTGGTTTGATGCGCCGTTGCCAGTTTCACCGCGCTGTCGCTATCTCCTTTGCACCACCCGTGCAAGTCCTGTCAAAACCTGTTTGAAGGCGTGTTCCATTTGTTGCGTTTTAACCCCAATGACCCCCATGTAACTTATTGAAGGGAAAAATTTACATTCGGGCGTCGCGCAACAAAACCAATTACGTTGGAAATCCCCTCGGTACGGCAAGAGCGGCAACATCGCTGAAACGGGAAATTCGCCGTAAAACTGGCAACGTCGCGTTACCTCGTTCAGTCAGACTGCGAGCGAATGACGTTGCACGTATTTTCCTTTCTATACTATTCTAAACGAGGCACCACAATACTGATACAAGGAAAACAATTTGTTCTGCAACTTACAATGCGAGCTAAAGCTTTTGGACGTGATTGCGCTAAGTACATCCCTTGAATGTAGTCCACTGAGAGCGGGAGCTCATTCTCGAGGTTTCGCCTCGACACATCACTGGCAACCTAATCTCTGAACTATCGTTAACGTAGCGACTTTAACACCTTACACTAGAGTTTTTTTTTAACTATATATTACACAGTAAAATTAAGATCACAAATCGCTTTGTATGCTGCGTCCTAGCGGGCGCGACTAGCATGGAATGTGGAGGAGCTGGCGCCGAGGCGATCAGAAGTGGGACTCGATGAGGCAGCCGCCGTTCGCATGCTCCAGCACTTGCTGCTTGAGCCTGTGCACGTGGTCCTTGAGTTTCACCACCATCTGTGCAAGCTCCGCGTTCTCGCCTTTCAGCAACTTCACTTTGTCCTCCAGCTTTGAGATGCGTTCTAGCTTACGCCGTCTGCACTTGGACGCGGCCACTCGATTTCTCTGTCTCTTACGTTCCAATTTGATTCTTTCTTGCGAGTCCATATCTATGGGGGACAGGGGAGGCGAGCTGGAAGCACTAGGTACTGTTTGGGGCTCGTCCTTGATGATGGGAGTCGGGTAGCGGTCGACCGGCCGGTCGAGGTCCGCGTACACTCGTCGCGACACGACTGCCGGCTGGTCTGTGTGGTGTAGTTTATGTAACGCCTCGACGAATGGCTGGGCGTACATTTCCTGTTCCTCGGTGGCGGCGGGGAAGAGCACTGGCCCGCCGGGAGTGGGTGTCGCTGTCGTGATCATGCCGTTCTGGATGATCAGCTTCTCGAGCTCCGGTGAACCCAGTTTTAAAAGTTGAAGGTCCGGCGAAGAAAGCAAAGGGGCGCCGTTCCGCGCCCTTTTTCCACCCCTTCCAAGGTCCAGATCGAGGGTGAGGTTTCTTTTCAGGTTTTCCACAGGACCGCTCAGGGGAAATTGTTCGTCATAGAAAGTAGTCTCCATGCCGTGGCCGGAGTGTCGAACCATGTGTACGCACTGAACTCTCTGGTATCACTAAAGTCACTGCGCGAAGTTTAAAACTTTTTGGTTGCGCACCGCACGTCCTCTCCGTTCAACGTTCCACTTGTTTCTAAACATTGTTAAGCAGCGAACACTGCTTATATGTCAGTGACTCAGATAAGCTATTTTTAGATGTCGCGTGATAAAGCGGGGCTCTCATTGGTCAGGTATGTCGTGATAGCGCGCCGCGCCGCTCACCGATTGGCTGGCCGGATCGTAGCGAAGCGCGAGGCCTCAGCGGGCTGTTTACGACTTCGTGCGATTACCGAGAATCGCCGGCTCCTTCTCCATTCCAAAGCCGACAATATCGTAACGGGCGTATTTATAATGTTTGGATTTACCGCATTATTCAATATTATGTTTATACACGCAGACTGTAATTATACGTAATGCAAATTATTATTTCGTTATCATTGACCAAGCACACGATAATGCAAACATAATCAATAGATTAAATATATTGTATTTTCTAATGTGTAGTGTTTCCGTGCTCATAAACAATGACGTATTTAAGTATACATCCAAACATTATGAAATGATTAATATCTTGTTAATACCAGGAGGTATTCTCAATAATATTCTCAAACTTCATATGCTTGTTTACTTCACCACTTAAACTTAGTTTTTTATCAAATGATCATACCTATACAATACACATAATAAGAAATACTAGTACAACAATATTATTTCACGTCGTCTTAACACTGTACAACTAGCTTGTTATAGAAATCATGTAAAAATATCTTGTTATGTTTCCGTCATCACCGAATCGTCCGTAACTGGTGTAATGGAAACAAACGGAGGCGGGGCGCAGTGCTGCACGAAAAAATATTATGCGGGCAAAGCGGGACAGGGTCATACGGCGACGCTTAAGAATGAGCAGTGCAGCAATACTCGCTCTCGCTCAGAGATAAAGTCCGGCACTAATAATAATAAGAAGGAAAATAAAATGCACTAAAATTCCCGCGTTTATGATTTTGGTAGCCATTGTGTTTATGAAGACGACTTTATTATTATTACAATAAAGCTTAATTGACCTTGGATGAATGGATGGATCTCTACGAATATTTATTATTTAGAAACTAGGTTTTCCTGTGACTTATCTCACAACAATATTATTCAAATATTCGGTAACGGAATAGGCTGCGGTGACTGCTTAACATCAGGCAGGCCGTACGCTTGTTTGCCACCTTAGTAGTATAAAAAAATTGATATCTCGTAAAACGTAAAACTGGAAAATAGTTTCAAAAAAAATAATATACTTGACGGACTATTTGGAGGTCACTGAATCGAAAAATATTTTATTTTAATTTTTTGTACGTTTGTAATTTTATGCTAAACAGATTTCAACTTTTTTTGGTACATGGGAAGCTAGGTATCCACAGATAGTTATACGATACCTACTTATTACCCAACTGCGGTGAAAAAAAAAGAGGGTTATGTTTTTTTTCTCCGCCGGGAACTAAGTTGTGGGCTCCTTCTACTTACTTCCGTTTAAAGTAGTAAATAGTTATTTATTTTTAGTATCTCGCTTATACGAGTAAATATACATTTTATTTAATCTATATTTAAAAACGTTATGTTTACAGGTAAAGGTAATAAATAAAAAATAAAAAACATTTTAATTTAAATTAATACGTTCTGTAATATTTTTGCTTATTTTCGGGCATCGCTCAATTTTTATTTACCTACTTGTGACCTGCATTATGCCAAAAGCCTATTTCCTTATCCTAGCATTTTAGTCTGATGAAATCCGTTGTTCCTTTAATAGTAATAGAATGGACGGGTTCAAGCAAAAAATTGTTATTGTATTATATTATAATTATTGACCTTCTTACACTAGGGTTTTTACAATATGAGTTTAAAAGTAAAATACCTACATAATAAAAACACATACCTAGGTAACTAAAAAGGATAAACCTCTAGGGTGCCACTGGCTGCGGAACAGGGTTCAAGAGTAACTACCTAGTAAACAGTTTTAAAATGTAACGAATTTATAATAGGTACCTTAGGTTAGGTACCTACTCATAATTTAGGGGCTGATAAATGATAATAGTCCAAAATAAAATATTAGGTTGTTCACACCTAAATGTTTCACAAATCTGAGGTCATTAGGGGCTAGTGCCGAGAGATGGCGCTTTTATCAATGTTCATACTCTTCGACTCATAGATTCCGCTATTAAGATTTTGCTTGGATGCATGAACTCTGTGGATTGTATTATAAGTGAAAATCATGTGATGAAAGAAGCGTTAAATATGAATGTGGAAGGTTATAGAGGAAGACCGAAGAAAAAATTGATGATTTGTGTGAAAGATGATATGGAAAAGAAAAATCTAAACGAGTTGACGGGTGATAGAAAAGAATGAAAGCATCAAACAAATGGGACAATCTAATGATGAAATGTAAATAAGTGCCCCCGGGGAACTGTGTATTTTCGGGATAAACACTATCCTATATCCTTTCTAGTCTCAAACTATCTCCATACCAAATTTCATCCAAATGGGTTCAGCAGTTTAAGCGTGAAGAGGTAACAGCCAGACAGACACACTTTCGCATTTATAATATTAGTATGGATAGGTAACTTAGGGTTGGCAATGCATTTGGATTATTTGTGATTGCATAGGAGCATACATGGACTTAAGGATCCACTTAATATGGTGTCTGTAGATAATCGTTTATTTATTCCACCGAAAATCAGCGTCACGGCTTGCCGTGGCATAAAGCTGAGTGGTGACCCCTTTCAGCGTCGTCAATTGTTTTTTTATTTGTATTTTTTGTTTATGCTGGCGTTAAATAAATATGTTTTTTTTCTATTCTTTCTTTCTTTCTAATCCAAAGTCGAGTGATCCACTGTAGATCTGGACTTTTGACGTCAAATCTACAAGATCACGTCATAAATGGAGACACGCAAGAGATGTATTTTTGGAAGTTGAGCTTCATTAACTTCAACAACTCTCTGGAAGAATATTATATCGCCCACTCGTGATCTAAGCTACCGATATTATAAAAAAAGAAAATGAATTTGTTACTTTTTCCATCAGTATTTGTATTTCAATTTTGTAGAGAAAGTGTTACTAATTAACGCAGGCATGCAGCTTTAAGCCGCTAATGCCATCTAGCGTCTAGTACCCTCGGAACATGGTCATCTTAGTTAGGCTACTCATCGATAGATGACGCTACAATACCACTTCAATAAAGGCCGAAGTTAAATTCAATGCTGATTCCCCAGCCTCAACAATCTAGTGAAGTCGCATGAAAACATGTCCAATTAGTAACCCATGATTACTAATCACATGCTCACGCACACGAACAAAACCGTAGCCAGTGCTTGCTTCTTTTGTGGGTTGTATCATGGAATCATGGATAAATTAAACAAGAGGATCGTTAATGGCCATATTTGCATCGTGTACCGACTGCAAGTTATAACTAGAACCCAGTATTAAAACTAGATGGCGCTTTAAAATAATTTACGCGCGTTAACGATGTAAATGGGGAATATGCATGTTTTTTTTATTTTTGTTTTATTAAAAGCTCATTCACGTAACAAACAGTAGACAAAAATAAATTTTCGAATAAGTATAAAAATAAGATATAAATATAAGCCATCAAACACTTCATTCCATCTCTTTCTAGCAAAACGTAATTTAATATGGAGTTTATATGGCCAGAGTAGACTATGACGTAACAGTACATGTCGGACCTCTCTGTCAAATCGCCGTCTAATTAGTAGTTGAAAATGCCTATATCATGCGTATTTCTCGGCCGATTTAAATTTTAATTCCACTTGTTGAAATCGTTTTTACGGTATGTTCATATTTTGTTAAGAAAAGCGATAAAAAGAATCATGTATGTACCCTATTGAATAATAGTAGATTGTTTGACAAGGGGCTAAAATAAGCCATTATGACACGAAGTGATTATTTGGACGAGCTCACGAAGTGAGCGAGGACAAATATATCTGAGTGTCATAATGGCTTTTAGCCACGTGTTAAACACTCTGCTTTTCACTTCGACTGCGAGAAAATAAAAAAGACACCATTAAAATTGTATATTTCATGAAAAATAAAAAGTACAGTTTGAGCAATTCTTTACAGTTAAATTGACAGCTGATATATTTTTTAAAACTACTAATGGCCATAGACAATTTTTAGTTTTTAATGTAAAGGGCTGCAATACGATCAGAAATTTTGGCCAATCTGATGAGGTTGGTTTGTTTGTTTTTAATTATTCGTAAGTAGTATGCAGCTGGGCGCAAGTGTTTCATAGAAATTTGTATGGGATTATATGGCTTTCTTTTAAACCCTAGGGGCTAAATGTACTATTTTAGTCTCGCTTCGCGAAGCTAATATGACTTACTTTTTGAGCAGGAGAAGTGAATTTTTTTTTATAACAGTAACAATTAGTTCGTAAACAGCTACAATAAACTCAGTCATGCTACAATAGTTAACTTCTGTCAAGCTAAAAAAGTAGAATGGTTGCAAATGGGTAAACCAACTTTTTTCAGTAACGCGTTGCCATGGTGACGTTCTCCTGAATCACTTTTTTTTCTGTATGTTAATAGCCTAGAGTTACGGAACAGTAGACCGACCCAAATAATAGTTCTACTTTGTTTTATCGAAAATCGTTTCATCAATTACTTCATTTTGTCATTCTTCATTTTTCTCGGAAACCGTTAATACTTTGGGATTGTTATAAAACAAACCTAACCTAACCGCTTCTATACGGGGATTTTTTTTTAAGAGTCCGCAGCAAGCTCGGCCGAATTTCACCTTCCTGTACAAACGGAGTTTCGTTCTCATTTTAAAACTACGTGTTGGATTGTGACAAAACTTTGCATATACAATGACATGAGGTATATCTAGACCGGAAATTAGTTTATATGGCTCCAGTTTATAAATCAAACGAAATACAGTAAAAATAAGTTTTGTATGAAAAACTTAAATTCGCTGTATTTTATTTACTATGGTAACTGAAGCTACATAAACTAATTACAGGCCTGCATATACCTTAACTTATTTTAAGTACAAAGTTTCAGAGCAAAATAGCCAGTCGTTTTAAAATGAGAGCGTAACTACGTTTGTATGGAGAACCGAGCTTGCTACGGACTCTTAAATCATGAAAATTGTATGGTTTCAGGGAAAAAAGTTGTCGCTGAAATGAAATTCTATGAAATAAAGCATACTAGGAAACGTTTGTCGATGGATTGGAAGGATTTCAGGGGGCCGTTTCATAAACAGTTGTAACTTGGTTGTAGCGGAAATCTCTTTGCAACAATATGTATTAAAAGACTTCCACTTGTAATACATGTTAGAAGCTATTGTAAAATGGGCCCCAGTTCTTTAACATACATAGATGTCGTTGTAATTATCGGGGAACGACACACGCCACTAAGGCCTTTTAACTCCATATTAAATTCTGTTTTGATAGAGAACGAAATCAAATGTTTGAAGGCTGATATCTTGGTTATTTTAATAACTCTTTTACAAAAATAAAACTGAAAAAATTAAAATTCATGCATACTGTCTATTGTCTTGGATGGGGTCAAAATTATAATGATTAGAGGGGCTACTCCGAAATTCGAAGATCGTATGGCGCCCTCCCTGTCACTCAAATACAGCATAACATGAAAGCGATAGGGACAGCACGTTAAGAACTTCGAGTGTCGGAGTAAGCTCTCTGGATTTACTGACGACGAGAACGCACTACGAATTAGTACATAATAAAACTACAATGTATGTATAAATACAGTTTGTTTATTATTTAAAATCCCTACATTTGATCACTTAACAACATAGATTTTCACAATCACAACCTTATACAATAAATGGGTGTAGACCCTAAAATTCCTGCTATAACGGGTCGGCCATGACAACGCGTGACTATACCTGGGCCAAAATCAACTGAAAATTCTAACAGTTATAAACATTAAGTCGACCTTCCCGCTCACGCTTTAGAAGAAACAGCGTGTGCGAGTGGTGCTATTTAAGGTCTCTGCCCACTACACCGTATCATACCATACCATTACTATGCGCTTGTGAGCACAATTTATTGTCACATCTAACGAAGAAACTATTTCGCGAAAAAGCAAAGGAACTAAAATTGGGTACTTTCCTATAGCCAACATAAATGATTTCACGCTTGCAGTTGAATGTTATTATTAAATGAATCGTAACATTTAAATGCTGCGTCACGCTTGTAGAGGTGAAAAATTGTAAGTAATAATCTTATTCATAGATGGCGTTGTACACATCGGGGAACGTCTTATTTAATACTAGAAGGCGCCCGCAACTTCGTTCACGCAGAAGTAAAAGTCATAACCCCTCTTTTTTTCTAGTATAGACGGGTAAAAAGTATCATATAACCATTTGGAGATACCCAGCTACCCGTGTACCAAAAACAGTTGAAATCCGTTCAGCCGATTTTGCGTGATGAAGCCACAACGACACATACAAACATACATAAATCCAAAAAAAAAATTCTCGTTTTAGTGACCTCCAAATAGTCCATCATAACAATCATTTTTTTGAAAATATCTTCAATGTACAGACATTTCATTTTTACAACTTTATAATAGTATAGATAATGTAGATATAGATAAATAGCCCTTGGTATTTGGTAAGTTTGCGACTATGCCCACTAGCAATAAGTTTCGTCGCCGACGCGCGCCAAGCACGGATATATTATATGATGCCTGATACGTTCACAGTACGGTACAGTTCATATACAGTGTAGCGGGCAGTGACCTTTAGAGTTTATAACTAACGTTCAATTGATTTTGGCCTTACAATAGTGATACGGCGAGCGAATGCTCTTTTCATTACGCGGTTGCAACGCTCACCGCACAGCAGTCAGTTGGCAACACACGCAATGTATTAGGAATTCGCTTGCCGCGCCGCGGGTCGCGCGTTGTCGTGGCCGGACCTTTAGATTCCATAACAGGAATTATTTTCTAATCGTTGTACTTACATATAAAAATTATGATGAGCATACGAGTGCTAACTTGGGGCATGTTCATACGGGATATTTGACCAATCAAATCTCCGGTCTCCGTTTAACCTGGAGCAAAAATGTTCCTATTCCGTTCCATTAAGACAACTTATTAAGAACGGTTTTCATCATTCAATATTAAAAAATAAACGTGTTATAATGATGAAAAGGTAAGTAATAAAATACGTATTCTTACATTAACCGTAGGTTTTTATGTTGATTACGTCGTTTAAACGAAACTAATATTAACACTCATCAATAAGTAGTCATTAATTGGAACAAGTATAAAATTTTGAAAAATTGGGAAAACAAAAAGTAAGCACTAGTTCGCGAAAACCAACTTTCCGCACGCTAAACAGCTACGTAATTTAGCAACTGTATTAGTTATTTACATTCTTACCTAATTCCTCTGAGAGATAAATGACAACATAATTTCATAATACTCCCAATTAGAGTAGTCACCAGCAGCAATATTTGCGATAAAAAAAGGCGAAAATATCTGATACGTCCTTACGGCTCTAGAATTTATACGCGCTTTGTTGTGGCAGATATGAATGCTGGTGACTTTACCTACATGCTCATGCAGTGGCGTGCACAGCCATCATTTTTCGAGGCTTCAGGATAGGCAGTTTCTCTCTGCCTATATGGAGCCATGGTCGTTCAGGGTAGTGCCTTTGCGCCTATATGGAGCGCTCGCCACTGTGCTCGTATTTCTCAATTTATGACGAATCGGAACAAAAACTAGAAATGATCTTTAAGTTGTGAAATGTAATAAATTGATGAAGATTTATCGAGATGACTTGTCTTTTTAAAACGGCCGCACTTTGATTTCCTTCAATTGAACATGTTATTAGGGTTGGCACATTTCATCGGTTTGTAAAGCCGGGTCCGCTGTGACGTGTTTTTGTGTTTTTCTAACACCTAACATGTTATTCTACCATAAAAGGGGCGTGGCCTAAATGTTTTGGTTAGCAAAAACACTCAAACATGTTTGCCGCGACGGATGGGCAACATTCCCCGCGTTCGCCAGCGGAGGGGGGTGCAGCGTTCATTTCGTGTTTGACCGTCGTTGGGATAACACGTCTTCTATGTCAGAATTCATTGTGACTTTTGTGCGTCAACAATGTTTTGGCTCACAAAAACGTTGTTGCAACAGACGGGAAGTCTTGCTAACATGTTAGACAAACAATGTTTTGTTAGATTTTCGTGGCAGCGGACGCGCCTTAATGTAACATGTTTTAAAACTATCGACATCATATTTATCGCCATTATACGAATACCTAGGACGTACCCCGAGTTAGCACACGAATGATGATGATATGAGGTATCTTTTATTAACTACCTAATTATATTTACATTGTAAGTCTTTACTTTTGACGATAGTCTATCAATGATGTGTCACGGCACATATTTGCTTTAGTCTAATACATTTTTAAATCGTTTATATCATACAAAATATGTAATCATCAGGTCATCAATTATTGTTGAAAATTTGTTACATCCCAATGACTTAACCGTTTCAACATGTACAGAGACCAAGGAGTATAAAAAGGTAAGGAGGCCAATCTCATATAGGAAAACGGATGAAAAAAGTAGCCAGCGGAAAGCAGTAAATAATAGTTCCAAATCCGTCCAGAATGGCGCTACAGTAGCAAGATAGTATGAAGCGAACGAAAAATAACAAAACATTCTTATCGAAATGCTACTCAATCCTGCGTTCTTCTTCTGATGTTAACCCAGTGAACGCCACAGTCGGCTGTGGCCGACAACGGAAAATCGTGCCCCAGACGCCAATGTCGGCAATACCCGTCGAGTGTGTCAGTGAAATAGCGACCTACGTGCATTCCCGTAAGTTTCAAGTTCATGTTGGCGTCAAGATGGCGCGGCGTCTGAGTTGACAACTTTTACATTTAGATGTGGCGTTCAAAAGGTATTGAATTGTGTTCAAAATGATTTTTCTTGCATCGTGTATTTTTTCACTTGCTACTGTGGCGCCACCAATTTAACGCCTTTTAACGGACACTTTGGATAAGTAAAGTTAGATCCCCTTAGTTTTTTTATACTCCATAGAGAACAAATAATAAAGTATTTATTCGCCGGCATGAAAACAATAAAAATAAAAATATAAGAATTTAATTAGCAACTCATTTCACTCTTGTTTGATTTATAGTAGTTGATCACATTTATTTAGTAAGTGCATACTTATATTAAAATGCATTATCGACGTCGTGGATATTTCAGTAACCGGAAATATTGACTATGCACAGGGAATCAAATTTACGTATTTTTTACAATTGATACCTTGAAAAATATATCACGTATTTTTTACAATAGATACCATTGACCTAATGGTATCTTATGTAATTAATTAATAAAATGAAACTTTCCACTAAATGACAAAAAAATAAAACCGACTACAAAAAAACAAAAAAGTAAAAAAAACGCCATAATTCAGTTTCTTCAAATTACTTACAAGTAACCGTTTGTATACGCAATCTATACAGTATATACAATTAATGTTATTTTGGCGTCGGTGCCATATAAAGAATGTGTAAAATATTAAAAATTGACGTTTTTAGTAAGTTGTGACACGATGGCACCGACTCCGAAATAACATTAATTGTATATACTGTATAGATTGAGTATACAAACGGTTACTTGTAAGTAATTTGAAGAAACTGAATTATGGCGTTATTTTTTACTTTTTAGTTTTTTTGGAGTCGGTTTTATTTTTTTGTTTAAAAGTTTATTTATTTTACACTTTTTAGTTAATCGTTACTTAAAAGTGTATCTCGTGACGATTCGAACAAGCCCAAACACGGCTAGGATACATTATTTTATTACATAGATCTGGTGCCTACCTTCGGGCTCCATCATCAAATCAATTCGATGGTACCAGGAACCATCAGGAACATTTAAATTTGTGACTATGAAGTTGCTTAGCTAAATTAATCAAGATATTTTGTCGCCACCCGTAAATCATTTATCATTGATGAGTTCCGATGGCATTCTGTGGTCTTCTGCATCAGTTCCACTTCACCAATTTACACTTTCTGAATGCAAATGCTTATTATGTTTCTTATAATACCAAAATCGCTATATGTATGCCTACAATATTTGAGGAGTTCCTTCAATTCCTCATGGATTCCATCATCAGATCTTCACCAAAATTAAATGGGACCAACTTAAAAGTACCTTCTATAAACCCAAAATTTTTTTTTTAATATCGGTCAAATAGTCTTCGAGTAATCGGTAATAAATAAAAAAAAAAAAACATTCCGTCGAATTGAGAACCTTCTCCTTTTTTGGAAGTCGGTTAATAATCACAATGGGATTCAAATTATTGATATCTATTTCAATTAAACTATCGATAGCGACTCTTTTCTAGTTATATCATTTGATGGTACGAAAACTGCGGAATTTTCTTCATATAAAATATATGGTACTAGACGTCCATTGATTATTGACTTTTGTGATTTTGTTATGTTCGTTGTTTTTTACTGCTTTCATGGTTTTTATAAATTTATACACATCACAAATGGGTAACGATGATATTTTATCGATATATGTACATCGACTTTTTAAGAATGCTTTTCTTAACTTTTGAAAATGTTATACAAAGTAAACTGAGTT
Source organism: Hedya salicella (assembly GCA_905404275.2). NCBI lineage: Eukaryota > Metazoa > Arthropoda > Insecta > Lepidoptera > Tortricidae > Hedya > Hedya salicella. Next base: position 19,897,484 of record FR990112.1, read on the forward strand.
CCCTTTATCTTACAGAATATGAAATAGCAGAACTTTGGTAGTGCCAATTTTTATATGGCATTATGGCAGTGTCGAAATGCGGTTTTTCAGAATTTAAATGTAAATAATTTTATTACAGAATATGAAACATAGACTGGAACCTTTCCATCTTTAGCCTAATTAGGTTCGTTCCTCAGAGCAGAAATAGAAGCCCCGCGAAGCGTCGTAATTTTTAGGGGGATATGCATTTTGTCAAAGGTATGTAAGTTTTATATTAACTAAATAATATGAGGATAAAGAATACTGGACTTGTTATTCTATGATTTGAATACCGGAACATCATTTTTATTTTGACAAAAATCAATGGATTAAATTTCTTCAAAGTAAGTATTTTGCGTATTGATTATTCTATGAAAAGTGAACACGAGAAAAAAATACGTGAAACGAAATTCTATAAAACTGTTGTCTATAAAACAACATACAATCAGGATTTTCAACATGTTCGATTGAAGTAACGGAACGCAAAATACAAAAATTGCATGAACACTTTGGGACCCTTTCTTTTCCTATCAAGATGAATAGAATAGATTCTGAGTAGAAAAAACATAAAATTTCCAAATTCATTAAAAAGTAACTGTACCCTCATTGAAATGACACAATTTAAACGGATTACATCGCGTATATTATCCCATTTGAGTTCCGAACGTTTCAAATGGGATAATATACGGGATATAATCCGTTTACATAGTTTTATTTAAACGAGTGATTATCGCGGAACAGGAGAGAATATTAACTAAACCCCTTTTTTTCATATAAAATGGCCCACCCACATAGGGATGTAAAAAGCCTTTCGGCGGTTTAGGACCATAATTAGAAATTACAATATGTAGATATTGTAATGACCACACCTTTAAACGACTACTTGTCAGAAGGAAACTTCTTGAAATCGCTACCTCTACAGAAGGACTTCTTAATTTTGTTTTTTTAATTTATTTAGCCTATAAAAATTACATTTTAAATTTTAATTATTACTCGCCCAACTGTGACGTTGAATGACGAGAAGCGCTCAGCTTTCAAACACTTTACTTAATAACAACTTAATATCAATTATATTATGTTAGTATAGGTACAAATACAAACGAATCGGTTGGAACAATCTGTATACGTATTGTATTTAATATGTATGTACTTCGTTTTTGAAATGGCTATTTCGTTAAACGACCACATTTACAAGTCATAAGGTTTAGACGTATTTTAAAAGGAATCTCATAATATTATCATTAGGAGCAAATGGCGGGCTTTATGCCAGGAGGCATTCTTGATTTGAGTCGACAGAGCTCAGAGGTGCTTGCTTAAGGTTATCTTCTCAAAACCCTACAGATACCCAACCACTGACCTGTACAGTAGGACCACAAATATAAGTTACGACGATGTACCTGCGCAGAAAGCATTTTTTGAAAACAGATTAACCAATTATAAGGCAGCGCGTTTGCGCGGGTAAAATCTTCGACGCCCATTGGCCAAAATTTTGCGCGCGACGCCGGCGCCCGCCATTTTGTCTAAACGCCACGTCAGTCGCCATGAGCGAGAGAGCACGAGTTCACCTGTCATTGCATATGTACCGTACGTATCGTACAACAAGGTCTTTATTGAAATGGTCACACCTTCGGTTTCATTCGGTACTTGTTAGCACTCGTCGGCGTGGCCGAAGATTGCCGATGTAACTTATATTCGTGGTACTACTGTCCAAGGATTATATCGATTGAAATCATTATGGAAACGTAAATTAAAAGGTCTAAGTGTCCCCGAAAAAGTCAATTTATATATGAAGGGTCATTTCACGAAGTGGCCATTTGAAGATTGGTCATTTTAAGAAGTGGTCATTTTAAGAATGGTCATTTCAAGAGGTGGTCCATTGGCGGTAATTGTGGTCATTTCTTGTGGCCTTAAACCGCCGGAAGGGTTAAAAGGATTGGCTGAGATTTTACTGGCTTTTCAGTGACCGATTTCCGAAGTTTACTTGACGGTGACGGATATGACCCGGATGTCGTCATAAGGCTTGTCAGTCTTGGGGTTCGTCTTGGCCTGTCCGATGTTCTGCACGACCTCCATTCCGCGCACCACGCGCCCGAACACCGTGTGCTTGTTGTCCAACCAGGGCTACGGACAAAAAAATATTATACACCGTGCCCGCGAGGAATCCAAAAGATTCTAACCAGCCATTCATCTATACTATTATAAAGTTGTAAAAATTAAATGTCTGTACATTGAAGATATTTTCAAAAAATTGATTGTTACGGACTATTTGGAGATTTTTTTTGGATTTTATGTATGTTTGTATGTGTCGTTGTGGCTTCATCACGCAAAATCTCATAAAATCTTTATATGTATACATAAAATAAAAATAAAAAAAATTCGTTTAAATGACCTCCAAATAGTCAATAACAATCATTTTTTGAAATAAAACAATTTAACGGATTATATAGCGTATATTATCTCATTTTAGTTCCCGACGTTTCGGAAGCTTTCCAGCTCTCCATGGTCACGGGTGGACTGAGAAAAGATGTATTAATAATTTTTTTGAAAATATCTTCAATGTACAGACATTTCATTTTTACAACTCTATAATAGTATAGATAGATATACATAGAAAACATCCAAGACTCAGGAAAAATAGTTATGCTCATCACACAAATATATGCCCATACCGGGATTTGAACCCAGGACCTTAGGCTTCCCAGGCAACGTTACTCCCGTTGAGCAAAACTGGTCGTTAATATGAACTGAAAAATATGATTAATGAACTGATGATGGACGGTTACCGTGGGCGCCAGGGTGATGAAGAACTGGCTGCCGTTCGTGTTGGGGCCCGCGTTGGCCATGCTCACGGTGTACGGCCGGTCGTGTTTGAGATGCGCCTTGAACTCGTCCGCGAACTCGCCGCCCCAGATGCTCTCGCCTCCCGTACCCGTGCCTACAAAGAAACGACACGTTATTTAAAAAAAAAACAATTTATTTCTTATTCCGTAAACTTACTACTAGATCTGCTTAGTGCTTATGTAGGACTAGTACGAGGAAATCTATGCAAAAAGCCTAATCTAGACGCATACGGTGGCTACTTAAATGACGAAAAAGCGCTTACTATTTTTCATAAAATGGATATTTAATGTTGTGACTTAAAATAAATAAAATAAAAATCTGTTTATTACCCAAAACACAAAAAATAACTATTATGTAATAAGAGACTTACTTGTGTTAGATAATAACTTATAAAGTTGTAAAATTTAATGTCTGTACATTAAAGATATAAAAAAAAGTGATGTGACGGACTATTTAATATATATAAGGTCACTGACTCCAAAATATTTTTATTACAAGTTTTTATTTAACTTGCAATGTAACCATTGTTCATGTGGAATCTTGCAAGTTAAATTTGACCTACTTCTCAATTTAAAATCGTGTTAAAATTTGGCATACTTCTGTAAGTTTGGTCACAATGCAATAGTATGATACCATCGAGCTGAGCTGATGATGGAGCAGGAAGGTGGTCATAGGAACTCTGTAATAAAATAACTCAATCCTACCGAGTTTGGGCTCTTTAGAATCGTCTCGGTGAGTAGTTGATGGATGTCCTAAAAAAAGTATAGTCGGCAATAAAGGCTTGTCACAAATATGATATTTTTAACAGAAACTTATTTATTGTATGTTTGTATGTGGCGTTGCGGCTTCATCACGTCAAAACGGCTAAACGGATTGCAACATTTTTTGTACACGAGTAGCTTGGCACCCGCTGATGGTTATAAAATACAAAGTAACCGACTATGCCGTCAAAAAAAAGAGAGATTTTGACATCTTTTCCCTTCCACAAGCAAAGGTACCTTCTAGTATCTTAAAATAATCTTAAACTAATTGTGTTTTTGGTAAGGGGTACGGAGTCTCAGCGTGTGCCGCGCTAAGTAGCCCATCGCTGATTTCAGACAAGATCTCTATGACAAAATCTACATAATAGAATCTTTGACTATTCAAACATAAATTATTATGATATTTATATTAGCAGATAATTTTTAGTGTTCATAATCCATACTTAATATTATAAATGCGATAGTAGATAAAGAAAGAATGTCTGTAGTTTTTACCTTTTCACGTTTAAACCGCCGAACCGATTCAGATGAAATTTGGTCTGGAGATACTTTGATACCCTGGAAAGGACGTAGGATAGTTTTTATCTCGGAAATCATCTCTTGTGTGTGGACACCGGGGTGGAAATTTGTATGAGAAATCTATCTTTACAATATATGCTACTCAGTTCTCGGTAACTCGGGCAAAGTCAAGCACGGCGTGTCTTTGCTGAACAGCTAGTAGATGTTGCGTGTGGTCTAGCGACGTGTGGACGTGTCCTGCTGTAAGTATGACGAGCTGCTAACCTGGGGGGTTGTATAACACACTGCAGACCTGTGGGGTCGTATGACACACTGCAGACCTGTGGGGACGTATGACATACTGCAGACCTGTGGGGACGTATGACACACTGCAGACCTGTGGGGTCATATGACACCCTGCAGACCTTTGGGGACGTATGACACACTGCAGACCTGTGGGGTCATATGACACACTGCAGACCTGTGGGGACGTATGACACACTGCAGACCTGTGGGGTCGTATGACACACTGCAGACCTGTGGGTCATATGACACACTGCAGATCTGTGGGGTCATATGACACACTGCAGACCTGTGGGGACGTATGACACACTGCAGACCTGTGGGGTCATATGACACACTGCAGACCTGTGGGGACGTATGACACACTGCAGCCCTGTGGCGTCGTATGACATACTGCAGACCTGTAGGGTCGCCGGTCTGCACCATGGAGCCCTTGATGACGCGGTGGAAAATGTGCCCATCGCAGTAGCCGTTGCGTGTGGTCTAGGGACGTGTAGGCGTGTCCTGCTGTATGTATGACACGCTACAGACCTGTGGGGTCGCCGGTCTGCACCATGAAGCCCTTGATGACGCGGTGGAAAATGTGCCCATTGTAGTAGCCGTTGCGGGCGTGTACGCAGAAGTTTTCAGCGGAGCGCGGCGTGTCCTTGCCGAACAACCGGATGTGGATGTCCCCTAATGACGTGTGCAGGATCGCTTGCTCGTATATACGCTGGACACCTAGAAAAGGAATACATTTTTTTATGGAAATACCATCGGGCGAACAACATCACGGTTTTGTATAAATATGGTCTAAAATAATTTGGCAACTCCACCATAATCATCAAAAATGTATGAATAATATACATAGAGATTACATTCGCATAAATATTTGCACTTTTCATAGATAAATATTGTGCCAAACGTGGTTGAGAAAAAAATAAAGTTGCATTTGATAATCGGCAACGGGAATAAAAAATCGGTTCTAGATCGCAATCATAATTGATCCGCGGATCCTACATCTACGTTACGTTTGACTAAGTTGGTTACACAACGGCTTACGAAGCTGACGGTCCCGAGTTCGAATCACAGTCAGGGCAAGTGTTTGTGTGATGGGCACGAATGTTTGTTCCTGGGTCCGGAATGTTTTCTGTGTATTTAAGCATTATATTTATCTTCTAGAAGGTGCCTCCAAAGATCGTCTGAGGAGATAATCATAACCCTCTTCTGTTCTTCAGCGTAGTCGGGTAAAAAGTATCCTATAACCATTTGGAGATACCCAGCTACCCGTGTACCAAAAATTGTTAAAATCCGTTTAGCCGATTTGGCGTAATGAAGCCGCAACGACGCATACAAACATACAAAAAAATATTCATTGACCTCCAAATAGTCCGTTGCAATCTTTTTTAAAACGCTTTTATTAGGTCGACCTATATGTAACTAACTATGTAATAGAATCTAAGGTAACTAATTTAACCATCTTCCAAGAATCGTAGCGTCATGAAAATTGGCAGCTGTATGTAGTTCTGATGACAATACAATAATATGGTACTGTCGAACTGATCTGATGATGGAGCCGGAAGATATGAACTGGAACTTTATGATGGAATATCGTATCATAGCTGTGTTTGGGTTTGTTAGAAAAGTCTTGTAAAGCGTGTTTTTCTAGTGTTTTTTAAACTATTCATTTATTTTGTAATATCTTCAATGTACACACATTTCATTTTCACAACTTTATAATAGTATAGATTGATTTACCTTGTCCTTCTGTAGCCGAGATGATATCCTCCTTGGACGGCTTCTCATTGAATATGTCTCTGTCAGCATCGGGGCTCTTGATGTCGTCAGGACTCCTCCGCGAGAACATGTAGAAGCGGTTCTTCTTGTACGCCGTGCAGAACAAAGTGGGGTCCGTCTTGATATTGAGTAACGTTGGGTTCTCAGAGCCTTCCATCTCGAGGGTCGTGGCTACTTTGGACTGGTTGGTTCGACCCTGTAACATCATAACAGAGGCGTGGCGTCAAAAAAATTACAAGGGAAGCCAAAACGTATTCATTTACACACATTTAAAGGAAAAGGTGGTTATAAACCTTGCCTTGGACAACCCGGTGGGAATCGTCTTATATGGACACCACGCCACTGCATCATAGTGATGTCTTTAACACGATATTGGTACAATGAAAATTAACGAGGTATGCAAGTTAAATATCCGATACACAAATTATTTATGTATGCCTAAAGTCACTACCAAACTGTTTAAAAGGCTGTTATCCAATGGCTATTAAAATATTGAATGCTCTTCCGAATTGAGGACATTAGACGACACGTTTGGCTCAGTGGGTTGTACAACGGCCTACGAAGGCAATCCCGGCCAGGGCAAGTGATTGTGTGATGAGCACGAATGTTTGTTCCTGGGTCTTGGATGTTTCCTATGTATTTAAGTATTATAATCCATACTATAGTTGAATCATCGAGAGCGTGGAATTGCATATGTAGTAGTATTGTTTGTTTACAGGCATTCTATATTTGAATTTTCTATTTTCTTGTACTATCAGCATACAAAGAGGTTGTTATATATATATATATCGAAGAACTAAAAACAAAAATAATGTCAGTGTGAAATTGTCAATATTATTTACGTTGTGCGTATATTTTTACATCTGATTTGATTGTATTCTCAATTAATTATTGTGTCCGCCCGTACGACTACGAATAATTTCTATATTTAAAAAAAATATGGCTGTAAGTAATTTTGGTCCTATTGAGAGTCAAAGTAAGCAAATAATTTTCAACTGTTATAAATATTTTGAAAATGAACTGACGAAATATTTAAACTTGCCTTACACCGCTGCCCAGTTAGTTGAAAAAGCTACAGGTGTTTGTCTCTCTACTGTTTATAACATTGTGACTGAGAGCAACAGCGAGAAATTCGCAACAACAAAGAAATTCACCTCCCCGAAGAATAAAAAGTTGCGTCCTTGTCCGTCATCAGCAGTAGACGATTTTGATCAGGAAGTCATCCGGAGAACTATATACAATTTTCATCTGTCCCATAAGCAATTTCCAACCTTAAAGGGACTCCACTCTGTGTTAAAATCCGATATAGATTACAAATTTCGCATTTCCACCTTACGAAAACAAATACAAAAATTAGGATTTAAATGGAAAAAGACCGAGGACAACCGAAAAATATTAATGGAAAAACACAACATACGACTGCTAAGAATAAATTACCTTATCAAAATTGCGGAATATCGATCTCAAGATAGACCACTAGTTTATACTGATGAAACCTACATCCACACTTCACATGTGTCCGGAGAAGCTTGGACCGATGGAACAGAATTTGGTGTAAAAAAACAAATCAGTACAGGCCAGCGGTTAATAATAGTGCACGCAGGAAGAAAAGATGGTTTTATTCCCAACGCTTTGTTAATGTTTAAGGCAAACCAAAAAACGGGAGATTACCATGACCAGATGAAATTTGTCAACTACGAAAAATGGTTAAAAAAAAAATTAATACCGAACCTCAAACCGAATAGCGTACTTATCGTGGATAATGCGTCCTATCACAACAAACTTTTGAATCGTGCTCCAACGTCAAATTCTAATAAAAAAGAAATGATGGATTGGTTGACAGAACACAACATTTCGTATAACCGGTTGATGTACAAAACCAGTTTGTATGAATTAATTAAACAAAATAAAGAGCGGTTTCGCGAGTACCACGTAGATGCAATTTTAAAAGAACATGGCCACTCCGTATTACGATTGCCACCGTATCACCCGACATTCAATCCGATCGAAAATATTTGGTCCATGGTAAAAGGATATGTAGCAAAAAGAAACGTTTCATTAAACATGCAAGGCATTATGAGTTTAGCAACTGAACGAATGAATACCATCACTGCTGAGGACTGGGAAAATATTTGTCACCACGTCGAAAGTGAAGAAAATAAATATCGATGTCAGGAAGGAGAAATGGATCAAATAACAGACAATTTTATTATCAATACTTGTGACAGCTCAGATGAAGAACATGATAGCGAATAAAAGAAAAAAACAGAGGACTACTACTTATTCCACTTCTTGGGTATGTCATTTTATTAAGTTAAGAGAAAATTATTCTCCTTTTGTTGCAAACGGTACAACCACTACAAATGCAATTCCATCTTCTCGATAATTCAACTATAACATTATAAATGTGAAAGTGTCTGTCTGTCTGTTACCTCTTCACGCGTAAACCGCTGAACCGCTTGGAATTAAATTTGGTATGAAGATAGTTTGAGTTCAGAGGAAGGACATAGGCTACTTTTTAATCCGGAAAAATACCCTTATCCGCGATTAACGAATTTAAGGCGGACGAAGTCGCGGATGGAAGCTAGTGTATCTATATACTATGTATATCGTCGCCTAGTACCCATAGTACAAGGTTGCTTAGTTTGGGACTAGTTCGATCTGTGTAAGATTGTCCCTGTGTTATTTATTATTATTTTTAAAACCTTGCATTTGGAAAATTTAAGTGCAAACTCTCACACTGGTTACTAAATGAATGTTTCTACTCGGTCAACGAATATCTTAAAAGAAACGAAATTGTAATCAATTAAGTACCTACGTATTTAATCGTATGAAAACTTGTAATTTTGCATGTCACTCTGTGAAAAAAACATTTGAGACTGATATTATTTATCTTATACCATCTACTTATCTACGAGGGTTGCTACTTATATATCCGGAAACAAAAAAACAAACAAACGTACACGGCTGAAAATAGTTTTATTGTTTTTCAAAGTATTCCCCTTGATGATCTATGCACTTTTGCATTCGCGTGAACCAATTTTTAAAGCACTTCTGCCACTCCGCCTGAGGTACCTCCATAACGTGTTGTTTGAATGCGTCGACAGCATCTTCAGCGGTCGAAAATCGTTGACCGCGTAATTTATTCTTTATATTTGGAAATAAATAAAAATCGTTGGGTGCCAAGTCAGGGCTGTACGGCGGATGACCCGTTAATTCCACATTTTGACCCTCCAAAAATAGAGTTGTTTCGCGTGACGTATGACAGCTGGCATTGTCATGATGAAGAATGATTCTTCGTCGCTGGTTAGTTTTACGAATTTGTTCAAATACTTCCGGTAAGCAAATGGTCGTGTACCACTCTGAATTAACCGTTCTACGGTTTTCTAGTGGCACTGTAGCTACATGGCCATTAATACCGAAGAAGCAGGCCACCATTTGTTTCAATGTACTTTTTGCACGAGTAACTTTCGTAGGGTTCGGCTCATTTTGAAACACCCATACCGTTGATTGTTGCTTCGTTTCGGGATCGTATGCATAGATCCAGGATTCGTCACCTGTATAGATGTTATAAACGGCTTTTGAGTCACCACGGTTATATTTTTTTAACATTTTATTGCACCATTCGACGCGAGCATGTTTTTGCTCATTTGTTAAGTTGTGGGGTATCCAACGCGAACAAATTTTTTTTACAGCCAAATAATTATGTAATATGCTATTAATGCTGGTCATAGAAATACCCAGAGTCGCCTCTATCTCGCGGTACGTAACATGTCGGTCGTCCATTATAAGTTTTCGCACAGCCTCGATATTTTGTTGTACAACGACCGATTTCGGGCGACCTGCCTTAACTTCGTCCGTAAGCATACTACGTCCACGATTGAACTCACTAAACCAGTGATACACAGTAGTTTTAGATGGGGCTTCATCACCAAAAGTTGAAGTTAGTTGATCTATGCACTGTTGTTGCGTTAAACCACGCCGAAAATCATAATAAATCATAGCACGAATATTTTCACGAGTGAGTTCCATTCTTGCTGCGAGATGACATTTAAAACCCGTCAAAAACAAAACACGAGCGTTAATAAGGAAGAAAAAATATACCTTATATACTTAAAAAAGTTCAAATTTTACCATGGCGGTCAAATATGCTATTTAAGAAGATTGTAATCCCGGTTTCCGGATATATAAATAGCAGCCCTCGTACCTACCACGTTTTTACGCAAATAAATGATTTATGTTTTCGCGATTTCATTTTGTACGGGAGCTCTAAATATCCTGCATTGTCAATATACATTTAATCGGGATTGGAAAACCTACTTCTATCTGCTAACTAAGATACATTTAATGGACGTAGGATGAGCTCATAGTGTATGTATTTGCTACCTGAGAGACGTTGAAGACCCGTTTGGGTTAGTTGGTTGCACAACTCCCGGATTCGAATCCTGGCCAGGGTAACTGTTAGTGTGATGACCACGAATGATTGTTCCTGGGTCTTAGAGGTTTTCTATGTATTTAAGTATTATATTTTATCTATTTTTTGGGTACTGTGGCACTGAAACATGGTCACTCACAATGGGCCTAATAAGAAGGCTGATGAGCGATGGAGCGAGCTATGGTCGGAGTCTCCTTGCGTGAACGAAACTCGTGTCCTCGACATAGCTAGCTCAAGGAGTTGCTTGATTTAAGCGGCAGTTCGCTGTACATCGCTCGTAGAAGCGATGGCCACTAGGGCAGAAAGGTTTTCGTGTGGAGACCGCGTACAGGACGATGCAGCGTGGTAAGGCCCCCAACAAGATGGGCCGATGATCTGGCGATGAACGCAGGAAACCGTTGAATGAGGGCGGCGCACGACCGGTCGGTATGGAAATCTTTGGGGAAGCCTTTGTTGAGCAGTAGACGTCCATGGGCTGATATGATGATGATGGTTTATGTATAGTCGTATACCGTCGCTTACTAACAACTTTGCTTAGTTTTGGACTAGGTCGATTTGTCTAAGATTCTTCCTGATATTTATTAATTATTTGATGAAGGACCCCCTGGGGAGTCATCTGATGTCATCTGATGATGTTTTAACTAGAAAGTTACCATGAAACTTGGCCATATTTAGATGACATTAGCGGTAACTCACGTTGTAAAGTTACGATGGACTCACATGGCGCGAAATGCAGCAGGTGCCGGTTCTCCGGCTTGTCCAGCATGGGGACGCACCGGTTCGTCACCAAGTTCACTAGCTTCACGTGACGATGGACTCACCTAGAACAGCGCGAGATTCAGCGGCCGCAGGTTCTCCGGCTTGCCCAGCATGGTGACGCACCGGTTCGACACTAAGTTCACCAGCTTCACGTGGCGATGGACTCACCTGGAACAGCGCGAGATTTAACGGCCGCAGGTTCTCCGGCTTGCCCAGCATGGTGACGCACCGGTTCGACACCAAGTTCACGAGCTTCACGCCCAGCATGGTCGCGTACAGCACGAAGTGCCCGCTCACGTCGAATATTATGTTCGCGTACTGGACCGAGTCGGATTTCTCTAGGTCTCGTTCGGTTGCCATTCTGTGGAAGTATAAAATGAATCCAGATTAATATTACTAGTGGTCTGTGAGCTGTAGAGCTCGCGAATCTTTCAACCACCATATGTCCGCAATTTACCACCAACTTGTTACCATTGGTAACAGCTGGGATTTATTCCCATCTGTTACCACTAAAGAGCCATTGGTCCATGCAGGAATTCATGAAAGGAGAACTCCCCATTACTTTGAAGCGGAAAATCATGGACATGCATTCTTCCGATCCTCACCTATGGTGCCCAGATTTGGTCTTTGACTAATGCTCAGAAGTATTCCCTCAAGGTCTGCCAGAGGGCAATGAAGCATAGTATCTTGGAAGTCAAATTAACAGATCGATCAGAAATACTATCTTACGCTCCAAAACCCAAATTGCCGACGTAGCCCTGACACAACCCCGGATAAACGATTTTTTCGAACCGGAGCAAAACCTTGATGGTGGCGCCCCCTCCATTCAGTGTTTGAGAAAAACTGTTAAAACTGCCAATGAGAAGCATTTTTTGTGACCAAACCCTATGAGATTGTAGGAAAAGAGGCTTCATTACTTAGTTCGATATTTCGAATTGTCCCCATGAAACTGCCGCCCGGGGCAAGTGCCCCGCTTTGCCCCCCCCCCCCTTAGATCAGGGGCTGCCCTGACAGCCGCTAAGCTGAAGTGGGACTCGGCTGGACACGTTTGCCGCATGCCGAACGACCTGCGAGCCAAGAATACCTCTGACTGGATCCCACATAATAGACTTCGGCGACCACGACGGAGCTGGCGAGATGTCGTAGGCACGTTGCGAAAGGATTGGTCCGTGGCGGCCTTAAATAGGGACGAATGGAAGAAAGAGAAGTCTTTGTCCAGCAGTTGGACAGTTCAGGCTGATATCATATACCACTAACGTGATTGGTGCCATTGGTGTCGGTGGTAAAAAATCCCAGCTGTTACCAGTGGTAAGGAGTTGGTGGTAACAGATGGGAATCCAGACAGTTTGAGGCCCCAAAAAGGTCATAGGATAGTTTTTATCCTGGAAATTCCTTAAGGGTGTGAACTGGGTTAGTTAATTGTCTTTTCCTAGCCAACCGATTTCGACGTATGTCACACAGTGGAGTGCACAGGGTTTTTGGCCAAAGTAGGCAGTTTTTCTGTGCCTACTCGTATTCAGAGCCATGGTCGTCCACGGTAGGCAGTGCCTTTGTGCCTATATAGACCGCACGCCCCTGACGTCAAGTATATTATAATACAATACAAATCCTTTTTATTGCACACCTCACAAATATACAGGGATTTACAAAAGAATAAAGAAAACAATTAGATGTAGACAACAGGCGGTCTTATCGCTAAAGAGTGATCTCTTCCGGACAACCTTTGGGTAATGAATAATTTGATAAAAAATATATATTACTAGCTTCTGCCCGCGACTCCGTCCGCCTTAAATTCGTTTATCGCGGATAAGGGTATTTTCCGGGATAAAAAGTAGCCTACGTCCTTCCCCGGAACTCAAACTATCTCAATACAAAATTTCATCCAAATCGGTTCAGCGGTTTAAGCGTGAAGAGGTAACAGACAGACAGACACACTTTCGCATTTATAATATTAGTATGGATTAGGCTGTGCAAAACAGCATAGAGTTGAAGCACATTAAATAATATTCTACACATAAATATTGTGCATTTACTAAAGATGATTACTTGATATAAACTTTTGACACAATTTACTTTTAAGACACCTCCATTTTTTCGTCAATAACTACAATAAGCTAATTTTTTTTTTTAGCTGTGGGAGAACATTAGGGCTTCCAATCACGGGATCCGGGAACAGAAAACCCCGGTATTGAAAACCCTCTATTACAGAGACGTTTAAGAAAAACATCATACATTTTCTACAGTGGATTGTTAAAAGGAATTAATTGAAACCGTCTTTAGAGAAGCGTGTATGTACAATGTGCATAAGCATAACAAATACTGGGCGTTTAAAAGTAAAAAAAAAAAATAAGCAGTTTGTTTTCTCTGTGCTAGTGTCCTTCTGAGTAAATGAATAAGTTTCTGTCATAAATTTCAGTTTTGCGACAAGCTTTTACTTCCAACTGTACTTTCCTTTGGATGTCCATCAACTTCTCATCTAGACGATTCTAAAGGGACCAAACTCGGTAGGATTACATTATTTTATTATATCACAGAGTTGTTATCCATCCACCAACCTTCCGATTGCACAAACTGACCGGCTCCATTGTGTCGTATGATTGCATTTATATTAGTTTTTGCCTATTTCCCCTCCTTTTCTCCCTGAGGGTTTTCTCAAATGGAAATATCACCAGCTGGCGCCACCACGACGTAAGGTCTAACTGACAAGAAGTGTCAAGTGTCACCAATCACAGCACAAGGTTTTGACACTTCTTGTCAATTAGACCTTACGTCACGGTTGCGCCAACTGGGGATGTTTCCATTTGAGAAAGCCCTCGTTCGTTTATATGGAATACCATTAAAAAGGGTGGATACATTTAGATACTTAGGACACCTCTGACCTGAGAGACGATGCATATATTAAGCGAGAACGGAGGGCGTAGTCCGTTAGAGTGAGCATGGTGGACCGTCGATTTGCTCGTTGTTCTACGGAGGTTGAGATAACGCTGTTTAGCCTTCTGTACGACCCTGTATAAGAGCAGTCTGTGGGTCTCTTACAAGCAGAAGCAGTACATCGCCCTTCGTGTACAGTACAATAATGCTGTGAGGGTACTTTTATGGGCTGCCCCGTTTTTGTAGTGCGTCCGGGATGTTCGCGGATGCCAGAGTTGACTGTTTCTAACGCTGCACATCTCTGACGCAGGTTGCGGGCTATTTCTAACGCTATCCTGAGGGCATTTGCGGAGAGGTTTGAATGCCAGTGTATGTTTCTTGGAGAACCACGCATTGAGTTTAAACTTAAAACATATATTTAGGATAGGCTAAGTACAAGGCTTTTACAAATATTGTAAAAGATTTTTTTTTTTTTATTAAAAAATAGATGAGCATTTTACCGCAATCCCACCTGTTGTTAAGTGACGATGCGGTCAAGGATGTATTTAGAAAAAATAACTGACTGTTGAGTTTGTTTCGGCTTACTCCTCAATAGTGGTCTCCTCTTGGGAAATGCCGTAGAGTCAGACTTGTAAAAGTGCCCTTGCGGCCTACTTACAGATTAAAGAACATTATTTCAGTATCTGAATCATTGCTTGATCAACGTACTGGCAATCAAGCCTTACTGAGTGCTGTCCATATTTTAGTTGAGGTATTTTTTTTTGTTACTAACTTTAGGCTAAGATACGAGTATTGTACCTAACTTAACTATGATCCCAATTGGTCGAAATAAACGTTTTATTAGTCTTATTAGTTTTGCCACCGAATTTACGTAGATACACCAAATTACAGCTCAATCGGTCCCCAGGAAGTGATTCAAAACTTCCTTGCAACATTTGTAAACATACATAAGTATAAACTCGTAAAGCCCAAGTTATTTTTAGGACATTTGTAATAACAACCCAATGTGCGAATTTTAGCTACTTATGCTTGCAACCCAGAACTTCAAATTTTAATTACCTGTTTTAAAAGTAAAATTTCGTTTGATGTAAATTTCGAAGCATGTCTATAACGTATGGCCTTATTTTAGAACTTCAGATCGATATTTGATAAATTAATACATTTACTTGGGTAAAATGTGAAGTTTAGTAAAAGTGAATTGGATTAGTCCATCCAGCTGAGTCAGTCCGGTGGACCATGGGTCGGGGGTTGAAGACGCACCTTCGTCCAAACTCCATGTTAGGCAGCTGCTGGTGATGATGCTGCAACTCCTGGAAGCGCTGCAGGCTCTCGTCCACGACCTTGCTCAGGCGGCCTGACACGAAATTGAACACACGCACCTATTATACACAACATAAACACGCCTATAGAATAAAAGATCAAAATGCAAACACTGCACACAGTTTCTGATACACATTGTACTTCATGTGTTCCTGATGTGTGTTACATATGAAAAGCCACACCACAAATTCAACTAAAACGAGTGACTATTTCATCATGAAGCACAGTTTCTGATACACATTGTACTTCATGTGTTCCTGATGTGTGTTACATATGAAAATCCACACCACAAATTCAACTAAAATAAGTGACTATTTCATCATGAAGCAGTTTCTGATACACATTGTACTTCATGTGTCCTGATGTGTGCTACATATGAAAATCCACACCACAAATTCAACTAAAACGTGTGACTATTTCATCTTGAAGCACAGTTTCTGATACACATAGTACTTCACGTGTTCCTAGTGACTATTTCATCATGAAGCACAGTTTCTGATACACATTGTACTTCATGTGTCCTGATGTGTGCTACATATGAAAATCCACACCACAAATTCAACTAAAACAAGTGACTATTTCATCATGAAGATCAGCGTAATACGTAAGATGCCGGGATTGCCGGGGTAGGAAAATTGAAACTCTAATAAGTCAGTCAGTTACATAATAAAAAATATTGGACACGTATGTTTTGCTAAAAAAGTTTTCTCTAAAAAAAGGTACCGACGAATTGAGAACCTCTTCCTTTTTTGGAAGTCGGTTAAAAAGTGTTCGTCTGAAGCACTATTACACGTATACTGCTTTACTAAATCAGCGGATTTGGAAGTCGCACAACCTTAAACTCGCTACCAAGCTGTCCGTGTACAAAGCCATTGTATTGCCAATTCTGCTGTATGCTTCTGAGACATGGTGTCTCTATAGACGGGATATAAAGAAATTAGATACCTTCCATCTAAATTGTCTTCGCAACATCCTGAGGATAAAATGGGAGGATCGTGTGCCAAACACTGACGTCCTGAGACGCTCACATATGCAGGGCATGGAGGCGTTGCTGATGAAGAACCAACTGAGATGGTGTGGCCACATCGTCCGTATGGAGGATAACCGTCTGCCGAAAGCAATATTCTACTCTCAAGTTTCAGAAGGTACGCGTAAGGCTGGGGGACAGCATCACCGTTACAAGGATGTACTTAAAAGGCACCTAACCGCCAGTAGTATATCTCCCGATAGTTGGGAAGGCATGAGCCGGGAACGGGATGTGTGGCGTTCCACTGTTCGCGATAGTGTGAAGGAGTTTGAAGAAGCACGTCTCCAAGCGCTGGATATAGTACAAGAGCGCAAGGCTCGCCCGAAGCCACGCGTGCACCTGCAATGACCGCGGTGAGCTCCACTGCGCGCGACCGTATATTCCCAAATAAACTGGGTTTTGCGAGTCATATTCGCGCCCACCGTCGTAGGACTCCTACGAGCCCAACTTCTTGAAGTCGCTGTCATCGGATCCGATGAAGAGGACATCATCATCATCATACGTATATAATAATTCTTATACATGATGGCGTTATAAATATTGGGAAACGGCTTTTTGTATATTTCGTAAATATCAATATTGTCTGAGTGACAACAATCATGTTTGTAAAGATTTACTTTAAAAGTAAAATGAATGCTATAACAGATGAAACTACTGTGTTCTTATCAGAACCTACATTTTAAGCACTACACTTTGAACTAAATACCTTTCTATCCAAACTAATAGACGCCATCTTCTTCCCATCAGGCGAGAACGCCAGCGACGTTGGGTAAGTCTTGTTCTTCACAAAATCAAACAAGTCTGTATCTAATTTAGAGACAAATTCCACATTCTTCGGGAACTTGTATTCATGTTTGGGACCTGTCCAGTATTCTACAATGCCAGCCTTGTCAACGGAGACTGCGATTTCATATACTGGATTGTACTTCATTGTGGCGACTGTGCTTTGGTGGAGAGACTCGAAGGTGTGGAGTGGGGTGCCTGAGGCTTGAGTGCCGTCGAACACGAGGATTTTGTTGCTGCCTTTCTCTGAACTATAACAAAATAAATCTGTTGTAGCATCAATACAAATTACAAATCCCAGTTAATTTCATAAGATATTGAACCACTGAAGGTGAGTCAGGGATTCTCATCGCTTGTAACTGACTGAAGTGAAACCAAACGGGCAGAATGCAGTCAAAAGAGATTGACAAGTTTTGGAGCAAATGCTGCCCTTAGATGAAAATACCTCTAAGGAGTTCTGTGCGTTACTTTCTATTAGAAAAAACATATATGTTCATGATTGGTCCAAAGAAAAAAAAAAACATGAGTTTTGTTCTGAATTAATGAGCACGTTTGGTTTTACTTTGCACTTTTTGTTTTGGAGCGATTATCAAACGGATCAAACCTTTGAGCACACACGTCGCCTACAGTGGTGACAAGCTATCGTGCCGACAAAGCCAATAGGGAATATGCATGAATTTTAATTTTTGCTTTATTAAAAGCTCATTCATGTAACAAAATATTTTTTCGAATAACTTTAAAAATAACCAAGATAGAAGCCATCAAACATTTCATTCTATCTCTTTCTAGCAAAATAGAATTTAATAGGGAGTTTATATGGCCAGAGTGCATGATGATGTAACAGTGCATATCGGACCTCTCTGTCTAATTAGTAGTTTAAAATGCCTATATCTTGCGTATTTCTTATTCAATTTAAATTTAAATTTCACATTTTGAAATAGTTTTTATGGTATTTTGATAAGCAGTTAAGAAAACCGACAAAAAAATTTCATGCATGTACCCTATTGGCATGTCACACAAGACTAAAATTGAAGACAATTAGAACTGTACTGTTAATACTATTAACGTAAGAAATAAATAATTTAGTTCCTATCAAAAAGTTTTTTTTTCATGACTTGTGGGATAGATCTTAAAGCACTTTAGTATACAGTATAGTGTTAGCCTAAGAGCATAATGGACTGTGTGTTTAGCCTGGGTAGCACTTGGTCCAACTCCCATACAAAGTAGTGGCCTTTGGCCGTATGAGAATCAAAAAGCCTAACCTAACTCAGTCTGGCTTTATCCGGACGGATGGTAATGCTATATGGATACTTACACTGCCAATGCTGAAATGGGGTCCCCGGCAGAATGGACCCACTCCACACGATAAGGCTCAAACTCCACAGTTATCATGTTAATCATATCTGAAATGCCAAAATACTAATTAACCTCTAATTCCATTATGTAGTCCAGTTTAATAAATACTTTCTTACAAATAACATGAGTTACAATATAAATGCCAGATTGGAATGATATATTGAACCAATGACATCTCTTTGGTTTCTGCGATTATAATACATTAAAATAGAATAATTTAAACCAATCCATACTAATATTATAAATGCGAAAGTGTGTTTGTCTGTCTGTCGGTCTATTACCTCTTCACGTATAACCGCTGAACCGATTTGGATGAAATTTGGTATGGAGGTAGTTTGAGTCCTGGGGAAGGACATAGGCTACTTTTTATCATCTTAAATACCCTTATCCGCAATAAACGAATTTAAGGCGAACGAAATCGCGGGCAGAAGCTAGTTATATACAAATCTCATTTTTAGTTCTCCACTTTTCCGAAGTTTTACAGCTTCTGTTTACGCAGGTAGACTAAAAAAAATCCCTGTTACAGTTACAATCTGTGCAAACTGTTCTTAAGGTTTAAATGTGTAAAAAAAAGTGATATGAACTATTTCAAAGCCACAAATTTATTCTTTTCAATTTGTTTTTTCTCAGTCAAAAGTTTATTTTTCATTTTTTGCATGTGATTGAACGGATTACATCAATTTTTGGTACAGGGTAGCTGATCTTCCATAGATGGTTATAGGATACTTTTTAACATGCCAGATGGGCCTAATGTGTTATAATTGGTTTTCTTATTTAAATTTGAAAAACTACCAACCAGTGAGTTCCCTTTAAACAAGGGATAAAATAAAATAAATATTTCTAAAGAACAATGCAATATTCCTAGTTTTTGTTTTTTAGTTGTTTTCGTACAGTCAACACTAAAAGCATGATACTATCATGTGCATCTTCTGCTTAAAGTTTTGCAACTCACAATGTTGATTGTACAGTCAGCTGCACAGAAAAGTAACCCCCTGCCATACTAACATAATATGGCAGAGGGATCACGTTTCTCTGCTGCTGACTGTACTCAAAATTAAAAATATACATCACACTTACCAAAATTGACAACATCAAAAACTTTCAGTGTCTTCTCTGGGGATGCCGTACACAGCAGTGAGCCAGTGCTGTTTGCAGCAATGTGACTGATGGTTGAGAGGTGGCACCGGAAATGCTTCACAAATTCTATGCCCTCCTCCTGAGAAATTTCATGTATACTATAATACAGTTATAAAAATGAAATGTCAGTACATTGAAGATATTTTCAAAAAAATTATTGTTATGGACTGTTTGGAGGTCATTAAAAAGAAAAATATTTTATTTTTATTTTATGTATGTTTGTGAGTCGTGGCTTCATCACGCAAAATCGGCTAAACAGATTTCAACTATTTTTGGTACACAGGTAGCTGGGTATCTCCAGATGGTTATAGGATACTTTTTACCCGACTACACTGAAGAAAAAATGAAGGGTTATGACTTTTTCTCCTCCGCGGACGAAGTTGCGGGCATCTTCTAGTAAGTAGTATGTATACAATACAATACAAATACTCTTTATTGCACACCTCACAGATATACCATTCATTATGTCACAGGC
This sequence comes from Hedya salicella, assembly GCA_905404275.2. Taxonomy (NCBI): domain Eukaryota; kingdom Metazoa; phylum Arthropoda; class Insecta; order Lepidoptera; family Tortricidae; genus Hedya; species Hedya salicella. The sequence goes on from FR990112.1 coordinate 19,917,844, forward strand.
CATATAAATCTTCACCAATATTATGCCATCCTTCTCCTCCTTTGGGAGCCTTCTGTATTTAATTAATGGTCATAAAAATGTCACTTGTGAAGTTACAACAAATTAAAAATCATTCTAAATTACCCACATGCACATTAGCTAATTTCAAATCAAAAACTGAAGCGTCATTTTATCTATAATTAAACAAATAAAGGCTATACCTGTTTCTTCCAAAATTTCAGATGTCCATCTTGACTGGCAGTGACAACAAAGTCTGTTTTAGTGACAACAACATGTGAGACCACGTCTCTGTGCATGTAGCTACGTTCGTAGGTCTCCGACAATGGCAAGTTCTCCAAGTAGAGGGACTCGAACTCCAAAACTGGGGAAAATATTAAAACTTCATCGTGAATATGTTTATCATGCATGTATTTACCTACAAAGGATTTTTAAAGCATGTGATATGAGTTTTTATGACTATAAACATACATTCTTTATATAAATCATTCAGTTTACCTTTTCTTTTTTTAGGTTTTGTTATTGCCGCCTCGGAAGGCATAGGCCCTATCCAGGCATCAGCATCTTCAGATTCCTCTACCTTGTCCGGGCTAGCAGGCCTCTTCTCCGCAGACATTTCTTACGAGTCTTATATCACTTGTTTTGAGACAACCAAGGTGTTGATAATTAACAAGTTTTGATTATTATGATTTATAATACAAAGCGACGCATGCGAATAGCAAAAAGCTAAACGGTTTTGACAGCCCAGCCTAGCTACTCAGTCAGCCTAGCCTAACATGACAGGTGAGGTGCCAGTTGCCAGTACATAACATATTTATATCGTCAATTCTAACTTATCAATGAAGAATGTCCCAAATCTGTAATGTTTATTTACGTATTACGTAATAATAGGTAGAGTGGGTTACTTTGGTTGCTACTTAGAAATAGCGATGGGTGAATTATTATATTTGAATTATTGGATTTTTAAGTTTATTCGAATTGTTCGAATAGTCGAGATTCATTCGAATGATTGTCGATCTCGCAAGAAACGATTCGAGCCAAAGTCACACGCACACGCCACGCTAAAGAGAATATAATCACTACGCCAGTTAGACAACTTAAAAATCGAATAATTCTACTAGTATCATTCAAAGTCGCCCATCGCTACTTAGCGGTAATCGCCACATCGTACGGCAGTCGAAGTCGAAATTCGAACATTCGTTCGACTATAGTGATTAGTACACTACTATTTTGTTATTTGAATGCTAAAATAAATATTAACTACACATATATTTGATGAGATTATTCTTTCATCATAGTAGCCCCGCCACAGAGTACGGAGAGACGAGTTCCGGTTTTTTGAAATTTTGACAGGAATGTGAAATACGCCTACGTTGTTTATGGTCTAATACGCTTTTATAAACTTGAAGGGCTGTCTATGGTAAAAATCTCTTTTACGAATTCGTAGTGATGGTGGCTGGCTTCCTTGCACACGACGCGTCATAAATTGCAGCTAATTTGTTAATTCAAGAGAAATTTCGATCGATTAACGATCTAAATAGTAGTGATTTAAGTGTTTTCGAAGTTTCACACATAATCGGTAAGTGCTAAGTGCCGTAATCATTCTGAAACCGCGCGCTACCGGTACCTCTACACGTGGTTTGGCTACCGTCCCGCGTACGTACTTTCCAACTGTATTTTTTTATATGCATCATCACATTCTACAGAATGCATGAAATCCCACTGTGTTTCAACTGGAATTTCGTTAATTTTAGAAATGCCGCGTAATGTTTAGGTTGTTTATTGAACGTGGTCAGTTTGACAAGTACTGGCTTTCTGACACACATCTAGACACGGTAATTACCTGTGAAATGTGTTGCTTCTCATATTCCGCCGTATTTATACACTGATAGCGAATAAAGTTATCATGAATCAAATCCCTTTGTTGACTTAGCACACATCGTCCGTCTGCTCTCCACCTTGTCGTCGGCATGTCGTGGACACTTTTCTCTTTTTTCCTCTATTGGTTATGACGCATCGATGTACTGAGCCGCTCGAGAAATCGTATAAATACACGACGTAAGTGTACTGTGAATATTCATCAAAAACGCACTTAGTTGGAAGTGAGATGTTTTAGGTTACTTTAATGGTGTGATACAAACCTGTTGGCCAATTACCTCTGGCCGGTAGTAAAGGTTTCTTGTTAGAGGATATTATTTCCCTCATTTGATTGCCATAGAGAAGTTGGATTGCTAAATATGTATAACATATGATAGCAACACATAGTAGCTATTGATGTATTTGAGCTAAATCATACATTATCTGTTCTAAAAGGTTCTTAGTACAGCCTTTAAGTTCTTAGAACCACTTTCTAATACTTATCTAATATGAAATATGTGTTTTCTATTATAAAATCACACTTATTGACTACAAATTTACATATCTTAATGAGGATAGTAGTTATTTAATTTAAAAGGTTATTAAAATGCATCATACATAAGAAAACAGCAAAGTTTTGTATTCTATTTAATATTCTTCCAAAAAATCATATTCTGCTTGAGTTTACCTGACAGTAATTACAAACAGTTGCTTTCTAGCATTGGAAAGCTTTCTCTATACCTCATTGCAGCTACATGAATTACAAAATAATAATCACTTCTATTGGAGTGCACTTTTAATTCACCCTTTTATTTCATTACTAAATTTGAGTTTGATTGCTTACCATTAGGCAACCCGTCTGCTTGTTTGCCTCTATTTCATAAAAAAAAGTTGAATGCTTGTCGGTCAGTGTAGCTGATAAAGGATGAAGGATGCTGCTTCCATCACACTTCCGGTCTTCCCTTCCTTGCTTGCCTTCAAATTTTCCTACTACAATGTTATAATAAAAGTATTATGTTGTATTAGTATTTGCTATTTTAATTAATCAAAAATATTCTGTTAATTAGAGTTGAAACTGGCATTATGGTGCATATTGGGCCATAAAAATCTTTTATATACACCTTTTTTTTTCTTAATTTAAAATATCTACCATTTCATACTAAGTGTTAGTAGTAACTTGACAAAAATTTAGGGAAAGGCAGAGATTTTTTTCGATTCCAAAATTTCTCCCCATAGGTAAAGTTGTTTGTATGTATTGGTGGGGACTACCACCTGTTAAAATTACAAAAAAACATTGTAGATATCTAAACTCAATCTATATATATTTACAATCTGTATATAAAATAAATGATTACATGAAACCACTTTGACTACATAAAATTCATTTCTATAAATAAAATAAAATTAAAACTTAACTACATTAATTTAAAAAAGGCCCCTATAGCATCATAACGAAGATGCTAGCAGCATTTCGTCACCATATCATTTATACTTTTTTGGCATGCTTGAGCAAACTAATACTGTCAGTTGTAATTATAATTGTTACCAGAACTGTAAAAGTAAATAAAGGTTTTTTTTTTATCAATTAGTTGGTACAGTTCCTAATGAAATGAGTAATACAGTATAGACAAATGTGAAATTATGAGGTTACACAAGTAGGTATTGTTGAAGCCAGTATTAACTATATCAAAAGTACAGTTAGAGCTAAATAACTTGGTGACCTAAATAACAATGCAGTTACAATTTAGAAAGTAATTGTCCATGCCATGGCATGACCAACCTGAGTTATCAGAAATATGAGAAAGCAATCAGTTCTGTCAGTTCTTTGATTTATTTTACACTAAATAAGTACTGTAATACCTGGTACCTAGTATATATTTAATTGTGTTTGTTTTTGTACACTATTTCATATCCACAAGAATTTTGTGTAATTATCATCTTATTCTATCTAGTATTAGAGTTTAGTTTTTTTTTTACATACATAACTCATTATAAAGGGGAGATTCTCATTTGTGAGATGTTCAAAGTATCTCCAATCAAACATTGATGTCAGAAGCAGAAACATGAGTAGTTTTTGCCATAAACATTATAAATGCAGTCTTAGCTGATCTTATTCGGTTATCAGTGCCCACACACATTGTCCTTGGTCAGGGTCAATAAATTGTGGCTATATAGGTAATTTATACTCTGCCTGGAGAAGTTGTTTGATTTTTGCTTAGTATCCATACTATGAATGCGAAAGTAACTCTACCTTTACGCTTAATATACTGAACCGATTTATATGAAATCTGGCATAGAGGTAGTTTGAGACCGTGAGGAGGACATAAGATAGTTTTCATCCCCAAAATCTTTTTTTAATTGGTGATAAGTGGGGAATGAGTTTGTAAGGGGAATCAATAATTAAAACAGGCTATTCAGTTCTCAGTAATGCGGACGACGCCGCAGGAAAATGGTACAGTAAAATAAAATACAAATTAATAAAATAAAAATATATGTATACTATTTTAAAGTTGTACAAATAAAGTGTTTGTACATTGAACATATAAAAAAAACTTATAAGGACTATTTGAAGTTCACTATGTCGAAAAATATATGTTATATTTTTGTATGGGCTTCATTACGGCTAGGCTAAGCGGAGTTCAACTGTTTTTGGTGTATGTAGCTGGGCATGCACAGATGGTTAAAGGATACTTTTTATCAGACTATGCTGAAAAAAAAGTGGGTTATGAAATTTTTCTACTCCGCTGACGAAGTTGCGGGCACCCACCATCTAGTATAGAATAAAGTCCATTGTTATTAAAAAGGAAGGGTTTTCCAGGTGTTATAATTATTGAGATTAGTTAACAGTAACGGCATTGTGGTTAATAGATGTTTTATTTATCATAAATTAAATACACAAAGCTGCAATGTCATTAATTGTCTAACATCTTAGCATTTATCATTCATTGCATTTAGGTGATCCATAGAGGCACAGAGAAACTGCCTACCTTGAAGTTCTGAACGACCATGGCTCCATATAGCCACTGAAAAACTGCGTACTTTAGCCAAAAACGCTGTGCACGCTACTGCTTACCCCAATACAATATAGTTTTGGTATATATATATATTTTGTGAAGTTTGTGTAAATGAGTAATAATATTAATTCAAACTAGACTAGCAGAATTACGTAAACAAAGACTAAACCACAATTGACAGAGCACAAGGATGTATCACCTATAGTTTAATACAACATGAGAGTTCATGTTGATTTATTTTAATTCACCTATTTATTACAATCTTATTATATTATATAACTGGCCACACCCTTATCATTCCATATTCATTGACTTAACTTTTGCTGTTTCTAATTCAATGCAACTTGGCGGCAAAAAATTCTGTGCAATGACAGATTATGGAACTTGTGTGACTAATTCGCCGTAACTTTGTTCCAGCAATGAGTTCAAGCGTATGCTACAAATGCAACCGGACGGGGCATTTCGCCCGCGAGTGCACGGCCGGCGGCGTGGCCACACGCGACGCCGGCTTCAGCCGCCAGCGGGAAAAGTGCTTCAAGTGCAATCGCACCGGACACTTCGCCCGGGACTGCAAGGAGGAGGCCGACCGCTGCTACAGGTTCATTTCCCTATACGTATTAAACATTTGACTTGTTCACAGTACATACTTGGAGGATTCAAATATTACTGACCCTTTGAAACCACTTCCTTTTCCACTAAAGAGGCCTTATTCCCCTACCAACTGCAAATTATCATCATATGAACCTGTAGACGGGCACTGCTGGACCAAGACCTCCCCCAAGGATCTCCACAACAACTGGTCGTGCGCCGCCCTCCATCAGTTTCCCCGCGATCTTGGTCAGATCGTCGGTCCATCTTGTTGGGGCCCTCCCTGCACTCCTCACCTGACCTCAATGGTAGAAAAGCGCCATGAGTATCATTATGATAATTAAATCGCACTCAAATAGGTAGCTTTGCTATTGGGATATCCATTCACTTTTTTCACAGCTGTAGAAGTGTAAATCTATGGCCGAGTCCACACGCTGCACGCACTCAGCAGTACAATTTACAGATATGTTTTCAGCAAAAATGTCAACGAGACTCCGTTTCTTATCTTATCTGTCATAAATTTGAATCAGGCAATACGTGCTCGTCCAGAGTTCGCGCGGCAAATGACATAGCCCCTCGAGCGAGGCGACGCGGGCGCCGCATGTCCACACAGACCGAGCCGCTTCGCGCGGCAATGCTGCTTGCTTTGTGCTTTGTGTATACTTAAAATTTAATTCCTCTACAATACTAGGAAAGACAGGCCTCATTCTTAACATGATACTTACGAATAACAAGTCCACTTTGGCCACCTTACTATAAAAATGGAATGTTTGCTGCACCATATTAAGAAACCAAACCTGATTTTGTTAATTTAAAAGTCGAGTTCAAACTCTAGACATCATTTAATAAATTTACCTTTTTCCTTTAAGTAAAAATAATTATAAAACTGTCTTCTTTTCTTCATGCTTACTATTCAAAATTTGATTGTATTATCAATTCACAAGATATTTAAAACACGCTACCTACTGTGTCGCAGCTATATCCTTGTTTAAATTAAATTTAAAAATACCATTGACATTGTATCTTTTATAAAGGACGAGATGACTCGAGCGGTTATCGACCTACTTAACCGACTTCCAAAGAAATGTTAATATGTGGTTGTTGACTCGTTTCTTTTATCAAAGTATGTTGAGTAGATCTTTCTTTATAGGTAGAAATTTTGTATTATTATGTGGAGGAAATACCTATAAAGTTATCGAATTTATAAATTATGAGCGACCGAAGTAAATAGAGAGAATATTTATCAATAATTAATGTCGTCACATTAAACGACTCAAAACTAAGTTTATCAGTATTTTGGATCTATTAACAAATAACATTCATTGATTTATTACTTCAAAATCAATTTTCTTTGTGTCTGAAGTACTTACTGTACCTAAATTAAGTATTAGCAACCAACACTTAAACTATTTTAAATTAACAATTATAATAATGAAAACGTCATGTCATGTCATAATGAATAATATCTATGTCTAATAATAAGTCCAATAAAAAAATTAGCTCTTATGAGTACACTCATTAACTTTCATTACGATCGATGCCCTGCCACACGGTCGAGGATAAAGACATGCCCGATAAATGTAAGGTACTTCTATTAGGACACAGTATTCTTAAAAGGGTGGCTAATGGACGAAAGAACACGTGCGTAGGGCGGCAAACCTGACCTCGGACGGTGACCTTGGCCTCGAGTTAAGATGGCGGATAACAACCGCACGTGTTGTGGTCACGTTTAAACAAAACTGCGGTTATTAAACCTGTGCCTTAAACAGCGTGGGGTCTTACTTACAACTAGCTGTTAGCAACAGGGTTTCTCTTTCGAAGAACTGTTACTTGTTTCCTCAAAATAAACCAAATACTTAAAATTAAAAATACTAGTAGTGCATAAACTGCTGACATCAGTAAGCCGACACTGATTGGTGTTTGTCAGTCAGCGAATAAGATGTCTCGAAGTTCTAATGAGGGCAGTTACCTATTCTAGGTATACATTTCATTCGTTATAGGTTGGTATGTAATGAAATGTCTAGGGCACATAAAACCTTGTATATGTGTTTACCTCTTATGTTTAGGAATCTCACAATATAAACCCTATAATACAATCCCCGTTTTTATGTTAGTGCCAGTAGCTACTTTACGGCGCGTTCCCTTAATAAAGTAATATGTTGCTCTATCACAGAACATACGGTGAAATGCAACTGATTCCGAGATTATTTTGACGACACATACCTATATTATCTTATAGAAAACCACAACTAAGTTAAATTTTACTACATTTTTAGACCCTAACCATAGGACAATAGAGTTGAATAAGTTTTTAGAACCGGCATATTGTCTACGTTTATTTTCAACCCGAACCTCGCCTGTAATAAATAGGCAGCCAGACTAATGTAATTAAGCCATTAATTGGTCCTATGAAGGAACCCAAATCCCAGCTTCAAAAAGCAATAGTACATTTGGGTAATTGTGGTATTTTGTCGATTCCAGATGTAACGGCACGGGCCACATAGCGCGCGAGTGCGCGCAGAGCCCGGACGAGCCGTCGTGCTACAACTGCAACAAGACTGGGCACATCGCGCGGAACTGCCCCGAGGGCGGGCGCGACTCGTCGGGCCAGACCTGCTACAACTGCAACAAGGCGGGGCACATCTCGCGCAACTGCCCCGACGGCACCAAGACCTGCTACATGTGCGGCAAGCCCGGCCACATCTCGCGCGACTGCGATGAGGCCGAGCGGAACTAACGCCTCCCGCCCGAGCCGCCATCGGGGCTTCCCGCCCTAACACAGCGGCCGCCACACTTATATAATATTACGAAACTATGTATATTATGATGCCACGCACGGACGATAAGCAAAGGAGATACGCGACTAGATCGTAAGACCACTACTGATGAAATTAACGCAGCGGAATTACAAATCAGATAAAGGACACAGACTGAGGAGTATGATTTGATGTTGAATTGTATATAGGTCTCCGAGACGCGGCCGCGGGCCGACGCCGATAGAGTAATGTTTGTTCTGCACGTGATCGAGTTATTGTGTTTTTAAATCATTTAATAATCGTGATTGAACTATTGATGAGGTAGCGTTACAGTTTTTAGCATTACAGAGTATATATTTAATATATTTTGTACAGATTTTTTTGTCAAAAGATAAATTGGATGCTGGCGTACCCATGACTTTTCAATGTGGAGGAGTGGAGACCCGGGAGAGACCTGACCCCTGTTCGTCCCGTTTCTAGCCGTAGTTGAGAGACTGTGGTTCAACGAGTCGACTTATTTCACTCTGTGATATTTAATTACTTTGATCAATCCTTTGTTTATGAGATCCTGCTTACTTGTGGAGAATTCAGTGGTTAATTAGAATTTCATCAATCCAGTATATTTTTTATTTGGTTATCCCTGTCATTGTGACTATTGTACCTTTGACACAAGTTACTGTATACTTGTTTTAGCTTAATGTGGGAGATAATGAAATAAAAATCTTGCCTTATTTTATCCAGTTTCTATCTCCCTCATCTAATACACATTATTCTTATTTTCAACCATGCATGTCCGTTCTACCAATACTGTTAGTACAGTCAACGTCATGCATAAGCCATACATTATTAGATTACTCTAGACTTCGTTTTGGAATGGTATTACAAGACACAATTGACTCTGAATCCAATTCAATGTTTCCAGTGGTGTAGTGCACACAAATATTTCCAAAATATAGCTAGCCAGTTTTAACGCACACTAGCACTCGACACGTAGTACACTGACGACTGCTGTATACATTCTGCAACAGCGAGGAGGGCACACGAGGCATGTCCTGTGTTCTTATAGTCATGATTGTTTTCGTGCTTGAAATGGAAATTTGTGGGCGCTTTGCCATAGAGCATTGCGTTATTCCAACCAAGCCCTGGAGTGAAACTGATACATTGGATCTAGGGTAATTGGTTTAAAATTTGAATAATTTCGAATTCAGTGTGGCCGCTTCAAAACGCCAGGAATCGTCTTATACCAATACAGATTGATCCTGCCTTAATAATTTCATTCTGGAGATTACTAGACCTATTTATGGTATTATGGAAAACTATATCAGTGTCGATAGCTTAAACTTTAATACCGGCGCTACCTACACTTGGTTTTTTTCACTTCTCCTGCTCAAAAAGTACGTCATATTAGCTTCGCGAAGCGAGACTAAAATAGTACATTTTTAGCCCCTAGGGTTTAAAAGAAAGCCATGTAATCCCATACGAATTTCTATGACACTGAAAAAGAACTCGCGGCCAGCTACATACTACTTACGAATAATTAAAAACAAACATACCAACCAGGCCAAACTTTCTGATAGAATTGCTCAAACTGTACTTTTAGTTTATCATGAAATATAAAATTTTAATGTTGTCTTTTTTATTTTCTCGCAGTCGAAGTGAAAAGCAGTGTTTAAACACGTGGCTAAAAGCCATTACGACACTCAAGACACATTTGTCCTCGCCCACTTCGTGAGCTCGTCCAAATAATCACTTCGTGTCATAATGGCTTATTTTAGCCCCTTGTCAAACAATCTACTATAATAAGAGGACTACTGTGCTTTGGGAATAACATTATAATGTACCTGTCCTCGGCCAGGGACCGAATCGGTATCGGTTTGTTGTAAAGCTTTGCCTACCAAAGCTGTTGCTCTTCAATACTTTTAATAGGGGTGAGCTGTTCACCTAAGGAATATATGATGCCTTTTCTGAGCACTTAAAAAAAAGGCTTTCGAAAAAGCAACCCCGTGAAGGGGTTTCCCTTTGAACGTTTACGTAATTTATATCACTTGACTAATGGCATAAAAGCCATTACAAATTTGACCGAATGTCTAGCAGATTCGTTGAAAATAGCGCTTAGTCGTACGAATTAAAGACAAACAGTGTTAGTACTAGCCGTCTAAGGGAAACTCCCCTTCGTTCGTATAGCTAAGTAAAATAAGCGCTACCAGGGACGCGACTAAAGTGGGTGGTCACTTTGCCGACCACACAAAATTAGAATATAAAACTAAGTCTATTTTGCGCCCCTAGCAAAATTCAAATCTTGCCGTGGGAGCTCGTGAATAGCTACGACGCTGAAAATTAATGAGCTATCAATTCAATAAGGTAAGCAAAACGTTAGGTTGGGAATGAGTGGTCCTATCCCTGCCCTCAACTCGTGTCGATGTGAAGTTTAGTGCCGGTATAACACGCTTGTTACAAGTTGCACGCGAACCCGAACTGTTGGAGATCGTCACATCCATACTATTTATAATATTGTAAAAATAAAATGTCTTTACATTGGAGATATTTGCAAAAATATATTGTAACGGACTGTTTGGAAAAACTACTATTTTGAATGGTTTGTATGTGTCGTGGCTTCATCAAGCCAAATCGGCTAAATCAATTTAAACTTTTTTCGGTACACGGGCAGCTAAGTATCTCTAGCGCAACTATGATACGCGACTCTCTCGCGCGACAAAAAATGACTGTCTCTTTCCTTTAAATATAATGCGAGAAAGACGGATGATGCTATGTCACGCGACAAGCGTAGTCGTGGTGAGTTGCGCTAGGCAGGCAGATGGTTATAGGATACTTTTTACCCGACTACGCTGAAGAAAAAAGAAGGGTTTTGATTTTTTTCTCTGCGAACGAAGTTGCGGGCACCTTGTAGTACAAAATAAAACCAATTCAGTACGTCGCAACATAAGTTTATGTAACACTAAGATTATAATATTATCACGTTGTAAAAGAACCAGCCAAGAGCATGTCATGTTGGACCATGCTCTGTGTAGGGCTCCATAGCCGTTACTACAAAGAAATGTACTACACATTAAGAAAATACGATGTGAAAAAAAGCACCAGCAAAAGTTTATCGTCATAGCACTTATTCCTTTTGTTGAGAAGCGCAGTTTTTCGGCAATAACTCCACAATGTCATCCGATCACGTTGAAAGTATTCCTTTAGCGTTACCTTTGTAATTGTTTGTTATATACAGTTTAGGAGAGAAACGTGGGACGCAATTGGTGCTACTTCGCAGCGATTATTTCTAAAAATATTTACTAAATCGTTTCGGTTTTTAAGTAGAATGCCTGTGACAGAAGGACATGACGAAACTATATTTATGGCTACGGAACCCTAAAAAAGTGCAATTCTTGACGTGCACATCAAGGTACCGGCATGTGTATGGCTATAAATCTTAATCAACAAACTTTAGTAAAATGAAAATCCCCCTATACTAAAACACTTACGGAAAATCGTTTTATACAAATTAGTGACTTGCGGAATAGCTGACTTTCAATTTATTATTGAATTTTCCCGCCACGTGAGTCAAGCTACGACAAAGAATAGTAACCGTACGTAGTAACTATTATTAATCTGTGATAGTAACACAAAAAAATACACGGTTACGCTACGCTTCCAAACCATAGACAACGGTCCTTCCGTCGCAAATAAGCTATGTCTACACGGACTCGTCTTGAGCTAGCGCTTATCGTGACAATAGGGTTGACGTTTTTCGGTAATTAACGGTTTTTGCACTGAAACAGCCGGGCGTGGTGCGGCTGTGCTTTGCTTTTGCTACCCCGTCAACAAGTGTAGTGAGTAAAAGGCGGTGTGAACGTAATTTATTTTGTTCAATCAATTAAAGTATTTTCAATGAAATTCCAATTCTGAATACTTTTAAAAGTTAAAATTAAGGAATTGGTTAATAACTAAGTGTAAAAATATCACAAATGTGTCGAAATTTCGTGAGTTTGTAACAGAAAACCAGGCGTTTCCATGGGCGTTAACTTCAGGTTAAGTCGTTGTTAAGTTATTATTAAATTATAATTACGGTTAAGATGGTCTTGAACCCTTTCATAGTTGTTATTTTTAGTAACAGTACGATAATTAATTTATTATCTGTCGATGCACAGTTTAGTATCCGTGTAACTTCTGTTTATAATGTGTAACGAATGTTATTTGAAACTTGTACAAAGTTTGTTTTTCCTGTTACGTTGTTTATATTTGATACACGCGGTGTGTTGATAATTTGGAAGGAATCTTATAAGTCTGCGACTGAAATGTTGGTGTTATTCCAATGAATGTCTTATTGAAGCAAATTTAATATACAACGGTGCTAAAAGGTACAATGCTGAAACCTAAAGAGCCTCTGGTTGGTAATAAAGATTTGAATTAAATCATTTTTATGAACCATGCTGTGTTTTTCTCATAGTTTCTCCTAAGAGAAAACTATACTTGATAGGTTTACTTTACTAAGAGAAACACCTAGTGAGAATCCGCATAAAAAAAAATATTTGTTTTGTTACAGGCAGCTAACAACAAAGACTGAATTATGAATCTCATATCAATATACATATTATTACCACTGTCACTATGCTACGGCCAAGACTATAATCCAACCTATGATCCAAGCCAGCCGCCGAACCCAACCAATGATTACTTCAACACAAACAACCCTAATGACCCAAGATACGACCCATATGATACTCGAAACCCTCAATTTAATAATCCATATGATGTGAACAGAAACAGGTACCCTGACCAGAGGTACAATCAGTTTGATAACAAAAATGATTTAAATTACAATCCAAACAGGAATGATTTGAATTTTAATCAGAATTTTGGGCAAGATGCTACTCCAAGACCATCATGGGATACACAGAGGTCATACAGCAGTGTGGGCTCTAATGTGGAATTGGAAGGGCTTGTGATTAAGGAGGCGTAAGTATTGATAGCTATTTTTATTAAAAACCTATTATGTATATAATGCTAGAAATGGTTTTTTGTGAATACTGTTTTCTATGTAAAAAATATAATTTATAATTGATGAAGCCTAATATCAAGCATGCTTGTTATAATGCTAAGTTATAATTTTCAGGAAAAATAATTTTACATGTTTACGAAATACTAAATATTAAAGACTAATTAATGACCTAATCATTATTCTATTCTATGGTTATGCTGTGGAATTTTGATAAATCATTTGGCTCAGTGGGTTGTACAACGGCCTACAAGGCTAGCGGTCCCGGGTTCAAATCCCGGCCTGGGCAAGTGTTGGTGTGATGAACATGAATATTTGTTCCTGGGTCTTGGATGTTTTCTATGAATTTAAGTGTTATAATTTATCTATATATTAATGTATATCATTGCCTAGTACCCAAGCTTTGCTTAGTTTGAGACTAGGTAGATTTGTGTAAGATTGTCCCTGTGCTATTTAATAAAAAAATATGGGCTTTGTTGTTAGAAAAGGGACAAAGTTTATTGTAACAATATACAGGACAATATTTTAAATATATGTTCTTACTGTTTAATAAATTGTTTTAAATTGGTTAAACATGCAAATTTTATTTATTTTATTTTTAGTTAGGCATTAAATAAACCATTAGCATTTTTTTTCGAACTATTTAATCAGTATTGCGGGCTTAGTGGCGTATCCATATTACCATTTTTGGTTTCTTTATCGATAGGGTAAATCGGAACCCTATTACTAAAACTGCTGTCTGTCTGTCCGTCTGTCACCAGGCTGTCGCATTCACTGTCGGGAGGCTAGTGAGACTGTTTGTCCCAGATGTCTCGAGGATTACCTTCAGGCCGCGGTAGCACGCGGTTGGCAGTGCCACCAGCACGTACAGTGGCACATAAAAACTCGCTGCTCCTTCGCGCTCTGAACCTTTTGAATGCGCTCCTGGTATCAACACCGGAATGTGACTTGCTTGCGTGGCGATGGGCGGCTGTGTGTTATGAATGCTTGAAGTTTTGTGAGTTGATGGATAAAAGACAATCTAGTTTCTTAATATAATGCATTTTTTGTTATCTGTTATATCTTCTGTAATTTAATGTGTATGATTAACGGTTATTTTGTTGTGTTTTCTGTAATTTTATGTCATTTGTATATAGTTCCACAGTGAATTAGTGTCTTAAGTGTAATGCTATGTAACCTAATAAATAAATAAACTGTGATAGCTAGACAGTTGAAATTTTCACAGATGATGTATTTTTGTTGCCGCTATAACAACAAAAGCTAAAAACGGTATAATTTTATGTCTGTCTGTCTATTTCAGTAACCAATATAAAATTATCGAACACCGCGTACATTTTGCTGAGGAGTAGGGCTCTGCTAACACTGGATTTTCCCTCTGTGCCCTCGTTGCGCGAGTCCGACTCGTACTTGACCGATTTTTATTACTTGATATCCTCACGGGCAATAAAATAAATATTGGCGTGCCACGCCACGCGGTGGGGGTCTCCTTTATTGTGACTTAATATTAGGGCTCCTGTAGTGTTAATATCACTGCACCTTATGTACTGGCAACAATAACACCATAAAAGTCGTTAATAACTCGGTATCTGATGGCACGCCACGGGTGCGGCGAAGGTATAATCTGACTCCGAATATGCTAAACAAGAAGGTGCACGTAAGTTCGCGGGCGCCGATATTAAACAAATAGCCATGTTTTTTCTACAGCGTAGTCTGGTAAAAAATATTCTAGATAAGATATCAATACAATACGATACAATACAACAATTCTATATTGCACACCAACAACAGAAACAGTACAATAGAGCCTTAACATAAAATATGGTAGAAAATAGGCGGCGTTATCGCTAAAGAGCTATCCAGCTAACCTTTGGGTAGCGGAAATGACACAGAATAGCTAGGAATGAGTAGGTAGTGAGATAAGATTATTAATAAATAAATAATACAAAAATTAATATAAACTTAAACATACATACGATTATATATAATTTCTCCTAAGGAAGAAAACCATGATACAGTTAATATTGACACTAAGATATTTTTTTGATATTTTAGAATCAAAACATTCCTACTTCTAGCCTTAGTGCCATATGTCTTAAACATTCTGCTTAGGTAAATAAGAAATACAAAAAGATGGTCAAGGAATATTTGTAGCCTTATATACATTTTCAAATAAAGGGGTAAGAACCTTTATATTGTCTATGCCATTTATTAACCGAGCGAGCGTGAGGCGTCTCCGTTTCAGCTTGGAGGAAAAATGCTTTCGTTCGTCCAGCTGTTCCCCTCTACAGGTCGCATTTCTCAACCGAAATGCAATTTTTCTGTGTATTTAGTTTATGGATTATTTATAAAATGGCGGAGATATGAGGGTTGAAAAACTCACGACGTCTTTATCTCCCAGAGCCACTAGGTTTTAGTGATATTTTGTATGTACTGTATCTGTACAGATACAGTTTTACTCTGTTTCTGCTAACGAGTCACCTTTTTCCAGCACATACTTCATAGTGGCCTCGCGAATGGTTCGCCCGGGGCAGATCTACAAAGTGTCCGCGAATATACTGCGAGCGCGGCTACAGATGACCGTGCGCGCCTCCATCTCCTGTAACGGCGTGGAAATGACGGACGTCAGCATGAGGATCAAGGAGGGAGTGCCTGAGATCTTGAACATGAGGGTGAGTAACACATAGATGTAGTACAGTGTCGGCCTCAGCCTGCGGCTGTGATGACCGTGCGCGCCTCCATTTCCTGCGACGGCACAGTTATGACGGACGTCAGCATGAGGATCAAGGAGGGAGTGCCTGAGACCTTGAACATGAGGGTGAGTGTCACATAGGTGCAGTACAGTGTCGGCCTCAGCCTGCGGCTGTGATGACTGTGCGTGCCTCCATTTCCTGCGACGGCACAGAAATGACGGACGTCAGCATGAGGATCAACGAGGGAGTGCCTGAGATCTTGAACATGAGGGTGAGTACGAGGGTTGCTACTTATATATCCGGAAACAAAAAAACAAACAAACGTACACGGCTGAAAATAGTTTTATTGTTTTTCAAAGTATTCCCCTTGATGATCTATGCACTTTTGCATTCGCGTGAACCAATTTTTAAAGCACTTCTGCCACTCCGCCTGAGGTAGCTCCATAACGTGTTGTTTGAATGCGTCGACAGCATCTTCAGCGGTCGAAAATCGTTGACCGCGTAATTTATTCTTTATATTTGGAAATAAATAAAAATCGTTGGGTGCCAAGTCAGGGCTGTACGGCGGATGACCCGTTAATTCCACATTTTGACCCTCCAAAAATAGAGTTGTTTCGCGTGACGTATGACAGCTGGCATTGTCATGATGAAGAATGATTCTTCGTCGCTGGTTAGTTTTACGAATTTGTTCAAATACTTCCGGTAAGCAAATGGTCGTGTACCACTCTGAATTAACCGTTCTACGGTTTTCTAGTGGCACTGTAGCTACATGGCCATTAATACCGAAGAAGCAGGCCACCATTTGTTTCAATGTACTTTTTGCACGAGTAACTTTCGTAGGGTTCGGCTCATTTTGAAACACCCATACCGTTGATTGTTGCTTCGTTTCGGGATCGTATGCATAGATCCAGGATTCGTCACCTGTATAGATGTTATAAACGGCTTTTGAGTCACCACGGTTATATTTTTTTAACATTTTATTGCACCATTCGACGCGAGCATGTTTTTGCTCATTTGTTAAGTTGTGGGGTATCCAACGCGAACAAATTTTTTTTACAGCCAAATAATTATGTAATATGCTATTAATGCTGGTCATAGAAATACCCAGAGTCGCCTCTATCTCGCGGTACGTAACATGTCGGTCGTCCATTATAAGTTTTCGCACAGCCTCGATATTTTGTTGTACAACGACCGATTTCGGGCGACCTGCCTTAACTTCGTCCGTAAGCATACTACGTCCACGATTGAACTCACTAAACCAGTGATACACAGTAGTTTTAGATGGGGCTTCATCACCAAAAGTTGAAGTTAGTTGATCTATGCACTGTTGTTGCGTTAAACCACGCCGAAAATCATAATAAATCATAGCACGAATATTTTCACGAGTGAGTTCCATTCTTGCTGCGAGATGACATTTAAAACCCGTCAAAAACAAAACACGAGCGTTAATAAGGAAGAAAAAATATACCTTATATACTTAAAAAAGTTCAAATTTTACCATGGCGGTCAAATATGCTATTTAAGAAGATTGTAATCCCGGTTTCCGGATATATAAATAGCAGCCCTCGTATCACATAGGTGTAATACATTGTCGGCCTCAGCCTGCAGCTGTGATAACCGTGCGCGCCTCCATTTCCTGTGACGGCACGGAAATGACGGACGTCAGCATGAGGATCAAGGACGGAGTGTCTGGGATCTTTAACATGAGGGTGAGTGTCACATAGGTACATGGACTTTTCATGAAGAACCCTATCTCATCGTACATCACAGTACAGTGTTGGTCTCAGCCTGCGGCTATGATGACCGTGCGCGCCTCCATTTCCTGTGACGGCGCGGAAATGTCGGACGTCAGCATGAGGATCAAGGACGGAGTGCCTGAGATCTTGAACATGAGGGTGAGTGTCATATAGGTGTAGTACAGTGTAGGCCTCAGCCTGCGGCTGTGATGACCGTGCGCGCCTCCATTTCCTGCGACGGCACGGAAATGACGGACGTCAGCATGAGGATCAAGGAGGGAGTGCCTGAGATCTTGAACATGAGGGTGAGTGTCACATAGGTGTAGTACAGTGTCGGCCTCAGCCTGCGGCTGTGATGACCGTGCGCGCCTCCATTTCCTGCGACGGCACGGAAGTGACGGACGTCAGCATGAGGATCAAGGAGGGAGTGCCTGAGATCTTGAACATGAGGGTGGGTGTCACATAGGTGTAGTACAGTGTCGGCCTCAGCCTGCGGCTGTGATGACCGTGCGCGCCTCCATTTCCTGCGACGGCACGGAAGTGACGGACATCAGCATGAGGATCAAGGAGGGAGTGCCTGGGATCTTTAACATGAGGGCGAGTGTCACATAGGTACAGTACAGTGTCGGCCACAGCCTGCGGTTATGAGGAAATGACGGACGTCAGTATGAGATCAAGGAGGGAGTGCCTGAGATCTTGAATATGAGGCTAAGATTGATTCATTGACTAATATATGACGTTTTGCTGAGAATTTGCAGACTGAAAAATGAGCTCCAACTGGATAAAATGAAATGGGGTTCTTTAAGTAGTACCCAAAAATCTATAAAATGCGGGAAACTTGGTTTGAGCTTCTCATTGGCTGGGTTGTCGCTCGTGTATCGTGTATAATGAAGAAATTATCATGGAGAAGGACACTTCGCGTCTTACGTGGACACGCGTATGTCGTTGGATTCCAGATAAATGTATACCTACTTCTACACTGTTAACGAAACTTCTCTGATCTTTCAAAACCTTCGACTATTCTCATTCCAGTATTGATAATGTCAGTATCTTCTCTAAGCCTATCAATTTATACACCTATGCCACACCAGAGCCCCAGGCACACTATAATATAAACCAATAAATATGACCTAAATTGTAGTGGACCACATCTATATTTTTTCTTTGCTATTGATCTTTATATCTATATTTGTATGACTATAATATAAACTTCCACCAGGTCCCAACGACGGCGGTGCCGGGCGACTATAAACTCCGTATCGAGGGTCTATACCTCGACAACCCTTTTGGCGGGCGAGCCTTCATCAACGAGACCCAGCTCAGCTTTTCGCGCCGCTTCATGACCATCTTCATCCAGCTGGACAAGCCGGTCTACATGCAGAGCCAGACTGGTGAGTCCATAGCTCCGTCCGAGCCGCATCGAAGCCTGTAACTCGACAACCTGTTCGTCAACGACACCTAGCTAAGTTTCTCGCGCCGCTTCATGACCATCTTCATCCAGCTGGACAAGCCGGTCTACATGCAGAGCCAGACTGGTGAGTCCATAGCTCCGTCGGAGCCTCAGCGAAGCCTGTAACTTGACAACCTGTTCGTCAACGACACCTAGCTAAGCTTCTCGCGCCGCTTCATGACCATCTTCATCCAGCTGGACAAGCCGGTCTTCATGCAGAGCCAGACTGGTGAGTCCATAGCTCCGTCGGAGCCGCATCGAAGCCTGTAACTCGACAACCTGTTCGTCAACGACACCTAGCTAAGCTTCTCGCGCCGCTTCATGACCATTTTCATCCAGCTGGATAAGCCGGTCTACATGCAGAGCCAGACTGGTGAGTACATAGCTCCGTCGGAGCCGCATCGAAGCCTGTAACTCGACAACCTGTTCGTCAACGACACCTAGCTAAGCTTCTCGCGCCGCTTCATGACCATCTTCATCCAGTTGGATAAGCCGGTCTACATGCAGAACCAGACTGGTGAGTCCATAGCGCCATGCGAGTCGGACTTGCGCACCGAGGGTTCCGTACAAACTTTCACTTATTCCGATTTAACTGGCCGGTTGAGAGAAACTGGCCTCTGGTATCTATATGGCGTCACATACAAATGAGGGGCAAAGCTAATCAAACCGGATTATTCAAAATGATTTTTGGTGGTTAAAAAAAAGTAACACAGATATATATATGTTCTAGATTTCCTATAATATTCGTATAAATTATGTAACTGTATAAGAAAATTTCATATTTTTCGCTTGGTAAACTTCGTATATTTTTCCACATTTTCCTTAATAAAACGAAATTTAAGTACAATAAAAAATAATCTAAAATGTGCAAATCAAGCTCCTTCATATGATATCCTACTTGTCATAGTAGCTAGACTTAATTTCAGAACAAGACCTAAAGTATGGCAACTGTCAGTCCTCTTGTTTTAATGGTCCTTGGTTTTACTCTACTCCATACATTTGTCGATCGACGCACCTATGTAATAAATATTGAGTTGCTTTGAAAATAGATTTAAACCACACAAGAGTACATCGATCAACACTAATCAATCCAAAATACAGAAGTTGGACTAAATAATGACGGATCTCGATCGCTCAACTAAACAAGAGATGCACTTTATGCATCAAGTGCTCGAATTCGGTCCGAGTTCATTGCCTGCAGTTATTCTTGGACGCAGTGTGTATTTATTTCGTGCCCTAAATAAATATACAATTACGCTTAGAGAGCTTACTTATTGAAACATAACGACTAAATGAATTTACTTGTCCAATATTTATTTATTATTTAACTGACGGACTAATTAAATTAATTAATTAATTTGACGACCGGTTTAGCTCAGTGGGAGTAACGTTGCCTGCGAAGCTGAGGTCCTGGGTTCACATCCCGGTAAGGGCAAATATTTGTTTGATGAGCATAAATATTTGTTACTGAGTCTTGGATGTTTTCTATGTATATAAGTAATATATCTATTAAATATATCGTCGTCTAGTACCCATAACACAAGCCTTATTGAGCTTACCTTGGGGCTAGTTCGATTTGTGTAAAATTGTCCTGTAATATTTATTTATTTAATTCGAATTTTGATTTTTATACCGTCATCATGCCTATTATCTAGTGACTTACTAGAACTTATTTTCTAGAAGAAGATTTTATATATATGTGTTCAGAATGAACTACAAAGGGTTAGCTTCAGATGATAATATTGGTGTTTATTTAAATATGATCAAGGCCCATTGGTTAGATATTAATCCCAGTACTAGTTAGGTACTCTGTACCACATTTGGTATCAAGTGTATATTGTACATAAGTCAGAAATAAACATTTTATCTGGACCACTTCTTAAAGTAAGTTTTTACTTACATAGAAAACATCCAATACCCAGGAATAAACATTCGTGCCATCACACAAACACTCGCCCTAGTCAGGATTCGAAACAGATCACCAGCTTCGTAGGCCGTTATGCAACCAACTGAGCCAAACGTCGTCAAATATTAGTACTTTAGTATATTTATACATATAAATATCTGTGGGTATTGTTCCTGGGCCCATTGTTGATACTAATCAGCGCCCGCCGAGGGCTGCTTCAATAGAAGCTAAAAAAAAGTTACAATTGTAACTAAGTAAAATACTGATACCTTAAAATATGTATATACATAATATATAAGTATGTTTGAAATAAATATGCAGTTTCTGCTTTCCATCGGGTGGACTGCATGAGTTTTTGTTAAGTGGCAGATAGTTAATGTATTTTTTTCTTTACCCTGCACGAATTTATACCTAAACTTATACCCAACTTATACCTAACAATACTGTAAAATATAACACTAGCAGTAAATGTTTAATAATTAATTCAGTTATGTTATTATAAGTAATGATTTTGCATAAAAAAAGGAAAGATGTCATAAGTACAAATAGGGAAGGATTATGTTATATTCATATATGTATAAGAACATATAGGTCAAAAACCTGTTGTTTTGTAAGAAGGGACATGTAGTATCAAAATCAAATCAAATCAAATCATATATTTATACATATAGATATCTGTAGGTGTGGGTAGATTTTGGAAAATAAATCAGGACGTCTATGTCAAGCCATCTTTGTGTTAACTTCAAGTACTCTATGCAGTTGTGTGTGTTATCATATTTTTTCATTAATCTCAACTCTGATGCCGATACCTATAACTATATTTCATTTGTTTGACAGTGAGGTTCCGCGCGATCCCCATCAGCACGGAGCTAAAGGCGTTCGGGCGCGCCATCGACGTGTTTATCCTGGACCCCAACCGCCGCATCATGAAACGCTGGCTCTCCAGACAGGTGAGGCCTTAACATTTTTCAAGACAGAAACTAGCTATACCGAGGCAGGGTTTAGATTGGCATAGCCTAGGAAAAAGTGAACATGGTCGACCTAAGCAGACATGGCGACAGACAACCAGTGCAGAAGCGGAGGCTATGGGAAGACAATGCGAATTGAAACGCGGATCTCAGACCGATTGAAATGTCCATCCTATCCACCGGTGGACTATGCATTGATAAAATAGGGTTATTTATCTTAAAACCACTTGCTCGTAAAGTGGCTCTTATTAAATCGTTTTTATGGCTGTAATCCACTCAATTAAACATACGTGTTGTTACATTGCATAATCGCACTAGTGCCTTCTCATTACAGTTTCTTTAAGCGTCAGCAAAGAGTTTTCATCCACAAAAAACAGTAACGATTTTCTTTATAAATCGAATGTGATATTTATATTGTAACAAACACTAAATTTCAAAAAAATATACATTTATGTTTAGATAAAATTAGTTATATATTCATTTATTTACTATTTTGTTTTCGTTGTTTTTTGATTGAAATTTTGTTACTAGAATTAATATCTACCCTTTCCACTGGAAAAAAAAATTATGAACAAAACAGAATGTATTTGTGTTAAAAGGAAATAATTACTCAGTTTATTATATAATTAATGTTTGGCGACTTCTAGCCTTTGCCTCATCGCCCTTGCGTGCGCATTGATAATGCACCGGCCTCAGCGCTCCATTTTAATTTAACATATTTAGAAATATTTTATATTGAGTTATGATTATTTCCTAAAAATTACAATAAAGTGAAAATAATTTTCAACGAAAATTAAAATATAATTATGCACGTGAATTTGAGGTACTGGTGACAGATATTGTAAAACTTAATCACTGTAGGATTGTTTAACCAAATATTTGTATTTACTTGAAAGTAATGTACGTTTATTTTTCCTGACAAGTATGTATTAATTTTTACCTTGGCCTACATGGTTTAGTAAGAAAATAAAAAAAAGTCCAGACGTTGACAGCTGACTTTAAATTTTTCTTGCTAATATGTACAGTACAGTCCAAAGTGAAACTTATTGAAATAAATTTATATTTAAAAACAATATGACAAAAATAAACCACCCGTTCATTCTGAGTGTACATAACACGTCCGATCGAGAAAAAATATAATATTAATACCGCTGGGGATCTTAATGTTCCCAATAGGGTACATGCATGAATTTCTTTTATCGCTTTTCTTAACAAAATGTCAAGTACCGTAAAAACAACGTCAAAAAGTGAAATTAATATTAAAATCGGCCAATACATACGCATGATACAGGCATTTTAAACTACTAATTAGACAGAGATTTCAGAGAGAGGTCCGACATGCAATGTAACGTCACAGTGCACTCCGGCCATTTAAACTGCATATTAAATTGTGTGAAAGAGATAGAATGAAATGTTGGATGGCTTATATCTTGGTTACTTGGAAAATATGCCTATAGACAACGTTGTACACGCTGTTATTGATCCAGCTATTAACGTTTTAAGTCTTTAATTTACTCACCATCAGGAGATCTGCACCTCTTGCAAAACTGTGATATGCGACTCTTCGTCGCGTGACAAAGATTCTCTGTCTCTTTCCTTTCAATACAGTGCGAGAAAGACGCGTGATGCTTTGTCGCGCGACAAGCGTAGTTGCGGTAAGTTGTGCTACACCGGCTGATGTCAATTATTTTTGAATGAAAAAGTCCACGATTTATAGAAGCTTACCAACGGCTATCCACAAACTTTTTTTCATGTTGTTTTATAGTAGAGTGGACGTTGTATCATGAATTAAACTTAATCGTAAAAAAATATAATCGATCCGTACAAACCTTCGATCACTTTCACTACGCGTACCTACAAAAACGTTCGCGCGTATAAACTTAATCACTTTCTCTAAAGTTGTCACTCAAATATGTTTTATGTCTAGTTTTACCGTGCTCTGTTAGGAGTAACGGCTGATTATAATAACCCTTTTTTTAGTTTCGTTTTTATATCCTTAATAAAATAAAATACAACGTTTGTTTTGGAATTTATTCAAGTTATTTTTATCTAATGATTTATTTACAAAAATGACAAACATTCATAGAAATACATATTACATCCTAGAATAAATAAATATAAAACTTAGATAAGCTATCTACTTATACTATTATAAAGTTGTAAAAAAATGTTTGAACACATTGAAGATATTTAAATAAAATATATTTATTTTTTGTATGTGTATTTGCACCATCATCAATATTACTTCTAATATATGTATACTATTATAAAGTTGTAACAGAGAAATGTTTTTAGATAAAAAATATTAAAAACATATATTATAATGGACTATTTGGAGGTCACTGAATCATTTATTTTTGGATTTTTTTGTATGTTTGTATGTGTCGTTGTGGCTTCATCACGCCAAATCGGCTAAACAGATTTTAACTATTTTCGGTACAGTCACCAGCATTAATATCTGCCACAACAAAGCGCGCATAAATATCTGACACGACTCTATTACTGGGGCCGATAGGACGTGTCAGATATTTTCGCCCGCTTTGTTATGGCAGATATTGATGCTGGTAACTGTACATGGGTAGCTGGGTATCCACAGGTGATAGAATACTTTTTACCCGATGACGCTGTTGAAAAAAAGAGGGGTTTTGACTTTCTCCTCCGCGAAGTTGCGGGTTCCTTCTAAACTCGACAGCAAATAAACCGGGCCACCCGCCGCCTTGGATCGATGCGAATTTGTAATCTCAATAATAAACACTTAATAAATTCATAAATCCCAATGCGTTTTCATTAATTATAATCGTCATGAAACTTTGATCGTTGTAAGTTTTATAATTGTGGAGAAAATCGGATCAGAGTGGCAAGGTAGCGGGTGGCCCGCTTTATTTATCGTCGAGTATACTTTTGAATAAAGAAACTGATTTGAACTGTCATCAAATACGTATTTCGCTGCATGTCTCGATAAACAATAGTTTCGAATAAATATACGTACTTTTAAACTGATCTAATTCCTCAAAAGTACGAGCATATCACATAGATAGATACACGTCGAAATCATAACCCGGTTTTTATTGCACAGTCGGTTAAGAACCAAACATCGTTGTAATTTCAACCTTTATGAGGGTATTGGCGGTAGAATCGATCATTTACGTATCGAAAGCTGGATCAAATTAACTACCGTATTGTTTTCTAAACGTATAACTGTATCATATTCCTATGTTTTGTAATGGTTGAGACAACAATGGTACTATCATCATCATCATTGACTTAATTGACTTAAGGTTCTATATCCATGGGGCAGAGGGCGTTCACTGTATATCGGCATCCCGAACGATCTTGAGTTTCGCGCTTGACTTAAAACGCTTGTCTCTTGGGCTGTAGCAACTCTTTAGAGACTGATAAAAGATAAGATTGAAAAAGGGATCATCATCATTGGCTTGACCTTATCTCATTTCTTGGGGTTGGTGCGGTCATTTTCTTTCACTTCTGTGTCCCGTTATTATGTCGTTAACATTTTTGGTAACGAAAGCATCTCGCACAAATCATGTGTAGTGAATAATGTTTTGCCATTGTATTTTGCCGGAGAAATCTATCTTGCTATCTCAGCCTACCCCTCGTACCCTCCGTAAGCTAATTGAGACAACAAGGCAAGGTAAATACGAACTACATCTGTCAGACATATGGGTAAATTTTCTGTTTATTAGGTTTAACAGACGGGACATTAAACGTTTTAATGTAGATCATAAATTTAAACAAAGATAAACCATTATTTAAAGGCGTTATTGTTCAAAGAAGTTTAGAAGTTGTGGTGTGAGTCTCGAGATGAGTCACCGATAAGTCTCTTTTCCTTAGTTTAGTAACTAACTACTAAATAAAATCCCTCATATGGCTTAGAAGGTGAAATAAAGTATTCATAATATTTTCTTCTGTTTCCGCGATTATTACTCAATTGAGTTTCCAGAATGAGATAATATACGCGATATAATCTGTTAAAATGGTTTTATTTAAATAAGGTATTCAATTCAACTTTTTTTTATCCGACTTCAAAAAAAGGAGGAGGTTCTCAATTCGAACTAGTTTTTTTTTTGGTATGTATGTTACTCGATATCTCCGAGAACCGTGAACCGATTTTCAATTTTTTTCATTATTTTAGTCTTTAAAAAATGAAAAAAATAATAATTAAATAGTATCGTCTCGATGAGTGGATGCATGTTCAAATAAAAATACAACTTGTCGAAAAATGAAATTTTTAACAGAACTAATTTATCTTTTTTGTTTTACAAATATCATGATAATAATCACAATTTTTGCAATTTATTAGTGGATCACTCCACTAGCGTTATTATTATAACCAAAGATCAGAAACAAATGAAAAAAAAATCGACGATACTGGACTTGAACCAGTGCCTTGAGCCAGACCGGGGCAGCAAGCTCTAACCAACTGAGCTAATCGTCCATACCAGTAGTCGACGAATTTTGTCATTTGTTCTTGCTTATGGATCTCTGTATGGTGCATCCGACTCTTTAGCCGTTTAGCGCCGCCTTGTGCAGAACTGTGAAGTTACTTTCACCCCGAGCAGATACTTTCTGATCTTTGTTTATAATAAGAACTAATTTTATTTTTTATTTTCACAGAGCAACTTCGGCACAGTGAGTCTTCACTACCAGCTGTCTGATCAGCCTCTGTTTGGCGAATGGACGATCCGTGTGGAGGCGCTGGGGCAGATAGAGGAGGCACAGTTCCTGGTGGAGGAGTACTATCAGACCAGGTTTGAGGTAAGGACCATCCATGGAACTATGGTTACTCCTTCATGATTATAACTCTATTGAAATGATGAAAAGAATTGCATACAAATCATTCGTGGCCAGTACAGTCCATTTATATAGGAGCAATAATCGTAGGTATCAATATCTAACGAAAATTTGTCAGAATATAATCTAAATATGATTAATTGATTATTTATATGAAATTTATGAGATTTTCAAAATATTAATTCAAACGGAGTATTTGTCGGTCACTGAATCGAAAAATATTTTTTGTATGTTTATACGTATGTATGTGTGAAGTGGGATAAGGGCAGGGAGATAATGATATACGTATGTATGTGTGAAGTGGGATAAGGGCAGCGAGATGATGATATACGTATGAATATGTGAAGTGGGATAAGGGCAGGGAGATGATGATATACGTATGTATGTGTGAAGTGGGATAAGGGCAGGGAGATGATGATATACGTATGTATGTGTGAAGTGGGATAAGGGCAGGGAGATGATGATATTCGTATGTATGTGTGAAGTGGGATAAGGGCAGGGAGATGATGATATTCGTATGTATGTGTGAAGTGGGATAAGGGCAGGGAGATGATGATATACGTATGTATGTGTGAAGTGGGATAAGGGCAGGGAGATGATGATATTCGTATGTATGTGTAACGTGGGATAAGGGCAGGGAGATGATGATATACGTATGTATGTATGAAGTGGGATAAGGGCAGCGAGATGATGATATACGTATGTATGTGTGAAGTGGGATAAGGGCAGGGAGATGATGATATATGTATGTATGTGTGAAGTGGGATAAGGGCAGGGAGATGATATACGTATGTATGTGTGATGTGGGATAAGGGCAGGGAGATGATGATATACGTATGTATGTGTGAAGTGGGATAAGGGCAGGGAGATGATGATATACGTATGTATGTGTGAAGTGGGATAAGGGCAGGGAGATGATGATATTCGTATGTATGTGTGAAGTGGGATAAGGGCAGGGAGATGATGATATTCGTATGTATGTGTGAAGTGGGATAAGGGCAGGGAGATGATGATATACGTATGTATGTGTGAAGTGGGATAAGGGCAGGGAGATGATGATATACGTATGTATGTGTGAAGTGGGATAAGGGCAGCGAGATGATGATATACGTATGAATATGTGAAGTGGGATAATGGCAGGGAGATGATGATATACGTATGTATGTGTGAAGTGGGATAAGGGCAGGGAGATGATGATATACGTATGTATGTGTGAAGTGGGATAAGGGCAGGGAGATGATGATATTCGTATGTATGTGTGAAGTGGGATAAGGGCAGGGAGATGATGATATTCGTATGTATGTGTGAAGTGGGATAAGGGCAGGGAGATGATGATATACGTATGTATGTGTGAAGTGGGATAAGGGCAGGGAGATGATGATATTCGTATGTATGTGTAACGTGGGATAAGGGCAGGGAGATGATGATATACGTATGTATGTATGAAGTGGGATAAGGGCAGCGAGATGATGATATACGTATGTATGTGTGAAGTGGGATAAGGGCAGGGAGATGATGATATATGTATGTATGTGTGAAGTGGGATAAGGGCAGGGAGATGATATACGTATGTATGTGTGAAGTGGGATAAGGGCAGGGAGATGATGATATACGTATGTATGTGTGAAGTGGGATAAGGGCAGGGAGATGATGATATACGTATGTATGTGTGAAGTGGGATAAGGGCAGGGAGATGATGATATTCGTATGTATGTGTGAAGTGGGATAAGGGCAGGGAGATGATGATATTCGTATGTATGTGTGAAGTGGGATAAGGGCAGGGAGATGATGATATACGTATGTATGTGTGAAGTGGGATAAGGGTAGGGAGATGATGATATTCGTATGTATGTGTGAAGTGGGATAAGGGCAGGGAGATGATGATATTCGTATGTATGTGTGAAGTGGGATAAGGGCAGCGAGATGATGATATACGTATGTATGTGTGAAGTGGGATAAGGGCAGGGAGATGATGATATACGTATGTATGTGTGAAGTGGGATAAGGGCAGGGAGATGACGATATACGTATGTATGTGTGAAGTGGGATAAGGGCAGCGAGATGATGATATACGTATGTATGTGTCTGCGGCCTCATCACGACAAAACGGCTAGACAGATTTGTATTGTTTTTGGTACATCGATAGCTGGGGATCCACAGTTGGTTCGAGGATACTTCTTACTCGACTACGCTGTAGTATAAGAATACGAATGCTTTATTTTGTGAAACATTGGTGTTTAGGTGACTTATAAATTATATAGTAGCACTATGTTTTGCCAAATGGCTTACAAGATGGTTGGAGATGTTTGCAGGCAGCATGCTTAATATACAATTAAAATAAACACTTTTTATTCTATTTAATTATCCATTAGGTATTCATGAGCTGAATAGTATGCTTTCTTAACTAAAAATGTAAGTAAACAATTTTTTTTTAAATAATGGAAGATCATGCAAATTTCGTATATCTTTCGGTAATTTATTAAAAATTCTAGGTGCTATTCCAAAAATACTTTTTGCAAGCAGGGCAGTTTTATGCGGTCCATGGTTAATTTTGTCTTGCTTACGAAAACTGTTAAACTTCACAAATTGATTAACATTAGTTTTCACATAAACAGCGGTCTCGAAGATGTAAAGAGACGGAAATGTCAGTACATTTAATTTCACAATAAAAGAGGGTTATGACTTTTTTCGACGCGAACGAAGTTGCGGGGATCTTGTTCTACAATAAATGTATTGTCCCCAGGTGAACGTGACAATGCCGGCGTTCTTCTTCAACACCGAGCAGTTCATTCACGGCCGGATCATGGCCAACTACACCTCCGGAGCCCCCGTCAGGGGAAACCTCACGCTCAAGGCCACCGTCCGGCCCATACCGCAGTACCGCCCGCGGTACTACCGCGAAGGGCAGTTCAATAACAAGGGGCAGTTCGGGGTACCACCCGTGGGGTACAACAATAATCAGTATACGAGAGGTGAGTGTGACAGTTCGTCTACGGATATATCATAGACAACTACACTTCCTTAGCTCCCGTCAGGGACAACCTCAAGGTCACTTTCCGCCACAGTGCGCAATATCGACTGCAGTACTACCGCAAGGGGCAGTTCGGGGTACCGGCCGTAGGTTATAACAATAATCACGAGAGGTAAGTTTACCAGAACGTTTAGGCACGTATCATGGTCAAGTACACCTCTTAGCTCACGTCAGGAGCAACCTAAAGCTCAAGGCCACCTTGCGCTATAATGCGCAAATCGACTGCAGGGGGCAGTGCGGGTACAACAACAATTGCCCCCCAGCGGGGCAACCTCACGCTCAAGGCCACCGTGCACGCCATACCGCAGTACCGACCGCGGTACTACCGCAAGGGGCAGTTTGGGGTATCGCCTGCGGGGTAAAACAACAATCAGTACACGAGAGGGGAGGTAAATCGTGACCGCATCATGGCTTAGTACAGCACCCCTGAAGTTCCTACGTCAAACATATTTACTCTTGTTTTAATGGTCCTTGCCTGAATAGATTCTAAAAGCCTCTTCCATTTCACAGTTCGTCCAAACTTCAACCCGTATCTATACAACGAGAGCTACCAGCAGTTCGAATACGGGCTCCCGGAGGAGTACGGGCGCTTCAAGGAGGCGCGCTACCTGCCCGGACAGCCCAACCAGATCGACCAGCCTGACTGGTGGTACGATCCGCAGAAAGTCTACACTAGGATGTTCAACTTTGTAAGTATTGAAATAACTGTTTGACATAAGAGTTAATTAATCGATAGATTCAGGCGTTACTTTGCGGAATTCCATATTAGATTAATGGATTACAGTTCCTTTGCTTTTCTACGAAAGTGTCTTGGTTAGATGTGACAATAAATTGTGCTCACATGCGCATAATCCTCGACAAATGTTGCTCTCTGTTGCAATCCTGCATCTCCAGATGATGCCTCTCTACGAGGCATCATCTGGAGATGCTGGAGATGTTTACGGTCCCGCGTCCACCCGATAAGTCCTTCCTTCGCGGAAGAAGTTAATATAAAGCCAATATTTCACACAAAATTTAGTGATATCAACAAGAAATCTTTTAATCGGTGTTTTCAGAATCTTACTCCGGGGCAAACGCCCCTCCCTTTAAATGCTGCGCTCCATTTTTTTTATGCATTTATGGATTTGATGTTAAGGACATATGGGACGCATAGCCAGGAAGAGAGAGAGAGAGAGAGAGTTTTTTTTTCATTACTAACACAATATAAACAGCGTTTCTACATAAAATAAATTGTTGGCGAATATATTCAGTAGAATCGGTTTTTGTTACTTAATCCACTGCGTAACACTTACTTAATATTTACCCATCCAACCACCATAACCAATATCTAATCTACGTTTAAATGCTCCTTAGTCACTTACATATTGACCACTAATAGTCACAGCAGTGACTTACCACTTGTCTAGTCTGCAGGTACATGTTCAAATTGATGTAAACAGTAGACACCGCAATTTGAATACAATGATGTTGATGCAATGATTTCATTACAGGATGAAAAGTACCCCTTCTGGATGGAGAAACCGCACCTATACGATAACCGCAACGAGTACGGGAGCGAATACGGCAACCAGTACAACACGTACAACACACAGAACTCGGGCAACACCCAGTACAACAGCTACCACAATGCTTACTACGACAAGCTGCCCTACCTGAGATACGTGAGTATTCAACTGCTATCGACAACACTGCCACAATGTTTGACTACTCATAAAATAGGCTCCAATAAGGAGATCGATAATTTTAGTAAACTTCGTTCGCGGAGGAGAAAAAGTCCCCTCTTTTTTCATCATCATTCAAGATACAAAAAATATATTCATTCGTCCACTTGGTCGCTGAACTGACTTTGCTGCCCGAACGGCCACCTGTTCTGGATTGTCATCATCATCAGAAACTTAAGAGCCAGGCTCTTGTCGGTGGAGCAGCTTCCATGTGTTTCTATCTTCAGCTTTCGTTTTGATGTCCTGATACGACACGCCGTCTACTTTCTCCTTTATTTGGTTTATATAACATCTTCTAGGTCTTCCTCTCTTCCTCCTTCCCTCAATCTTTCCTTCTATAATGGTTTTTATGTAATCGTCGTGTCGTCGCAAGTGTCCAAACATCTTTCCCCTTCTGCTTTCAATGGTTTCTAACAACGCTCTTTTCTCTTCTACTCTTTTAAGCACTTCCTCATTCTTAATTTTTTCCGTCCAGCTTATTCTTTCCATTCGTCTCCAGCACCACATTTCGAATGCTTCCAACCGTTCCCTATCACGCTGTGTCATTGTCCACGTTTCGCTTCCATATAGGGCTATACTCCAGATGTATACTTTTATAAGTCTTTTAGGAATGTGGCCCGATATTCTGGCTCTGAATAAGCTCTTTTTAGCATTAAAAGCTTTCTTGGCTATGGCTATTCTAGCGATGATGTCCGGTGTACACCTGGAGTCATTAGTGATTATGCTTCCTAGGTATTTAAATTTTTTGACTTGTTCTATTGGTATGTTATTTAGAGTGAAATTCAAGACATTTGCTCTATGTCTTGAATTTGTTTTTGAAGTGAAAAGTGTTTTTGTTTTATTAATATTTATTTTTAATCCGAAGTCTTGAAAAATGTTATCCATTTCTGAAACTAACTCTTCTAACTGTGACGGCGTCGGTGCAAAGTCTAGATTGTAAATACAGATTAAATCTTCTCCCTCAGTTCAACGGCACGTTCGACTTCAAATACCCGATGTCGGAGCTAGCGCAGCTGGTCCCAGACCTGGACGGCGTGGAAGTGATTATCACGGCGTCGGTGGGCGACCCGTTCCTGGACGATATCGTGGAGGGCTACAGCATCGCGCGCATCTTCAACTCGTCGCTCGCCGTCACGTTCCTCGGCGGCACGCCGCAGGTCTTCAAGCCGCACATGCCATTCGACGTCTACGTGAGTAGCCTCCATTGTTAGTCCTCATCCTAACACGATCACCAAGCCGCGTACGTTTGATGCCGATGACAGACAAATGACTACAAGCTACATACATCATGATTAAGTCTAAGCTTTACATTTATTTATAACTAGCTTCTGCCCGCGACTTTGTCCGCCCTAAATTCGTTTATCACGGATAAGGGTATTTTTCCGAGATAAAAAGTAGTCTATCTCCTTCCCCGGGGCTCAAACTATCTCCATACCAAATTTCATTCAAATCGGTTCAACGGTTTAAGCGTGAAGAGGTAACAGACAGACAGACACACTTTCGCATTTATAATATTAGTATGGATACCATACATACATACATAAAATCACGCCATTACGGGGTATGCAGAGACTACCTCCTTCCACTTGCTACGGTCCTGGCACACAACTGCCGCTTCATCAACATTCATTATGCATAACATCTCTCTATTTCTCGCATCCATCATCTGACATACTTCATCTATTTTATCATTCATTCCTCCCCTTACATTTAACGTAGCAAAGCGGCTATCCATAGCCCACTCTTCGCTCTCGCTGGACGGTCCCAGACGTGATAGGTTGCGAACCACATCGCCATAATAATATAAAAAAATCGGTTTAAAATATTGAATGTGCAAAAAAATATCAGTATTCATCACTATCTAACAAACCTCTTTAGTTTACGTAGCTGTATTTTGATACTTGGGACGGACAGTAAAAAACATTACTAACCGATATTGTCATACGTATATTATACGTAGTCATAATTATTTTGCGGAGTTCGGTATGTTTTTGATATCTTCTGCAAAGATGTGCTTCGCATAAGGACAATATTTCATTTATTTATTTATTTTTACTTCGGGGAAGATTAAACTGAATTTTATTTTATTTTATTTTATTTATTTGGCACACTAAACAGATAACATTTAAAATAACATATAACAATACATAGAACAGGCTTTGTAGAAAAATGCCATCCAAAACAAGTATGCACAATGCCCATGATTAAAACAATACATTAACATCGTAAAATACCCTAAATTAAAAAATAACTATTACCAACATGGCCAAACTGTTAAATATAACATAATAATTATTTTCTGAGCATCTCAGAACAGAATTAATTTGCATTATTGTTACGAGTAATAATTAACAATATTAATAATATTAACAAGTGTTTAACGCGAAAGCACTTCTACAATCTGCCTCCTGAATACCAGAAATCGTGGATTGAAAATGTCAATATTCTTGTCTTTTGCCACTAGGTCATTGTACTGACGGCACATTCTTACAATGGGATTGTAATAGGAAGTATTGTTTTTTTATACCTGCAGAGCGAAAACTTTAGGGGCACGCGATCTGAATCGTGGTGTATTAAAGGTGACATGTGACAGGATATAGGGTGAGTCAATTTTAGAGTGAAGGACCTTGTGTAGAAATAGCATGTCATGCAAAATACGACGCGACTGAAGGGAACAAATGCCAAATGTTCGTAAACGCTGGTCGTAATTTAGTCGGATTTGGTCATGGTTGTATCTATACGACATGATTCTCAGGCACCTTTTCTGAATACGCTCAATATTATTTGAATGAGCCGAGCAATGCGGTGACCAGACAACGCAGCCATATTCGAGCACACTACGTATGAGACTTTGAAAGAGACACAACAGGCTACTTGGCCTCTTGAAGTCTTTGGTAACTCGAAGGATAAATCCCAGCATTCGGTTACTTTTGTTAATAACGTACTCGTAGTGTGACTTAAAGTTTAGTTGTTCATCAAAGTAAATGCCAAGGTCCTTAGCACCAGATTTGCGTGCAAGACTCTTGTTCGACAGTTCGTAATCATATACAATCTTTTGTTTCTTATTTGAGAAAGAAATAACGAAGCATTTATCAGCATTAAGTAACATGCGGTTTTTAAGACACCAGTCAGATACACAAGCTAAGTTATGTTGAAGCTGAAAACAATCACCGACATTTTGTATATCCATAAACAATTATAATAGGTAGGTAATATTTTACACGATAAAATATTTTATTTCTAACGCGCTAATTATTTTGTAATATTTGACTATCGCGTTATTATCAAACATTGATTGATTTTACCTGTCATTATGTATTAACAAGCATCCTGTGTGTATGTTAAAAAAAAAACGTACGCTGCCTGGCGATGACGGTACAGGGGGCGACATGTTTCGTACGACATCGTGCATGGCTACAGCATCGCATCAACTCGTCGTTTGCCGTTACGTTTCAAAATCAAAATATTCTTTATTCAAGTAGGCCTAGGTACAAGCACTTTCGAATTGTTAGTCTTTGCTGGGAGACATACAATATGATCCAACATTTGTTTCTCCGTCTGGTCCCGGACGACTAGTAACTTGTGTAAAATCTTCTGATGCTATTTTTTTTCCAGATGGTGGTATCATATCACGACGGGTCCCCGCTGCCGGGCTGGCAAGCCTTGGGCGTGGCGCTGACCGTGCTCGTCACCGTGGAGGGGCGCGGGGGAGCCGTGGAGCCGCAGCGGCCCACGCTGGTGCCCGGCCATGATGCCGTGTGGCACCTTAAGGTTGACCTCTACAAGCTGCTCAGTGAGTGTTCTGTCAGTGCCGTCGTGGCCCCCTAAGGCGTCAGACCTAATTATTTATAAAGTAATTACAGCGGTGCCAACTTATTAAATCAATACTACACAAAATAAACTCAAACTTACAAACATTGTATTATTATTATGTTATTTACTGTTCTATGTAAAAAAGCCGGCATCAATTTGGCTTAATTAACATTTCTTCTTAATTTTATATATCTTTATTAAACAAGACAGTTGGTATTACTAGCGAGTGCAAACAAATTAAAAAGATTACAAACCATAGACAAGCGTGGTCATCTTGAAGTTCCCACCAAAAATGTTAACTTTTTAACTTCCAAGTTTCTATTTGAAAAAGAAAAGACAATAAAAGCTAATTAAATATTGTACTTAACCAGATAAAGTATTGTTTCCATAAATAAACAAGAAACTGTACCTACATAGCATAATTTTGTTGTATTAAAAAGTAGTCGTAGAAAAAGTATTGTATACAACGGTGTATAACTGGTTTACAAACGCTCGTGGCGTCTTTACTTGCGATGTTCGCCAAGGCTCACATCGCAACCCACGCCACTCGCGTTTTAAGACCCTTCTTATACAACAGTTGCATAAAATACTATAATAGTCTACCTGATGGCATTAAAGTGCTCCAAGGAAACCAGTTCAAGCATAAATTGAACACCTGACTCCTGGACAGGTGTTTCTACAGCGTTATGAGTTATTTGGAGCGTAACTGACATTTATATTTTTATTATTCTGATTTATGACATTCTAATTTTAATTCTATTTTCTTTTCTTATAAATGTGTATTGAATTTATGTAATGTTATTGTTATTAACATGGAATTAATAATTTAGTGTGGTTGACTGTAATTGATGATTAACATGCGCGCTCAAATATTTGCACGCCTGCTTGCAGGCTGAGCACTTTAGAGATAAACACTTACATTATATATTCACATTCAAAATTCAAATTATTTAACTTGCATAACATACACAGGTGTTACAATAGTCATGTCAACAATATAAGGATGTTATGAATGCATGTTCCGCCAATCTGGCATGCAAAATAATAATTCCTAATAAAAATATAAGACCTAATAACACTGTGCTTTAGCAAATAAAGGATTTGAATCAAACCAGCTAACTATTTGTTTCTTGAACAGAACTACAAAACGACCCGAACTACCGCGATGTCCTGAACAGCGTGACCGGAGTCAGACTGAGCGCGTCGCTCTCCGACGGAGGCAATTCTCGGGCGAACGCTGAGCTGCACATGGTCGCGCACTACAGCCCCAAGCACCAGCACATCCGCATCTCCACCTCCACCACCGACGCCAGGGTGAGTCCGGTACTTTTGGCCAGAGCCGTGCCTGCTGCCGTGAGTCCTGGCCAGTGACCGGAGTCAAACTGACCCTTTACCTTGACAGATGAATGTATTACGCAGAAATTACTAGACCGATTTTCATTAATTTTAGTGTTAGATATGACACGATTTATGCTGAAATATCACCTGAAGGCAACCTATCTAATTTTCTTAGTAGCCAATATGTTAACGAGTCATATGGGAGCGTTGGGGGGAGGGGGGAGTCTTGTAAAACTTTACGATGCGTTACAGAGGGGCGAGGGGGGGTTAGAACTACGCGTTACGTAACATTGTTTTTCTTCAGAACGGTCGCGTACACAGATTCCCTCACGCATATTTTAACTTTTTTTCTCAAAATTTCATATAATGACCATTTTAGGTAAAAATGGTCGCTTGGTGGTTACGTAACGTTTTACTAGGGGGGCGGGGGGGGCTACACAAAAACGTTACGGCGCGTTACATAGGGGGTTGGTAGGGTTGCAAATCTCCAAAAATGGCGTTACGTGATACTTGAACGCTCCCTATCTTACACCAAAATTAATGAAAATCGGTCTAGTAATTTCTGCGTGATACGCGTACAAATCGACAATGACACTATTTGAATAGGCATTATGCCAGGGTATAGGTAAAAAACTTACGTAAGTCACCCGTTGTATGTAGTAGTAGCGTATCCGTATAGGCAATTTGACGTTCTATATTAGAAAAATGACATAAGTTCCATATCAATTTTGTACACCGAGAGAGGCTTTACTTAAGTTTTTTACCTATACGAAAATAAACATTGTAATTAGTCGGTCAGTTAGATAATAAAAAAATATTGGACACTATACTCAGACAAATCGCATTAAGGGCTCGTGACGTCATAACTAAATGTAAATTTTACCCAAGCGTCCGTGACTTCACGCGACATTTTGACTCCGATTATTGCACTTATATTTTGATTGTCAGCAATTTCTTTTTAGATTGATAAAAAAAAATGATGGGCTAGTAAAGTAAAATTGAACAATCATCTCTACTCACTCACTGCTGCTACGTGTTGTGCTTTACCCGTTTTTACTCTGATTTTTAATTCAAGACCAAAACTTTACGTCAACGGGCGCACTCTCGCTGCGATCACTGCATACTGATATTGGTTGCACGATTTCTAATTCATATTTTTGTGAAATAATGTTTATTTGATGAAATAATCAAGATGAGAACTGTCAGATTTTAGTCTTGAGTTAAGAATCAGACTTTAGAATCAAACTAACAGTCGTCTCTTTTCAGGTGGGCGAATACATAATATTCCACGCGCAGAGCAACATCTATATCGAATCGTTCAACTACGTCGTCATGTCTAAGGGAATTATCCTCTCTAGCGGACAGGAAAATATGCAGGTACTTACAAATTGTTCTATAGTCTGTTCCATGGAGTATAAAGGTAAGGAGAACAATCTCTATACGTCCAAAGTGTCCTACAAAAGGGACTGAATTGGTGGCGCCTCTGTAGCAAGTGCGTATAATAAATTACCTTAAAATACCAAAAAGAAATCGCAACGATGCAAGAATAATAATTTCGGACATTTTTTTTGACATGAAGTTCGTGAAGATCATGATGCCAGGTTTCACCATTGACGTACGTCAAGGAGGACGAAATATGTTTATTTTTTTAAAGTGCTCCATCGCCAAAAAATGTTTCAGAACCACCGCTCTATTTGAGTTCTTCGGAAAAATCCTGGTTAAAAAAAATGTTTTGAATATTTTTGTGCAGGATGGTGTCCGCACGTTTGCCGTGACGCTGTCGGCGGAGATGGCGCCGGTGGCGACGGTGGTGGCGTGGTGCGTGGAGCGCCACGGCCGCGTGCTCGCCGACTCGCTCACCTTCCCCGTCAACGGCATCTCAAGGAACAAGGTGCGCATCTAAACACCAGCACAACACTCGTCGACACTCGCACAATCATCATCGTCATCATTTCAGTCATAGGACGTCCAATGCTGGACACAGAATCAGAAAAGTGGATTGTTAACCAAGGGTTGAAAGTCGTCATCATCATCAACATCATCATCACTGCCGCAACTTACAAAGCATATTAGAGGGATACTAAAAATAAAAAAAATTACGATCTAGTAAAAAAAACTGGTAACAATTGTGAGGCAATTGATCTCAGTCTCAGCATATGCTCGGCACAAACCACAGCGATTTCAGACCGAGCCCTAGGGTTCTGTCGGTCGCAAACTAAAAATTATATGCTACTAAACTGCTATTCTGTCGCTTTAACAATATAGGTAAAAATTGGGAAGAAATTTGCTACGTAAATAACAATTGTTATTCAAACCCAGTAACGCACCGTTTTAGTATGTGTGTGTGTGTCTGCGTGCGTATATGAGTGTGTACATATTTATTTTATTTGAGAGTGAAAGAGAGTATTGTTTTGAGTGAGATCAAATTTTGCTCTGCATGTCCAGTGAAAACAGGCCTCCTCAATACATTTCAACATGGGCCGGATATACGCGACCCGCATCCAGCGAGTCTCCGCAACCTTAACCAGGTCGTCCGACCACCTTGCGGCTGGCCTTCCTACGCTGCGCTTGCCGGTACGCGGCCTCCACGCGAGAACCTGTCTGCCCCAACGGCCATCGGTTCTTCGAACTATGTGCCCTGTCCATTGCCACTTCAGTTTGCGTACTCTGTTTGCTATGTCGGTGACCTTGGCTCGTCTAGGAATCTGCTCATTTTGGATTCGATCTCGTAAAGAAGTCTCGAGCATAGCCCTTTCCATAGCTCGCTGAGTGACTCCGAGCTTCCTACGAGGCCCATAGTTAGAGACCACGTTTCGGCTCCGTAGGTCATCACCGGTAACTCGCACTCTGGTTGATGACACAATGGGGCATATAAATAAACATAAAGTAAATCCTTGAGAGTATATAAGCAGGAAGTATAAGGATTTATTCCTACTTCAAACGAATGCTGCCTTGCTTGATGCCGGGGTACGAACATCTTATTTCCAATTAGTCCGCCACTCGGATAATAAAAAAATATTGGACATGTATTTTTTGCTTTTCCAAATCAATAGTCAAATTCTCGAAATTACTTGCATTAAAGGAGTGGGGGCTCGTGACGTCATAACTTTGTATAAACTGTACAGAGGCGTGACGTCACGCGACATTACACGATTCCGTGAAAAAGAACAAATACGTCCCCAATATTTTTATTATAAATTCTACATAACGGACTAAAAATTTCAATTAAGTCAACATCCCTATAATTATTATATTTATTTGATTGTCTGTCATTTCATCCTGTAGTGTAAATAATTATCTTATTTACAGTTCTCAGTGAAAATTAACAACCGCAAGCACCGCACTGGGGAGCGAGTGGAAGTGGCCATCTACGGCGAGCCCGGCGCCTACGTCGGTCTGTCCGGCATCGACAACGCCTTCTACACCATGCAGGCCGGCAACGAGCTCACTTACGCCAAGGTAAACATCGACATTAACTACCGCAAGCACCGGCCAGCGAGTGGAAGTGGCCATCTACGGCGAGCCCGGCGCCTACGTCGGGCTGTCCGGCATCGACAACGCCTTCTACACCATGCAGGCCGGCAACGAGCTCACTTACGCCAAGGTAAACATCGACATTAACTACCGCAAGCACCGGCCAGCGAGTGGAAGTGGCCATCTACGGCGAGCCCGGCGCCTACGTCGGTCTGTCCGGCATCGACAACGCCTTCTACACCATGCAGGCCGGCAACGAGCTCACTTACGCCAAGGTAAACATCGACATTAACTACCGCAAGCACCGGCCAGCGAGTGGAAGTGGCCATCTACGGCGAGCCCGGCGCCTACGTCGGTCTGTCCGGCATCGACAACGCCTTCTACACCATGCAGGCCGGCAACGAGCTCACTTACGCCAAGGTAAACATCGACATTAACTACCGCAAGCACCGGCCAGCGAGTGGAAGTGGCCATCTACGGCGAGCCCGGCGCCTACGTCGGGCTGTCCGGCATGGACAACGCCTTCTACACCATGCAGGCCGGCAACGAGCTCACTTACGCCAAGGTAAACATCGACATTAACTACCGCAAGCACCGGCTAGCGAGTGGAAGTGGCCATCTACGGCGAGCCCGGCGCCTACGTCGGGCTGTCCGGCATGGACAACGCCTTCTACACCATGCAGGCCGGCAACGAGCTCACTTACGCCAATGTAAACATCGACATACACACTTACCTGTTGTTGGGATCGATTTTGGGCGGCAATCCGGAGTAACTCAATCAAAGTCTTAAGGAGCTAAGATAGACATCATTTGAGATAGGTACCTGATTAGAAGGGTTCGCATAATCACAATAGCATAATGATCTATAAGCATAATTTCATTACACCCAATCCCGTTTTCGCCGAATGATCTTTACGCAACTTTTTAATGGCGTAAACCTACTTTACTGGCAGCAATTTTTAGGGTTCCGTAGCCAAAATGGCAGAAACGGAACCCTTATAGATTCGTCATGTCCGTCTGTTTGTCTGTCCGTCTGTATGTCACAGGCATTTTTCTCAAAAACTAAGATGTATATTAATGAATTTTGGAGCATAGGTGTCTTGTGTAAACCGCTACTTAGTTTGATAGTAAATAAAAAATATATGTATTTCTAAGGGGGGGCACTCCATACATGTAACCGAAATCATACTCATCATAATCATAATCATACTCATCATAATCGAAATCATAATCATAATCATACTCCATACATGTAAAAAAATATATATTAGCAAATATCTATGAGTGGCATATATTTCGACAGTTCTTCTAAAAACACTTTAAGGTTTATAAGAACAATTTTTGATTTAGTTAATACTTCCAACGAAAATTGTTTTCAACATGATCGGACATACCGTTTTTAAATTATTGCCAAAAAACTGCGCTTCTCAGCAAAAGGGCGTAAGTGCCGGGGAGATACGCTCTTTTGTTAGTGTTTTTTTTTTCATATCGTATTTTTTTCATCTGTAGTGCATTTTTTTGTATAAACGGCTGCGGAACCCTTCATGGGCGAGTCCGACTTTTTTATCGTTAGAGGTTGAATTTGCAGCTAACTAAAATTCGGCGATACTAAATTATGCTTATTTAGATTCGGAAAAATAATGATTCAGCGAGATGAACATTCGGCGAAATCAGTTTCGGACATAAAAAATATGCTATAGTATTGTATTGTAAGATTCACGTCTATCAGCGCGACAGTACTAGCAAGTTCAACACTAACCATACTTGCCGTTGCAGGTGATATCACAGATGTCGCACTTTGACGAGGCCACGAACGGCACGTTCGCGTACATGTGGCGCTCGCACATCGGAGTGGCCGACCAGCTCGTCTACTTCCCCTCCTCCACCTTCGGCATCGACGCCAACACCACCTTCGAGTGAGTCACGTCTCTATATAACACTAGGTGATATCGCACGTGTCCCACTGCCAAAGGGCTTGCAGTGGGCGGGGCGAACCGAGATATGTAACTTCTCGCTGGATCGACCGGGTTATGCTATCAGTCCGGGGCTGGCGCCGAGCAAGTAAGTACACGTACGCTGGGCGTGTCGTATTATTGATATACTTACCTTAACAATTGATTATAAAAGCGCCATGAAACTCACTTCGAAAAGAAGTTACGTGTATCATTCTGTGAATGTATGTTACACATACATATCATGAAATGAAATGAAATGAAATTATTTATTTCGGACATCATCCATTCATATTTGGTTAGTAGGTAACATGTCGTCGTAATAACTAGGTTAGAACTTACAATTAATAGAAATCATAAGGACGGAAAGTACTCTTGTTATCTTTATCTCCTTTTAAGGATGACATAAGAATTTGTTAATTAAATATTTCTTTTTTATCACTACGCTGTGTGCGATGGCTACGAAATGGCTGAGTTGTCGATTTAATCGACATATTTGAAGTAAAACAATTTAACGGATTATATCGCGTATATAATCTCATTTTAGTTCCCGACGTTTCGGAAGCTTTTCAGCTTTTCATGGTCACGGGTGTCCCCCGTTATTTTATTTCAATTAGTAATAATCGCGGAAACAGAAGAAAATATTATATTTGAAGTAACATGTACAGTCAGCGTCAATTTGACATATGCCAGTAGTAAAATCGTCAGCTACTTTTGATGCTGACTGTACTTAATGTCGGCTTACTATACCCAAACGACATCTAGTGAGCTACAACATTTTTTGCCCTCATTGATGTATTCTTGGCGTGACAACCCTAGCACTACACGTGCCGCGTGCGAATGAATACAAGTTATACGATAGTCAGAGAGGCATAGCGTTAGGCACGTTTCTCATGCCTAAACAGCGTTTTACGAGGAAGTGAAATTTCTTTACTTGTACTATTACTTCTTCTGTGCCACTGCGACGAGGCCGATTTAATTTGAATACATTTTTTCACACAGATACGCCGGCCTTATAGTGTTCAGCGATGTGCCAGTGACGCAGCGTCCGAACCCGTGCAACGTCTCGCTCGGTCTCGGAACGTGCCTCGAAGGTGGCTGCTACCCGCTCAGCAAACGCTGCGACGGCATCTCCGACTGCGTAGACCACACTGACGAGGCCAACTGTAAGTCTACACACGCACACACTCACGAACGCACATGGACACACTCATTTTTTTTTATTATTAGTAACTAGTTTTTGCAAGATATCAATTATCATGTAATGTCTGCCTTTTGTTTCATGGGTCGATCAACTTTTTCTGTACCGCGTTGTCATGATTAGCGTCTCCTGATTCACCTTTTTAAACTACGGTTTTATACTATAACTTTTCTAGACAATATAGGTCCATTATGTTAATGGCCTAGACTACACTGTTATAATTTTGCTATATTTAACTTGTAAGCCACATAAAATACTACGTAGATATATCAATAGAGCACTCCAAGGTCCCGTGATACAGGTTTAGCCTAGTTTGCGGTCCGTCGGATATACCAAATGTTTTCTATCATGTGATTTATGAAAAAAATTTATTGTTCTTGTAAGTATTACACCACCGGGAAGGCGTACAAGAAACGCTGTTACACAAGCCAAAGGACTTAAGGGTGTAAATCCTGTATAATATGTTTGTTAAGTGCTTTTTATTGATGAAAGGATTTTCTATGATGGTTATTGTCTTTTTTTGTGACTCAGGCGAACACGATACCAGCTTCGAACTGGCCCACTTCCGCAAGTTCCGCTTCAACCGCGTGCAACGGCAGTACGACAACGTGTGGCTGTGGCGCGACGTCAACATCGGCCCGCACGGGCGCTACGTGTTCACTGTCGACGTGCCGAGAGTGCCGGCGCACTGGACCGTGTCTGCCATCAGCATGTCGCCCACTAGCGGGCTGGGGATGCTGCACCAGCCCGAGCAAGTGAGTACGACACAGTACGACAACGTGTGGCCGTGGCGCGACGTCAACATCGGCCCGCACGGGCGCTACGTGTTCACTGTCGACGTGCCGAGAGTGCCGGCGCACTGGACCGTGTCTGCCATCAGCATGTCGCCCACTAGCGGGCTGGGGATGCTGCACCAGCCCGAGCAAGTGAGTACGACACAGTACGACAACGTGTGGCCGTGGCGCGACGTCAACATCGGCCCGCACGGGCGCTACGTGTTCACTGTCGACGTGCCGAGAGTGCCGGCGCACTGGACCGTGTCTGCCATCAGCATGTCGCCCACTAGCGGGCTGGGGATGCTGCACCAGCCCGAGCAAGTGAGTACGACACAGTACGACAACGTGTGGCCGTGGCGCGACGTCAACATCGGCCCGCACGGGCGCTACGTGTTCACTGTCGACGTGCCGAGAGTGCCGGCGCACTGGACCGTGTCTGCCATCAGCATGTCGCCCACTAGCGGGCTGGGGATGCTGCACCAGCCCGAGCAAGTGAGTACGACACAGTACGACAACGTGTGGCCGTGGCGCGACGTCAACATCGGCCCGCACGGGCGCTACGTGTTCACTGTCGACGTGCCGAGAGTGCCGGCGCACTGGACCGTGTCTGCCATCAGCATGTCGCCCACTAGCGGGCTGGGGATGCTGCACCAGCCCGAGCAAGTGAGTACGACACAGTACG
This sequence comes from Hedya salicella, assembly GCA_905404275.2. Taxonomy (NCBI): domain Eukaryota; kingdom Metazoa; phylum Arthropoda; class Insecta; order Lepidoptera; family Tortricidae; genus Hedya; species Hedya salicella. Next base: position 19,962,602 of record FR990112.1, read on the forward strand.
ACAACGTGTGGCCGTGGCGCGACGTCAACATCGGCCCGCACGGGCGCTACGTGTTCACTGTCGACGTGCCGAGAGTGCCGGCGCACTGGACCGTGTCTGCCATCAGCATGTCGCCCACTAGCGGGCTGGGGATGCTGCACCAGCCCGAGCAAGTGAGTACGACACAGTACGACAACGTGTGGCCGTGGCGCGACGTCAACATCGGCCCGCACGGGCGCTACGTGTTCACTGTCGACGTGCCGAGAGTGCCGGCGCACTGGACCGTGTCTGCCATCAGCATGTCGCCCACTAGCGGGCTGGGGATGCTGCACCAGCCCGAGCAAGTGAGTACGACACAGTACGACAACGTGTGGCCGTGGCGCGACGTCAACATCGGCCCGCACGGGCGCTACGTGTTCACTGTCGACGTGCCGAGAGTGCCGGCGCACTGGACCGTGTCTGCCATCAGCATGTCGCCCACTAGCGGGCTGGGGATGCTGCACCAGCCCGAGCAAGTGAGTACGACACAGTACGACAACGTGTGGCCGTGGCGCGACGTCAACATCGGCCCGCACGGGCGCTACGTGTTCACTGTCGACGTGCCGAGAGTGCCGGCGCACTGGACCGTGTCTGCCATCAGCATGTCGCCCACTAGCGGGCTGGGGATGCTGCACCAGCCCGAGCAAGTGAGTACGACACAGTACGACAACGTGTGGCCGTGGCGCGACGTCAACATCGGCCCGCACGGGCGCTACGTGTTCACTGTCGACGTGCCGAGAGTGCCGGCGCACTGGACCGTGTCTGCCATCAGCATGTCGCCCACTAGCGGGCTGGGGATGCTGCACCAGCCCGAGCAAGTGAGTACGACACAGTACGACAACGTGTGGCCGTGGCGCGACGTCAACATCGGCCCGCACGGGCGCTACGTGTTCACTGTCGACGTGCCGAGAGTGCCGGCGCACTGGACCGTGTCTGCCATCAGCATGTCGCCCACTAGCGGGCTGGGGATGCTGCACCAGCCCGAGCAAGTGAGTACGACACAGTACGACAACGTGTGGCCGTGGCGCGACGTCAACATCGGCCCGCACGGGCGCTACGTGTTCACTGTCGACGTGCCGAGAGTGCCGGCGCACTGGACCGTGTCTGCCATCAGCATGTCGCCCACTAGCGGGCTGGGGATGCTGCACCAGCCCGAGCAAGTGAGTACGACACAGTACGACAACGTGTGGCCGTGGCGCGACGTCAACATCGGCCCGCACGGGCGCTACGTGTTCACTGTCGACGTGCCGAGAGTGCCGGCGCACTGGACCGTGTCTGCCATCAGCATGTCGCCCACTAGCGGGCTGGGGATGCTGCACCAGCCCGAGCAAGTGAGTACGACACAGTACGACAACGTGTGGCCGTGGCGCGACGTCAACATCGGCCCGCACGGGCGCTACGTGTTCACTGTCGACGTGCCGAGAGTGCCGGCGCACTGGACCGTGTCTGCCATCAGCATGTCGCCCACTAGCGGGCTGGGGATGCTGCACCAGCCCGAGCAAGTGAGTACGACACAGCACGACAACGTGTGGCCGTGGCGCGACGTCAACATCGGCCCGCACGGGCGCTACGTGTTCACTGTCGACGTGCCGAGAGTGCCGGCGCACTGGACCGTGTCTGCCATCAGCATGTCGCCCACTAGCGGGCTGGGGATGCTGCACCAGCCCGAGCAAGTGAGTACGACACAGTACGACAACGTGTGGCCGTGGCGCGACGTCAACATCGGCCCGCACGGGCGCTACGTGTTCACTGTCGACGTGCCGAGAGTGCCGGCGCACTGGACCGTGTCTGCCATCAGCATGTCGCCCACTAGCGGGCTGGGGATGCTGCACCAGCCCGAGCAAGTGAGTACGACACAGTACGACAACGTGTGGCCGTGGCGCGACGTCAACATCGGCCCGCACGGGCGCTACGTGTTCACTGTCGACGTGCCGAGAGTGCCGGCGCACTGGACCGTGTCTGCCATCAGCATGTCGCCCACTAGCGGGCTGGGGATGCTGCACCAGCCCGAGCAAGTGAGTACGACACAGTACGACAACGTGTGGCCGTGGCGCGACGTCAACATCGGCCCGCACGGGCGCTACGTGTTCACTGTCGACGTGCCGAGAGTGCCGGCGCACTGGACCGTGTCTGCCATCAGCATGTCGCCCACTAGCGGGCTGGGGATGCTGCACCAGCCCGAGCAAGTGAGTACGACACAGTACGACAACGTGTGGCCGTGGCGCGACGTCAACATCGGCCCGCACGGGCGCTACGTGTTCACTGTCGACGTGCCGAGAGTGCCGGCGCACTGGACCGTGTCTGCCATCAGCATGTCGCCCACTAGCGGGCTGGGGATGCTGCACCAGCCCGAGCAAGTGAGTACGACACAGTACGACAACGTGTGGCCGTGGCGCGACGTCAACATCGGCCCGCACGGGCGCTACGTGTTCACTGTCGACGTGCCGAGAGTGCCGGCGCACTGGACCGTGTCTGCCATCAGCATGTCGCCCACTAGCGGGCTGGGGATGCTGCACCAGCCCGAGCAAGTGAGTACGACACAGTACGACAACGTGTGGCCGTGGCGCGACGTCAACATCGGCCCGCACGGGCGCTACGTGTTCACTGTCGACGTGCCGAGAGTGCCGGCGCACTGGACCGTGTCTGCCATCAGCATGTCGCCCACTAGCGGGCTGGGGATGCTGCACCAGCCCGAGCAAGTGAGTACGACACAGTACGACAACGTGTGGCCGTGGCGCGACGTCAACATCGGCCCGCACGGGCGCTACGTGTTCACTGTCGACGTGCCGAGAGTGCCGGCGCACTGGACCGTGTCTGCCATCAGCATGTCGCCCACTAGCGGGCTGGGGATGCTGCACCAGCCCGAGCAAGTGAGTACGACACAGTACGACAACGTGTGGCCGTGGCGCGACGTCAACATCGGCCCGCACGGGCGCTACGTGTTCACTGTCGACGTGCCGAGAGTGCCGGCGCACTGGACCGTGTCTGCCATCAGCATGTCGCCCACTAGCGGGCTGGGGATGCTGCACCAGCCCGAGCAAGTGAGTACGACACAGTACGACAACGTGTGGCCGTGGCGCGACGTCAACATCGGCCCGCACGGGCGCTACGTGTTCACTGTCGACGTGCCGAGAGTGCCGGCGCACTGGACCGTGTCTGCCATCAGCATGTCGCCCACTAGCGGGCTGGGGATGCTGCACCAGCCCGAGCAAGTGAGTACGACACAGTACGACAACGTGTGGCCGTGGCGCGACGTCAACATCGGCCCGCACGGGCGCTACGTGTTCACTGTCGACGTGCCGAGAGTGCCGGCGCACTGGACCGTGTCTGCCATCAGCATGTCGCCCACTAGCGGGCTGGGGATGCTGCACCAGCCCGAGCAAGTGAGTACGACACAGTACGACAACGTGTGGCCGTGGCGCGACGTCAACATCGGCCCGCACGGGCGCTACGTGTTCACTGTCGACGTGCCGAGAGTGCCGGCGCACTGGACCGTGTCTGCCATCAGCATGTCGCCCACTAGCGGGCTGGGGATGCTGCACCAGCCCGAGCAAGTGAGTACGACAACATGTAGCGTGAAGAGGGAAAGAGACAAGTGCACAGGAAATTTCACACAAGCTTAATAGTTTGTAAAGGAATGTGGGTTTAAATGTCTGGGTGGGATGACTCTGCGGGAATTTTCGGCCCTTCGACTCTTATTTAAAGCGCGCCGGATTGGACGCTTCGCGCCTTTGGCTTTACGATGAAAATCTTGCTTGACGTACTGAAACCTTGAGGAATCACCTGGTAATAATGGTAATTATGCCTGTGCCGTTTACGGAAATATTACTATTTTTTATTTCAAATTTTGGAAAATGCTGCAGTCGGTATTCTTCATAAATTTTCCAGTGTCAATTATCCGAATTAAATAATGCGTATTTCTCTGAGTGATTCAACCGCTGTCAGTGTGTCGCAACCACCGCCACTAGAGTCTGGCTACTGAAATATTACCCAAATTTTTGGCGCGAGAAGATTCCTGCCGACCTTTATTCCAAAAATTAAAAGTCCTGACATTACCATCGCTTTATATCTTTGAAATAGGACTATTTGCCAAACAGAACATAGGCTTATTTACAAATAAGTCATCAACCACAAGACATCCTTCTCGACATGGCACTACTCTTTGTTACCCTTCGAAAGCAAAGACTGCTTTCTTTGCAAGAAATATATTATGTATGACAGTAAAAATATTCAATCATTTACCTGTACAAATAAAAAACTCAGACATGCCTGAATTTAAATTCAAATTACACAAATTATTGTTTAGACCAGTGTTATTATAGTATAAATGATTATTTGAGATAAAACGATATTGTAGTAAAGAAATTATATAATTTCTTAATTAGTAGTATTATATAACATATAGCTTTAAGTATTTAGTTAAGTAATAAACAAAATTTGCATGCTTCTTTAAGGCGAAGGGGTGGGGAAATCACTGAAATCGAGGTGTTTTTGTGCATTTTTTTGATATTATATGTAGCATGTAGAGATCTGAAAAATAACTATTCAGGACACATATATACTTAATTATGAGTTGAGAGAGTAAGTTCGTTCCTATCTGATGTAACTAGGCCTAGAAACTATATTTAAGAAGCAGGTTTTTAAAAATCTTCTACATCTTTTTTTCCGCCTGTGAGCAATTCTACATTACCAAATTTTGCACATGGGCTTTAAAAACCTTGGTCTAATAACTGATAGGAAAAAACTTAGTCTAATTTGTGTAATACGGAGTTTAGACCCAAAATCAACTTTTACCTACGACATTTCTACAAAGTCAACGTACTAAATATTTGATCAGTGTAAAAGCGTAGGCGCTTTAGTAGTAAAAGCGACGTTGCGTGCTCGCGCCGCGCTACGCCACGGCGGCGCTGCGTGCGCTTACGCTGTTGCCAGCTCGCTTCCATCTATCCATAGCGATAATGTTTTTGAATTCATTCCATCAACTGATTGCGTTTGTGTTGTTTTGATGTGTTCTATTCTACGATTTAGTACCAGTATAATAGGGATGAGGACTTAATTTTAAAAATTAGTCCGTCTTGTAGATTAATAAAAATATTGGACACGTATTTTTTCTTTTTTTACTTACTCAAAAAATAAAGGCGATACATTGAGTCAAAATGTCGCGTGACGTCACTCTTAAGTACAAATTTCACTTAGGAGTGACGTCACGAGCCCCCACTCCTAAACTTAAACGCGATTTATTTGAGTATTTTTGTATTATTATGTAAAAACAAAAAAATACGTGTCCAATATTTATGTATTATCTAACTGACGGACTAATTAGAATTTGGATTTTCACACCCCCTCATCATGCCTTTATATCAAGGTACTCTGTGTTTATTATTATTACGAACCGGTAGTCTTTGAGGCGTTGTTTATTTCGGGGATTTGTTATGTTGTTTTGTATATTATTGTTTGTGTTATTTGACATTGATCTTGGGGTTTTGTGCGGCGTGAGTCGCTCCGTGCGACGTAGTTACTTGGAGATTCTTGAGTCCCTAAAACTGGGGAACAAGAACGGTGGCGGTGGTGGTAATGTTAGTGATGGTGGTGATGATGGTGGTGGTATTGATGGTGATGGTGGTGGTATGGTAGTGGTGGTGTTGATGGTGATGGTGGTGGATGGTAGTAGTGGTACCATCACCATCACTATCACCATAACCATCACCATCCCCACCATTATCACCATCAACGCCACCACCATCACCATGATCACCATCAACGCCACCACCATCATCATCATCACCACCGTCACCACCACCACCATCATCCACTACCATCTACCACCCTCACCATCATCACCATCACCAGCATCCCAATCATCACCATCACCACCATCACCACCATCATCACCACCATCACCACCATCACCACCACCATCCACCACCACCATACACCAATGATCACCCAATCCTGAATACCAGTAGATACCCCCAGGGTCCATCGGAATCTGGAAAATGGTTGACAGTCCGGAAGGTCTTTATATCCTTCCGAATCCATAATTTAAAATAGGCACAAACAAAAATCTTTCTATTGACACAACACATACTCGTAATATCAGCAAGCAGCAAGGTCAAAAAAATAAACTGGAATATGGTAGCCTCAAAACAAGCGCCACCATACTGCAAAAGGAGTCGATAGTTCACAACTAGTCAATGCGCGATACGACGAGTCGAGAGAGAGCATCTAATATGTACTAGATGGCGCGCGCGCTCGAAGTATTACGTTCGGGCCGAACGAGCAAGGTCATTTCCCCATCTCTTCGCCTTAAGTAAAATGTACGCACTTTATATGACATTCTATTACATCTGTATTTACCACTACATTTTTGCAAATAAAAATATACTTATTCTTATTCTTAAATTAAAAACATCTTGGGCTGGTCACACTTTGTGTAGGAGGAATTATAGTTTTGATACTAGAAAATATTTTTGATTTTCCGTGCACACGTAAGGTACCTGAACCTAAGAAAATAAGCTAAACACGTTAACGTGCACTCAAAGTCAGCTCACATAATTTCTACCACTATGTGTACAGTGAACGACGAACACATATGTTTACACTTTCTCACCATATACCATTGTAACAAGGCAAAAAATGAAATGTGGTGTGTAAATAAGATCTAGCTCGGTATTAGCATAATATTAATCCATCACCAAGGTCTGTGGTCAGGTTAAGTAGGGATAGACATGGGTCAGGTTAGAGTAATGTTGCACCGGCACGATGGGCCAAGTGCGGGATTCCATCGACACGTTCATCGCTCATATATAGACATTTTTGGCCAAGATATTTTTATATATTTTATATTTTTACATCAAATTACTACTGATCAGTCCGCAGATTTCTGCTGAATATTGGTTTTCTGTAAGTAACTCCTTGCGTACCAATGTTTTGATTTTATGGATATTTTCCAGAACTTCTAATTTATCCGTTTCTTTGCACATTTTGTCCTATTCATGAGATTCAGGTATTAATACATTTACATCCCTAATCATAGTTATAGGCAAAGTTAAAACTAGTAGGTACATAAAGTATGAAAATATTTATAGAGCACCAACCTACTACATTGTTTACGACTTGTAAACATTGCAGTTTTTCGTTGTACAATGCTTCACATCAGCTTTGCGCACTGTCGTAATTATTTACGAGGTTAAATAATAGTTTGCGGACCTCACTCGGTATAGTCATTGATAATATTACTTATTTATATTCTCCTTTTGCATGTAAATAAACCACAGACCATTTGAATGAATGACATAAATTGACTTTTAGCCGTTTTTTTAAATCATAGACGATTGGTGATACCACAAGGAAATATCTGTCAACAATATTTGGCTAGCCAGACATATACTGTAATCGTCGTTTTAGTCACTATTAATCTTGTTTTTTGATTGTTACTTATTTTTTTAATATTTAGGACAGGGGACTGTTAGCGGTCGTCGGTTGCCAGCGTATTTCAGATCAGCTTGACTCCTTCGCACTGCGTAGAGATGTAGCCTCGCTCTGCATTTTTTATCGCTTGTATAACGGGGAGTGTTCCGAGGAATTGTTCGGGTTGATCCCAGCTGCATCTTTCCGCCATCGTCCTACGCGACAATATTTCCATCCTCACCACTTAGATGGTTGGCAGTCCACAACTGTGCGTTTTTCTAGAAGTTTCCTGCCTCGCACGACTGAACTGTGGAATAAAGTGCCGCATACAGTATTTCCAGACCGATGCGATCTTCAAACCTTCAAGAAAAGAGCGTACTCCCACCTGAAAGGCCGGCAACGCACTTGTGACTCCTCTGGTGATGCAGGTGTCTATGGGCGACGGTGATCGCTTACCATCAGGCGACCCGTCTGCTAGTTTGCCCCCTATGCCATAAAAAAAAAAAAGCGGTTGAACCCCTGAGAGATGTAATAAGCGTTGATATATCCTCAGTACGTGGGCGTGCTGCCGTTCTTCATCCAAGTGGAGGGCCCGGACCGCTGCCGGCAGGGCGAGCAGGTGGGGCTGCGCGTGGCCGTGTTCAACTACCAGCCGCAGGCCGTGGAGGCCGTGGTCGTGCTCGCCGCCTCGCCCGACTACAAGTTCGTGCACGTCGAGGAAAACGGCATCGTGAGTACCCCGCCATTACTCAATTCCAACCTACATACAAATTCAAATAGTTCATTCTGTAAGTAGCCACAAGGGCACTTTTACGTTTTAAGTGTGATTCTACGGCATTTCCCAAGAGGAGACCGCTATAGCATCAAATTCTGGGGAAACAGCTATCTATACAACATCATTTCCGCCATTGTAGCCCAGAAAAGAGCGATCAGAACCATTGTTAGGATACCTCAGACTACATCGTGTAAGCCCTATTTTTCTCAGTTAGAGATCCTTACGGTCCCCAGTTTATATATACTCGTAGTTCTGTGTGATTTAATAAAATATATTAACTGCATTGAAACGCCGGAAGAAAGGCAAAAGCGCCTAGCAACAAGGAGAAAAGACTTGCCACAATTGATAGATGCCAGACTTAAAGTTGTTAAGCACTCTTCGGGTTTTAAGGGCTCTTTAATAGGTTACCGGTAGAATAGGGAGTATGCATGAATTTTAATTTTTGCTTTATTTAAAGCTCATTCATGTAACAAACAGTAGACAAAAATAATTTTTCGAATAACTATAAAAATAACCAAGATATAAGCCATCAAACATTTCATTCTATCCCTTTCTAGCAAAACAGAATTTAATATGGGATTTATATGGCCGGAGTGCACCATGACGTAACAGTGCATATCGGACCTCTCTGTCTAAGTAGTAGTTTAAAATGCCTATATCTTGCGTATTTCTTGGCCGATTTAAAATCTCAAAATAATTTCCCACTTTGAAATAGTTTTGACGGTATTTTGATATTTAGTTACGAAAAGCGATAAAAAAAATTCATGCAAGTACCCTATTGAAGTCAGTCACTAGCGTGAGCATGTTTAAAAGGAAACTGAGTTCTTTTTTTGCTGAAGAAGTGTTTTTACTCAGTTGAGGAGTTAAATCAGCACAAAAATGCCGATAGCTAATGAGTATATAGCATTTAATTTAGCTTTATTGTATTATTTATTATTTGGTATAGTAATATTTTGTTGTGACATTCTATTTTGTTCTTATTAATTCTATGATTTTTTTAAAATTATTATTTGATGTAGTTATTTGACATGGCCATTATTGTATTGTTTTATTATGATTATTGTATGTTTTTTTAATTTCCGTAGCTGGGTATCCACAGATCGTTATAGGATATTTTTTACCCGTTACACATTCCTAGGCTTTAGTATGGAGCGATTTTTGGGAAAGTCCAAAAATATGATTTTAGCATTGTCGTATTGAAGTAATTCTTTTCATTAACATTTGTATTATTGAGAGGTCGTTCTATAGAACATACCACATGTTATAACATACCGCCGAAAAAATGTGTAAAAAATTATCAACATCCCAATTCAAGCACTCTTGCCAAATAACAAGCTTGCATCCTTGCTAATAAATAAGAATTTCTCCCAGGTCCGGTCGTACAACCCGCGCACGTCGTTCGGCGAGCACCAGTTCTTCGTGTACATCCCGGCCGGCGACGCGGCCACCGTGCACGTGCCCGTCGTGCCCACGCGTCTCGGCGACATCCACGTGCACGTGCACGCCACCGCGCTGCAGGGCCAGCACAAGTACACCAAGAAGATCACCGTCGAGGTAAAGCCGGGTCCGCTGCGACATGTTTTTGTGTTTTTCTAACATATAACATGTTACTCTGACATAAAAGGGGCGTGGCCTAAATATTTTAGTTAGCAAAAACACTCAAGCATGTTTGCCGCGACGGATGGAAAACATCCCCCGCGTTCGCGTGCGGAGGGGGGTGCAGCGTTCATTTCGTGTTTGATCGTCGTTGGTGCTGTGTCGGGTGTCCTGTGTCATCTGTCCAGCACGAGCAATTTGATTTGATGTGCAATTGAGTGCAATAAGGAAAACACTTTATTTTTAGTAGGTACATTAAACTGGTGTAGCTGTCTCCCGTCGCTAAATATTGTAACGTCACAACTAATGTCATGTCAGGTGGAATGACATCACTCCGCCACGTAGTTTTTTTCTCTATATCTGGCAATATTAATGATAACAGCTCTTCAAAATCGCTCTCTCATATATATATTTTTTAACTTAGGACCAAATCTATCACTGCCAACACAGATAACACGTCTTCATCGGAATTCATTTTGACTGCGAGAACAATGTTTTGGCTCACAAAAACGTTGTTGCAACAGACGAGCAGTTTTGCTAACATGTTTTGCTGATATGTTAGACAAACAATGTTTTGTTAGATTTTCGAGGCAGCAGACTCGCCTTAACAAACAATTCACTGTCTAGCTACCAGCTTTTATTTCCAACTGTACTTTTACTGTACTGTACTTTGAACATCCGTCGACATTGGGGTAGGATTATGTTATTTAATTAGAGAGTTATTATTTAACAAATCTGCTGTTACTAAATTACGGTGACCCGAAACTTTTGCGCTCGAGTGTATTACCAAGCGTAACGAACGAACAATTATTTCGTAAACAACTAAAAATAGATAATTCATCAACATCATCATCTGAGGCATTACAGCTGCGGGTGGCCGTACCGAGGTCAAGTAAATTTCTCCAGTCCGGTCTATTGTTGGTTTTCCTTCTCCATCGTACCAGCCCTAAGATCTTGGTGTCCTGTTCATCACCGTATAAATAATTATAAATAATAATTCTTATACACACACAATTTCGTTTTCAGGCGGACGGGCTCCCCCAACACCGGCACCAATCGGTGCTTCTCGACCTCTCCAACCGCGCCTACGTCTTCCAGTACATGCACGTCAACGTCACAGAGACCCCCATCATCCCTTACGAGGTCGACCGCTACTACGTGTTCGGGTCTAACCACGCTAGAGTGTCCGTGGTGGGCGACGTGGTGGGACCGCTGTTCCCCACCATGCCCGTCAATGCCACGTCTCTGCTAAGGCTGCCTATGGTAAGTTCCGCTCCATTTAGGCTAGACATTTCCAACTGCACCTACGTATCAGTTCCTGCACGTCAAATTATCCCTTACGAAGTCGACCGCTACTACGTGTTCGGGTCTAACCACGCTAGTGTCCGTGGTGGGCACGCTGTTCCCCATCCCCACCATGCCTATGGTAAGTTTCGATCCTATTAGGCTAGACATGTCCCACCGCGCCTACGTATTCCAGTTCATGCAAGTCAAATTATCCCATTCGAAGTTGAAAGCAGTACGTGTTTGGGTCTAACCATGCTAGAGTGTCCGTGGTAGGCGACGTGATGGGACCGCTGTTCTTCACCATGCCCGTCAATGCCATATCACAGCCGAGACTGCCTATGGTAAGTTCCGCTCCATTTAGGCTAGACTTGTCCAACCGCGCCTACGTATTCCAGTTCATCGACGTAAAATTATCCTATTCTAAGTCGAAAGCTACTACGTGCAGGGGCGGATCTTAAGGGCTATTTAGACTGCTGCCCAGGGCCCCAAGGACACAAAGGGCCCCAGCCCCCATTGAAAGCAGTAGACGATATTGCAAACAAAGAAACAATCAAATAGTTCAATCAATTACAAAGTCAGGCCTATACTAAGCAGTAGTAGCCCAGAGCCCCACAGTCACGATCCGCCCCTGACTACGTGTTTGGGTCTAACCACGCTAGTGTCCGTGGTGGGCAACGTGGGGGCGCCGCTGTTCCCCACCATGCCCGTTAATGCCACGTCACTGCTGAGGCCGCCTATGGTATTTTTCGCTCCTATTATGCTTAACATGTCCAACCGCTCCTACGTATTCCAGTTCATGAACGTCAAATTATCCCATTCGAAGTCGAAAGCTACTACACAATTTAGCGCAAAAACAAAGGAACTATAATCCATTAATCTAATATCGAATTCCGCAAAGTAACGCCTGAATAAATATTACAGGACAATTTTACACAAATCGAACTAGTCCCGTGGTTCAAGCTCAATAAGGCTTGTGTTATGGGTACTAGACGACGATATATTTAATAGATATATTTCTTATATACATAGAAAACATTCAAGACTCAGGACCAAATTGGTCATCACACAAACATTTGCGTTTACCGGGATTTGAACCCCGGACCTTCAGCTTCGCGGACAACGTTACTGCCCAACCGGTCGTCAAAAAATCATCATTCGGTAGATTATTTTAATGACAATGAGCATGAAACTAAGCTATTTATTTTTATTCCAGGATTCAGCAGAACAGAACATGTTCAGCTTCGCAGCGAACATGTACTTCACATTGTATATGCGTCTTATCAACCAGCGCAACCGCACGCTCGAGAAAGACGCGTTCTATCACATGAACATATTATACCAACGGCAGCTGTCCTTCATGAAGCCGGATGGGAGCTTCAGTCTGTTCCGCAGCGACTGGTGAGTGGATTAAATAATGCGTATTTCAGATCTACACAACAAAGCATATTATTTTTTGTTTTGTTTCATTTTCTAAATAATCTAATAGTTTTAGATATTATTTTAAATCATAACCATTTTAGTTTTTTAAATTCTAAATAACTGTTTTAGAACCTAACACAAATTTATGATATGTGTTATATTAGCTTTAATTTTAAAATGTTTTTCATTTTATTTTTATTTTGTTTTGATGCTTGAATGTTTAATAGGTATTAAGAGTTTTTGGTTTTATTGTAAGCATAGTACCCGCGAAGGAACTAGGAATTTTCCAGTAGTCATTAGGGGTGATCTGAAAACCAGCGCTGCGTGCGCAGTCCAGGACAGTTGCCCTGCGCCGCGCCGCGGCATACGCTGAGTCCACTGTTATTGCCACACTGTTTTATTCTGTTTCTCTGCTCTTAGCCATAAGTTAGTAGTTAAATTTTGATAGTATACTTTATTTTTCATGTAAGTTCTTTGTTATGTGACAATAAATATATTCTATTCTACTAAATGAAAACAAGTACCTAAATACACATCCCCACTATGGGTGTTTGAAAATTGCAAGTTGTGGATTAAGCTGAGGTGTTTCCGGAGCACTATAACAGGGGATTCTTAAACAAGCGAGTTAACAGGGCACTCAAAGGTTGGTAACATATGGGCGACTCCTCCAGTGTTGCACATATCCATGGGCGACGATGACCTCTTTCTCAGGTGGCTCGTCTGCCAATTTGCCAGTTCATCCCACATCCCACAGGAACAAATTGAAACAAAGTTTTTAAGGGACGACGCTTTGTGAACTTTCGTGCCAATTATTTTATCTTTCAGTCTATAACATTAGTTACAGCAGTAACACGAATATAAGTTACATCGGCAATCTTCGGCCACGCCGACGAGTGCTAACAAGTACCGAAGTAATGAAACCGAACGTGTGATCATTCCAATAAAAACCTTGTTGCACTATACGTACGGTACATATACAATGACATGTGAACTCGTGCTCTCGCTCATGGCGACTGACGCGGCGCCAGACAAAATTGCGGGCGCGCAAAATTTTGGCCAATGGGTGTTGAAGATTTTACCCGCGCAAACGCGCAGCCTTATAATTGGTTAATCTGTTTTCAAAAAATGCTTTCTGCGCAGGTATGTACATCGTTCTAACTTATATTTGTGGTACTACTGTAAGTTGCTATAATATTAGTAGAGTCATCAAATTTGATCGGAAGTAATTGAAAATAGTGAAGAAAACACTGTTTAAGATTTCAGGACGTAAAAATTAACCGTCCCTGTCAATCGGGGTCGCATGACACATTTTGTTTTCATTTATTATTTGACATGTATTTTTTTAACAGGAACCAGTCAGCTTCGAGCGTTTGGCTAACGTCATTCTGCGCCAAAATATTCCAGGACGCCTCCTTCAACGAGTGGGAAAACTTTATCTATATTGATCCTGATGTAAGTATTCGCGTAACACATCCGATAAATATTTAAATTACTTTTTTATGAAATTCAGATAATTTAATGTGAAACAGTGGATTCTTCAAATACAATGCAATAAATATCTACTGTCTAATTTAATTACTAGCCAGGGTCTTAATGAAGGACATGTACTCTAATTTGACTTACAATGTAAATTCAACTACATATTGAATTTACATATATGAAAATCATGATGGTTTACCATCACGATCCTTGTAATTTTTTTAAATGGAATTTCTTCACTAAAATACTGTTATTATATATAATAGGGTACATGCATGATTTTTTTTTATCGCTCTTCTTGACTATATATCAAAATACCGTTAAAAACTTCTTCAAAATGTGAAATTATAATTTAAATCGGCCATGAAATACGCAAGATATAGGCATTTTAAACTACTAATTAGATAGAGAGGTCCGATATGCACTGTTACTGTTACGTCATCGTGCACTCTGGCCATATCAACCCCATATTAAATTTTGTTTTGCTAGAAAGTGATAGAATCAAATGTTTGATGGCTTATATCTTGGTTATTTTTATAGTTATTCGAAAAAATATTTTTGTCTACTGTTTGTTACATGAATGAGCTTTTAATAATGCAAAAATTAAAATTCATGCATATTCCCTCTTACAACGATCTAAATAATGATAATTTCCAAGACTCAGACTTGATTTGAACCCAGTGCCTTGCCGGGGCGCAGTCCAGCGGTAGTCTTGGATTTTTATCATTATTTAGATATTTGTAATACTTGTGGAGTAGGCGCCGACAGAATGAGGCCAGCAATGAAATAATCTGTCCTACCTTCTGCACGCAGGTGATCTCGATGGCGGTGTCGTGGGTGCTGGAGCACCAGACGCCGGAGGGCGCGTTCTACGAGGTGACGTGGCTGCCGGACCGCAACCAGAACACCACCATCGCCGTGCCGCGCGACAGCCCCAAGCTGCGCGACCTGGCCGGCGCCGCCGGCGTGCGACAACTGTTCGAGCCCGGCGCCAGGGAGGTGCGTACTTACCGCTGCCGATAGAGAAGCAAATAAGCCATTATGACACGAACTGATTATTTGGACGAGCTCACGAAGTGAGCGGGGACAAATATGTCTGAATGTCATAATGGCTTTTAGCCACGTGTTAAACACTCTGCTTTTCACTTCGACTGCGAGAAAATAAAAAAGACTTAACATTAAAATCGTATATTTCATGAAAAACTAAAAGCAATTATATCAGAAAGTTTGGCCAATCTGATCAGGTGGTTTCTGGTTGGTTCGTTTGTTTTTAATTATTCGTAAGGAGTATGTTGCTGGCCGCAAGTTTATTTTTTCAGTGTCATAGACATTTGTATGGGATTATATGGCTTTCTTTTAAACCCTAGGGGCTATATGTACTATTTTAGTCTCGCTTCGCGAAGCTAGAGAAGCAATTTCGTCAGCGGATGAGAAAAAAATCATAAACCAATTTTTCTTCAGCGTAGTCATGTAAAAAGTATCCCATTACCATCTGTGGACACCGAGCTACCCGTGTACCAAAAATAGTTGAAATCTGTTTAGCCGATTTGGCGTGATGAAGCCACAACGAAACATATGAACACGAGAAATAAAAATAAAATGTATTTTTCAGTTCAATGACCTTCAAATAGTCCGTAAATCATAAAATAAAAATAATTTAAATCATAAATCATTTATTTGCGTATAAAACATGGTGGGTAAATAGATAGTAAAGTAGGTAATATCAGTCTCACATGCTTTGTCACAGAGTGACATGCAAAAATTATAAGTTTTTTATTTGAAATTAATTATTAGAAAATATTTTTAATGTACAGACATTTCATTTTTACAACTTTATAATAGTATAGACTAGAAGGTGCCCGCGACTTCGTCAGAGGATGAGAAAAAAATCATGCACCTCTTTTTTTTCAGCATAGTCATGTCAAAAGTAAATAGTTGGTAAACCAAATTTCTTGTTGCTACAGATCTTTAAAATACTCATTGTTCACCTTCGCTCCGTTTCTTAGATAAACAACACCATAATATTACAACGGAACATCACGCTGACCGCTCAAGTGGTCGTCACGCTGGAGACCGTCAAGAACTTGAAGGACATCGGCGTAAGAGAGGTGAGCTATGTAACGCGGCGCTACAAAACTAATTCGTTTAGTAAACTAAGTAATTTAACTGGTTTTTAACGCATTATTACGCCAATACCAGCATCTCATGTCGTCAGACGGATTTAAAAAATAATAATATACCCGTTCATTAATATAAGTAACCACGAATATAATCATGTTACTTTTAAACTAAAGAAGTCTATGAATCTTCATAGTCCACATACCATTAGGAGCCTGCTTCACAAAAGCTTGTAACTTGTACTACAAGCGGAAAGCCCTTTCCAACAATATGAATTAAAAAAAGACTTCCGCTTGTAATACAAGTTACAAGCTTTTGTGAAACGGGGCCCAGGTCGCCCTTATGGTCTTTTCCCTGCTCCATGGATAAAAAAAGTTTTTTAAAAGTTTTAAGACAGTCTTAATTTTAAGTATCATACATTCTAATCTTTCGTACAGTGGTGATGATATGATGCTTTTTTGCCGTCATAAAAATTGAGTCTTTCTATGTCATCTACATCTTCTGTATCGGAAAATATCTACAGTTAGTGTCAATCTAAGTGATTTTTTACATTCTTCCCTTGTAATAATGTAAATACAAAGATCTGAATAAAGAAAAAATTCAAGACTCCGACTGAATTTGAACCATTGCCTTGTGCCTTGCCGGGGCGCACGCTCTGCCAACTGAGCCACAGAGACCGTTTTTTTTTGTCCGGGAATTTGGTCACATTTTTTTATAGGATATTTGAATTATGCATTTTTAACTGACTTTGTAAACATTGGATTTTCATTGAAATCCATTTTTTTCCTTCATACAATTCTTTGGTGGTGACATATTCGTGACTGATAACTGACGCTAACCTCGGCCGCAGGGTCTGTCAGCGCGAGTGGTCCAAGCGCAGCAGCGCGCGGTGACGTGGCTGGAGCACCACCTGAAGATGCTGGAGGACTTCGGCGACCCGTACGCGATGGCCGTCGTCGCGCACGCGCTCACCGTCGCCAAGGCCGCCAGCTCCGAGCACGCCTTCAAGCTGCTCAAGAAGTTCCAGCGCGCGGAAGGTAGGTCTCATAGGTTCCTTAGTGGTCAGGCGGATGCAACACCTGAAGATGCTGGAGGACTTCGGCGACCCGTACGCGATGGCCGTCGTCGCGCACGCGCTCACCGTCGCCAAGGCCGCCAGCTCCGAGCACGCCTTCAAGCTGCTCAAGAAGTTCCAGCGCGCGGAAGGTAGGTCTCATAGGTTCCTTAGTGGTCAGGCGGATGCAACACCTGAAGATGCTGGAGGACTTCGGCGACCCGTACGCGATGGCCGTCGTCGCGCACGCGCTCACCGTCGCCAAGGCCGCCAGCTCCGAGCACGCCTTCAAGCTGCTCAAGAAGTTCCAGCGCGCGGAAGGTAGGTCTCATAGGTTCCTTAGTGGTCAGGCGGATGCAACACCTGAAGATGCTGGAGGACTTCGGCGACCCGTACGCGATGGCCGTCGTCGCGCACGCGCTCACCGTCGCCAAGGCCGCCAGCTCCGAGCACGCCTTCAAGCTGCTCAAGAAGTTCCAGCGCGCGGAAGGTAGGTCTCATAGGTTCCTTAGTGGTCAGGCGGATGCAACACCTGAAGATGCTGGAGGACTTCGGCGACCCGTACGCGATGGCCGTCGTCGCGCACGCGCTCACCGTCGCCAAGGCCGCCAGCTCCGAGCACGCCTTCAAGCTGCTCAAGAAGTTCCAGCGCGCGGAAGGTAGGTCTCATAGGTTCCTTAGTGGTCAGGCGGATGCAACACCTGAAGATGCTGGAGGACTTCGGCGACCCGTACGCGATGGCCGTCGTCGCGCACGCGCTCACCGTCGCCAAGGCCGCCAGCTCCGAGCACGCCTTCAAGCTGCTCAAGAAGTTCCAGCGCGCGGAAGGTAGGTCTCATAGGTTCCTTAGTGGTCAGGCGGATGCAACACCTGAAGATGCTGGAGGACTTCGGCGACCCGTACGCGATGGCCGTCGTCGCGCACGCGCTCACCGTCGCCAAGGCCGCCAGCTCCGAGCACGCCTTCAAGCTGCTCAAGAAGTTCCAGCGCGCGGAAGGTAGGTCTCATAGGTTCCTTAGTGGTCAGGCGGATGCAACACCTGAAGATGCTGGAGGACTTCGGCGACCCGTACGCGATGGCCGTCGTCGCGCACGCGCTCACCGTCGCCAAGGCCGCCAGCTCCGAGCACGCCTTCAAGCTGCTCAAGAAGTTCCAGCGCGCGGAAGGTAGGTCTCATAGGTTCCTTAGTGGTCAGGCGGATGCAACACCTGAAGATGCTGGAGGACTTCGGCGACCCGTACGCGATGGCCGTCGTCGCGCACGCGCTCACCGTCGCCAAGGCCGCCAGCTCCGAGCACGCCTTCAAGCTGCTCAAGAAGTTCCAGCGCGCGGAAGGTAGGTCTCATAGGTTCCTTAGTGGTCAGGCGGATGCAACACCTGAAGATGCTGGAGGACTTCGGCGACCCGTACGCGATGGCCGTCGTCGCGCACGCGCTCACCGTCGCCAAGGCCGCCAGCTCCGAGCACGCCTTCAAGCTGCTCAAGAAGTTCCAGCGCGCGGAAGGTAGGTCTCATAGGTTCCTTAGTGGTCAGGCGGATGCAACACCTGAAGATGCTGGAGGACTTCGGCGACCCGTACGCGATGGCCGTCGTCGCGCACGCGCTCACCGTCGCCAAGGCCGCCAGCTCCGAGCACGCCTTCAAGCTGCTCAAGAAGTTCCAGCGCGCGGAAGGTAGGTCTCATAGGTTCCTTAGTGGTCAGGCGGATGCAACACCTGAAGATGCTGGAGGACTTCGGCGACCCGTACGCGATGGCCGTCGTCGCGCACGCGCTCACCGTCGCCAAGGCCGCCAGCTCCGAGCACGCCTTCAAGCTGCTCAAGAAGTTCCAGCGCGCGGAAGGTAGGTCTCATAGGTTCCTTAGTGGTCAGGCGGATGCAACACCTGAAGATGCTGGAGGACTTCGGCGACCCGTACGCGATGGCCGTCGTCGCGCACGCGCTCACCGTCGCCAAGGCCGCCAGCTCCGAGCACGCCTTCAAGCTGCTCAAGAAGTTCCAGCGCGCGGAAGGTAGGTCTCATAGGTTCCTTAGTGGTCAGGCGGATGCAACACCTGAAGATGCTGGAGGACTTCGGCGACCCGTACGCGATGGCCGTCGTCGCGCACGCGCTCACCGTCGCCAAGGCCGCCAGCTCCGAGCACGCCTTCAAGCTGCTCAAGAAGTTCCAGCGCGCGGAAGGTAGGTCTCATAGGTTCCTTAGTGGTCAGGCGGATGCAACACCTGAAGATGCTGGAGGACTTCGGCGACCCGTACGCGATGGCCGTCGTCGCGCACGCGCTCACCGTCGCCAAGGCCGCCAGCTCCGAGCACGCCTTCAAGCTGCTCAAGAAGTTCCAGCGCGCGGAAGGTAGGTCTCATAGGTTCCTTAGGCGACTCAACATTTGCTAGAAATAGGTTGCTAGATGGCAGATATCTTCACCTCGGTGCTTGGGACCGTATGAAATTCCAGCTCGCGAAAGGTAACCCCTAAATATCCTTGGCATCCCAGGCAACACACAATGACAAAATGGGTCTATCATAGGCTGTCAGACGGCTCTTGACTTTGATGCATACTTCTTTGCTGTCGAGATTTTGCTACAACATTAAATTATATGTACTTAGTGATTTTAATATTCGGTACCGATTGGTGTTTTTATGTATGTAGAGTATTTTATTTATTTATCAAAGTATTTGTTTTGCATGGATTGTGTTACCGCAGTGTCTAGGGCCCGGAAAGTAATCACATTCACATGAGTGTCTCATGCTACCATCACTTGTCCCGGCTTGTATGATGGACGCTGGTTGAACGGTTTACAATGTTCCGTGTCTTTATGATTGCTGTGAAACAAGTTTTTAGTTAGTTTATAAATAAGAGCATACGTTTGTCGCAGGTGGATTAGTATACTGGGGCAAAGAGCGTGTCCCCCAACCCCCATACAAGATGGAGAACCAGAAGCCGTTCTTACTGCCTCGACTGCCGTACAAGTACGACTCATACAACATCGCCGCCACCGCCTACGCGCTGCTCGCTTGCATGGACCACCAAGACAACAACGAGGCCATAGTCATGTGGCTCAACGCGCAGAGACTGACGGACGGAGGCTGGGCGTCTACGCAGGTAACGATGCAATAACAGTGTCTATAGACCCTGGTCCACGGCCCCCACATAAGATGGAGTACCAGTAACCGTTCCTACTGCTTCTCTCTTTTAGAAAATTTATCCAATCGATTTTTCGCGATTTTTCTCGTAATCCCATGATTGATGTTTACGCAAAAAATATGCTGTTAGGCGCAGATTACTTGATAGTTTTTAACGAGCAACAATTACAAAAAGAAAACAGCTCAAACTTGACTGAATCATTAAATTCGGTCTATTAGTCTTCCCGAAAATTCGAGTGCCTACAACAGAGTTTCAAGTGATTTGCTCGTGCGCGGTTTTCAATGTGTAATTTAGTATTAATGCTCTTGTGTGTGCAGACATGTTTGGCTCAGTAGATTGCACAGCGGCCTACAAAACTGGCGGTCCCGGGTTCGAATCCTGGTTATGGCAAGCGTTTGTGTGATGAGCACGAATATTTGTTCCTAGGTCTCGATGTTTTCTATTTATTTACGTATTGTAGTATAATTTATCTATACATATTATGTATATCGTCGCCCGGTACCCATACAAGCGTCGCTTAGTTTGAGACTAGGTCTATTTGTGTAACTTTGTCCATGATATTTATTTGTAATGGTCCATTGGCCCGTTTCACAAAAGCTTGTAACTCCTATTACAAGTGGAAGTATCTTCCTAGTAGATATCGTTGGAAAGAGATTTGCACTTACAAGTGGAATATAAGTTACAAGGTTTTGTGAAACGGGCCCTGGCTCCTCCTGCCCGCCCCCTCAGAGCCCTTGTGTGACCGCAGGACACGTACATCTCGCTGCGCGCACTGATCGAGTACACGAACCGCAAGCGCCTGCGCGACGTGAGCGCGCTCACCGTCACGGTGGACGCCGTCGCGCTCAAGGGCGCCACGCGCGTGCTGCGCGTCGAGAACGACAACCTGGCCGTCATGCAGTACATCGACGTGAGTCGCCTTCACTTTACAATATAGCGGGGAGGATCACTTGTTAAGGAACACTTCCAGTTGAGGCCGGTTTACACGTATTAACTTGTCAAGTAGTTAACTAAATTTTAACTTAATTTTGAGCGACTTAAGTGCGAGTAATCAAGTAGATTAAAAATCTGTCTATTTTTCGGTTAAGTGGGTGGGCGTGAATTTTAACTTGACACGTTTGGACAGGCACAATTTAGTTAAATATTACTTAAGTGTGTAAGTTTGGCGGAGCGATTGCATTCAGCATTCAACTTTCTTCTTCTATTCTTCTGATATTCGTAGTGCTTTGAATACTCCTGTCTATCTTCTCCTGCTAGCTCATTAAACGGAGTTTGCTTGCGCCATATCCATTTCTCCTGCTTATCCAGTTTCTCATCCACAGTCTCACCGATGCTCTCGTTTCCCTGACTATTTCATCCTTGACCTCGTCTAAAACTTCGCTAAGTACGAATTTAATTACTGACTTAATGACTTAAGCGTCCATCTCGGTCTAACTAAAGAGCTTAACTTATTCGAACGCGTAAACGCTTGCTTAAAATGAAGTCGCTTAAAATTGAGTTAAAATGTAGTTAACTACTTGACAACTTAATACGTGTGAACCGGCCTTTACTTACGCTTCCAGCTACTACCCTGTTGGTTGTTCCCTATCTGTGTTACGTGGCTATGGCTTTAGTATTATATTGATTATTGACATTACTTTTAAATATACCTTTTCTTCGATTGTATTTCTTATCTATACTATAATAAAATTGTAAAAATGAAATGTCTGTACATTGAAGATATTTAAAAAAAAACATTGTTATGGACTATTTGGAGGTCACTAAAACGAAAAATATTTTTTTTGGATTTTATGTGTCGTTGTGGCTGCATCACGCAAAATCGGCTAAACAGATTTCAGCAATTTTTGGTACATGGATAGCTGGGTATCTCCAGATGGTTATAGGATACTTTTTACCCGACTACGCAGAAGAAAAAACGAGGAGTTATTACTTTTTCTCCTCCGCGAACGAAGTTGCGGGCTTCTAGTATACAATATTTGTTAAGCGGGGAGTGTGATCTGGGACTTTACTTGTTACACTTCCAGTTACGTACGCTTCCAGCTACTCTATGGCGGTTGTTTCGTATCTGTTTTACGTTGGTATGGTTTTATTATTATATTGACTACTGACATTACTTTTAAATATACCTTTTCTTCGACTGCATTTCTTATACTTTAATATGGTAGCAGAGCGTGGTTATTTGCCGGCTTAAATATAGATCTATTGACATGAGCGGTATGTTGTGCCTGTACCGGGTCGGCAATATCAAAACAAACCATGATTGCGTTATCCAAGCGTGCAAGCGTATTTTGCGAATTGGTAATGAGTTTGCAATCAAATTGATTTACGCTGCATCGTAAGACAAAGCACATTAAGATAAAACACTTCTATTTAAAACATGTCTGAAACGAGATAGCCATGGAACAACTGTAGAACAACTGGCCGATATTTTTACCAAGCCTCTTTACAAGCCAAGATTAGACTATGCGAAGAGTTCGTTTTGAAAAAGATGAGGGCATGTAAAGGAACACTACCAGTTTACTTACATTGAATCTATAGAGGTTAATAATAATAATAATAAACGGCCCGCATTGTCAGGAGGTTCCTCTCTGTGCAGCCCTAACCACCGGTCGCTTGAGCCGTGCCCCGCTGCCGGCGGCACCCTAGGTTAGGTTTTTTATAATGTGTTTATATTTTGTATTTGCTTTTTGTATTTTACTAAATAATAACCTACCTAAGATTGAAAATATATGTGTACATATAATAATAATAAGTATTCTTTATTGCACACCAAAAGAAAATAACATCAGACACTTAAATCTAAACCAGTATGAGAAATGGTAAACAACAGGCGGTCGTATCGCTAAAAAGCGATCTTTTCCAGACAACCTTAAGGTTAGGCTTAAGGGTAACCTTAGGTTTAGGTTAAGGAGGTTGTGTTTTGTATTGTGTTATAATTTTATTTTTTTCTTAAGTACTGTAATACCACAAACTGATACCACTCTCGATTTCCACCATGGGACTTATTCATCATCAGAAAACGTATTCATCGGCTCGGATATATTTGATATTTGTATCCCACTTTTCGTATCTATTACAGTTCATTGGGAACAATAAATTTGCCAGATGTGCAATTATGCGTACAGTATTTTTTTTCGAAAGTCACATTATGTGGACTCAGAATGTAGGAATAGTTTACTTTTATGTTGCTTTATTTTTATTATATATTTTTAATCCCTATACGATAATTGTACAGGTTTTTCGACTGCAAAAAAATTGCTGTCAATGTCTTTGTGAAGGAAATGACCGCCACTCATGGGGATCAACAAAATGTTAATGATTTCGACTCCCCTTATGGGCCACCAAAATGTTAAGGAAATGACCTCCCCTCATGGGCCACCAAAATGTTAAGGATTTTTTTAAATATCATACGCATTCATATTAGACCAGCAAATTGTACAAGTATTTATACAATTTGCCTCGAGTTTTTAAAAATATATTTGTATAAAAACAATTATAGCATAAGAATAAATTATTTCTAGATTGTGTCCACGTAACACTATCGTGAAAGTTATTAGATATTACACCCTCTGGGAAACCTATGTTCCCAATTGTATAAAGCTCAAATCTCAATTATCACGACGTAACGAGATCGAAAAAGTACTTAAAATAAGCTAAAAGTTGTGAAGGTGCAGAATGTTGGGAAAACGAAAATATATGATAGAAAGAATAGATTTCACAACACAAGTAAGTATGGTTAAAGCGATGGAATAGCGAATATATACGCACGCGGGCAACTGTAGCGCTGCGTTCTGCTCGGAGTTGGATTAATACTTCCGTCCGCCTAAGGCTGCCGCACCGCCCGTCGTGCTTCGCGGCGTGCTAATGGGGACAAGCACGAGTAATGCGCTACATCACACAATATAACATTAAATACTGTTTGATTTATTTATAAACATGCTCCTATCTTCCAGATCCCAGAGGCGTGGGGTACGGTGAAGGTTACAGCTCGCGGCGCCGGCTACGCGATCCTGCAGATGTCCGTGACGTACAACGTGGACATCCCGCGCTTCCAGACCGACCCGCCCGCGCCCGCCTTCTCGCTACAGGCCCGCGCGCACTTCTACGGGCGGAACCAGTCGCACATCGAGTACCAGACCTGCGCCAGGTCAGTGTCGCCACCTGCAGATGTCGCGACGTACAACGTGGACATCCCGCGCTTCCAGACCGACCCGCCCGCGCCCGCCTTCTCGCTACAGGCCCGCGCGCACTTCTACGGGCGGAACCAGTCGCACATCGAGTACCAGACCTGCGCCAGGTCAGTGTCGCCACCTGCAGATGTCCGTGACGTACAACGTGGACATCCCGCGCTTCCAGACCGACCCGCCCGCGCCCGCCTTCTCGCTGCAGGCCCCATCAAATTAGCTTGTAGTTCAATGATTAAGAGTCCCCAGCAAGCTCGGCCGAATTTCACCTTCCCATATAAACGGAGTTTCGTTCTCATTTTAAAACTACGTGTTGGATTGTTACAAAACTTTGCATATACAATGACATGAGGTATATCTAATTAGTTTATATGGCTCCAGTTTATAAAACAAACGAAATACAGCAAAAACAAGTTTTGAAAAACTTGTTTTTGCTGCAATCACTACCCCATATTAGTATGAAAAACTAAAATTGGCCGTATTTTTTTACTATCGTATCTGAAGCTACATAAACTAATTTCAGGCCTGCATATACCTTAACTTATTCTAAGTACAACGTTTCAGAGCAAACTATCAAGTCGTTCTAAAATGAGAGCGTAACTACGTTTGTATGGAGAATCGAGCTTACTTAGGACTCTTTAGTATGTGAAAAGTGGACGAATACTCTGTAAGTTGCTAGCGCAATACGCTCCCCCACTTGACAGCTATCACTTTACTGAAATAAATGACCTTCTATTGTCTATGTTTAGTTGGACATACTTTGAAGAATCCCCGCGCTCCGGCATGGCGGTCCTGGACGTGGCGATCCCGACCGGCTACATGATCCAGCAGCAGCGCCTCGACGCGTACGTCCTGTCGCGGCGAGTCAAGCTGCTGCAGCGCGCCAAGTATCTGCCCACGAAAGTGCTCTTCTACTTCGACTACGTGAGTGTTCTATGCATTTAGATTCCACTTTCTGACCTTTGAGTGCCATTGACTGATCCAGGCACCACGGCGTCATGTAAACCCTGTTATCTTTTGGAGACTAGCTTAGGAGAAGCTAAAATACTGATGTTGCTTCACATAATTATTCGATTCATATTTACTTGTAAAGAGTTATTTGTCGAAATAAAATTCATCGTTTGTGAATGTTCTTGACTTCCGAAACTCCAAACTGAGTGTTAGATAACTGGGTTTAGATTCATTTGTCGCTATAGATTGTCCTACATTAGGTTTGATTGCTTAGCGTTTAGAACGCAATGTCCATATAGTGTTTTATCTATGGATTATTAAAAAAGAAGTCCTGTTTCTAAACAAGCAGTTGATTGAGAAATATAGCAGATCAGTCGTAGCCAGATTTTATTGTGTACAGTCTTTCGATATAATTCACTGGTATTTTTATCTTCTCTAAATTATATCTCTAAATGCTAATAAATAATATTTGAAAATTAAACAATATTTATTCTCTCTCTTTCTCGTCTTTAATCACAAACATATTAAAATATTTTTTCTTAACATTGAAAAGCAAATTCATTGTGTTTCTGTGTTTTTAATGCGGGATGAGGTTATTCAAAAATAAAAATAGGTACAGGGGTCAAAGCGGATAGATAAATTAGATGCGGTTGTCATAGTGCTTGCTAGTGAAAGGGTAACACATGACGCGTTATCAGGAAGTACCGGGCTCGAGTCCTGGTGTGACCAAGTGCGAGAGCAATCGTATTTTTCTTTGCGCTTTAATTTGTATCTTATATCACAATATTACAATTTTAAATGAGAATGGTCAAATAGCCTTTTGTACAGTAGTACCACAAATATAAGTTACAACGATGTACCTGCGCAGAAAGCATTTTTTTTGAAAACAGATTAACCAATTATAAGGCAGCGCAGCGCGGGTAAAATCATCAACGCCTATTGGCCAAAATTTTGCGCGCGACGCCGGCGCCCGCCATTTTGTCTGGCGCCGCGTCAGTCGCCATGAGCGAGAGCACGAGTTCACCTGTCATTGTATATGTACCGTACATATAGTGCAACAAGGTCTTTATAGAAATGTTCACACGTTAGGTTTCATTCGCTGCTTGTCAGCACTCGTCGGCGTGGCTGAAGATTGCCGATGTAATTAATATTCGTGGTACTACTGTACGTGTCTGTACTGACCTTGGGTCTGCTTGCAGCTGGACGAGGAGACGACGTGCGTGAACTTCACGATCGAGCGCTGGTTCCCGGTGGCCAACATGTCCCGCTTCCTGCCCATCCGCGTCTACGACTACTACGCGCCCGGTATGTTTTAGCACTCTACTTAAGGCGACGCATTGCTAAACAATCAATGAGGGTTTTCTAAAACGGAAATATCACCAGTCAGCATAAATCCACCAATCACAGCATCCTGTACTGTGATTGGTGGATTTTGACACTTCTTGTCAATTAGACCATATGCCACGGTGGCGCACACTGGTGATATTTCCATTCTAGAAAACCCTCATTGAAAAACATGGTTTGCGCCCCGTTCTCTGACAGTGGTCCGCAGCGGACTGAGGGGGGACTGATTGCATACAAATACGCGCCAGGGCTAAGCTTATACCATAAGGGCGTAAACAACAAAACGGCTATTTTCGTTTCAATTAAAAACAAAAAATGTTTTAGTCCAACTAACAAACGAAAGTGCGTATTTCTACGAATGTACTACGAAAATTTAGAGAGAGACGGAGATTCTCATTTTACAGGCTAACTAGACCGATTTAAGTCTAGTTAGCCTGTAAAATGAGAATCTCCGTTTTAAAAGAGGTTTCTTTGATATTGTTTTCTCTGTTATAAAAGTTAAAGAATCGTGTTTCTGCAACTTTCAAAATAAAGTCAATGAAATGAAGAATCAGGTTGTGAAATATCACTTTCATGTGTTCTGTAATGGCTGAGAAGTGTTAAGATTTCCGACACCAAAATTTCCATTTCATCGTCTTAAATTGGTCTTCATGGATTTGTTGCAGACAAATGAACGAAGAATGGAATAGGTACCGCATTTTGGCGTGTTTGTATACATCATTAAATAATAACCTAGTTGTAGGTCAAAACCTACTAAATATACATACCAAATTTCATCAAAATCTTTAGAGCCGTTTCTGAGAAACCATTTACTTATTTAAATACACGGTGCCCGCGAAAATTCGAAAGGTTTTAACCATACAAAAAATCACGTTTTGCTACTAATGACCAATGTATATTGGTCATTAGTAGCAAAACGTGATATTTTTGTGATTACTTATTTCTACGATATCACGCAGACTACGCTTGTTGCATTAATAATTATCTGAATGATGAGTGACTTTATTCGTTATTGTAAGTTTAAATAGTAATAAGATTTTCTAAACCATAAAAATAGTGTGACATGAATAGGTATTAATTGCTACTAACCACTATGGAGTTTTTGAATTAAATTTTCGAAATAAAGAATTTGATTATTATATTATATATTATTATTATATTATATATTATTATATTTATTATATATATTATTAAAGTATAGTATTAAGTTATTGACATAATGATGTTTAGTATTTTATCTGTTCAGTGTATGATTAAATAAGCTTATTTTGTTATTAATTGCCGAATTTGTAAATTAATGTTATTGCAATGTAATAGGATTGTATTGCATGACACATTGGCACTGTTGTGCATGATTAACCTGCCATATTTAAACGCCGTCTATTCGGCGGAATTATGATGGACTTTTCAAAATGCATGTAACATCTTAAGGGGTTACCATACGCGAATGACCTTGTGTGTGACTCATACTCATGAATATGTCTCATCGTGCTGACAACCACCGTTGTTACCAATATACTGTTTCAGTTTATCTTCACGAGTCACCGAAACCAAGATAAACACCATCAAAATTGGTTATTTTTACGACATAAAACCAGTTTTTGCTACTTTTCTTAAAAACGATAGAACCTATTGAACCATTTGACAATTTTAAAGTGAACATCATTACTCACTTATTGGTTTTAGTCCCATGTCTAAGCGTCGCTTGAAGAGGGAGCCTATACTATACCAATTTAAGATAGAAAAAGGACTTTAGGAATCTTCTTTTTTCTCTTGATTTATTAAGTACTAGCTTCTGCCCGCGACTTCGTCCGCCTTAAATTCGTTTATCGCGGATAAGGGCGTTTTTCCGGGATAAAAAGTAGCCTATGTCCTTCCCCGGAAATCAAACTATCTCTATACGAAATTTCATCCAAATCGATTCAGTGGTTTAAGCGTGAAGAGGTAACAGACAGACAGACACACTTTCGCATTTATAATATTAGTATGGATTATAACATTCCCGTTGACAAAAATATAGGTCAAATGCCAACCTAATATATATTTATATTACGTAGCAAGAGGAATAATTTTATATCACTTTAAAAACAGTGAGATTTACCGAAATTTTCCAGGTAGCCCCTTAACTTATGTATGACCATAATTCTAGCAAATAAATGATATTTTATCTGTGTTCCCCGCCAGAGCGATACAACGAGACAATCTTCGACGCGCTCCCCACCTACCTGCTGAACATCTGCGAAGTGTGCGGCTCGTCGCAGTGCCCCTACTGCTCCATCTACAACGCCGCGTCGCAGCCCGCGGCGGCCATCGCGCTCCTGCTCGCGTGCGCGCTGCTCGCTGTGGCCACGCACCTGCGGCCCAGGTATAGCGTCACGTAGTACTTACTAGTGCCGATCATGTAAGAAAAATCGCTATGCTAAAACTAAGTACCAAATGTACCCCTTTTTGTTCATCAAAGGGCTTGCACCTAAACCAGGGAGTATGGAATTAACAGTCATTTTCTATGAAACTGCTGCTAATGGCAAGTGCATCATATTTTATAGATGTAATAGGAAAATGAGGATTCTAAAAAAGATTATATATCTTAATAGTTATGACAAATGTGTAGACATAGACATTCAGTGACATCACGTGATATTTTGACTCAATGTCAAAGAAAGATAAAATACGTGTCCAATATTTTTTTATTGTGTACAATACGGACTAATTATTAAAATTTAGTCGTCATCCCTACTAGCATTAAGAGTGACAACCCTACGAATGTCTGTGATAAACCAAAAATGGCACAGTATGAACATAGTTTTAGGGCTGTTTTCTGTAGCTTCGACTCAGTTATTTGCGAGACCCGGCCAAATGACATGCCCCGGTAAGCAGGAAAGTAGATCAATCACTACCCCATATCAGGTATCAATCTAACAGTCTGTGTTGGGTGTGCCCAATGTTACAACAATAAAATATCGTCGCATATGTATTTCAAACTTCCTCTCTCATATATCTGTAATAGGAATAAATAGGGATGATGACTAAATTTTAATGACTAGGCCGTAATGTAGATTGTAAAAAAATATTGGAGACTTATTTTATTCTTTTTTTACGTACTCAAAAAAAAATGGCGATACAGTTTTTAATTAGTTATGAAGTCACGAGCCCCCACTGCTAAACTCTAATGCGATTTATCTAAAAAAAATATGTCTAATATTTTTTCATTACACTGAAGGACTAAGTTAAAATTCGCTTCTCATACGCTGGCATAATGCCTATTGTGAGGATTGAATTTACAGAGACTATAGACTCTATATACGCGTCCTGGGGCCCCCTTCTCAAAAGCTTTTAAAGTTGTATGACAAGTGGAAGTATCTTTTTAATACATATTGTTTGCCCTCGTAATATAAGTTACACTGTTTATGAAACGTGCCTCTGGTCGCCAGTGGGAATATCATACCGTTGTCAAAATATCACGGGTTAGGTACCTTGGGTTTTGCTCTTGATTCAAATTGCTGCGGCATGAAAATAGCTGTAACGCACCTTTATCTCCAAAGTAGTATATTTCAATTGAATCTCGAATAATTTCTGAACATATGTACAGACATACTTCCCTTTTTATATATATCTTTTAACTATAGTCTATTATCGTACTTACCTTTTTCTGTACAAAAAACATTATTTACTTAAAATTTACGTATATACAATTTTCTTTAACATAAAACACTTATTATAATTATTGAAATGAACATATAAATGTTTGTATTTGTCTAGGCAGCCTAATGTCAGCTAAATAAACCAAGGCAGTTATTATTAACGTACTAATAAATACTATGGAAAGCTGCGTTTATAACCTTTCCTTACAAAGGTTTAGTTTATTATTAAATCACTTTGTTATTGTATAGTTTAAATGAGTTTTTATTAACCACCGTTTAGGAATTAGTTTAAGTTTAACATTATAGTCTTTCCAAGAGTTCCGTAGTCGATTTCATGAGTATTAGTGACTAACATACTAAAATATACTACAAGATCTCTAGCATATAATATCACTTTCTAAAATCTATGTAAAACGTTATAGGTAAAAAACTTAAGTAGAGCCCCTCGTATGTACTGGTGTACAAAATTGATATGGAACTTATGTCATTTTTCTAATATAGAACCTCAAATTGCCTATACCGATACGCTACTACTACATACAACGGGTGACTTACTTCAGTTTTTCACCTATACTCCCTTATAAAAATGTCTTATTGAACCGATAAGATACAATCAACCAATAACACGTTAGTCAAAATACTCAGGGGCGGATCTTAAGAGCTATATGGGCTGCAGCCCAGGGTCCCATAGACGCAAAGGCCCCCAGCCCCCATTGAAAACAAAATAATGATATTGAAAACTAAAAAAAAACAACTAAGTATTTCAATCGATTACAAAGCGGGGCCTACTTACTAACCAGAAGTAGCCCAGGGCCCCAAAGTCACGATCCGCCCCTGAAGACTACGTTTTTTTAGTGAATTTATCACGGAAGTTTTACCATCTTGGTGTAACTATAAGTAGGATCAATTTGAAATGGGAAAATGTGACCTGTTACATTTCCTTTTGGTCAAAGGGAGATTTTGGACTATACTTTTATGATGGACTCTTATGTCAAGTCTCACATTCACCTTTAGTATTTAAGGTGACCAGAATTGTAAGTAGGTAACTGTCAGGAGATCCTGTTCTATCCATTCCATTGTAGTAAGTAGTTAGATTAGAACTTTCCGAATAGTTAACTTAGTAAAGTTTACTGGGTGGTACAGACTGTTCTGTCTGAATCAGATCTGATCTCTCAGGCTAGTGATTACAATGTATACTTACCAACAAACATCGTTGACTCGTGGCAGTTATGTAGCATTTGACGTCTCTGACAGACTCGTGATGTAACAATGTTTTTCTGCACGAGTCGAGCAAAAGAAACCAATTAGAAAGAATATTTTCTTTATATGACATTCGTGATAGATAACATATTTATTCTAAAGTTTTAGAAGTTATCCTACGTCTTCTATTTGAAAAAAATCCCCTTGTAAGAAAATGATCTTTCGACTTTGACTAACGTGATAAGTAAAAAAAGCGTTCTTCTGTAATGTGGCAGCGTATTTTTCTGTTCTCTTTGATTTCAACTTCTTTATTTTGTAATAAATTATTAAACTATATGAACATCGCAACGGGCGCAATTTACCTTGTCACCTTGTTGCGGGAGTTCTGAATGCTCTCTAATGATTTCCTCTTATTTGTAAAAAAATAAGGTTCGCGACAATCGCGACACGCCTCGTAACAATGATTGAAATAATGACAATGTCATAATATTGACATATGACCTATGTCATCACAGGTATGTTTAAATCATGTAGGTAATATCCTATTATTAGGTATTAATTTGTTATTTTATCTTATTTAAAAAGACACTTGAAAAACGTGTCTCATCACTAGTGCCACTTAATTGCCACGAGTCATCGATGTTTGCTTACGAGTGGTCTCTTGACTACCACTGTATTTTCAAATTAAATAAATTACTCCTTCACGATAGTCGTTTAAAAAAAGGATAATACTATTGATTTGTTAGACAGCTCCCGCTGAGTCGCTCCCGTGCACTGACTTTAAGCATTCGCATTTTTCCGCGATCTCTTTGTTTCAACTTGTAAAAATATTTAGTTAAGTAGTCTACCATTATAGGTATATTTTCAAATACATTAAGACAGGTAAAACTGAGAGGTAAAAGTAATTAGTGGTTGTACCCGCTGCAATTATTTTGTTTGTAATACTTTTCTGGTTCTTGTTGCTGACTTCATCCTTACTTTTGAGTTTGTATTTTCACTTAACCCAAATGATGTCTATCTATCTTTATAAATACTGTAACAGACATATCTGAATGGAACATAGTATAAACTTCAGATTGAGAGAAATAGTTTAAAAAATCGAATATGTAGCATAGAATGCGACCTTGCCATTTCGATAAAAATTGATGGCATTGCAACCATGCATGTGTATGTATATAGTTTTTAGCCCTTAGTGTGTAAGCTTAGATGTAAAAACATTATTATTTTCCCTTTGGTCATATTATGACTAATGTAAATGATGCAATACTTAATCACATGTCAATAATTAATGCCTTGTTAGTTTTGTATCAAAATGAAATTTAATCACAAAAATATTTTTGTAGAAAAATTAAATTATGGAATAACTGTATACAATTTGGTAGAACGATTGTATGTGATCAAGAAAGTTGTAAGCGGAGTTTAGGCAGTGTATACAATATCGGAATGTTGGAACAAAGATTATATTGTACAAAAGCAAACCGTCCAGAAGTCTCTCGTCAAATGCAGATTGTATTTAAATAACATATTATTAAAGAAAGAATCTCAAGCTTCGTAAATATTACTTAAGTAGTTTCCGTCCAAATTACCAATGACTGATTTATTTTTATTTTTATATGTATTTGTGTCTAAGTTGTACAACTTGTACGTGGTTTTAGGAGTGAAATCTCATTATTGACTTTATATAGATTTATTTCCAAATAAAAACCTTGTGCAAAATATATACACTGGTGTGTCATTTATAATTTGCCCCCACAAACATGTGAGTTAATGTTATTTAGCACTAATGGCGTACATTTTGTTGTGATATGTATGCAATAATATAAGTGAATCTCACCATGGTACCCAAGTACCTAATAAAAATGGGTTGTGTAAATGTAAAGTGCAATTCAAGCTAAGGAGATTGATATATCGGAGAATGCATGCTCCACACCATAAAAAACAGTCTTCACGTCGGTGTTGTTCACGCCTAGGCAGCTGCACGAGCTGACGTTATATAGCTGAAGCCCTCAAAGAACGGGTTCTGGTCGTCGAACTGAACAGATCTCCGTCACTAATGGACTTGCTGTCTATCTGTACCTATTAAGTTTGATACGCAATAAAGTGTGATACGTAACAGTTATACCCTACATCGTCTTAATGCGCCTAATAAGGCGCCTAGGTCGCCAGTCCTCAACCCAGTTCTGACAGATACATTTATTTACCAGAGATAGCCACCACGCCTATAATGGTTTGCGCCTGGCGTCCAATACAAATTTAGAAAAAAGGTGTGAATAGCAATATTGGCATTGGTCACAAAAAAAAAGATATTTTTATTTGGTAAAATTAATAATTTGAGATAGGGATTAACTATTTGCGTTTTAAAATTATTTAGAAAATTTTGAAGTTACCTAGATCAAGATGCAAGAATCCGTAGATAGGTGTCCTAAAATAAAAGCATCAAGCCTGAGCCTGTTTTTAAAAATAAAAAAACAAAAGATCTGGCAAAACTCTCATAGAAATAATCTGTTCACAGAATTTAAATGTGTCGTGATGTTAATGGGTGTATGGAATTTGCAGTCCAATTCATACAAATACCAATTCGGTTTATAATAAGGGGTCCTGTCTCTTATAACACAGTGATTATATTATCTTTGGACAATTCCATCCATTTGTTTAATGAAGTATACCGCTAACTTGATTTAAATAAATATGGAACAAAGGTCAAAAGTATAATTTGGAAAATACCCTTAATCTTGGAGTTTACAACTAAGAACATGTGAAAATAATGTTCATAAAGCCTATTCCAACTAAGTGTTAGAAAATTAGAACACACTTTAAAAATAAAACCAAAGCCAATTGCATCCAAGGCATATAATTCTCGTTTGTTACCATATCAAAACAATGTATCAAATTAATGGATTTCATCAGTCTTTTGTTATGGCATGCCAAAATTTTCACTATTAATAAAAAGATAAAAACTGGAGCTATCTAAATTTGCCTCAGTTCCCACTTCCAGAATGCAGATCCAGATACTACTATATTACTATAAAACCAGTGACTCCGGGCAGTAGACCTCGCAATGTACATTTAATTTGAATTTAAATAATTCAAATTCAAAATAAGAGCAATTGGATCCATTGGTGGTTACTATGTTTCCAATTTTTGATATATGTAATTATACCTGCTTACGAAGTTTCACGAGAATCGGTTGAAACCTGTAGAGGTGATCAGCCGAACATCCGCCAGACAGATATATGAAAGTATTTTTGCATAAACCGAAATGGAGATGCTCGCTTGGTCAATTAATGTTGACTGGCTGTTGTCCTTATATTCCAAACTAGTCAATCCAAATTTGGATTCAACTAGCAAAAATTTGACAGGAATGGAACAGATTTGAGCTTATGGATTCAGGTTTAATGTTGACTTAGATTGTGTTATATATCACTTAACTATAAAAAAAGGACCAATGCATAAAAACAAATGATTGTTGACTATTTTATTTAACAATAAATCTATACACAATGATCCAAGATAAATAAATTAACTACCTAGGCCTCTATTGTCGTTTCTTAATCTGTTTGGCCTTTGCTGCAGAAGCTTTGGGAGCCCCTCCACTGAACAAGTTTGTAAACATTTCCGACATCTCCGGCATTTCACCCATCTTAGCCAAATTGCTGATCTGTTTCAAGTCTTCTTTAGTCTCTGGATCATTCATCATCTTTGGCAAAATCATAATCAGCAGAAGAGGGAGCACCATCATGATCACCATCGGGTTGAACAGGAAGTCAGTCAGCCTCCATTGTTCTCGGACTTGGAAATATCGGAATTTGGATAAAACCTTCATTCTGAGTGGATACGGGACTTGTATCACTTGTGAAGTTTGTACAAAGTTGACTTTCCTTGCGCGGTATTTGCCTTTAGAGTTGATTTCTACACGCACTGGTTCGTAGAGATAGTCGGGATTGACCACCTCGACGACGTAGGACCCGGATGGCACGTTGTGGACAACGAAGGAGCCATCATCGCGTATGAAGCCGATGTACTCGCCTCCGTTAATGTGTATGCGCGTCTCCACCTGCCAGGTTCCCGCGCTGGGCTCGTCAGCGGGAAACACTCGTCCTTCGATCACGTAGCGGCCGCTGCCGATCTCTTCCTCAACTGGGTTGACTGCGCACAGGGCAGTCCCCAATGAACACAACAGCCCGACTAACGACCATGACAGTCGCACCATTTCGGATTTATGATTTAGTGGTTCACTAGGTTGCTCAATTGTCCAACTTTTGCCAAGTTTGTTGCTTTTATGGAAAAACTACTTTTCTATCCAAAAGGCTAATTTACGACTATTGTAGTGTCAGGTCAGAGCTCAGCATTTGTCAGCGTGACTGTCATTTCATCTGTAATCATTGACAGCTCGTGCTGTTTGTTCTACATTTCCTTTGCCTATGAAAATAAATAAAAGAACAAATAAGTGTCTTTGGTCAGTTTAAGCTCGCGCGCTAATTTGAAGTACTTCCCTCTGTCTATATCATTGATATCAATTACACTTAATCATAGCTTGAGCACAGTATTATGTGTATAGTTCGTACTGGATTACAAACTACTAATAGATGCTACGTATCATTGACATCTGAGGAGTTACTCCGAAACTCGAAATCCATAATGTGCCGTCCCTCTCGCTCTAATGCATTTGAGTGAGCGTGATGGCGCCCATACGAACTTCGTTTTTGGGGTTTCGGAGTAGCCCCTCTGTACTGATCGAACTTTTCTTTGACTACTCTCTATTTAAAAAAATATATGAAATGGTCAGAGGGGGCAAGTTCCTAATGTGCCATCCCTCTCGCTCATATGTTAAACTATATTTGTGTGAGCGAGACGGCGCGATACGAACTTCGAATATAGAATTTCAAAGTAGCCCCTCAGCCACGCTTCAAGTTCGCGCGCTTATTTAAAATTTTATTGTTCACGTGTGGCACGTAGCTGGCAGTGGTCGCAGGCTAATAAGCGCTGGTTAGATAGATTCAAGAAGGGGCAGCATGATGTGCCCACAAATCAATTCAAGAGGTTACAGTTTAAAATACATCGTGATTTTTTCTTGGAGTATTTAGTAATATGTTTATAAATTATATGTTTATCTAGGCATTCGTAATAGGAATAAATATCTCAAATAATATTTCATTTCATATCGATATTGTATCGTCAAGAATAACATTCCATCACTAATTTAGTTTAGCGCACACTGCAGCATGTAAACAGGAGCACTAAATATTTAACCTTAACTACTTATAAATAAGATTAATTATTAGACAAAGGTAGATCCTTCACCCATACTTAATTCGCTAAAACTGATATTTGCTTGTAATTTCATACAAAATTTAAAGGCTAGTAGACCTTATTAACCTTAAATACGGGGGTCAAACTTGCTCGAATCTGTCAAAATGAAATACGAATTGTATGCGATATTTTTCCAACTGATTTTGTAATCGATTCCAAGATGCCTCATTTTCTTGAAAACGTGTGTGGATCGCTGCGTCCTGTCCGTGGGGCCCCAGCGCATTAAGCCTCTTCAAAGACGTTTCGAAGAGGCTTACAGAAGTCACCGGAGAGCTGGCGGTTTCCTTGCTCAAAGAATCAGTCTGGCGATTCAGCGAGGAAATGCCGCCAGCATCTTCGGTACAATGCCGCAGGGGCCATTTTTAGATTTAATTTAAATTTATTTTGTTTTAGTTTAATTATATATTTAGGTTAAGTTTTATTGGTTTTGTTTAAGTTTAGTTTTACTGTAATTGATTTGGTCTATTAAGTTTGCTTGATTAAATTGGATATTGTATTAATATGTTGTAATGTGATGTGATAAAAACAATAAGTGATGTGAAATGATATTCCTTCCTTTTATGCTTGATGTATTTGAACGCTTTTTGCACCGATAACCATACCTCGCAACAGAGGTAGCAAAACCGTAGCATATGACAGTTCTATGTTAGGGATGGCAATTATGATGAATCATTTACTTACTTTATTGTGCGTATGATTAATAAGTATAATTTAATGATAACCTGACTGACCGTCTATAGATATAACCTTGTTTAATTTTCGATCAAAAAAATTGATTAATATGTCAATGTCATCAATGTTACATGCGTTTTAATGTGTCTGTCATGTTGTTTGTGAAATCACTTAATTCTTGTATTTCATTCAAATATAAATATGGAATCTTCCTGCTTGAGAATATTGGCGTACTGGAAAAAAACGATCAATTTTTTTTGTATTGTAAATTGTATGTACAGTGAATATAAAATCAAAGAAACACAACGTGGTCAAACGTTTAGCTAGTAGAAACAACCAAGCAAGGAAAGATGGTTTCTCTTCAAATTTAGATTTTCTTTTAAAAGATAAACTTTAAAACCAAAGGTAAAAGATAACAAAATTTACTGTAGGTCCATTACATTTTACAAAAAGAAACACAACATTGTTCTTTATTTGGCTACAGATAAACATCGTAATGTTTCAAAACTAAATCAGTTTAACAAGGACCTAACAGCTTTCTTTTCAACCAATTTCAGGTGATTGTCATTATTCAAACTAAGAACGGTGGTTTGAATCAAACTGTAAACATATTTATGTAGCAAGATATGTAAGTAGAAAAATGTACGGTTGGGCGTATATTTTTAAGTGTTGCTTTTATCGTAAATATATCTATGGCACAATGGTAGGAAATATTATTCTGTAAACATGTAATGTGAATATATATTTGTCACAATGATTCAATGAAAGGAAAGTTGTAAACATGACTATGGAGTATTCAGTCAAAAGATGTAGCTGACATATGCTTTTTAAGCAAGTATTTGTTATACTGTGTGTAAACATCTTTAAATGTAAAAAAATTTTGGAACTCTCAATTGTAAATATATCTTTGAACTCGAGTGTACATAGTGACAACCCTGACGTACATTTGCTACGGATTTGCTACTTCGATTGCGGGGTATGCCGATAACACAGCACATGCAGACATTTTGAAGGAGCTTGTCACGCGTAAATAACGATTACAAGACTGCCAATAATCGATGAATAAAGTAGTTCTTATAAAACGGTTGGAACATTGTACCGACGTCTTTGGCAGGGAGGAAATGACATGAAGGCGTCTCTGGGGGAACTCTGCAGAAAGAGAACAGGCATTCAAAGCTCAAAAGAAATGCCTCAGATCTACGTGTAACTTGCACCCCACCGAGTCCTGTAAACCGTATTTTATCAAACTTAAAATATTAATATTACCAAGTTTATACATTTATGAAACCGCTGTTTAGGTAAAAAGTAACTTACATTTCTTTAACGGTTATAACAGCGCACGTCTGCATGGAAAAGTGAAACCACAGATGCTAACAAGTGCACTTCTTTCTAAAGGTGTCATGGGAATGGCTCCCAAAATCCATATACTTCCATACAAATATTATAAATGCGAAAGTGTGTGTCTGTCCGTCTGTCTGTCTGCCTGTCTGTCTGTTACCTCTTCACGCTTAAACCACTGAACCGATTTGGATGAAATTTGGTATGGAGATAGTTTGAGTCCCGTGGAAGGACATAGGCAACTTTTCATCCCGGAAAAATGCCCTTATCCGCGATAAACGAATTTAAGGCGGACGAAGTCGCGGGCAGAAGCTAGTCTACAATAAAATACCTAATGTTATTGCAGAAATTGACAATCTAAGTCAGTTTACTTTACTAATTAAGAAAGCATACTATAAAATAGACGATTTTTTTATTGATAAATGGGAATGAATAACATACGTACCTAATAATGATTAAAACTTGACATAGAAATATTAAATAATGTATACCTATTACCTAGTAAATAATAATCTATATACATATATAAACGTAAAAGTCCTGACTCACTTAAATCAACGCCCAGCTCAAACCGTTCGGCCTAGAGAGCTGAATTTTTCACAATAGGTAGTTTTTATAACGTTAGTATCAACTCATCCACTAAGAAGGGATTTTTGAAAATTCAGCCCTTAAGGGGGTGAAATGGGGGTTCATAGTTGTATGGGGAAACAAGATTAGTAAGACTATTTTATTCGAAACTTCACAGGAATATTCCTAACAATAAATGAGTAAGCACGTATTTCAGGTTTTTTGAGAATTCAACTTCTTAGGGGATGAAATGAGGGTCCAAAGTTTGTATGGGGAAAGCAGATCAGTTTCGACTATTTAATTTTAAACATCACACAAGTATTTCTAACAATACATTTTTGACGACCGGTTTGGCTCAGTGGGAGTAACGTTGCCTGCGAAGCTGAGGTCCTGGGTTCAAATCCCGGTAAGGGCAAATATTTGTGTGATGAGCATAAATATTTGTTGAAATAAAACAATTTAACGGATTATATCGCGTATATTATCTCATTTTAGTTCCCGACGTTTCGGAAGCTTTCCAGCTCTCTATGGTCACGGGTGGACTGAGAAAAGATGTATTTTCCTCTGTCAAAGTTACAATTTGTGCAAACTACCCATTTTTGAAAAAACACAAATAAAGGTGTACATACATGCCAGATGGGTCTAAGCTGTAAAGACAGTTACACATGTGCCAGAAGGGCTTAATTATTTTATTTTAATAATTTACGAAGCAGCATTTCACAAATGAGGCGTACTGACGAGAAAAGAAACGCTGCAAAGAAAAACTCCCAGGCTACCTCATTACTAATTATAATATTTAAAAAACAGAGACTATTAAACTACTTTTAAACAGATAAGATATTTTACACCGTTCGGAAATTAAGGTTTTGCAGTCCTGATGTTTTTGATGAGATGTATTACAGGATCCCAAGCTGGTGGTAGTGACAATCCATCTTCTCTATTGAAATTAGGATGCTTTTTAATCTCAATAGCCTCGCGTAGCATTCTGGGAAAATATCTTTTTTCTTTGGCAAGGATAGAAGGTTTATCAAACTTAATTGAGTGGTTTGGTTTGTCAATGACATGTTCACAGACTGCAGACCTATTACAACGACGGTGCTTGACATCTGCTATGTGCTCCTTCACCCAGGTTGATACACTGCGTTTCGTTTGACCAATGTATGAAAGACCACACTCACAGTCACCGACGTGGCGGACGTGAAATGCTATCTTCGCTGTCGGGGTGATTTTGAAATCCAATTTAGTGGACGTGAAATATCATCTCCGTGTTGGTGCGCGATGGGGTTGAAATATCAAAATATCAATATGGGTGTCGTTTTTATGATTTTTAGGGACGTTAATTACGAAAATGACATCGAATTTGAAATCTGCCGAGGTGTGACGGCGTGAAAATGCCTAAATATGAATATGGATGTCGTTTGTATGGTTTTTAGGGACGGTAATTACGAAAATGGCATTGATTTTGAAATCCAATTTAGCGGACGTGAAATATCATCTCCGAGTTTGTGTGCGATGGGGTTGAAATGTCAAAAGATCAATAAGATCGGATAC
The DNA here is from genome assembly GCA_905404275.2 of Hedya salicella. Lineage (NCBI taxonomy): Eukaryota > Metazoa > Arthropoda > Insecta > Lepidoptera > Tortricidae > Hedya > Hedya salicella. The sequence continues at coordinate 20,003,657 of FR990112.1, forward strand.
ACGGTTTTTGAGATATTGCCGTAAACCGTACACTAAGCATGGCCGACATGCTGTTAGCTGATTTTTGAATTCAAAATGACCCCGAATTTTACGCGAGCGAAGCCGCGGGCAAAAATGTTTATTCAACAGTAGAAATCTGCATTAATCATAATCTCTTAGTAGTAGTAAGTCATTGCCGGCGTAACAATTCAACAATTATTGCAATAATTTCTTTTTTTTATAAAAGAGAACTGCCTTTACCAAAACGTCGTATACCGAGACCTCCAGAAGGTAACAAATACTTTTTCGAAAACCGAATCTAAATCGGTTCAGCCAAACGCGAGATAATACATTCATAAGGGTCAAACTGAAAACCTCTTTTTCTGTAGACGGTTAAAAATTACGTGTAGTACGCGGGCGAAGCCGCGGGCAAAAGCTGCTATATTATATTTGTATGCCTAACTGCGAAACATAGATGTACCTGTATCTGTAATATTGTATACCACCTATTACCGACCTATGTTTTACAAATAAACATTTTGAAATTTAATTTGAATTTGATTTCCTTTTACTAAACACTCCAAGTGATTTTTCACATCGGCCAGAAAATCATGACTTTGTTCCCAGTGTTTTAAACACAAATTTAATAATTATTCATTTATCAGATTTATAAAAACATTATCTTCATTTCCAACTTTGTTCGTTTATTCGTAATATTATATTAAACAGGGTGCCCCCGAGGAATCCGTAAGATTTTAACCACGCATTTGTGAGGCCGTTAGGAGTAAAATTTTATATTATATAACCACTCAAATTCAGCAAAAAAAACTCGTTTTGTCGATTTTTCTACATAAAACTTAAATAACCTTCGCTTCTCTACGAAAATTATCCCTTTTACTAAAATGGTGAAGATCATAATTCAAAAAAAGGATAACTAGTTAGTGGTAGCTGTCACTATGATGTCTGTCAATAGCGACGAGAACTTGGCAACATACATAGCAACGTCGGGATCAAAAAAAGTTAAGGCATTTTAGTAATCACAATAAATAGTTTACATGAAAATTGATAATATCTTCAAAACTAAGAAGGATTTGACTGGGGTTCATAGAAAAAATTTTGCTCCTAATGATTAAAGGAATGCGTGGTTAAAACCTCGCGGGCATATCGACGGTGGAAAGGAGAAATGGGATATACGACAGCTTGGTGGCATGTAGTAATATACCCAATTTTATAATGTGTATAACTCAAGTCTTGAAAATGTCGCTTATCCCATGACTCTTTTCTCTTTATTTCATTGCTATTGGAATAATAGAGTGCCGTGAGCGATATATATACCGCTGGTCCGTAAACTTAAATAGAATCATATTTTATTTATTCATCTAATCGTGTGGCAAAAGGACAGTTGTAGGAATTTATAATTATATCCTGTTCCTCAACCCACCCTGTATCCCATCCTATGTATCCTGGTTACTCAACCAGTCCATAGCCACTTATGGTATATTAATATAGAGTTCATTCGGGTTACACCAGAAGCCTCCTTTTGGACAGTGTGTCACTGTGCACAGTTTGATCTTGAAGACCACAGTCATACGTGGGAGTCTCACTCCATCCCCATTTGTGTTTCAGGTTGTTGCACCTGCCGCGTCCTGTGCGGATTTTGTTAAGGCGGCACCAGTGTTCCCTCTGTAACACCTATCGTAATCAGTGACGCCCCAAGTAACACAGTAAGCAATATAACTACTCACTTGTGGTCTTATATCCAGTTCTACGATGATATAAACTCTTACAATAGTTCATCCGTGAACTTACAGCTGCATAATAGCATATAGTGTCAATTAAACAGCGCAGGCTGAATAAGAGCTGTATTACGATATACAAAGGGCACACATTCTCCTCCTTATTCAGCTGTAAGAATTTTCCAACACTACTAGCTGCTTAAGGGCAACTTAATGGTGAACTTTATGCTAAGTGCTGTATAAGATAACACATGTGCATATTTATTACGATGCCTTTTTATGATACCACTTGTGCATTATTATAACGTCAATGGAGGTATAGTGACCTACATGTGGACGTTACTATTGCTGAGGGCTTCTTTTTTCTCTGCTAGTCAGCTTTTATTCAGCTTACTGATATAATCTGCATAGCAGCTGTTAAGAAGTACACCAGAACGCTTATAGCTGTTTAGAAAAATATGAGTGAATCAAATTAGCGGCTACTGCTGAACAATGTTTCACATGCGAAGTCTTAATCAGATTTTGGCTGACTGCATATACACACGTAAACCGGGCCGTAGTAAGGACCCACCAAGGACACAGAAAACAGCTTGCAGCTGTATTTGCGGTCACTATTTACACTTATTCCTGTTTAAGGCTGAATAACGGAACACAAGTGAATCATTACGCAGCCTGTAGCTGAAATATAGAGTAAAAGTGGTTCATACCGATGTAGAAAGATAGTCACCATTTTTTTGTATAACCTTGAAATTATTGTTCTTTATCTTAGCTTTTGACTATATTTCAACTATAAAGTACTTATAAATCTCAAATGTTTACTCTCTTTAGACCAGTAACAACAGTTCCTGGGATATTCTTAATGAAAAAAAAGGAAAACGCCTTTGGTGTATGAGAGGATCACCTGAAATACGCTGTATATTTTATTATTTACATTGTCCAAAAACGTATTATTTTAGGAGCGCTTGAAAATTTTCTCAGATAATATGTATATATAATCACAGTAAAATCGAGACCGTAATAATTTCCCACTAACTAATCAAAAATTCAGGTATACGAGTACTTACCAGTTAATATTTTGATTCCGCCATTCACCAATTCAATCAATATGACAGTCAAAAGTGATGGCTCTTAATAAAAAAACACAACACATATATTCGCTGAACATTAAACAATTTTGTAACGTCACGTTTTAAATATTTATAGCATACATTTGCTTCTCCATCTAAAGGTGAACTTATGGAGGTTTAAGACAGTAATAAGGGTTTACATGTGAACTTTAATCTGAATAAGCAGACTGTTGTGCTCTTTAAACCAGCCGATATTCAGCCCTTGTAACTCTTGTGACCCTTAATACAACCGTTTTATAGCCGCTATTAAGCTATTAAACAGCTATGTGAACTTAAGGCTGATTAATTTGTGCCCAATTTAGATGAATAAAGGCTGAAAAAGCGCTTTTTCAGCTCTTATTCAGCTGAGTAATTCAGCTTTAGCCGTAAACATATTCTGATAAACAGTTCTTAAACAGGTTCTTGTGCTACTTGGGGCCTACAACTATCATAATTCGCTGAGATATTCGTTTTTATGTCAAAATTAAATGATACCTACACTATCTGGTCGAGCTAAGTTTGTATAGAAATGAGATGCAAACTCTTATTCAGGTATTTTGCTATGTCAAATAAGTAGGCGCTCGGACAAAATAAACTGGATAGGTACCTACTTATTCCAAGTTAATAAAAATTACCTAAGCCCGTGCTAACTTACCCCTTTGGTATACTAAGGAGGACCCAGACTAAACTGGATGCCCTAGAGAAGAGGTGACTACACACGTCGGCTTACGGCGAGTACTTGTACAGACATCACCAAGTAACTAGGTTTGTTAACCAGCAACTTGCTATCTTGTGAAGGTGCCGTACTATAAGTACGCACCGATGCGAGTTCTGGATGCCAGTTCTGAAAATGGTCGTACCACGCTCCATTGGGATCGATCTCTCATCACGGACAGGACTACTGTAGCCAATAAGCCTTGTATCGTGTTGGTAGCTCGATCATAGCGCCGGGCAATGTCTGTCCACATTACCTTCCCACATGACGAGAACCTCTTAAAGGCCGAGAAGGACTAAGTCAGCTAGTACCTTGACTTGGCTCACGAAGTGACCGCCATGTTAGTCATTTCGGTAAACGGTCTTATAGCGAAGAGTCTCGACCAACATCTCAAGAGACTCGAGAGATGTCTGGATCAAGGGTCAGATACCAGATACAGATGGCAGTAATCCTAAACATGGCCCACATCGTCAGCAGGCTCTTCTCTCTGTAGCCCTAACCACCAGAAGCTTGAGCCCTGCCCCGCTGCCAGCGGCACCCTAAGATTGTTTTTTTTTTAATGTGTTTATAAATAATAAATAAATATTATGGACAATCTTACAAAATCAATTTAGTCCCAAACTAAGCAAAGCTTGTTCTATGGGTACTAGGCGACGGTATACATAATATATAGATAAATTATAATACTTAAATACATAGAAAATATCCAAGCACCGGGAACAAAAATTCGTGCTCATCACACAAAGACTTGCCCTGGCCAGGATTCGAACCCGGGACCGCCAGTTTCGTAGGCCGTTGTGCAACCCACTGAACGTGTCATCATTATGTTTTGTATTTGCTTTTTGTATTATACTTTTTATATTCATATTATAAAATGCCGAACTTAAGAATATAAATAAATAAAGAGTATTATATTATAATAAAAACTTGATGCCATTTGATCCGCTCTCACTAGACGTCACTAGCATCGCGAGAAAAAATAATGTCAAACCATGTAACAAATCAATATTCAAGCAAGCATGCAAAGTACCAGGCGCTACTCTGAAATTCGTATCGCGCCATCGCTCTCGCTCTCATATTAAACTGTATTTAGGTGAGCGAGATGGCGCGATACGAACTTCGAATTTAAGAGTGGCCCCTCTGTCCGTCACAGCGACGGACAGTTCAGAATGTCAGGTTGAAGTGCGATAAAGCGCGTTTATCATGTAATTTACTTATGTACACAATGTGTAAAATGCGATGCTATAACAGCAAGTTTAAATTATGCTTATCTACAATTAATAATGAGGTTCAATAACAGTCGACTCCTCAGTTTATCGTATGTCGGGTAGAGGAAAGACGCGAAATGTTGCGGAGTATAATAATTTTGTGCGTGTTTGGCGCGTTTTACGCTGAGGCCAGCCTCAACTGGGTCAATCCTGGTCCGAGATTCCCGCCTACCAAGGGGGAAGTGTGGCCAAAGCCACAACACCAAGTTAAGAACAACACGGTTTTCACCTTCGACCCCGCGCATTTCAAAGTTAAGGTATACAAAATAAATACGGTAAAATCCTGTCATCCTAGATCTGGCGCGTTTCTCTGAATAAGGCTCAGTATTGCTGTGTAGCGGGGAACGCCGCCATCATCTTCTGGAATCATTTCGACCAATGAGCGACCGTGGGTTACTTAGATATTTTTTTATTGTTTTCTTATTATATGTAATTCCTAGAAAAAAAAATGAAATTACAATGAAACAAACCACCTCGAACCTTCAATCCTGGGTCCAATTTATCCTCATATATTTCATCTCCGACTATATTTACTACCTACCTAAATATGTGGCTCGTGACGTGGGTCTCCGCCATTTTTGGAAATTTGCAAATACTGTTTCTACAATAAATATCCATATAATTATCGAACCTGCTCACAAAGTTTCAAGAGGATCGGTTGAGAAATGCCGCCTTTAGGGGAGAACAGCCAGACAGCGAAAATACGGCAACATTTTCTTAAGTACCAATTGAACTGAATAAACAGAGTTTTAAAATCAACAAAGCCTAAATATCCTTGTAGTGTACTGATATGCGTGAGTCATGGCAGTTTGAGAATAAAAACTAGGTATATAAACCTCAGACCAAGAAAAAAAGATAGACATGACATTACGAACAATCTTGTGCATTTCATTCGTTTTTTTGCCATGGTTTTGACAAATCAGACAACTTCACACACATGATTTGTTTGTATTTGTATCGCGTGAAGTTGGCTTTGGCATGGTTTTTTGTGGCCCCACTAGATTGTTCGTAATGTCATATCTATCTTTTTTCCTTGGTCTGAGGTATATACCTACTGATTATTAACAACATAAATGAAATAATCAGTTTGTTGACAAGCTTTACCATTACATAGTTGTTTCAATGTGCAGGTGGTCGGCGTCAACTGCTCCCTTCTCAGGAGCATTATTGCTCGCTACTCGTACATGTTCGTGCATCAGAGCCGGCATGCGCAGCGGGCCGTTCGGCAAGGGCACTGGGCGAGCCACCACCGCCGCCGCCGCAGCCTGGCCGAGCTGCGCGTAGACCTGACGGCGCCGTGCGAGGACTACCCGCACTACGGGATGGATGAGAGCTGTAAGTGTCCTATAGATCCCCAGACCCGGCAGGGGCACTGGGCCAGCTACCACCGCCGCAGCCTGGCCGAGCTGCGCGTTGACCCGACGGCGCTGTGCGAGGACTACCCGCACTACGGGATGGATGAGAGCTGTAAGTGTCCTATAGATCCCCAGACCCGGCAGGGGCACTGGGCCAGCTACCACCGCCGCAGCCTGGCCGAGCTGCGCGTCGACCCGACGGCGCTGTGCGAGGACTACCCGCACTACGGGATGGATGAGAGCTGTAAGTGTCCTATAGATCCCCAGACCCGGCAGGGGCACTGGGCCAGCTACCACCGCCGCAGCCTGGCCGAGCTGCGCGTCGACCCGATGGCGCCGTGCGAGGACTACCCGCACTACGGGATGGATGAGAGCTGTAAGTGTCCTATAGATCCCCATACCCGGCAGGGGCACTGGGCCAGCTACTACCGCCGCAGCCTGGCTGAGCTGCGCGTAGACCTGACGGCGCCGTGCGAGGACTACCCGCACTACGGGATGGATGAGAGCTGTAAGTGTCCTATAGATCCCCATACCCGGCAGGGGCACTGGGCCAGCTACTACCGCCGCAGCCTGGCTGAGCTGCGTGTAGACCTGACGGCGCCGTGCGAGGACTACCCGCACTACGGGATGGATGAGAGCTGTAAGTGTCCTATAGATCCCCATACCCGGCAGGGGCACTGGGCCAGCTACCACCGCCGCAGCCTGGCCGAGCTGCGCGTTGACCCGACGGCGCTGTGCGAGGACTACCCGCACTACGGGATGGATGAGAGCTGTAAGTGTCCTATAGATCCCCAGACCCGGCAGGGGCACTGGGCCAGCTACCACCGCCGCAGCCTGGCCGAGCTGCGCGTCGACCCGACGGCGCTGTGCGAGGACTACCCGCACTACGGGATGGATGAGAGCTGTAAGTGTCCTATAGATCCCCAGACCCGGCAGGGGCACTGGGCCAGCTACCACCGCCGCAGCCTGGCCGAGCTGCGCGTCAACCTGACGGCGCCGTGCGAGGACTACCCGCACTACGGGATGGATGAGAGCTGTAAGTGTCCTATAGATCCCCAGACCCGGCAGGGGCACTGGGCCAGCTACCACCACCGCAGCCTGGCCGAGCTGCGCGTAGGCCTGACGGCGCCGTGCGAGGACTACCCGCACTACGGGATGGATGAGAGCTGTAAGTGTACCATAGATCGCCAGAGCCGGCAGAGGCACTGGGCCAGCTAACACCGCCGCAGCCTGGCCGAGCTGGAGCTGAGGACTACCCGCACTATGCTATGGATGAGTGCTCTAAGTGTCCCATAGATCGAGAGGCTGCAGAGGCACTGGGGCAGCTACCACCGCCCCAGCATGGCCGAGCTGCGCGTCGACCTGACGTCGCCATGCGAGGACTACCCGCACTATAGCATGGATGAGAGCTGTATGTGTCATATAGCTCCAGAGCTGCAGGAGCACTGGACCAGCTAACACCGCCGTAGCCTGGCCGAGCTGGAGCTGAGGAATGCGAGGACTACCCGCACTACAGCATGGATGAGTGCTGTATGTGTCATATAGCTCCAGAGCTGCAGGAGCACTGGACCAGCTAACACCGCCGTAGCCTGGCCGAGCTGGAGCTGAGGACTACCCGCACTATGCTATGGATGAGTGCTCTAAGTGTCCATAGATCGAGAGGCTGCAGGGGCACTGGGGCAGCTACCACCGCCCCAGCATGGCCGAGCTGCGCGTCGACCTGACGTCGCCATGCGAGGACTACCCGCACTACGGGATGGATGAGAGCTGTAAGTGTCCTATAGATCCCCAGAGCCGCAGGAGCACTGGACCAGCTACTACCGCCGAACCCTGGCTGAGCTGCGCGACAACCTGACGACGTGACCTTGGCTCCATACAAGCACAGACAAACTGCCTACCCTGAAGCCCTGAACGACCATGGCTCCATATAGGCACAGAAAAACTGCCTACCTTTCCTAAAAACCCTGTGCACGCCACTGGTGGTGGCCCACCAGCTACACATTATAGATAAAGTCCAGCAATGAGGACGATCACTAATAAAATCGTTTCATACAACAATTATAAAATCTTCATCTACTAGTAATACTAATTATTTGCAATTACAAGTAACATTTATGGGCCAACGAGTGGTTATCGTATCGAAAGCTATTGACAACAAAAGATATCGATAATAAGCAGTTACATACACATAAAACTACGTAAAGATAGTTACTAAAGCGTTAGTCATAAAACCCCACAGGTTGGCATTTAGTTATATAAACTTTCTAACTAAGCAACTAAAAATGTAAGTCATGCAAGGCATGCAGGAATGCTAAATATAAATGATATTTTCGTAAAATATGAATTATATGTAATTCCAGACACTCTGACAATCGCAGCAGTCTCCACGCTGCGCAGCGCGTCGATATGGGGCATCCTGCGGGGCTTTCAGACGATCACGCACCTGTTTTATCTCTCAGATAACTACAATGTAAGATTTTATCAAAGCGAATATAATCAATACGTTATTTATAAAAAAACGAAACGCCCCTAGGTTAAAAAACCAGCCAAGTGCGAGTTGGACTCGCGCACCGAGGGTTCCGTGCAAATTTTTACTTACCCTAACTTTATTACCTGGTACCGGTTAAGTTAAAGGTGCAAACTTAACGCAACCGGGTTGTTCAAATAGGTTTTTTGCAAATTAAAAAAGAAATTAGCTAGTTAGCGACATGGCTATAATTTTCGTGTAAAATTTGTGTTTATTTATACAAATTGTAAATATTTCAAAATTTTCGTTTGGTAAATTTCGGAGATAAAGGGGGGGAATGGTGTTTTTTTTCACATTTCTTTGATTTTTTTTGACCGTTATTATAAATATTCCAAATTTCAAATAGATAGCGTAAGTAGTTTTTAAGATATGGCGCTCTAATAGTCGGACAGATAGACAGACAGACAGAGTTGCACCATAAGGGTTCCTTTTGTACCTTTTTGGTACGGAACCCTAAAAACGGTCAACTTACCGCATGCTCACCGCACTGACCGCACCTACTGAGGACTTACAGCATTTAGTATCAACTCACCAGCCTGCATTTGATTGTCTGTAAGTAAAAAAAAAACACTGGTTCCAAGAGTACGCCACGCTCACACATGAGGTCTAAATTATTTCACTCGCGCATCGTGAGCCGAAATAGTACGGTAATCCACCAACGATGAATAAATTACGACCGTTGTACCATACCGTTACTCTTGGGGATTTTAAAATAACTAGTGCATAAAAAACCGATACTTACCGATAACCATAATAAAGTGTCTATTTTAAAAGCTTGCGTGTAAATGTTTGATACGCCACAGCAATATATCTTCAATTCTTTATATATTTAAACTTGATTGCACAAAACAAAAGCAAGTAATGGCGTTATCTACCAATCACCCCACAGAGATGCATGAAATTGGTCCAGTGGAAATAATCAATCAATCAGTACCAATGTGACGTTTTTACAGGAAATACGAATTGACGAAACGGAGATTGTCGACTACCCTCGATATTCCCATCGAGGCTTGATGCTCGACACGTCGAGGCATTATATAACGCTGCAAAACATCTTCTTGACCTTGGACGCTATGGAGATGAACAAAATGAACGTATTCCACTGGCACATTGTTGATGACCCGAGTTTTCCCTATCAGAGCGAGAAGTTTCCAGCATTGAGGTAAGTTCAAAAAAATTGGAACACGACTCTATTTGCTGGGTCTTTTTTTTATGGAACGTTATAAAACGACGTCTTAATAATATAAATATTCGTGAAAAAACGACTCCAATATCATAAAAACTCCCCGAGACACAACGACGTTAAAAGCATATTTTTGGACTTTCCCAAAAAACGCTTCATACTAAAGCCTGCAAGCATGTGACATCACACGCTTGTATCTTGTATAGGAAAAATAAGAACTTTGTTCTGCAGTTATGATAAAACTTGCATTTATCGTAACAGTTTTATAACAAAAATTACAAAACATTTTTATGGGTTATTGGATGGTATTATTAGTTATTAATATTTTCATACTTTAAAAATGGACTTTCCCACCCAACTTTCAAGACTCATAAAACAAGTAAGGTATCGAACTCAAAATATTAACGAGGTTTTTTATTTTGCTTGTTTTATCAGGATCTTATACAATTTTTACATTTTCTTTGTACTGTCAAATACCCTATTTTCAAATGCATTTTTATGTAGGTACATGATGAATATGATTTTGGAGTATCTACCCTGATGTTTGAAATAAAAACTATCATGCCTACATAAGTAAACCCAACATTAAATTTGTTGTTGCCTCATGAAAACACCCTTTAAAATGATGATTTATTTTCAGTGAGCACGGGGCATACCATGCTTCAATGGTGTATTCGAAGGCAGATATACAGCTGGTCGTGAAATATGCTCGTGAGCGTGGTATCAGAGTTCTGCCAGAGTTTGATGTCCCAGGTAACTATAAGGTATAAGGGAGCCAAATTAACATCGACGTAGCCTTCATACCCTACTATTTAGTATGCAAAATATATCGTAAGATATCTTGCTTTGATATAAACTATACTATAAGTTATAGCTGCGTGTGTGGGCTCTGTCAGTTACTAAGGAAACATATATCGTAAGATGCCTTACTATAATATACCTATATATTATAGCTATTTTTGCGACGGGCTACTCTTTGCAAGTTACTAGGTATATCAAGCAACTTGCAAACTTGTCAGCAGAATTGAATTAATGAAATGAATTCGAAGAGTATGCAAATAATATTGCACTTGGCTTTATAATGATTCTATTGGCGCAAAGTAGGTCAGTTCGGATGTACGCTCACTGAGAAATCAATTATTCTGTCATTTGTGTGAACCTTTTAAATGGTGGCCGTTATGCAGGTCACACTCGTTCCTGGGGTATGTCGCATCCTGAGATCCTGACTGAGTGTTACAGCAACGGCAAGGTGGTAGCCCTGGGGCCGATGAACCCCATCATCAATGCCACGTACGAACTGCTCGCGGACCTGATCAAGGAGACTCAGGCCTGGTTCCCGGAAAAATACTTCCACGTCGGAGGAGACGAAGTTGAATTCGGGTGCTGGTGAGTTATTGGAGCTTTTTGAGAGTTGAAGCAGATTAGCCAATACTTTTTTTTAAACTTTTTTTGACTAGAACGAAACTATATGTAGTTTACCGTTTCGTTTGGTCTGTATTTTATTTACTATTAGGTTAATTGTTTAGCACCTTTTTTAACAAGTTATTAAGGCATTATTTAAAGTATATGCCTCTCTTTCGTCATTGTTTATGGATTCTACATTGACTGAATGTATGAGAAGAGTCGTGTCTTCCTTTACTTGATATTTATGCTAAATCTTACTATTCTATTTCGTACCAGGGCATCAAATCCAACCCTTGCGGCCTATATGAAGGCACACAACATGACTACGAAGGGTCTGCTCGCACTGTTCGAGAGCAGACTATTTTCGATACTCGACGACAAGTTGCAACCCATCGTGTGGCAGGTAAGGTCCACCAATGGTTTAACTGGTTATAAGGTCGACTATCATATAATATAATATCAACTCTGAATCTAGGGGACCTTAAATTTTGTCATTATTTTGATTCATCGTCGTTGCTTCTTCCCTCTTTTTATATTTTATGCTCATGTTCTTCTCGTCTCGATTCCATCTTAAGTACTTAAATTATAAATTCTTAACATGTTTTATTTTATTTTTCAGGAGATATTCGACAACAACGTTTCCCTATCATCTGACATTCCCGTGCAAATATGGTATCAGGCGGACGCCAAGCAATATCTCAACAAAGTATGATTGATGAAGTTATATTGAAATGAACTGATCGTACATTATTAATAGTGTTCCTATAATATTGATTTCGTTATTTTAGGTTCTAGACGCCGGTCACAAGGTCCTCTTCTCGTCTCTATGGTACCTGGACCATTTGAGCAATGGCGGAGACTGGGAGAAGTATTACACGGACCCCCGGGCCATGGTCACCAATGTCACTCTGGCCCAGAACGTGATCGGCGGCGAAGCTTGCATGTGGACCGAGGCTGTGGATGACAGGAACGTCATAAGCAGGTTATTATTAGAAATCATTGTCGTTATCATCATCCTATAGCAATCCATTGCTGGACATGAAGGCCTCTAATATGACATGTCACCAGTAGCAGAGAAACCCACTGCAAAAGTAAAGATTGGGGCCCCATGCTAGTTCAAGGTTTTCTGGACCCTATTATCTTGGGTGCTTCGGTGCAGCTGTACCACTGCCACAAATAGAACGAAACTTCTCCGTTAACCGTGAACTATAAATTAATCTCTCCAGTCTACAACTGACATTTATTTAGACTTCGAGCATCCACTCTACAGATATCGATTTTAAGTTTTTTTTGACGGCGTGACACAAGGTGCTACTTTGTTTCGAAGGTATTTTTAAAACGGATGTTTTTGCAGAGTCTGGCCCCGAGCTAGCGCAGTGGCTGAGATCTTATGGAGTTCGTCGTTTGACGTGGACAAAGCCAGGAACCGCTTGGAGGAGCACACTTGCCGCATGATCCGGCGGGACATAGCGGCGCAGCCCCCCAACGGTCCCGGCTTCTGCGTTGGTTAGGGTCTATATTAAATGCCATAAAATTAAAAGTCATAATGTAGTATTATTCATGTGGGAACACAGGTCTGAAGCAATTCCCACAACGTTGGCAGAATTGTGGCCACCGCGAGAGGTCGCGCGGGGAGGTTTATGGGACACGGCAGTCAGTCGTTTCCCATACTTTATACATAACAGTAGTAACCTCTCAAATATATAGTGAAAATACTTTATTGTGTATCCTTATAACAATCACCCAAGTAGTTGTCCGAGTCATAATCGCATTTTCCTACAAAACCGTTAATTTTTCAGGATTATTACAAACCTAACCTTAACCTGATCAAAATCCTGAAAATTATACGGCTTCAGAATTATGACAAATTATTTTATGACTAGCATTACATTATGACTTTCAATGTTTTTGTAAAAATACTACTTCTATTGTCATATTTACATAAATAATAATTATAAATAATATTAATATAACTATGTTTAACAAAAGCAATAAAAATAATAATTACAATACATTTTAAATGTCGCAATATTTATAGATTTTTTATTTCTACATTATATCTGTCTAATTTTATTTTCTGTTAATAAAGTTAAAATATAAAGGGTACAATGATACGGAACCCTTTGTTTACAGGTCCGATTCGCACATCGCATTTAGTTTATTAAAATCCGTAGCCTGCCCTGTCAAAAGAAAAGTCAAGTTCCAATTACAAAATCGGTTCTGTACAATTGATAGAAGTAAATAAAAAAACCTGGCCAAGTGCGTGTCGGTCCAAGCGCAATGTAGGGTTCCATAGTTGCTCATCACCACCACAACAATGGGGACTAAGAAGACGGCTTTTTGTTGTTTCATACAATGAACATTTAACAATAACGGTTTCAGTAGCTCGTAACATCTAACAAGCAGCGCGCTTACTGCTCACTCTAATGCGTTATTCGAGCGTAAATATCATTAGGTTCACTTGTTCTCATCCCATTTACTTGGGGTCGACGCAGCAGGTTTTTTCTTCCATACTTTTATCGCCCGTCATCTCATGCAATTCATCCACATTTTCCTTTACAATATGAATATAAACAGTAAAATAAAAAACCATATACAAAATTTTAACATATTATAAAATGTTACCGACGTAAAGAATGTGCAAATCAAGTCATTTCATATTTATTACCCTATTTGACCAAGTTGCTACATTTTAAATATAAATGGTCAGTTAACCCATTCAATAAAAATGTATTTTTAAAATCATCATTTGCAATACCTACACTTGGGCATGTTTATAAACATGGCTAGCCCACTATTCCAAACATCAAATGGATGGCATAAATAGAGAATGAGAAATAGTGCAGTAACAGCTGGACGAACAGATCGATAAATTGCACCATAACGGTTTCTTTTTAGGGTTCCGTAGCCAAAATGGCAAAAACGGAACCCTTATAGTCCGTCCGTCCGTTTATTAAAAAACTGTAAGATGTATATTGATGTTTGGAACATAGATGTCTTGTGTAAGCCGCTACTTAGTTTGATAGTTAAATAAAAAATATAGATTTCTAGGGGGGCACTCGATCCATACATGTAACCGAAACTGAAAAAAAAAATCAGCAAATATTAATGTGTGGCACATCATTCGATAGTTCACGTTTTGAGGTTTCTGAAAAAAATATTTGATCAAGTGGATATTTTCGGAAATATTCGCTCCGAAATTAGCAAAAATTGTGTCCTCCCCCTCTATTTTCTAAACGGTATGTTCAAAAAATATGAAAACAATTACAAATATAAAGCTTAATAAATACTTCCGACAAAAATTGTTTTCAACATGATCGGACATACCGTTTTTAAGTTATTGCCAAAAACCTGCGCTTCTCAGCAAAAGGACGTAAGTGCCGGGGACATACGCTATTTTGTTAGTGTTTTTTTTTTCATATCGTATTTTTTTTCATCTGTAGTGCATTTTTTTGTAACGGCTGCGAAACCCTACTTCAAGCAGGGTCCGACATGCTCTTGGCTGGTTTTTTTACCTTTTTGGCACGGAACCATTACATACTAAGGTGCCGCCAGTAGCGGGGCAAGGTTCAAAATACCGGTCGTTAGGGCTGCACAGAGGAACCTCCTGACGATGTGCGCCGTGACCAGGATTACTGCCTTCTGTATCTGACCCCTTAATCCTGATCCACGCCCCGATATTTTTAGCGGAAAGCTACTTTACTCCATTAATCATTGTAAAGCTGCCATTCCTTATCATTATCAGATTCAAATAGATTGTGCGCCACATTGGCGCCAGCTGGTAATTTTTCTGCTGTAGAAAATCGGCATTTTTTTTTCCTCTGTGATCTCTTTGGCCAGAGAGGCCATTTTAGAGTGACTGTAGTGAGTTTAGAAAATCGGCATTTCGTTTAAACTAGTTTTTACTTACCAAAGACTAAGCACCGTCTACCCATCCGGCTATAAACAAACCGGTAACATAAATCTCGTTAGATTACATCACTAAACAAAATCAATTCCAAACTTATTTTGTCTATGGTTTGGTTTTGTGTAAACAATAGTTTGAATCGGGTACCTCGTGTTTACTCATTGTGTATATTTAATTAAGAAATGCTGTCCAACGTATTTATTGCTTAAATAACGTAAGAAATGTCGGGTTACCTGGAAGTAAAGTATCCCCTCAAATCGAATCTCGGCCTAAATCCATTTAAGGTAAGTTTGAGTCACTTCGTATGTGATGACAACATTGGTGTGACATTGATTTATTTATTATTTGTCAGACGTGGAAGAGACAATGGTGTATTTTGAGACCGAGCCCAACTTGCACGGGCGGTGGATCGTTGGCGGTGTACTGCAGTGAGGCAGGGGCTTCTGCTGGAGCGGTGGAGTTGCCTCCAGACAGCGTGGTTCGAAGGGCGAAGTCTCGGAGCCGTCCGCACGCTTTTGCCGTGTTTTCGGTCCTGGAGCCCCACAAACCGCGCATCTTACTCGCTGCCCAGACATTCCAGGATGCCCAACTCTGGATGGACAAGATCAGGGCTCTTTTGGATGGCAAACAATTACTAGGTGAGAACTTCTACCTTCATTGTATATTTTTATAAGGGTCAAAGTTCATTTCGGGTTGAGGCTTAGATTTGGAAACCTATGTTTATTTGGTTTTACTGTTGTTATATATAATTACTGGATCATAAGAAGTACAGTGAAAGGATTAGGATTTTAATGTTAGTCCTTCATTTATGAACCATTGCTTCCTCATTCCTGTGTTGTGTATTAGAAAAACAATTATGTCAATTTTTTAAAATTATACTTATTTTGTTTAAACATTACTAAGAAATAGATTGACGAGAGATGAAATAAATACATATAAACTAAGCTACAGTAGATTGAATAATATTAAAAGTATATATTTCATTTCACACAAATGTAAAATGGGATATGTCAAGAAAAGGTTAATTACCTTAACATTTAGTACTTAATGATAACAAAGTGGAAAACTGTTACTCATAAGTGATCAATCTTAATTATGTTTATTATTTATATTTGGTCATACCCATGCCAATAAAACAGCAACAGTCATATTAGAGACATCATCAATCAGTGGCCTTTAAGTCAGTTACAGACTATAAAAACAGTGGTATTAAAGAAGACAAGTTTCTCATGGCTAAGTAAGGCAATACATATTATAGGCGAAGCTGTGATAAATGCTAGTTTACCTATTTAATCTGTAGTCAAAAATGTATAATTTGTGGCTTTGAAAACCACCAACGTCATAATATTGTATGCAAATTCCATGCAATTGAGACCATTACCATACAAATGTTTAATGCATGGACAATCTTCTCTATTGTTTAGGCCGGGAATGACGTGTGTGTGTGTCCTGTATCATTCTGGGATAACATCAGACTCAACTCATAGCTCTAAAATTATTTTGTGTATATTTTATTTGTTTGTACTCAAAAAGAGAATTTGCAGATGACATTGTATCAAACATAATTTAGTTTGCTTCTTAGGAATAACATTCTCTGTACTTTTTGCCAGGTTCTTTTCAGTGGTGGATAAGTGGGTTTCTAGTTTCAGTTATTTACTTGGATTAGAAACTGCTTGCCTCCTAATAGGTATTTTGTACTCCCTTATATTAAACTATGAATGAATGCTTTGAAACTGCTGCAAGTAATGGTCAGTACAGAAATATAGAATAGTTGAGGTTTGCAATGATTTTTAAGAGTTAAGAATTGATCCATGTCTTATACTGACTGTACAGACAGAATCATTGTTGTAAGTGGCCAACTATATAACAAACAAGGGCGTCTTTATACTTGCGGGGGCCCTCGGACACACAGGAATGGGGCCCCTCCAGCACTCAAATGTGTGGGCCTTGGGGCACTTGATAACACAATTTGAGACCTCTTTGGACTGTGAATATTATTTTTTTTGAGGCCCGACTGAGGTTGGGGTCCCTGGGCACAGGCCCTGTGTGCCCTTATAATAAAGACGGAAATGAACACATCCATACTGCTATGCAAATAAAGATATGTTTTTCTATATTTGGGTATTTAGGTCCCTATATTTTTGCCAAATTGTAAGTCACACAAAAAAGTATTTGCCATATTCTGCCATCAAAACAATAACACACTAATTCATATTACACTTGTTATACTTTGCAGATAGCAATGCTAACCCAATTGTTTCTGTGCCACATGTTTATGTAAACAGTTTTTATTTCCCTGAGCCACTAAAGGCCAGGTTGATTGCAACACTTGTTGCTCATACACATTATTTGGAATGTTAGATAATGCATCAATCAGCTTGTTGCCTGTCTAAAGGTTAAATGAAAAGAGAGAGGACAGTATTTATTGGTGTTATGACTCACAAAAGATTTGTGTGATGTAATATTGTTTTCACCTCATTTCATTAGCTCGAAAAAAATCCCTACAGTGCCAAATCTGCATAAATCCATTTTATCCACTAGCATGAAAATAGTTATTTGTTATGCAAGGCTGTAAAGTTGGTATTTGACACGAGACAACTTGTCACCATCTCACTACAGGGAAAATATGTGATTTTGTCTCCCTTATTTAAAATACAATGGGATCACTTTTTACAAAATAGCAGCATTCTTAAGATGTACATATAACTTTCTTATATTGCCACACAATAGTGGCGTGCGGTCCATACAGGCACAAAGGCCCTGCCTACCCTGAACAACCATGTCTCCATATAGGCATGGAGAAACTGCCTGCCCTGCAGTGGCGTGGCGTCCATATAAGCCGATTCCCATCGGTTTGCCCAAGGAAAGGCTTATGAACCACCTTTTTTTTAATATGAGTAAATGAATACGCTTCGGCTTCCCTTGTAATTTTCCTGACGCCACGCCTCTGCTAGCCTGAAGCCCTGAACGACCATGACTCCATATATAAGTAGACACAGAAAAACTGCCTACCTTGGCCATAAACTCTGTGCTTGCCACTGTGTGCAATACAAAAACCATATGATGTTTGGTACATATTGACGCAAGAAGTGACTCAAAATGGAAGTTATGATATATAACATAAAAAGGGACTCCTCGTCTGTTTGTTCATCTATCTACGAGGCGCTGAGCGGGCACGCCAGTGCTAGGGTTGAAATGAAAGTCCACAATTATAAATAATTTATACAACATGAACATCTTCGTGTTGAGTAAACTTATGTCGCAACATACATTTAAGAATAACTGGTTTTATTTTGTTATTATTACTGAAATGTCCGCTCGGTGCCCCCTTTTTTGCGATGTATGATCTATACCTTTCTGGAACAAATTTGTTTAGCAGATCTGGATTGTTCTGATTGGGATGTGGATCTTCCATACAGAATTGATCCAGATTGTAAACCCTATTCGTCTATAATTAGTTCCTTCTGTGCTTAGTTAATCTATGTTAACATTGTTTGACGACCGGTTTGGCTCAGTGGGAGTAACGTTGCCTGCGAAGCTGAGGTCCTGGGTTCAAATCCCGGTAAGGGCAAATATTTGTGTGATGAGCATAAATATTTGTTCCTGAGTCTTGGATGTTTAATATGTATATAAGCAATATATCTATTAAATATATCGTCGTCTAGTACCCATAACACAAGCCTTATTGAGCTTACCATGGGGCTAGTTCGATTTGTGTAAAATTGTCCCGTAATATTTATTTATTTATTTATTTATTGTTAGTTAATGCTTGTGTGACTAATGCAATGTGGATCGTGTCCAAGGTGCAGATATAATAGGCATGATGATGGGGTATGAACATCAAAATTCTAATTAGTAATTAGACGACCGGTTTGGCTCAGTGGGAGTAACGTTGCCTGCAAAGCTGAGGTCCTGGGTTCAAATCCCGGTAAGGGCAAATATTTTGTGTGATGAGCATAAATATTTGTTACTGAGTCTTGGGTGTTTTCTATGTATATAAGTAATATATCTATTAAATATATCGTCGTCTAGTACCCGTAACACAAGCTTTATTTAGCTTACCATGGAACTAGAGCGATTTGTGTAAAATTGTCCCGTAATATTTATTTTATTTATATTTATATTTTATATTTATATATAGTAGTAATTAGTCCGTCAGTTAGATAATAAAAAATATAGGGCAAGTATTTTTTGCTTTTTTTAATTAATAAAAAAATACTCAGATAAATCGCATTAAAGTTCAGGGAGCTCGTGACGTCACTCCTAGGTAAAATTTGTACCTAGGAGTGATGTCACGGGATATTTCGCCTCAATGGGATCTCCTTTATTTTTTAATTACTAAAAAAAAGAAAAAATATGTCTCAAGTATTTTCTATTAATCTACACAACGGACTAATTATTACTATTTAATCATCATCCCTATTCCATAAGTATGTGTACTGATTATCACAACACAACAAAACGGGGCTTAATCGCGTATAAATATGATTTATTTTTATGTGTTGTGTTGTGATAATGAGTGATGATCGTGTAAGTTTAAATTATGTGTACTGATTTCAATAATGTGCTTCACATTTAGTGGTATAGATAGAAAGACTGGTGTGGTGTATGACTTCATTTAGTTAAAGGATGATTTATTTTTAGTTACAGCTTATCAAGAATGTGAGTTATGTTGCTTTATGCTGAAAGTGTAAAATAGTGGTATTCTACTTTAAAGATACCATTGACATACTTTTGTTTTCACACTGTCTCGAAACAGAAACAAATGAGAGAGATGCCTTAGTAGTAATTATAAATATGACAACACTAGCGGCCGCCGGCGACTTCGTCCGCCTTAGATTCGTTTATCGTGGATAACTCGATATTTTACTAATTTAAATGTGAAGCATTACCAAGATTTCAAGTTCCTAGCGTAAAAAAAAATTAGTGTCCATACAAATTTCCATCCCGTTTTTCCTGCCTAAGGGGGATGAAATTTGGCATACATTATAGCCTATTCTGATATATAAGGTACATAACTGGAAAGTGTCATAAAAAATCGTCCAGTAGTTTTCGAGATTAAGTGTAACGTACATACATACTTTCACGTTTATAATATAGCAAGGAAGTCAGGATAAGGATGAGTATGTTGTGAAAAAGTTTGATGGCAGAATTGTCCGTGGCCGTGGGCTGCTATTGATGCTCTATACTCTATACTAAACTAAATCCTTAAACATTGTAATTTTGTAAGTCGGAGCACCTGATTTTTTCCGTTTATTACGCCAACTTCAAATAAGCCGATGCACAAATTGGCGTTAAACATCGAAGCAGGCATATTCACTTAAACAAGCATTAAACACTAACGGTTAGTGGTTGTTACAAAATGGACGATTAACGTCACATGGCATATGTTTCGTTTTTTTTTATTCATATCAGTGTCATCTGATGGTAAGTGTCTACGGGGTCAAGAATGTAGCTTGCTAGTTCAGATCAGTAACAGCCTATTCACTCTTTCTTTATATTCTACTCTTGCCTTGAAGAGACCCAAATTATAAATTTCTGGGAATAACTCATCATCATTTCACTTGGCCGTACGAAATTAAATGAAAATGCCTACAAATCTCGCGGTATGCACCGTGCATCCCTTAGGGCGTCCGCTGCGTTGACCAGGGGAGCCCGGCGCGGGGGTCCGCTCCGGGTGTCGTGTCTTGTATATTCATAGAGCAGCGCTGTGTCTGGTGGATGGCCCGTCGCACAAACAGTCATCACAAAATAAGGATAAAAGGATAAATAAGGAACTTGCTAGATTGCAGTGCCCTGTCAGGGTTCATGTTTTAGAACTAACCTAAATGTAAGACCTAATGTGTCACATGATTATAATGCAATAAATTATGAATTACGGCTCCTGGAGCGGACGCCCGCGCCGGGCTCCGGCTCTACGTAGTGGACGCCCGCGCCGGGGTCCGCCTCAACGTAGCGGACGCTATAATTAATTAAATTGAAAGATATGTTCTGTTTCACAGAATGACTGACTCATAGTTTTTATTAAATAATAGCTGATATTAATACATTCCACAGTAATTACGAGAATCATTAAGAACTCATGGTGAATCATTTCATTTGGCTGTTTGTTCATATTAAAGGGCAATTTTGAAAAGAGTAAATTTACTTACTTTTACCACTAGCAATAATTAAAAAAAGGAACTTATTTAGTTTTATATTAAGGAATGCCATTAGTGGTGTTCAAAACTGCCCTCAACCATGCTTCATCATTCCAGGCTCCGAACTTCTCAGCGACTCATTCTCAGTGACCATCATCTCGACCGAGCTGTCCCGGAAGCTAGCCCTGACCGGGGACGGGCAGCTGTCCCTCTCCATTGATGGGGTCCTTATATCTCGCTCTCAGACCCTGGGCACCCTCATACCCTGGAAACATGTCACAGACGCCACACACAGCACTGATAGTGAAAAGAATAAGATCTGTGTGATCAGCGTCCATAGGTTTGTGGTTTTTAATTTTGGTCTGTGCACTTTGGTTTGGGTTGCTGCACGATGCCACAGAAACGTAGATAGAATCCTCTTTGGAAGTGTAGTGACAATTAAATTGGTGATATTAAGTTTCCCAGAGGAGTTCATATTATATTTTTTCTCGATGTACGCGTTATATGGACTTATAATCCATGGTTGATTTATTTTTATGTCATACTAGCTTCTGCCCGCGACTTCGTATCGTATTAGTCATATATATATATATATTCGTATATATATCGCGGATATGGGTATATTTCCGGGACTAAAAGTAGCGTATGTCCTTCCCCAGGACTCATACTATCTCCATACCAAATTTCATCCAAATCGGTTCAGCGGTTTAAGCGTGAAGAGGTAACAGACAGACAGACAGACTGACACACTTTCGCATTTATAATATTAGTATGGATTGTATTTAGATATTTTTTTTAAATCCTAGAAGTGACACATGTTGACTGCAATCGAATGTATGCATTTAAACTTTGGTCTGTACTGATTAGCAAGAAAAAATAAAAAGTTATCTGTCAACGTCATGACTTTTTTTTATTTTCTTACTAAACCATATAGACCAAAGTACAAAATTATTCAGTCGATTGTAGTGACAAATATCATATCGAGGTTTTAAAAAATATATCTAAAAATGATATGATTTAAAAATAAAGTATTTGTTGTTTTTGTGTGTCTATAACGTAAACTATGGCGTAAAAATATAAAATGTCTACCTCTGGGTAACATAATGTTCCCTATTGTTACTTATCTTCTTATGAAACTGCTGATGATTTTTTTACATACCACAAGTATAAATAAATTAATTGCGGTAGCATGACCACAAATGAATGTCGGAATAGATAATCCAGTTTCCTATTATTAGGGTAAACAAGTTTGCTAGGGGAATCCTAAGAAAGTACATTTTCCTTTAGTTATTTACCGCGGCTTCCAACTTGTAGTCCTGTTTGTCATAGCCGAAGTCAGCTATGTTTCTAAAAGTGTGCTTTTGGTAAATATTTAACAATATTACTTAGGGTGTCTATAATTAAATTTACTAGTAAACTTGGTTAAATATAGTCTGTTTTCAGGTCTATAAAGTATTACCATGATCATTCGTAACGCTACGATGTAGTACTTTATAGACAAAATACAGACTATGGGTCCGTGGGTATTTTTGGGAGCTAATGTAATTCTTGTGCCTGCAAATTTCTCATGTAAAGGTGACATAATTATAACATTTCACACATTAATTCATACACATCTATCTATTCATAATTTCGTTTTGCTTTATATGGACATAATATTCTGTGTTTCAAATGTGGATACAACTGCCAAATTAACAGCAAAGTAATTGAATGTTATAAAACGGAAAATTATAATTTTGGCTACTTACAAATCATTCCAACTGTAGATTGCGAAACCGGGCGTTGCTTGGTCGTTTACATTTGAATTATTTAGCTTTATTTACATTAATTTTGCACATTTGCGTTTATTACGGTAAGCATTTCATAGTTGCATATTGGTATATGCATGCATTGGTATATTTCCATCTTTATTTGAATGTCTGATCTCACAGTTGTTTTACGCTTCTCACACTTGCACACACGCTTGTTTAAAAAAAAGTTGTGCATAACGTATTGCACTCATCGCGTCTTCAACTGTAATATACCGTGTAGTTCTTACAATTCTGTGTTATCGACAAATTTGTATGCACTTCGAACAATTTTGTAATATAAGCTGTTTGATTAATCTCAATAATTCTAGCCTGCTGGAGTAGGAGCAGTACTTTTATTATTTCTTTATGGTATAGCGATGGTACAGTTTGGGAGACATCCACTTGGGGCTCATATTATTTGACAAATATCAAGACTAATGTGCAGTTCGAAAAAACTAATATTATGCTGGCGGATCTCTCATACGGGCTTTTAAGCACGACTCTGAATCTGTTCCAATAACCTCGTAGGCAGTGTAAGTATAATTTCGAAATGGTTGATTTCAGTGGTTTCCAGAGTGGTGGGTCCCTGAGGTTGTCGACGCCGCTGGCAGCGAAGCTGGCGGCGGCACTGACGAGAGACACTGAAACCCGCTCGAGGAGCTCCAAGCGGCTGAGTAAGAGCGAGGGCGACCTGCGCTCTGTCGCCTCGGACGAAGACTCAGGTGAGCTTAGTGTCCGCAGCAGTGGCTCCCTGGCGCTGTTAACACAGCTGACAGACGCTGAGACCCGTGCGAGGAGCGCCTAGCGGCCGAGCAAGAGCGAGGGTGACCTGCGCTCTGTCGCCTCGGACGGAGACTCGGGTGAGCTTAATTTTCGTCAAAGTTAGTTTCAGGGTCTCCACCAGTATCCCCTTCGCGAGTTTTTGAAGTGGTTGTTTTTTAGGCTTTGCCTAACAAGGCTGTTGCTTTTTAAAACCCGTTCATTTGTCTTTAAACCCCCTTTAAAAAGAAGTCGTTTACTTAATAAATATTAGATACCCATTCTAAGCGCTTCAAAACCCTTTCGAAAAGACGACCTGAGGAAAGGGTTTCCCTTTCAACGCTTAAGCAATTTTTATCCCTTTACTAATGACATAAAACTCATTATTGCAAATTTACGTTTGATGACTGGATGTTTAGCGGTGTTGGTAGGTAGCAATACATTTTGAAGCTTTTGACAATGTCACCAAGTCGATTTAAAATCAGTGACGTACGTACGTACGAAAGGGATACCCTTATAGATGTCGCGATATTCATCTGAGGGAAACCCATTCGTACAGCTAAGCAAATTGAATGGGATATCAAGACGATAAGGTGAGCAAGTCGTTTGACCTATTCAATGAAAGACTAAGCCGTTCAAAGGATTTTTTCCTGGGAAGGCGTGGCCCAGTCCCTGGTGATTTTTACAACTTTTCGTTTAGCAGCAAAATTATACGTTTTTATGCTGAAATTTTACTCAGTTTGAACGAAGGCAAATTGTTATCAGGTGACACCAGGCGCAGCAGCTGGTCCAACGGCGGCCCAGCCGAGGTGGCTCTAGACGATACGGACCTGGTCATGCTGAAGGTATACATATATTTCAATGCTGGAAGGTGCGCCCGCAACTTCGTTGGCTTAAGAGAAAAAAAGTCATAACCCTCTTTTTTACTTCAGTGTAGTCGGGTAAAAAGTGTCTAGTATATACGTAATCATCTGCATGTCCAGCTACCGGTGTACCAAAAATAGTTGAAATCCGTTTAGCCATTTTATCGTGATGATGCCGCGACGACACACATAAACACAAAACAAAAATGATTCAGTGCCTTCCAAATAGTCTGTTATACACTTATTTTTTTGAAAATATCTTCAATGTACATTAAAATTTACAACTTAATAATAGTGTAGATTTCAAGGTCGTAGACAGACTATCTGTCAGTGTTTATACGATCGAATAAGCTCCAATTTGACCACGTTACGATCTCGTACAGTCAGCCTCAAATTGTCTGTAGTATCATAAGCGTTAAATATATTGTGACTCATATTTGTGTAAAAATAAAGATGTTCCAATTTTTTTTGCGCTTTGGAATTTACAGAGTACTTGATGGTAAACATATTGTGGGTGTGCAGGAGCGCCAGCAGCTGTGTGCGGGGCCGCTGGCGCGCTGCGCCGCCGCGCCGCACCTGCCCGCGCCCGGCGCCGACGTCGCCGCCGAGGACTGGTAATGTGACGCTGAGCATATTGTGGGCACATGTTTCTAAGTAAACGGAATCATAAATGAACTCGCAACATATACCATTGTATTTAAATCACATTAAAAAAAACCCCTTATATTAGAAGCTAGAGATCTTTGAATACATATAGATCTACAGTAGGTAAAATTTTTTGAATCTACAGTCTTCGATTGCTTTGCAATCGTTAAATAATATAGAATACTCCGAGGGTCGATCGCCTACCACACCTGTGACGCTTAAAGTTAATGAGTCGACCGATTCACAGTATGTCCGACCGCCGCTCGCTGCTGTCCATCGCGTCGGGCATCTACGAGGAGATCCCCGACCTGCCGGAGCAGCTATACACCTCCATGTCGCGCGACGACGTGGACGGGCGCTGCACGGCGCAGTGCGGCGACCGCGGCGCGGGCCGGGGCGGCGACGGCAAGGGCCGGCCCGGCGCGGCGCGGCAGGAGCCGACGTACGAGTCGGTGGCGGAGTGCGTGGGCGTGTACGCCACCGTGCGTCGCGCGCGCCGCGCGCCGCCGCCGCTGCCGCCGCGCCTGCCCGTAGGGTGAGTCCGCACGCATGCACTCTGTACACCTCGATGTGGCGGACGGGCGCGGCAGGAGCCGACGTACGAGTCGGTGGCGGAGTGTTGTGCGTGTATGTGTGTAACCCGGAACCGCCAGCTGCGTAGGCGATTGTGCGACCAACTAAATCAAACTTGTCGTCAAAATGAGCCTACTGGAAGACTAGGATCAATGTCGATGTAGATTGATAAGTACAAAAAGTGCTCAACTCACACTAGATCTCGCTTTAGTAGTTTCATAGCAACCCTGGACAGATTAACGTATTGGGGAGCCGTTCTTGTCAAGTATAGATAAATAGATTATCAGACCATATTAAACTTTGTATTTAAGTAATTTACGACTATCGTCATCGATTTTTTCACTCGATCTTTTTTTAACGTTTTTAACACCATCTACTGCAAAATACCGTGACTTTTCACGGTATTACCTTCTTGACTGGAGATAGATCTTGGCTTGCAAGAGACTCGGTCAAAATCTCAAATTATAGTATTTTAATTCGTTATATTAACTTTCCAGCACAATGAAACTGGGCGAATCCTGGAATTCGCGCATGAACACGGCCGACGCTGTGACGCGGCACAGCTCGCTGGGCTCGCTGCCGCGCTGCTACAGCGTAAGCTCCTCGTCCTCCACCGACTCGCACTCCAAGACCAAGACCCTGCCCAAGGACCGCACCCGGACCTTCAGCGTCTTCCGCAAACGGCTCAAAAGCGACTCGCGCATCATGTCGCCCAAGTCCGAAATCGCCAAAGAAAACAAAGACGTGGAGACCAAAAAAAAGAAGTTCGACTTCACTCCGACCCGAGACATATTCAAGAACTTTAAAGTTAGCCGAAAGATGAAGAATTTAAAGATCGCGCCGGGTAGTCTGTCTAAAGTCGGTGAGACTAAAAGCTGTGAGTTTCTAGATGAGACGGAGCACGTCACGGCCGCTCGATGCTCTAAGTCAGTGGAATGTCTGGAGGGCAACGATGAATTTGACGACTTCGATGCAGATTTGTCTCTAGAATTCAACGATGACTCTGTAGCCTCGCTCGCTCTCCCTCAAGAGATAGTAGACTTAATTTTGCGCAGCGAGCACATGAACAAGTTCCGTTTGAAAGCCCAGCTGAGCGAGAGCGACTACATGCCCATGTCGCCCATCTGCCCGCCGCCGCCGATAGAGCACCACTACATCGCGATGTCGCCGAGCACGAATCTCGCTTAAACCTAGTCGTTTGTCGGCCCTGAGTCGCGAAGCTACTTGTCAGCTACGTAGTTAAATTTCAATGTCACGTCAAAATTGCGGAGAGCTGTAAACGCTTAATTTTTTTTTCGTGTATGTCGCTGACTTAGGTCTGCCGTATACTAAGACAAAACAGCATTTTCATACACATCTTTAGGCCATACACATGTATTTATCACAATGATCACAATCCAATGCTGTTGACAGTTGCATGGGCCGTGTGGGCCGAACATGAATCCTGGCAGTTTTCTTCATATCTGCCGTCTGAAGGAAAAAACACGAGAAAAGTCTTAGCAAGTGAGAGGAGCGCCGAAGTTTCTTGTAGTCTCGAAAGGTCTGTTTTCCTGATCATATCAAATATTTTTTGAGATTTTTTCTTATATATGACTGTCTTTAATAACACTTATGTTTGGCCAGCACTGCCTATGGTGGCAGATCTTTTTTAGTAGTTTAGTGACTCAGGGCCACTAGGGTCGCCCGGTCGAAGCTAGTGTTGCTAGCAAGGTACGTGATATTTTAAATATTTTTGTGGTATCAAATTATTTAATGGTGGAAGTATTAGTGTGATCTCATTTGTAAGAGTCAAAGAATGGTGTCGGGATAGACATGACTATAGTTAAGGTGCGACTAATCCTACGAGCAGCTATTTTGGATTACTTAGTGTAAACGCGGCCTTTTTGGCTTAAAATACTTAATCGTAGATTATTAAGCTTGCTCCTGGGTTAAGATAGCTTTCCTAATATAGGCTACTTTTTGGTCCAGGTGACAAGGCTTTCCTTAAAGGTCGGGTCACATATGCAATGAGACCATCTGACATAGCATTTGTGTAAGAAAGTTGTGTGATTGCCGACGTGTCTTAGAACTGTCGTATCTGTGACTCGATCTTAATAAAATCGACGAATTATGCGCTGAATTCGTTGCTAAATCGTTAAATTAGCGTGATAACTGGGAGGAATAGACGTAAATTTTAATAAATTTGATAACGATTCCAAAGAAACAAGATTACAGTATCGGATATGATAAACTTATAAGCTAAACTAACTTAGCACTTTTGCTAACCAAAAAACTTTGAAAGAATAAGATGAAGTTGTAATTAAAAGCCTTGAAAAACTAGTATTAATCTTTTGGTGATTACAGAATGATCATCTAACGAGATGATAACGAGGTGTCGAATTTCCACTATGTTTAACGCTATTGTATATTATTTATTAGTAGACGACGCAAACAATTAGCCTTTTTTGTCAGGATTGGAGTTGTTCTTGTACAATCGTCGTCAAAGATATGTTCTTGTACAATCGTCGTCAAAGATATGTTAAACCCTATTGTAACGCCATTACACGTAAATTCGTATTAGTTTTACTATCATAAAATTGGAGACGCGTGTTAAAAACAAATGTACTACAATCGGATTTTACGACCAATTTTCCTTTGATATCGTTAGAAACGCATTTGACTGATTACAGTGTATATTGTATTGAATGTATTGAAAAGGCCTAAATAGAGTTCCCATGGTTGCAAGTACTCCTGGGTTCTCTGACAACATTTGACACCTATTGCTTATAGACAAATGTGATTGTTCTTATAGCATATCAAACACATCCATTGTAGGTTGTGTGTCAAAATTGTTCAGTAGTTGTAAAGGAGTGCTTTGGGCCATTAGGTGTAATTAAATAGGCAATGTGCGGTCAACCTAATTTGGCAGGATAACTTTCAAAAATATTTCTGTGAGTGATTATTATTCAGATTTCTAAGAAAATGTTGGGCGGCCTGTTATGTCCCTATCTAAAAGGAAAGGAAGGCATTCAAAAGGGTTTTGTCATTGTATTAATAGGGTAAACATATTTATTGTTGATACAATAGTGGTCATTTTTGGATATCACGTATCAAAAACTAATCCTTTCCATTTTCTCTACAAATCTTGCCAAATACTCTTTACTTGTATTTTCTGGCAGCTAAATAATGATTGCTCGTAGAAGTATAAACTATAGTTACACTGGCGGCGCGACGGCGGCGTAGCGAGTTCTCATACTGCGTTTAATTTCATTAACAAATGATTCATATGTCTTACAATGTTAATTTTATTTTGTGCCATCGTCAGAAAAGTGAGTATTTAAAAATAAACTCTATTCGAATTGCTTCCTCGCTCCCACGAGCTAACAAGAGATGTCGCTGTAATCATCATTAGAAAAATAAATCCCTCACAAAACACGTTGCATTTCCGTCGCGTGGTGCCAATGAACAATATTGATTTGACGTCTTTTATCTGATTAATAAATTTAAACAAGGTTTTTCAATTGTTTTAATTGCTCTCTATTTCGTCCAAATTCTCACAAGTCCTTTTATTGGGATTAAATTTAGCTTTAATTCTATTTCTTAGGTCCTATTTCCAAGACGGTTGAGAAAGCTGTTTAAAATTAATTGATAGATACTTGATGTTTAATTACACCAATTTGGGTTGACACGTTGAAGTAGGTATTGTCAGAAGACTTATCACGTAGCTTTTGTGCTTGTCAAACCATGACTGCACCAGGGTTCTCAAGCTTGGCACTTAGACCGTACGACAAACCTTGAACTGATATGGCGTTCATATCTTCTTTTAGAGCATTAAACCATTGGATATAGCAAGCTGTAACATTGCCGAATATTTTTTTCACTTCTAGCGGAAGGCAAGGTAAACATGCACAGTACACAATAATCGTACTTCTACAAACGCACAGAATAAAAAATACACAAAGAAAAAACACACTGTCATGACCATTGTTCATACTTTGGCAGAGGGCAATGCGTCTGTATCCATATCCAGTGGTTATATCCTGTTAAGACCTAAACCTGCGCCACGGCATTTAAATAAAGACAAGAGATGTGTATAACTATTGCTATTGATAATGTAATTTGAACGTGGTAGGTTGTTTCGAGCTAATGCAGTACATTGTGAGAGATTATGTTCAGTAGTGCACCCGTGTACTGTTAAGAGAGATTAACTAAATGTTAAGTCGCAGATTAATATTTTAATCTGCGGTAAGATGAATCGAATTTAAGAATGCAGGAAAGGGAATGTAGCAGTCAATCACGGGACTAATGTATGAAAACGACTAAATTTATTTAATCTAGATATTTTGTCTGATAGTTGTTGACTTTATGACGCTAACCTTGTGATTTCATGACACAGATCAAGATAGACTCTGCCGGTGGACGCATTCCGCATGTCTTCCCTTCTTCAGTCAGCATTACTTTCTAAAATGTACATACAGTAATCAAATATTAATATATATTTAAAGAGATATTGGCTGGTTTGGGGGCGTTTATCTTCTTTTATCGTCTGTGTTGTGAACGTAACTCTTGTGATTGACTGAAGTATCATCAAATCGCTGCCAAATAGAGGTAAATTGTTTATAAGAATGAGTGAGACCTTACGACTTGCTTTTGCCATATTGCTTAATTGGTTATTTCGTGGTTTTAAGAAAGTGAAGTAATACAGTATATCATGGCTCTAAGGTTTTAGTTATGCATGTGAGGTCACTACTTTCCGCCAAGATCGAACTCTATGGCGTTTCTTTTTTTTTAGATTTTTAACCGTGATCGGACTAAGGTTTTGTTGCCATGTTTTTATCTGGTTTATATTTAGAAGGCGGAACTCGTCTAAAAAGGCGTATTTATTCTGCTATCAACATGTTTAGTGCATAGGAATGCCTCTACAGCTATGTCGTACTGTATCCAGAAACAGGATAAAGGGTGTATATTGTACAGTTTCGTGGGTACGAAGCTTAAAATGCTTTTATGCATATGCCGATGTAATATAAGTAAAGGAATATTACCTTTGAAAGACTGAGGCCAAGACTAGACCATTTTTGATACGTTTATATTGTAACGACAATATAAAAGTTGTGGATATGATCAATCGAACTAATTATTATGTAATGTTTGCGTCATGTATGAAATTGTTTCTGGAGTTTCTAAGCTTAGTTCTTAGAAACGGGTAATATATAACTGACTGGATATGAATTTTAAGATATACCGTATCGGCTCATACATGTAGCATTATCTGCTAAAATTTATATAAGTCTATATATTCGAGATGAAACGTCCGTCCTTTTCAAGCGCATTAGTGTGAGAAAGACGGAAGCTGTGTAGGATGATAAAAAGTCATACTTGTGTTATCCTAATGGGATACCATGCAAAAAAATTAATAAGTATTTTTTTGATCGTATTGAAAAAATATCGAATTCATGAAATTAACTGGAATTCCTTGTAAGACACTAAGGCTATAGGATTATAATAGGTACCTACGCATAGCTGACCAAAAGCTTGTAACTTGGATTACAAACGGAAATCTCTTTCCAGCAATACTTATTAAAAAGAGACTTCCACTTGTAATACGAGTTACAAGCTTTTGTAAAACGGACCCCAGGTACAAAAATCTGAAAGACAAAGAAGCAAAGGTGAAGGGTTAACCCTTTCGGTCCGGTTGGGCACATGTAGTTAACCGTACTGAATAGGTTAAGACGAGATTGCAAAGTTGGCTTATTTCAACAGTAAAACATGTATGTACGAGTATGAAGACATGGATTTTGTATATTTAGAGAATTTTCGCGAACTGTTATCACTCAAATTGACTGACTTGATTTAAAATTATATCATAGTTCTAAATTGAAATATTGAAGACTGGCGGTCTTGTAAGATGCAGCGAGGTTCCAATAAACACTGACATGACTGAAAATGACATATAATGACGATTTTATAAATCATTGTCACTTACATTTCTAGAACAATACCAAAATTTAAAACTATTTTTTAGAAATGTATAAGGTGGGTGTCAAAGCCTATAGGAATGTGCAATTTCACACCATAGTGGTGTCATTTAGTGGCAATGATCTAAGAATTCTCTATGTCGTGTTGCGATGTGAGTGTTTTAATGGAGTCGCTGCGTGTGATGCTTAACTCGATGTATACGGCTTGGTTTGCGCTACTTGTGATAATTTATCTAATAACTTGTTATATAATAAGCTTTTGTTGATTTTGACGACATCTATTGTGGGGAGCTTAGCGGTAGTCCAAAAAAACGGTCCTTAACAGATGTATGATTTTGTCGATGTTACATTAATATAAAAATCATTATGTGACCAGAGAGTATGGAGTTGTACGAGTAATATAGTCCTCAGATTGGAAACGTGTGGCCTGACGATCATAACATAATATCTTAGTGAAGAAATTCACTTTAAAAATCACGAAGATCGTGATGGTAAAACATTATGACTCATAGAAATCCAATCATTACAATACAGCGTCATCTCTGTACACTGGTATACAAAAAAGCGGTCTGCACCACGGGCTAAGTTTTTATCTTTAAAGTTAACTTCTCTGTACCTTCTTCTTTTGTCTATGGCTTATTACGTCTGCTAAGGGCGGTTTTGTTGTGTTTTAAAAGTGACTTTTCAATAGTGCTTATTTCTGTAATAATGATGCAAAATAAAGTAATGTAAACACGCTAACTGTACTAAGGTTTGTTAGACAAAATGGAAAGATATCTGTGTCCTTTTTTCTAGTGATAAGCGATAGTATGACTGTCGATATGTACTAAGTGGTATGAGGGCGTGCCTTCAAACTTAGAACAGTGAACGGAAAGGAACGGCAAGCCGTATAATTCAATTCAAAACTATTATGAATCTCAAAAACGCTGTTTACATTGTTTTATATAGCATCGACCTTATTTGGTGATTCTTTAAACTTTTGTTAAGAATTATAAAATTTAATGTTGATTTTAAAGCCTAATTTCACCATGTTTTGTTGGATATTGACGACTGATTACAGCTGTCAATGTTGATTAATTAGCAGCCGTAATCAGCTGTTCGTCAACCGTTAACTAACAGGGAGAAGTGAAATTGAGCATAGATGTCAACAACATAAGTCCTTTTGAGACGTCACTTCTCTGCCGCTGGAATGTGTAGTCGAATACTGCGGAATCGTAGCTAGCTTAATTTGCTGTAGCTTACATAGTTTTGTAAGGTAGGTCATTTTTATTGGTTGGTCCAATTTAGAATACTAGGTCGTTGCTCATTTGTTATCTTTATTAAAATCATTCTATTCTATGACGAATGTTGTTAACCCGTGGATAGTAATGCATTTCTGCCTGAAATACAGTTCTTGGAGTAGGGTAAAATTCATTGACAATAAGCGACGACCTGTCGTCACCACGAGCTAACCTTGCACCTTCCGCAATGCCACCAATCTTACTCTATTGAAATACTTTGTTTCGAATAACATAGAGGAACACTGTAATTTATGGGCACGCTATCGGTATAACATACTAATTAAGGTGTGCTTTAAAATAAATCACTATCGGTAATCTATGGTATCCTTGTGATTTTCGGCGCAAACCGTCCCTGCTTTCTACGATCCCAAGTATCAGAGTCGGATCTGAAATTTCAACATTAACTTAAAGGCACGAAAAGTTCTAAATTTTAAAACCCATCTTGGATCCATCATGGATCTGCAATACAATGTACAGATCCGGCTGCTACTTCGGGCAGTCGACTTATAAGAATAGGTTTGTTAAAGCTTCGTGGTGGCGGTGTAAGCATTTTAATGCTGTGTTTATGTCCAGATTTCTGTAGGATTTTTTGGTTTTTAGAATAGGTTGTGGTGAAAAGGGAATTTTAGCAAGAATACGATTTTATCCCAAATATTTTGTAAATAATCGAAAATTATTGATATTCATCGTCACCGCCTGCATCAAAATTAATTACATGGATTTACTTTTTTATCGTTCTTGCCATGATTCGTTGTTTCACACACGAGTATTATTATATCTTTTGAGTCTATTGTATCCACCGTTAGGTTTTATTATTTAGGTAGGAGAGGCGATTCGGATTGGCTATTCAGGGTCGACTCTGGTCTGCGAAGATGGTCAGAATCGAGTCCAATGCTCTACGTAATTATTTCTATTTAATCACAATTCGTTACCATTTTTCACTTAATATTAGACATAGATTGTTGCGTAAGATTTTTAAAATTGCCGCTTTATTTTTGTAATGTTTAGTTCGTGTTTATTTTGTTGGCATATATCGGTATTCGTTTACTGAAT
The DNA here is from genome assembly GCA_905404275.2 of Hedya salicella. Classification (NCBI taxonomy): domain Eukaryota; kingdom Metazoa; phylum Arthropoda; class Insecta; order Lepidoptera; family Tortricidae; genus Hedya; species Hedya salicella. The sequence goes on from FR990112.1 coordinate 20,037,894, forward strand.
AATGTAATTATTTATATAGCACTAGCATTTGCTAAGTTTACTTATACATCGAAAAACCGAACCTTAAAAAATATAAGTTTTGATTTTAAAGAAAGTGTATTTTTCTGAACCACCTGTGGATATATCGTTATTTTTAGTTTGTTTGAGTCTATTTATTGCTGCGAGTCGTCAGAGGGAATCGGCATTGTGTTATCCAAATAAACCTTTGTATGTGTATTTGAAAGCTTTTTATTTTCCTTCAATCCAAGATGTCATGGCGGCAATGGTACTTGATCTATAGTATCAGCTTCAGATAACTAAGTGTGTCATACTTTCTAGCGGTGACATGGTATCGTACGGAATTCAAACACATATTTCATTATGTAACAGTCTAGTTTTCAACTTTTTACAAGAAAGTTGAAAACTAGACTGTAAAATAATGAAATAGATAGCGCCCGCCAGAATTGCCGTTTTCTTGTAAGTACGTCTAGTACTTTTTTTCATTAGCGTACAATTTAGTACATTTCTCGTACATTTTTTTGATATGAGTTTGAATTCCGTACGATACCAAGAAAGTATAACACCACCAGAAAGTATGCTTCCTAGCGGTGACAGATTGATAACTGAGGGGCTACTCCGTAATCCGAAAAACGAAGTTCGTATAGCATTCCGCTCACTCAAATACAGCATAACATGAGAGCGAGAGGGACAGTAAATTACGAAATTCGATTTTTAGTTTTAGAGTAACCCCTCTGTTTTCTTGTAAGTACGTGTAGTAATTTTTTTTCCATTAGCACACTATTTAGTACATTTCACGTACATTTTAAATTGAATTCCGTACGATGCCATGTCACCGCTAGAAAGTATGACACAACTAAGTATGTAACGATAAATCCTCTTGCCTTATTTGCAGGCGAGTCAGCGTTACTTTCACTTACAAGAGAACAGTTAGAGTTCAATAGAATAATTTCTAAGACCTGTACATTTCCCTGCTCTATTTAATTCCCACTAATGTGTCGGCACGTTTACTACTAAGGGTGTGACACCGTGTTTTGATATATTTGGAACGAAACCTTGGTCGCTATCTACATGCCTCGAACTGATTTCTGGTTCAGGTAAGCATTTCACTAAACTTGTGAATGCAAGAGGATTTAAGGTAGTTTCCCTCCAGGGCCAATATAATTTTTCCATCGTGTATATGGCTGCGGATCCATTTAAGTGGAGCTGTGTGATCATACTCCGCCAGATTCGAAATGGCTCGTGTTGGTTTCAACAGTGACGCACCCTGATTGGTCCATTTCGTACAGCTGCGCTTCAATCAATGGTTGAAGTACTTTGGGTCTAAAGACAACATGAAAGCGTGATAAATACTTTATTTAGCAAAACAACAAAAATGCATTATACGATCTCACTAAAACCAATATAAATTATTGTATAATATGATCTGAGAGTTTCCTGACAATTGTATGCAGTTATTTGGCGGAAGACTCGAAAGCGTTTCAGCCGTCGTTCCCGTGTTATGAAATTTTCCAGTCGTATTTGTACCTTCACGTAGTACTTTTTTGAAGTCTGTTGCAATGTCGGCCATCGCGCTTGATTTCGCCGCTAGGAGCGCTCGTGTAGAGTGGGGTCTTTCAAAATGTCAAACGTATTTCAATTGCTGGGTTTCGCAAGCTTTGTTAATTGCAAGCTATCTCTTTATTCATGATTTTGCTAAATTTTTGATTAATTATAGTAAACATCTATACTATTATAAAGTTGTAAAAATGAAATGTCTGTACATTGAAGACATTTCCCAAAAATTGATTCTTACGGACTATTTGGAGGTCACTAAAACGAAAAATATTTGTTTTTGGATTTTATGTATGTTTGTATGTGTCGTTGTGGCTTCATCGCGCAAAATCGGCTAAACAGATTCCCACAATTTTTGGTACACGGGTAGCTGGGTATCTCCAGATAGTCATAGGATACTTTTTACCCGACTACGCTTAAGAAAAAACGACGGGTTATGACTTTTTCTCCTCCGCGAACGAAGTTGCGGGCATCTTCTAGTATCGTATATATCTCAATCACATGTTAGTGGTTTTTAAATATGCCAAGAAACAGAAGCAAAATTAAGCAGGTTTAAAAAACAGCTAATTCAGACGTTAAAATACCTTTGTGTTTATTATAACGTATTCTTTGTTAAAAATAAGCATTGTAAAATTTTGAGACCGTTTTTGGACCTGGCTACCGTGGCGCTTCCGGGTGCGTACAAAAACGGTATTGCCCTCATTGATTACGCTGGGTAAGAAAGTTATATCCGCCAAAATTTGTAACACGAGAACGGGGGCTGAAACCCTCATGAACCTTAACCTTTTATACGCTCTACAACGCCTCAACAGTGCATTGTTATATTATATTTTATTATTAAGATTTGTTCCGTACAGTAAAAATCTTCCATACATGTTCATGGCACTATCTAGGTATTTAAACAGGAAGAGAACTCAGCCAAGGACTTTAACAAGCTTATAAAATACGTAAAAATGCATTGTACATTCCCTTCATTAACTATCTGTTGCCGTATTTACATTCTGGGTCAATTAACTTTTTGTAGGAATATGTACATTATTAGTCCGTAATAGTTGTTTCTCAGTGGGGAATGGATGTACATTTTCAGAAATCTTGAAATTTTGTTTATAGGCAGGAATAAGTCTCCTTATAGTCAGAAAAAAATACAGAGTTTTCTGTGGCATCGAAAAAAATAAAAAGATGAAAAGGTGTTGGTGGGCCTATATATGACAGCTTATACGGTACGGCAAATGCACCTTTGATGTTTTCGATTAAAATGGCTGTAAATGTACTGTTATTCTTGCCGTACCGTATAAGCTGTCATATAGGCCCACAAACACCTTTTCATCTTTTTATTTTTTTCTAAGCCACAGAAAACTCTGTATTTTTTTCTGACTATAAGGAGACTTATTCCTGTCTATAAACAAATTTACATCCATTCCCCACTGTGTTGCCAGGTGGCAATACTTCGACCACCACAAAAAATTACTTGACCACACATTCACGACCGCGAGCCCGCTCGTCGGGCGCTCTGCTCATAGCAAGATTTCGGGTTATTCCGAGCTGTTATCACCAACTTATTAGCAGTGGTAACAGCTGTGATTTTTTCCCATCTTTAAAAATATCAACAATCAATAAAATTCCCAATTGTTACCACTAAAGTGATTCGTGCCATTGGTGTTGGTAGTAACAGTTGTTACCACTGATAACAGATGGAAAAAATAAATACCGGCTGTTACCATTCGTAACAAGTTGGTGGTAACAGATGGAAATAATCCCAGTCTTCGCTACATATGGTTTTTCCCATGTTATTGGGTACGAGCGTAGCACTACGAAAATATCGGTTGCGAAAGTGTTAATTTAATTATTATTTATGTAATTGAGACCAAGTTATTATCGTAACAAACGGGGTGATTATACACAACGCAAGTTCTATATTATACTACAGTTACTAGACTAGAATGTGCAAGTTGCAGAAAGTTTCCAAAAAGTTGGAAAATACCGAAATCTGTTCGTGGTCATTTTCAAATTTAGCGTAGACCACTCTAGTAACCTTTTGCATCGAGCTACAACCTCCTCCAAAAAAGTACTGTAATTTTGCGTTGCAATATATACCGAAAGATAGAACTTCTCTTGATTTGTTTCACTTTTTTAGGCTCAATTTGATATCTCTACATTCTCTACGTTTGTTTAATACAGTTACTATTAAAAATAAACCTATGCATGTTCCCTATTTTGGAAACTTTCTGTTGGCACATCAGTATACAAGAGGATTTTAGAAATTTGTTCAATTTGATTCAGCTTTTATCTTAACAATTAAAAATTAATTAAGTACACAAGTAAACGATATTGCAAAATAAAATTGTATACAAATCATATAATTTACAGATAAATAGTATAGCTACACGCACTTTATCAAATTACATAAAATGAGATAATATTTTCTTCTGTTTCCGCGATTATTACTCATTGAAGTAAAACAATTTAACGGATAATATACGCGATATAACGGGTGGACCACCCGTGACCATGGAAAGCTGAAAAACTTCCGAAACGTCGGGAACTAAGATGAGATAATATACGCGATATAATCCGTGAAATTGTTTCATTTCAATAAAATTACATGTTTATATTTATCAAAACACTTAATCTAAATACTAAAACATTATTTTGGATACAATAGTTAGACCTTGATTTGACCTACCGGAAGATGAAGTCCCTTGACGTCACTTAATTTTAGATGGAGCACAGTTACATAAAGTATGTATGCCTGTTCATTATTGCCTTAATACACCAAGGTGGAAATACAGACGCCGGAAAAGACTCAGATATATAGGTACCGCGGCCATCGAGACGAGATAAAAAAAAACATTAGCATCATCATCATCAACATAGATGTGTCTTCTGTCCTTATCTCTCCCAAGCAATAGAGTAGTTCCGTAAACTTAATTTTCTAAAATATACTCGACCAATCCAAGTTTGCTTAGTTACGTCAATTTGAATGCAAATCAGTGATGTCATAGTTTTTTCTCTGATACATTTCATACTTTTGCAGCATTCTGACGTTTATTTAAATGTTGCTGATTTGATCTGTCAGAAAGCTAGCCTATTGTAGTTCTCGCCTCGATGCGATGCAGAAAATAAAAATAATTTGATATACGATAAACGTGGACTGAACTTTGTATCTGTTAATATAGAACTTAAAGCCAACTTGTCCTATTATTCAGGCACTTAAGTGTACATGTCATTAATTCCTCTCAATATTCCCGATTGCCATTCGTCCATCATACGCCACACTCTCATACAGAAATATATTCTACGGAAATTTAAAATTTTCAATTAAAAACAAATAATTTTAACGCCGAAATGGATACTTATGTGCGTTGAGACCTAAACGAATACTATGTAACAATATAAAATTACAATTTCAACACCAAATAAAAAACAAACAAAAAAAAGACGCGAAAATACACGAAATGAAATAAATCAATAATCACTATACGAAAACTCACCATCATCACTGTACATTCTAAAATTAATGATATTAAAAACTCCGATTAAATAATAAACGATAGAGATAGCAACAATAGTTCATGAACATAATTGTAGAGCTGTAACATTTAAAGCAAATAACGATTTTTACATCAGTGCCTCTCTTTTATACAGACCTGTACTGCAAGTAGTTCCAAAAATAGGGTTTTTCCCACCTGTTACCACCAACTTATTACCAGTGGTAACCGCTGGGATTTTTTTCCCCCATCTGTTATCAGTGGGAATAATATTCCCAACTGGTACCACCAAAACCAATGATTGCAGTGCTAACAGTTGGGAATTTTATTCCCAGTAGTTACCACATCGTAACAGATGGGGTAAAAAACAATTGGGGGGTCCAAAAACCCAAGATTTTGCGTGACGTTTTATGTGGTCGGCCCCTAAGAGAAAAATATTTTCCCTACTGTATCTAATCAATGCATATACAAAATCTTACATTTTAACACTATAGCCACTAGTTAAACTACGATAGGTAAAGTTATTAACGTAGGTAACGTTAATAACATTAACTATCGTAGTTTCGAATTTTTTTCCCCAAAATTTTACAAAATAATTTTCTAGGAAATCTTACACAAATCGTCTCAGTCTCAAAATAAACAAAGCTTGTTACTATCCATACTAATATTATATATGCGAAATAAAATAAAATAAAATAACAACTACGGAAAAACCGTTTAGATGTGATCGCATTCGCATGCCGAGGGTTCCGTACATCCACGCTGCGTCATCCAGCATGAGGTCGTCACCTTTAAACCTTTCTGTCGCTGCAACTCTCTGTACTATGTCAACTACCTTGGGTTCTTCTGAATAATATGTACAAAACCCTAAAAAGCTCCTAACTATTCTATCTCCTACCATCGAAAACGCACTCGACTTACAATATATTTTAATTGTTTGTTCAGTTGTACATCTTATTATAACAAAAATTAAGCAGTTCCATGAGCTTCGTATAATATACCTACAAATGTGTCTAGCAGAATAATAAAATAGCTTATATTTACATTTTTATGTACTTTTAACCGATGTTGCCTAACATACATATCACATATAGGGGCCGGCGGTAAATAATGCACTTCAAGCCAAAGAGAGAGACAACTCTTCAAAACCTCGTATCGCGGTGCAACATCGGTACTGAGATACGAGATTTATTTCAAGTAGGTATGTATTTGTTAATATTTTCTTCCGTTTCCGCGATTATCCCTCATTTCAATAAAATAATAGGCATGACGACAGGGTACGAAAATCAAAATTCTAATTAGTCCCTATTGTAGATAATAAAAAAATATTGCACACGTATTTTTTTTTTCAAATTAATCAAAAAATACTCAGATAAATCGCATGAAAGTTTAGGAGTGAGGGCTCGTAACGACACTACTAGGTACAATCCGTTTAAATTGTTTTATTTAAATGTATTTTTTAGTTTGGGTTTTGGCTGTCAACCGACGATTTATACTGTCATTGCGGTTGGGTTTTAAGGTCGGTGGTCCAAAAATTAATTTCACTTACGTACGTACGTACATACACGATCTACCATTAAAATATTCTAAGTTCTCGTACACGTATTGCATTGTGATGTGTTTCGACGGTGATACTTACTGCTAGCTACCTATACAATTACTATACTTCTTTACTATTATAAAGATGTAAAAAATAAATGTCTATACATTGAAGGTATTTTCAAAAATAAGTGATACGGACTATTTAAAGGGAACTGAACCGATAAATATTATTTTTTTCTACTCCTGTACTTTTATCTGTCATTTACATAGTCGCTAAGTCATATACAATGAGACCGATAATAAGTTGGTAAAAACTCTATGCTCTATAAAAGCATTGTTTAGCGTGCTTTTATAGTTCATACATTTTTCATAAAAGCACTGTTTACCAAGATAATAACATTAACTTATTTTTGAGGTAAGGCTTTAGTTCTAATTATTAAGTAAGTAATTACAGCAGTAACAACTTCTTAAAACACAATATTACACAAAATAAACTAAAATTTACAAGTTAATCATTGTATACTTATTTATTTTCAATCTTAGGGTAGGTTTTTTACAATATATAAAAAGTAAAATACAAAAAGCCATAACATTGTATTATTATTATGTCATTTACTATTGTATGTAACAAAGCCATCATCAATTCTGTTTTAACTATCAAATTTTATTCATTTTAGATATTTATATTAAACTAGACGGTTGGCATTACTATCAAGTGCAAACAAATTAAAAAAATAACAAACCATAGATAAACGTCATATTTGAGTTCCCACCAAAAATTGTAACTTTGAAGTTCCAAGTTGCCATTGAAAAGATAATAAACGTTAAATAAATAATTAATTTCATTCTTCTTTCTTTTTTTCGAATTAAATATTTTACTTAAACAGATAAAGTATCTTCTGTTTCCATAAATAAACAAACTGTACATATACCCTAATTTTTTTTTAAAGTAGGTAGTCGTAGAAAATGTATTGTATGCAACGGTAAATAACTGGTCTAAAAACGCTCGTGGCGTATTTACTTGCGATGTTCGCCAAGGCTCACATCGCAACCCACGCCACTCGCGTTTTAAGACCCTTCTTATACAACAGTTGCATAAAATACTATTTTGTACTTATGTTTGTATGTTTTACTAAACCGATTTTTTTTGTATGTTTTTATGTGTCGTTGTGGCTTCATCACATCGCGCCAAAACGGTTAAACTGATTTTAACTATTTCCGGTTCACGGGTAGCTGGGCATTCACAGATGGTTATATATGAATAAAAAAGAGGATTATAATTTTGTTCTCCTTCGCTGATTCTAGTATTTAATATGTATATGTTGTACTTCGTTCGTGTAGGAGAAAACAGTCATAACCCTATTTTTTTACTTTAGCGTAGTCGAGTAAAAAGTATCCTTTAATCACCTGTAATGCGCTACGCGTGTACCAAAAATAGTTGAAATCGGTTTAGCCGTTTTGGCAAGATGACGCCACAACGACACACACAAACATACAAAAATAGTAATATATTTTTTCTCCACTCAGTGACCTTCAAATAGTCCGCATCACTTATTTATTCGAAAATATCTTCAATGTACAACCATTTCATTTTTACAACTTTGTGATAGTATATAAATAACTTTCGACATTATTTTTTATTCAAACTCCACTAGAGTGCATATTTGTTTTTCGTCTAACTAAGAGAAGAACTGTGAATATATGGTGTTTTCTAGATTTTTGCATTAATGCTGACTGGGTATGGTTTTAATCTAGTCTTACGAGTACATTATGAATATTTTACATAACATTAGAGTGTATACATATGTAAGTGTAAAATTACCTACGAATTTATTTGTGGTGTAATTCACCTATAAATACATTCTCCCTAAGGGCGGATCCGGAAAAATATCAATGGTCAAACTAGAGCCAGCGTTGGGATCATAGCGGCTATAATGACCCTCTGGATCCGCCCGTTTATCTTATCCAAGGACCAATAAAAAAAGAGGATTTTCAATCTCCATGCAAAATGCCGTTCCCCGATATGTACAACGCCATCTATGTATAAGAATTATTATAATTATTATTCAATTTTGCAAGCGTAACTTATTTATTAGCTATTTACGAACTTATTATTATTGTACTACATTTCATTGTCCAATTACATCATTAGTTTTTCTCAGAATATCTCCTTGCGAACGGAGCACGATCCAAAGTATGGCAGTTGAATTGACAGTCCTCTTGTTTTCGTGGTCTTTGATCTAATCTAATAGCATACCATAGCACTTGTGAATGAGGCACAGTGCACACACGTCATTAGTAATTGTGTAAATCAGTTTGATCGAATACGACGAAGTACAGTCAGCTGCCAAAATACCACTATACTATACAATGGCCGCGTCCACGCAGTGAGCCGCCTCGCGAGAAAATTGCCACGCGAGGTCATCGGATTCTTCGTCAGTTAGACAGATAAAACAATATGGCGCCGCACACATTCAGCTGTTATCTTACTACTAAAGATTTTTCAAAAAAGTAGAAGACTCATCGAAAATATAGGTGCTATTTGTCGCAAGTACAGTTCACACATAATTATTATTATACAATATTTTAAATAAAGTTAAAAATACCCAGAAACAATGTCAACGTAATTTCGTCGTAAGTCTCGCGCCATCTTGTTTTATCTGTCATAAATTTGACGAAAACGTGTACGTCCACAGTGCAGGCGGAAAACGACTTTTGAGCACGGACAAGCATTATTTAATTATTGAATAAGTTCATCATTATGTAATTATATATTTTTGCAGCTGACTGTACTATGGGATAATATTACCGGCTTTCCAACCGTCTTTTTCCATATCCACATCTACCAAATAACTGTAAATGTAATTTACAAAAAATTAAATCTTAGCTTGTGATTATTTTAACAATCGTCCTAGCACAACTGACCACGCACGGCCCGTGTCACGAGACTAGGAACCGGATAGTGTTGCCAGTTTAGATAAAGGTACAAGTAACAGATTTACCATCTCAAATATGATAATACAAAATTGTTGCAGGTGAACTGATAAATCTAACACACATATGTCTGTATCGTGATGTACTTTTAAACGTTTATATATATATATATATATATATATATTGCGTCGCTGCCTTCAATAATATTAAGTAATTAAGTCAGTCAACTTTTGTTCTTATTTATATAATTAGCTCGTAATTTAATTCGTCTCCGTGAAATCTCTCGTAAGAATGTGATTAAGTTAGTTATTCTGGTCGCACGAACTGGGTCAAGCAAGCGTAAAAGTAAATATTTCATTACATAAGCACACCTAGTCCGATGGCCAAACCCTTTCTTTCAAACAGAAGTATGGACAAGTAGACACAAATTGACATTAAATTTAACAATAAATTTGCTTGTTAATGATTAAAAAAAGTCTTTTATAACCAAATAAATCTAACAAACAACATTCGGAGACATCGATCACAGTTTTTTGATCGTATGGAAAGATTAGAACAATAAGTTCTATGACTCGATTACTAAAGCTGCCAGGCTCGTTTGCAATTCTACAGTCAAAGTCGCATACTTTGTCATCATAACTATAACTAGTAAATTATTCGAAAAAAAATAAAATAGGGGGTGACTTCTAAGACGCGGCTAAAATGCTACTTTCCGAGACTACTCACAATGAAGATCAACTTTTAGTATGAGACCAACATCGAAATCATTAGAAAAAAATTGGACCTCCCATACCAACCGACTACGGTTAGCTTCAAGTATAGAGAAGTCGTTTTTTTTACAATTTCGAAATTGGCGTCATACTAAATTGATGATCATTGTGAGTAGCTTCGGAAGGTAACATTTTGTATCACGTCTTCGAAGCCACCTTGTAAAATATGAGTTCATATGCATTTGTCCGATATATTAATTTATAAACTAACTATCAGATTATTTCCCACTCGCTATCCGAATGATCCTCGGGCGACAACAAAGTCTTCGCCTCCTTTATACCATTCGACTGCATCTCTAACCTCAGTTCTATATTCTCTAAATTCCAGTTATTGGGCAGTTTAACAATCTTAGGCACTAGGTCTGCATTTGTTTCCTTCGCAACTTTATGTTTCGGTGTGAAGACCACGGTTTCTGCCGGCGTGTCATTAATATATGGCGTTACGTACGGCTCGTCTTTGTTCGGGTAGTCTTCTGTCTTCGTGGAGATGCTGAGAGAGTCGAGGTTGAGCATCTTGGCTAGGATCTTCTCCTTTTCTTCTATCTGCTTTTCTAGGAGATCGTCGTTTTGTTGGTCGTTGTTCCTGAAATTGAATATTATTGGATAATTACCATGGGAGTTCGATTTGTAAAAATTGTCCCGTAATATTTATTTATTTCATTGTTGCCATAGAGACTCAGAAGTACGGCCACGTTTGAAAATATGTCTATAATTTGAACCTTGCTTCCCAAGCATAAGTTCCGAATTATATGCATATTTTAAAAAGTCTTTACCTAACAAATGAGCGAAGCGAGGGCAAACATAATCTGCCTGTCATAATGCTTTTTTAGCCTCGAGATCAATACTCCCATATTCACTTTAATTGTGAGAAGAGAACATAAACCGATACTAAATAATTAGTTATACTTTATAATTAAGAGGGTTTTTACCTGCTTAGGGCTCGTCCAGAAATCATGTGATCATATTTGGCCTACTTTTGACCACCTGCTCCCCCTTGGTGATATTTGGTAACTATAACGCTACCCCCTTATTAAGTTAGTTATTAAGTAATTTCGTTATATTTTGACCTTCCTGCTGTGTAAAAAAAATTACACGTGATGTCCTCTCGGACCGCCCCTCCCCCATCGTGATAGTTTGTGATATTTTTCTGACCCACCGCCCTTCATACACGATCGCATGATTTTTGGACAAGCCCTTAAACTGGCAACCTCGCATATTTTTTTATTTATTTTTATTATTTTGAGAAATATGATTGTATCTTGAACATGCTTTCAATATATTCATTACGTTTTCGGTAGTTAAGCTGGCACAATTCAGTTTCATGATATTTAAATAAATATATAAATATTACAGGACAATTTTTACACAAATCGAACTAGTCCCATAATAAGCTCAATAAAGCTTGTGTTATGGGTACTTGACGACGATATATTTAATAGATATATTACTTATATACATAGAAAACATCCAAGACTCAGGAACAAATATTCATGCTCATCACACAAATATTTGCCCTTACCGGGATTTGAACCCAGGACCTCAGCTTCGCATACAACGTTACTCCCACTGAGCTAAACCTGTCGTCAAACTCGGACGTCAATATTACCACAAATAGAACTCTAAAAATTAATTCATGTCTATATTTTGTTTTGTAAGAGAATAAGGGCAAACGCGATGAATTTGAATTAAACGCAATATAAATGCTAAATATGTAGGGTATGTATCAGCGGCTGCGGCGGCTGTGGATCAGCTCCGTGTCGCAGTTGTACATAATACTGCGAGTGTCGTACCCGTACACGCTCATGTTGACGAGGCAGGGCGGAGCGTGGGCGGCGCGGCGGCTGTGGATCAGCTCCGTGTCGCACTTGTACTTAATACTGCGAGTGGCGTACCCGTACACGCTCATGTTGACGAGGCAGGGCGGGGCGTGGGCGGCGCGGCGGCTGTGGATCAGCTCCGTGTCGCACTTGTACATAATACTGCAAGTGGCGTACCCGTACACGCTCATGTTGACGAGGCAGGACGGGGCGTGGGCGGCGCGGCGGCTGTGGATCAGCTTCGTGTCGCACTTGTACATAATACTGCAAGTGGCGTACCCGTACACGCTCATGTTGACGAGGCAGGGCGGGGCGTGGGCGGCGCGGCGGCTGTGGATCAGCTTCGTGTCGCACTTGTACATAATACTGCAAGTGGCGTACCCGTACACGCTCATGTTGACGAGGCAGGGCGGGGCGTGGGCGGCGCGTCGCGCGGGCGTGTGCGCGCGGGGCGTGGCGCCGCCCGAGCCGCCCGATCGCCGCCGGCTACGGCGGCTGTGGATCAGCTCCGTGTCGCAATTCTTCTCCATGATACTGCAACAACGACACTACGTCTGATATGCGTACTATGTATTATTCAACTGCAAAGATTACACGTCCGTACATTGAACATGTGTTACTAAAAATAAGTGGTATTCGAAGGTCTATTTTGTATGTTTGTATGAATATATCTTTGCGTCCACTTTACGTTAAACGGCTTGACGGATTTTAACATTATTTTGCTAGCCTGTAGTTGAAAATCCACGGATGGTTACATGATACTTTCACCCGGTTATTAAATCAAAGCAAAAATAGGGCCTTGACTTGTTATTTCACACTTCATGCTTCGTATTAAGCACGTATTGTTTCACTGTTAAACAAAGCTCATCACCGGTATTACCTAACCAATTTCAATATTTCTGAAACAGACTAAGAATGTGATGTCGCATATTATAATTATATACATATTCTTAAACGATTTTATTGTATTGAGATTTGATGAGGCTAAAAGACGGTCCCTTTTTAGGGTTCCGTAGCCAAAATGGCAAAAACGGAACCCTTATAGATTCGTCATGTGTGTCTGTCTGTCTGTCCGTCCGTATGTCACAGGCGTTTTACTGAAAAACTATAAGATGTATATTGATGAAATTTGGAGCAAAGGTGTCTTGTGTAAACCGCTACTTAGTTTGATAGTTAAATAATATATATATATATATATTTCTAGGGGGGGGGGGGGGCACTTTATACATGTAACCGGAACTGAAAAATAAATAATTCAGCAAATATCTATGTGTTGCACATATTTCGACAGTTCTTCTAAAAACACCTTAAGTTTTCTAAGAAAGATTTTTGATTTAGTGAATATTTTCCGAAATATTCGCTCCGAAAGTAGCAAAAATTGTGTCCCCCCACTCTATTTTCTAAACGATATGTTCATAAAATATGAAAAAAATTACAAACATAAAACGTATTAAATACTTCCAACGAAAATTGTTTTCAACATGATCGGACATACTGTTTTTAAGTTATTGCCAAAAAACTGGGCATCTCAGCAAAAGGACGTAAGTGCCGGAGAGATACGCTCTTTTGTTAGTGTTTTTTTTTCATATCTTATTTTTTTTCATCTGTAGTGCATTTTTTGTATAAACGGCTGCGGAACCCTTCATGGGCGAGTCCGACTCGCACTTGGCCGCTTTTTTCTTTGAGTTGTGCAAATATTATTAACAGTCAGAAAAGATTGGTATAGTCACTGTTCAGGTGCTTGATGGGCGGCAGCTCAAAGCACTCTTAAGCGCTGCCCCCGGGCCCAGAGTCGCTCTCAAGAGGAGGGAGATGGGATCGAGACTTCCAGAAGATGCTTATGAGGGTGGGAACTGTATAGCTAATCTATGTACCCTTTTCTAGCCTATCCTGGAATGTGTCCCAGTTGACTAATGCTTCTCATCCCTTAGTTTGACCAATACGAACAGTCTCCTAAGATTCTCCTATGGTCACTTTAGCTAATCGCAGCTGTGTATTGAAAGTGACGCAGCCTGGGAAGCCCTCGACAAGGTGGACTGGCCGTCTAGTCAAGAGTCCAGGAAACCGTTGCGTAAGGGCAGCACTACAGTTATTCTGGAGAATCTTGGAGGGTCTTTGTGCAGTGACTACCACACGATTGTAGGTGTTTGGTTCCTAAAAATGAAGCACAGCCACCAACCTGTTGTAGAGCTTGAGCTTCCGCTGCAACTCATCGGACCTGGCCCTGCGGATTTCCTCGACTTCTGCCGACACGTCCTTGAACTCGTTGACGATGGACTCCAGCACGCTGTGCGCCATGACCCGCGGCAGGTGCTTGATGGGCGGTAACTCAAAGCATTCTTACGCGCTGCCCCCCGGGGGCAGCGCTCAGAGTCACTCTTGGTGAGAAGAGAAGGGAGATGGGGTCGAGACTTTCAGAAGATGCTTATGATGGAGGGAACTGCCTAGCTAAGCCATGTACCCTTTTCTAGCCTATCCTGAAAAGTGAAGCAGCTGACCAATGCTTCTTAACCAATGCGAACAGTCTCTAAAGATTCTCCTATGCTCACTTTAGCTAATCGCAGCTGTGTATTCAAAGTGACACAGTCAGGAAAGGCCCTCGAGAAGGTGGACTGGCCATCTAGTCAAGAGGGCAGGAAACCGTTGGGTGAGGGCAGAATTACAGTTGCTTTAGAATCTTGGGGGGGTCTTTGTACAGTGATTACCACACGCTGTGATAGGTGTTTGGATCTAAAAATGAAGCACAGCCACCAACCTGTTGTAGAGCTTGAGCTTCCGCTGCAACTCCTCGGACCTGGCCCTGCGGATCTCCTCGACCTCGGCCGACACGTCCTTGAACTCGTTGACGATGGACTCCAGCACGCCGTGTGCCATGTCCCGCGGCAAGTGCTTGATGGGCGGCAGCTCGAAGCACTCTTCGGCGCTGCCCACGGGCTCGTCACTCTTGGTGAGGAGGGAGATGGGGGTTTCCAGGACGCTCGTGATAAAGGCGGTTTGGTCGAGCGTTAGATCGCGGACAGTGTTCACAGCCTGCTGGATTGACGTGGTGAGGGATCTTGTCATCAGATTGATGGAGTCGTCTGTTGGGATGAAAATCGCAGTTAAATAAATGTAAATAAATATCAAGGGACAATTTTACACAAATCTAACTAGTCCCATAAGGTAGTAGGTGAACTCAATAAGGCTGTCCATGCATTGAAAGGGAGCAGAGCAGAGCTGTGTGAAATTAACCAATCAGAGTAAGAAACCGACACTGCGAAATGTGATTGATGAATATTTTGCCCTTACCGAGATTTGAATCCAGTACCATCAGATAATTCTTCTCGTTATTACATTACAACGTGGAAAAATACTAAATTTTCAGAAATACCACACAAGTACAGTACGATTACTTTGAGTTTACCACTGACATATGCTTTTATTCCATTGGATATTCGATTTTAACACTAATTTAAAAGAGTTTATATTACTTACACACTGTCTAAACGTCGTTTGTTTGTAATAGAAACTCTTAACTTAGCATATGTCAGTGGTAAACTCAAAGTTATCGTACTGTAGCAATGTCGATGTAGTTTTAATGTTATTGAATTTAAAGAGAATAATTGGAAATCTGGTATATTGAAAACTCGAGGAATTGATTATCAGACAATTGTGTTTTAGAAATGACCGCGTAGGTCAAACTACTGAGTTATTAGCAGTTTAAACAATAAATACAAGTC
The DNA here is from genome assembly GCA_905404275.2 of Hedya salicella. Classification (NCBI taxonomy): domain Eukaryota; kingdom Metazoa; phylum Arthropoda; class Insecta; order Lepidoptera; family Tortricidae; genus Hedya; species Hedya salicella. The sequence continues at coordinate 20,053,715 of FR990112.1, forward strand.
AGTACAAAAGGACGTTACCTACCGTTAAGAAATAGTCCACACATGAAACTTAAGACGAAGACCAGTAATTTTTAAGAAAAATTACGCGACGGTTTGGCTCAGTGGGAGTAACGTTGCCTGCGAAGCTGAGGTCCTGGGTTCAAATCCCGGTAAGGGCAAATATTTGTGTGATGACCATAAATATTTGTTCCTGAGTCTTGGATGTCTTCTACGTATATAAGTAATATATCTATTAAATATATCGTCGTCTAGTACCCATAACACAAGCCTTATTGAGCTTACCATGGGGCTAGTTGGATTTGTGTAAAATTGTCCCGTAATATTTATTTATTTATTATTTATATTTAGTTTTACATGACGAGTATGACGAGTCATTTGGCTCAGTTAGTTGCATAACGGCCTACGAAGCTGGCGGTCTCGGGTTCGAATCACTATGTTTGTTCCTAGGTCTTGGGTTATTCCATCTATTTCAGAATTATAATTAATGTCTATATTATGTAGAGCAGGTGCAACTTTATTTGCGGAAAAAAATAAAGTCATACGCCTTTTTCTTACTTCAGCGTAGTCGGGTAAAAAGTATTCTATAACCATCTGTGGTCCAGCTACCCGATTACCAAAATACTTGAAATCCGTTAAGCAGTTTTGGCGTGATGAAGCCACGACACACACAAACTTACAAAAAAAGACGCTACCCGTCTCACACAATCGGAATGGACCGAAACATGACGAGCAGTACTGAGCTTATACGACGTGAGTAGCCGCTAATGTAATCTAAATAGGTCTGAGTCTCACGACAGTCTTCTAGTTCAAATTACATTTAGTTATTAATTCTAATTGTTTATTTTTAGGAAACTGTGACACAGATAAATGCTTAACCTACTGTTCTTGAATGAACAAGGATAATTCAACTTTTCATTACATACTTAACGTTGGTATTAAGTAGAAATTAAATTAAACCCATGTTACGATTTTGCCACTTTCTTAATAGTTTCTACGAGTACATACTACGCATTCCTCTATGACGTTGAAGTTGTGTTGTACTTATCGATACCAGGATTGTCGATATTATGTTTATGTCAAGCACTAGCCACTGACTACAATGGAGCAGGCTGTTATGACGACAAATTGGAAATTTTGGTGACAGGAACTCAACATTTTTCAGCCATTACAAAACATATGAAAGTGATATTTCACAACCTGATTCTTCATTTCAATGACTACATTTTGACAGTAGCAGAAACACGATTGTTTAACTTTTATAACAGAGAAAACAATATCAAAGAAACCTAATCAGTCCGCTGTGGACCATTGTTAAAGAATGGAGCGCAAACCATGTTTTTCAATTGATTGCTTAGCGATGCGTCGCCTTAATTTAACTGTTTCTTGTATGTTACTTATACACACTGCTTGCGGAAATTTTGATGTTTTGAACATGGGCAGGCTGGAGTACCTACCTAGGTATATGGAGGTGCAATTCTTTTAACATTCGTACGACTGCCATACGGTGGTTCAATCCATATCAGTAATTAAGCCATATGCTAGAAGTATCTAGCAGTATAGTAGTATGTCGTGCCCATAAAAGACATTCAAACAATTCACTGCCCAAAATATCTTGGAATTCTTAGACTCAACTAGAAGTGAAAACGACCTCCTTTTTTGGGAGTCGGTTAAAGTGACCGGACCGGCTTCAAACGAAAGCCGTTCCATCCGAAAATTACGACACTCGTCATTTCTGTTCTTATATGTATATCGACGGTGGAAAGGAGAATTGGGATGAGCGACATTTTCGAGACATTTGAATTATACACCTTACAAAATTAGTTGATTAGGTATTTTACTACACGCTACCAAGCCGTCATTATCATGTTCGACTGAAATTGGAGCGGGACATTGGCGAATATTGGCGTCGTAATTTCATTGAATTCTATCATCACTAGTCCCCGGACTTTTGTCGCGATGACGTCACAATAGGGTATGTTGGGGAGTAAATGGAACAGTCTACTTTAAATAAGGGACTTAATACCGGTATTCATTTGATTCGTTGTTTTTTCAGAAATTAAAAAAAAGCGGCCTAGTGCGAGTCGGACTCGCCCATGAAGGGTTCCGCAGCCGTTTATACAAAAAAATGCACTACAGATGAAAAAAAATATGATATGAAAAAAAAAACACTAACAAAAGAGCGTATCTCCTCGGCACTTACGTCCTTTTGCTGAGAAGCGCAGTTTTTTGGCAATAACTTAAAAACGGTATGTTCGAATTTTCGTTGGAAGTACTTATTAAGTTCTATATTTGTAAATTTTTTCATATTTTTTTAAACATACCGTTTAGAAAATAGAGGGGGGGGGGGGCACAATTTTTGCTACTTTCATAGCGAATATTTCGGAAAATATTCACTAAATGAAAAATTGATTTTAGAAACCTCGAAGTGTTTTTAGAAGAACTGTCGAATGATGTGCCACACATTGATATTTGCTGAAAAAAAAAGTGCCCCCCAACCCTAAAGATATGCATATTTTTTATTTAACTATCAAACTAAGTAGCGGTTTACACACGACACCTATGCTCCAAATTTCATCAATGTACATGTTATACTTTTTGAGTTAAACGCCTGTAACATACGGACGGACAGACAGACAGGCAGACATGACGAAACTTTTTTCCCGTTTTTGCCAATTTGGCTACGGAACCCTAAAAAGCAACACAGAAACCTATTTCTACTCCTTATTCTATATTGGAAAAATCTCTTCGACCTGATTTCACCAAAATTTTATTCCGAGAATATCGCTTATTCCCAGATAGTGATGTCAAAACTTTCTATTTGAGAATAAGCGTAATCTATACTATTATAAAGTTTTAAAAATCAAATGTCTGTTTAACATTAAAGATATTTAAAAAAAAATATTGTAACGGACTATTTGGCGGTCACTGAATCGAAATATTTGTTTTCGATTTTTTGTATGTTTGTATGTGTCGTTGTGGCCAGAGATGGCCATTAATCGATTAATTTTTTTAGTTAACTAATCAATCGATTAATAATATCAATCATATTTTTTTTATAGCGATTAATTTAGTTGCGAGAATGTTCGACTAACAATTAAATTAGTTTTAGTTTCAATCGACTAAATTTCACGGTTACATCTATATTAAAACTACGTAGTCGCTCGTTTTTGCATTTTTTTATTTTACTTGCAATATGAAACTACGATTTATACGATTGCAAGAAATAAATACATTATCATGGTTGCATTCATATTTAAATATACAAAGTTTGATTTATATAATTGTGTTTTCTTAATTTTTGTCTTACTAATGCACACAGTACCCAGTTAGATAAGAGAAACTCAATCCAATTTCAGGTTCATTTTTGTCAAACTAAACGTGTAATACACAATTTAAGATCATTCGGTTGGTATTAAGAAAAAAGAGAAAAATTGTTAGCACAGAGATCCCACTCCATAAAAATGGTCAAAGTATCTTAAGTAATACATGACTATTTTATTTTTTATACATCGGTTAAGATGTCCTATTCAGTCTGTCAACATAGCCATACCGAGGTTTACCGTTCAATTTGCTTCTAACATTAATCGCGGAAAAATGTCTAACTAATTAGTCGATAACAAAGTTTAGCTGTCCAAAATCAATCGGCAACTAAACTAGTTGCACTCTATACAACTAAGACTGATCAGTCGTAGTTTTCAATCGTTAGTCGCAATTAATTCTGTTAATCTTAATCGTTAGTCGATTACATTTTGCCCATCTCTGAGTTGTGGCTTCATCACGCCAAATCGGCTAAACGGATTTTAACCATTGTTGGTACACGGGTGGCTTAGTATCTCCACATGGTTATATGACACTTTTTACCCAACTACGCTGAAGAAAAAAAAGAGGGGTTATGACTTTTTCTCCTTCGCGGACGAAGTTGCGAGCGCCGCCTAGTTCTAGAAATAAAAGTTTGGTGAAATCCAGCCTCACACATCAAAATCCGGAGGAAGAAATAGGCGAGAGTCAGACCTCTTTATAACCCCGGCGGTAGGCGCTATTGGGTAAAAATACCCTGTATAGGTTTATTTGGAAGTAGCAAGGTTAATTTTAGCTACTAAACATTTCTAGGGAGTACCGGCGGGTTAAGGATATTCTGCCAGAGTTGTAATGCAGGTGTCCCCCTATCGCACTGAGAGCTACAATCGCGAGAGCAACAAATATGTTTAAATAACTATTTTTAAAATGTTTCGTTGCCTCGCCCTCTTAAAATATACTCACTACGTTCTGCTATGTAGGTTCACCACCAAGCACACAATAACAAATCATACGTGTCTACAAGCAAGCAAGCGTAACCATTGCCCAAATATACAAATATCCAAGCGAAAGGAAAGGAAAATAAAAATACATAGTTTTTAAAATAAAATATATTTATATATAAGTACAATGGCCATGCTGAGACACGCAACATGCGTCATATACAGGTGTGTTCACTAGATTTGTGACTATTAAACAAATACATACATAACTATATCACATTAATAGTTCAGGGATTATAATGTTTTTAAGTGTATTTTACCCTGAAATACATGACAATGTCGGTCATAATTAGATTTACATTGCAAGTCTTGTCCAAGTTTTGTCTTATTATTATTCTTGATCTTAATTACTCGTAGGTACTTAAAAGCCAAACAGCTTGATAATGTAATTAATTATTTGCGGCTCACTTGATTTAAAAAATACAATGTTGTTTATAATTCCACACAGAAAAATAATTATAACAACAGTAATCAAAACCAGTAAATATTGACACCTGTATATGAAATCAAACTAGCTTCAACTACAAGCAAATGAATAAAAAAATATACAATCTAAATTATCATCGCGCAAAATAAACAATCAGTTCCTTCGAGTTTGAGGAAAAAATAAAAATGTTTGAAAAAGTGACAACCCTCAAGCCAACAGTGGTCTCAAAAGTAAAGTAATAATTTTACTAGTACAGTAGGGTCAATTTCACCGACGTAGTATAAGCCTTATTCCAATAATAAATCATTAATTACACGTGAGTAAACTCATTTTACGTTTCACCAATAATTAACCTAAAGATAAAATGTCTAAACTAGAGAATTATCTTACACCGCCAATTTTGGCTGAGTAAACTGTTAGATGTAGATTAGAATTGTCATTGTCACTGTCAAGTGAATTCAATACTTACTTCACAATTGATGTATTACTCGAATAAATTTAAAAAATACGCAGCACCATTGCTCAAGCATGGGACAAATTGTCTATATTACTTGGGTGCATTACGATTTCATTCAATTCATTCGTTGAACGTTACTTAGTCACTATGCGAGAGATTGTTATCCGTAGACTAGCGTGATGAAATGGAAATGAAGTTAACCATTGAGTAAATCGTTAGATTTAGTTTATACTGGGTTAGCAACTCTCGTGTAAATTGATTGTTGGTGAAATCGGCCCTAAGCAGCAAAGGTGAAAGACTAAAAAATTGTTAACACTTAGGAATATATAACACTCATTATCACGGCTTGTACACACAATAATAAAACTTAGATGAGACGGGCCGAGTTGTGCCAAAACCCAAGAAGCACACAAGCTGCATTAGAGCTTACAGCCCTAAAACGCTCAAACTGGCTGTTTAATAGTCGTATAAGCCCTTATACAGCTTGTGGCTGCCTGGGAATGGTGGAACATAAAGATAAACATACAATATTGAGTCAGATCCATAACATCTAAGTTTAATGATATGCTTTGATTGGCTGCTGCTAACTGTATCTAATTATAGTCTTTGTTATATTTTGGCAGTTACCACCTTACTGACAATTTTGGAACAATAACTAATTTTAGTTTTTTCTTAACACTTTCGCTGGCAAGCTTTTCGTAGCGTTGCACTTTCCTCTACATAAGGGGAAACGCATGGTAGGCGACTACGCGTCTACGGGCCGGGCGGCCGCTAGGGTTCTTAGCAGTGAAAGTGTTAAAGTAACAGATGACAACAAATGGAATACATCGGAATAATATAGTATAAACATTGATCTCCATAAGCATAACATTGATCTTCTATACTTTAAATGCATACATAATTTAAGAACTACATATTTCCAAAAACATCAATAAAAAAAGATTAAAAAAAAAAACATAAAATAGCACAAATGGAATAAACTTAGGATTATTTTAAAATGCTGTATGAACTAAATATGATATTCAAAACTTTATACATAGAAATAATTATTCATTTTACACAACCATTGGTACATATAGAAAATAAATCCATAACTTGTGACTTAAACACTGTCATTTTGGTCGGAATGACACTGTAACAGTTCACGGATAGACTTCAAGATAATAGGGAAGACTAAATATTAATTATTCATCCGTCATGTAGATTAATAGCGATACATCGAGTTAAAATGTCACGTGCGTTCTCGCTTAGGCACATTTTATACCTAGTTATGGCGTCACGAGGTCTCACTCCTAAACTTTCAATGTGATTTATTAGAGTATTTCATTATTGTATAAAGGCTGCAACTTTTTCTATGTACGTCGGGGTACGATTTTATCTGAATTCAACAGATAAAATCGAACCCCGGCAGTGCAGTTTAGACCATAGTGTATTTAGTACAGTCAGCTGCAGAGTAAAGTGACCTCTGCCCTACAAACATATATGGCACTGTACATAACGTAAGGTGTAAATTGCACCTCAAATTTGTTAAAGCTCAGTTTTCATATATTTTATTTGGAATAATACTGGACATCACGTCGCTAAGACATAGTCGGGGATCGCTCTTATCTTTATTGGGGACGTACACAAAGAAACTTTCAGCCTTTATAAAATAACGAAGGTCTGGCAGTCGCGGGCTCTTGCTCTATTAATTTGAAAAAGCAAAAAATGCGCCCAAATTTTTTTTAGTATCTATCTGACGGATTATTGGTCGATACGATTGACACGTCGCCTGGGGAGAGGCGCGGGCGTCTGACGACAACTGGTTGAGCGCGGGTAGCGGGCGGAAGCCATACTGCCACACGCGACCCTTTCAACAACTCTGAAGGCCACGCCCCGTGCCTCTTACAGCGGTCTATAACATCTATACACCAAGAGCACCTTTTAATATACATATGCCGGGAATCCTTTTTCGAGACCAAAAGCAATTACTATTGCACCTGCGAACAAAGCTATTGTCTTCATTGTAAACTAAAACTACGATTGTTTACTTTAAAGTGGATGCCACTGTATGCAAACACTTTCACGCATAGGACAACTTTATATTGAATGCAAGAAGTTTCTTATTAAAATAAAGGCCTATAGAAGTTAACAACTTATTTTACGATGGAAAAATTGGCCTAACACTTCACAATGCAAGATAATGGTTTTGTTTAATAATAGAAATTGCGCTCGGAATCAAAAAAGGATTCCCACTATATATAGAAGACATATAAAGTAGGTATCTATTTACCTGCTCTAAACATATATCTTGTTAATATTTAAACTAAAATACATTGGTCCTTATTTGGTATCCGTTTAGACACTAAGAATCTACACTAACATACACGAAGAAGATTAACATTAAGCCCCTAAAACTAAAATTATTAACAACCCATTTGAAAATGTTAATTAATACCTATTATACATATTACACACGATACCGAACTAAATAATACTGAAGCATTCTACTTAATGATCAATGGAAAGTTTGAAAGCTTTATATAGATACGAAAACTTTTAGAGGCTTTGATGAATAACAAATTGCTTAGATTGTTATTTATTGAAATTGGACTTGAATAAAAAGTGCAGGTCAAAAAAACACAAACACTATCTGAAGCATTGATCGAAAAGTAGAATCACCCATTAGATACGATTAAACCACAAATACACATAAAATCTTCAAACTGTCCGTCAATATTTATCATAATGAATTGACAAAATGCGATATTATAACAAGATTTAATGCCAATTACTTGAACTCCGATATTTTTTTAGGTGTAAGTACTGGAGATTCACCATATAATTTTGATAAATTTGGAATGAATTTTAACTAAACTCTAAGCTCTAAGGATTACAAAATAACCTAAAAATGTTCTATCTACAAATTAAAGCTAATAAGTCAGTAAAATTAATCTAAACAAAAGATCAAAACGTCTTTTTTACAGGTAACTTTTGACTGGACTAAATATAATGGTGCAGTGTATATAGGGTTAAAATCTTTTTATCACTTATCACTCTTGAAGCTCAGTGACCATTGATTGACTTTTACACTTCAGTAAATACACCTTTCTAGATTTAAACTTTCCAAAACGATAAAATGGCACCCAACGCGTACATATTATGTTATTTATTATTTTACTGATTCTATTATTAATTATAAGTAAAAGGCACATTGTGATTTAAGTACAAATTACATAGAACATAAAGGAGGATGGCCAGATTTGTATGGACACCGGCCCTGGAACCAACAAGAATAAGCGATATTCCATTGGAAAGGTTTTTTAATTTGCTCAATTTTTATTGTACCGCGGTTGTCAAAATTTCTGTTTAAATAAAGTTATGGCAAGCAAATAGTCATTTCATCAATAGGATTATTTTTATTCTCATTGCGTTTTAGTTGTGTATAACGGTTTTCAAACGTTTTATTATATAAATACGAATAAGAAAACAACCAAATATCGACAAACCATTTTTAAACTCATTTTTTTTAAATATTATGACACAGAAAAATCGACATTTACAAAACCTTCATAATCTGCGACACAGGAACTTAGTATCGAAAAAACTACAACTCACACTACTTTTATACAGCGATAACTTTTTCACACGAAGATTGAGACTACCTGCCGTAGTCAAAGTTTTACAACTTAGAATAACCTATCCCGTGACATATCGCTTGTCCTTGTTGATCATAAGGGCCATTTAGCCCACCCTCCTTTAACTATAATTTACCTTATGCCCAATTCCATCAAGCCTTGTTAGTAGGTAATGACTGTTTAACCCTTAGATGCATAACGTATCAATCTGAAATGGCTTAATTAGAGATTCATGTCAATTTGAGACTGTGACGTTTGACAAAGTCTCAAATTGACGTTGATTTTTACTTGTTTCATTTCAGTAGTACCTACTTGGTGTATTTATGCATCATTATGCACTTAAGGGTTAATACTGATTACGGCTCTCTAATGGCCATCATTAAAAGGCGTAATCAACCGGTTACAATTAACAAAGGCATGCGAAAATGGGCCTTAGTCAAACAAAGACGTATTTGACTATGATTCGAACTCGCACTTTGATTTACTAAGGAGATATTTAAAAATACCCATGTAAATAGATTATTAATAAACGCTTATTAATTCCTCCTATATTATGATTAGATTTGTTACCACTCGCTTTTTAAGGAAGTCAGACGTTGCGTCTTATCGATACAAATAAGGAAGACACAATAGTCTGTTTAACATACAACCGCGGTCCATTATATTAATACAATTCTCAGGACGGACACATTTTTGTATAGTAAGGAACACCATATTGATATTGATTTTTTACGAAAATCTTGATGTTTTACCATCACGATCTTCATGTTTTTTAAAGTGAATTTCTTCACTAAGAAGCTACTAACTATATTCTTAAAATACAAAGATACAAGAAGTTGCGCTTGCGCTCCGGCGAGGCACAAGGCACTGGTTCAAATCCAGTCGGAGTTTGAATTTTTTTCATTATTTAGATGTAATTTAAGAATTTACCATATTGATATGTTTATTACATTTTTAATAAGTAAATTAATTTCCATCACAGTGTGTTCATCGGCGTCTATAATACTATTTTTATTTGAATTGACATTATAAGATGGAAAGACTAACCATAGCCTATGGTCTCCAATTTTAAGATGTTAAAGGTGCGATTTCACGAGTTGCATGCAGCATATTTGTTGCGCAGAACTCATGGATACATATATTCCGTTTTTAGGGTTCCGTACCTAAAGGGTAAAACGAGACTTCGCTGTCCGTCCGTTTGTCTGTCTGTCCGTCTGTCACCAGGCTGTATCTCACTCATGAACCGTGATAGTTAAGACACTTGAAATTTTCACAGATGATGTATTTCTGTTGACGCTATAACAACAAATACTAAAAACAGAATAATTGTATGTCTGTCTATGTCAGTAACCAATATAAAATGACCGAACACTGCGTACATTTTGCTTAGGAGTAGGGCTCTGCTAACACTGGATTTTCATAGATACGGCCGTTTGAAGCGTATATTTTGTCCGACTCGCACTTGGCCGGTTTTTATTTAGCATTAGAAATTAAGTAAACCAAAAACGGGGGTCTTCAAGAGGGCCGGCTGGTCTAGGGCCAGCTTATGGTTGATCCATGTAAACGTACTTCCAGAAAACGAATTAGGTAATGTCTCAACAACTAAAAACTTCAACAAGAACAATAGTAATTTTACAACTGCAAACAACAAAAAACCGCAGGAAATGCGCATGCGCAACTCACTCGTTTAATCGTAATACAGTCGGGGATAGATAGTGAAATTGAAGATTTAAAAACATCACCATATAGTTTCCAAATCTCTGCGTCTTTCAAGTGTACACCCGTTTATATTGCCAACGATTAAAAATAAATGTTTTTATTTATTAAATAATGTAGTAAAAAAGGGAATTCGTTATTTTATTTATCATTAATTATGTAAAATGTTTCTATTAAATAAAGTGCTAAGTGTCCAATTCAAATTATTTCACAATTCTGCCGCATAATGAACCTAATAAAAAACCTGATGATTACAGGTCTAAAACTTAACTGAGTCTGCTCCTGAGGTATGGGAGCGCTAGGGAGGGGGTGACAAGTGACGTGACATGACGTGTCCTAACTGTCTCACTATACAAGTCTGACGGCCGACTGAAGTTACGATTCGTTTGACGTTCCGTAAACCACAGGGATGAAAATCTTCTAAAATACACGCTATTTGTGGATTTTTTTAGAACTGTATTTAGGAGAAGAGAAATTAATCACAAAACAGCTGATTTAAGGTCTAGAATTTCAATAAAATATATGAAAACCTCTTAATTGAATGAAAAAACCAAATCGTTATTTTGAATAAAAAAAAAACCCGTTTCGGTCTCTGCCGTAAACACACCCCTCCCGTACCTCAAGAACAGATTATTTATGCGTTAAACCTATAGTTCTGTGGGGTTTTTTCTAGTGTTAAAAAAACGGAATATAGTGCAGGCACTGATTTTTGAAGCTGTATTATGTAACTTTTGTAAACGTACAGTGCAGCACATTTGTCACGACGATGTTCAGGAATGCTCGAGTCAATTTTATCTTGGAATGGAGGCCTAATTAATGAAGTAGTCATTTAAATTTAAAATAGTCTTTAAAGTATTGCACACGCTTTATTCGTGTCGTTATTAATACTATACCAAATGCAGAACATGAACAATCAATATGGGAAAGTCTGAAACTGTATTTAAGCTTTTCTAAACTTTAAAATGAACGATATGGTATTCCTCAGAATAAGCTTCACTCCCTAATAGTTTCGTAGTACCCCATACTGTTATATTTTGTTTATTCTAAGGCGTTACATTAGTTTCTTCGCCTATTTATTTTTAGTTATGGCGACAAAAAAAAAATGCGTGTGTAGCAATTTTGACGACTGGTCAATGACTATTAACCCTTCGTATGCCCAGTGGCGTGTGGTCCATTTGGGCACAAAGGCACTGCCTACCCTGAACGACCATGGCTTAATACATGCACAGAGAAACTGTCTACTCTAGAGCCCTGAACGACCACAGCTCCATAGCTTTTCTGTGCCTATATGGATAGGCACAGAAAAACTACCTATATTGGCCAAAAACCCTGTGTACGCCACTGAGTATGCCTAGTTCCGTATCCGTCCTAGCTAAATTTAACATTATGTTCAAACATTACTCACAATTTTAACAGCAAATTTTTGTCACTGGCATATGAAAGGTTAAGCTAAGTCGACTCTAAACGTAGCTTGTTTAGTAGCAAGAGCTCCCACTACGGGCAAATATTATAAGAAGAAAGTCTAGCTCATTTCATTCATAAACTCACGTAGATTTGTTACACCTAATCTTTACAGGCATGACAATACGTTCCAACATACGCGGTTTCGTGAATGAACGGAGTTATACTGAGTATCGTAGTAGAGATGGGAGAAACCGTAAAATTGGGAAACCGAATTAGTCGACTTCAATATATATCCAAACCGGTTTAATTTCAATTATTTTTGACTCAATTATACGGACAATCAGTGTGAGTGTGACGCAAAGATGATATACGTGCTAATCCCATTGACCTCTAATCTTGTCGAGAAAGTCAGAATTATTTGCTAATTTGATCGAGTGTAGAACGACATTTTTAGTCAATTAACCGGTTTGGTCGGTTCAGGCCTAATGTGGTTTCGAAGTCGAATCGTCTCGTAGATAATCCTAGGAACTGTTGAGTAATCTGTGGTGCCACGTCTAGTGTCAGTTCAGACAAGTTATAAGTGATTGAAGCCGAAATGTTATTCTATCGTTAGCCGCAGTTAACCATACAAACCCGACGAAACTGAAATGTTCCGATGTGCGACGACAATATTCAATACAGTTGTATGGTTAATGGGTCGTGGCATGACTGAAACTTTCATAGAAAATTTAATTTTGTATCAGATAACGGGTCCAACTTCTTAAACTCGACGCACGTAATGACACTGGCGTTGCACGCGTTCATAGGCTACGGTGATTGTTTAACATCATGCACATGGAGTACAGAAAAGGTCTCATATAGGAAAACAAATGAAAAAGTGTCTAACGGAAAGCTGTAAATGTTCCAAATCCATCTAGAATGGCGCTAGAGTAGCAAGATAGTATGAAATCAACAAGCAATTACAAAACATTTTTATCGAAACGCCTTCGTTTCTCTTTTGATGTAAATATTCAATCGTCTACAAAAGGTTTTGCATTTTTGTGTATGGTATCATTTTATAGATGGTTCTCCTTAGTTTTCTACACTCCATATGTTGACGTTTCGCGGCGGAAGTGTGCTACCGGCAAGAATCAGGCACGCCGCTTGCGTATCAAAGAAGTGTGCATGTGTGTGAGTGTATTTGTGTGCGTGTGTGCGTCAGACGCGGCGCGCGAACAGACCTGGCGCGCGCGCGGCGGGCTCGGGCGCATGCGCGAGGCGCAGTAGCGAGCGCGGGCCCTCCAGCACGAAGATCTCGTCCTTGTTCACCGACACCGACAGGATCCTGCGGACACCAGGACACTACGTTACAGTAGGACCGCAAATATAAGTTATAACTATGTACCTGTGCAGAAAGCATTTTTTGAAAACAGATTAACCATATAAGCAGCGCGTTTGCGCGGTAAAATCTTCGACGCCCATTGGCCAAAATTTTGCGCGCGGCGCCGGTGCCCGCCATTTTGTTTGACGCCGCGTCAGTCGCCATGAGCGAGAGAGCACGAGTTCACCTGTCATTGCATATGTACCGTACGTATAGTGCAACAAGTTCTTTATTGAAATGGTCACACGTTCGGCTTCATTCGGTACTTGTTAGCACTCGTCGGCGTGGCCGAAGACTTCCGATGTAACTTATATTCGTATTACTACTGTACTGATATTTTCTTCGGTCTCGGTGGCTAGTTCGCTCTCGGGCCCGTTTCACAAAAGCTTGTAATATATAAACGTACCACGCGACCTCCGAGTGTCAACTAATCGGCCGCGGAAACGCCGGAATATGACACCCTTCGAAATATTAAAATTGGTATCTAAAGACGCACAGCAGGTTCAAATTGAATTCCCTGTGTATTCGTGAAAACTCGCGCACGTGGACGGGTTTCACGCGACAATGCGCAAGCGTTGCGCCGCGACGCTCCGCAGAGTGCGCGACAGCCGCCACAGTCTCCTGACGGTCGTGGCCGACAGATGGGACAGTGGCCTCTCTGCATTTAAGTTTAGTTCCTAAGATAGTTATTTAAGTTAACCTTAGTATAAGTGTCTTTTACTAACAAAATATGGACAAAATTGGTCTGAAATAAATGCATTTTATTTTATTATTTCATTTTAAAACTCCTATCTCAAATCATAGACTCAGGTCTAACACGTAGAGGAAGTACACGGGGAAGCGGTCGCGGAACACGTGCAGCGGGCCCAGGTTGTGTTCCCCGGGCCTCAGTCAACAGACCCACCTCCTCAGGTCATCAACGACGGCGGTGGCCCGCAGCGACTCCGGGTCCAATACGTAGAGGAAGTGCTCGTTGTGCGACACGAGGAACTGGTCGCGGAACACGTGCAGCGGGCCCAGGTTATACTCGCCGTCGGCGTGGTTGTGCTTGCGGGACGATGGGTTCAGGAGCTCCACGATCGTTAGAGGGTTGGATATTGCGTCCTGTGAACGGAGTACATATTAGGCGCACTATTCGAGCGGTTTGGACACATGTGTTGATGAGAGATATGGAGGAATGCAACGTTTTCGAAGACGACGTTAAGGACAGAGCGAAGTAGAGGGATTTTTTAACACGCTTTTATTAGGTCGACCTGTATGTAACTAACTATGTAATGGAATCTAAGGTAACTAATTTAACCATCTTCCGAGGATCGTAGCGTCATGAAAATTGGCAGCTGTATGTAGTTCTGATGACAATACAATAATATGGTACTGTCGAACTGATCTGATGATGGAGCCGGAAGATATGAACTGGAACTTCATGATGGAACATCGTATCATAGCTGTTTGGATTTGTTAGAAAAGTCTTGTAAAACGTGTTTTTCTAGTGTTTTTTAAACTATTAATTTATTTTATGTCGAAGTGTCTTGGTAACTAGATTTTCTGTAGCAATTTAAGCAATTTTGGGGAGATCTCGGACATCTATGAAATACACAGTTTGAAAACTTATTCAAATCTACAGGCATTACGATAAAAAGTGTCCACGAAAGAAACACGGAACAAGAGTTCAAATAAATATTTAATTAAATTTACGATTTTAACATGTAAGTGTAATAAGTGTATGAATACCATAAGGTAAAGAGAAAATATTTTCAGACAAAGCTAACAAATAAAATAATTTATGTTTCGCCGTATATGCGAAAGATAAGATAGTCCGCATCAAACAATTCGATTACGTAATGTACGATTCCCAACGATCCGGCCGGGTCCGGTCGTTTACCGCCTCGTCATAGCGGACGCTCGGGCACCCGGCGGCAAGCGACCGCGTCCATCGACCGCGCCGGGCGGAATCGGCTGCAGTCACATCATAGCGGATGCTCGGGCATCCGGCGGCAAGCGACCGCGTGCATCGACCGCGCCGGGCGGAATCGGCTGCAGTCACATCATAGCGGATGCTCGGGCATCCGGCGGCAAGCGACCGCGTCCATCGACCGCGCCGGGCGGAATCGGCTGCAGACACATCATAGCGGATGCTCGGGTACCCGGCGGCAAGCGACCGCGTCCATCGACCGCGCCGGGCGGAATCGGCTGCAGTCACATCATAGCGGATGCTCGGGCACCCGGCGGCAAGCGACCGCGTCCATCGACCGCGCCGGGCGGAATCGGCTGCAGTCACATCATAGCGGATGCTCGGGCATCCGACGGCAGGCGGCCCTGGGTGCCCGAGCGTCCCAATCAATATATGCGGAGGACCGTACATTATAGGGTGGCATCTCACTCGCCTACCTTGAACATGAGCGTGTGCTGCACGTCGCCGCCGCGGCCGGCGCGCCACAGCCGCATGCCGGGGCGCGCGCAGTAGGCGGCCGCGTCGCCGCCGCGCGCGTACGAGTACTGGAACACCGCGCCCAGCGGGCACAGGCTGCAACAACGTGTTTTGTGTGAACAACGTGTACAACTGATGTCGTTATGTGAACTCAGAATTTTTATATCGAATTGTTTTTTGGTTATAGGCTGTTGATGGACCCTGGCGGTACCTACTGGGTCTCAGGATTGGATCAACATAGACGAGTCTTTTTTGAGCTCAATGGAGATAGAAGGAGGAGCATTTAGATAGAGTGCCATCGAATGGTTACCACCTGTCACCACACTTGCCGTCGCGCTTCTCGCACACGATGGTGCGGTACAGGCTGGACACGAGGAGCGTGTTCTGATAGTAGCTCGCACACGCTGCGACAGACAGAAGCGAGTCGCTCACCTCTTCCGCTCGCGCTTGCCGAGCTGGTTCACCGCCCACTTGCCGTCGCGTTTCTCGCACACGATGGTGCGGTACAGGCTGGACACGAGGAGCGTGTTCTGATAGTAGCTCGCACACGCTGCGACAGACAGAAGCGAGTCGCTCACCTCTTCCGCTCGCGCTTGCCGAGCTGGTTCACCGCCCACTTGCCGTCGCGTTTCTCGCACACGATGGTGCGGTACAGGCTGGACACGAGGAGCGTGTTCTGATAGTAGCTCGCACACGCTGCGACAGACAGAAGCGAGTCGCTCACCTCTTCCGCTCGCACTTGCCGAGCTGGTTCACCGCCCACTTGCCGTCGCGTTTCTCGCACACGATGGTGCGGTACAGGCTGGACACGAGGAGCGTGTTCTGATAGTAGCTCGCACACGCTGCGACAGACAGAAGCGAGTCGCTCACCTCTTCCGCTCGCGCTTGCCGAGCTGGTTCACCGCCCACTTGCCGTCGCGTTTCTCGCACACGATGGTGCGGTACAGGCTGGACACGAGGAGCGTGTTCTGATAGTAGCTCGCACACGCTGCGACAGACAGAAGCGAGTCGCTCACCTCTTCCGCTCGCGCTTGCCGAGCTGGTTCACCGCCCACTTGCCGTCGCGTTTCTCGCACACGATGGTGCGGTACAGGCTGGACACGAGGAGCGTGTTCTGATAGTAGCTCGCACACGCTGCGACAGACAGAAGCGAGTCGCTCACCTCTTCCGCTCGCGCTTGCCGAGCTGGTTCACCGCCCACTTGCCGTCGCGTTTCTCGCACACGATGGTGCGGTACAGGCTGGACACGAGGAGCGTGTTCTGATAGTAGCTCGCACACGCTGCGACAGACAGAAGCGAGTCGCTCACCTCTTCCGCTCGCGCTTGCCGAGCTGGTTCACCGCCCACTTGCCGTCGCGTTTCTCGCACACGATGGTGCGGTACAGGCTGGACACGAGGAGCGTGTTCTGATAGTAGCTCGCACACGCTGCGACAGACAGAAGCGAGTCGCTCACCTCTTCCGCTCGCGCTTGCCGAGCTGGTTCACCGCCCACTTGCCGTCGCGTTTCTCGCACACGATGGTGCGGTACAGGCTGGACACGAGGAGCGTGTTCTGATAGTAGCTCGCACACGCTGCGACAGACAGAAGCGAGTCGCTCACCTCTTCCGCTCGCGCTTGCCGAGCTGGTTCACCGCCCACTTGCCGTCGCGTTTCTCGCACACGATGGTGCGGTACAGGCTGGACACGAGGAGCGTGTTCTGATAGTAGCTCGCACACGCTGCGACAGACAGAAGCGAGTCGCTCACCTCTTCCGCTCGCGCTTGCCGAGCTGGTTCACCGCCCACTTGCCGTCGCGCTTCTCGCACACGATGGTGCGGTACAGGCTGGACACGAGCAGCGTGTTCTGATAGTAGCTCATTTGAACGATTTCGTGCTCTTCGTTAACTATCTCCATAGATTTGCAGAGGTGCTGTAATAAATAACATTTAACTATTTTAGTGATCCCTGAAAGAGAACTTCGAATGAAGAAAAGATCTTTCTAAATTAATTATCGGATATTTGTAGTTTAAAATTGTTTATCTCTTAAACTTGGTTTTGTAGTTTTTTATGAAGTTTTCTTTTAAATGGAAATATAACAAGTTGCTGTAAGGTCTAATTGACAAGAAGTGTCTATATCCTATGAATAATGGATCTTGCGCGATATGACCACTTTAGAAAGCCCTTATTTTAACCTTAGCTAAAATGGCACAATATTTAATTTAAAGGCATAAGCTACTTTTTATCCTGGAAAAATACCCTTATCCGCAATAAATGAATTTAAGGCGGACGAAGTCGTGGGCAGAAGCTATAGTATTATATATAAATACAATACAACTCTAAACTTTAACGCCTATTTGAGTTGAAGCAATTTCGTATTTTTTTATAAACGCCGAGCAAAAAACACCAAATGGCCTCCCACAACTAAACCTAGAGAACTTCGGAGGTGCCCGTTAGGGGTGAACATCTCCAAACATTCCTGGACACAACCGAGCGTCATTTGCACTACTGCGAGCTCTAAGGTCTGTTTTGACACCCCTACCATTAGCCACGGGCTCTGATTACCCACGTTCCCGTACAAGGATAGATATCCTTACCATTTTGAAGCTCGATAACGCAAACTGCATGCAAAATTGTCCAGTGTCTTCGACTTGGTAGTATAATTCTGGAATTATTATACTACCAAGTGGTTATTCCGTGGACGGCCTTGGGCTGATATGATGTATGGATAAAATAATGAGTGCCTAATAGGTAACTCATGAGCGTGCTCAATTTGTAATACCATTTTTTTCATCTTGGAGTGGAAGGCTTAAAGCGCGGCCTAGATGGGGCTCCTGTCGCAGAATTGCATTATTTTGTCAACGCGATTTATTTTGCATTCATTAAAATAAATTTCCTAAAGTAAATCATAAATTACTATGGATTTTTCGCCATCGTTTAAACCCTAATACGTAATAGTTTGCGTTCACTGTTTTTTTTTTATTCCGAAATTGCAATCAAGTCGACACGGTTGCGCGGTATAAAAACGCCTGGTGAGGTGACATGAAGGTCCCAATTTCTCCTGTCTCTCTCTATCCCAACTGGGGTTGAACGGTTCCGGTTCTACCTACCTCCGCAGTTCTTGTGCCTTGCTCACTGCGTCCCACCCCAACTCTAAGTGGCCGCGGGTGACATTCCCGTTTGTGGGTTTGCGCTCCCCCCACTAAATCCAATTACAGGTCAGGAGGTCTAACCAGACCTTTCCAGTTCACAGTCGGGTTCCAAAAAAAAAAGACGTGAAGGTCGGAGGGGCGGTGTCGCGATTGCTCGAGTTGTGGTCGAATTTCTGTTTTGCTGGAATTTAACGGAAATCATGTGAAATTGACTTGTAATTCCTTAACGTCTTGTTCCGTTCCGGCGAAGCATTTGTTTTAATTAGCCTATTTGAGTGTCCCACTGCTGGGCAAAGGCCTTAGATCTCCACGACTCCCTATCAAATGCTACCTCCGGCCAGTTGTTGAGAAACGCATCCAGATCGTCCCGCCATCTCCGCCTGCCCCGTCTACGTTGCCCACCTTGTGGCACCCATTTAGTGACCACACTATCCCACCTTTCCGGGTGCATGCGGCAGACGTGACCGGCCCAGTCCCACTTCAGCCTGGCGGTTTTTTCTCCAACATCCGTTATGCGTGTTACAGAGCGCAGCGTAGTGTTCCGGACGCGATCTGTCCTTTTAACAACTAGAATGCTGCGCTCCATTGACCGTTGATAAACCTTCAATTTCGATTTCTGACTCTCGGTGAGTGACCACGATTGGGTACCGTAAGTTAGGACGGGCAGAATACGCATTTAATACACTTAAATCTACTCTTATCGAACGCCTTATATGTTATTCATAATCTCCATAATAGTGTATTATCCATGAAGAATAGCTCAATAAATCCTTATCAAAGAACACTACATGTCTTAATGTCACGTTAGCGAGAATAAGGCCTGACTGACAATAAATATAGCAATTATTTATCCAAGACGTAGGCTATTGCCACTTTATCAGGCGGCTAAACGCCGCCCCGCGACTTCATCCGCGTAAATACTGTGCTTCAAAAATAAACCTTGCCTTTATTCCCAATTTCATACTTTGTTAGATGGGTCAATTAACTTTTTAGGGTTCCGTGCCCAAAGGGAAAACGGGACCCTATTACTAAGACTCCGCTGGCCGTCAGTCCGCCTGTCTGTCCGTCCGTCTGTGACAAGGCTGTATCTCATGAACCGTGATAGCTATGACAAATGAAATTTTAACAGATGATGTATTTCTGTTTCCGCTATAACAACAAATACTAAAAACAGTATAATTTTATTAAAAAAAAAAAACAATGTTAACGGATATTATGTCGCTAATAATTGTTGTATTTAAATGAGTAATAATCGCGGAAACGGAAGAAAATATTAAGTATAATTTTATGTCTGTCTGTCTATGTCAGTAACCAATATAAATGAATCGAACACCGCGTAAATTTTGCTTAGGAGTAGGGCTCTACTACCACAGATTTTTTATAGACACGGCCGTTTGTAGCGTATATTTTGTACGGAACCCTCGCTGGGAGAGTCCGACTCGCACTTGGCCGGTTTTTCTGTACCGCGTTGCCATGGTTACGTCCTCTTTCAAAAACATGTTACGTTATAATTCTTAAGAGTCCCCAGTAAGCTCGGTTCTCCATACAAACGTAGTTACGCTCTCATTTTCAAACGACTAGCTAGTTTGCTCTAGAAGTTTGTACTTTGAATAAGTTTAGGTATATGCAGGCCTGTAATTAGTTTAGTAGTTAGCTTCAGATACCATAGTAAAAAAAATATAGCGAATTTAAGTTTTTCATACAAAACTTGTTTTTACTGTATTTCGTTTGTTTTATGAACTGCAGCCATATAAACTAGTTTCAGGCCTAGATATACCTCATATCATTGTAAATGCAGTTTCGTTACAATCCAACATGTAATTTTAAAATAAGAACGAAACTCCGTTTGTATGGGAAGGTGCAACTCGGCCGAGCTTACTGGGGACTCTTAACTATTATAAGATTAGTACTTAGCCTATCCTTATCATCATCTAAGTCGTAACGCTCTTGACGGAGTGGGCGTGGTCAACACGTCACAGGTGCACTTGTATGTGTGGCAGATGTAGCTCGCCTCACGAGCTTATCTTAATTATACTTGAAACTTTTACAATTGTGTTATAACTAATTGGTACATGTTGAAATTGGGTTTAAGCTTAGAGGGCAAATCTCAGCATTTTGACCGTTCAGTTCATACGTCATTTTGGTGACTCATGATTACCACCACAACGGAAAGAAAACTCGTTATAACTTCGACCAAAATAAACTCTGGCTGAGTTTATCTTGGTCGAAGTTATAACGAGTTGACTGTTTTTCGGTTTCATAAAAAGTTAATTATGATTATCATTTCTTTTAACGATATTTGCTGATACTCCAATGACGAAAAATAGACGCCGTAAAGACGCGTAAGGCGTGCGGCAAGCTAATTCCTTATACATTGCGTGTGATGGGAACTAACTGTTTCGTGGTGAGCGTGTCGACCACGCAATGAAGAGAAATCGCTTGCGGTGTCGCTAGCCGCGCGTTGTCGTGACCGTAAAGGGCGACGCAGCGTAGAGGCCCCCAACAAAATGGACCGACGATCTGGTCAAGATCACAGGAAACCGATGGATGAGGCGCACGACCGGTCGACATGGATATCTTTGGGAAGACCGTTGTTCAGTGGTGAACATCTACGGGCTGATATGATGATAAAAAAACGCTGAAGATTAGCCCTAGAGCGTGTCCCGTTAACCCTTTGAACACCAAAATGAAATGAAATTTATTTGCTAGAGATATGGTAAACATAAGATATTGTTAAATTTAATTGTCAGAATCAGCCAACTATTTAGGCATGCAATCATTAAACTTCTTAAAACCAAGTAGGTCGAAATAAACAAAAACCCCATTATTATTTAAAAAAAACCTTTAACAATAACTATAACATTCATGTTTATTAAAAAAAATCCTGTAGCCTGTAGAAAAAATATTTATCAACCATTTGTGCAGGGCAGTTGTCAATGGTTTCAGGGCAAGTTGCCTTATTTGGTAGATTATTATAAATTTTGATTGCCAAAGACGGCATATCACGTCAACGGAAAACTGTCCCTCAGACGTTGCGACGTCACTTGTAGTATCACACAATGGGGATATTGACAACTTTTTTCTGTGGAGGTTATAGAACGATCTTTCATAAATAGAAATATTGGTGAAAAAACTACTTCAATGTCGTAAAAACTCCACGAGATACAACCAAGTTAGAATCAAATTTTTGGACTTTCCCAAAAACGCTCCATACTAAACCCTAGGAAGGCGTGACGTCACACCTTTCTACTTTATATGGGGAAACTAAGAACTTTGTTCTGCAGCTATGTTAAAACTTGCATTTATCGAAACGGTTTCATAACGAAAGTGACCATACATTTCATGGGTTATTCAATGGTATTATTTTTTATTAATATATTTTATACTTTAAAATGGACTTTCCCCACCTATTTTTAAGGGCTCATAAAACTAGATACACGTAAGGTATCGAACTCAAAGTTTTTTTTTTGGATTTTCATCATAAAAACTACCTTCGCATAAAAAAAATATTATTATTTGAGTACAGTCAACATCCATTGGTTTATTGGTTGGCGTGCGGCTGACGATTTCTCGTCAACACGTTGGACGCTCAAAAATTCGTTATGTCAGTACATGTACGGATTACTTAACTGAGCGGAAAACATTGATAAGGGCGCGTTAACCTTCCATATCACATGAAATAACGTTGGAACGTTAGGAACTTAAGTTGTAGAATGTAGAGTCCATATTGATGTGTAAAGAGTTTCTAGTGTAATTGTCCTTGACCGTATCGTATCGACCAAAGCTTTTGGTAATTGAGTTTAAATGAGGGAATAGATAAGGCAGTAATAAATGCAGTATTTTTCTGAGCGTTCCAACCGCTGTCAGTGTCCTGTCACAAACTCAACTAGGATTTGCGTTTGGGAAATTGTGAAGTGTCTTCTCGTCCAGGATACCTCCGTGCTTGAAGACGAAAGTCTTCAACCAGTGCGTATTACCGGTGATGACCTACGGAGCCGAGACGTGGTCTCCAACTATGGGCCTCATAAGGAAGCTCAGTATCACTCAGCGAGCTATGGAAAGGGCTAAGGGATCTTTTTACGAGATCGAATCAGAAATGAGGAGATTCGTAGACGAATCAAGGTCACCGACATAGCAATCTAAAGTGGCTAATGGGCAGGGTACATAGTTCAAAGAACCGATGGCCGTTAAGGCACAAAGGTTCTCAAGTGGAGACCGTGTCAAGGCATGCGCAGTAAGGTAAGGCCACGAGCAAGGTGGTCAAAAAACCTGGTTAGCGGGTCGCCTCTATCCGGCCCATGTGGAAATCTATTGAGGAGGCCTGTGTCCAGCAGTGGACGTCCTATGGCTGAAATGATTAGGCATTAGATATGACATGATACACTGTTGCCATTTTAGTCACTATTAATAATATTTTAATTTAATTGTGACTTATTTCTTTAATATTAAGGACAGGGGACTGTCAGGGATTGAAACGCCCGCCCTAAGAAATACCCTTAAAGTTGAAAAGCGACAAATTGTTACGTTTAAACCGGTATCAATTAGCACCAAATATTCTTTAATCAAATCAAGTTAATTCATCTATTGCAGGCATCAGTGGCCCATAGATAAATCATCAATCAAATTAACATCTATACCTATTACAAAGTTGTAAAAATCATATGTCTACATTGAAGATAAAAATAAAAAATATTGTAACGGATTATTTGGAGTTCACTGAATAGAAAAATATTTTATTTTTACTTTTCGTATCTTTGTATGTGTCATCGGGCCAAATCGGCTAAACGGATTTCGGCCATTTTGTTTTTATTTCGACAAAAACGCCGTAAGAAACCTATTTAACTTACTTAACCCTGCGCACGCCACTTCTGTACGTGGTAACTGGCCAATAACGACTCACCATGTAGAAATCTATCTCGGTCATGATGATGACGCCATTCTTGTCTCCGGAGAACAGCCGCATGCCGTTCTTGGACCACTCGATGGCCGTGATCTTGCCCTTGTGAAGGTCGCCAATCGTGTACCTGAGGAAAGTTTTGTAGTTTTAAAAAGGAACCAATAGAGGCGCTCGCACCGCAGCCGCCCAAACAATCCATACTAATATTATAAATGCGAAAGTGTGTCCGTCTGTCTATCTGTCTGTCTGTTACCTCTTCACGCTTAAACCGCTGAACCGATTTAGATGAAATTTGATATGGAGATAGTTTGAGTCCCGGGGAAGGACATAGGCTAGTCTTCTGAATTATTATAATGTTGTAAAAAATAAATGTCTGTATATTGAAAATATTTTCAAAAAAATGTTTGTAACGGACTATTTGGAGGTCACTGAAACTTTTTGGATTTTGTGTATGTTTGTATGTGTCGTTGTGGCTTCATCACGCAAAATCGGCTAAACGGATTTCAACTATATTTGGTACACGGGTTTTTACCCAAGTACGCTGAAGAAAAGAGAGGGGGGGTTATGACATTTTCTAATAAGCCTACTAGTTTTTAATAAGTCTACTTTTGACGTAATCTGTTTTCGAAACGATAAATATTTGTAAAGGCCGGTCGCGAAGCACAGCGAAAAACGAGGATTGCCCTATTTATATTTGTCTCTGTCGCACGCGCACCGTAATAATGCCCTCACGCTCGCACAAGGTTACTGTGCTAGGGCAATGCTCGTTTTTCGCTGTGCTTCGCGACCGGCCTTTACTTAATATAAACACAGTGCAGTGCTCGACATGTTTCGGTCTATTCCGAGGATCATAGTCATTCGCGACGAGTGGACCCCGTCGCTGCCCGCCGAGCACTGCGCCCCTAGAGCGCCTAGGCACCGAACTACCCTCTTTTCCTCCTCATGACTAACACCCTGGGTATGGACAGAAACATATCAAGCGGTACTCTGCTTTTACGACGTGCGTAACCGCTAATGTAATTTCAATACAGTCGTATGTAGCATCCAAAACGCCATATATATTGTTACGCATCATTATGCCTATAAGAATAAAGATGTATTGCGATATATTTGGCACTTCGGATGCTACACACTCATTATCATCATCATTTCAGCCATAGGACGTCCACTGCTGGACACAGGCCTCAATAGATTTCTACATGGGCCGGATAGAGGCGACCCGCATCCAGCGTGTTCCCGCAACCCTAACCAGGTCGTCCGACTACGTTGCGGGTCCTTCCATGCTGCTCTTGCCGTTACGCGGTTTCCACTCAAGAAACTTTCTGCCCCAACGGCCAACGGTTCTTCGAACTATGTGCCCTGAACATTGCCACTTCAGTTTGCTTACCCTGTTTGCTATGGCGGTTTGACCTTGGTTCGTCTACGGATCTCCTCATTTCTGATTCGATCTCGTAGAGAGATCTCGAGCATAGCCCTTTCCATAGCCCGCTGAGTGACTCTGAGCTTCCTTAAGAGGCACATAGTCAGAGACCACGTCTCGGCTCCGTAGGTCATCACCGGTAATACGCACTGGTTGAAGATTTGGTACACACTATTTGCTGCTGACTATATATTTGAATAAAACAAAAAACTTGTCATTATTGCACATTATCCTTATTGAGTTTCGATTTGTTGGAAATATATAAATGTGGTTGTTAATTGCAATAACATATAATTTAGGATAGATTAAAAGTTCTCAATACATCCTCTATAAGCAGGAAGGAAGTAAACTTATTAATCTGTAATGTATTTTATAAAATAGGTAAATGATTGAAATACGGGTAATAATTTACGAGGACAGCTACAACATACATAAATAAACACTGAATGTAAATGTTACATTTATTTGACAGTATATTGTATCATGAACGAGGAGCGAAACAATGGTGCCGGTGACGTCATTATGACGCAAAGTCGCTTACCGATAGGCAGGTCTTGTAACCCGGTTTATTTTCCGTACCGTTTAGAGCCACACTCTGAGAGCCTAACCTATAATAAAGGTTACGCTCGCAAAAACATCGCTCTAACCGGTTAATATCGGAGTGCAAAACATGGAGCAAAATCTATTTATGTTAGAGTGGTTCCTGCGTGTGAGCGGAGTGTAGGGTGAATAACCGCTCGCTTAGACAGGATTGGTTTGCTTGCTATGGTATTAGATTCAAATTTTTATGTAGTTGACTATCGTTGCGCAGCTATCGGCGCAACAGCGGTCATAGATCCCGTATCCGAACACGGAGAACCGGTTAGAGAGCGCTTCGAAATAAAGTTCCCAAATCAATTCGTCCGAACGTAAGCCAAATAATTAACCGGTATAACCTAAATAAATATCAGTTTATTGTAACCGGTTGCAAGCCCTGCCTATAGGATGTTTTTTTTAAACAACATTGCAACACCCGATGATTCTGTAAAATAATTAAAAAGTCTTTTTAATATGACAAAGACAGTTAATTATATTTTATACGTATTGGCCGCCTCAACTCAAGTTTCAATATCAATAAAATAAAGAGGTCAATAAGCTGTTGGTTGATTAGGTATCTACAATCTAGATAAAAAACACTCTACGTAGCTTGACATCTGTCATCGGCAACATAGTTTTGCTCATTGCTTATGAATATGTTAATTCCAAGATAGTATTCTTGGAATTAAATAAAGGGAGTAAACAAAATTAGGGTATTCGACAGTAGTAAATATTTATAAAAAATATATATGATAAAACAAGCAAAATAAAAAAACTACGTTAAAAAATTTAATTTGATACCTTACTTGTAGCATGTTTTACGAATCTTTAAACTTGGATGGGAAAGTCCATTTTTAAAGTATAAAAATATTAATAACTAATAATATCATTGAATAACCCATAAAATGTATGGTAATTTTCGTTATGAAACCGTTTCGATAAACGCAAGTCTTAACATAGCAGCAGAACAAAGTTTTTAATTTCCTCATACAAGATACTAGCGTGTGATGTCACATGCTAGTAGGCTTTAGTTTTTTGGGAAAATCCAAAAACGTGCTTGTAACATTCTTGTCTCTCGGGGAGCTTTTATGAGATTGGAGTAGGGTTTTTCACCAATATTTCTATTATTAAAATATCGTTCTATATATAACGTACCACAAAAAAGTTCGTCAAATTCAAATAGCCTATTCTTTGTCAAATTCAAATAGCCTATTCTCAGAACTACGTAATTGGGGAGGGGTAGGGAGTCTACCGCCGACCCCGCCTGCTTAAGTGTGTATCATAGTCATAGTTAATGGGCGACCCCCCAGTGTGATTCATAGTCTGGGAAAGTCCCTAAGCCTGAATTATCTTTATTGTGACACAAAGAATTATGTATTCCTAGCAGAAATAAAGGATTTTTAAATATTTGTGGTATCTATACTATTGGTCACACCCCTTTAAGTATGTGACAATTTATGATATTCTTCTGTTTCATCAAGAAACATTTTCTTGAATGCTTAATTTCATAGAATTATCATTTCATTGACAACAATGGGGAAATTCCCCTGAAAACATACAATTTTCATCATTTTTCAAAACTTAATTATGTAGAAGCCTTAAGGATTGATTAGATTTGTTTTATAACAATCCAAAATTATTAACGGTTTGAGGGAAAATGCTCTACGAAATCAAGTATTTGAAGAAACGTTTTTCGATAAAACAAGGTGCAACCGACAATGTATGTCTGTTATCCGGTATCAATTTTTTTTATTTTTTTTTATTAGGCTATTTGAGTGCCCCACTGCTGGGCAATAGAGTCTCCCTTAGATCTCCACGACTCCCCATCAGATGCTACCTCCGGCCAGTTGTTGAGAAACGCATCCAGATCGTCCCGCCATCTCCGCCTAGGCCTGCCCCGTCTACGTTGCCCACCTTGTGGCACCCATTTAGTGACCACACTAGCCCACCATTGGGTGCATGCGGCAGACATGACCGGCCCAGTCCCACTTTAGCCTGGCGGTTTTTTCTCTAAAATCCGTTATTCATGTATCCAATTAGACATGTAAAATTATGCCTTTCTAAAAAGACATTGAAATTAATATCCCTCATCTGTTGCTGGCGTCTAGTCCACAGCCTTATACAACAAGCGATGTTGCTGCCAATTATGCTAATTATGGTTTATGCCTTAATGCATATCGTCCCCTTACTTTCTCAAACATAGTGAAATACGAAAAGCACTCAAGAATAATAAATACTACTTTCCTAATATACCATTCAATCAGATATGAGGTATGGGAAGTATAGGGACGATATGTCATTGCCTTACCTCTCCACTTTGGGCTCGACCTTAGGCTTGAATGTGTCAGGGATGTTCTCAGGGTGCTCCTTGGGGATCTGGAACACGGTGACCTGCCCGGCCTCGTTGCCGGCGCCCACCATGTAGTCCACGGTGTTCACTATCTTCACAAATGTGATGGGGGTAGCTGCGGCCTAGAATGACAATATATATGTTACTAGCTTCTGCCGGCGACTTCGTCTGCGTTAAATTCATCCATCGCGGATAAGGGCATTTTTCCGGGATAAAAAGTAGCATATGTCCTTGCCTGGACTCAAACTATCTCCATACCAAATTTCATTCTAATCGGTTCAGCGGTTTAAGCGTGAAGAGGTAGCAGACAGACAGACACACTTTCACATTTATAATATTAGTATAGACTTGAGTTGTTGTCGTTGTGCTGGTAGATTTCCCGGCCACCACGCCCTCAATGACATCATTCGAAGAGCATTGGTCTCAGCCAATATCCCTTGCATCCTGGAACCTCCTGGTCTTAGCCGGTTGGATGGCAAAACGCCTGACGGTCTAACTTTAGTGCCCTGGCAAAAAGGTAGGTGCCTGCTTTGGGACGCTACGTATGTTAGCACTTTTGCGGCTTCGCACATTACTCGTACCATACAGGTGGCAGGGGCAGCGGCTGAGCTGGCAGCTCTACGGAAGCGCGACAAGTACTCGGCTCTAACAAGCTATTTATTTGTCCCGCTTGCGGTGGAGACGTCCGGGTGTTGGTGCTCAGAAGCCAAATCTTTTTTGTTTTAGCTGGGGCGGCGCTTACGAGAGGTAGTCTTGACCCTCGCTCCGGGTCTTTCCTGATGCAAAGACTGTCCATTGCGGTTCAACGTGGCAACGCTGCGAGCGTGATGGGCACCTTTGCGTCTGGAAGGGCGCGGGGCGAGCTTTTTGATTAGTTTTGTGAACATTTTAGTAAAGTTTAATTTAGTATAGTTTAGTTTGTTTTAAGTTTGGTATGGATTAATATATGTTGCATTTTCTTATAGTAGAAGATCCCACATAATGTTCTCACATAAAGCTCTAATACTCTGGCATAAAACTTAATCTAAATTAGTGAATTTTATAAGTATGACAACTTATAAAATTAAACAGTTTACATCATGTGAAAATGATGTCAAATTATATTATGACAACATACAAAATAGGTGCAGTTGTTTCAACATATTAAGTAAAGGTAAGAAATTTAGTTTCCAACTTTATTATATACTAGCTTCTGCCCGCGACTTTGTCCGCTTTAAATTTGTTAATCGCGGATAAGGGTATTTTTCCGCGAAAAAAAGTAGCTTATGTCCTTCCCCTGAACTTAAACTATCTTAATACCAAATTTCATTCAAATTGGTTCAGCGGTTTAAGCGTGAAGAGGTAAGACAGACAGACAGACACACTTTCGCATTTATAATATGGACTAGCGACCCGCCCCGGCTCGGCTTCGCACGGTTAGCAGAGCATCTTCTCCTAAAAGGTAGACATATCATATACACATGTGTAACTGTCACAGTTTCCACAGAGCATAAGATAACTTTTAATTTTCAGCTAATTTACATACACAATATCTCAATTAAATTAAATCGTTCTCAATCAAATTATACATCTAAATCTTCCTCATAAATCACTCCCTCTATTGGTGAAATCCATATGAAAATCCGTTCAGTAGTTTTTGAGTTTATTACGAACAGGCAGATAAGATAGAGGACTTTGTTTTATAATATGTAGGGATGGGGATTGTAATCTGAATTTCAGTATATAGTAGATATTTTATTTTTGCAACATGAGTAAAATCTTGTTATTATCTAACAAGATAGCCTACTTTAAATGCTGAGATAAGAAATAAACATATTTTTATGATAACAGTACAAAACAAGCATTTGTTTGATAACGCTTATACAATTTGTTGGCACTGTGTATTGATTTCCTGTAAACAGTGGAATTTGCCACATAAATTATATGACTTTTTACTTTATTTTAATTACTAGAAGCCGCATTGCAAGCACCTTCGTTTGCAGAGCAGAAAAAGTCATAGCCCCCTTTTTTAGACAGCATAGTCGGGTAAAAAGTATCCTATAACCATCTGCAGATACCCAGCTACCCATGTACCAAAAATTGTTATAATCTGTTAATCCGATTTGGCGTAATGAAGCCACAACAACACAAATGAACATACACAAAAGAAATCATTCAGTGTCCTCCAACTAGTCTGTTACATTCGTTTTTTTGAAAATATATTCAATGTACAGACATTTACATTTAATTTTTAGAACTTTATAATAGTATATTTAGAAGAAATATTATTATTTTCATTGTGTATGTAAATTGTAAATTAGTTTTAATTAATAATTTAATAAATGTTGGTTTGCTTCCTTAACATTTTATATTTATTTAACCTTTGGTATGTGCAGAATCATGCAGTGCAGAATAAGTTGAAATGTTTTTATTTCAGACTTCAATGTAAACTATTGCCTACAACTGATCAGTACTTCTGCGTACCAAAGGTTAAATAAAGCATAAAAAAAGATGATTATCATGTTTGACTACTGTAGATAAAGCATTTATCTCTCTTCTACTTCCTGTGGGAAAGAGAAAAATAGTTTATCTGACATGTATTGTCTTTTTCTACCAGCTCATGATTATTTTTGTGTAGTGGCTGTTAGTAGTTTGTTACAAACTCACTAATATTATTTTTAATATACATCAACAATCTACCAAAAATAATAGACAGCCCCTCTACCCTGTTCGCAGATGATATATCAATTGTTTTGGAATGTGAGAATACTATCTGCCTAAAGTTTCAGCTAAACTCAATCCTAACAAATATAACATCATGGCTTTCCGACCATAATTTGATAGTAAACTGGTCCAAAACAAAATTGATTCAATTTAGGCCACACCAACGGCGCGAGTTAAACATGGAATTTTCGTTCCACGACACTGAACTAGAGTCGGTAAATAGTTTCCCGTTACTTGGAGTTACCATCGACGCCACAATAAACTGGAAAGAGCACATAAACAAAATAATGATGAAACTAAATAGATTCACCTACGCACTATACAAGCTTGAAGTCTCTACTGACCTGAAAACAGGTAAATGCGCTTACTTCGCCTACGCGCATGCTTGGTTAAAGTACGGGATTGTTTTGTGGGGCAACAGTTCCGAATGTATACATTTATTTAGACTGCAAAAGCGATGCCTTAGGATTATATTAAATAAGGGTCCTACTGAAAGTTGTAAAAAATATTTCACAGAACAAAATATCTTGACTTTGCCTTCGATATACATCATGGAAGCAAGCACTTTTGTTAAACAACATTTAACTCTATTCCCACAATACACAAGACCACAAAACTTGCGACCCCGCAACAAATTGGCAAGGCCACTCTCGAAGCTACAAATGGTGCACTCTGGCCCATTTGCGATGTGTGTGAAAACTTACAATAAACTACCGGACACTATTAAGGATGAATTAGATTTATACAAGTTTAAAACAATACTACAGACATTCCTAGTCAATAAATGCTATTACTCCATAAACGATTTCCTTACTGACATTTTAATTTAAAATATGGACCAATCAAAATCATAATCTAGTTGTAGTAGGTGTAATAAAATCAGAATTAATGTAATTTGATTTATTGTATTTTAATTTATTGCAATTTAATTTATTGTGATTTAATTTATTCAATCTATTATAATATTTGACATTGTACTCCCTTATTATTATTACTATTTCTTTTTTTTATAAATTGTAATTATTGATAGTTCTACTTATTCCTCTGTTGAAAGCAATAACTAACGAATTAAGAAAATTAAATATTTTTTAGACATTGTTTAGTATAGTTTTAGTCTAAGTATTCTTGCTGTGCCCTACCAGGGTTCATGTTTTGGACTTGAATGTTACATAACACCTTTGTACAACATGAAAAAGCAATAAATGAATTATGAATTATAATACCCACTATTATTTGACTAATAGATGACATAAGTTAAGTTGTTTTTTTTTTGTTAAAACTGAGTGCGTCTCGCCATCAAACTTAACAGTTTTGACAAGTAAATATTTAAATGTTTTTGTAATGTCTTTTTGGTAAATAAAATTAAAACAAAAAAATAATAATAAGTTAAGGCTCTAGGAGTACACATCTCTAATCATTGTCTTCATCATGTCAGTCAAAAGATGTCCATTGTTGGTCGATTGGAGAATCTCCAGAATGACCCATTGTGTATTGCCATGACAATATTTGATAATATATTTTTTTAGTAAACATGGCAATTTACACCAGTAAGACAATTAATATTTTTGGGGTTGGTCTTTCTCTACATAAGCAGCCATCAAGAAGATAACTAATAAACATGTCTATCTAATATACTTCAAAATGTTCAGATACACTGTTGTTAATTTATTTAATCGACTAACTTATTTTTTAATCAAGTGTTTTTAAACTCATTTTTTTTCAATTTTAATTACAAAAAAGAAAACATTGAAAATTAAGAATGTCATTCAAAATTTGTTTGCTAAGCGGGTAGAGTAGTTTAATTTTTAAAAAGGTCAACTTGCTAAACTTTTGGCAACAGCAAATTGTGATGCAACTTATTTCCATAACAAAAAACATTCAACTCCTGAAGTTGCCACAAAAAGATAAGTGCCTGCAATCATTAACTATAATGATTGCAGTAACTTAAGTTGAGTTAACAAACTGTTATGTATGGCAAGAGAATTAAATTATGCAAATAAGCGTAATACTATATTATGAGCTTGAATATCGATTTCCTGTCTATACACAAGTTCAGTTGCGCGCGAATATAAATATTAGTGAAAGCGGTACAAGGTCAATGAAAGTAAAACTCAGCATATGGGAGTTGTTTACTCGGAAACTCACCTCGCATCGTAGTCTTTGGATGTTGCCTTTTTTCCTGTCGTACCAATACACCAGTCCCACGTTCGTGCCCAGCGCTATATAGTCACTCACGGCATCCACGCAAGTCAGAAACAGTTCACTCGAAAATATTCCAGTGTGAATACGAGGTGGAATTAAATTTAAAATATGGGTGCAAGGTGTCCATTCGCGCACAAACGCATCCTCGGCGCCGCTCATTACTTCCATTATGACTAGTTTATTGTTTCACTGATATGTCAAAGAACTAAGCAATCACGTGCAAATTATCATGGTAAATTTGATTATATTTTCTTCTTTTTAGAAATCCTAATACATGTAGTCGAATTGAAGAATGGTTTTGACACTGACAAATTTAAAGCAAACTACCAACATCAAGAATATTTATTAAGGTTGCCAGCTGAAATTATCAGTTCGAAACCGGTTTTTAGGATTTCGTCGGGTGCCCTTCACCAATACCAGTAGTACCAACATTGTCGACTTAACTGTACACTTGTCATTTTCTTGTCAAGCTGGATCACCATCAAGGTCCCAGCTCATAACTTATTTTATTTCAAAGTAATCACACGAAATGGCTGATACGGCGACCGAAATTCCTATAAACATCGAGGAGGGTGTGAGAGAAGCAGTTAAAAATGTTACGGACCGGCCACCGTCGAGTATCGAGGGTGTCGCGATTGCCTACTTAAGTTTAGTTATTATGGCTATTTTGCCGATATTTTTCGGGTCGTTTCGGTCTGTGAAGTACCTTAAGGAGCAAAAGGTGAGTTCTAATATCTCTGTTGTTCATAAGATTGAGATTTTATCTCACTTTCGCTGCAATATTCGAGGTCCAATCAGGGCACCGCACGTCGCGCGCACTGGCGCCGTGGCATATGCTGGCTCAAGCTTGTTTACGCGTACTCTGCGTAAATAACTCCAGAGTGTCATGCCCTTGTTAAAATATAGCGGTGAATCCAGCCGTTATTGTTCAATTTGAGAAATTATTCTTATCACACTTTTATCATCAGCTACGATGATAACTGTTGACCTATCACTTTGTTAGTGAATAATTTTCCTCCTAATTTACATATTTTCCTTATTGGCGTGTAGTGCATAAAACCTATTTTAGATTTTCAAACTGAAACATCTATGAAATTTAATTCACTTCATGGTGAATTGGTTCCACAAGATTCTTATTAGAGAAATGCAGATTATGATTGGATTGGCTGTCTCTTTTACTCCTATTAGGAACTATTACAATGTGTTTCATGATATATATATTTTTTTACCTAAATAAAAGTCGCCATCAAGTCATCAGTCAATAACCTTTAATCATTTTTTATTTAATTGACTGTTTTTAAATTGACTTTCTACACCTGTATTTATTTCTTTACTTTGTACAATAACTTAGACATATTTCAAAATGAGTACCGGGAGCACATACTCTGCCATGATTGTGATAATATTGACCAGGATGAGTGGCAGGAAAATGGGAACTTCATTGCCCAGCCGAGGCACACACATGTAGGCCTAATATGTTCCTTTTAAGAATGTGAATCTAGCACTAACAGGTCTGGCTGTGTAGTCTCATTCTTGTTATGGTCTACACTGTGTCTAGCACATAATTACACTGATATCATATTGTAATGAGTCTATTAAGCAATTACTTGCCATTGGACTTAGGAAATATGTACTTTGGTCACTAATTGATTATCTGCACTACAGATATAAATTTATCTACATCTATACTATCAATGATGTATTTATTGTAAATCATAATTAATAAAGTTTATGTTTGTATGGTATGGGTTAGTGATAAAACATTTTAAAACTTTATATAGAATTCTTGACCTGTTTAGGTATACAGATCAGGGAGTCCCCGTAATTAAAACTTGGTACCTACTCAATTCATTTTCGCTTAGTCAGATATAAATTTATCTACATCTATACTATCAATGATGTATTTATTGTAAATCATAATTAATAAAGTTTATGTTTGTATGGTATGGGTTAGTGATAAAACATTTTAAAACTTTATATAGAATTCTTGACCTGTTTAGGTATACAGATCAGGGAGTCCCGTAATTAAAACTTGGTACCTACTCAATTCATTTTCGCTTAGTCATTTTGACATTGATAAGTGAGCAAGTGGATTCAACAATATACCTATCAGGAAGATAGGTGATAATGATTTGCTTAGTTCCATGAAAAAAAATGATAATAACTGATTTTTAAAATAGGGAGAATAAGGATAAGTATCATTAAATCAAATTCAAATCAAAGTTACATTGTTTTTTTTTTTTAATAAAAAATATGATTTATATCAACAACTAGCATTTAAACACATTTGCACTGAACTAATCTGTTGACAACTTGACATGTTATATCAATTCACATACATTTATAATATAACTAGCTTCTGCCCGCGACTTCACCCACCTTAAATTCGTTTATCGCAGATAAGGGTATTTTTCCGGGATAAAAAGTAGCCTATGTCCTTTCCCGGGACTCAAACTATTTCCATACCAAATTTCATTCAAATCGGATCAGCAGTTTAAGTGTGAAGAGGTAACAGACAGACAGACACACTTTCGCATTTATAATATTAGTATGGATTTATAAGTATATCACATAACATTTTTTTAAATAAAAAATCTGGTTAGAGGTATTTGTGTCTCTATGCAATATGCATATAATATCTATACCCACCAAATTATTGTTAGACAATGCACAGCCTAAACCGTAAGGTAGAACATGAAATTTTTCACACACATTTTCAAATTATCCAGTACAAATCTAAGGGTGGAAAAGACTTTCCACTGATGATGACAATGCGATGGCCCCAAACAATTGTCTCAAAATTGGGTATTCAAAAGCTAGTTTCGTTTCATGCACTATTTTAAATGGATTTCAAAGGCGAAAGCAAATAATCTAGATATAATATAAATATTACAGGACAAATTTACACCAATCGGCCTAGTCCCATGGTAAGCTCAATGAGGCTTGTGTTATGGGTACTAGACAACAATATATTCAGTAAATATTGTAGGATACCGTACAGACACTTAGATATATAGATTTGGGTAGATATAAGCAATAGATACATAAGTAGTGGGACGTTAACCAGCGCTAAGAGCACATCATTTTTCATGTAACTCAATCAGTTTTGTGCAAGTGGAAATATAAAATAGTCTACTTTTAAATTTATGTTTGGTGTTTCCTTCAGCCTGCATCAAACAAATATATTTATTTATATAGAAAGCATCCAAGACTCAGGAACAAATATTTATGCTCATCATAGAAATATTTGCCTTTACCGGGATTTGAGCCCAGGACCTTCAGCTTTGCAGGCAACGTCCCGCTGAGCTAAATCAGTCATCAAATATTTTTGGATTTTTTGTAAAAAAATTAATGATTTTAATTTTTTTCTAATGCTGCAGTGTATGATCCCAATTTCTTATATACCTACCTTCATGTGTTATTTGTAATTGTTAGATAGGTACTGATTTATGTATATAATTCTGGAATCTCTCGCAGGAGTCGGGCGAGCGGTGCGAGACGATGTCCAACAAGGACGCGTTGATGTTCCCCCTGATCGCGTCGTGCGCGCTCTTCGCGCTCTACGTGTTCTTCCAGATCTTCTCCAAGGAGTACATCAACCTGCTCCTCACCGGATACTTCTTCTTCCTCGGTGTGCTCGCCCTGAGCCACCTCTTGAGGTATGTGGTATCGCTTACTGGGGTCAGGGTTGCTACTGCCGAATAAGGGCATTTTTATTTAAAATTATATGGTTAGCAGAAACTTAAACTATATTTAAATAGCGTATAGCCCGTCAGTTTTTTAACGAAATATATGCTATTTGACATTCATCCTCAGTTTCGTGACAACAATTAACTCCAGTTACGCCCATAAGTTATAAGAGCCACTTCAATTCTTCGGGTTCTGTACCCCAAAAGGAAAAATGGAACCCTTATTGAATCACATTGTTGTCCGTCTGTTAAGACCCTATTCTCACAGGTACGCGAAGAGGTATCAAGCTGAAATTAATGTCAAATACTCAAATCTGCAGTCCCTTGAAGCTGTGAAAAAATCAAACTTGGAAGTCAACGCAATCAAAAGATACAGTCATTAAATAAGGTGTTTCCGTACAAATTATCGTCAACCGAAAACCTATATGGTACTTGCAGTTGTCCTTCAAATTGATATTTGTTATGAAAGTAGCTCTTATACGAGGGCTGCTATTTATATATCCGGAAACCGGGATTACAATCTTCTTAAATAGCATATTTGACCGCCATGGTAAAATTTGAACTTTTTTAAGTATATAAGGTATATTTTTTCTTCCTTATTGACGCTCGTGTTTTGATTTTGACGGGTTTTAAATGTCATCTCGCAGCAAGAATGGAACTCACTCGTGAAAATATTCGTGCTATGATTTATTATGATTTTCGGCGTGGTTTAACGCAACAACAGTGCATAGATCAACTAACTTCAACTTTTGGTGATGAAGCCCCATCTAAAACTACTGTGTATCACTGGTTTAGTGAGTTCAATCGTGGACGTAGTATGCTTACGGACGAAGTTAAGGCAGGTCGCCCGAAATCGGTCGTTGTACAACAAAATATCGAGGCTGTGCGAAAACTTATAATGGACGACCGACATGTTACGTACCGCGAGATAGAGGCGACTCTGGGTATTTCTATGACCAGCATTAATAGCATATTACATAATTATTTGGCTGTAAAAAAAATTTGTTCGCGTTGGATACCCCACAACTTAACAAATGAGCAAAAACATGCTCGCGTCGAATGGTGCAATAAAATGTTAAAAAAATATAACCGTGGTGACTCAAAAGCCGTTTATAACATCTATACAGGTGACGAATCCTGGATCTATGCATACGATCCCGAAACGAAGCAACAATCAACGGTATGGGTGTTTCAAAATGAGCCGAACCCTACGAAAGTTACTCGTGCAAAAAGTACATTGAAACAAATGGTGGCCTGCTTCTTCGGTATTAATGGCCATGTAGCTACAGTGCCACTAGAAAACCGTAGAACGGTTAATTCAGAGTGGTACACGACCATTTGCTTACCGGAAGTATTTGAACAAATTCGTAAAACTAACCAGCGACGAAGAATCATTCTTCATCATGACAATGCCAGCTGTCATACGTCACGCGAAACAACTCTATTTTTGGAGGGTCAAAATGTGGAATTAACGGGTCATCCGCCGTACAGCCCTGACTTGGCACCCAACGATTTTTATTTATTTCCAAATATAAAGAATAAATTACGCGGTCAACGATTTTCGACCGCTGAAGATGCTGTCGACGCATTCAAACAACACGTTATGGAGGTACCTCAGGCGGAGTGGCAGAAGTGCTTTAAAAATTGGTTCACGCGAATGCAAAAGTGCATAGATCATCAAGGGGAATACTTTGAAAAACAATAAAACTATTTTCAGCCGTGTACGTTTGTTTGTTTTTTTGTTTCCGGATATATAAGTAGCAACCCTCGTAGCACAAATAACATGTCCATAACCAAAATAAAATGACTTATTGTTTATGACACAGTTAGTGCGCCTACAGTTAATCTAGAGTCTAGACACTAGACGTGCTATAGTGGAATTGAATCCTTCGCGAAGTTCCCGAGTAGAACTTTATGATTCAGCTACGTGATTTAAATTTGCGACTGTTGCAATAAAAACTAATTTTCGAACATAGTGAATTATGTTTTTTTTAGTCACGCTAGATGGCGCTTATAGCTTCGTGCCAATTGATAACTGTATTTCAACATCCTACCTAACCAAATGTCGTTAAACTGTGCCTATAATAAATCTTCCTTTTCTCACAGCCCAATCATCTCGTTCCTGGTGCCCGCGTCGGTGCCTAACGTGCCGTACCACATTCACTTCACACGCGGCGAGCGTGACCAGCGCGCCGACATTGTCAACTACAAGTTCACCAGCTATGACGTCATCTGCGTCTGCATCTCGCTGTGTCTGGGCGCCTGGTACCTGTTCAAGAAGGTCAGTATATAAAACCGCCCCTCCTCTCAGCCGTACCTCATCCACTTGATCACCAGCGCGCCGACATCGTCAACTAGAAGTTCAGCTATGACGTCATCTGCGTCTGCATGTCGCTGGCTGGGCGCCTGGTACCTGGTATATAAGCCCCATAGGCTGGCCGTTTTTGAGGGATGAAATTAAAGAACCATGTTTACTTTTTACATTTCTTGTTGCTCTTTCTGTCAGTATCAATTGGCTTTTGCTTGTAAAAAAAATCTGTTATTTTGTCTGAAGTACAAAAAAATAGCGCTATATGTTTGATGTTCACCGCAGCTAAACTGATAATTATCACTCATTTGAATAAAACAATTTAAACGGATTACATCGCGTATATTAATTACTTTTGGGTTGGTGATAAATTCCACACGGGACGTTAGTATTTTTGAATAATCATACCGTTTTTTTAATTTTCTTACTAGTCATATGCAAATTTATTTCTAAACCCGTTAACAGCCCGACAGAGTAACTTACCATGTCAATGTGTAATGTTAATGTTGGTGACTACATAAGAATTTGTGCATTTTTATTATCTTTTACTTGTGTATATTTCCCACTAGCTTCTGCCTGATAAGGGTATTTTTCCGGATAAAAAGTAGCCTATGTCCTTCCCCGGGACTCAAACTATCTCCATACCAAATTTCATCCAAATCGGTTCAGCGGTTTAAGCTTGAAGAGGTAACAGACAGACACACTTTCGCATTTATAATATTAGTATGGATTATTGGGTATAGGTTAGCATGGTATGGGCGTGTAATGAGGAGGGATGAATATCGAATGAAAGAGGATATGAAAAAGAAAGGAGTAAGCGCTGAAGTGACGAATGATAGAGATGAATTGAAGAATACATGTTGTGCCGACCCTACATAAGTGGGACAAGGGCAGGGCAATGATGTTGATAGTGGGTATAGGTAGCCCTTCTTGTGCCGCTTACCCCGACAAATTTTACACGCTCGAATTTATTCTGCGATGTGCCCAAGTCTTCCTGAAGGGCCAGATTTACCCTCAGAGCCACCCTGGGGCACCATGAAAAATGTCGGCCAATTCTGATAACGCAAAAAAAATCGCTACTTAGGGCACTAGCCCCTTATACCAATAGCGCAAATTGTGGGCTGCCTCTCTCATCTTTTTAGGTTATTAGGAGTTTTTCAGTGTATTTAAGTATTATATTTATCTATGTAAGTATGTATCGTCTTTTAAAATCTCCCTGAAAGAGATCACTATCCATACTAATATTATAAATGCGAAAGTGTGTCCGTCTGACTGTCTGTTACCTCTTCACGCCTAAACCGCTGAACCGATTTGGATGAAATTTGGTATGGAGATAGTTTGAGTCCCGGGGAAGGACATAGGCTACTTTTTATCCCGGAAAATTACCTTTATCCGCGATAAACGAATTTAAGGCGGACGAAGTCGCGGGCAGAAGCTAGTTTAGCTATAAGACCGCCTGTTGTTTACCTCTACTTATTACGTTACTGTCATTGTCTGCATTTCTTTGTATCTGAAGTGTGCAATAAAGGGTATTTGCATTGTATATCGTCGCCTGCTATTACAAGCTTTGCTTAGTTTGGGACTAGATCGATTTGTGTAAATTGCCCCTGATATTTATTTATCTACTCAAAAGAAACTAAATAATTAAAACTCTCCACAGCACTGGATCGCCAACAACCTGTTCGGCATCGCGTTCGCCATCAACGGCGTGGAACTCCTTCACTTGAACAACGTGGTGACCGGCTGCATCCTGCTGTGCGGGCTGTTCCTCTATGACATCTTCTGGGTGTTCGGCACCAACGTGATGGTTACCGTCGCCAAGTCCTTCGAGGCGCCCATCAAACGTGAGTAACATTGATATTTAAATAATAGGGAACATGCATGAAATTTCTTCATCGCTTTTAATCAAAACACCGTAAAAGCTATTCCAAAAGGTGAAATTAAAATTAAAATCGGCCAAGAAATACGCATGATATAGGCATTTTAAACTACTAATTAGACAGCGATTTGACAGAAAGGTCCGACATGTACTGTTACGTCAGTCTACGACGGTCATATAAACTCCATATGAAAGAGATAGAATGAAATGATAGCTTATATCATGGTTATTTTTGTAGATATTCGAAAAAAAAAATATTTTCCCCTGTTTGTTACATGAATGAGTTTTTAATAAAGCAAAAAGAAAAGATTATGCATATTCCCTATTGATAGATTCAGGCGTTACTTTGCGGAATTCCATATTAGATTAATGGATTAGTTCCTTCGCTTTTCTACGAACTAGTGTCTTGGTTAGATGTGACAATAAATTGTGCTCACATGCGCATATTTTCATGCAGTTTTCACAAAGTATGACGTTTGAAAGGAAAAAAGGACGTCACAATTGTATACGGTCAAATAGCTTGCTTATTTTTAGTTTTTGATCATTTAAAAATCGCCAAAAGCTTAAAAATGAGGATTCACGAATGTTTTATGTATGTATGTATGTAAACACGTTATTGTACATAGTAACCAGTTACAAATGCAATCAACTTAAAAGATACAAGTAGAAAGGCGAACTTATCCCTATTAGGGATCTCTTCCAGTTAACCTTTGAGCAAGTGAGTGAAGATATAAGGAAGAAAGACAAACTAACACCATGTACAAATTATATAAAATACTAAACTAAACACAAGTATATCAATAAAATATAAATAAATAAATAAATACATGTAAATCTACATAATATATAACTAAATAAAATATCACAAATATAAATCGTATTCAATCGTATTTAATAAATATAAATCGTATTCAACCATTTTACAAATCATTGGAAAGCCACAACTTATTCAATTTACTCTTGAGTGATGCTAAAGACTGTGACTGTCTGAAAGATAACGGCAGCTCGTTCCACAACTTAACTGGAATAAGTTTTCTACGTATTTTCAGAAATAACATTTAACTGCAAGAGAGACATCATTTATGTTGACTGCAGGAAAGTACGAAATTCATGAAAAGTAAATAAAAATTGTTTGACCTGTCAAGTACGCTATTGTTAATTCAATTGTAAGCCACTTGTTTTTTATGTTCTCGCAAATTCTGAAGTACAGGTATTCTCAAAGCCAAG
The DNA here is from genome assembly GCA_905404275.2 of Hedya salicella. Taxonomy (NCBI): domain Eukaryota; kingdom Metazoa; phylum Arthropoda; class Insecta; order Lepidoptera; family Tortricidae; genus Hedya; species Hedya salicella. The sequence continues at coordinate 20,095,802 of FR990112.1, forward strand.
GTCGAGGGCGATAAAATCGAGTATGTTGAGCGGTGTTCAATTTGAATGTACTTAGCATATACTGCGTTACATTTACATTCAAACACTTAATACTTAGTATATAAGTTTTATTCCAATAATAAATCATTAATTACTCGCGAGTAAATTTATTTTACGTTTCATAACTTAATTGGTAAAGTCTCTACTTTAGAGTAAAATCTTAGACCGCCAATTTCGGGTGAGTAAATTGTTATTCGTAGATTAGTATTGTCATTGTCACGTGAATTCCATACTTATTTACCAATAGGGATGATGACAACTTTATTCTGTGCTATGTCATAGAACGACCTTTCGATAATAGAAATATTGGTGAAAAAACTACTTCAATGTCATAAAAACTCCACGAGATACAACATTAGAATCACATTTTTGGACTTTCCCAAAAACGCTCCATACTAAACCCTAGGAAGGCGTGACGTCACACCTTCCTACCTTATATCGGGAGATTAAGAACTTTGTTCTGCAGCTATGTTAAAACTTGCGTTTATCGAAACGGTTTCATAACAAAAGTTACCATAAATTTCATGGGTTACGAGGGTTGCTACTTATATATCCGGAAACAAAAAAACAAACAAACGTACACGGCTGAAAATAGTTTTATTGTTTTTCAAAGTATTCCCCTTGATGATCTATGCACTTTTGCATTCGCGTGAACCAATTTTTAAAGCACTTCTGCCACTCCGCCTGAGGTACCTCCATAACGTGTTGTTTGAATGCGTCGACAGCATCTTCAGCGGTCGAAAATCGTTGACCGCGTAATTTATTCTTTATATTTGGAAATAAATAAAAATCGTTGGGTGCCAAGTCAGGGCTGTACGGCGGATGACCCGTTAATTCCACATTTTGACCCTCCAAAAATAGAGTTGTTTCGCGTGACGTATGACAGCTGGCATTGTCATGATGAAGAATGATTCTTCGTCGCTGGTTAGTTTTACGAATTTGTTCAAATACTTCCGGTAAGCAAATGGTCGTGTACCACTCTGAATTAACCGTTCTACGGTTTTCTAGTGGCACTGTAGCTACATGGCCATTAATACCGAAGAAGCAGGCCACCATTTGTTTCAATGTACTTTTTGCACGAGTAACTTTCGTAGGGTTCGGCTCATTTTGAAACACCCATACCGTTGATTGTTGCTTCGTTTCGGGATCGTATGCATAGATCCAGGATTCGTCACCTGTATAGATGTTATAAACGGCTTTTGAGTCACCACGGTTATATTTTTTTAACATTTTATTGCACCATTCGACGCGAGCATGTTTTTGCTCATTTGTTAAGTTGTGGGGTATCCAACGCGAACAAATTTTTTTTACAGCCAAATAATTATGTAATATGCTATTAATGCTGGTCATAGAAATACCCAGAGTCGCCTCTATCTCGCGGTACGTAACATGTCGGTCGTCCATTATAAGTTTTCGCACAGCCTCGATATTTTGTTGTACAACGACCGATTTCGGGCGACCTGCCTTAACTTCGTCCGTAAGCATACTACGTCCACGATTGAACTCACTAAACCAGTGATACACAGTAGTTTTAGATGGGGCTTCATCACCAAAAGTTGAAGTTAGTTGATCTATGCACTGTTGTTGCGTTAAACCACGCCGAAAATCATAATAAATCATAGCACGAATATTTTCACGAGTGAGTTCCATTCTTGCTGCGAGATGACATTTAAAACCCGTCAAAAACAAAACACGAGCGTTAATAAGGAAGAAAAAATATACCTTATATACTTAAAAAAGTTCAAATTTTACCATGGCGGTCAAATATGCTATTTAAGAAGATTGTAATCCCGGTTTCCGGATATATAAATAGCAGCCCTCGTATTCAATGGTTATTATTATTTTCATACTTTAAAAATGCACTTTCCCACCTATTTTTAAAGGCTCATATAAAAAAAGATACACGTAAGGTATCGACTTCAAAATTTTTTTTAGGAGTTTCGTCATAAAAACTTCCATTTCGCATCAAAATTTTATTATGAGTACAGTCAACATCCCAATTCCTTTTAAAATGGGCAATGTTTTTATGTACATACATGATATTCTCATAAATGTATTGACAATGCACTGTCATTATATGAATATCCTTGAACTTATCTCTAGTTAGTCTCTATGGTTCATTTTATAAATGGCACGAATAGCCCGTTGCTGCAGAACAAAAATTATATTAATATCGGAAGCATTACCCCACAGTAAGATACCATATGACATAACACCATGGAAATAGCTAAAATATACTAATCGAGCGGTATTCACGTCTGTTAATTGACGGATCTTACTTACTGCAAAAGCTGCAGAACTTAGTCTATTCGATTGTCCACAGTGGTGTTCCCCCAAGACCTGCTCGTGAACGGGTTCAACGCGTCCAACTTCGCGATGCTCGGGCTCGGCGACATCGTGGTGCCGGGCATCTTCATCGCGCTGCTGCTGCGCTTCGACAAGAGCCTGAAGCGGGGCTCCGAGCTGTACTTCCGCGCCACGTTCCTGGCGTACATCGTGGGGCTGCTGGCCACCATCCTGGTGATGCACGTGTTCAAGCACGCGCAGCCCGCCCTGCTGTACCTCGTGCCCGCCTGCCTCGCCACGCCGCTCGCGCTGGCGCTGTTGCGCGGCGACCTGCACGCGCTCTTCACGTGAGTCCCTCACCGACATGCGCTCCTGGTACATCTGGTGATGCACGTGTTCAAGCACGCGCAGCCCGCCCTGCTGTACCTCGTGCCCGCCTGCCTCGCCACGCCGCTCGCGCTGGCGCTGCTGCGCGGCGACCTGCACGCGCTCTTCACGTGAGTCCCTCACCGACATGCGCTCCTGGTACATCTGGGGATGCACGTGTTCAAGCACGCGCAGCCCGCCCTGCTGTACCTCGTGCCCGCCTGCCTCGCCACGCCGCTCGCGCTGGCGCTGCTGCGCGGCGACCTGCACGCGCTCTTCACGTGAGTCCCTCACCGACATGCGCTCCTGGTACATCTGGGGATGCACGTGTTCAAGCACGCGCAGCCCGCCCTGCTGTACCTCGTGCCCGCCTGCCTCGCCACGCCGCTCGCGCTGGCGCTGCTGCGCGGCGACCTGCACGCGCTCTTCACGTGAGTCCCTCACCGACATGCGCTCCTGGTACATCTGGGGATGCACGTGTTCAAGCACGCGCAGCCCGCCCTGCTGTACCTCGTGCCCGCCTGCCTCGCCACGCCGCTCGCGCTGGCGCTGCTGCGCGGCGACCTGCACGCGCTCTTCACGTGAGTCCCTCACCGACATGCGCTCCTGGTACATCTGGTGATGCACGTGTTCAAGCACGCGCAGCCCGCCCTGCTGTACCTCGTGCCCGCCTGCCTCGCCACGCCGCTCGCGCTGGCGCTGCTGCGCGGCGACCTGCACGCGCTCTTCACGTGAGTCCCTCACCGACATGCGCTCCTGGTACATCTGGTGATGCACGTGTTCAAGCACGCGCAGCCCGCCCTGCTGTACCTCGTGCCCGCCTGCCTCGCCACGCCGCTCGCGCTGGCGCTGCTGCGCGGCGACCTGCACGCGCTCTTCACGTGAGTCCCTCACCGACATGCGCTCCTGGTACATCTGGTGATGCACGTGTTCAAGCACGCGCAGCCCGCCCTGCTGTACCTCGTGCCCGCCTGCCTCGCCACGCCGCTCGCGCTGGCGCTGCTGCGCGGCGACCTGCACGCGCTCTTCACGTGAGTCCCTCACCGACATACAGTAGTACCACGAATATAAGCTACATCGGCAATCTTCGGCCACGCCGACGAGTGCTAACAAGTACCGAATGAAACCGAAGGTGTGACCATTTCAATAAAGACTTTGTTGCACTATACGTACGGTACATATGCAGTGACAGGTGAAGTCGTGTTCTCGCTCATGACGACTGACGCGGTGCCAGACAAAATGGCGGGCGCCGGAGCTCCCGGCGCCGCGCTCAAAATTTTGGCCAATGGGCGTCGAAGATTTAACCTGCGCAAACGCGCTGCCTTATAATTGGTTAATCTGTGGTCAAAAAATGCTTTCTGCGCAGGTACATAGCTGTAACTTATATTTTTGGTATTATTGTACGATCCTGTTACATCGCGGGGCTGCTGGCGACCATCCTGGTGATGCACGTGTAGAAGTATCCTATAACCGTCTGTGGATACCTGAACGACCATGGCTCCATATAGGCACAGAAAAACTGCCTACCTTGGCCAAAAACCTTGCATGCCACTGGTCCGACTGCCTGTATCGAGCATAAGCTATATACGTCCTTGCGCGTTTCAAGTGACTTATCATTTAATCATCATAGGCAACCTTCTGTCTTACATGCTTGATACATGGGATATTGAAAAATGCTGATAATCATCATTATCAAATTCCAGAAGACGTTCACTAGGATACATACGCCATACTTCATCATGCATCAGTAGGTAACTAGTAGGTACAGTCAGCATCATCCATACTAATATTATAAATGCGAAACCCTTTCCCTCTGTCTGTTACACCTCTTCATGTTTAAACTGCCTGAAATTTGGTATGGAGATAGTTTGACTCCCGGGGAAGGACGTAGGATACTTTTTATCCCGGAAAATACCCTTATCCGCGATAAACGAAATTAAGGCGGACGAAGTCATACATAAATAAATAATAAATAAATATCAGGGACAATCTTACACAAATCGACCTAGTCCCAAACTAAGCAAAGCTTATACCGTTTAGGTTCACTTCGTCCACATTCCCATATTGTCAACTTCCTAGTTCGTCAGCAATCCCATTTCGTCGACAATCAATTCCCAAATCCTCCACTTCCTATTTTGTCATCATTCCCATTTTGTCCATATTCCCGTTTCGTTCACATTCCCACTTCGTCTACATTCCCACTTCGTCAACATTGCCATTTCGTCCACATTCCCAATCACTACCAAAAATATGAAATAATAAAATTTGCATTTTGTTTTCATTCTATTCTTGTTTTTATTCTACTTCTGATTTTACTTTACGCGTGTTAGTTAAACTAGGAATGTTGGTGAAGTGGAATTGTGGACGAAGTGGGAATATAGACGAAATCGGAATATTGACGAAGTGGGAAGTGGACGACATGGGAATATGGATGATATGAGAATCTTGATGAAATGGGATTGTGGATGAAGTAGGAATGTGGACGAAGTGAAACTAAACGGCTTATACTATGGGTACTAGGCGACGATATACGTAATATATAGATAAATTATAATACTTTCATACATAGAAAACATCCAAAACCCAGGAACAAACATTCGCGCTCATCACACAAACACTTGCTTACTACTAACCACTTAGCCGTTTAGTTAAATCATGCAAATCGTGAAACATTACCTTTTCGTACCATCTTAACCTAACCACCTCTGTTTGCGACCGCGGCACTACTCTTTGTAAACCAGTCAACCAATAGTAAATATATAATATAATACAGTCCACAATATCGAAGTTTTCATCAAATAGTCGTCGAGTACCTCTTCTCGTCAGATCATCTGGCACCGGCGGCTACATATTGGTACTTCCGAGAGTTCCTGTATTAATAAAATCATTATAACGGCAAATTAACTCTCAGTGAAATTAAATCAGATTGAAAATTGTTGCCGGGAAAATATTACGTCAAATTCGTTTTCTTTTAACTGTAAGAGGCTGCGGCATTACCAACAAGGCTCAGGCTGAAATCATCATTCTGATTAATGTTTTTAAAACAGTTATTTATAAGCAAATATTAGCAATTTTCGAATGAACAAACAATTATACACACATTTATTAATTTATTTTATTTTTTTATACAAAAAAAACAAAAAGCAAAATCATCGTAAAAAAATCCTTGAATTGTCACCGGTAAGTAAAGCGCGTTACACATGGACTGCTATAATACTTATATTCCTTTATTTTCCGTGTGTGACTCGCTTTACAATACTTGCATGGAAATCTTATTTAAGGTGTAACTTTTTTTGGTGTGTCGATAAAATGTAAACGTAAATCCAATCTACAGGTACAAACTAGGTGCTAAATCTTTACAAAAACATTTCCTAGTTATAATGCTTAAAACTAGGTGAAAACAGCGTGGTCCAGCCATCCTGACGTCAGGATGACTGGCCACTTTATTTTTAATATTTCTCCCTAATTAGCGAGGTACAAATTATTTTATATCAGGTACTAAATAGGTACAAAAACATCGGATAGTTAAACTTGCAAAACCTCTCTTGGTCCAGTCATCCTGACGCTCACTGAGTCTCTGATACTAATGAAATTGACATACCTAATGAATTACTTATATCCATCCATTTCTTTTTTTTGTGTTTTCTTGTTTATGTATTGAGTTCAATTGTTTAAATAATCCGTGTTGCATGTGCATGTACATTAAACATGTCGTTTTATTTGTATGCCCAACGGCACCACATAGTGGTACAAAAATGATGTAACAGCTATTCTTACCTATGTTGGACAAATAAACATTTTTGACTTTTTGACTTTCTATGTAGATAAGTAATTAGAAGATACCCGCAACTTCGTTCGCGGAGGAGAAAGTCATAACCCGTCGTTTTTTCTTTAGCGTAGTCGGGTAAAAAGTATCCTATAACCATCTGGAGATACCCAGCTACCCGTGCACCAAAAGTCGTTCTAGTGACCTCCAAATAGTCCGTAACAATCAATTTATTGAAAATATCTTCAATGTACTGACATTTCATTTTTACAACTTTATAAAAGTATAGATATATATATATATATTAAATATATCGTCGTCTAGTACCCATAAAACAAGCCTTATTGAGCTTACCATGGGACTAGTTAAATTTGTGTAAAATTGACCCGTAATATTTATTTATTTATATTGTTGGAAAGAGATTTCCGTTTGTAATACAAGTTACAAGCTTTTGAGAAACTTGCCCCATTTCCCACATATTTGGCTACTTTTTAACACGCTTTTATTAGGTCGACCTGTATGTAACTAACTATGTAATGGAATCTAAGGTAACTAATTTAACCATCTTCCAATGATCGTAGAGTCATGAAAATTGGCAGCTGTATGTAGTTCTGATGAAAATACAATAATATGGTACTGTCGAACTGATCTGATGATGGAGCCGGAAGATATGAACTCGACCTTCATGATGGAACATCGTATCATAGCTGTTGTTTGGATTTGTCAGAAAAGTCTTTTAAAGCGTGTTTTTCTAGTGTTTTTTTAAACTATTAATTTATGTATGGCTACGAACTATTTGATGTTGACTGTACGAAATCATTCCCGCACTGTAAACCCCGGGGTATATTCATCATATCGTCGGCTAAATTCGCAAACCTCGTTACTCCATCGGATCAAATTTTACAGGAGGCACAAAAGACTGAACTTTAACAATATGGCGGTCGGTTATTGCGAGGTTTTCTATTTCGGTTTTTAAACTTAAACGGTTTTTTCCGAGCATTTGAGAGATTTGCCATTATATGCGTTCAGAAAAGTGCCAAAACATTATTTTGAAAAAAGAAAATGTAGTTACAAGGTGTGCGACTTTAGCCGACGATATCATCTAAAATACGTCCAATGAAGAGCTAGATCCTAAAGGGTTCACAAAATGACCGTTTTTACGCTATTCCTTTATAAAAGTACCAGCGGCCGCCCGCGCCTTCGTCTGCCTTAGATTCGTTTATCGCGGAAAAAAAGTAGCTTACGTCTTTCCCCAAAACCTGATATTTTACTAATTTAAATGTGAAGCATATACCAAGATTTGTTCCTAGCGTAAAAATATATTTACTGTCCATACAAATTTTCGTCCCTGAAAGGGATGAAATTTGGCATACATTATAGTCTATGTCCTATTCTGATATATAAGGTACATAACTGGAAAGTTTCATAAAAATTCGTCCAGTAGTTTTTGAGATTAAGTGGAACGTACATACATACTTTCACGTTTATAATATAGTAAGGAGAAGGATACTCGTAGGCTGTTTAAACTTGCGCAGCAGAGTCCAATGTATATATAGGTGGTTTCAAATAATCAGTAAAAGATACTGGCTGCGCTGTAAATATGCTCGTACACACAATTGATAGACACGCGGTTGTTATAAAGAGTCATTTGCACTGTGATCAGCGTGCCGATAGCGGTGCGATGCCGTTTATTGACGCGTTATCGCCGACAGACACATTAACCTGTGACTCGCGCACCGACCGGGGTTCTCCGCTAATTACGTCACGGAAGAAAACATAAACAATTTTTTTTTTCTTTGAAGTTGCATTGTTCTTTAGAAACACATGTCGCTTACGGTACAGTTGCAAAGATCCTATCTCCTAGCCTCCTAACGTTATTAATGGTGAATGACGACGCTGTCTATTACACAAAAAAACCTCACTCAAACCGGTTCATCCGTATGGGCGCTGCGATGCCACAGACAGATACACAGTGACAGACACGTTACATTTATAACACCCCCTTTTTAGTCGGGGGTTAAAAACTGCCTACCTTGACCAAAAACCATCAGCACGCCAAAATATTAAATAGTGCGTAAATTATCAAAATAAAATAATTTAGCCCTTCTGGCACATGTGTAACTGTCTTTACAGATTAGGCCCATCTGGCATGTATTTACACCGTTATTTACTTTCTCAAAGTGGGTGGTTTGCACAAATTGTAACTTTGACGAAGGATGTCTTTTCTCAGTCAACCCGTGAACACGGAAAACTGAAAAGCTTCCGAAACGTCGGGAACTAAAATTAGATAATATACGCGATATAAGCCGTTTAATAGACCGATGCCCTGTGTAGTGGTCGTTTGTCACCAACAAGGTTTTGGCTGAAAATCAGCGTTGCGGCCTCCCGGCTGCAGCAGCTGAGCTTGAACCTTTTTGCTTGCACACTGCCGCAATTATTTTACACCTTTTGTTTTGTTTTATGTATGTGTGTATGCGAATAAATTATTTCTCTCTTTCTTCTTTCTTTAATATTTCCATACAAATTAACCGATATTCAATTCGGGTATCTCGTTTAACGAAGCACTTTTTTTTTATTGATGAGTTAAATTCATAATACAATCATAGTTCACATTAAATTTTTAAAAATATCACAATTTTTTTCAATATTCCAATGTAAATTAATACCACCGGTCTCTGCGCTATTTACTAGAGTATATTTAATATTGATATTTTATCCTCAGCTACGAAGACCAGCCGGCCATCGTGGAAGATGAGGCCAAGGCGAAGAAGACTGAGTAAGCGAAGCCAAGCACAAACACGACAAGCGCACAGTAGGATACAGTACGTCGACTCCATGCAAGCCACACGCGGACGCCAAGGATCCAGGATCCATCATCCTCGTAAAGCCTCGTGTACTTCTAGAAGGACAAATGATAAATATATCCGCACCCGTTGACAGCTGTCAGTAGTCTCTCAAGGGACCGTTCCGTTTCATGTCTCTACCTCTGATTCTTGCGGAGCGCAGCGCGGAAACAGTCCCTTACAGGCTTCCCAAATGGCGTCGCAAGTGTCGTAATTGCAGTGTGATAGCCGGTTCAGCGCCAACGACCGATATATGCGTACACCTGGATGTTTATAGGATACTTTTTATTAAACTATGCTAAAGTAAAAAATAAAGAAATCCCTTTTTCGGGTTTTTGGGTTTTATCGAGATGATTGCCTATTTGATTAGTGGTTAACCAATGACGGTTATCAAAATAAATACAGGTGAAAGAGTGCTTGCTTTCTAGATCTAATAGTGCCCTAATTTTCATATAAAAGCAAGTAAAAAAAATAAATCTGTGGACATTTCTTAGTTAATTTAAAACGTTGTTAGTTACTTTGTAAAACAACGACTTGTGTGAATGTGACCAAAATACGTTGTAAGAGGGCGTCTTCCGTATCTGTATTTCTAAAATAACAGAAAGTGCATGGGTTTTGTTGATGTGCGTGAAGCTTGTATGAAGTCGGTATGTCTGCTGTGGCAGCAGGGACCACGGCCCGACCGCTGTGTCTTCAACATGGCGCAATAACGAATATATACTGCCATTTAATTTATTTGACACAACAATCTACTTACGTACCATCATCAGGGGCGTATTTACCCTAGGGCCAAGGGAGACATGGCCCATGGCAGCGTAGCAACCCTCGGTGCGCGAGTCCAACTCGCACTTGACCGGTTTTTTCCTTAAATTCCGGGGCGACGAAACTTATTGGCCCGTGATGCCAAATTTCAAAATATGCCCCTTTCCATCATTAGTGTTACTAACCACTATAAACCAGTAATAGCAGCGTGTAAGGCCCCCAATAAGACGTTCCGACGATCTGGTTAAGATCGCGGGACGCAGTTGAATGTGGATGATCGAGCGTTGTGGAGTTTCTTAGGGCAGGCCTGTGTGCAGCATTGGACGTCTTTATACTGATTTGATAAAACTGGTAATACTAAATATAGCACTATTGATCGATCGGACACTTCTAATCTTTTCGCTTACTTTGGAGTTTGGTATAAATATGGCAGTTTTGTTTGTTATTGTTACGAGAGATTTAACACAAAAATATGTTGTGATGTGAATTAAGGTAACACAACTGTATTAATATAAGACGCAGTTTTAATAGGGCAAGTATGTTTTTTTTTTTCTTAAGTATCTCACACGAGCCATGTTTGAAAGTCAGGTGGTATCCACTGAGTAAATTGTGGCAAGTCATACATTTCACGACCGGGTTGAAAACCTGACAGGGATATGACATTTTGCGGTAACTTACACGAGCCCCGTCCATATGATAATAGTCTTTTATGAATGAAATACGTATGTGTGACACACTGTGTGACACACTGTGTGACACACAAGCATTACAGTTAAGGTTATCACGACCCAAATAAAAAATCCTTGTAAAAATTCGGTTATATAAGACCATTTCAAGCTGAAAAATAAACTTTCGGACGTATTTTATGACGGTTAAAATGCGAATCACTCAATTATATAATTGGACATGGTCCAGATAGAGTTAACTGAGTTAAGTAACCGGGCAAATTCGGTCAAAGCAAGACTTGAGTTAGACCTTTCTTTTCACATTACAGTCTAAAAATATATAATTACTAGTTTCTGCCCGCGACTTCGTCCGCCTTGAATTTGTTTATCGTGGATAAGGGTATTTTTCCGAGATAAAAAGTAGCCTATGTCCTGCCCCGGGACTCAAACTATCTCCATACCAGATTTCATCCAAATCGGTTCAGTGGTTTAAGCGTGAAGAGGTAACAGACAGACAGACAATTATGCTAAAAGTACTGGTTAACGTTTAACCATATGGATCCTGGTGAAGAATATATCCGCAATATAATTAAATGCTGGAGCGATAGCAAATGATGTTCGAATAAAGTTGAATTTTGATTTTAACACTATGATGAGACGTTGGAGTGAGTTTGACGTATCCATGGGTTACCTTACTAACAAATGACCGAATTATGTTTCCCAAACTGTTTCATATCTCATATATTTCATTTCCCAACCTTATTTTTTGTCGGAAACCGTAACTTTTTCAGAATTTCTATAAAACAAACCTAACCAATGTTGTACACGATGGCTCAAAAAAATCTTTTCTTTTCGGTTTCGAAGAGAAGCGTGAGTTGGGAAATGAGACACTTGGGAGCTGGGGCAGTTTGGGAAAAATACTTTGGTGAACTCATCCATAATAAATGTAGGCAAATTGTTTGACGAGGCTCGTGTCACCTTCCAAGTATCTTCCAGTGGGGCTATGGATAAGATAGGGGGATGCGTAATGGTGTAGCTCAAGCTATTTGCATAATATATACGTTATAGGTTGTAATTGGTATAATTATGTAACTTGATATTTCCACTGTCTACACTTTTCTGATTCTATGCCTATGTATCTGTGCTGTATATTCTGTTTATAAAAATATTATCCATATTTTTAGTTAACATAGGTTTTATCTCTTTCTCTGTCACATATTGTAAGAAAGATACAAAACGTATTTTGACCATTATAAGTTTGTTAATAAAATACGAATTAATAATCTTTTACGCGTATTGTGTTAGTAAAATTTGATATTTTTGTGTTATTGTCATCTAATGTGCATATGTAATTAGTTTTGTAAGTTTATTTTTGTTACGAAACTAGTTTTCAAATGAGAATATATATTATTTTTGTATCGGGAGTTACCAATAGTCACAGTCTTATTATGTTTCTTTTGAAATGTAAATTTTTCGCACTGGCAACCCTGAGGATGCGTTTCACGAGATAACTTTTTAATTTTAATACAAGTTACGCAGATAATCAGTGCTGCCAACATTCCGACAAAAAACGTTCTCGTGAAACGCATACTATTTAGCATAATGAATAGTTGACTTTCAACGTAGAACGTACTTACAGAATAATGATCGTTAAATGTGAATATTTTTGGCCTTTTTACGAAGTATAATAATTTCAAACGAATGCCAGCGTGATCGAGGTGGCGGTACGCCGAGTGATGAGATGAAATAAAATACGTCAATATATTCTATGCGTTTTATTTTTATAAATATATTTTCATTATTAAAACAAATCAGAACATCAATATTTAATTTTTGGCAGTAAATCCCCTCTTTATACTTAAGTGCTAAGTACAATAATTATTGCTACTATTAGAAGTTATTATTTTGATCATTTTACTGCCTAGTCACCAAGTCACGCCAGTTTCCACTTTGACAGCAATTTCGCGTCGGCTAGTACCGACTTGTATTGCCGTCAAAAGCTATGAAACTTCAAGTTTACTTAACCCTTCGCATGCGATATCAAAAATTTTGTATTGAAATAGTGTTTTAATGTTATGCACAGATACGTGTTTAAGCATACAAGGGGTAAAGCACATCACACTATAAACGAGATTTGAATAGAAACACTGGTATCTTATTTACGTGGGCAAGTTATTGTTGATGAAGCCAATCCCGGTACACTCGATCGTGTTCTGGCTGCCGTTGGGGATTATCTCGAACTTCACCTAGAACCAGATAAATCATTCACGTTAATTTATACTTTAAATAAGTTTCTGTCAAAAAAATATTTTTTGTGACAACTTTTATTGCAGATTGTACTTTTCTTTGAACGCCCATCAACTACTCACCGAGACTATTCTAAAGAGCCCAAACTCGAGCATTATTTTATTACAGAGTTCTTATGATCACTTTCAGACTCCATCATCAGATCAGCTCGACCGTACCATATTATTGCATTGTCACCGAAGTGGTTCTAATTCAGCTCGCAAGATTTGACCCACACATACGAGTACAGTCACCATTAATATCTGCCACAAAAAAGCGCGCATAAATATCTGCCACAACAAAGCGCGCAGTGGTCGGAAACTCTCATACAAAAATAAGATGTATGGCGATCGAGTTACTTCACCGACAACATAATACGTGAATAAGGTAATGGCAACACTGATGGGATGTCATTCGTGTCGAATCCTGACGTCTGTTAACCTAATGGTGGTTTTCATTCATTTTGATAATTATTCTGAAGTTTTTGAAATTTGTTGTGGCGTTAAGTTGAGCAAATTTGCTCCGCCGCTCAATTAACTGTGTGCGTGAAATATTTTAGAGACAGAGACTCGTTATGTTTTGAGATAGACTTGTGGTGTTTTGAGATAGTGTTTCTACAAAAAGGTTGCTAACGAGAATTTTCCATAGACCAGGGAGCCCCGTGTGCTCTTATGGAATAAACGGTATCTATTGTTAGGAGGTATACTTAGCATTAAACCTCTCAGTAGATTATGTACTTATCACACATTGTTATTAAAAAACTAATAAACTATTAAATTTTTGTAAAATTTCAATGTAAATTTCAGTTTATTAAGAATTTAATAAAGTTTTCATCACATTTATGATTTGTTTAATTTTTACTCGAACAGTAATTCTGATTATGAAAGTCGTGCTACAGTGAGTAACTTCGGTGATTACCGGATATGGTAAACCCTACCCTGTGCATAATCGGTTTTTCACTACACTACTTTTAAAATTGTGATGACATGGCAACATTTGATTTTTCTTATATTGGTGGAGCATTCACCCGAAGGTTATATAAATCGTTCAGAAAAAAAATTGTATGAAGTTCCGTCTCTTAAAACGTAGTGATTATATTCTCTTTGAAAGCGCGCATAAATATCTGACACAACAAAGCGCGCATAAATATCTGACACAACAAAGCGCGCATAAATATCTGACACAACAAAGCGCGCATAAATATCTGCCACAGCAAAGCGCGCATAAATATCTGACACAACTCTATTCGTGGACGTATGACGTGTCAGATATTTTCGCCCGCTTTGTTGTGGCAGATATTGATGCTGGCGACTGTACTAGCCAGATGCATAAGTTTTAGTCTAGTCAGAGAAGTTTTTCAGGTTCTCCCATTTGTAAGGAAATATTTTTTTTAATACAGTTGCTCAAAAAGTGCTACTTTACGTAGCTGTTTAGCGGGCGGAAAGTTGGTTTTCGCAAACTAGTGCTATTCACTTTTCTTTTTTTTTTAATTTATACTTGTTCCAATTCACGACTACCAATATAGATGATGATGATGATGATGATGATGATGATGATGATGATGATGATGATGATGATGATGATGATGGTAATGATGATGATGATGGTAATGATGATGATGATGCTTACTTGTTGTTTTTCTTATTTTTCCGCAACTGTATTAAAAAACGTCGTTCGATACACTAGCGGAAATGTCATAGTTCACTTGTCCCGAGTCTTGCTACTCTCTCATACATATCTCGGTACTCATGAAGTAATGACATACTTTCCGCACTAGCATCTAAATGTACTATTCTGATAAAAATTTAATGCCGTTTAGTACTAGTGTTATAATAGTTCCATTTCGTACGAAAATATTCAATATTAACAAATTTAAATTATAAGGGTCCCAGTTTTATTAGCTGCAGGATGCATAAAAATAAATTTGACATAAACTTTTCTCACCTTAGCCAGCATCTCGGCGACGTGTATGGCGGTCTGTGTGTGCAGCGTGACCTCGCCCACTGTTATGGAAGATTTGCCAGACGCCATCGCCATAAAGAGTATCACTTGGTCCTGAAACAGTTCATAGTTTTAGTAAAAGACCTACAATAAGCACCACTACACTTGTGCATGCGGGCTATTTTCATTAGTTTCTACTCCCACTATCAGTCCCCTAATTTATTTTATTTATCGTATGGCATTAGTCACTGGATATGATTTTAAAAACAAAAATATAATAATATTAATATAACTTAAACTAGATGTTAAGATTAGCCTTCATCAAGTACTCAGTGGCCGCTTCGCTGAGGCTTGCGAGGTCATCTGCCTGTCCTTGGAATTTGGTGACGGGGCTATCCAGAACCATGTGTTCCACTGTCTGCTCGGGTGCGCCGCATACACACTGAGGGGAGTCACACCAGCCCCATTTGTACCAATGGTAGGCGCAGTTTCCAACACCTATTATAATGCGATTTAGTTGGCACCAGACTTCGCGGATGGTCGAAGCCAGGCGGGCGGGCTTTTGGGCAATGCGTGTAAAAGTTGTCGCTCTTAAATTGTTCGTTCCACTCTGTGAGCCATGAGTCGTGTATGTCCCAGTTGCTGTTCCTTAGCTGCATCATACTTAGGGCTGGTGGGTTTCGGGATTTGAGTCGTTTTTCTCCGAAATTCATGAGATCTTTATGGATAGGCAGCGTGGGCTGGCAGTTGGTTTTTATTGCCTCACGGAGTTGACACTTTTTCCGCCGCAAATGAGGTGGCTCTATCGCGCTGAGGGCTGGGAGCCAGAATGTTGGAGTTGGTTTGAGGCGGCCAGTAATGAGTCGCATGGATTCGTTCAGCTGCACATCCACGGAAGAAGCATGTGCACTGTTCATCCACACCGGAGCACAGTACTCGGCCGTGGAATAAACCAGGGCCAAGGCCGTGGTGCGCAAGCAGGAAGCAGAGGCTCCCCAAGTGGTTCCGGTAAGTTTCTGGACTAGGTTGTTTCTGGTCCTTACTTTACTTCTTAGCTTCTCGGTGTGTACCCTATACGTCAAGCTTTCTGTCCAGCGTAACACCGAGGTACTTGGGGAACTCATTGTGTTGCAGAATTGACCCGCGAAACTCTCCCTAATGAGAACAAATGAAAAAAAAAACTCATTTGTCTCTGGTTTGGGGATAACTATGAAGAAAGAATTTGTAAAAACTTGTTAGTTGCCACGCGCGATCACTGACAGTTTATAGGCTGACCGTTTATGAACGTGGTCGAATGCTTAAAGCGATGGGCGCTCCAAGTAAACGAGGATTGGGCATCCGTTGGTGGCTTTAGATGGTAGTCCAACGCATCGGCCTTGGTTAGTCCTTCATACCCGCTTTAGTCCCCCGGCTTCTGTGGGGTGCATAAATGCATTTCCCCAAAGTAAAAAAAGGCTGCCCGTTTATAGAGAGGCTATAAAGCGGTGTATTTGCCGCCCTTCCTCTGCGAGAGAGATTTTGCTGGGGGATGACAGATTTAACACATTCACTGCCAGGAACCCGCCTAGCGGGTGCTCTGCTCTTAGACGCGTAGCCATGCTTCCCCGTATGTAGAGGAAAGTGCGTAGCCCTACGAAAAGTATGGCAGCTTTATAACATTTTTATCGAAATGCTACTCAATCCTTCGTTCCCTTCAGCTGTAATATTCAATCGTGTTCAAAATCATTTTTCTGGCATCGTTGAGGATTGTTTATGGCATTATTATGGTAATTTATTTTACGCACTTGCTACTGTGAAGTCACCAATTTAATAACTTTTGACGGACTTTGTGGAGATCCTAGGGGTAGGCCTTTGTCCAGTAATGGACTTTTTAAAGCCAATGTGATGATGAATATGAGTTGAGAGAGCATAGTGAAATAGTAGGGCGTAAACCTACGTTTGCAGGCGTGTGGTGCTTACGTATCAGCCAGTGGCAGGCCTGCATACGTTCATTGAACGACGTCCTCGAGCAGCGCGCGCGCAGCCCGCCCACGTCATAACCTTGTACCTGCGCGTGGCGGTCGAGGCAGGCGCCGGCCGCGACGTCACAACCTTGTACCTGCGCGTGGCGGTCGAGGCAGGCGCCGGCCGCGACGTCACAACCTTGTACCTGCGCGTGGCGGTCGAGGCAGGCGCCGGCCGCGACGTCACAACCTTGTACCTGCGCGTGGCGGTCGAGGCAGGCGCCGGTCGCGACGTCACAACCTTGTACCTGCGCGTGGCGGTCGAGGCAGGCGCCGGCCGCGACGTCACAACCTTGTACCTGCGCGTGGCGGTCGAGGCAGGCGCCGGCCGCGACGTCACAACCTTGTACCTGCGCGTGGCGGTCGAGGCAGGCGCCGGCCGCGACGTCACAACCTTGTACCTGCGCGTGGCGGTCGAGGCAGGCGCCGGCCGCGACGTCACAACCTTGTACCTGCGCGTGGCGGTCGAGGCAGGCGCCGGCCGCGACGTCACAACCTTGTACCTGCGCGTGGCGGTCGAGGCAGGCGCCGGCCGCGACGTCACAACCTTGTACCTGCGCGTGGCGGTCGAGGCAGGCGCCGGCCGCGACGTCACAACCTTGTACCTGCGCGTGGCGGTCGAGGCAGGCGCCGGCCGCGACGTCACAACCTTGTACCTGCGCGTGGCGGTCGAGGCAGGCGCCGGCCGCGACGTCACAACCTTGTACCTGCGCGTGGCGGTCGAGGCAGGCGCCGGCCGCGACGTCACAACCTTGTACCTGCGCGTGGCGGTCGAGGCAGGCGCCGGCCGCGACGTCACAACCTTGTACCTGCGCGTGGCGGTCGAGGCAGGCGCCGGCCGCGACGTCACAACCTTGTACCTGCGCGTGGCGGTCGAGGCAGGCGCCGGCCGCGACGTCACAACCTTGTACCTGCGCGTGGCGGTCGAGGCAGGCGCCGGCCGCGACGTCACAACCTTGTACCTGCGCGTGGCGGTCGAGGCAGGCGCCGGCCGCGACGTCACAACCTTGTACCTGCGCGTGGCGGTCGAGGCAGGCGCCGGCCGCGACGTCACAACCTTGTACCTGCGCGTGGCGGTCGAGGCAGGCGCCGGCCGCGACGTCACAACCTTGTACCTGCGCGTGGCGGTCGAGGCAGGCGCCGGCCGCGACGTCACAACCTTGTACCTGCGCGTGGCGGTCGAGGCAGGCGCCGGCCGCGACGTCACAACCTTGTACCTGCGCGTGGCGGTCGAGGCAGGCGCCGGCCGCGACGTCACAACCTTGTACCTGCGCGTGGCGGTCGAGGCAGGCGCCGGCCGCGACGTCACAACCTTGTACCTGCGCGTGGCGGTCGAGGCAGGCGCCGGCCGCGACGTCACAACCTTGTACCTGCGCGTGGCGGTCGAGGCAGGCGCCGGCCGCGACGTCACAACCTTGTACCTGCGCGTGGCGGTCGAGGCAGGCGCCGGCCGCGACGTCACAACCTTGTACCTGCGCGTGGCGGTCGAGGCAGGCGCCGGCCGCGACGTCACAACCTTGTACCTGCGCGTGGCGGTCGAGGCAGGCGCCGGCCGCGACGTCACAACCTTGTACCTGCGCGTGGCGGTCGAGGCAGGCGCCGGCCGCGACGTCACAACCTTGTACCTGCGCGTGGCGGTCGAGGCAGGCGCCGGCCGCGACGTCACAACCTTGTACCTGCGCGTGGCGGTCGAGGCAGGCGCCGGCCGCGACGTCACAACCTTGTACCTGCGCGTGGCGGTCGAGGCAGGCGCCGGCCGCGACGTCACAACCTTGTACCTGCGCGTGGCGGTCGAGGCAGGCGCCGGCCGCGACGTCACAACCTTGTACCTGCGCGTGGCGGTCGAGGCAGGCGCCGGCCGCGACGTCACAACCTTGTACCTGCGCGTGGCGGTCGAGGCAGGCGCCGGCCGCGACGTCACAACCTTGTACCTGCGCGTGGCGGTCGAGGCAGGCGCCGGCCGCGACGTCACAACCTTGTACCTGCGCGTGGCGGTCGAGGCAGGCGCCGGCCGCGACGTCACAACCTTGTACCTGCGCGTGGCGGTCGAGGCAGGCGCCGGCCGCGACGTCACAACCTTGTACCTGCGCGTGGCGGTCCAGGCAGGCGCCGGCCGCGACGTCACAACCTTGTACCTGCGCGTGGCGGTCGAGGCAGGCGCCGGCCGCGACGTCACAACCTTGTACCTGCGCGTGGCGGCCCAGGCAGGCGCCGGCCGCGACGTCACAACCTTGTACCTGCGCGTGGCGGTCGAGGCAGGCGCCGGCCGCGACGTCACAACCTTGTACCTGCGCGTGGCGGTCGAGGCAGGCGCCGGCCGCGACGTCACAACCTTGTACCTGCGCGTGGCGGTCGAGGCAGGCGCCGGCCGCGACGTCACAACCTTGTACCTGCGCGTGGCGGTCGAGGCAGGCGCCGGCCGCGACGTCACAACCTTGTACCTGCGCGTGGCGGTCGAGGCAGGCGCCGGCCGCGACGTCACAACCTTGTACCTGCGCGTGGCGGTCGAGGCAGGCGCCGGCCGCGACGTCACAACCTTGTACCTGCGCGTGGCGGTCGAGGCAGGCGCCGGCCGCGACGTCACAACCTTGTACCTGCGCGTGGCGGTCGAGGCAGGCGCCGGCCGCGACGTCACAACCTTGTACCTGCGCGTGGCGGTCGAGGCAGGCGCCGGCCGCGACGTCACAACCTTGTACCTGCGCGTGGCGGTCGAGGCAGGCGCCGGCCGCGACGTCACAACCTTGTACCTGCGCGTGGCGGTCGAGGCAGGCGCCGGCCGCGACGTCACAACCTTGTACCTGCGCGTGGCGGTCGAGGCAGGCGCCGGCCGCGACGTCACAACCTTGTACCTGCGCGTGGCGGTCGAGGCAGGCGCCGGCCGCGACGTCACAACCTTGTACCTGCGCGTGGCGGTCGAGGCAGGCGCCGGCCGCGACGTCACAACCTTGTACCTGCGCGTGGCGGTCGAGGCAGGCGCCGGCCGCGACGTCACAACCTTGTACCTGCGCGTGGCGGTCGAGGCAGGCGCCGGCCGCGACGTCACAACCTTGTACCTGCGCGTGGCGGTCGAGGCAGGCGCCGGCCGCGACGTCACAACCTTGTACCTGCGCGTGGCGGTCGAGGCAGGCGCCGGCCGCGACGTCACAACCTTGTACCTGCGCGTGGCGGTCGAGGCAGGCGCCGGCCGCGACGTCACAACCTTGTACCTGCGCGTGGCGGTCGAGGCAGGCGCCGGCCGCGACGTCACAACCTTGTACCTGCGCGTGGCGGTCGAGGCAGGCGCCGGCCGCGACGTCACAACCTTGTACCTGCGCGTGGCGGTCGAGGCAGGCGCCGGCCGCGACGTCACAACCTTGTACCTGCGCGTGGCGGTCGAGGCAGGCGCCGGCCGCGACGTCACAACCTTGTACCTGCGCGTGGCGGTCGAGGCAGGCGCCGGCCGCGACGTCACAACCTTGTACCTGCGCGTGGCGGTCGAGGCAGGCGCCGGCCGCGACGTCACAACCTTGTACCTGCGCGTGGCGGTCGAGGCAGGCGCCGGCCGCGACGTCACAACCTTGTACCTGCGCGTGGCGGTCGAGGCAGGCGCCGGCCGCGACGTCCTCGAGCAGCGCGCGCGCGGCGGCGGCGCCGAGCACGCGACAGTCCGCGCCACGCTTGCCGAGCGCGTCGCCGCCGAGCACGAGGCCCGCCGACGTCGTGCATGTCAACCTTGCACCAACAATACACGCAACATTGATTTAGGCTGGTTTTAATGTCACACTGTTCGTCGGCGCCGAGCGATCGGCGCGTAGCTGGTCAGCGCCGAACATCGGCGTGAGTCGGGTTAGTATCCCGCCGAGAGCCGGACTTTGTGTCCGCGTCGCGACTCGCCATCGGCGGAATTCTAGAACGCTCCCTGAACATCATACATATCTGTCAGCGCCGACGGTCAGCGCGACACTAAAACCGACCTTAAATTTAAACGATTTTCATTCAATATCACAACACGCTTAATCAGGTATAAATCTATACGCGTATCTATTTAATTACCTCTCGTTGGTAATTCTTCGACGTTTCGGATATCGCGTGACGTCCATAGTCTCGAAGGAACTGAATAGGCGGGTATCGACATCTTCTTGCCGCGCGAACGAAATAATAGTACATTGAGCACCAAGAGTACTAAGAAGGGAATTGCTTACGAGTCTCTTAGAATTTAATGACTCGAGGTTGTAATCCCGTTACTGCCCGAGATACACACAATGTTTTTCTTCACATTTGCGAGGAAATAAAAAAAAATAGACCAAAAAATATATTTAGAAAACAACAGTCAAACAAATTAAATGGCACTCGCTAAAAGAAATTGACAACTTTTTTTAATATACTCGTCCACAGATAATACTAAAAACTGCGTTTAGTTTTCAATCTTGACAGGCCATACTGCCAGATAGTATCGATTTTCAAAATGAAATTTAATAAAATAATTTCAAAACTCTTTGAAATATCAGTACAATATAAAATATAACTAATTCAGTTAAATTTACTGTATAAGTTTTATATGCAGAAAAATTGGTTTATCGTCAAGTTTTAAAGATAGGCAATAAACCTTCGCTGATTTGAAACGTCCTTAGTCTGAAATGACGTACGAGTGCATTCTATATTTTAAAACTAAACTCATAACTCCTTGGGAGTTATAAAAATCCATAACTCCCACGGGAGCTAAATCGGCCATAGCTGCTCTATACGCCTGCGTGTACACCCAGCAAGTGTGGTGAAAATCATATTAATGAGCGATGCGGTATCATTTTGTTGTTTTTATAACAATATACATGTAAACATAATCACAGTTGTCATGTACTAGCAATTTGTCAAGATCATTGTCAATTAGTTTCTGTAAAAAAATTACATTATCGTGACAGACAAACTATTATTGCCGACGACGGCACCTTTATATACATATAGTAAAGTCTTACTAATCCGGCACATACATAACTAGGGAGTATCGGATTATTGGAATGTTAGGTTTACTGGATTGTATGGAAAAAATCATCTATACTATTGTGAAGCTGTAAAAATTAAATGTTTAACGGACTATTTGAAAATCAATGAATCAAAAAATATATTTTTTTCTATGTTTGTATGTGTCGTTGTGGCCTCATCACGCCATAACGGCGAAACAGATTTCAACTATTTTTGGTACACGGGTAGCTGGGCATTTATAGGATACTTTTAACTCGACTACACTGAAGAAAAAAGAAGGTTATGATTATTTTCTCCTCCGCTGACCAATTTTTAATAATAAAATTCAAATCTGCTTGGATAAATGTTCCATATAAGGTACGAAAATTTAATGTACTTACAGCATGCCGTTGCAGTTCCCACTATTGCCTTGCTCCTTATAGCAGCTGATCTGCGCATCGCCTAATGTCTTGAGCACTTCTTTTGCACCGTTCGCCATCTGCTGCGCCATCTATCGGGAACAGGTACAGAAGAAGCGATGACAACGCGCGGTTGCAACTGTTAACTTGTCCTTTGTTTCAAGATTGGAACATTGCATATATTCTGTATAGATAAGACATCACTGTGTTTATATACTGTGACTATTATTGACCTTCTTTTAAGTAAGTCATGTTATTGTAAAACCTGTATATTTACGGCTGTTGTTGTCTCAAATATCAATAAAATATAGTCAAGAAAGTTAGGCTGCAATTCACCACACAGACTTATCACAACTAACATGCTCTAAAGACCATTCAAACGAGAGAAATATCAATCGCTATAGTTTGGGTTGTGTGCCAACTGCAAGGGGGTATCTAGTTTTAAAACTAGATTTCGCATAAACGAAGCGCTTGCGGTTTGAAGAATTTCGCATACAAATGACGTGCAAACATATTCAACTCATAGATATATAAAAATAAAAAAAAATCAAATTAATAGCATAATTAGTTCCTAAAATATAGCACTGTAACAGTCACACAGCCATCGTCGCATCACAAACGGTTTCCTTTTTGAAGTTTTTAAAAGTATGAAACCTGAAAAGATCACTTAAAAAAAAGATTATTAAGCTGGCTGGAGCCCTGTATCCTCTCCACGCGGCCTGGGTCCGTCAGGGTCACGGGGCGCAGGCATCACGTCCGCTGTCACTAACCGTCCTTTGAGTAACACCTGCACACTCTGTATGACTCACATTGAGAGGCAGCACGCCGGCCACGAAGCTGGAGCCCTGTATCCTCTCCACGCGGCCTAGGTCCGTCAGGGTCGCGGAGAGCAGGCTGCGAACGGGCTTCACGTTCACGGTCACCTGACCACCGCCCTTAGGGAAATACCTGAAAACAACGGCCAGTCTAACTCGGGTATCTATGGCGTCTCATACTAATGAGGGGCAAACTTAACCGAAATTTTTAGTGATTAAAAAAGTAACACGGGCAGATATAATGGTTGTAATTTTCCTGTAATATTCATATTAAGAAAATTTCAGATTTTTCGCTTGGTAAACTTCTTCAGATTTTTCGAAACTTCTCAGGAGATAGAGGGGGGGGGGGGGGGGGGGATGGTATATCTAAATGGTATATCTAAGCACAATAAAGAAATAAAAAATTGTTCAAAAACGTACCGATTAAGCCCTTTCATATTTGCATATTTTGCCTTTTTGGTACGGAACCCTAAAAAGACAGTCACTTAAGCCACTCACCCTCTCCTATGTATAGTCAAATCAAAATCAGCTCCGAACTGTTTCAACGCATGCTTGAACACCTGGTCCATGTAGTCTATCTGCGGGGCCATGTCTGCGTTGGTGCCACCCCGGAGGTCCAGGGTGACCGGCCCGTCGGCCATCAGAGCACATGGTAGCGCCACTTGGAGGAGCAGGCTGATTGAGCTGAAACAGATAGTCATCTTGTAGTAGAGACTATGGCGTAGCTACCGATGGGCTTGACGGGGGGTTGCCCCGGGGCCATCGGACCCTGAACAGTAACGTAGCTACCGACAGGTTAGACGCGGTGCCCTACACATGCCCCACAACATGGGGCCCCATTCTTTTATTTTGCCCTGGGGCCCATGGTTACCTAGCAACGCCACTGAGTAGAGGAAAATATTCGGACGTTGACGCTCCTTGAATGGTGCTATTACAAATCAATAGGGATGTTGACTGTACTGAAATAAAAATAATTTTTTGATGCAAAATGGTAATCTATGATAAAAACCCTAAAAAACAATGTTGACTTTGATACCTTTCATGTAGCTTGTTTTACGAGTCTCTAAAGTTGCGTGGGACGGTCCATTTTTAAAGTATTCCCCGTCATCCGCAGACCATGGGAGTGTCACAAAAGAACTTGTCAAGCTATAATAATACCATTGAATAACCCATGACATGTATGGTAATGGTAAATTTTGTTATGAAACCGTTTCGATAAACGCAAGTTTTAACAAAGCTGCAGGACAAAGTTCTTAATATCCCCGTACAAGGTCGGAATGTGTGATAGTATGGAGCGTTTTTAGGGAAAGTCCAAATATGTGATTTTAACATTGTTGTCTCTCTGTGACTTTTGATGAGATTGAAGTACATAGTTTCCTTTCACTAATTATTCTATTATTGAGAGGTTGTTCTAAAACATAACACATCAAACAAACCACTTGCAATTATCAGATTTCAAAAATATCATTTCTGGGATAAGTCACTTGTGTTTCTAATTTTGACTTTTATTTGTCCTTGCCAAACCCTAGTTAATATGTCAGTCAGTAGTGACGTCACTCGAAATATCTCCTGGGCAATAAAAAAATTAAATGCATCCAAACTAGAGAATGCAATTGGTTACGCGATTTGTATCAAAAAACCATTGATTTCGGTAAAAACGCGGTTTTCTCATACTAAAAATAACCGATTGCATTCCCTAATCCAAACATAAAACACATTAAATTACCATCTTAAAATAGCCAATTTTAACGTAAAGTATCATCCCATCATCCCAATTGTGGAAGTTCACTCTCTGTTGACTTATAAAGCATGCTTTGTGACTTTTGAGCAGTGATCGGCACTATTGGTGCAAAACTTTAACAAAACTTGTAAAGCTCACATAAAGGAGAACAAAACGTTATTGACGGTTTAGTGTTCAATTTAACTCTATATCGGAATGTTGGATTTCCAATACTTGGGCATAAGGATATTAATAATTTAATGGCTGTAAGAACTCTTCAAGTTTTGTTAAAGTTTTGCACCGATAATGCCAATCACTGTTTATGATACTCACCCAGCTGTCTGTGGATCAGCAAAATAGTGCCCTCCTCTGATTTTCTTGGGAGCAAACTCTACCTCTGTGGATCCAATTTGTGCTCCATTTATTTTTGCCTGGCACATTTCACCAACTAATTGGATTCCTACAAACAAACAGATTTTAAAATTAAAAGCTTAATGGTCAATTATAATTGAGCACTATAAAAACTTTTTGATGCAATAAAATTTATTTGAATAGATATTGTATTGTGAGCAGGGGTGGATTAATTAAAATCTTTTGAAGTAAAATTTTATAATACACATTTTTCTCTATGTAATATTGGCCTGGGACAATGAATTACAAGTTTACAGAAAAAACACCTATATCACTCAAGAATCAGTGAAAATATTTTTTAAGAATAAGAGCATACCTTTGCAATGTTGAGCTGCTAAGCCAGGCTTACTTCTGCCAGCTCGGATTTTAAATATTCTAACTGGAATCCCTAATATTGCGCTTAAAGAAATTGATATTCGTAGTATTTGTCCACCCTAAAAGAAAAAAGTCTGTAGTAAATATTAATAATATAACATATAATGTAATATTCAGAATATGAAAGTAATTTCATACGAATTAAACGGCACATTTATTTTAATACACCACAGTAAAATTCGCGAAAAATAAAGAAAGTGTGGTAAGCTGGCTACTGGTACACTTTTTTATTTACTTACCCCTTCTAGGGCGCTACCGTCTATATCTAAATAGTTGGGCATTTTAATATACTATTCCGTTCTTGTAACGAAAGGCTACAAAATCTGTTAAATGTAAAATAATATAATAAAATCACAGATAGCCAATCAACACCGGTCAAATTTCACGATGTTTGTTTCACATTTGACATTAATGATTTGTTACCAGAATCGAAAAATAAGTACTTCCGTGGTAGATTTTTGCTTCGATTTTGTATGTCAATACCAGAGAGTAAACCGGTAAACTACTTTCTACATTACGGCATCACTCAACTTTGGCTATGGAAAAAAAGTTAAGAAACTTCCGCGCAAAATGTCAATACTTGTATTGTTGAACATTGCAATTTGATTGCGATTTATGCCAAAAAAATACCTTGAGTTGCACAGTTTTATTCAAAGTAATAGCTGGATGTATCGGATTGTTGTTGATATTCAAGTATCATAAGAAATAAGTGCTAGAACTGGAGGCAAAAATTAAAAATGCAGCGAAAACCAGGCTATCCCGTGGCTAACTGCAACATTAAAATGGTAAATAACCAAACTGTTTACTACATTGTTAAAAATATGTAGGATTTCAGGTAATAATGATGATTGATCAATCTCATTAAAAGTAATTTACTTCAGGTTCATTCGTTATACTTTCGTTTAAATATTCACTATCGTACTTCTGCAGAAATTTAATATGTACTGTAACGTATTTCAGTATTAAATTCCTTCTTCTAAAAGGATGCGATTTATTTAGTGTGGAACGACATATGTCTTATTCATTGTTCTGGCGATGATAATTTTATTACACCAACAGAGGTTTGTAGATTGCAGAATTGTAGGTATGTTGTCAATGTTTCTATTCCATATCAATATGTGTTAAAAAAACATAGAAATAATGTTTTATTCAATGTTAATAAATAGGAAAAGTTACAATACATTTAAATGTTATACAAGTAACATAGAGTGCTATTATAAACAGTACTTAGCTTCATGTACTACTGTAATTACTTTTGTTATGATCATCAGTTTTAGGGTCAATTTCAGTGTTTCAACCGCACTCATTAATGTCACCGCATTAATGGTGCCTTCTATTACAGATATGAATGGCATTTTGAGATATTGTGTAAAGGTACAGTATCTCGTTAAAATCTGTAATAGAATTAATGCGGTGGCACTAATGAGTGTGGTTGAAACACTCTGATATTGACCCTTTATTTCATGTATTGTTCACAACCCTCAGATACAGAAAATCCTAGCTTGGGTAACTTTATTATATTTTATGCATAACAAAATAATGATTACTCTCTTAGTCAGAGCCGACAGTCAGAATGGATTGTCGCTCTTCACACTCTCAAAAGATGTTATAAAACTGGTTTTTTTCCACCCTTCGCATCATTTTGGCACCTATCACCACCTGGCACCTAGAGCAGCCACTTTACTTGCTCTAACCTCAGTCTTATTACCTTTGAATAAGTATTATTCTAGTCTGTGTGCACAAGGTTGTCTTTATGGAGTATATAACATGTGTTATGCTTTATCTGTTCACCTCAGCCGGATAGTGTGCCACTCTCAGAGGCAGTACCCTGCGATGATGACGGAGACCAGCAACACCGGCGGCAGCAACTCATCAACTTCGGACACACACAGTGGGGCTTCAACAACTGGAGCTGGACTGTCAACAAACAGGATCTTGGTAAATTCACTCTTTAATATTTTCTTCTGTTTCCGCGATTATTACTCATTGAAATAAAACAATTTAACGGATTATATCGCGTATATTATCTCATTTTAGTTCCCGACGTTTCGGAAGCTTTCCAGCTTTCCATGGTCATGGGACTAATAAATGCAAAAGTGTGCAGGTAGGCACACATTCAAGATTCATACAGTTGTTTGAAGTTTGAAAATAAAAAAGAGGGAGTGGTGCACATAACACTTTGTCCAATCGGTCAAGAAATTGGTCAACCACATTTCCAATTTTCCACTCTATTTCATGTTTATTCATAGTTTAAAAGTGGGAGACCAATTTCTTTTGGCTTGTACAAGAACAATTTCAAGTGGAAGGATCAAGAAGGTTTGAAATACAAGAATGCTAAAATTACTCTAGGTCTCATGAAGTTAAAGACTGATAGCAAATTAATTTAACACAACTTGTTCTAAATATAATTAGCTCAATTATAATCAGTTTTGTCCACAGCAATATGTCACTTATATGCTCGGTAACTGTAATAATCAGTTATACACTTGAGTGGGATTAGTAGATCTTAGGTGTCCTTTGTTATTGTGGCAAATAAAATAGCACACAAACTATACAGGATGTCCCAACATAACGGAAAGTAGTACCTACTTACCTTAAATATTATATATAGGATATTTTGCTGCATGGAAACATTATTTTATTTTAAAAAGTAAGTAATTTGCATTCAAAGATTTTCTAAAAGTTGCTTGCTTTGTTTCGGAATCAAATAAATGAAATAATGTTTCCATTCAGTAAAATATCTGACAACTGAAATATCGGACACCCTGTGTAAGTATTTATGCAGCTTTTACTTATATGTCTCATATGAGTACTAAGTAGGCAGTTTTTCTGTGCCTATATAGAGCCATGGTTGTTCAGGGCCTCAGGGTAGGCAGTTTTTCTGTGCCTATATGGAGCCATGGTCGTTCAGGGCTTGGTAGGCAGTTTTTCTGTGCTTATATGGAGCCAGGTCGTTCAGGGTATCAGGGTAGGCAGTTTTTCTGTGCCTATATAGAAACATGGTTGTTCAGGGCCTCAGGGTAGGCAGTGCCTCTGTGCCTATATGTGCCGCTCGCCACTGATTGATGGTATATCTTTGCAGACTTCGTGGACTTCGCCAACGGCAAGTACTGCGCGGGCGTGGCGGCCTTCGTGTGCGTGTCGGTGAAGACGCTCGACATCCGCCGCGAGAACGTCGGCTACGCCACCTGCACCGCCGCACTCAAGGGCTCCGCCATACACCAGGCCCGCAAGGTCAGGCCGCTTCACAGTAATGAGGTCAACCCTGGCCATACAAATTTAGATCTAAGTTTAAAACTGAGTACCCTATTTTTTAATGGTTCCCCATACCAATATAGTATCACCTACAACTTCACTGTGCAGATCCGGGCCTCCGCAAGCGGCGAGCGCGCCGGAATATACTTGTAAACGTGGTACGAGGATCAATAGTTGCACAGGCAACAGGATTTCGGCTATGGATATCCATAATTTAGTGTATGCATTCTCTTAGCAAGCTTCGTGGCCTAAACCCGATAATCGCCTGAAAGAGCATTCATTATATATCGATTGCATATAATACTAATTATAATATCATATTGCAGTGTGCGGTCACGAACGCCCTCCGCGAAACGCTGCTCAGCTTCGGCGGCGCCGTCACCACCGAGCTGCTGGACGCGCTCGAGGGGGCGCGGCCCGAGCAGGCGCCGCCCTGCCCCGAGCCGCAGCCCGAGAACAACCAGAACGTCGCCAACAAGCCCGAGCCCAGGAACTCTCCCCTCGCCAAGAACATCAGGAAAGATCCCGCGGAGGCTTCCAACCCGGTCAACATGAGGCTCCCGCCGGCCCCGCCCGCCGTCAAGAACGCCACAGGCCCGCCGCCGGTGGCCAAGGCGCTGCCCATGCCGGCCGCCCTGCCCCCCGCCCCGCGGCCGCCCGCCCCGCCCCGCGCGCCCGCCCCGCCCCGCGCCGGCTCCAACGTAAGTTTCGTGCTGCAGCCCGTGGTGGGGGGCGTGGTCCCCCCGGTGTACGCCCCGCAGCCGCGCCTGCCGCACGTGGCGCCGCCGCTCTACCCGAACTACTACGAGTACGCGAGCGGCCCGTGGCACTTCACGTACGAGAGCTACGACCGCCCCCACGGTAACGTCAACCTGAATTTTAACATACCGCCGAAGAACTTGGTCGTGAACGGCCGGGCCGGCTCGGGCGAGTGCAAGAACGCCTGCGGGGTGCGGCCGGGCGGGCCCGAGGGCGAGCCCATCCAGTACGCCCACCCCCCGCAGAACCAGGGCTGCTGGATCAAGCCGACGATCTTCTACGACGGGTTCTGGACCGAGCAGAAGGTGAAGAAGTGGGTTGCGGAACAGGTGGAGAAACAGTTCCCCGAGGACGCCTCGCAGAAGTCCCCCTCCCCGAGCAACGGCGGCCAGCCGGAGCCCAAGTCCTAACGGTTGCAAGAATTGAGATACTTCTACGAGAGATATCTCTGGAGTATCTTGAATGTTAACCGTTTTTGAAATTGCAATTTATCTTGGCCGAAGACTGCCGTGAGTTCTACAATCATTCGTATATACTAGTGTAAATTTTGACAACTTATGATGACATAAGACGTGATGGTATACTCGTATTATACAAAACTGAAAACCACAG
Organism: Hedya salicella; assembly: GCA_905404275.2. NCBI lineage: Eukaryota > Metazoa > Arthropoda > Insecta > Lepidoptera > Tortricidae > Hedya > Hedya salicella. Next base: position 20,126,063 of record FR990112.1, read on the forward strand.
ACAATTGTAAACTTATGTTCTAATAACAGTACATGTTAAGGTTTCCATTTTTGCGAAGTTAATCGTTACATTTCACTTACGGAGAGTTGTTTGTCCACATCTTTGCGTAAGATACGTTCAAGAGAAGAGTTCAAAAATTAATCCTTTATGCACCACATTCGATTAAAATCAAACATTTTTGACATTTAGTTTGAAGGGAGTTTATAAAAACTACATTTCTGACTGAAACAAAACAGCTTCCTCCACATGGCTTAATTTAATGCGCTTAAGGATAATAACTCTGCAAAACGTTGATTAAAACTTACTCGATTTTCACTTATTATCACAACAAAATGGGCCTTTAGGCACTTGTCCCACCGCCGGCGAGTAAGCGATGAGCTATCGGCGATTTTCTCGCCCAAGAAACGAACAAAAGATAATTGCTCCCGTGTAAATGAATGAGAGAGATATATTTATAGCTCATCGCTGGCTGTTCACACTGCCGGCGATTTATCTCTCTCTTTTATTTACACGGGAGCGATTATCTTTTGTTCGTTTCTTGGGCGAGAAAATAGCCGATAGCTCATCGCTTATCGCCGGCGGTGGGACAAGTGCCTTATCGCATATAAATATGATCTAATAATCGACAAAAAGCGTGGGTAGATCGAAAAACTCGTGCGGGAAGGTGTTGATACTCATCTCTACAGTTTCTTCGAGACCATGGACGTAACGCGACATCCGAAACGTTGAAGAATTACCAACGAAAGGTAATTAAATAAATCATATTTATACGCGATTAAGCCCCGTTTTGGTGTGTTGTGATAATAACTCTGAACTCAAGAGCTGTATAAAACTTCGCTATAGAACTTTGGTATACAAATAATTTGATTTATAACAAACAGGAACCTATATTAATTATACAGTCAGCGAAATCACTGCCACTCAAAACTCACGCTGCTGTTTTAATTAATAATGTTGCTGTTTCAATTATTTTCTCCAATAACGTCATTCTTCCGAATTTCTCTCTTATGCTGGAGATTATTTTCATTCATATATCAGTATTATCATCACCAATTAGTTTTTTCTCATATCATGTATTTACAAATTAAGGTGGGTGTTGCAGTGCACAGGGTTCTTGGCCAAGGAAGCCAGTTTGTCTGTGGCAATATGGAGCCATGGTCGTTCTGGGCTTCACGGTAGATAGTTTCTACCGCTGAAAAATTACCTACAAACAAAAAACCCTTACACACTGGCAATTTACCGTATATCCTAACCGGAGATTTCGCGATTACCTTGGCGTAGGTGAATGTATTCGTATGGCATCTGTAGTGGTTAAATGCTCTCATAGGTTGGTCCGCAACCGGATAATGCTCAATAAATAAAAGGCCCCGTTTTTATAACATCCCTGCAGTTGGGCACTTGGTCCGTTGGCGAGTTCGAACCCGCTAGTGCCACTTTGTTTGATAATAAGTATTTGGCGCTTAGAAAGCCTTAAAATATCTACAGTAAAGGAATGTATGATATACACATTTGCCAGTTCACATTAAATAGTTTTTATTAAAAATTCCATTTTTTCTAAAACCCACTTTAGTACAAGTAGACTTCACAAAACGTACGCGGCTAATTCCGATATGTATAGTTGTCGCAAAGTGGACCTTTCGTCATCTGTATGACGGGTGCATTGCATATAGTCTTCATTGGCCAACTATGTACATATTGTTAAAATTTTCATTTTCCCAATCTGCTTATGTTCTCTCAAAAGACATTGTCTCTATAAAAAGGCATAAAATTCACGCTTTGCGTAGAGAAGTGAAAGTTAAAAGAAAATCTTGGAAAGTTTACGTTTTGGGAAAATTAGCGAAGCAGTATAGTTGGGGAAGCTTTCTTTTCGTGGTAGTGGTTATTTTGAAACTAAGCCAATTTAAAGGACACGGCGGCGTTTGGAATCTCAAAATTTAGCACACTCTATTTTTTAAAGTATTTTTCGGAGTAGCTCGTAAGTGTTATAGTGCTACACGGTGACTGTTAAAGTACGCAGCTAGGGTAGGGCTTCGCACCCTTGCGGTGGGGCTAGGCATCCCTTGGACCTCTTCGTTTTTATGTTATTTTTGTTATCTCATAATCATAATAATCTAATCATTCTTACCGACACTCAAACACTGATTATAGGACAGATACTATACAATATAATTAAGCTTTATTCAGGATAACACATCGTAACAAATTCACGATGATAAAGCATACAATACAATGTAAACGAGAGAAGCGCACCTAAAATGGTCTCCATTCAGCTATGCCGTGCAACCTAAACTCGACAATATCATAATAGGGACGATGACAAAATTTGAATAATTAGTCTGTCATGTACATTAATAAAGATATTGGACAAGTATCTTCTTTTTTTACGTAATCAAAAAATTAAGGCGATACATTGGGTCAAAATGTCGCGTGATGGCACGAGCCCCCACTCCTAAACTCTAATGCAATTTATCTGAGTATTTTTTATTATTTTAAAAAAGCAAAAAATACGTGTCCCATATTTTTTTTATAATCTAAATGACTAATTAGAATTTTGATTTTCATACCCAGTCATCATGCTTATTCTTAAGTTGTTCACTGCTCGTGTCTCAACGCTTGTGATCAAAACATTCTTACTCCTATGCCGGTGACACACTTGCGTATTACATATACCAGTGACACAAGGTTTGTGATAAAAGAAACTTAATATTTTCTTCTGTTTCCGCGATTATTACTCATTGAAATAAAACCATTTAACGGATTATATCGCGTATATTATCTCATTTGAGTTCCCGACGTTTCGGAAGCTTTTCAGTCTTTTCTCCTCAGTACGCCTCATTTGTGGAATGCTGCTTGGTAAATTATTAAAATAAAATAATTAAGCCCTACTGACACATGTGTAACTGTCTTTACAGCTTAGGCCCATCTGGCATGTATGTACACCTTTATTTGTTTTTTTCAAAAATGGGTAGTATGCACAAATTGTAACTTTGACAGAGGAAAATATATCTTTTCTCAGTCCACCCGTGACCATGGAAAGCTGAAAAGCTTCCAAAACGTCGGGAACTCAAATGAGATAATATACGCGATATAATCTGTTAAATTGTTTTATTTCAATAAAAGAAACTTACTTCTATACCGGTGACCCGCTAGCGTGATTTAATGTTTGAGCCTTTTTCTCAGTAAATTCGTAATATTACATTTTAAAATTTAATTTCAAAACAATGTTTGTGATATTTTTTTTATTCCTATGCCGGTGACACGCTAGCGTGATTTTATGCTTGAGTGCCAGTGACAACGTTTGTTATCAAAATTGCATTTTGGCCGGCATAGCGTAAAGTTTAGTAAGCAGTGGTTCATTGCCGGCGTTGCGAACCTGTTAAACGCGTGGCAGTGAACTGAAGTTTTACACCGACAATACTCGGATGTCGGACAAAGTGGGGCGAGATTCTTTTCTACACTATCGTATTCGACTAACCTCTATCAACTACGCGTGTAGTGAATAGGGAACTTAATCTTAATCGGTTCTCTCGCACGCTCACAACTATGACATGAAAAAAACATTCCTACGAATTCAGAACATCCTTTTTTGGGAGCCGTTTAAAAAAGGATGACTCGATTAGAATATTTTTTCGAACTGTAAACAAGTATTGGTCTTGCCTAGCTTCACCGCCGGTAGAAAAGTTTCAACCACCACTGTATTTTGGTGGCACATGTATATCGAAAACTTATAGAAAACCAGTAATGTATTCCCTTATTTCATTTATGATATTTGATCGGTTTGCCATTTGTAGAACAGTATATCCCAAACCATAATAATATTATACACGCGAAAGTTTGTGCCGATGTATGTACGATCCTCTTAATTTAAAAAGTAGAACGGATGTCAACGAAACTCACCAATAATGTTGTTTAGACATCAGAATAACACATATCAGAATAAAACAATTGCATGGCGCATGATAGTCATCCAAAATGTATTTAGTTATTTAGTCACGGGGGTGGCAGAATTACAGCGTCGGTGACCAATTGTCCTTGTGGGCTCTTGGCATTGACATAAGCTGAGCCACCTTCATAATTCTGTACCTCACCATATATAAGTCAAAACCCAATTATGTACCTATGCAAAAAGTGAATAAATGTGTTTTATTATTTATTATTATTATTATTATATACATTGCATCTCATGGCAAGTAAAGGCTCATTTATTACATAGGTATGACGATTTGATGCGGGAGGGCCGAACAAGTGTAACTTTTTCTTACATTGGGATAGGTGGTCTAGATTGTTCTTACGTAACATCTCAAAAGTAAGGAAAAATTATAATGACTAAAGTTTCACTTTTTTATGACACAGGGGCGGACCGTGAATTTGTGGGGCCCTGGGCTAATACTGCTGTAAGTAAGTGGGCCCTACATAATTGATTGAACTACTTGATTGTTTTTTTTAGTTCAATTGTTTCAATGGGGGCCGGGGGCCCTTTGTATCCTGGGGCCCTGGGCTGCAGCCCAAATAGCCTTTAAGTAGATCCGCCACTGTTATGACCTGACATGAACCAACGTATTTTTATATTTTCGCTACCTTTTCTTTGTACTTTTGGTTGGTACTGAACATACGTTAGATTTAAAGGCTCGTCCAAGTCTTCTTTTGAGTCTTAGAATGATTTCTAAAGTCAATATCTCTAAGCACAACATTCCTAAAGACAAAACATCGAAAATATAAAAGATATTTATGGCAAACTGATACATTATGACAAATGAAATTATTCAAAGTTTATTTGACTACAATAGTTTTGCGTGTCGAAGCAACTATGACTTAAAGTATTAAAGCATTTAGGTATAAAGTTTATCAACCTTGTGCGCCCAGCGTGTTGGCGGGAAACCGTGCGCCACACGCCAACCAATAAACCAATTGTATGAAACCGTATAGCGGCAATTGGCGTCCTGGCGTCTGAGGCACAATTTTCCGTTGACGTGATTTGCCGTGTGTGGGCGCTCAAAGGGTTGAGTTGTGTTTTATGAGACAGGACGGGGAATAAATAATACTACGTAGCTAAATATAGCGGAATTCCATATTTAATTAATGAATTAAAGTTCCTACGCTTTTCCACGTAATAGTGATTTGGTTAGATGTGACAATAAATTGTGTCGGGTAGACCATCAACATCTCCTGCATCTTCTGCGGGCCTATGATGGTCACGTTGATCACGCGATAAATGATATGATAACGCGCCTGTCACTCTCGCTCTCATCCACGTGTAAGAAGGTGACGGCAGCTATGTCACTTATTTATCGCGTGACAAACGCAACTATCGTAGGCCCGGCCCGCTGATGATGCCACGTAGAGGCGAAAAACGTGTCGAGGATACTGTCTGGTGGTGGTTTGTTGTATTTGCATGCGTATTTTTTTTGTGGAAACTGCATGAATTTATTGTCACATTTAACTAGGACACTTTTTCTCAGAAAGCGAAGAAACTATAATTCATTAATCTATTACTACGTAGCTGTAACTGACATACTTATGGGGTAAAATCGGAAACTTCACTTCTGTTATTGACTGATTGAACTATCAGCCAAACTGTGTCCCGTGTCTTCACGCATTCTAAACTACTACGTTAGGTACCTACTACATGTTTTTCTACACCTTCATTCGATTTTTTTATTAGCGAAAGTATTATGACCACCATTCTATATCAACACGCTCGGATCAGCTAAATTCGTGTTCCAGCATTGACATTAACATTATCTAAATAAAACTTTTCACCAAAATGGTTACATACGTTTCTGAGAAACCAATAACGAATATACAAGGTGTCCGCACGGAATCCGAAAGACTAACCACGCATTCCTTAGGTCAATAAGAATAAAACAATATATACGACCCCACTCAAATTCTACTTTTGAAGATATTATAAATGTTCATGTAAACTTATTGTTATTAATAAAGTGCATTAAGCTCTTCATCGCGATGTTGCCACGTATGTTACCAAGCTTCGCTTCGCGTCGTAGCTATTGACAGTTATCAAAATGACAGCTCACAAAAATCATTACCATTGTATTAAAAGGGATAATTTCTATAGAGAAGTGGAAGTTATTCAATTTGTATGTATAAAAATCGACACAGCTAGATTATTTTTGTTGCTGAATTTGACTTGTTCATATAACCTTTTTAACTCCTAATGACCTCACGAACGCGTGGTTAAAATCTTTCGGATTCCTGCGGGGCCCCGTGTATAGAAGAATTGAATGAACTGAACCCAACTTAAGTAATAAGTTTTCTATGAACTTGTGATGAAATATTTTTGACATATTAAGAGCACATTAAGTGCCTATCGTGTATTTATTTGACACTTGACTTTTGACTGACTTTACCATAAAAGAGTTCATTCCTGTGTTTTGAGATCACGATAGGAGCATTCTTATTGGTTTATAAATATAGTATGTTCTAAGGTTGTCGTATTATTATATCGTATTGTCATAAAATGCGTCATCGTTTTGAATCAATCATTTAAGGACCGACTTCACCACTGCTCAAAATACGCTGACGCACTGTCGAAATGACGTTACACATGACGTTTCTTCCATAACCACTCAAGTGCTCGTGATTTTGGTTTGAACTCTGTTTATACTTGAAATAAGAGTGGTGACATGCAACTACAGTTGCGGAAAGCACTTAAGTGGATAATGAAAATCAAACTGACACTATACAAAATCTAAAATCATTCAAATAGTGACGTTCTGCTGTTTAACGAGATTTTTTATTTGAAGCGATTTTTATTTTGCATAGTGTTATTTTTTTAGGGAGCGAATTTATTCAGCCGCGTAAGCGCACCGTCAGCGTTATTTGAGCTCCGGTGTGGACGGTACGCGTAAAATTTGTTTGATCAGCGCATTTTGAACAGCATGTGTTTGCTCCTTCGACATACAATATTTTTTATTACGTGATATTTTAAATGTCTCTTGAAACATTTTGAAATACTCGTTTTAAACTATTTTGAAATCATTTCTACGGTTTTTAGAAAGGGTTTGCGCATTTATCAACGGAATTGCTCTGATGTACATAACTATTATGTAGTTGAATAAGATAATGTGTGCAGTACATGTTTTTACTGTAATAAATTGATTGAAATTTTCTAATATTTGATTGTTTAAGTTTTGTTTTGCCCGTTTTGTTTTGACTTAGTCTGTAAACCCTTAATCGGAGCAGTTACTCGAAAGTTCGAAGTTAATATTCTTCGTCTCACTCACTCAAATACAGTTTAACACGAGAACGAAAGAGACAGCACGATACGGCTTTGAGCTTCGGAGTACGAATGTATTAATACGAATGTAGTTTACACAGAAGTATCAGAGAATTGAATGAAAGTAACATTGCTATAGAAATTGTAACTGTAAATAAGGTTTACGAATCGTTGCTTAATCATGTATTTGTCTCAATACAGTAATTTTTGAGGCCGAGATTTCTAAAAGTCGATGTGTGGAGTGACGAGGAAAAATCGGATTAGAAATGAGTATATAAGGGGAAGTTTGAAAGTAGCACACGTGACGGACAAAATGAGGAGCAGTAGGTTAGCGTGGTATGGGCATGTAATGAGAAGGGATGAACGTCACATTGGTAAAAAAATGTTAGGGATGAATGTTGAAGGACGAAGAGCGATCGGTAGGCCAAAAAAGCGATGGATTGATTGTGTGAGAGAGGACATGAAAAAGAAAGGAGTTAGCGCTGAAATGAATGAATAATAGAGATTAATGGAAAAAGAAAACATGTTGTGCCGACCCTACGTAAGTGGGATAAGTGCAGGGAGATGATGTTGATCTCTAAAAGTTGATACTAGTTGCAATACTATTGAAGTTGGTTTTGTAAGGGACGCTGTAGTGTTTGAACACAACTGTAGGTGTTCCTAAGCTCTGGATGTCAATACAAGGACCATTAAAACAAGAGGACTGTCATTCTTCATACAAAAACTCGTCCTCCGTCATGTACAACGCCATCTGTGTATAAGAATTATCATTAACAATTATTCAACTTTGCAAGCGTGGCAGAGTATTTGTTACGATTTACGTATTATTAGCTGTGTATAAAGTAATGTTCTTTTGTTCAATTATAACATCGATAATTATTAGTTTGAAAGCGCCATCTAGTTTTTGCCTGAATATCTTCTGGAGGTCGGGGCACGATCCAAGGTATGGCAATTGACAGTCCTCTTGTTTTAATGGTCCTTGCTTCAATATAAACAAAAGAAGGTCCTGACTGAAAAGTAAAGCATTCAACGCCGACTCTATATCTGATATTTTGCATAGGTAGGGGTTCCCAGATGAGAATGTAGACAAATAAGGGTTTAACAGAATTTTCACGAGAAGAAAGACGTGGGTGAAGTTTAAATATAATAATGCATTCTACGAAGTTGGCAGCAATTCTTTAAGTATTCTAAGTAAAGCCCAAAGTTACATAGAGTCCATTCTTGACGGCCTTATTATAATTATTTTCATAATTGACTCACAAACTACAAAGGTAGGTAACTTGTTTAGGCTTAACATACACCCAAAATCGAAATGTGCAGCTTATAGGTGTAATAATCAAACCATACATGGCTTACGGGGGGTTTAGTGGCTTGGATATACGTACGGTCAGTTGCAAAAAGATAAGCACGATTAGTCCGTTCAAAAATATCTTCGCTAGACTCAGCCCCGGATCTACGATTTTTTCTAACCGGGGCAAAACCTTGATGGTAGCGCCCCCTCCCTTCAGTGTTTGAGAAAAAACTGTTAAAACTGCCAATGAGTAGCATTTTTTGTGACCAAAATCTATAATAAAGATTGTAGGAAAAGAGGCTTCATTAGTTCGATATTTCGAATTCTTGTCTCCAGGATTTGGCGCCCCCATGAAACTGCCGCCCGGGGCAAGTGCCCCCTCTGAGATCCGGGGCTAGCTAGACTCATACCCGTCAATAGAGCTGAAATATATTTTTGAACGGACTACATTTTTGCAGCAGACAGTACATTTGCTTACGATATGGCAGGTGTCACGTTCGTATTAGATAGTTTAGATAATGTATCCCACCCCACTTATGTTGCAGGCCGGTCTGTAAACGGAACACGGATCGTGTAGTTGGTAAAAGACGCTCCGTGTTCCGTGTACAGACCGTCAAATAAACCTCACGTTACAGTGGCGCCCGGTGGATTTTTGATTCCAAGAAATCTCACTACAAAGACCTACCGCTCAACTCAGACCTCGTCGCCCACTGTATCTAATGGGCCTACCACACGCACAAGCTTCACCACACTTTTGCCTGTACACGCCGGTCTGTACACGGAACACGGAGCATGTAGTTGGTAAAAGACGCTCCGTGTTCCGTGTACAGACCGCCCTGCGAAGGTCTTGAGTTGAGCGGTAGGTCTCTGTAGGGAGATTTACTGAAATCGAAAATCCACCGGGCGCCTCTGTAACGTGAGGTTTATTTGACAACTGAAAGTTGGAGGAGAAAAATATTATAACTCTTCTTTTCTTGAGCGTAGTCGAATAAAAAGCATCCTATAACCATCTGTGGGTGACCAGCTATCCGTGTGCCAAAAATAGTTAAAATCTGTTTAGCCGTTTTGGTATGATGAAGCCACAAAGACACATCGTCAAAAAAAAATCGATTCAGTGACCTCAAATTATGTTATACATATTTTTTAATATAAAATATCTGGGTCACATCGTATTGCTTCGCTGCTTGGCGTTGACAAGGTTAATAAGAAATCTATGACGAGTGACGAGTTTGACAAAGTATTAAATTGGGTTTTACCTTGTTTTATCGAATACTGCATTGATGAAATGGAAGGATACCATTAAATTGATGTTGAATTCTACTCTTGTGTTATTTCATTAATCATTTATTTGCGTAAAAGACATGATAGGGGTACATAGATAGTATGGTACATAATATCAGTCTCACATGCTTTGTCACAGAGTGACATGCAAAATTATAAGCAACTGGAAGACGCCAACTTCGTTTTCGAAGGAGAAAAAGACAAAAATCCCCTTTTTTTTCTTCAGCGTAGTCGAGTAAAAAATATCTTATAACCATCTGGGGATGCCCAGCTAACCGTGTACCAAAAATAGCCGATTTAGCATAATGAAGCCACAACGACACATACAAACATAAAAAAATCCAAAAATAAGTATTTTTCGATTAGTGAGTCTTTTTTTAAATATCTTCAATGTTCTGTACATTGAAGATATTTAAAAAAAGACTCACTAATCGAAAAATACTTATTTAATTTTTACAACTTTACAATAGTATATAGATATTGAGTAGTATCGTTTTTGACACATCTAAGGCCACAGTCACAGTGACGCTCTCTGGTGTCTTTTGTATTCAGAAAACCTTCATGAACTTCCTCCTAATGTTAGTAGAAAAGCGTGACGGCTCAGGAGCATCTTTCTCGCGCAGGAGGCGGTAGTAGACCCCGAGGAGGAGGCACGGGCGGAGCGCAAGCGGCGGCAGCGGCAGGCCCAGGAGGAGTTCCGGCTGAAGCAGCTGATGCGGCAGAACACGGGTTAGCATCTGGCCCTCATTTCATAAACGTGACAGGTGACAATTGACAACGACAATTCGACGTACATTGCTGGGTCGCCGAGTAAATGTCTGCCTGGCATCATGATGGAGAAGTAATGTATGCCGAATTGTCGTTTTCAACTGTCACCTGTCACGTTTATGAAATAGGGGCCTGGTTATCTAGCTCTAGAGCCACAATTAAGAACCATTAAAACGAGAGGACTGTCAATCGCCTTACAATAAGCTGTTCCCCGATATTTATTACGCCATCGATTTAAACTCACACGATCTTCACTCATTATCACAATATAAACGAAAGGTAATTAAATAAATCATATTTATACGCGATTAAGCCCCGTGTTGTGATAAGTATAAGGGTTGTACCTTGTTCCATCAAAAAATGTTTCATGGAGTACGTTCAGTTCGTCGGCATATCATTTCATAGAAAGCATTTTTCTATTAAACCGTTAATAATCTGGGATTATTATAAAACAAACTTAACCTAACGGCTTCTACATGATGATCTTTTAAAAAAGAATGAAAATTCAACGGTTTCAGGGGAAAAAGTTTTCGATGAAATGAAAATTCTATGAAATAAAGCATTCTAGGAAACGTTTGTCGATGAAATGGAAGGACACCGTGTACTAAAATTATTATTCATATTTTCTTCTGTTTCCGCGATTATTACTCATTGAAATAAAACAATTTAACGGATTTTATCGCGTATATTATGTCATTTTATTTCCCGACGTTTCGGAAGCTTTCCAGCTTTCCATGGTCACCGGTGGACTGAGAAAAGATGTATTTTCCTTTGTCAAAGTTACAATTTGTGCAAACTACACATTTTTGAAAAAAAACTTAAATACATGCCAGATGGGCCTAAGCTGTAAAGACAGTTACACATGTGCCAAAAGGGCTTAATTATTTTATTTTAATAATTTACCAAGCAGTATTTCACAAATGAGAAACACTGCAAAGAAAAACTCCCGGGCTACCTCATTACTAATTATAATATTTTAAAAATAGAGACCTTTAAACTAATTGAAGTTTTTTAAACAGATAAGATATTTTACACCGTTCGGAAATTAAGGTTTTGCAGTCCTGTGTCTCGCTTGTTCCTTGGTGAGATGTATTACAGGATCCCAAGCTAGTGGTAGTGACAATCCATCTTCTCTTTTGAAATTAGGATGCTTTTTAATCTCAATAGCCTCGCGTAGCATTCTGGGAAAATATATTTTTTTTTTGGCAAGGATAGAAGGTTTATCAAACTTAATTGAGTGGTTCGGCTTGTCAATGACATGTTCACAGACTGCAGACCTATTACACCGACGTAATAATTATTATTTACAATTATTCAACTTTGCAAGCGTGACACAGTATTTTAATGTTACAATTTATTTATTACTAGCTTCTGCCCGCAACTTCGTCCGCCTTAAATTCGTTTATCGCGGATAAGGGTATTTTTCCGGGATAAAAAGTAGCCTATGTCCTTCCCCGGGACTCAAACTATCTCCATACCAAATTTCATCCTAATCGGTTCAGCGGTTTAAGCGTGAAGAGGTAACAGACAGACAGACACACTTTCGCATTTATAATATTAGTATGGATTTAGCTATTTATGAAGGATTGCATCGTTGAAGTGTCAATGGGCGGGCCATGTAGCCAGGAGAACGGATGGCCAAGTAAGTCCTGGAGGGGCCACCACGCATAGGAAAAACCCAGCATAGGACGGCCTCCGACTAGGTGGTCGGATGACCTCATAATGGTCGCGGGGAGTCGCGCGCAGGATTGCACCCTGTGGCGAGGTATAGGGGAGGCCTGTTCAGCAGTGGACGTTCGTGGCTGATAGATAGAAATGTTTAATTTTAAAGCGCTATCTAGTTTTTCGTGCCTTGACATCGCCTTGCCATCGGGGCACAATCTGAAGTATGGAGATTGACAGTCCTCTTGTTTTAATGATCCTTGACATCAATGGAGAATTTGTAGAGAAGTTAAGAGCGGTTTCCCACTGGGTTGAGTTTTCTGAAATCGATAAGCTGAGACTTCTGTGGTGTTAAATCTAACAAGAATTGTCAAAATCTACCAACCGCAGTACAGGATCTCTTGGCAACTAGACCTGACGTCACAGTCGTTCGGGTTTCAGGTGCAGATTTTTCGATTTCAGAAAACCCTCATTGCATTCGGGAATAAAATTGAGATCGGTAGTGTTATCCCACCTGTTATCATCAACTTGTTACCAGTGGTAACCAACACCAATGGCACCAATCCCTTTAGTGGTAACAGCTGGGAATTTTATTCCCAGTAGTTACAATCTGGTAACCGATGGAGAAAAATCCCAGCTGTTAGCACAGCTAACAAGTTGGTGGTAACAGGTGGGACTAACACGATCGGAAGGCTAGCGATAGTAACATCATCTAGTTGGGCAACTTTTTTAAAGATAGTTTAGTTTTTTTACAAATCAAGCTCAAAAAGTTTCAAAAATTGTACACACTATTGCCACCAGTTGTATTAGGTTAGTTTTTTTACAACTCAAGGTCAAAGATAAATACACACCAAAAGTTTCAAAAATATGTACGCACCATATCCACCAGTTGTACTTATCGATAACAGGATCGTCGATGTTATTTCTATGTCAAGTACTAGTCACCTGAAATTCGTATCAGACAAAAATCTAGATATAGTAATAAGTCACGGTGGGCCCATATTGGGTCTTCCGCTTATTCCTCAACATTTGTCAAAGTATGAGAACGAAATGGCAGTGTTTCAATGTTCCTTACTGAGGAAAACCTTAACATCCAAGAATACACAAAACTGATTATATTATTTACAGATAAACATTTTTTTTAATAGCTGATTATCGCGATATCATCATCGTTGGCAAGTAGAACGAAAAGTAGCAACACCCAGCGACAAGATAATATACATGTATCTAGCAAACCTAAGGGGTAAAATAAGATGAAATCAGGTTGTGCAATTCCTTAGAAGCAGTAGCGTTGTGTCACCAACACCCTCGAAGACCAGGAGGTTGAGAGAATCAAAATTGTTCTTAGCATTGACTTGGTCGGCTCACGGTAGAAGCCAACAGGATAATGTAGACGGTTAAAGCCTCAGAGGCGTCAGTCATTTTCGCCTAAATGCATTTTGAAACATGGGTAATTTTTTGCGATATCTGAGTTCGCAACAAGCAATACAGTAAATTATTAAAAAAAAACCGGTCAGGTGCGAGTTGGACTCGCGCACCGAGGGTTCCGTACAAAATTTTACTTACCCTAACTTCATTACCCGGTACCGGTTGAGTTAAGTTTGCATCTGATATCTATAGCATTGCATACAAATCAGGTGCAAACTTTTGAACTATTGGTAAACTTCGGAGATAAAGGGGGGGAATGGTGTTTTTTTTGTACATTTTCCTTAATAAAACAAAAACTAATCACAATAAAAAAATGTTTGAAAATGTGCAGGTTAAGCCCTTTCATATGATAGATAAAATTGAATTGAATTGAATTGAACCCCATTTGACCCAGTAGCTAGACTTTTAATTTTTACCCCGTCCCATATTCGTCGTTTCTTTAGAAAATAAAAATGTATTCTTAAATATTTCCTGTGCAATACATGTGCTGACCATGTTTATAAATATTCCAAATTTCAAATAGTTAGCAAAAGTGGTTTTTGAGATATGGCGCTTTAATAGTCGGACAGACAGACAGACAGACAGACAGACAGAGTGGCACCATAAGGGTTCCTTTTGTACCTTTTTGGTACGGAACCCTAAAAATGAGCGGTGTTATAACACCTGGTCGGGCTATCTGAGTTAAAGGTCCATAAAAACCATAGTTGAAGTCTTATATTAATGTTCACTACACTTGATATTTATAGACGTGAATTGTAGTGGTGAGGTGTATATTGAACCCGATTCCCACTGGCTGGCTTACTTCAACTATTTATTTTGCACTGGTTTGATTCGCGATTGAAGCTGATAAAATCTCAAAAATACCAAAATGAGATTTCGTATCTCCAAAATCGATGTGTAAAAAGAAAGTCTGTATGAAATTTGCATTCATTTTTTATCGATATTCCTCAATATAGAAAAATAAAGGAAATGCAACTCTCAAAATGGACTCTTTTAAGGTCATGATGATTGTTCTAGGATGTATTTAAAAAATGGGAACAATCTACAAGTCTAATAATCCTTTAGAGTAAAACGAATTATCTACAGGGTTCTGAGTTCTGAAGTAACAAATATTAGAAAAAAAACGTACATTTTGGAATCAACAAATGGACTCTTACTGTCTTAAATCAGTATCTTCTTTACCATTCAACCATATAGCCAACCATCAGCGTCGAATAATTGGCGCAGGATTACACCATTATTAACCCTCAACCTATTTTGATAAACCCCATCATATTTTTTCATTTGGTGAACCATTTTTTCAGAAGTATTTCAGAAGTATCGATATCGCTAAAATATGTTTCTAACACTAGTAGGATTGCGACAGTCTTGTTTTGCCGCGAAAATTCTTACCTCTGTTAATAACTTGGGGCACAGTCAAGGGCAAAGATAAATATACGCACAAAGTTCCAAAATATGTATACATAAAACTTACTGTCATAATAATAAGACCTGTATACATATTTTTGATTGGTGCCCTTGAGGCTGTAGATGGATTATTTTTGTTAACTTGTGTAGGTATTTCAATTAAGACGTTAGGAATCACGCATTCATTTTGTAAGTAGATCATACCAATACACGCTTGCTAATTTTCTGCTTATCTTGTAACTGTTGTAATTTGCTTATACTTCAATAAAGTTGTTTTTTTTTTCATAACCTTTTGTTTGCATATTCTAATTTTCATTTCCTATGCTATTTCGAAACATACCTAATAACTTATTTTTGCGTTACTGACTACCAGCGAGGCTACGTGAGATATTGCCCTCGATTTTGTTTTAAATAAGTCTGTCAAAAAATGTTGTATGCAGGAAGTCCCGCGACTCCCTGCTAGGGTCGACTACGGCGGGGGCAGCAGATGCGCATAATGCTGGGCTCTGACCCCTAACCGTCGCCGGCGGAGCGGATTTGCAATAGGGTCGTTCTCGCGTACCCGCTCCGCGGCCTCCTGTAGTGACAATACTTCGTCGCGGAATGCGCATGACAGGGAGAGATCCGTTCCTACTGCCGCCTGTAGTACAGCGTTCAAATCAAATCAAATCATTTATTTTGCCAAACATACACAGGTGGTAGTAACAACGTACATGTCAGTATGATTTAGTTACATGACGGCATGTTTCGCCATAATTAGGTATGCAAAATCTTATTCTAGTTTACAAAATAATACTAATACTCTAATCATAGAATTTATCAAAATATTCATTTAAATTATAAAATGGTCGTACTCGTATAATCAAGAAGGATTTTAATTTTCTGGATAATTCACTAATATTATTACATTGTCTTATGCCCTCATTTAGATAGTTATAAATTTTTATACCATTATATTCAACACTACGAGTAAAATGTACATAATTTTTTGACTCTGGTAACATAATGTCAAAATTGTATCTGCATAATCTGCGTGGTCTATTGTTACTATTATTTGCAAAACTGGACTTGTTTTTATAGATAAAAATGCATATTAAGTAAATGTAAAGTGATATCACAGTCAGTATTCCATGCTTCACAAAAAGTGGACGGCAATGTTCGAGTGGTTTTTTTGTAACAGAACACCGTATACATACACACTATTACCCCAAACTTCAATGCCGTACCTTATAACACTTTCAAAATGAGCAAAATAAACTGTATTATATATTTATTTTTGACAAAGTTTTCAAAGCGTAACAGGCGCTGGCCAATTTTTTCTTTAGTAGGCTTATATGGTCTGACCAACGCAATTGGGAGTCTAGTTCTACACCCAAAAAATTGACATTAGCGGCCTTTGTTATGGGTAGCGGCAAGTCGTACGTCATACTATTAGTATGTTTTAGAAAAGGGACATAAAGTGTTTTATCCATGTTAATCTTTGACCATTACATTCAAACCAATGTGTCAAGTCCGCCCAAGTCTGGCTAATTTGGGCCTTAAGTGCTACAATATTTTCATTTTCAAGAATAATAATCGTGTCGTCCGCATAAAGGTAAACTGTTCCATATGATATATTATATTGCAAGTCATTAATGAAAATAATAAATAGCAATATTGATCCTTGGGGGACCCCACAGTCAATCGCTGTTTTAGCAGAATTAACAAATTGAATACATCCCGACCTATCTACGTCAGATATTTGGACAAATTGAGGACGAATTGAGAGTCCCAGGCGGTACACTCTTCTAGAGTATGGCGGGCTGTGTCTACTGGCACGCCGCACTCATGGCAAACGGGGGATTTCTCTCATCCAGCTATGCGATGTAGGTACTTACCAAATAACCCATAATCGGTAAGTATCTGCACCATATTGAATCTCAACGTGCCGTTAGATTATGGCCTGAAAATAAAGCTATTGTCAAAAAATAATCATTTTTGTGACATGCTGTATTGTGTCAGCTGTACTCGTCTTTGAACATCCATCAACTACTCACCGAGACGATTCTAGAGCCCAAACTCGGTAGGATTGCGTTATTTTTTTACAGAATTCCTCTAACCACCTTCCGGCTCCATCATCAGATGAGTTCGGTGGTGTCATATTGTATTATCACGTAACTTACACAAGTATGTCAAATTTTAGCTCAATCGGAAACCTGGAAGTGGGTCAAATTTTGCTTTCAAGATTTGTTTACATAGTTACCTAATTGTTAGATACAGTGAACCTAATATAAAGCTGTAATAAATTCTACAAAAATATTAATTTCTATCCAATATAGGTTAATTTTTTACAAGCTTTTATTTAACTTGCAATGTATGTATGTAATGTGTGCTCGGGTGGAATCTTGCAAGTTAAATTTGGCCTACTTCCCGGATTCCAATTGAGCTAAAATTTGGTATACTTATGTAAGTTTGGTGACAATGCAATAATATGATACTATCAAGCTTGTCTGATGATGGAGCAGGAAGGTGGTCATAGGAACTCTGTAATAAAATAACTCAATCATACCGAGTTTGGGCTCTTTAGAATCATCTCGGTGAGTAGGTGATGGATTTTCAAAGAAAAGTACAGTCGACAATAAAAACTTGTCCAAAAAATACATTTTTAACAGAAACTTATTAACGGACCATCTCGTCAGTACCTATGTGTATAGCCTAAATTATTCAAATTCAAATTGTTTATTGTAGAAAAGGATTGCGTTTTGTTATTAAAGTCATCCGGCTCCATCATCAGACTAGTTCCATAGTGGCATATTCTTGTATTGTCATCGAAGTTACGTACAGGACCGCTTTTACCACTTCGCCACTGGCCAACCTAACGAGGCCCCCGAAAGATGTTAAATGACGTTTATTAGGGTTCCGTACCCATAGGGTAAAACGGGACCCTATTACTAAGACTCCGCTGCCCGTCCGTCCGTCACCAGGCTGTATCTCATGAACCGTGATAGCTAGACAGTTGAAATTTTCACGGATAATGTATTTCTGTTGCCGCTAAAACAACAAATACTAAAAACAGTATAATTTTATGTCTCTCTGTCTATATCAGTAACCAATATAAAGTGATCGAACACCGCGTACATTTTGCTTAGGTACTCCTAAGCAAAATGTACGCGTTGGGCTCTGCTAATACTGGTTTTCATAGATTCGGCCGTTTGTAGCGTATATTTTGAACGGAACCCTCGGTGCCCGAGTCCGACTCGCACTTGGCCGGGTTTTTACAGTCCGAGGTATCTAATTTTATTATTGAGTGTCAAGGGCCTATTTTTCAGGACCCGAGTGGGCCTTCGGGCCCGCATGTAAATGGACGGCCTTGGTTACGTAGATATGTACGCCAAATTTTAGCACAATCGGTCTTTGGGACTGAATCAAATCTTCCTTGCAAGTTTGTAAACATACATACCTATGTAAAGTTAATAAAAGGTTCTAAAAATGGTTGCGATTCGTTCAGTGTGAAGTCCAGTAACTAAAAATAAGTGCAAGAAACAAGACCGAGTAGTCACGGGTTTAACATGCGCAGGGGCGGATCGTGAATTTGTGGGGCCCTGGGCTAATACTGCTTAGTAACTTAAGTGGGCCCCACTTAATTGATTGAACTACTTGATTGTTTTTTTTAGTTCAATTGTCTTCAATGGGGGCTGGGGGCCCTGGGCCAAAAAGCCTTTGAGTAGATCCGCCCCTGAACATGCGTCCTTTGGGAGGCCTTCAAATAAATGTACCTATGTGAAAATATATTTTGCTAGCAATCCGACCCGTTTGTCGTAAGGCTCACAGCGCACACAATGTAATTTATACTATTATAAAGTTGTAAAATTAAATGTCTGTACATTGAAAATATATTCAAAAAAATAAGTGATACCTACGGAGTATTTGAAGGTGACTGAATTAAAGAATATTTTTTGTATGGGTCGTTGTGGCTTCATCACGCCAAAACGGCTAAACAGCAACACATACAAACACAAAAAAATAAAATCGTTTCAATGACTTGCAAATAGTCCGTTTAATTTCTTTTTTCATATTTACTACTTTTTAATAATATAGACTAGTAAAGTAAATCTTGTTGCATTCACTCACTCACTTCTTATAATTCTCCACTCTCTTCTTCGTTTTAAAGCGCCATCTAGTTTTAAAACTCGATATCCCCTTGCACTTAACGCACGATCCAAAGTATGGAGTATAGAAAAGGTAAGGAGGCCAATCTGATATAGGAAAACAGATGAAAAAGTGTCTAGCAGAAAGCACTAAATAATATTTCCAAATCCGTCCAGAATGGCACTAGAGTAGCAAGATATGAAGTCAATAACCAATTACAAAACAATTTATCGAACTGCTACTCAATCCGTTCTGCTGAAGTTAATATTCAATCGTGTTTAACCTATTCAACGCCAAGCGGTGGAGCAATTTACCCTGCCACTGACGCCAGAGCAAAAAAAGGTGTGTCCAAACTTTGATGTTTTATATAGGATTGCAGTAGCTGTAAAAGTTTTATAGAAGCTGTAACTTTATGGGAGTTTTAGATTAACGTTTGTTACAGTAATAGCTATCGTATTATGGATATAAATAAAGGTGAAAATAGTGGATCTTATCGCACTGTGAGACGAAGATAGGGTATAGAGTAATGACTGTTTCCAGATGACCAAGAGTTGAGGAACGGCAGCAGCATCGATAGGCTGCTGATGGACATTCCGACGCAGGACATTGTCATCGAGGAGAGCGGAGCCAAGCGCAAGTCACCGCCACCCGAGGGTCCCGCCAAGCGGCGCGGGACCATTAGCAAGCTGGACATTGTGGAGACTGAGTAGAGGCCTCCGTTCGACCAGTCGAACCCGAGGTCAAACCACGATGAAATATAGGGGTCAATGAACTTTTTTGTGTCCTTGCCACGGTTAGGTACAATATAAAGGCAACATAAATATTCTTTTCTAACCAATATAGGTGGGTTATTCCCACCAGTTACCACCAACTTGTTAGCTATCCCCATCTGTTACCAGATGGTAACTACTGGGAATAAAATCCTAACTATTATCCCAACTGTTACCACCAACCACCTTAGGGTAACAGTTAGGAATTTTATTCCCAGTTTTTACCACTGGTAACAATTCCTAGCTGTTACTACCGGTAACAAGTTGGTGATAACAGGTGTGAATAACCCATATAGATCCATTATACGGGAGTGAATAACAAGAAAAAGTTGATCCACCCATATCCATCATAAATGTACCTACTTGTGGAATATTCGATTAGTTGCGTTTTCATACGCGTATAGCACACTAAATCATCAGCAGGCTGGACATTGTGGAGACTGAGTAGAAGCCTTGGTTCAACCAGTGTCGAAATCGTGGTTGAACCACGAAGAAATATATCCATTGAAAACCTATCTAAATACCTTGTTTAACTAGTAGATTCGATTGGTTATTTATATCCGTACGGCAAACCATCTTGAAATTCTTAAACTAGAAGCCCCGCGAACAGTTTTTAATTTATAATTGCGATGTGCGACCCCGGCATATATACTCGTCGAGACACGAAAAGAGCAGTACCGACAGGATGCGTAACTAAACGCAAAAATTTTGTTTTAACACATTCACTGCCAGGAACCCGCCTAGCGGGCGCTCTGCTCGTAGACACGTGGCGGATACCATGTTTCTCCGTTTATAGAGGAAAGTGCGTGCGCTCCGAAAAGCTTGGCAGCGAAAGTGTTGATACAATGGCATTTTACAGCATGGCAGAGAAGACAACAAACCTGGGGCCCGATTCATAAACGCTTGTAACATTTATACATTATGAATCTATTACAAGCGGAAATCTCTTTCCAACAATATGAATTAAAAAGATACTTCCGCTAATAATACAAGTTATAAGCTTTTGTGAAACGAGTTAGAAATGAAAAACTAACTAAAGGTATTTTATTGTGAATAAATAAAAACGCATTATAGTGAACTCAGTTTAATCACTAACGAGTACTTAGACGCTACTATGTACAGAACTAAATACTTGCAGTACTATTAGTCATTGTACTTAAAAATATAAGAACTTAAATGAACTCCTTACAAACTTAGGGACTACCTTACACAAGTAACAGCGTGCGATGTAGAATTAGTTAAGCGACAAGTAAAACAGGAACTTCTTGAAAAAAATATATATCAAAAAATACACCTTTCGACAACAAAATATTAATAATAGCACAATGTCAGTAGCTTGATGGTATGTATGTCAGTAGCACGGATGGTGGTAACAGGTGAGAATAATCCGTTTTAATGATGACAGCTTAACGTATATTAATGTCTCGCTGAATGTGGACAAATATCTGAACCAAAAAGTACACTTCCCGTCCGTTTTACAGAATTGTCGCTTAACCCATTCTCGACGCGTTATTGAAGAAATACATGAGGCTATTCGTTAGCTAGTTAAATTGATCAATTGATTATAGCTTGACAAGTTCTTTCCTGACACTCCCGTAGTCTGGGGGCGAGAGGGGGGGGGGGGGGGGAATATGCATGAAAGCTTTAAAAATAGCCAAGATATAAGCCATCAAACATTTCATTCTATCTCTTTCTTGCAAAACAGAATTTAATATGGAGTTTATATACCCAGTGTGCACTGTGACGTAATAGTGCATATCGGACCTCTCAGTCTAATTACCAGTTTAAAATGCCTATATTATGCGTATTTCTGTATTTTGATATTTGGTTAAGAAAAGCGATAAAAAAAATATTCATGCATGTACCCTATTCCGCGGGGGCGGGTATGAAGGGTGCGCGGCGGAGCACCATAACCCTGCCGCGCGCACACTTGTTACTCGCCCCCGCTGTCTTTCCCCCCGTCGCCCGCAGACCTTGGGGATGTCAAAGAACTTGTCAAGCTATAGTTAGTTCCACTTTTACTTTAATTTTAGTTTCGGCTAAAGCTCGTTATTTGTAGGAAAATGTATGGCAGTGTTTTATTTGTTTCCTATATTCTTATTGAGACATGGGTAGAGTTAGGAAGCAAACTGCATGGCGGAGTTATCGCAAAATGGCGATAAATACACAGGGCAATCTAGAATAATGATTATAGAATTAGTTTACAAAAAATATTCGTACAAATAAAATTTTGGAATTTCGATCATATTTGTTTTATTTTCAAATGATTTGAAATGGGTGGGGCCCAAAAAGTTGGATCATCGTTAGCCGTAGTTAACCGAACATACCCGAATGAAAGTGAAATGTTCCGCTATGTGACGAAATATTCAATACAGTCGCATGGTTAATTGTTCGTCGCACAACGGAAACTTTCATTTAAAAAAAATACGTGAGTTAACGTGTCCAACTTTTTGAACTCTACCCAAATATCTTTCTACAGTAAGCAAGCACATAAAAAGATTTAAAATAGTATGAAGTAACCAATTCGCAGCATGCACGGCCCCACTGCCATTGTTATTTGTGTAAATAAATCAAAAGGATATCTACATAGAATCTCCTTTATGAAATGTTCATCAAAGCAGAGAAACTTCTGGTAACGAAAATTTTAATGTAAATGTTAAAGCATAGTGGTCCTTCCAATTCCAAAAAGTTGAAACCAATACATTTTCATGATTTTTGTAAATATCTCACGTAGAAGCCGTTAGGTTAGTTTTTTTTCATAACAATCCCAAATTATTAACGGTATCAGAGAAATGTGCTTTATTTAAATATGTCGACGAAATGAAGTATTCGATTAAAGATTTTTCGAAAACAAGGTACAGACAACAAATATAAATACACACTAAAAGTTTCAAAAATATGTATAGTGTAGTGGTGGTCTTTGATTCAACGAACTAGTTGATTAAATGGTTTGTCGTTCATCAACGAACGAAACGTTTCGAATGATGGATTCGACTAGTTGACGTCGTTAACGTACGAAATGAACCAATAGGCAATATAAAACGATCGTTTCGATTCATCGTTGATTTAACTCAACTTAACGCGAGTGCAAGCGCGATGCATCGATGTTGGCAAAGGCGTGAGTGAACGAGATGGAAAATGCGCTACGGCGGGGATCATGGGTCACGTGACACAGCCGCACGAATGAAAATGAACAACGAAAAGAAACACTCAATGCCTCGACGCCCTCAACGGCTTTCTCTCTTAGTAGTCTTAGTTAGAGGAAAAAACTAGTTGACGAAATCAACTAGTTTTTCAACTAATTGAAGATTCCTACATTAACGTTTCGTTTCGTTGATGGAAAAACTGTCAACGGACCCACCACTAGTATAGTGTATACATATTTTTGAAACTTTTGTTTATGCAAAACTTATTGCTATGACAGTAAAGTTGGTGTATACAGTATACAAAACGTAATACTATGGTGTACACAGTATACACCAACATGAGTAATAATATTTGTAAATATATTTATGAGATATTGTGGTGTTCACTTATCTTTGCCTGTACCTGTGCAACCATTAAAGCGTGTAATTTTTTTTCAACTTTTGGCTTTAATATTTACATTTAGAATCTCCATTTTCCTACAAATCTGTTACCTCATGGTTTCGAGTACTGTAAGTAGATGTATTCGCGACGATATTGTAGTGGTTAATATGTCTTGCACATAACAGGTCCATTTGACAACTTCGAGTTATCACCTAACTTGGTTACCCCGACAACCAGCAACAAGCTGTTCTATATCATAAATATCTACACAAGCTCTTATCTTTTCGGAAATACAATCGTGTATGGATATCTAATTTTTCTATATAGATGTATATGCTGGTGACCAGTGGCGTACAGTCTATATAGACACAAAGGCACTGCCTACCCTGGAGCACCATGGCTCTATATAGTCACAGAAAAACTGCCTACCCTGAAGCCCTGAACGACCATGGCTCCATATAGGCACAGAAAAACTGCCTACCTTGACCCAAAGACCCTGTGCATTCCACTGCTGGTGATTGTACCAGTTAACCTTTGGACCTAATAGAAGCTTCAAAACAAGATTGGATACAACACCACGATGACTAGACTAATATCGGGAATACATCATATACCATATTTTTAAATCCGATTATTTTTATAACATCGTATTTCCTCAACAGTATATTTACAAAAAAAAACCTTGTTACATATGAGAAAAAGTTCACTTTTTCTAATTTTGAAAAGGAGATAAGGGGCTATAAAATTATCAACCAATAATTATCGACGATCAAAGCTGGATAACGAATAGCGATTTTATCAAAACGACACACCAGTATTTCGATATAAATATTAGACGTAATCTTCAGTTTCAATTTTGGCATGTCCGACATTGGTAGGAAACGCTGGGGTGTCTTCTGTAGATTGTCTGTTTTTATTTGTCTAAAAAGTAATAGTAAAATGTACATAGCGTTCATTTGTTTCGTTCATAAAAGAACACGGTAATTCTTTAAAAAAAACAGAGTATAATAATACGATATTTGTTTATAATATTATCAGTACAAAACACTGCTTAACGACAAGTCATGATGTATAAATTACATAACACATCTATAGAGGTCCAATAGTGGTATTAATAATCATACAAATTATTCATTTCAGTTTGCAAGTTATACATCGTAACTTAGACAACTAAATAGTTAAATACCTTCCGAGGTAAACCTTAAAATAATTACAGACTTGTGAAATCTATTTGATTGATTAAATCATATCGAAATAACGATTTATCTTCAATCATAATTTTCGTCAGATATAGCAGAGCGAATCAATTGGACTATACGTGAACAGTACAATCCTGAATTGATTTATCAGAGGGGTTACTCCGAAACTCAAAAATCGCATTCGTAACGTGCTGTCCCTCTCGCTCTCATGTTATGCTGTGTTTGAGTGAGCGGGATGGCGCCATACGAACTTCGTTTTTCGGATTTCGGAGTAGCCTCTCGGAATTCTGTTATAATCGCTGTGATACATTTGACAGTATATGAAGTTAACATCTAGAAGTCGAATAGAAACTTAAAATGACTCGATTAAATATTCCAAATTTGAATAGACATTAAAAGAAACCAACATAACTCTTGTATCGCTAGTTAAGATTATCATTTTCGCAACCGACATATCGTAGTGCTGCACTCGAAGCCAATAGCATGGGAAAAGCCGTACTTAGTGAAAACTTGCAACGAGCAGCGGGCTCGCGGTCGTGAATGTGTTGAGGCATATAGTAACATTCACATATTACTGCTCAGGCACACATAATGCGGCAATAGTCAGTAAAATAAAATACCTGTGATAGGAGGGTCAGAAGGACGATCGATCCTTAAGAGTACCGATTTTTTTATAATGGTTCTATGAAGTTGACCATGTTCATGACAGGGTTTATAGAAATATTCTTGAGAGCGAAACTATGGGAAATATCTAGTATTTAAATGTTACTGTATGCCAGTGTCTTAGTGTTCAAATATCAGTTTAAATCTATGGTACTTATAGTTTTACAATTTAGGAATCATATTTTATTGATTAAAATAATCTGTCAAACCAAATGAAAGTTAAGCCAAAACCTTACAGATCCAATGTAAAAACCGAGTTTCCAGTCCATTAATAAGAACCATACAAAAACATTTCTAAACAAAACTTATTCCTCGCATTAGGACCTTTAAACGCTACAAAGTTCGTGCCATATAAACCTTATATCCGCACGACCTTTCTGTATCTAACTGTTCCATGTTAAAATTATAAAATAAAGCTGTTTCTCATAAAGTCAGGAAATAAACTAAACTGCCTCCGCGTAAACTAAACTTACTTCTAACAGACATATGTACAAGCGTCCATGCATATTTCAATAGGAAATGTACCATTGCGGGTAGTAGCATTTTTCTTAATGCCCAGGAAATACTAAGGAAGTTAAGAGCATTCGTTTTGATAATGATATTGCATTCTGCTAAGTTCAGCCGAAAGTATGCTCAGGGGTGACATTATAAATTTCGTACTCGACCGCCTTCGGGCACTAGTCCCACCTCGGCGAGAAAGCGAGCAACTATTGACTGTTTTCTCGCCCAACTCGCTCGAGAAACGCACAATAGATGTAGACTCCGTGTCAATGAAAGAGATACATATATAAGAGAGTTCTCGCCGGCAGTGTGAACAGCCAGCGGTGAACTATTAATATATGTGCCTCTTTTACTAACACAGGATCGATATCTTTTGTTCGTTTCTTGGATGAGAAAATCGCCGATAGCTCATCGCTTTCTCGCCCTCGGTGGGATCAGTGGCTCAGTTAGTCCCTATTATAACTAGACACATAAAGTAGTGGTACATGTTCCAGATCACAGGTCTAAATATATTGGTTCGTCAAGCAGGTTGTTAAACTGACAGAAAACGAAGCCAAGGGCAAGAGCTAGGAAAACGGATAGTTTATACGTGTCTAGGGGTCATATTATAGTAGAGACAAGTCTCAGGGCTACATTCGACGCTGACGTACATTTTGTGAATGCTATAGCAGGACTGAAGTTACAATACAATACAATTTACATAGTGTTTTATGTATAAAATTACCTGGTTCACTTATTGTAACAATAATGTAACGAAAAGACAGCAGTAATGCAATCACATTGTTCACCATTGCGAGACTAGACTTGCGATCACGTGTACAATGATGTACAAGAGCATTGTATTGGTACAAAGGTCTGTGTTACGTTACGTGAAGCCGCCCATTGTAGAACCTAAGCACTAAAAAAGTTATGACAAAAAACTAACTAAAATAGCGAAGAAGCCATAATAATAAATAGGTGAATCAACTGTTAGACACAAATCTGTCCACAATTTTTAAACTTCGTTGTAAAAGACGCCTTTAAATAATGTTCTCTCTTTGTTTAAATTATTCTGTCCGTTTAAACGTGGAATGGGCATTAAATTGGGCAAACGTCTGTTAAACCTAATAAGCAGAAAATATTATACTAGAAGGCCTATTTCTTGGTAACTTCAGAGGCATTTTTCGGTAACGCCAGAGACGTCAGTGTGGGTCAAAAAGTTGATTCACCCTAATAATTATTTGTGGTACAGTCACCAGTATTAATATCTGCCACAACTAAAAATATCAGACACGACTCTATTTCTGGGGCCTTTAGTATGTACCAGATATTTTCGCCCGCTTTGACATGAGTATTTTATCTTCAAATGAACTATTATTCAAAATAATCTTTTACCTTAGACAGTACATTGTGTAAAAGGATTGTATTGTCGCTCCTTTTCCGAAAATTATTATGTAATAATAAGGTTAAACTAGTAGTTATTCATTCTTAAAGATTACTTCCTATTTATTTACCGCACAGACAGTTCTTGTACATTGGCATTGTTCCGATACAAAGCCTTTGTATTGTATTACGTTAAATTGATACGGTCTCTTTATATTAGACGAACCATAAAAACACATAATAATGTTTTAAAAAATCTTAAGTATTTCCTGGGCATCTCAAACTAATCTGACTATATCATGAAATCAATATATATTTTGTTGTCCTCAATTTCATTAATTAAAACATACCTGGACCGCCTTGTATAGTAAATATGCAGTGCATAGACGTGAAATACAATTGGAAACAAGACGATTCCCAGAGGTATACATTCTATATTTTTACGCCGTAGTATATACACGTTAGACATTGTCATGATATACCTAATTTTTATTTCGTATCATTTTAGGTGTATTTTTTTAAAACCTCGTTGACATTTGTTCACGACAATCGCCTGTATAATTTTTACTTTGTTCTATATGGTTTAGTAAAAAAAGAAAAAAAAATAGTTCACTGACTTAATTTTTTTCTAGCTAATCTGTACAGTACAGGCCAAAGTAAAAATGTTTACAGTCGATTGTCGCGAACAAATGCAATTACCAGAATTTAAAAATTGTTATCTAAAAAACAATATGACAAAAAGATAGACCATTCGTAAATTGCGAGTCCATATAACGCTAACTATCGAGAAAAAATATAATATTAACATCTCTGGGAAATTTAATGTTCCCTATTGGACTCAAAACAACACTCCCGAAATTCTTTAAATATCGCTGACCCAATATTACAGGGTTCTATGTTTCACTTTTAGAGAATTGAAGTTTGAACATTGTCATAGTGACATATAGTCTGATTTTAAAATGTTACAGAGCCCTGTAATATTGGGCCAGCGATATGGTGATGTGTCATTTTGAATCTTATTGAACAGACAGACAGCTGCAAAAATAGCTAAATAAAGAACGTAATCATAAATATCTCGGTATAGACACTACTAGAATAGAGTTGTCGAGATATTTATGCATCCATTTACTTATATAATTTTGTAGCTGACTGTACCTGGAGTATACAAGTCGGAACTATATGGTCAATGCCACGTATATAGTAACTCTACCTTTCAGTTATACATATATCGGGTAAAAATATACACTTCTAAGTAACCACTACGGCTAGTAATCTTTACCATATCTTTCCATTATATGTTTTATGATCATGAAAAGTCGATAGATGGCGTTGGTAACATATCAAAGTATGAAGGTAACAAAGTGTCATTGTCTAAGAATTATATGTACCTTTAGAATATCAATAAATGGCATTACTGTTAGGCGGATTTTATTCCCACCTGTTACCACAAACTTGATAAAATTCCCAACTGTTACCACCAACACCAATGGCACCAATCACTTTAGTGGTAACAGTTGGGAATTTTATGGCTTTCAGACGAGAAAAATAATTCCAACCCTAAACGGCGTCATAATAACGCCATCTAGTGATGTAGCTATTCTAAAGTCATGTATCTTTTTAGACAACGTCATTCTGTCATAATCTACACTCTATCCCAAGTAAAGACTGTTATGAACTCGTGTTTTTTGTATGTATTGTCTTTATGACAATTAAAATATATTCTACAACAATCTTGTTATTTTTGGAAACTAAATATAAACTTGAGGGGTGAGTTTTTAACGTTTTTGATTGTTACACCATCTACCGCCTTAACAATATCCAAAGATACCGCTGTGATAATAAATGTATAAAATACGATATTATTGCTATATGAACGTACATTATATATTTTGAGCTACAAGTGTATTGGCTAATTTTTATAAAGCAGCCACGTCAAGACAGAAAAGCTATATGAGATATAAGAGCACCTTTGTATAGTTTGATCCGCCAATAATCCATGGATCTAATTTAACAAAGGCTTTAGAAAAGGGACGTTTTAGAACATGCGTCTTCCTCGGAACAATGAAATTCGATACTAACTTTTCTGGCCTCCATTTTTATAGAATACTTTATAGTCTCCACTAATTTAAGCCGCATACAGACTTGAGTGAATATAGTTCTATCTTCAAAAATTATTGCTGCGAAGGCACAAACTATGGGTGTTACATTCGACCCTGATTGTACATATCTAATACAGTATGGGGCGTTAACTTGCGTTTCAACTTTAGAACCCTATCGTAATAACCAGTACTAAGAGCCACTCAAACTATACTGCCATAGCCAACACTTGAGTGAGCTTTTGAGCGATGTTCGGTCTTGTCAATACCACAGGGCCCATAGTTGCACGCAAATAAATCTATTGCACAATATTATTACTTTTATATTTGGTCTAGTCTGTACGCGGCTTTACGTCACCTACAATCTGTAATTCCACACATTTGCAATCAGCTTAATTTGACAATTTCTAATCATACACGTCACTAATACAATTTAGCGACAGAAGGGTATTTCGACAGTCAAAATGTCGTTAAATATTATTGTGAAACACTCTGGGTTTTAAGTTAAATCGATAGATTGTCTATGAAGTGTTCATAGGTCTGGGCGGGAATAAAGGTATAATAGTTACTTATGTTCATAGCCAGAAGATACAATTCCGTATGAGCGGCTCTGCGCTGGAGACGGCGTAGTGTTTATCGCTTTTCTGTAACAAAAAAATATAGTAAACATCTCTTAAAAAAATACACAACACAACACGTCACTTCAATCATTGCATCTCTAAATTTAAGTACTTGGGGCTAAGGTCACGGACACGCTTCGCGATTACCTGGATATTGAGGGGGCCCAGAGCACTGTCGGTCCGGTGTGAGTTGCATTGGGGTAAGACATAAATATTATCTTATGAGTAACATTACAGATTTCTCCATTGCGTTACATCGATTCTTAATTTAGGTTAATACTAATCCATAAATCTAGTACAACCTTTCCAAATCCTTGATAACTTTTTTCTATCACTCTCTTCCATTCGATCGTCAGCCGCGTGTCGCTGTCACAAATACGTAAAGTATGGCGAAGTTCGAAAATTTAACTTTATTTCAACGCCTTCAAGAGCATTTTCGGTAAAATTTTAGTCTTGCCCATACTTCAGTCTTACCCCAACGCACACTAATATGCTAGCCCGCCAGTTCGCACGATGTAGCGAGAGCGTTACGGTGACACTATTACAGGGCAAACATGCCCTGATTGGCAATAATTCCTCTTGTGTGCACTGTGGGTATGCTATACGCAAAGGGCGTCAAAGCTCTAAGAGTTCAATAAAATAATGCATTCAGGGTGCTGATGGGGCTTCCTCGCTACTGCAGCGCGTCTGGCGTGTGCGCGGCGGAGAGCACACCGGGTCTCCACGCCAGCATGCGCAGCAGAACTAAATTACAAATTTATTTTACTTTTGGCCGTAGTTCTAACCAGTCTTTTGGACCGTTTAGTGTTCACTAAACGTAAAACCGATCTGCTCCGGCGTTATTTGACATTACCTGCGCACTAGACGGGCACCTCCTCCTGTTCCTTCTCCCTCTGGCGCACG
Organism: Hedya salicella; assembly: GCA_905404275.2. Classification (NCBI taxonomy): domain Eukaryota; kingdom Metazoa; phylum Arthropoda; class Insecta; order Lepidoptera; family Tortricidae; genus Hedya; species Hedya salicella. Next base: position 20,156,907 of record FR990112.1, read on the forward strand.
GCTACGGCGGTCTCCACCAGCAGGTACAGACACTTGAACTTGTCGCGTTCGCCCTCCGACGAACTGGGGACCACCTGCAACAGACCACTTGAGTAAATATCTTGTCTACATAAAAAATATCAGTGTGCGCGAGCTGCCCCCGTGCTGGCTGACGTGTGTAGTGTGTGTAGTGTGTGTACCTGCAGCCTGCGCGTGCGCAGCGGGTGCGGCAGCTGCGGCAGGTGCGCGAGCTGCGGGTGACAGCCTCGCCCGTGCTGGCTGACGTGTGTAGTGTGTGTAGTGTGTGTAGTGTGTGTACCTGCAGCCTGCGCGTGCGCAGCGGGTGCGGCAGCTGCGGCAGGTGCGCGAGCTGCGGGTGACAGCCTCGCCCGTGCTGGCTGACGTGTGTAGTGTGTGTAGTGTGTGTACCTGCAGCCTGCGCGTGCGCAGCAGGTGCGGCAGCAGCGGCAGGTGCGCGAGCTGCGGGTGCCAGCCGCGTCCGTGCTGGCTGACGTGTGTAGTGTGTGTAGTGTGTGTACCTGCAGACTGCGCGTGCGCAGCGGGTGCGGCAGCTGCGGCAGGTGCGCGAGCTGCGGGTGCCAGCCGCGTCCGTGCTGGCTGACGTGTGTAGTGTGTGTAGTGTGTGTACCTGCAGCCTGCGCGTGCGCAGCGGGTGCGGCAGCTGCGGCAGGTGCGCGAGCTGCGGGTGCCAGCCGCGTCCGTGCTGGCTGACGTGTGTAGTGTGTGTAGTGTGTGTACCTGCAGCCTGCGCGTGCGCAGCGGGTGCGGCAGCTGCGGCAGGTGCGCGAGCTGCGGGTGACAGCCTCGCCCGTGCTGGCTGACGTGTGTAGTGTGTGTAGTGTGTGTACCTGCAGCCTGCGCGTGCGCAGCGGGTGCGGCAGCTGCGGCAGGTGCGCGAGCTGCGGGTGCCAGCCGCGTCCGTGCTGGCTGACGTGTGTAGTGTGTGTAGTGTGTGTACCTGCAGCCTGCGCGTGCGCAGCGGGTGCGGCAGGTGCGCGAGCTGCGGGTGCCAGCCGCGTCCGTGCTGGCTGACGTGTGTAGTGTGTGTAGTGTGTGTACCTGCAGCCTGCGCGTGCGCAGCGGGTGCGGCAGCTGCGGCAGGTGCGCGAGCTGCGGGTGCCAGCCGCGTCCGTGCTGGCTGACGTGTGTAGTGTGTGTAGTGTGTGTACCTGCAGCCTGCGCGTGCGCAGCGGGTGCGGCAGCTGCGGCAGGTGCGCGAGCTGCGGGTGCCAGCCGCGTCCGTGCTGGCTGACGTGTGTAGGGTGTGTAGTGTGTGTACCTGCAGCCTGCGCGTGCGCAGCGGGTGCGGCAGCTGCGGCAGGTGCGCGAGCTGCGGGTGCCAGCCGCGTCCGTGCTGGCTGACGTGTGTAGTGTGTGTAGTGTGTGTACCTGCAGCCTGCGCGTGCGCAGCGGGTGCGGCAGCTGCGGCAGGTGCGCGAGCTGCGGGTGCCAGCCGCGTCCGTGCTGGCTGACGTGTGTAGTGTGTGTACCTGCAGCCTGCGCGTGCGCAGCGGGTGCGGCAGCTGCGGCAGGTGCGCGAGCTGCGGGTGCCAGCCGCGTCCGTGCTGGCTGACGTGTGTAGTGTGTGTAGTGTGTGTACCTGCAGCCTGCGCGTGCGCAGCGGGTGCGGCAGCTGCGGCAGGTGCGCGAGCTGCGGGTGCCAGCCGCGTCCGTGCTGGCTGACGTGTGTAGTGTGTGTACCTGCAGCCTGCGCGTGCGCAGCGGGTGCGGCAGCTGCGGCAGGTGCGCGAGCTGCGGGTGCCAGCCGCGTCCGTGCTGGCTGACGTGTGTAGTGTGTGTAGTGTGTGTACCTGCAGCCTGCGCGTGCGCAGCGGGTGCGGCAGCTGCGGCAGGTGCGCGAGCTGCGGGTGACAGCCTCGCCCGTGCTGGCTGACGTGTGTAGTGTGTGTAGTGTGTGTAGTGTGTGTACCTGCAGCCTGCGCGTGCGCAGCGGGTGCGGCAGCTGCGGCAGGTGCGCGAGCTGCGGGTGCCAGCCGCGTCCGTGCTGGCTGACGTGTGTAGTGTGTGTACCTGCAGCCTGCGCGTGCGCAGCGGGTGCGGCAGCTGCGGCAGGTGCGCGAGCTGCGGGTGCCAGCCGCGTCCGTGCTGGCTGACGTGTGTAGTGTGTGTAGTGTGTGTACCTGCAGCCTGCGCGTGCGCAGCGGGTGCGGCAGCTGCGGCAGGTGCGCGAGCTGCGGGTGCCAGCCGCGTCCGTGCTGGCTGACGTGTGTAGTGTGTGTAGTGTGTGTACCTGCAGCCTGCGCGTGCGCAGCGGGTGCGGCAGCTGCGGCAGGTGCGCGAGCTGTGGGTGACAGCCTCGCCCGTGCTGGCTGACGTGTGTAGTGTGTGTAGTGTGTGTAGTGTGTGTACCTGCAGCCTGCGCGTGCGCAGCGGGTGCGGCAGCTGCGGCAGGTGCGCGAGCTGCGGGTGCCAGCCGCGTCCGTGCTGGCTGACGTGTGTAGTGTGTGTAGTATGTGTACCTGCAGCCTGCGCGTGCGCAGCGGGTGCGGCAGCTGCGGCAGGTGCGCGAGCTGCGGGTGCCAGCCGCGTCCGTGCTGGCTGACGTGTGTAGTGTGTGTAGTGTGTGTAGCTGCAGCCTGCGCGTGCGCAGCGGGTGCGGCAGCTGCGGCAGGTGCGCGAGCTGCGGGTGCCAGCGGCGTCCGTGCTGGCTGACGTGTGTAGTGTGTGTAGTGTGTGTACCTGCAGCCTGCGCGTGCGCAGCGGGTGCGGCAGCTGCGCGAGCTGCGGGTGCCAGCCGCGTCCGTGCTGGCTGACGTGTGTAGTGTGTGTAGTGTGTGTAGTGTGTGTACCTGCAGCCTGCGCGTGCGCAGCGGGTGCGGCAGCTGCGGCAGGTGCGCGAGCTGCGGGTGCCAGCCGCGTCCGTGCTGGCTGACGTGTGTAGTGTGTGTAGTGTGTGTACCTGCAGCCTGCGCGTGCGCAGCGGGTGCGGCAGCTGCGCGAGCTGCGGGTGCCAGCCGCGTCCGTGCTGGCTGACGTGTGTAGTGTGTGTAGTGTGTGTAGTGTGTGTACCTGCAGCCTGCGCGTGCGCAGCGGGTGCGGCAGCTGCGGCAGGTGCGCGAGCTGCGGGTGCCAGCCGCGTCCGTGCTGGCTGACGTGTGTAGTGTGTGTAGTGTGTGTACCTGCAGCCTGCGCGTGCGCAGCGGGTGCGGCAGCTGCGGCAGGTGCGCGAGCTGCGGGTGCCAGCCGCGTCCGTGCTGGCTGACGTGTGTAGTGTGTGTAGTGTGTGTACCTGCAGCCTGCGCGTGCGCAGCGGGTGCGGCAGCTGCGCGAGCTGCGGGTGCCAGCCGCGTCCGTGCTGGCTGACGTGTGTAGTGTGTGTAGTGTGTGTAGTGTGTGTACCTGCAGCCTGCGCGTGCGCAGCGGGTGCGGCAGCTGCGGCAGGTGCGCGAGCTGCGGGTGCCAGCCGCGTCCGTGCTGGCTGACGTGTGTAGTGTGTGTAGTGTGTGTACCTGCAGCCTGCGCGTGCGCAGCGGGTGCGGCAGCTGCGGCAGGTGCGCGAGCTGCGGGTGCCAGCCGCGTCCGTGCTGGCTGACGTGTGTAGTGTGTGTAGTTTGTGTACCTGCAGCCTGCGCGTGCGCAGCGGGTGCGGCAGCTGCGGCAGGTGCGCGAGCTGCGGGTGCCAGCCGCGTCCGTGCTGGCTGACGTGTGTAGTGTGTGTAGTGTGTGTACCTGCAGCCTGCGCGTGCGCAGCGGGTGCGGCAGCTGCGGCAGGTGCGCGAGCTGTGGGTGACAGCCTCGCCCGTGCTGGCTGACGTGTGTAGTGTGTGTAGTGTGTGTACCTGCAGCCTGCGCGTGCGCAGCGGGTGCGGCAGCTGCGGCAGGTGCGCGAGCTGCGGGTGCCAGCCGCGTCCGTGCTGGCTGACGTGTGTAGTGTGTGTAGTATGTGTACCTGCAGCCTGCGCGTGCGCAGCGGGTGCGGCAGCTGCGGCAGGTGCGCGAGCTGCGGGTGCCAGCCGCGTCCGTGCTGGCTGACGTGTGTAGTGTGTGTACCTGCAGCCTGCGCGTGCGCAGCGGGTGCGGCAGCTGCGCGAGCTGCGGGTGCCAGCCGCGTCCGTGCTGGCTGACGTGTGTAGTGTGTGTAGTGTGTGTAGTGTGTGTACCTGCAGCCTGCGCGTGCGCGGCGGGTGCGGCAGCTGCGGCAGGTGCGCGAGCTGCGGGTGCCAGCCGCGTCCGTGCTGGCTGACGTGTGTAGTGTGTGTAGTGTGTGTACCTGCAGCCTGCGCGTGCGCAGCGGGTGCGGCAGCTGCGGCAGGTGCGCGAGCTGCGGGTGCCAGCCGCGTCCGTGCTGGCTGACGTGTGTAGTGTGTGTAGTGTGTGTACCTGCAGCCTGCGCGTGCGCAGCGGGTGCGGCAGCTGCGCGAGCTGCGGGTGCCAGCCGCGTCCGTGCTGGCTGACGTGTGTAGTGTGTGTAGTGTGTGTAGTGTGTGTACCTGCAGCCTGCGCGTGCGCAGCGGGTGCGGCAGCTGCGGCAGGTGCGCGAGCTGCGGGTGCCAGCCGCGTCCGTGCTGGCTGACGTGTGTAGTGTGTGTAGTGTGTGTACCTGCAGCCTGCGCGTGCGCAGCGGGTGCGGCAGCTGCGCGAGCTGCGGGTGCCAGCCGCGTCCGTGCTGGCTGACGTGTGTAGTGTGTGTAGTGTGTGTAGTGTGTGTACCTGCAGCCTGCGCGTGCGGCAGCTGCGGCAGGTGCGCGTGCCAGCCGCGTCCGTGCTGGCTGACGTGTGTAGTGTGTGTAGTGTGTGTACCTGCAGCCTGCGCGTGCGCAGCGGGTGCGGCAGCTGCGCGAGCTGCGGGTGCCAGCCGCGTCCGTGCTGGCTGACGTGTGTAGTGTGTGTAGTGTGTGTACCTGCAGCCTGCGCGTGCGCAGCGGGTGCGGCAGCTGCGGCAGGTGCGCGAGCTGCGGGTGCCAGCCGCGTCCGTGCTGGCTGACGTGTGTAGTGTGTGTAGTGTGTGTACCTGCAGCCTGCGCGTGCGCAGCGGGTGCGGCAGCTGCGCGAGCTGCGGGTGCCAGCCGCGTCCGTGCTGGCTGACGTGTGTAGTGTGTGTAGTGTGTGTACCTGCAGCCTGCGCGTGCGCAGCGGGTGCGGCAGCTGCGGCAGGTGCGCGAGCTGCGGGTGCCAGCCGCGTCCGTGCTGGCTGACGTGTGTAGTGTGTGTAGTGTGTGTACCTGCAGCCTGCGCGTGCGCAGCGGGTGCGGCAGCTGCGGCAGGTGCGCGAGCTGCGGGTGCCAGCCGCCGGCCGCGCCCGCCCCCCCCGCCCCCCCGCTGGGCGCGGCCCCGGCGGCGCGCGCAGCCTCGGCCGCCTGCTCCTCCTCCTCCGACGTCGTCACCGTCACCACCGCTGCCGTTCTGTGGAACACGGACGTTGCCTTAGGCCTGATTTACACTTTGACAAATGACAAGTGCGAGTTTATAAGCGCCCGTGGGATGCGCGCCCAGTTATGATTAATGTTGACCCTCTAGTAGCGGGATGCGCGTCTCGTTATGATGAATGTTGACCCTCTAGTAGCGGGATGCGCGCCCAGCTACGATGAATGTTGACCCTTTAGTAGCGGGATGCGCGCCCAGTTACTCGTATGATGAATGTTGATCCTCTAGTAGCGAAATGCGCGCCCAGTTACTCGTATGATGAATTTTGACCCTCTAGTAGCGGGATGCGCGCCCAGTTACTCGTATGATGAATGTTGACCCTCTAGTAGCGGGATGCGCGCCCAGTTACTCGTATGATGAATGTTGACCCTCTAGTAGCGGGATGCGCGCCCAGTTACTCGTATGATGAATGTTGACCCTCTGGTAGCGGGATGCGCGCCCAGTTACTCGTATGATGAATGTTGACCCTCTAGTAGCAGGATGCGCGCCCAGTTACGATGAATGTTGACCTTCTAGTAGCGGGATGCGCGCCCAGTTATGATCAATGTTGACCTCTAGTAGCAGGATGCGCGTCCCGTTATGATGAATGTTAACCTTCTAGTAGCGGGATGCGCGCCCAGTTACTCGTATGATGAATGTTGACCCTCTAGTAGCGGGATGCGCGCCCAGTTACTCGTATGATGAATGTTGACCCTCTAGTAGCGGGATGCGCGCCCAGTTACTCGTATGATGAATGTTGAGCCTCTAGTAGCCGGATGCGCGCCCAGTTACGATGAATGTTGACCTTCTAGTAGCGGGATGCGCGCGCAGTTATTATGAATGTTTACCCTCTAGTAGTGGGATGTGCGCCCAGTTATGATGAATGTTTACTCTCTAGTAGCAGGATGCGCGCCCAGTTACGATGAATGTTGACCTTCTAGTAGCGGGATGCGCGCGCAGTTATTATGAATGTTTATCCTCTAGTAGTGGGATGTGCGCCCAGTTATGATGAATGTTTACTCTCTAGTAGCGGGATGCGCGCCCAGTTACGATCAATGTTGACCTCTAGTAGCAGGATGCGCGTCCCGTTATGATGAATGTTTACCCTCTAGTAGCGGGATGCGCGCCCAGTAATGTTGAACGTTTGCCCTCTAGTAGCGAGATGCGAGTCCTCTTACCCGTAGCGAATGATGCTCTGACACACGGAGGGGTAGTGCTTGACCTCCTCGCTCTTGGCGCTGGACGAGTAATCCTCCTCCCCCAGCTCGCCGTCGCTGCGGTACACGAACAGCGTCGCCTTCGGCGTGGTCTGGAAATATGCTTACCCTCTAGTAGCGGGGTGCGCGTCCTCCGGCCCGTAGCGGATGACACTCTGCCACACGGAGGGGTCGTACTTGACTTCCTCCTCGCTGACGGCGCTGGACGAGTAGCCCTCCTCCCCCAGCTCGCCGTCGCTGCGGTACACGAGCAGCCCATCGCCCTCGGCGTATTCTGGCTCACGGCGGTCACCCTCGTTCTGAATCTGTTGAAAACACAAAAGAATGTTCATACCACTATAAAATAGCAATCTCAAAACCATTTCATGCTGACAATCCCGGGAAGTGGGACGAAACTGCGCTATTTTTTTGGACGTCAGTTTTTACGTTTTTGTAAAAAAAATATGCATATGTATACGCGTAAAAAAAGCGGCTTATGACGACATCAAGAGAGGCACCTTCAGTACTTCTTCCATTACTTATTATATGCCTATGCCCAGCAGTTGACTACTACATGGTTAGCTGATGTTGGCGTGATAAGTGAAATCGCCGGCAGTAAGTCTAGAAGTTCATAATAGGGATGTTAACTGTACTCAAATAAAAATAAAATTTTGATGCGAAATGGTAGCTCCTATGGCAGAAATCCTAAAATAAAAATTGAGCTCGATACCTTACGTGCAGCTTGCTTTATGAGCCTTTAAAGTGGGAAAGTCCATTGTTAATGTATGAAAAATTTTATTACTAATGATACCCATGAAATGTGTGGTATATTTTTGTTATGAAACCGTTTCAATAAACGCTAGTTTTAATAAAGCTGCAGTACAAATTTCTTAATTTCCCCATGCAAGGTAGGAACGTGACGTCACACGTTCCTTAAGTTTTAGTATGAAGCGTTTTTTGGGAAAGTCCAAAAATATGATATTAACATTGTTGCATCTCGGGGAGATTTTAAGAGATTTAAGTAGTTTTCTCGCCAATATATTTATTACGAGCATCTGCCCGCGACTTCGTCCGCCTTAAATTCGTTTATCGCGAATAAGGGCATTTTTCCGGGATAAAAAATGGCCTATGTCCTTTCCCGGGACTCAAACTATCTCCATACCAATTTTCATCCAAATCGGTTCAGCAGTTTAAGCGTGAAGAAATAAAAGACAGACATATAGACACACTTTCGCATTTATAATATTAGGATGGTTTAGTATGGATTGAATGGTCGTTCTATACATACAACAGAAAAGAAAATTATAACCAAAGATCAGAAACAAATGAAAAAAAAAATCGACGATACTGGACTTGAACCAGTGCCTTGATACAGATAAATTGCAAAAATTGTCATCATTATCATGATATTTGTAAAACAAAAAGAAAAAAAATTGTCAACATCCCTATTACTAGCACGGAACTACGGATCTATATAGTCAAGTAAAATGATCTGTTCCTCACCTCCAGCTCGACCGTGTCCCACGCGACCTGTTGCCCGGAGGAGCCCGCGGTGGGCGTCCCGGGCTGCTTCTTGCCGCGCCGAGAGATAGTATAATGCAGCGGGTCGTGCCCCTCGCGCCGGATCATCTCCGGCAGGATGCGCCGGCGGGCGTTTATGAACCAGTTGCATACCTGAGGGATTGAAATTATTTATTTTCGATAACATGACCTATATTTGTTAGTATACAACAATTAACCTAATTTCTAATTATAGTACTTAGCGGGTATGGAAACTTAAGTCTTTAAATGTATACTCTAAATTTGATTTTACAAGTCCATATAAATGTATAATTATTGGACAGTCAAATCTGTCTTCTATCATTTTGAGGATGCTGTTGGTGCTGCCTCGCACTCTTTTCCCAACTTTTTTCCGCCGAATAGCATGGAAGTCGTCCATGCAAGCTTCTGCGAACAGTCGAGGCGCCGCAGTAGCGAGTCAACCCCATCAGTGACCTGAATCCATTATTAAATTGGACCCGCAGAGCATTGTACGATTTTTGGGTATACTTGACTCGCGTACATAGACGTACAAAACTTTAAAAAGTGTTATCTTTACCGCGTCTGAGCACTTAGCAACTCTACAACATTCTTTATTGGGTTATTATACACGTGCAATTCAATTTTAAAACTTTCAGCTAAATAAATTTGTAAAAAGGTTTGCTCATGTCAGAAATGAATTTTTGACATAATAAAATATAGTTTAAGCAGAGGCGGCGCTTGCAGGCTTGTATTTTGTCAATAAAACCATTTACACGTTTTTCTAGCGTGTTGATTACTTGCAGAAGAAAGTAAAATCTTGTCAGCACTTAACGGAAGTGCCTTCCTCACTACGAGAGAAGACGAAAGGCAAAGCTAGAGATTTTATGTGTGAGATTTGAAATTAAAAGAGTAGTTTGTCTGTCGACAAAATAAGTGAATCCTTGGTGCCGTGACCAGGATCGAGAGAAAAGGTTAAGATTCTTACTTGGAGCACAGTCAGGTTGGCTTCTTGGCTAAGTGTGAGCTTCTCGGCGTCGCTCGGGTAGGCGTTGTATCTGTGGTCGTATAGCCAGCGCTTGAGTATCTTCACGGAGTGTTTCGGCAAGTTGCCGCGCCGCTTACGCACGGAAACGATACCGGGCGGCGGGGCGGGGTGACCTGTGCACGAAATGGTTTAGTTTTTAACGATTCCAAGCATTAATGGATTACGCGTTCTGTCCATCTACGTTAACTACTAAATATACTATTAAATTTGTTGTTGGTGTTGGAATTATATGCAAGTGGACTTTAAATGTTGCAAAAAAACACATAAAGTTGTAAAATTCCCGAAAACGAAATTTGATACACTATTAAAAATTATTTAATTTTACATGCAAAAGACACATAAACTTGTAAAATTACAGAATTTACAAACGGATATTTACTAAAATTTATGCAATGTAACACAATTTTTTTGACGACCGGTTTGCTTTAGCGGGTGTAACGTTGCCTGCGAAGCTGAAGGTGCTGGGTTTAAATCGCGGTAATGGTAAATATTTGTGTGATGAGCATAAACATTTGTTCCTGAGTCTTACATGATTTCTATGTATGGAAGTAAATATATCAATTAAATATATCGTCGTTTAGAACCCATAACACAAGCCTTATTGAGCTTACCATGGGACTACTTCGATTTGTGTAAAATTGTCCTGTAATATTTATTTATTTATTATTATTTAATTGTTATAATAATTTCACATTTTTTCAATTTAAAATTAATAAAAATTATGTAAAAAATCATATATTTCGTAAATTGCCTTGCGTTTTCGGGAATTGTACAGGTTTACGTGTTCTTTTTGCAGGTAAAATTACATTATATTTAAAAGTGATACATCGGTCGCATTTGCCTAGTATAATGGACAAATATTTCGACGAACAAGGTAACGACAAGTTGTAGGCAGTTTCGGCGCGGTTTTGCTACCCTCTTTACCAATTGTCAACCAACAGGACCTTGTAAGTCGTAAATTTTATACGTTTGGTTAAGTTTATCTATTTGAGGAGCGTCTTTTCAAGGCCTTTTTGAAACGAGACTCCTCATGAACTAAACTCGAGAGCAAATAAACCGGGCCACCCGCAACCTGGGAACGACGCGATTTTATAAACTCCATAATAAACACTTGATAAATTCATATATCCCAATGTGTTTTCATTAATTATAATCGTCATGAAACGTATTTTCTGTAGGTAAAACTTTTATAGTTGTAAGTTTTGTATTTTTGAGACAATCGGATTAGAGTGGCAAGGTAGCGGGTGGCCCGGTTTATTTGCTGATATCTGAATGTTGAATGTTACCTCCTAGAACGACGCTGGCGCGCCGCGAGCGATCAGCCTCACCGTCTGTGCCGCTCTCGTTGTCGTCCGTCGACGATGTGGAAGGAAAGCGATCACGCGCTGTCAAACAAAAACAATCATTCAATTAAAATTAAAATGTATCAAAATAGAAATGTATATCTACCTAATTAATAGTGTAACTATTATATTGAAATGTATAATTATCAAAACGTTATCAAATCGCTTATCATGTTATTCATAACTTTATGGTTTATACTGTGACCTATAACTTTCATGTTTGGCAATTTGCTGTTAATGTAAGTTGGTTATTAAATAAATAAATAATTAAGGGGATGCATCGAAAATATAAGCTGTTTTTAGGGTATTTTTTGTCAAATCTAGTATATAAAACAGGCTGCTTTTCAGATATGTTTTTGACTATATCACCTATTCAAAGATTAGTGCGGAAACATGTTTGTTGTAAATTTCCTCGATAGAAACGTTATCCGAAAACGAGTCTTCATTTCCGTTTTTTGTCTAGTTTGTACAAACGACTGATTAATAAACGGCTAAATTATGTAAAAATGTCATTATTCCCATTATTCGTAATTAACTTAAATGTTAACAAAACATAATCATATCTTCGATTTTATTGTACTCTTACATCTGGCGCTTGCGCCAAAAAACCCCAAGCATGTAGTGTATTAGCTTTCTCTTTCTTTGATGCGCGCGAGCAATAAATGCCTCCCTTATTACAAATTATTCTTATTGGCCCGCTCCACGTTTGGGGCGTGGTTTAGGAATGACGATGAAGGCCCTTAATAGGTGTTGGTTAACTCTAATTTTATGTACATGTAAATTTCAATTATTATTTATTTCAACTTTATTGCACTAAACAAAAGTAAGTACAAATGGCGGACTTAATACGAAATGGCATTCTACACTAGTCAACCATAGAGCCAAACAGAGATGCACGAAAATGGTGCAGTGGGAATAATCATTCAGTAATGAGAGCGTTAGGACACACAAGCAAAAAATGCATACTTAATTACTTTTACCTATACTAATATAGTATGGGTAAAAGTAATTATGTGTGCATTATTATATAATGTTATATATTACGCAATTAACAACGGCGATACATTGACTACAAATGTCGGGTGACGTCACGCCAAATACAGTTTTTTACCTAGTTATGTATGACGTCACGAGCCCCCACTTCTAAACTTTAATGCGTTTTATCTCAGCATTTTTTTACTAAACGACATTTTTTATTATCTAACTGCTGTCAAGTACTAACTAGAATTTAAATTTTCGTACTCCAGCATGCCTATTGTATGAAGAATAACATTCTACGCTATATTTACGTTTCATCTTTTCCGAGAAAAACGTTTGAAATTGGATTAACCGGACAGTTACACGTAAACGTGCGTCCACACTTGTATCATTTGCTCGTATCGTATCCGATCGCCGTGCCGTGGCATAACTGCGTATCGCGCTGCTTGGACGCTCACTGTCGGCGCGCCGATCATGCCGCACTCTTCCGATATAAGTGTGTGATACGCGTAGCAAATGGATTTCGAGCGATCGGATCGGCGCAACGTCCAAACGCGTGATCGAGACACGCGATCATGCTACGCCACGATACAAATGTGGACGCACCTTAAAGTTACACGCACAGCAATTAGGGTGGCCAGATGATCGGGAATTGGCGGGATTCTCCCGAATTTTTGTATGTCCTCCCGATTCCCGACAAAGTAAGAAATCTCCCGAAAATCCCGAAATAAACAAATGACTTCGTTGTCTTGTCACATGTTATGTATAGTATATTATATAGTAGGTATATGGTAATAATAATAATAATAATAATAATAAATTCTTTATTTCGGAAAAAATCATCCATAGCTGGTTAGTAACGTTGACTTATAACTATATTATTTCTTAAAATTAAGATTAAGTAGTTAGGTAGGTACTAATTTACACTACAATACAAATTCTGCAACACCTTTGGTTTGTCTTACCCAAAAATGCAATATGGGACAATCATACCTTGTCGCTAATGCATTCAGGATGCTGTTAGGGCTTTGTCTAACCCTAGATAATAGCGAGGCAATCTTTTTTCTTATGATGGCATGAAAGCCGTCTGTGCGGGCCTCCGCAAACATACCAGATGCGCTACACCTACTAGACAGCCCCAACAACATCCTAAATGCATTATTGTATTGAACACGGAGGACGTTATAGGCCCGTTTCGTATACTTGATCCATAGGCTGCTCGAGTAGAAAGACTGGCAGTATGCCTTAAATAATGTTACCTTTACTTCGGTGGAACATCGAGCAAACCTACGGATCAACATGTTACTCCGAACCGCTAACGCCCTCCGCTCCCTCTCAATGTCAGAATCGTCATTAAGAGATTCCGTCAATACGTGACCCAGATATTTCACCTTACTAACACATTCCAATTCAGTTCCATTCAACAATATGGGGGGCACATAGTACGGCTTGATCCTACCTGCCTTAAACACCATGACCTCGCTCTTTCTCGCGTTATATTGGAGGCCATGAGACAGAGCATACGTTTCACAAGTTGTGAGCAGTTGTTCAAGCGCGCTAACTGAAGGACTGAGCAGGACCATATCATCAGCATAGCTGATGTTATTTATGCATGTACCGCCCACATAACATCCAGCATGCATCCCGCTCAGTCTTCCAATCAGCTCGTTGATGTATAAATTAAAAAGCTTGGGTGACGTAATTCCCCCCTGCCTCACACCGCACTCCAATTTGTACTCGTTGGACCAACCGTTAGCCCATCTCACCTGGTTAACCTGATTAGAATACCAGTACCTGAAGATATTAACACACTCACCCGGTATGCCTGTTTCACTAAGTTTACGCCACAGTATGTTATAATCAACTCTATCAAAGGCCTTCGAGAGGTCTAGGAAACAGGCATACACTGGCGTCCTTCTCTGTGTGTAATAGCCCACCGTATGTTTTAGGCAGAGAATGGCGCTCTCAGTAGACAGCCCGGGCCTAAACCCAAACTGCGCATCATGTATCTTCAGGTGCCTGGTTAGAATGGAGTCCAACAAACTATCCAGGATCTTAGCGGTAGTTGTTGCAAGCGAGATGGGCCTATAGTTGGTCTTGTCAGACAAATCACCTGTTTTATTTTTTACAACCGGCACTACTATCGTTTTCATGAGTGCACTAGGCAGGTAGGAGTGACAAACACAGAGGTTAAAAAATAGCGCGAGCACACGATACACATGGGTTCCAGCACATTTATAGTGCTCGATGCTGAGACCGTCATGACCAGGCGACTTACCTCTCTGCATCTTGCTGATAGCTAATTCGACCTGTTTCGCATTGAAATAGATTTCGCGTTTGTCGCTGCCGGTCTCAGCATCTAACATAGGCCCATTCTGTACGCTGTTAATCAAAGGTGTAACATTAAAATGACCCTTAAACAATTCAGCTATTTCCGCTAGATCGGATTTATCCTCAACGCAAGCTGGCAGACCAGGCTTCGTATTAATACGCTTGGTACCCTTCCAAAAGTCTCCAAATCTTTTATTGTAGTGGGCCAGCGCAAGCTTATCCATTTTTAACTGTTCCTGGCGATCTTGGCACCACTTCAACTTCGACTTGAAGACCTTTTTCGAGTTTTGCATGCGCTCATATACATTACCACGCCATGGTTTACCAGCCAGCTCCCACAATTGATAACATAGCCTAGCATCTTTATGTACATCGGCTACATGCTTGTTCCATCCTGCAATGCAACCGCCCTTTCTCTTCGGCCTACACTTGGAGGATAGAACTGAGGCTTCAGCCAGAATATTTACTATTTTGTTGTACATTTCATCAAGTATTACAAAATGATCCTTATTAGAACAAAAACCATCACAACAAGATCTAAGAGTGTCCGGAAAATCAACGCCTTTCAAACTGTCATGGCAAATATCTCTATACTTATTTATTTGCTCGGGCTGCCTGACTCCCCACACAACTCCCTCCCGAATATTATTATTACAGGTTTCATTTACTACAGATTTTATTAGATCAATGTTACATTCAATAAGGATGGGAAAATGGTCAGACCAATATATATCATGTAATACCGAGACATTACATATTGTGTCCCAAGCACATTTCGTAGTAATACAGTGGTCTAACCATCTCCGACACCCATACACATCACTAACATACGTATATGTGTTAGAGTCCGCGCCAAGTTTCTCAACATCCGCACATAACCATAATTGCTCCGAGCAAAACTCCATCATCTCGTGATAAAAAGGTTCATTAATATGAGCATTCAAATCACCAAGCATATAGACTGCTTGCACGTCACTATTTTCTGCAATGGTTAACAATAACTCACTTAGACATTGTGTAAACAAAGGTAGATTTTCGCTACAGTCTGTCGGCATATAAATAGAGCATACCAAAAATGTTTTATCACCCGTATTTATTCTAACCACCGCAATCCTGTCACTATTACATTCAATGACATTAACAGACTGAAATACGTTAGACCTCCACAGTATACCAACTCCCCCATAGGGCCTACCTTTGAGCAGGCCCTGCGACTCGTCTACTCCCGATTTCCCGGTCCACCCGAAGTCATTATTTACAGTACCTAACAAACCAAGATCACAGTTTAACAACCAAGTTTCCTGTAACAGTATAATGTCAGCCTTATCACACAGCGACCTAATGTCCTCGATCGAGCGCTTGAATGACCGACAGTTAAACGATATTATTCTACAAAGGTCCGCCATTGTCCAGTAATTTGTTTTCTTCACATAAAGTTCTCGCCTTAGAGTTCCCTTTGAAAACCACGAAACGTCGGAACGTAATGCCTGCCGGCCACATATTATCACTTAAAAACATGCCAATTTTGGACCTACTTACAAATAATTTATAAGACATATACCCTTTATTCCGTTTCATATTGAGCCTAGTTAATACCACTCTTTCTTGCGTACGAACATAAATATAGTCACTTATGTCATTCTCAGTACATTCCAAAGCCAATGGTAATGGTAATGAGATTTTTTTTCATTTTTTTGTGTTAATTTTTATCTACACATTTCTATCGGCAGCGGACGATGTAAGAATAATAATAAATGTTGCTGCTTTTAGTAAATTTACTATATTGGTTTTATTTTTGTTTCTGCCGACATAAGTCCCAAAATCCAGAAAAAAAAATCTCCTCCCGATATTAGGGTCTTTCGATCTGGCAACCCTAACAGCAATGTCGCTTTACAACCTTTACATACCAAGGTATTTTTAAAGTGATGTAGATGTGCCTTGTCAGATGTCATAGTTGACGGTACGGAGTGGGACATTAGGTAAATGTGGGTGGATAGACCTTTTTTAACCGACTCCCAAAAAAAGACGAGGTTCTCAATTCGTCGGAATGTTTTTGATGTTATTCTGTTCCGCAACCAAGAGACAAAAGTGACATAGTTACTTAGAAAAATGCTAATAATCTAGGCTATATATTAATATAATGCGAGGTAGACTCTACAAAAATGGATATTGGGTAGAAAAAAAATATTTTTGATCCCTTTATATCGTTTTTTTTAGAGTTCCGTTGCCACAAAACGGAACCCTTATAGTTTCGTCATGTCCGTCCGTCACAGGCATTTTACTCAAAAACTACAAGATGTACATTGATGATATTTGTAGTATAGGTGTCTTGTGTAAGCCGCTACTTAGTTTGATGGTTAAATAATAAAATCAAAAAATCTAGGGGGGGGGCACTCCATATATGTACCCGAAACTGTTTTTTTTCCCCAGCAAATATCATTGTGTGGTACATTTTTCGACAAATCTTTTAAATCATTTTGAGGTTTTTAAAAAAGAAAATGTTTTTGTGGATATTTTCGGAAATAATCGCTCCAAAAGTAGCATAAATTGTGCTCCCCCCGCCCTCTATATTCTAAACAATATGGCTAAAAAATATGAAAAAAATTACAAAGCTTAATCAATACTTTCAACGAAAATTGATTTCCACATGATCGGATATACAATTGAGTAATTGCCGAAAAACGGCGCTTCTCAACAAAAGGACGTGAGTGCCGTGGAGATACGCTCTTTTGCTAGTGCACTTTTTCATATCGCATCTTTTTCATCAGTAGTGTGCATTTTTGGTATGAGGGTCGGGCCGCGGAGCGTTTCGACCGCCGATACTTTTATGTAACAAATTACTGGTGAATAAAATTGGTAGGCAAGGCGTCATTTTCTATTTCTATTCAAAAAAATTATCGAATTTCGTCACGTATGATGTAAAAAATTCGTTACATAAAAGTGCAGCGGTTGAAACGCTCCGCGGCCCGGCCCATGAACGGCTGCGGAACCCTACACTAAGCATGGTCCGACATGCTCTTGGCCTGTTTTTTTTTTTTTTATTGATGATAGCCGGGCATTAAATCGTAGTTTTAAAGAGTGACTTTAGGAGACTTAGCAACGAAGGTAAAGAAAAAGGTTGATTGACCCATGTTCGTTTATCAAAGCCAACTGACCCAGTTACAGTATTCCTATTGTCTTGCAAGCTATTTTGATCAGGTTACATAGTTACAAGCGTTTGTTTACAGGAAACGTTCATGTTTCACATATTGAAATATGATTGCTATTGCTTAGTATTAATACATTTCCATTGAGTTAGTACCTATACCTATGCTTAAGTGTGTTTATAATTAATGGAATATAGCGTTTGTTATCATCTACAAGGTTTGGATTTTGTATGTTCAATGTTTATGCGTTTAATAAATATATTTTCTTCTTCGTTTGTATCGCACTTGAATATTAATGAAGTCAGTTTAGCAAAGAAAAGAGGTCAACCTCGAAATAAAAGATAATAACAATAACCATTTAAACATGAGGACTGACCATTTCCATACAAAAAGCCGTTTCCCGATATGTACAGCTACAGCACCATCTATGTATAAGAATTATTTTTTATAGTTATTCAACTTTGCAAGCGTGACACAGTATTTATTTATTATTAGCTATTTTCGTAATAATTGTTACTATACTATGTTTCTTTGTTTAATTATAACATCGTTCAATGTTGAGTTTTGAAGCTCCATCTAGTTTTTGCCAGAATATCTCCTTGCGATCGGAACACGATCCAAAGTATGGCAACTGTCAGTCCTCTCGTTTTAATGGTCCTTGATAATAAGCTGAAAATTCGTATACACCATCTTTGCGAACATCATTGAAGCTAGGCCCCGAGATATTTGCGAAAAACCGTTTTTTTTTAGACATTTGACCTTGAATAACTCACGAAGCATTCACAAGATTTTATGATACCTTTGAGACAACTTTAAGAACGTGAAAATTAAGGTATTAAATTATTACCCCGCACCTCCGCCAACTTGTGGGAATGTAGCAGTTGGCAGTAAAACAAGAGTAACTATTTACGTATTTATTCTTTGAGAGCCAAATCAGTAAATAATATTTTCAACATTATGACATTACAAAAACAGAAGACATTCTTTACTCGAATCTATTATTTAAAATAAACGGCCAGGATATGAAAACGGTGGCTATACACGAGCCACCTCACAGTATTCACTGAACTTTCCAGCTTATTATCTCTCATTCTGAGGTGCAACCCCTAAAATGACTGGGCCATAAAATAAAGGTACAAAACTAAAAGTGCGATGGTGAAAATCGCCAATTGGTCGAATATAGGCCAATGCAAACAGAAATAAGAATGGCGGCGAAGCGATGGCCCGAGAAAATCGGTTCTATTTGCGTCAAGGCGAGTCAATATTTATCTACAACTTACATTTAACGTCGATACTCGTAATATTATTTACTACCATACTGTACAAGTTTTGTATCTTTGAGAAAAATCGCGAAAATTTCGTTTCACATACGTTTTTTGGTTGTAGGTATAAACCAAGTAACAGTTTCCACCAGCACACTTGCTTAAAAAAACATACAATCGCTCCCAGCAAACCCGTATAAGGGCTCTTAACATAGGGTTGCCACAAAAATGAAGTCGCTGGACAAAGTTCAAAAAAGTATTTGACTGAAATCGGGACTCCTTTATTTCGACAAAGGGACAAATAAGCATCCAGCGAACCTATATCTATTATCTATATCTATTCGAAAATCGTAAATCAGTAGCAAATACATATTTTATAACAAACAAACAACCGCAACGCCACGATACGTAGTAGGGACTTCGAATTTCCAACTCGGAAGAAGACTCCCGATTATTTCTTGTCATCGATAAGCGCAGAGTCTGGAACTTGCATCGGTCATGGACACTGAAGTTCTTATACAAGTTACTGAGATCCAGTACGTTTATTTAAACCCTTGCCGGTGGATTTATTCTTCTTTAATAATTATAAAGTTGTAAAATTGAAATGCCTGTACATTGAAGATATTAAAAAAAACCGATTGTAACGGACTATTAGGACGACACTGAATCGAAATATATATTATTTGAATGTTTGTATGTGTCGTTGTGGCTTCATCGCGACTAAACAGATTTCAATTATTTTTGGTACACGGGTAGCTGGGTATCCACAGATGGTTATAGGATACTTTTTACCCGACTACACTCTCGGAAAAAAAGAGGAGTTATGCCTTTTTCAAGTATAAGTAAGAGAGCAGCGGTAATTTTAAAGTGTTCCGTTTGTATGACATAATTAAAAGATGAAGTAAAATCAACCGAAAAAAGATAGAATCAGATGGCATAGACTGCTCTAGAACAGAGTGCAGAAAACAGTAAGGCCTCCCTCACTGGAGTTGTCGCCAGCCACGTCGCCCTTACGTTTTGACGTCGCCAAACCGTCGCAAGATGAGTGAGCTGCCATACATCTCAGTATGAATTGATTGGCTACTGAAGCACGTCGCCGAGACTTCCCAGTGAGAGAATTTTCATGACTACCGATAGAAAAGAGTCGGTATAAACGGTTTAAGATTGGCACAGCTCCAGCAACAGGTACCCTAAGCCGCTTCGGAAAGGTGTAACGGCATCACCATCATAACAACCTAAAAACATCCAACGCTAGACAAAAAATCTCCACAACCAGTGGTCGTGCGCCGCCCTCGTCAAACGGGTTTCCAGCGATCTTGTCTAAATCCTCGGTCCACCTTGTTGACCGGCAGCCCTACGTGTAAATAAATCGCGGTATCTGCCGCGGACACACTGCGCCTAAACAAACACGATGTCCCGCGATAATACAGAGATGAGGCGCTTGTTTGTTCAATTTTGTGGTATTTGCTTTGCCGAGATCTGTTGTTACAATAATATGTAACTGTAACTTCCCACATGATCTTTTCATTTAACCAGTAAAGGTAGGCTTCGGTGAGTCTGTACAACGTACAGATAACAGCAAAATAGGATAGATTTCAACCGTATTTATGCACTAGGTTCCACATCTATCCATGCAATTTTGCTGTCCATTGTACATTTGTAACCTGAATTTCACACGCAACTAATCATTCATGCATATTTAATTAGTTTAAAATCCATATACTAGTTACATACAAGAAGGCCATTTCTTAACTTCTTTACCACAGTTTAATAAAGAGTACTAGCGTACCTATACTATGCTCGTAGTTTTGATAGATAAGTGTTGTGTTTCGAAAGTGTGTCAGTTAGTTTTCCTTCTTCCACGAAACAATGGAGTTTATTCTAGTGAACAGAGTGCGATAGCGATAGATGTAGGTATATGTATATTCCTGAAAGATGCACAGTGGGTGCATTGCACCAGAACGTCTAATTTGTCGGTTACGTGACGGCTATGAAAGCTACCTTAAAAACACATAAAAAGTCCAAGAATTCACAACCGATACAAATGAAAAGTTATAAAATATTGACATACCAAAAATGTACTTCCTAACTTTATTAGAAGTATGAAAAGAATGACATCACGTACCCGATGTTCTGGTGGAATGCACCAATGGGGCATAAACAAAATGAGACCGCCAACTAGGGTAAAATATTTGCATGTTGGTTATAAATAGTGGTTACATTTTTATAATGAAAGGGGATTACAAGTTTCAGTCCTATGTGTAGATGATGATTTTTAATCATTTCATTGATGGTTTTTAATCATTTTTGGTGCAGCGATCATGTTATTGCGCTATAGATGTAGCACATACCAATTTAAACGATCAAACATAGTTAATATTCTCGACAGTAACCCTAATTCATCATATCGGTTGAAATTTGCCATACGTATGGCACTCTACCATGATCGCGCGCATCAAAAATGTTATACCAAATTTACGATCACTACTCATAAGTAGGTACCTGTTCGCCCACTCATTATTCCCTCCATGCAATAGGCTTGTGTCCTAAAAAAATATAATCTGTCCGTCAGTCAGTTTATCAGAAAATATTGGACAAGTATTTTTTCTTTTGTGAATTAAACAAAAAATGATGAAAATATAGCCCGTTAAAGTTCCACGTGACGTCACGTTGTGCGACCGTTTTTCGCAGGGCGAGACGTCATGCGCCCCCACTCCCAAACTTTGACGCGCTTTATCTTTGTCTTCTTTTGTTTGATTGACAAAAGAAAAAATACGTGTCCAATATTTTTTGATAGTCTAACTGACGGACTAATTAGTAAAATATTATTTTTACCCAGGACACTACCCTATTGAAGGGATGGATGTTTACAAAAAAAGCGAACAAGTGCGAGTCGAACTCGCCCATGAAGGGTTCCGCAGCCAGTTATACAAAAAAATGCACTACAGATGAAAAAAAAATACGATATGAAAAAAAAACACTAACAAAAGAGCGTATATCCCCGACACTTAAGTTCTTTTGCTGAGAAGCGCAGTTTTTTGGCAATAACTTAAAAACGGTACGTCGTTGAAAACAATTTTCGTTGGAAGTATTTATTTAGCTTTATATTTGTTATTTTTTTCATATTTTTCGAACATACCGTTTAGAAAATAGGGACACAATTTTTGCTACTTTCGGAGCGAATATTTCCGACAATATTCACCATATCAATTTTTTTTTTAGAAACCTCAAAGTGTTTTTAGAAGTATACTGTCGAAATATGTGCCACACATTGATATTTGCTGAAAAATTCTTTTTTCAGTTTCGGTTACATGTATTGAGTGCCCCCTTAGAAATATATATATTCTTTATTTACCTATCAAACTAAGTCGCGGTTTACACACGACACCTATGCTCCAAATTTCATCAATGTACTTCTTATAGTTTTTGAGTAAAATGCCTGTGACATACGGACGGACAGGCAGACAGAAAGACACACAGACATGACGAATCTATAAGGGTTCCGTTTTTGCCATTTTGGCTACGGAACCCTAAAAAAACAACATAACTGTATAGGTGATCGTTTTTAAGAATATAGAAAAAAAACTACGGTTTACTTCAAAATTTCGTCGGATAATTTAAACAATATTCAGTTATACTCGGTAAACTTCGAGGGTTTACTAAAACAAATTGGTAACGATTAGATAATATGTAAATTCTCTGATGCTAACATACCAAAGTCCGATTGTAGATCGGCGCTTTCTATAAACATGACGAAATAATTAAATTGCATAAACATAGGTAGGTATTGTACCCGCGAAGGCCGAATCCTTTTACTACCTTGTCGCTTTTACTAATTTGAACTATTTAAATTGACACAGCCCTTCTAGTTATTGTCACAAAGTCACTAGCAGGAGATACTCGACAAAAGCAATAAAATGTGATAAAGATAAATCGTTTATAGGGGTATAACTTGAAAAACCGGTGCACCGAGGGTTCCGTACAAAATATACGCAACAAACGGTCGTATCTATGAATATTCAGTGTTAGCAGAGCCCTATTCCTAAGAAAAATGTACGTGGTGTGGTGTTCGATCATTTTATATTGGTTACTGACATAGACAGACAGACATACAATTATACTGTTTTTGGTATTTGTTGCTATAGAAATATGTACATCATTTGTGACCATTTCAACTGTCTAGCTATCACGGTTCATGAGATTCAGCCTGGTGACAGTGGTGACAGACAGACAGGCGTACAGCGAAGTCTTAGTAAATTTACCCGTTTTACCCTTTGCATACGGAACCCTAAAAATATATGTGTATATGAAATTTCGAAAAGTAGCCACAGACTGCACAAATTACGGTTTAACTATTACACAAATCATTAAACCTATAACCCTCCTGTCCTCCTTACCTTTTCTGTACTTTATGGAGTAAATGCTGCCAATGGAGCAATCGAGAGCGAGAATCATTCAGCCAACAAACAATTATGACAAAACAATGGTGCGCATTACGGCGGTATTGTCATACGAGTTACAGGTGTTGTGCAATGTGTTTGCCGTTCGTCAACTCTTGCGCAGGACCTTTTCATTTAACGGTTTTACATGCGGGGAGTAACTGATTATGATTGTGATGTTAAAACCAATGTTGGTCGACGATAAAAATCAACTTTTAACAACAAATGTCTTGAAAATGTTGTCTAGCTGAAATTATGTTATATCACTGGTTAATGTTGTGTGTTTTATTATGTTTCAGGAAATACTTATTACAATAGAAAATACATATTATCTAATAAAATCTAGGTCGTATAATACTTCCTTGCGATACACCCCTTACAGTGCTTGCGATACACTCCTTATAATATTTTTATGGCAAATGAAAACAGATATACAGGATGTATGGCAAATCGTGTGCCAAATGACTAGGGTGGGAAGGTGGTGTAACTTGCAACACATTGGGTCAATTAAAACGCGTCCCGCCCACGGTGTTTTTTTTATTATTATTTTTAACATTATTTCCAAAAATTCACTATTTTGCTGATATGCTTTTTTTAAAAGTGACAGCACAAACGTTTGTATTTATTTGTATCTCTAGAATACGCATACAATTCTATAGATAGAAGATTTCAAAATCTTATTTTTATGGTAAATATTAATTTATATGGTTAATAAAAAAGTTATCAGCCGGCAAAGTAAAGGACAGAAAATAAAAACCGTTAAGCCCACAGCTTTACGGTACAATAAAAAAATAATCTGCCATACACGCTGTATAATTTAAATAAATAAATATCACGGGACAATTTTTACACAGATCGAACTAGTCCCATGATAAGCTCAATAATTGTGTTCTGAGTACTAGACGACGATATATTTAATAGATAAATTTATACATAGAAAACATCCAAGACTCAGGAACAAATATTGGTTTATGCTCATAACACGAATATTTGCCCTTACCGGGATTTGAACCCAGGACCTTCAGCTTCACAGGCAACCTTACTCCCGCTGTCTCCCGCTACGCTAAACCGGTCGTCAAAATAACATTAGTGTAGAGAGGATTACTATCAAACTCCATTCTATTAAAAAGGCTGGTGTTAGCGAAATCCCCCAAATTAATGTTGCACATCTTGGCAGTAACATTCCTCATTGAACGAGGAATGCACGTAGGAGTTAGTGTGCATTATAACATTACCCATTCATATTTGTAAGAAAAGAGACGCTATATGTTTTTTTTATTGATGATACACGGGCATTTGACCGCAATCTCACCTGCGGCCGAGGATGTATCATGCCCGTCTAGTAACAGCCTATTCACTCTTGTCTTGAACACGCCCAAATTATAATGGTCGGGAAACACACTCGCAGGCAACATGTTCCAATCCGTATTAAAAAAATACAAATCAGAGTCACCGTACCATATATCTATTATACTATTATAAAGTGTAAAAATAAAAAATAAAAAGTGATACGGACTATTTGAAGATCACTAAATCGAAAAAAAAAAAACATTTAATTTTTTGTATTGTACGAGTATCTTTATGGCTTCAGCACGCCAAAATGGCTAGGCGGAGTTTAGTTATTTTTAGTACACGTGTAGCTGGGCATCTGCAGATGGTTATAGGATACTTTTTACCCGACTACGCTGAAGTAAAAAGAGGTTTATGACTTTTTTCTCTTCCGCGAACGAAATTTTGTGACCGTAATTAAGATGATTATACGGGGACACAGGGGTTTACTTTGAAGTTCGAAAAACTAAATTCGTATCGTGCCGTCTCTCTTGCTCTCGTGGGTTTGAGTGAGTGACATTGCGCCATACGAACTTCGAATTTCGAGCTTCGGAGTTATACCCTCAGATTCAATGCCAGTAAAAGAAAGAAGGGGTTAGTCTCAAGTGGTCCAAAATGCAAGTGGTCTACGGCATCAACTCAACTATACATCATTTGCGTAAATTTGCAGATAGCCGAATATGTAATCGGTGTATGATGCAAATCGTCACAAAATTATTTCTTCTACTGTCATATGTAAATAGTATCAACTCGTCGTAAATGCATACAGTCTAAATAGCTGGTCGCCGACAAAACATTTGTCTTAAATGCATGTGATCTAAGTAGCAGGTCGCCTACGAAGC
Source organism: Hedya salicella (assembly GCA_905404275.2). NCBI lineage: Eukaryota > Metazoa > Arthropoda > Insecta > Lepidoptera > Tortricidae > Hedya > Hedya salicella. The sequence continues at coordinate 20,181,703 of FR990112.1, forward strand.
AATTCGTCTGTACTTCTAATTATCTTCTAATATTATTCAAGTGTCAATCCATAAGTGGTCTGTCAATCCTAGATTACAAACACCTTTTTTTAACCGACTTCAAAAAAGGAGGAGGTTCTCAATTCGAACTATTTTTTTTTTATGTATGTTACTCGATATCTCCGAGAACCGTGAACCGATTTTGAATTAATTTTTTTAGTGTTATACGCTTTATACAATTTCAGAAAAGTTGCTTTATTGATCAATTACTTTTTAACCTATTTGCGAATTCGTCTAGATCATCTTAAGACAAGTAGCTAACAGTTAGACCTCGGACAAAGCACTAATTTGTCCGGTTGATTATAGACGAGTTACTTCATAGCCCGATTACGTATTCGACTATCTGCAAAGGCTGAGAAAGCTAATATTTTGAATTTAATATATGTAGTAGGTCCATAGGTGGGCATGAAATAAAAACTGTAGCTGCTGCTATACCAGAACACCAAAAAAAATTGACAAATTATAGTTTCAATTATTTTGACATATATATTTTATTATAAACAAAGATCAGAAACAAATGAAAAAAATTTTCGACGATACTGGACTTGAACCAGTGCCTTGAGCCAGACCGGGGCAGCACGCTCTACCATCTGAGCTAATCGTCCACACCAGTAGTCGACGAATTTTTGTCATCTGTTCTTGCTTATGGATCTCTGTATGGTGCATCCGACTCTTTAGCCGTTACGCTAGTGGAGTGATCTACTAATAAATTGCAAAAATTGTGATTATTATCATGATATTTGTAAAACAAAAAGTATATATATTTTAACTAAAGTTTCAGACAATATTTTTGTAATGATGAGTTTTTATATGTAGCCTATCAAAAAATCGAATAAATCGCAAAGAACAAATTCAAGAAAATAGTTAAATAGGGAAAAAAAAAACCGCCATATTATGAAAACTGACAAGTGTACATGGTTATTCTTTTGGGAACAGAGCTTTGCCTACAAGGATTACCTAAAAATAAAATAACTAGAACATATGATAGAAAGGCTAATTTTTTATAGAAACACGTCTACAGCCTTTACCCGAATGATGTTTAGGTGAGTTGATGCCGTAGACAACTTCCGTTTTTGACCACTAGAGACTAACGGTCAAGTGGTCAAAAACCTAAGACTCTTAGGTCGTTCTTCTTTCAAATTAGTCAGTAACCCGAAAGAAGAACGACCCATTTACGTCCCAGGGCAGAGTAATGGTTAAGTAGTGCTAGAGAAGCGAGGCACTCGGTCAACCGGCTCTCGACAGTGGAATTAGCTGGGGTCAAGAGAACGCGTCGGCCTCTGCGCTAATTTGACAAGCTATTTATACATAGCGTAGTTAGTTACGACACCTTGCTGTCACTCTGACTTCTGTACCGGAGTGTACCGGAGTACCGGCAATCAACACAAGGATTTGCTAGGGCCTATACTGTTAAACTTATGTAATTTTACCTGCAAAAAAAATCTAAAATTTCAGAAAAAAGCAAGGCATTATTGTCATTGATTTTAAATATTTTCAATTTCAAATATCCTTACTTTTTCGGGAATTTTACAGGTTTATGTAGTCTTTTAGCATGTAAAATTACATCATTCCCGGTCTCAATTTATTAACGGTCCCCCCTTCTGGTTTGGTTTTCGCCGGTAATAGGTAGTATTAAGACTGCACACTACATTTGGTATTTACTTAGGTTAAGTTATGTGTTTTGTTTTAGTTTATGGACCTACTGAAAATCAGCGTCGATGCACTACATGCACCGACACATGCTGAGGGGGCTCCTTTTTAAGACGCTTTTATTAGGTCGACCTGTATGTAACTATGTAATGGAATCTAAGGTGGTAATTTAACCATCTTCCAAGGATCGTAGCGTCATGAAAATTGGCAGCTGTACGTAGTTCTGATGACAATACAATAATATGGTACTGTCGAACTGATCTGATAATGGAGCCGGAAGTTATGAACTGGAACTTGATGATGGAACATCGTATCATAGCTGTGTTTAGATTTGTTAGAAAAGTCTTGTAAAGCGTGTTTTTCTAGTGCTTTTTAAACTATTAATTCATTTGAAATACAACCAACACTCTCTTGTTTTTCTTCTTTAGTCATGAGCACTATGATGATGTTGTACCTGTGTGTGTGTATTTCTAAATAAATCATTCTTTGTTTTCTTTAATTTTCAACAGTGTTGACAAGAGGGTCACCAATTAGTTTCGCTCGGGGTCCGTTTAAAGTAATGAAATGACCATCGCGATCCGCACAACATGATGACAATCAATGATTTCGCAAACCGCGAATTCTTTCTCCCTTGTTAGCTCGTTACTTCGCCTGGCCGTTTTCGAATTGACGTCAATAAAAATAATGGCGGGGGATACATTTTTATTAAATTACGTACTGTGTAGTTCAAGTTGTTGTGTTCTCGCGGTCCGCACGAAATGGGTCGGCAGTCCGGATGCGGACCGCGGTCCGCCATTTGGCGACCCCTGGTGTAGACCAATCGGCACATCGTCACTACTTTGATAAAAACCGGCCAAGTACGAGTCTGACTCGCGTATCGAGGGTTACGTACAAATTTTTAGGCGAATTGAGTTAAGTTTGCCTCTGTTATGTATGGCGCCGCCGCATACAAGTGAGGGGCAAACTTAATCGTATCGGGTTATTCATAAATGATTTTTGGAGATTAAAAAAAATAACAAATGTACGTATATGGTTATTATTTTCCTGTAATATTTACGTAAACTTTTACAATGCAAAAATAATCGCTTGGTAATTAATGTTTTGTCTTGGCTTTAATTCGCATTAATAACTGTGACATTATTTTCTGTAATATAACATAACTTAATGCATGTACACCTGAAAAGGTAGAATTTTGGTAAAACCCATTGATACTATGTACTAACACCTAGGTACTATTTGTAACCCAATATTCATATGCAATTAAATCATTTATTCATGAATTCATTCATAGATAAACTATAAGGGTTCCTAGTTGACTACGGAACCCTAACGAGGCGCTCATAGAATCCGAATCCCATGGAACACCTTTTTCCACTGCTCTTGAAGAAAAAATAAGCCAAATCCGTTCCGGGTACTGACGCCATTATTCTCTGACGGATGCCTTCTTTGTGAAGGTGTCGTATAGTCAGGTGGGTTACAAAGTAGATTAATGGATAACAGTTCCTTTGCTATTCCGCGGAATATTTTTTTATTTCGCGGAAAGCAATCGGAAAATAATCCGTTAATCTAATGTCGAGTCCACACGTTTGCTAAGAACCGACAAACACACAGGACGCCGTCATATGTTGGGAAGGGATAGAAATAGCCTCTGCTTACTCTAACATATGACTGCGTCCTGTGTTATCACAACACAAAAAAACGGGGCTTAATCGCGTATAAATATGATTTATTTAATTACCTTTCATTGGCAATTCTTCGACGTTTCGGACGTCGCGTTACGTCCTACGTCCATGGTGTCGAAGGAACTGGAGAGGCGAATCAACTTCTAGCCACGCGAGGTTTTCGATCATTCACGACAACGGTCTTCCACTTTCTACTACAATACCATAATTGTATTTACATTTTAACAAGGTGTTGTACGCTTTTTAGAATATCATCTATCCAAAAAGTTACAGTAGCTAACTGATTTCTACTCAGGGTAGCCAGCAAGACTGTCCATTTCGAGCACTGAAAGTAGTTTCTGTATGGACGGCAATTAAGTGACAAATATAAGTTAAAATCAAAATACACTAAAGTAGTAAATATCTTCTTACTGCCCCAAACAGAAGACAATATTAAAAAAGTCGGTTATTGTGAAAAGACAATTTAATAAAGCATGAAAAAACTCTTCGAACCCTTACAAAAACCTTAAATATCAATAATTTTGAGGCAGAAACATAGCAAAGACTGTAAAAAAAATGCTGTACAAAAAATAATAACTGTGTTAGGATATATGACGACCGGTTTGGCTCAGTGGGAGTAACGTTGCCTGCGAAGCTGGGGTCCTGGGTTCAAATCCCGGTAAGGGCAAATATTTGTGTGATGAGCATAAATATTTGTTCCTGAGTCTTGGATGTTTTCTATGTATATAAGCAATATATCTATTAAATATATCGTCGTCTAGTACCCATAACACAAGCCTTATTGAGCTTACCATGGGGCTAGTTCGATTTGTGTAAAATTTATTTATTATTATTTATTTATATAAAGCAAAATCTCACACATAATCAAAAATCATACATTTTAATATGATTGTACTTTCATTTTATAGAGTAGCATCAATGGATTATTAAAAAAGAAGTGCTGATTCTAAACGAGCAGTTGATAGCAATTTTGCTATCTGTGTCTGGTATATTTATACCAGATCAGGTGTGCCCAGATTTTATCGTGTACAGTCTTTAGTACAATGCGTACATACAAACATTGAGAGTTAAATCGGGTACTTTCCTGTAGTCAACATAAATGATGTCACGCTTGCAGTTAAATGTCATGTCTGAAAATACGTATAAAACATTAACGAATACTTATTTTCAACTTTTGCCGATTTTAGAATGATCAAAAACTAAAAATAAGGAGGCAATTTGACCGTATAGAATTATGACGTCATAAACCTTTATTCCTTTCAAACTTCATGCTTGCTGACCGTTTTGACAATTCATAAAAAGGAACTGATTTGATCTGTCAGTAAAGTACCCTATTGCAAAACGTAGTAAGTTGAGGCTGCTCAAGTGAAGCTGTATTATAATTCAGAGTTGCCCTTGGCACCCCGTTGCGTCACCGGTCGTTGCCCCATCGATCCGCCCCCGCCCGGAACCGGGGCCTTGACACAGACAGATTGCTTATCAGATTTATTACTATTATTACCTTACTTTTGACTTACTCTTTCAATGCTAAAGCTCTGGTCCCGATCATTTATTTTTACACCGTATCACTTTTTTTATATCTTCAATGTACCGACACATTTCATTTTTACAACTTCTATGCTAAGTATTATAAAGTTGTAAAAATGAAATGTCTGTACATTGAAGATATTTTCAAAAAAATGATTGTTATGGACTATTTGGAGGTCACTAAAATGAAAAATATTTTTTTTGGATTTTTTGTATGTTTGTATGTGTCGTTGTCGCTTCATCACGCAAAGTCCGCGAAACAGATTTCAACAATTTTAGGTAGCTGGGTATTCCCAGCAGCATTTTTGGTAGCTGGGTTATAGGATTCTTCTTACCCGACTACGCTGAAAAAACAAACGAAGGGTTATGATTTTTCTTCTCCGCGAACGAAGTTGCGGGCGCCTTCTAGTATATAAATATGAATAGTATAGATGATAAGTTGTGTATGAGTATCGGACCTAAATAATATCTTGTGCCATACGATGAAATAAATATTAAAACAAAACAATAGGTGCATAACATACGCGACCCTGTCTTGCGACAAATGCTGTCTATCGCTATCCATTCAGCCGGTCAGCACAACTCTCCGCGACTAAGCTTGGGGTTAGAACTACGCGTTACGTAACACTGTTTTTTTTTAACCCTACAGAACGGTCGCGTACAGAGATTCTCACACGCATTTTTGTAACTTTTTTTCTCAAAATTCTAAATGGAATGACCATTTTACGTAAAAATGGTCACTTGGTGGTTACGTAACGTTTTACTGGGGGGGGAGGGGGTAAAAAAAAACGTTAGGGCGCGATACACGGGGGGAGGGAGGATTAAAAATCTCCAAAAATTGCGTTACGTAATACTTGAACGCTCCCCTGGGGGGAGGGGTGGGGAGGGCGATATCATTTGTGAAGTTTGTAAGCGATAAAAGTGTCATTTTCGTATTTCGCCGGCATTCCTGACAAATGCCCAAAATCCTTTAGGGTCAGAGTGGTTACTCTGAGACTCGAAGTTCGTAACGTGCCGTCCCTCTCTCTCTCTCATGTTAAGCTGTATTTGTGTGAGCGGTATGGCGCCATACGAACTAAGTTTTTCGGGTTTTAGAGTAGCCCCTGGTAACCCTATGTGCGAGTAAATCCAAGAAACACTTGTTGGATACGTTAGAGAACATTCATTTTACAGCCTGACGTACTATTTTTAACACCCAAGAACTTAATTCTTCATACTGTAATCGTTAACAATGTTTCTACGATAAGCGGCGATAAGCGTAATAAGGGCAAGGGGCCATGTTTACCAAGAAAGAACGACGTATGTGTCATCGAACTTTCTAAAACATACGTCCTTTTACCTCTGTACTGCTTAGCTTACTACTTTCATAATAGAACGTAAGTTTATATGGAAATCACGTTATTTACGCCCTAGGGTAGTAATCTCGAAATGGGGTCGAGTTATAAATCTTGCATTAATATCAATTTGTCACGAACCGCGACATTTTGCGTAGTCGCATGCTTTTTATTTGTTGACACTTCAGCTGTAAATGGTTCTAATTCAAACATACTCGCATTGTTCAGTTTGGTCGATTTCGAAAGCAAGCCGGTACACTTGAGAATAGGTATACTGTTACTTTGACATAGGTATTTGGTGATATGACAAACGAAATTTGGGCGAAGTTTATGAAAATTGACTGTGTAAGATTTTACCTAAGAAACTAAATTTCAATGCAACTTTTTCGGTGCGTGGTATTAATGGTATAATGGTATTAATTCTTATCTATCTTTTATCTTCCGATTGGAATTGGTTGTCAAGCTAACTACTAAAATGCTGGTTAACAAAAAAAACATGTCTAGCTCAGTAATCAAGTTTAGCTCAGTAGGAGGAACGTTGCCAGCGAAACTGAAGGTCCTGGGTTCATATCCCGGTAAGGGCAAATATTTGTGTGATGAGCATTGATATTTGTTCCTGGAGTTTGGGATGCTTTCTACGTACGTACATAAGTAAATTTATACTATTAAATATAAATCAATAAATAACACAGGCATAATCTTACAAAAATCGTCCTAGTCCCAAACTGAACAAAGCTTGTACTATGGGTACTAGGCGACGATATACATAATATATAGATAAATTATAATACTTAAATACATAGAAAATATCCAAGACCCAGGAACAAACATTCGTGCTCATCACACAAACACTTGCCCTGGCCGGGACTCGAACCTGGGACAGCCAGCTTCGTAGGCCGTTGTGCAATCCACTGAGCCAAACGTGTCGTCAAAATAATCAAATAATCATCGTCCAGTACAGTACCTACTCATAAACATAACACAAGCCTTATTGAGCTTACCATGAGACTAGTTCGTTTTGTGTAAAAATGTACCGATAATATTAATTTATTTATTTTAATAAATAGATTTTTTTTTTTATTCGTCTATCCTTCCTTCAAACAACTACACACATTTTTGCATGTAAACAGACTATGTGATTTTAAGATATAGGCTACTTTTTAGTCTGAAAAATGCACGATTCAGGATTAGCAAAGTACCTACTTATGATGGCAACGCAGGCGAAAACCACCGTAAATAACTTTAAACTGGACAACATCGTCCACAAAAGGGAGTACTGTTATAAGGAAACAACGTCGGTTACGTCCTTTTTGCCAAGGTGGGTGCTATAATGCGGTGCCGACAACACTTCTGACTGCTGCGGGCGGTAAGGAGCTTTTTGAACTCAATCCATGCAATATACACATTATTATGATGTTGACTGTACTCAAATAAAAATAAAATTATAATGCGTAATGATAGTTTCTGTAAAATTAATAATAGTTTCATTATTCTATTAAATAATCCATACTAATATTATAAATGTGAAAGTGTGTCTGTCTGTCTGTCTGTTACTTCTTCACGCTTAAACCACTGAACCGATTTGGATGAAATTTGGTATGGAGGTAGTTTGAGTCCCGGGGAAGGACATAGGCTACTTTTTATCCCGGAAAAATACCCTTATCCGCGATAAACGAATTTAAGGCGGACGAAGTCGCGGGCGGAAGTAGTTTTATAAAAATATAAAATAAATAATAGTTTCTGTGATAGAAATCCTAAAAAAATATTTAAGTTTGATACCTTATGTGTAGCTTGGTTTATGAACCCTTAAAGTTGGGTGAAAAAGTCTAGTATTAAAGTATGAAAATATTAATAACTAAACTAATTGAATAGCCCATGAAATGTATACTAGCTATTGTTATGAAACTGTTTCGATTTAACATAGGTAGCTGCAGTAAAAAGTTCTTAATTTCCCCATACAGGGGAAATTAAGAACATAGAATCGTCACCCGTTACTAGGGTTTAGTATGGAGCTTTTTAAGGTAAAGTCCAAAAATTAGGTTTTAACATTGTTGTATTGTATCTAGGTAAATTTTTATGAGATTGAAGTAGTTTTTTCGCCAATGTTTCTATTAATGAGAGGTCGATCTATAACATACCAAAGAACAAAAGTTGGTAAACATTGTCAAATTCCCAATTGTAATTTTGCCATTAGTGTTACAATAAAGAAACTGCCAAATGTTCCAAATTGTCAGTCCCTAAGTTGTTACCTACACTACATGGTTGGCACCAACTCTGAAATTACAATAAATACAATTGTATACATTCAGCTATTTACTTCTTAACTGAACAAACATTTTTTTTAACGAGATTATGTTCTACACTGTTATAGATGTAATCAGTCAGTGGCATGGTAACGCTGATGACTTGATAAGAAGTAATTTTGATTGAATAGATTATATTTTTTATGCCAAAATTTCATGAATACGAATTCCACGAAAATGCTAGAAATTCTGAAGGAAAATGTAAGGTCTAGTGTCAGATCTGATGAAAAAGGTGTAAGGTCTGAGGTAAGGTTGAAAAAGGCAGAAGAAAAACATTCTACAACTATCAATTTAGATAGTAAATCTAGTTTCTATTTATTAATAAATTAGGTATATTTTTCTAAAAATGGAACAGGTATATACCTATCTATCCATACTTAACAATTAACATAACATATTCAATGTGAAAGTAACACTAAATGAAATTTGGTATGGAGATAGTTTAAGACACTCGGCAGGACATAGGGGGACCTAGCGTTAGTGGGCTGCTGTCAGCAGGTTACAAGGAAATTTCATTGAACAATAAGTTATTGTCAAGCATGAACTTGTTTAAAACAGACCTAAATCATTTTAGCTAAGGAACTGTTTTTATTCAGTTCAGGATTTTTTGACGGGTTCATAACACAGAATTTTGTATTTGTAAATTGACATTATTGTATATAATTAGTTGCCATTTGTTTTTATGTTATTTTATGTGGATCTGTCCTATTTCAAATGCAATGTATATTGTTAATTGAAAAATAAATGAAATAAGATATTTTTTATCCCCGAAATCATCCCAACCCTTTATTTTATTATGTACTAGCTTCTGCCCGCGACTTCGTCCGCCTTAAATTCGTTTATCGCGGATAAGGGCATTTTTCCGGGATAAAAAGTAGCCTATGTCCTTCGCCAGGACTCGAACTATCTCCATACCAAAATTCATTCAAATCGGTTCAGCGGTTTAAGCGTGAAGAGGTGACAGACATACACACTTTCGCATTTATAATATTAGTATGGATTAGTATGGATATCCGGATATATATAGTTTTTGACTATCTTTTCTTATTTTTTATTCAATCAGAATTTTTAAGACTAATTAATGGTACCGAGGCTAGTATTGTGGATTTTTTTACAATTGGCGAAATAAAGGGTTAAGGAAAGTGTAAGTGGATGAAAGTTTGTAAGGGGAATCAATCATTAATCAATACGCTATTTAATTCTCGGTAATGTGGATAAAGCCGCAGGTAAATGCTAGTTATCCATAACTTTCTAAAATAGCTATGTATAGTATTTTCAGTATTTTAACCTTGGTAAAAAAAAACGAAATATAATTTCCTCAAAATTGAATTGTGCAAAAAAAAAATCACAAATTTAATAAACAGTTCATGTAAATGGCGGTTTTCGACGCATGTAGTTTTTATTGAAAAAAAAAGGTCAATCAGTCCCAATGTGTGAAAATAAGATACAGAAGATTACAATAGACAGATAGACACACACACTGCATCAGATGAAACTAAATTAAAACTAGTAATTGTGATTATAAGTTGCCATTGTCACGCTATAAATAAATAAGCTTTGAAGCAGAATATTCTGAATTATAAATAACGAATTTTATGGACGTCGTAAATAGAAAAAAAAATACATAAAAAAACAAAAAGTATTTTGTTTGACTGTCGAGCACATATCAACAAAGCATTTGCAGCGCCACCTATCTTGGCGCGTGACTGAACTAAAATACAATGGCGGCCATCTTGTGCTGTGAGGAATCGAATGTCATGTTGCTGTCATTACGACGTTTTACAAAAGTCATCGAGATTCTGATGACAACAATAAACAAACCAAAAACCTTGGCCAATAAGACTTATTAAGGTATCCCGGAGACTGCAATGCAATTAGATAAACTCATGGAATATTGATCGAAGCTAATCCATAGCTTACGTAGCAACGGGGCGAGCTAAAAATAACTCGAGCACGTGCCAAATAGCATTTAACACTGCCGTATTGTTCGCTACATCATTTTAAGTACAAATAACATGGCCTTTTGACTATAAATGACTATTCAGATCAATTTTCATGCATAAATAGCTTTTGGAATGTACATAACTATGTACGTATTGATAATACAAGCAGCCAATGGCGCATTGGCGCCATTTTAGTTTCATGAGATCGGGCGGCCTAGGTGACGTAACAGGTCTAAATTCCTGTGCCAAGGATTAATAGGTATTGGATATCGAGGGATAAATAGTTTCTATTGTGATTTTATGTGGATAATAGCGTTGTTTTCCTATAAATGTCATGTTGACGTATGTCAATTTGACAAGCATGGCCGTAACGTGGCGTCGTTTTTGACCGGCTTACCTCCAGGCGACATGGATTGTTGTCTGTTCGCGGCTCGAGCGGCGTCCCTGATAATCTCCCGTGTCAACTCCCTGACGTCGCGACGCTGTTGATACGCCATTTCGGGCCGGTCGCGTTGCTCTTGTGCTATGCCGGCCGTAGGAGGTAACATCGTTACACACTCAATCCATACGAATATGGTTTTTTACACTCAATCACACGTATATCACTAACAAAGTTCACCAACAGTCCAAAAGTCACGAATAACCGATGAAATAAGGTCCTAATAAAATAATTCTTGCATGAACTACGCACAGCAAGCAAAGCAAAACGAACTGAGCGCGACTGTCGTACGGGGGACGGCGGGAAGCCACAGCGCCGTCGCGCCGCTATCCTTATCTGGCATATGCGAATTCGTATATCTCACTCGCTCGCACGACAACGCTTGGGTGACAGTTGGAGTATTAAATGTCAAAACAAAGCGTGGTTGATTATTATTAAAATGTCAAACAAGTAAGCAACCGTTTTGGTCGACATGCGCCATCTAGTTCGATCAATGTGAAGGATTTAGTATTTGAGCCGACAGAATGATTGTTTTATTATAAGTAGATAGCGTTACACTTCACTAGTTTTCTACAAACATATAAGAGGGCGCAACTAAACAATAAATGATGCTACTGCATTTTACCACGGAACTTCAAAAAACTTAAGTTAGGTATATTTAACAGACTTAACAAAATAAGATTACCAATTTTACAGTTTTATTTCCATTAATTAGTCGACTGGGTGTAAAGGAGGATTCGTCTTGTGGGAGTGACTAGCATTACAATACTTAATATTTTTTGCAGTGGTTTTTGTTCCAAGTACTGATACTCAATATGCTGGTTTAAGTAAAGTCATTTTTTTTAAATAGCAGGCTTGTAAGCCTCAGCGTATAGACTTACGCGTAGGCGTCCTTACCTTATTTAAATACGCGCCAAACGAATGTCGAGCTTTGGAGTAGCCCTCAGAGGGCTACTCCGAAATCCAATAAACGAAGTTCGTATGGCGCCATCCCGCTCACTCAAATACAAATAACATGAGAGCGAGGGGGACAGCACGTTACGAACTTCGATTTTTTAATTTCGGAGTAACCCCTATCCTATGGCATTAATTTAAATTAAGATTTAGCGACCACTCATAAAGGCGCTTAGGAATTAACTTCATCATTATTATCATCATATCAGCCCAAGGGCATCCACTACTGGACAAAGGCCTTCCCCAAGAATTTTCATAACGACCGGTCGTGCGCCGCCCTCATTCAACTGTTTCCCGCGATCTTCACTAAATCATGGGTCCATCTTGTTGGGAGCATCCCACGCTGCGTCCTCCTGTTCGTGGTCGTCCCTCGAGAACCATTCTGTCTCAACGACCAATGTGCCCCGCCCACTGCACTTAAGTCTTAGCAACTCTCTGAACTTGCTCTAAACTATGTAGACGACGACCTTGGTTCTTCTACAGATCTCCTCATTTCTGATTCGACTGTACTGAATACCTACATTATCTTCATTTAAAACCATATGGCTCCTCTACATGATCGCCGATCATCGGCGAGCAGGCGGGACGCAGCAATACGTTAGAATGAGATGGATGGAAGTATATGGTGCTCCTTCTAACGTATAACCGCGTCGCGTTCCATCTGCTCGCCGATGATCGGCGATCGTGTAGAGGAGCCATTAGTTGACAAGTACAAAGTGGTCGAGCCCCCTATTAGCCATTTATCTTTTTCGCAAATTGTAATAAAAAATAATAATTAGAATCATAAGAAATCTAGATCGACGCAAATCTTGACTGTTTAAAATCGCTATGTTCCATATTAGAATTTATTATTTGTTTTATGTGAGTATCGATCATGAATCAAGAATCATTTCCATTATAACAACAAATGTCTAGGGCACTGGACTTGTTTTTTTCTTTTTGGTTTTTTTATGCAGTCGGGTTTTTTGTTTTTTGTTTTTTTACTTATTATTTTTTATTTTATACTTTTAGTGAAAATGATAAAAGTGTAAATTTCGCAATCTTTATCGTCGGGGTTATTGAGAAGCTTGCACAGATTTATTACAATTAAATGAAATATTAGTGAGAACGGCTTGCTAACCAACTTTAAATCGTTATAATTCCTAACTGGTAACTCAAAATTATAAATGATAAAAGAAACCTAATAATGATTTTTAAATCCCTATTTAATGATACCCCACTCGATGTAGTACGTTGATATTATTTTTTTTATTTTTCACAAAATGGCGTTTCTTTTTTGCCATTTTGAGTTTTCATCATTGTCATGTCTCCAGTGACATTCGGACAGTTAAGACGAATCGATTGATGTAATAATCATCAAAATTGGTCCACGCGTTTGGTCTCTAGAGTGCCAGATAGGAACAAACATACATACATACTTACATAGACTGATAAACACATTACCCTCCTTTGCGTCGCGCAGTCGGGTAAAAAAATACGCAATTCTAGCGTCGGTGCAGTTAAATAGTCTTAAAAATTCAGATTAACACATTCACTGCCACCGACATATATGTATATGCGTGCACCTCCATACAACTTTGGTCCTAGGCCACGCCCCCTGGCAGTGAAGGCCTTTAATAAATAATACAAAATGATGGTCAAAAACTATGCATAGGTATCCGGATATACATATTAAAATGAATAAGTTAGGTATGTCAGCAGGCTAAGCTATTTCAAAATTACAGTTTAAAAATACTAATTTAATATGAAAAAAAGACAGAACATTTGAATAAATAATTAATGGAATAAATTATATTTGCATAGCATAATTAGCATATCTTAATTATTACGTTGACATTAACGGTCCACTTATGTGTAACGTAAAGTTTTGTACGTTGGATTCCTTACGTCTACGTCAAAGGAAAATAATAGTGTGTCTTGAATATAGATCAACTATAGATGGTTATTGAAGTCGTTCACTTTCCTTACATTACGTTGTATTGAGAATGATCGACTATCGCCTTCTAGCGACGTTAACTACTCGTATTTAAATGGTACATTATTCATTCTTTGATAACGACGACATGAGAAAACGCTCAAAAATATCTCACACAGTTTAACCGTTTTAGGAATACTTAACATAAAGGGCGATGTCAGATATTTCTGAACGATTTTTCATGAGATAATTAGCTAGGTGTCTACTACCTATCTCAGAAATTACGGGATTATCTAATGTTTATTTATGTAACTAAGTTTTTAGAAATAATAAAGATAAAGTTAATAGATGGACGGATTTATTTATTCATGAAAATACAAATCTCGTTATGATAAATAATGGACGACATAAATTATGAGTAGCGTTAACCTAACCTAACTTAATCTTGGCTCTTCTCCTGTTGCTTCTGGATGGAGGCGATCAGTCTTTGGTACACAGCTTCGGGGGCGGCCTTGGAGAACTGGAAGTCGAGGTGGCTGAACTCCGGGACCTGGTGGGCTTCCATCACCATGGGTAGTTCCAGCGTGAGGCGCTCAACATCAGCAGGCTGCGCCAGCCAGTCTTCAGCGCTGTAGTACAGGGTCACCGGGACGCGGACCGCAGACATGTCGTATTTGGCCGGCAGCTCGCTACCGTAGACCTTCTGGTTGATAGAAGGCCCGTAGTCGTAGCGTCTGAAGTCATGAGTAGCGACCGCCTGGCCGTACTGCTTCACCTGCCTAGTGGAGCCACCAGCAGGCAAGTGGCTCGCGATCATGGGCACAATCTTCGGGTCGTAGTTGTCCACCATACCGGACATCACGAGGTTCACGTTGGAGGCGACGTGCTTGCACCCGAACTTGCTCGCCAACATGCTGCCGCCGACGGTGTGGATCAATTCGTTGCTGGGCTTGAACTCGCCGTGTCCGAGGATCTGGTGCAGGCGCTCGTAGAACGGGCTGTTGGGCGCGATCATCTTCAGGAGCGGGCTGCGGGTGTGGCTCATGTATACCATCGGGGACAGCGCGTACATCATGATGATCTTGTCGTTGTATTGCGGGCGCGAGGAGGCCAGAGCGAAGAACGTGGTCGTGCCCTCGGAGAAGCCGACATAGTACATCTTCTCTTGGCGCGTAGTGTTCAGGGCGTAGTCAATCATGGCCGGGAGATCGTGAAGGGCGATTTCGTCGTTGCTGAACTGCCAGAATTCAGGCTGGGCGGGGTGCTTGCTAACGTGGCGGCGGGAGTATTTGTTGCCGCGAGCGTTGCCCATCCAGACGTCGTACTCGGCATCAGCCAAGAGGTAAGCGAGGGCGACGCCGGGGCCGGAGAGCAGCCAGTCGTCGGCGCTGCCGAGGAGACCGTGCATCAGGAACACGACGGGCCTCTTCTGGACGTCGCGGGTCTTCTGCTTGGGCGGGATACGGAACATGGTGAGGATGTATCCATCATCGGTCTTGACGGTGTGCTCTTCAACGGCATACTCGTGCTTCTGAAGGAGCTGGGTGGCATTCAACTCGGTATCTTCGTTTTTGGCAGCTACCATGTATGCGTCGTGGTAAGTCTTCTTTTCCTCCTCGGTGAAGTCTTTCACGGTCTTGTAGGCCTCGTCGAAGATACGAGCGATGTCCTTCTCCTCGGTGATGGGAGAGTGGGGGCCGACGGCCATGCGGATGCCGTTCCACTCGACGTTGTCTCCGTAAGTAGCTTGGTATTGCTGTTGCATCTGTTTCTCGATACTCCTCTGCTGGTTCAACTTCTGCGGCTGCAAGTAGCTGGGGATTTGCATGGAAGCAAGCGGGCTCCAGATGCCCCTCACATCCGGGCTCTGGTACTCGACGATATTGACGCGGATCTGTTCATCAGCTTCATGGGAGCTGACTTCGGCGGTCTCGGGGTTCAAGTAGTCGTTGGACGGGAACCACCGAGATTCCTGGGACCTCAGCTCCTGGGAGCTTTTATCTTGGTACCTCTGGTACTCCGGGGACCTCAGTTCCTGGGAGCTTTTGTCTTGGTACCTCTGGTACTCCGGGTACCTCGGTTCCTGGGAGCTTTTGTCTTGGAACCTCTGGTATTCCTGGGCGCGGTTTTCCTTGGAGCGTTGGGTTTGCTTCTGGTTTTCCCGTTGGTACTGGACCGGTTGGTCGCGGTATTGGCTGTAGCTAGTGGGTTCGATGTAGGTGAGGGGCAGGTTCAGAGCCGGCATGGGAGGTCTGGTGTCGTAGTGTCTCTTGAAGATGCTGGCGGCGGCGTGGTGCGCCAGGGCGAGGCACACAACGAGACAGACCTTCATGTTGCCGGTTTGTTTGGATTATGATGTCGGTGCGCTGGCGCGGAGGTTTTATACAGGTTTATTTGTTAAGTCAGCGAGTTGTGCGACGGACGCGGCGTAGGTACAGTTTGTGTGTTAAGCAATTTTTACAGCAGCGTCGTCAGGCATTATTTGATATTAATGTTCATTGCAAATGAAATTAATATTACCTACGTGTTACTTTTTAAGTAGCGATAGTAAAGTCAAAATTATAATCAACATCAAAACAAGGGAGGGTAAAGGGGATTGCCAGTTTTACATGCATATTTATACGAGTAATCGACTAATTGTCGACATGCGATATCTTCACGGTTTCTGAAGTTCCTAGCAATTGTACCTAATATCTTTTAACGGCCAAGAGCATGTCGGACGATGCTCAGTGTAGGGTTCCGTAGCCGTTACTACAAATAAACGAACTACAGTGTAAAAAAAATACGAGTTGGAAAATTGCACCACCAAAGAGATTATATATTCATAGCACTAATTTACGTTACGTCCTTTTTTTGAGAAGTGCAGTTTCTTGGCAATAACTCAAAGCGGTATATCCGATAATGTTCAAAATAATCGTCGTTGAAAGTATTTATTAAGGGTTACCTTTGTTATTTTTTTCTCATTTTTTGGACATATTTAAAAGATAAGGGGAGGGGGGTACAATTGAATGCTACTTTCGGAGCAATTCTTTCCGAAACAATTCATCATCATCATCATCATTTCAGCCGTAGGACGTCCACTGGACTTTCAATAGATTTTCACTGGCTTTTCAATTGATTTTCACATGGGCCGAATAGAGGCGACCCGCATCCAGCGAGTCCCCGCAACCCTAATCAGGTCGTCCGACCACCTTGCGGGGGCCTTCCACGTTGCGCTTGCCGGTACGCGGTCTCCACTCTGCCACAATGCTTACCCTGTTACTCGTTTCTAACATCCTCTTAAAAAATCTTTTAATTTCTTTTATTTTTATTTATTTTATTACTTTTTGTTATAGCGGCTACAGTAATACACTTCTGTTAGAATTTAAAGTGTCTGTTTATTACGGTTGAAGAATTTGAGCCCTGTGACAGACTGACAGACGGATGAACAGACATCAGAGTTTCAGTATACTTAGAGTTTAATCCACTGAAAGTGGTTGTGTGGACGCATTCCTTTTTATCAACGTTATATACTTAAATGAGAAAAAACAGGTCAGGTTTAAACGATAAATAGGCATTCTGATATGACTGTCAGTTACTTAATAAAAAAATAGACACATACTTTTTGCTTTTTCAAAATAATAAAAACACTCAGATAATGTCGCATTAAAGTTAAGGAGTGACGGCACGCGACATTTTGGCTCAAATGTATCGCCTTTAATTTTTGATTACTTAAAAAAATAAAAAATATTATGACTCCAATATTTATTATTAATCTACACGCCAGATTAATTATTAAGGTTCCGTAGATAAATTGCCAAAAACGGTACCCTTATAGTTTCGTCATGTCCGTCCGTATGTCACAGGCATTTTACTCAAAAAAAGTAATTAAAAAAATAAAAAACCCGACTGCCTAAAAAACTAAAAAGTAAAAAACAAGCCCAGTACCCCAGAAATTTGTTAAGGTATACATGATCGATACTCGCAATAAAATTTTAAAAATATAAATTTTAAATAGTCGGGACCCATTGTTGGGAAGATTTGCGTCGATCTAGATTTCTTATGGGTCCCGACTGTTCAAAATCGCTATGTTCCATATTAGAATTTATTATTTGTTATATTGTGAGTATCGATCATGTATAACTTAACAAATTTCTGGGGTACTGGACTTGTTTTTTTCTTTTTAGTTTTTTACGCAGTCGGGTTTTTTGTTTTTTTAATTACTTTTTTTATCTTATACTTTTTAGTTAAAATTATAAAAGTCAGTTAATTTCGCAATCTTTATCGTGGGGGTTATTGAGAAGCTTGCACAGATTTATTACAATACAATGAAATGAAAATTTAGTGAGAACGGCTTGCTAGCCAACTTTAAAATGGTTATAGTTCCTAACTGCTCATTCAAAATTAAAAATGATAAAAGAAACCTAATAATGATTTTTAAATCCCTATTCATTGATACCCCACTCGATATAGTACGTCGATTTTTATTTTTTTATTTTTCACAATATGGCGTCTCATTATCGCCATTTTGAGTTATATAAATTTTCTTCCACAAAAATCGGTCCACCCGTTTGGTCTCTAGAGTGCCAGATAGGAACAAACATACATACATACACACATACATACATACATAGACTGATAAACACATTACCACTCCTTTGCAACGCGCAGTCGGGTAAAAAGTACATGTTGTACCTATATTGATGGAATTTAGAGTATAGGTGTCTTGTGTAAGCCGCTACTTAGTGTGATAGTTAAATAACAAAAATAAATATTTCTAGGGGGACACTCCATATATATATTTAACTGACACTGAAAAAAAATTTAATATCTATGTATGGCACATATTTTGACAGTTCTTTTAAAAAAACATGGAGGATTTATAAAAAAAATGATTTCGTGAATATTGACAGAAATAATTGTTCGAAAGTAGCATAAATTGTGCCCCCCCCCTCTATTTTTTAAATGGTGCGTCCAAAAATACGAAAAAAAGAAAATTGTTTTCAACGTGATTGGATATACCGTTTTTGAGTTATTGCCGAAAACTGCGGTTATCAACAAAACCACGTATATAAGTGCACCGGATATACGCTCTTTTGCTAGTGCACTTTTTCGTATCGTATTTTTTCATCTGTAGTGCATTTTTTCGCATGAACAGCTGCGAAACTCTTCACTGAGCATGTCCGCCATGCTCTTGGCCGGTTTTTTAGTTTGTATGAGTATACCTACCTACCTATATGTGTTTTTGCGGATGCGAACACATTGCTAAACCGATTTTGACCTATGACCGATGCAGACCAATTTTGATATACTTAGGCATAGTTGACATTGTGTATCCATGCAAGGATGGCCATAGGATAATTTTTACGATAGGGAAGAAAAAACCGGCCAAGCGCGTAAGGACTTTTGCACTAACGGACAACATTCCGTACCACGTACGTAACACCACCAAAACACGTTTCTTGTAATGGTGCCCATTAGCCTTAAATAGCTTTATTTTATTTTTAGTATGTATTTGTTTTTATGGCAACTTCAATTAATACACTTTATGGGAAAAAATCAAGTGTTCAAAAAATATTGTAACGATATGGTTGCGATTCAAACATTACGTGAAAAACACCTAAAAACAGGCTTTTTGTGGAAACCTCCTTTATTAATTACTATCTATTATTTTTTAACCGACTTCCAAAAAAGGAGGAGGTTATATGTTCGATAGTTTGTATTTCACCGATTACTCCGCCAATTGGGGACCGATTTTAAAAATTCCTTTTTTATTTGAAAGGATATACTCCCGAGGTGGTCCCATTGCTACCAAGTTGGGATCTGATGATGGGATCCCAGGGAAATCGAGGGCAATCCTCAAATTTTATAGGCACTTATAACGTTATTCATATATTTTCTTAAGCTATTTAAGTATTTGCATATGGTAGTCATCATCTCATTATGCTGAGCTGATAACGGAAGGTACAACTCCTTAATAGTTAAGAGTAAGTTAAGGTAGATACGTTAAAAGTTAAGTTAAGGTAGATACGTTAAAACTGTTAGTCATATTCTTTTTAGTGTGTCCCTGAAGTAGTCTCCTTATCACCAAGTCAGGATTAGATGATGGAATACCAGGGAAATCGAGAGGAACTCTCAAATATTATAGGCACTAACAATGTTTTGTATATATTTTATTAAAGTTATCAGTTGTTTTCCTCTGGTTGTCATCATTTCATGCTGAGCTGATGATGGAAGGTACAATGAACTAACCAACTTTTACATTTCTTACTTCCAAAGACTCGAGATGCGTGCAAAGTGCCTCCTCAATCTTGCCATTCTGGGCTCTAAAAATACTTTATATCACTACTAAAATCCATCACTAAAAAGCAAAAAATAAAAAATTTTAAATAAAAAAAGAACCGACTTCAAAGTAAATTAAAAAGTCATATATAATCTTTTATGTACGGTACGGATCACGTTTGAATCACCTTTTGAAGTCGGTGCCAAACCTGAAGTAAATAAAGTTCTTTATTCAACAAAAATACGAATTAGGTACTACTCGTATGAGACTAAATATATACGTAGGTAGATAACAACCAAAGGTTCGCCGCCGCGGTTCTAAATAGTAATAAATGAATGGTTTGGCACCGACTTCAAAAGGTGATTCAAATGTGATCCGTACCGTACATAAAAGATTATTTATGGCTTTTTAGTTTATTTTGAAGTCGTTTTTTTTTTATTTAAATTTTGATTACAATTCCAAATTCCGTGAAACCCGCTATACTTTCCTTTCTTAATTCCGTTTCCCCATTTGGCAGAGTAATATTGTAGATGTTGCATATATATATCACATCGATAATATAACAACCTCTTCGCTAGTACCTATACGAAACAAACAGACAAGTACCTACCTAGTTTAAAAGTAGATGATGTGTTTAAATTAAGAATGGCGCCTGTCTCTTTCTATCTTTTGTTAATAGGTTTAGTTTAGAGTTTTAAGCTAGCGGGCATACAGTAAACACATTAAAAAACTCCCGTTTTTAATTTTTATTGCCCTACGTCTGCCTCATCCCCTTAGAACACGCATTCTGTAAAAAAATCAACTGTTTACCTATTACGGTTTACGGTTCAAGAGATACAGACAAACAGCAGCGGCTTAGTACCTATTGTACCCTTTCATTAGGGTTCCTTAGTCAACTAGAAACCCTTATAGTTTCGCCATGTCCGACTGTCCATCTGCCTGTCCGTCCGCGGCTTAGCTTCGTGATCATTAATACTAGAAAGCTGACATTTGGTATGAGTATGTGTATGTATCACGCCGACAAAACGGTAAAATAAAAACTTAAAAACAAACTTTTTTTCGGGTCCCTCTCGTACCTAAAGTGGGGGTAATTTTATTTTTCGTTCCAACAACAGTGTGTTGGATGTTTTTGAAAAGGTCTTTTAAAAATAATAGGGGTCTCTCAACATTATTTTTTGATAAAATCAGCAGTTTTGTAAATATTCGCTCCGGAAATCCAATAAATAGCGTCCCCCCCTCTAACTTTTGGGACGGATCAAAAAAATATGGAAAAATTCTTATAATTACTTTCAATGAAAACTATATTGAATAAAATTGGTAAAGCCGTTTTTAAGTTATTGCCAAAAAACTGCGCTTCTCAGCTAAAGGACGTAAGTGCCATGGAGATACGCTTCTTTGCTAGTACACTTTTTCATATCATATTTTGTTCATCTGTAGTGCATTATTTTGAACGGCTGCGGAACCCTACACTGAGCATGGTCCGACATGCTCTTGGCCAGTTTTTGTTATGTATTTAAAATTTATTGGACATAACAAAAGTAATAAAACAATTTAACGGATTATATCGCGTATATTATCTCATTTTAGTTTAGTTTTATTTCAATAAGTAATAATCGCGGAAACAGAAGAAAATATTATAAGTACGAAAGTAAGTAAGAACAAAAGTAAGTACAAATTGCGGACTTAATACTAAATAGTATCAATACCAGTCAACCATAGGGCCAAACAGAGATGCTTGAAATTGATGCAGTGGGAAAAATAATCAGTATTGAGAGCGTTAGGACACACAAGCAAATATGTATAATTACTTAATTAATGAGTTAATTAATCCGTTAGACGGTTCTCCTGATGATGCCTCGTAGAGACGCGAAACGCGTGTCGAGGATTATACTGTCTGGTGGTGATTTGTTGTATTTTCATGCGTATTTATGCTTCAACATCATTATCATCATCAGACTATATACGTCCCACTGCTGGGCACAGAGGGGCTACTGCGAAACCCGAAAAACGAAGTTCGTATGGCGCCATCCCGCTCACACAAATGCAGCTTAGCATAAGAGCGAGAGTGACGGCACGTTACGAACTTCAGATTTCGAGTCTCGGAGTAACCCCACTGGCCTCCTCTCATGGTTGAGATGGAATGGGCGGATTTGAGACTTCACATACACACCTTTGAAATTCTTCACAGGTGTTCACAGGTTTCCTCTTGATGTTTTTTGTGCACCGAAAAGCTAGCGGTAAATATCAAATAACATTCCGTGCATAAATTCCGAGAAATGCAGTGGTACAGGCCGGATTCGAACTCACTACCTTCTGTTTTGAAAATCGAACGTTTGAACCATTGGCTATAAAAGTTTTTTTGCTTAATTTGTTTTGTTAAAAATGTAACAACCACGGGCCCGTTTCACAAAAGCTTGTACGGTCAAGGAATTTAATTTGTCTACCCTTTCGTACCTTGTCATAGTGACATTGATATGGAATCTCTATCGGCTTTCATATTGATTTTGACTGTGACAAGATACGAAATGGGATATAAATTAAATTCCTCGACTGTAACTTGTATTACAAGCGGAAATCTCTTTCCAACAATATGTATTAAGTTTCTGTTAAAGAAAAAATTGTGACAAGCTTTTATTGCCGACTGTACTTTTCTTTAAAAATCCATCAAGTACTCACCGGGACAATTCTAAAGAGCCCAAACTCGGTAGGATTGAGTTATTTTATTACAGAGTTCCTACGACCACCTTCCTGCTCCATCATCGGATCAGCTCGATGGTATCATATGATTGCATTTTGTCACCGAACTTACATTATGCCAAATTTTAGCTCAATTGAAAGCCGAGAAGTAGGTCAAAATTAACTTGCAAGATTCCTACCGAACAAACATACACACATACATACATTGAAAGTTAAATAAAAGCTTGTAAAAAGAGACTTCGACTTGTAATACCAGTTACAAGCTTTTGTGAAACGAGCCCCTGATATTTACGATAAAATTGTAATCTTATAATCGATATCAGGAATATGCTAAATAGTTTAATATAATAATTGTGATTATAATATTATATCTAACTGCAATCGAGGTCACAAGCGAATGCAAAGTAGCTAGTACTTAGAGTCAGCTATTTTTTGCGATTGCAAACAAACACGCAGCAACAACGCAAACAGTTTGTATTATAGGTAAAGTAAGGAAAATTGCTACACGTACCTTTTTCGCTCTTTTTACAATGACAATAAGGACTACGGACCTATGTATTTCAGTTTCCCTTACTGTACCTACTGATGTAATGAAGACTATTTAACGAGTAATATGTTTTTGATTTTGATACTGCGATTTAAAAAAAAAAACATTCCGTCGAATTGAGAACCTCCTCCTTTTTTTGGAAGTCGGTTAAAAAGGAACTAGTCTTTAAATCAGATGTATGTCATCGGATGAATCACAGGTTTTTTTTATTATATTTATTGTTCAAGTCTAAAACTCTAACATCTAAGTACTGTCAATGTGAACTACTTTTGGGTTACTTTGATCAATGGGGTAACATTGACCACTCATTTTTAATCCATAAGAAATTTGTTTCTAAACGCGTTTATGAGATTTTATTGTTAAGGTTGGCAACCTCGTTAAAAAAACATCTTTCACGCATTCAAAAATACACTCCTTATAGTTTAAAAATTAATTATCAATGTTACCCCGTTGATCAAAGTAACCCCAGTTTATCGGTACAGATATTAAAATTCATTACAGGTAACTCACAGGTCAAAGACTTTCGTCTTGAGAATTGGATTCGGCGATTGACCTCTTTCTCGAAGTTTGACTCGGGTGAATTAACTTTTAGTCTAAAATTTTGACCCTCACTTTTCATGTCTCTGGCGTTACTAAAAATTTCTCTAGTGTTACCAAGAAATCCGGCATCGATTTATTTTATTTTACAACGCAGTTTAAAAGTTGTGGACAGACTGAGATGGGTCAAGGAGTGGTTTAACCAGGGCGCAATGGAAAGGGCTATGTTCGCGGTTACTATATGAATAGGAATCAAGAGACCCGTATAGCAGAGTAACTGAAATAGCTGGAAGAATAGCGACACATTGGAAGACACTGAAGTGGCAATGGACAGGGCATATTGCTCGTAGAACCGTCGGCCGCTTGAGCCGTCATGACCTGAGTGGTGGCCAGTGCGGTCACGCACCGGGAGACGCAAAGTGAGGCCCCCACAAGGTGCACTGATGACTGTGAAGACCGCTGGTGGAGAGCGGCGCATAGCTGGAGCGCAGGACAGGTCTTGGTGACGCTCCTTGAAGAAGCAGGGGTTATGATGATATTGAAATTCATCCAAGTGGAATTGGAGCTCGTATACGAAGGGTTCCGATTACAAACTTTCGCAAAAAAACACTGAGCCTCAGACCAAGAAAAAAAGTTAGAAATGACATTACGAACTACTAGTGAGGCCACAAAAAACCATGCCAAACTTTACGCGATACAAATACAAACAAATCATGTGTGTGAAGTTGTCTAATTTGTCAAAACCATGCCAAAAAACCGAAATTTAACTGGAAAGGTCTGGCTGGACCTGACCAGTAATCGGATTCAGTGGGGGGAGTGCAAACCCACAAACGGGAATGGAATAGCGGCCGCTTAGAGACGGGGTAAGACGCAGTGCGCAAAGGCACGAGAACTGCGGAGGTAGGTTGAACCGGAACCGTTCAACCCCAGTTGGGACGAGGAAGAGAGAGAGTAGTAAAGAGGTGAAATGTGTTCAGATGAGCGGTGCGAGGATGCCTAGATGGGCCTTTTCAGACGGACGGGGGTAGAGCGGTGGAGGTGGAGGGTGAGATGGCGTGCCGCTACCAGTCACAAGTGTGTGAAAACAACAAACACAGGCTACTGACTGGTAGTGCGGCATACGGCATCGCACATCTCTCACAAACAGCTAGTCCTCGCTTCCATTCCTCGCACGCATTTATAACTAGTATTGTACAAAATCTCGCTCTGCTGAGCATGGGCTCAGTCTCGCAGCTCTGGTGGATGTGGATTCACCAGAGCTGCGAGGATAGGAAAATGAAGTATTCCTTTTGGTGGTTTTTTTACTGGCACACAGCTTAGCTACCTCGCTCAGGTCCGGTGAATACGCAACCAACGCTAAAAATACGAAAAGTGGAAATCGGCCGATGCTGGTGAAACCAGATGATTGGTGAGACTTCAGTCGAAGGACCATCACGGCCTCTGTTAGGTCCACCACAACGACCGGTCATGCGCTAGCACAACCGTCTTCCAACGACTATAGACCGGCATCATTCTGATAGGATCGTGAAATTGGAGTCTCATCACAACGTGTATTTTCGTGGTGAGAGTTCCAAGTGTTCCAACAGACAAATTCACATACCTACGGAGGAAGAATTTTAACCGGAAGGTGTCATCAAGTGTCATGTTCCGGCGATACCTGAAACCTTGAGCTTGCGAAACACGTCACATTATAAATGTGAGCTATTTCTTTAATACATTTTATGCATTTGTTATCTATAAAGTTGTAAAAATAAAGTAGGTGTACATTGACGATATTAACAAACCGGCCAAGTGCGAGTCGGACTCGCGCACCGAGGGTTCCGTACAAAATATATGCTACAAACTATGAAAATCTAATGTCAGCAGAGCCCTACTCATAAATGTACGCGGTGTTCGATCATTTTATATTGGTTAGTGACATAGACAGACAGACATAACATTATACTGTTTTTAGTATTTGTTGTTATACCGGCAACAGGAATAGATCATCTGTAAAAATTAAACAATCTAACGATTACTGTTCATGAGATACAGCCTGGTGACAGACGGACAGACAGACGGACAGCGGGCTCTTAGTAACAGGGTCTCGTAAACCCTTTGAGTACTAACCATAAAAGTGATGCTGATTATTTGACGACCGGTTTAGCTCAGTGGGAGTAACGTTGCCTGCCAAGCTGAGGTCCTGGGTTCAAATCGCGGTAAGGGCAAATATTTGTGTGATGAACATAAATATTTGTTCCTGAGTGTTGGATGTTTTCTGTATATAAGTAACATTATCTATTAAATATATCGTCGTCTAGTACCCATAACACAAGCCTTATTGAGCTTACCATGGGACTAGTTCGAATCGTGTAAAATTGTCCCGTAATATTAGTTTATTTATTTATTTGAAAGTCATAGAAAAATAAAGTTTTTGCATGTTTGTATGTATCTTTACGGATTCATCACGTCAATACGACTGAATGGATATTAAAAATATTAAACTCAGTCTAAACGGTTTTGGAACGTGCTATTCGTTTGCCAAAAGACCCGTTCCCAAATAAGAGTTTTTTTTAAATGACCGTACGCTAAAATACCCGTTTCTCGTAACATCTGTAGGTATATAATATGTTATCTGTTCAAAAGTAGTTTAGTAGAGTCTGTAACTGTATTCACAGCCCCATCTGGCATGTATGTACACATTCGTTTTCTCAAAGTAGATACTTTTCACAAATTGTAACTTTGACAGAGAAAATATATCTTTTCGCAGTCGACCCCCTGAAAGTATTTTTTTACCTTTTGTAGGTTTTATTGTGTTGCAATAGTTTTTTTTTTCATCATCAATAATTCTGATGATCTGATGATACTAATACTTTTTAATTTAATCTAGTTATTATAGACAAGTAATTAGGCACAAACCACTTATAAAGTAAGTAAGAATCCGTCCACGCATGCTCAGTATGCGACCTCGATAGCTTAAGTAATTAGCCATAATCTGATATGTCGCAATTTAAGCAAGGAAATCCGGTAAATGCGAATAACCTCGAGATTACAACGACTTCGATTTAATTTAAACTCGGCTATTTTATTAAAAACCGGCCAAGAGCATGTCGGACCATGCTCAATGTAGGGTTCCGCAGCCGTTTATACAAAAAAATGCACTACAGATGAAAAAAATACGACATGAAAAAAAAAACACTAACAAAAGAGCGTATCTCCCCAGCACGTCCTTTTGCTGAGAAGCGCAGTTTTTTGGCAATAACTTAAAAACGCTATGTCCGATCATGTTGAAAACAACTTTCGTTGGAAGTATTCATTAAACTGTATATTCGTACATTTTTTCATATTTTTTGAACTTGCCGTTTGGAAAAATATAGAAGAAATTATTACTTCATACTTAATTGTAAATGCTGTTGAACATCAATACTATTATAAAACCTTTCGTAAAAACAAAAAAAAACCTATTCAGTGGTTAACATGTTTGTTGAAAATTTCCTCGTTAGAAAAGTTATCCGAAAACGCGTCTTCATTTTCCGTGTTTTGTGTAGTTCGTGCTGTAAAAACGGCAGTATAAACGGCAAAATTATGTAAAAATGTCATTCTACCCATTATCTTTTACGTAATTAACTTAAATGTTAACAAAACATAATAATATCTTTGATTTCATTGTACTTTCCATCTCGCGCTTACACCAAAAAACTCCAAGCATGTAATCTATTAGCTTTCTCTTTCTTTGATGCGCGCGAGTAATAAATGCGTCCCTTATTAAAAATTCCGCCCATTTGCCGGTTCGGCGTTTGGGCGTGGTTTACGAATAGGCATTCCTTGACGATGCAGGCTCACGCACATTATAAGGCAGTTTAAAAAAAAATCTTATCAAATATTTGTAATCATTATTTGCTACTTTTTTTGATTTTGTATGGTAAAGGATGAGTTCTCATTATAACTAATTTATATATGTTTTCCCTTGCGAATAATGTAGTAAAGCTGCACTGAACTTAGCGCAAACTACGTTGTTTTCCTGAGTCAGTTTAGTTAAACGAAACTTCAAATTTATTAATTTCGTCTGTAAAAACATTAAATCATATTATGACAATTCAAATGATTTAGATTAAATGGTCTCATTTTACCTAGTTTATCTTTAGTTTTAAGTTTTATACTGTTAACCATATATATTTCCCATTATTCTATTATTATTGATTAATTTAGTGAATATGTTTATGATAAAAGCTATTACAAAAACAACATGTTTCGTGAGATTTCAAAAACGTACGTGAGAAAAGTGCCCTGATTTCCATTAATAAACGAATATTTTCATAATGTCAATTGAAACGCTAGGCAATAAGTTGTTATTTGTATAAATATGAATAATTTTTTCACAAAATGTCATAGTTTCCAAGAAAACACATTCGAAAACATTGTATAATGCCGAAATCGCGCTTTTCGAGCGTAAACCCCCTTAATTCACTTTTATTCCCTGACTTATTCACTAATCAAAAGGCGTCTGTTAAATTCATGATCATGAATCATGTTAAAAACTCGATATAACTGTAATGTCAAATTTACGTTCTAAGATTAATTACATAAAAATACTAAATCTATCATAACACTATTACTCCTACAAAAGAAAAAAACTGGAAACATAAAAAATGCAATATTTTTACAATACCTACCTATAAAAAAATACCCCGTCTAGCAAATCTGCCTGTGGTATGGACCTTAGTATGCTGACTGTGTTGCCTCTTTGATTCGCAATCCATTTTTAGGGTTCCGTACCAAAAAGGTAAAAAAGGAACCCTTATGGTGCGACTGTCTGTCTGTCTGTCCGACTATTAGAGCGCCATATCTGAAAAACTACTTATTTTATCTATTTGAAATTTGGAATAGTTATAAACATGGTCAGCCCAAATGTATTGCAAAGGAAACATTTTAAAGATATTTTTATTTTCTAAAAAACGACCAATATGAGGAGGAGCAAAAATTCAAAGTCTAGCTATTAGGCCAAGTAGGGTATCATATGAAAGGGCTTGATCTGCACATTTTTGAATGTTGTTTTATTGTGGTTAAATTTCGTTTTATTTAGGAAAATGTGGTATTTTCTTTAATTATATAATTTTATATAAATATTACAGGAAAATTTAATATTAGAAAAACTTCGTTCGCGGAGGAAAAAATCATAACCCGTCGTTTTTTCTTCAGCGCAGTCAAGTAAAGGTGCGTCCACATTTGTATCATTTGCCCGTATCAGATCATCGTCGCGTGGCATGATCGCGTGTCACGACCACGCGTTTGGACGTTGCGCCGATAGGATCTATAACCATCTGGAGATACCCAGCTACCCATGTACCAAAAATTGTGGAAATATGTTTAGCCGATTTTGCGTGATGAAGCCACAACGACACATACAAACATACAAAAAATTCAAAAAAGAATTTTTTTCCTTTGGTGTCCTCCAAATACTCCGTAAATTTTATTTTTACAACTTTATAATAGTATAGATATCTGTGCTACTTTTTTTTAATCACCATAAATCATTTTTAAATAACCTGCTTTTGTTAAGTTTGCCCCTCATTTGTATGTAATGCCATAGGTACCAGAGGCAAACTCAACTCAACCGGCCAGTTAAGTCGGTATGAGTGAAATTTTGTACGGAACCCTCGGTGCGCGAATCAGTCTCGCACTTTGCCGGTTTTCTTAAGCAAACATTCGATTAAACTCATTCTTTAAATCAGCCAAATGATAGGTATGTTCATTGGCACGTGTACACAAAACATTTGACTAAATCTGCATTTGTAACTATTTTTGATGACACAGTCTGTGTTAGCGAATCTAACATGCAATGAACTAATTATTTCCAGTGCTAAACGTAATTTAATTGCAAATGATATATACAAAATACATGAACTTCAATATGAATATTTATTAGCAAATACCTAATACAAGATAAGATGCATATCTATCCATACTAATATCCCACGTGCATTGCGAAGTGTGTCTGTCTGTCTGTCTGTTACCTCTTCACGCTTCAAGCGCTGAACCGATTTGGATGAAATTTGGTATGGAGATAGTTTGAGTCCTGGGGAAGGACATAGGCTACTTTTTATCCCGGAAAAACACCCTTATCCACGATAAACGAATTTAACGCAGACGAAGTCGCGGGAAGAAGCTAGTACTATTATAAAGTTGTAAAATTGAAATGTCTGTACATTGAAGATATTAAAAAAAAAAATATTGTTATGGAGTATTTCGAGATCACTAAAACGAAAAATAATTTTTTTGTATGTTTGTATGTGTCGTTGTGGCTTCATCACGCTAAATCGGCTAAACAGATTTCAACATTTTTTGGTACACGGGTAGCTGGGTAGTAGCTGGGACCGCAAAAAACACACTTGTACTTTGAAGTTATGGAGTGGTTAGGTTAGTATCAAATGAATTGGCATACTTTAAGGATTTAAAATTAGTCAAAATCATGTATGTAACCTTAGTAGTTTGAATGTTACGGAGGCTTGAACATAAAAACGGAACGAAAATATGTCAATCCTGAATATGGGTTTATTTTCTATATTTATAACACGACACGCAGATTCATCATTAAAGCTGTATTTATAAATGTATTCTCATGCTAAAAAAGACAGAAATAATTCTATGGATCCCTTTAGTTAGTTATTATGTCAAAAAGTTAATAAAAACTGAATTGAAAAGTACAACATAACATTCAAACTACTAAGGTTACATACATGATTTTGACTAATTTGAAATCCTTAAAGTATGCCAATTCATTTGATACTAACCACTCCATAACTTCAATGTATAAGTGTGAAAAATTTAAAGTCTAGCTACTGGGTCAAGTTAGGGTATCAAATGAAAGGCCTTGACCTGCACATTTTTGAACATTTTTTTTAAGGAAAGTATGAAAAATGCACCTCATTTTTATACAATGCTATAGATATCAGGTGCACACTTAACTCAACCGGAACCCGGTAATACAGTTAGGGTAAGTGAAAATTTGTACGGAACCCTCCGTGCGCGAGTCCGGCTCGCACGTGGCCGGTTTTTTTTAATGTATTGAAAAGTGGGTGAACCTCTGGCCCCCATGGACCTAGAGTCTCTACCGCAAACGGTACGAAAATATAATTGTCACCTAAACACATATTTGCACTAGTGACGTAACTTCCCAAAAATTACGATAAATAAATTATTTTCAAAATATAAAACCATCACCTAATACATACTAAACAATAGGTAGGTTCCGTACCTCCAAAGGAAAAAAAACGGAACCCTTTTAGGATCACTTTGTTGTCCTTCCGTCTGTCCGTCCGTCTGTCTGTCTGTCTGTCTGTCTGTCAAGACCCTTTATCTCGGGAACGCGTGGAGATATCCAGTTGAAATTAAAACTATTAATCAAGTCTACGGTCCCTTGAAGCTGTTAAAAAATTAAACTTCTAAGTTTACGCAAAAAAAAAGATACGGAAAACGTATATTTCGACCGTTTTTGAAATTGACAGGGTACTTCCAGTTGTTCTAGAAACTTAAAATTTGGTATGAAAGAAGCTCTTATAACATAATCAACGAAATAAACCTGAAAAAACTATCTTTTTATGTCTGTCTGTCTATATCAGTGACCACTATAAAAAGATCGAGCATTGCGTACATTTGCTTAGGAGTAGGGCTCAACTAGCACTGGATTTTCATAGATTTATTTATTTATTTATATAAATGTATTTACACAGCGTTACAGACTTAAATCTAAGATGCTGTGAAAACTAAAACCAACAAAAAAGAAAAAATAAAATTAAAAATATAAAGTTAAAGTAACAACTAATAACAATTATATAGGGACACTAGAAAGCCTGTCATCCATCAGCTCACAAAACTTCGGACACTCGTTACACACAGCCGTCCATTGCCACGCTAGCAGGTCACACTCAGGTGTTAACACCAGAAGCGCATTTAGCAGCGTCAGAGCACGGAGGAACGGCGAGTTCCTGTGAGAAACGGTGCGAGCCGGAGGTACTGCCAGCAAGGCGCGCGTACGGGGTCTCAGAGCAATTCGAGGAACTTCTGGAACATAAAATCTAACTAATTGCTCCACGAGCTGCAAGCAATCAGACTCTCCCCGTAGCTCGCGGCATACAAAAGTAAGCAGACTGAAATTACGCCTGACTTCCAACCTACGGAATCCCAGACTTCCGAGAAGGAACTTGGTGGGATATAAATAAGGGAAATACCCATAGTTTTTTTAAATAAAAACCTCAAAAAAGTTTTTTGTACCCTTTCAAGAAATAAACTGTAACTTGACTGAAAAGGGTTCCAAATAATGG
The DNA here is from genome assembly GCA_905404275.2 of Hedya salicella. Taxonomy (NCBI): domain Eukaryota; kingdom Metazoa; phylum Arthropoda; class Insecta; order Lepidoptera; family Tortricidae; genus Hedya; species Hedya salicella. The sequence goes on from FR990112.1 coordinate 20,213,832, forward strand.
CAGAGGCCTCTAACTTGCTTCTCATCAGAGCGTTATATAATAATTTTATAGCCGAGGGATCATGAAAGTCTCTCGCGTTGCGCAAAACAAAACCTAATTTACGATAACAGTCTGCCTCGAGGGCCCTTATATGATCATGGAATGTAATACGTGCATCGAAATCTACACCTAAGTCCCTGACGGAGTAAACCCTGTTGATTGGCTCTGTACCGAGCTTATATAGCTGGTGAATAGGGGCACAAGTGCGACTGAAAGTGCACACACAACACTTAGCTCCATTAAAGCGAAGCTTGTTGACCACACTCCATTGCAACACTGCAGCAATATCCTCCTGGAGCTGCTCGCAATCTGCCACTTGTTTTACTCCATACAACAGCTTTAAATCGTCGGCATATAGAAGACATCTTGCGTTACTTATCACAGATTCCATATCATTGCCAATTATCCCGAATAGCAGAGGTCCGAGTATCGAACCCTGACTAACACCAGATCGGGTATGATACCGAGATGATACAAAATGGCCGCAGTGGACATATTGTTGTCGATCGCGTAGGTAACTAGCAAAGAAGTTGAGCAGATTTGGAGCGTCGATCCGTCGATTAATCTCTTTTTCGAAGTTGGACCTGCCTAACTGGATTGTTTGTCCTAGATAGACGTATTCGTCAACAACTTCAAGGACCGAGTTACCAACTAATACTGAGGTGGGCGCTACATGGACATTCGACATGATCTTCGTCTCGTCCATGTTCATCTCATGACGAGCTTATAACTTTAAAATTATGTTGTTTAATATTTTATCTTAGGAGAGTAAACATAACTATGAAAAACTTTATAACTGATAAATATTCAAAAAATCTACAAAAAAAAGCCGAGACGTGGTCTTTAACTATAGGCCTCTTAAGAAAGCTCAGAGTCACTCAGCGAGCTATGGGCTATGCTCGGGATACCTCTAAGAAATTTAATCAGAAATTAGGAGATTCATAGACGAACCAAAGTCTTCGACTTAGCAAACAGGGTAAGCAAACTGAAGTGGCAATGGGCAGGGCACATAGTACCAAGGACCGATGGCCGTTAAGGCAGGAAGGTTCTCGAATAGAGACCACGTACCGGCAAGCACCCACGCTACGCTGGAAACCTGCAAAGTGGTCGTACGACCTGATTAGGGTTGCGGGGCCTCGCTGGATGCGGGTCGGCACTATCCGGTTCATGTGGAAGTCTATTGATGAGGCCTGTGTCCAGCAGTGGGCGTCCTATGGCTGAAGTGATCATTGAATAACCGGCCAAGAGCATGTCAAACCATGCTCAGTGTAGGGTTTTGCAGCTGTTCATACAAAAAAAATGCATTGCGGATGAAAAAAATAATAATATTAAAAAGAGCATTAGCAAAAGAGCGTACATCCACGGCACTTACGTCCTTTTAGTGAGAAGCGCAGTTTTTTTAGCAATAACTTAAAAAACAGTATATTCTATCATGTTGAAAATAATTTTCGTTGAAAATATTTCTCAGGCTTTATTTTTGTGTTTTTTTTTTCGTATTTAAATACCGTTTAGAAAAAAGAGGGTGGGGACCCAAATTATGCTACTTACGGAGCGATTATTTTCGAAAATATTCACTAAATAAAAAAAAATAGTTACCTCAGTATAAAAGAACTGTCAATGTTCGTGCCACACATTGATATTTGCTGAAAAAAATGATGTTCAGTTTCGGTTACATATGTGGAGCGCCGCCCCGCCCCCTCCCCCAAGAAATATATTTTTTTGTATTATCAAACTAAGTAGCGGCTTATACAAAACACCTATACTCCAAATTTCATCACTAAACATCATGTCATACGGACGGACGGACCGATATGACGAAAATATAAGGGTTCCGTTTTGCCGTTTTGGCTACGGAGCTGTAATAATAGCTATACCTACGGACGGGTAGTGATCCGTTTATTTAACCCGCCGATCCGTGTAACCGGTCCGAACGGATCTTAAATACACGGACCTTAATTATCCGTTCCGAACGGGTCAGAAACCCGTGTCCGTACTACAAGTACCCGAATACACGAACCGTCTACACGAAACACGTCGTAGACCGAGAGCTCTAGGCTAGATACGGCCATTTGTAGCGTATATTTTGTACGGAACCCTCGGTGCGCGAGTCTGACTGGCACTTGGCCGGTGTTTGTTTTTTGGATATAGTTTTTTCAATTTACTTACAAGTAACCTTTTTTCAACTCAATATATACAATGAATGCTATTGTAGTCGTCGGTGACATCTAAAGAAACTGCAAAATATTCAAAATTGTCGATTGTAAGTTGTAAATGTTTCGTCTCTAAAATAGCAATAATTGTATACTATACTGTATAGATTAAGTTGAAAAAAGGTTAGGTACTTACTTGTAAGTTAAGATTAAGAAACTATATTATAAGAACAGTTATTTTTTTAACTTTTTAGTTATTTGGAGTCGGTTTTAGTTTTTACAAAAAAAAAAATCATTTCACGCTTTTTAGTTGATCGTAAAGTAAAAGCATATCCGGTGACGATTCCAACAAGCCCAAACACGGTTACAATATATTATTTTATTATGGAAATCCGGTGCCTATCTTCCGTTCCGGCTTCACCATCAAATCAGCTCAATGGTACCATTCTCATCAGGAACATTTAAGTATGTGATGTTGCTTAACTAATTCCATCGAGATATCTTATCGCCACCCGTAAATCATTTATTATTGAGGAGTTCCGATGGCATTCTGTGGTCTTCTTCATCAGTTCCACTTCACCAATTTATATTTTCTGAATGAAAATGCTTGACTTGTTTCTTATAATACTAAAATCGCTATATAGGTGCCTATAATATTTGAGGAGTTCCTTCGATTCCTCATAGATTTCATCATCAGATCATCACCAAAATTACGTGGGGCCAACTTGTAACTCCTTACAAACAAAAAAAATATTTTTTGAACTCGGTCTAGTAGTCTCCGATTAATCGGCGAACATAAAATGCAAAAAAAAAGATATCGACGAATTGAGAATGTCTTTCTTTTTTCTTTTTCGTATTAACTCGGTTAAAAATGACTGACTGATGAGTTTGTTTCTGCTTTCTTCTCAACAGTGGTCTCTTCTTAGAAAACGCCGTAGAGTCAGACTTGTAAAAGTGCCCTTGCGGCCTACTTATAAAATAATTTCATTATTTTTAGACCAAACCATAATTTATTACACAATTATTTTGAACACTCGCATGGTGCGGTGGGTGAGGGCGAAAATACTGCCCAGAAGCTGTCAACTCATACTTATTATTAATTATTATTCTATTAGTCCTGTATATCGCACCCGCTCATGAGATAACAATTTGGAAGGCGTGCGCGTAACCAAAAACAACGCGTAGAGGCCCCTTTGATTTAATTAAATGAAAGGGGAACACCGCCAACCACAAAAAAATATTTTTTACATATTATTCCACAGGGGACGTCCCACTTTGACATAAACAATAAAAGGTCACGTCATCATGCTCCATAACCAGCCACTGATTCACACATGTTTAAAATCAAAACACCACACAGCCTAACTTCTTTTTCATTATCACTAATTAAGTATTCAATGACGAGATAACTTTTTTCTCAGCTGCTTATAAACGAGATATTTCACGTCTTTCGCGAACACAAAGTCCATATGGTTAAAGTTTCTTGATTTAACTTTGTATTTATCTATTACATTCGGTAACGCGGTGTATAATTTGTCTACGTCCTTGGCATCACACAACCAATCTGAATCACTGTACATCAAGAACACAGGGACTGTCACTTTTTTCAGGTCATAGTCGGGAGGGTCAATGGATCCGTATCGCTTCAAGTTTTCCGCTGGGCCGTAGTCAAACTTCCTAAACTTTGCCGAGTTGATGAGTTGGCCGTAATGAGCGAACTGCTTCACTGATGCCCCTGACGGCACGTGGCTGAATATCACTGGTAGATTCATCACATTAAGCTGTTCAATATTGTACCCAGCCACCAAGAACAATAGGTTAGTGCACATGATTTCTGGCTCCCCACTACACGCTATACTTCGGAAGAAACTCATCAAAGCGTTGTCTGGCGCTAATTCATAGAGGCCAACTGAATTTGCGAGTGTATGAAGCAGTTCCTCTGTAGGCACTAGGAACCGCGCGATCGGTGACTTCATGTGGGAATTAAAAGCGACAGGCGACAATGCAATCATCATGGAAATTTTATCCATGTACTGCGGGTGTTCGGAAGCCATCACCCAGAATGCGGTGGTGCCTTGCGAATGTCCGATGTATTTAAGTTTATTTTTACCAGTCGCGTTTAAAGTGTAGTCGATCATCGCTGGAAGGTCGTAGTAACCGAATTCGTGCCACGAGAAGTCCCAGAAGGCGGCCTGAGAAGGATCCATTTTGATGTGGTGGCGAGAGTGTTTAGTGCCGCGCGAGTTTCCCAGCCACACGTCGTATCCATCTTTCGCTAGCAAATACGCTAGTCCACTCTCTGGTCCAGCGACTACATAATCGTCAGCACTGCCTAGTAGCCCATGCTGGAGGAACACGACCGGGCCATCACTGGGTATCCGAAACATCTTCAGGACGTAGCCATCCTCGGTGATGACTTCGTGCGTCTCGATCGGGTGTCCGTATTTGGCGATGAGCTGGTCACAGCTGAGCCTGCAGTCCTCGTTGCGGAGCCCGAGGTTGAACTCGGAGAGAAAGTTGTCGCTGTTAACCGGATTGTTGTTGAAGAGATTGGGGATGCCGTTGAATAGTTTGACGGTATTTGAGAAGACATCTTCGGCGATGTTGGTGGCTTGACTAACCAATGGGTTCACGGTTGCTGTTTCCTGGTCAGAGTCGGCTACACCGTGGAAGAAAAAGTCCTGAAGTTGTGCATGTCCTGGGACAATAATGAATGCGACGAGGATAAATATTGTTTCAACCATATTTGCGCGGCGCGCGCTTCCCCACAGATGTCAGTTTAATAAACTGATCGCTCTCAATTAGCGTAAACTTCTTGTAAATACGGAATAGTTTCTTATCGGCGTTATCTCATTTGTGTTTTTACATTACATCACAGCAAGCGCTTTGAGGCGCTTACGCCCAGCCTGTCCAGCTTTAGCATTCACAAAATGTGGGTCAGCGTCGAAAGCAGCGCTGACGGACTCGTCAAGTCCCGAGTGGAGTAGTATAACATTTTTGTTAGATCGTGTGGTCTGTCAGATTGAATAAAGAATATGCATAATTTTTGTCTATATACCAACCGTTCCGGTTTCTTACAACTAACACATGTTTACATATATGGTACCCATTGAAAATTAAACAATAGAAATGTTAAAATCGAAATTCAAAGTCAGGTATAAACCTTGGCGTTAAACAAACATATCGAGCGACACGTGTGACGTCACTAATGGCGTACAAGCATTTTCTTATTTTTACGGTTAAAAAGGGCGTTTATAAAATTTTTATTCTAAATTCTAAACTTGATTCTGCGAGTAGGCCTCACGGGCACTTTTACACATCTGATTTTACAATTAACAGAACGTATTCGTTAAACCGTAAATAATCAGGTAGGGTGCGTTGGGGTAAGACAGAAATAGGTAGAAGTTCGAAAGGTGAACTTTATTTCAACGCCTTTAAGAACATTTTCGGTAAAGTTTTAGTCTTTCCCATACTTCCGACTTATCCCAACGCACCTTAACGTTTAATTTTGTGTTGGACAAGAAACACAATGTAATTTTGCGTCGCAGTATCTTTAAATCATAAAACTTTTTTTTCTTTATTTTACCGTTTTAGACTCAATCCTCTATTGTAAGATGACGTAACAGGCTAAGACATGGCTACTTTTGATTTCATATAACATACTAATACGTCATTCAAACGACGCGATGAACGCCCGGTTAGTTACTGTTATTGTCACATACACTGCGGGTTTTTCGCGACGTGATCAGAATACGAGAAGCTTTGCAAAATGACGTCACAGTATGACCTCCATCACAATCAAATTATACGTAGGATTCATACAAATAGTTCAACTGAAATAAATTATTTAGGAATAAGTTATTATCGGATTCATAATCATAACGTTTATTATATATATGGTAACAAATTCTTACAAGATGTATGATGGGTATCACTGGACCCTGAAAGGGTATACTAATTGCCTTAAAACTAAGATATAAACGAACATTTATATTTCTATATACTATTATAAAGTTGTAGAAATGAAATGTCTGTGTAGCGGTGTTTCGAAAAATCTGTCGTAATTAATGAATGGCGCCTTAGTTGTAAAAAAACTATTGTATATAGACTTTTGTTTTAAACTGAGCTAATCAGCTTAAAAAATATACTGGCCGATTCGCTCATTTTAAAAACTGTTGTTTGCAACGTTGTTCGGTCTACAACACTCGTGGCGTCTTTTTTTGCGACACTCGCTATTGTCCTTACGTAATTAGTGAACGGCCCCATAGTCGTAGAAAAACTATTGTATGCAACGTTGTTTAATTGGGTCAAAAAACACTCGTGGCATCTTTAGTACTTGCGATGCACGCCAAGGCTCGCATCGCAACCCCCGCCACTCGCCTTTTTTGACCCCTATTACACAACAGCTGCATAAAATACTATATGAATTGAATTGAGAGAGGAAACGCTATTGCGGCCCTCAATTTTATCTTTTTAACCTCCGATGGTTCAAGAAAATTAGTTCAGCCAGTTAAGAATTGACTGCTTTTTAGGGTTCCGTAGCAAAATGGCAAAAACGTAACCCTTACAGTTTCGTCATATTCGTCCGCATGTCACAGGTGTTTTACTCGAAAAAAAAATCGATTCTGTGACCTCCAAATAGTCTGTTACATTAATTTTTTTGAAAATATCTTCAATGTACAGACATTTCATTTTTAAAACTTTATAAATAGTATAGATTATACATTAGTATATACTTCTCTTTTACGGTTACAACAGACCATTTGTGTGACTTGTGACGCATGACTCCTTAGATATGGCAAAGACCTTTTTGAACTCTAACGCAACGATAATTTGTTGGGTGTTATTTGCACTGACGTAACAATAGTGACAATGTTAATATATTTTTAACTTAGTGACTTGTCTGGCTCTGTACGGATATAAAAATGTAGACATAGATATGTGCGCATAAGGTGGTGATGATAAAAACAATAGACATCTCTTACAAGTAAAAAAAAATGAAGTAAAGCACCTCATGTATGCTCTTGAGTGCTTTTGATTCGGAAGTCAACTGACGTATCAGTCGAGGCATCTTGAATCGTGGTCATTATAATATATTATCATTTTCCTAATACTAAAGTTCATAAACGCAAAATGCAATAAAGGCAAACGGAAATTCCCTTACACTCACGTCAATAAAGTTTTTATAAATTCTAAAGCTAAAGCATCTTTGCGACCATTTTAATTACATTTATTTTAGGAGCTCGTATAAATATAACTAAAAACTTATTTACATTAATAATCCTTAGTCTTTTTCACACTCTGATACGATACGCTGTTAATTTTTTTCCCCTTGATTTGGTGTTTTCCTGTTATCGGCCCTCCCACTTAATTCTCCCACTTTATTCCGACTTAACTCGTCGGTGGATTTAAGTTTGTCTCTGGTACGGTCAAGGAATTTAATTTGTGTACCGTTACGTAACTTGTCATAGTGACATTGATATGGAATCTCTATCGACTTTCATATTGATTTTGACTGTGACAAGGTACCAGTAATTCCTTGACTGTATCTAGGCGTCACATACAACTAAGGGGGCAAACTTAACCAAACCGGCTTATCCAAAAATGATTTTTGGTGATTAAAAAAAAAGTAACACACAAAGATATAAATGGTTATCATTTTCATAAAATTATATAATTCAAGAAAATTTTAAATTTTTTGGTTGGTAAACTTCGGGGATAAAGGGGGGGATTTTTTTTACATTTTGCTTAATAAAACATAAAAAAAAATTGAAAAATGTGCATATCAAGCCCTTTCATATGAAATTCTACTTGACCTAGTAGCTACTTTTGAATTTTGGCCCCCACCTCATATTAGTAGTTTCCTCTGTTTCATTTGCGCTAACCATGTTTATAACTATTCCAAATTTATGGCGCTCTCATAATCAGACTGACAGAAAAACAGACAGACAGACAGAGTCGCACCATAAGGATTTCGTTTTTACCTCTTTGGTACGGAACCCTACAAACGACACAAGTTCCATATCAATTATGTACACTACTTGCAAGAGGGGCTTTCGTTAAGTTTTTTAGCTATAGCAAAGTGTATACCCACTTATTGACCTGTCGCGTTTAATTACTTTTAATATGGTGAATTAATTTATTAACTTTTTCACATCATAATTAAATTTGCCAGCCCAGGCTCAGCCATAGTAGTATTATTGGTGAATTGAGAGAGTTCCCAGCTATGTACTATTATCTATTCTGTGGCTATGTTTTAATTTAACATTATAGGTACTGTTTCACGACCCTGTCGTAAACTGTCGTATTTGTAAAGTACGAGGACGTCAAAAAAATACAGCCAGCTGATACCTAAACAAAGTTCAGAAAGTTGATAAACAACTCACTGTCCCTGCGTAGCTGTTATCATAATATAGCATTTACATTGTGGAACCACTCTGTTGCCACTGTGACACACAGGTTGATCGGATGGGCCATCATGGCTTTGCACGCTCCAAGAGTTCCGGTTGACTACATTTTGTTTACAGTGTCACCTTTTTATAGAGCCGAGCCAGTAGGTATAGTAATTATTATTTGGCATATTGATGTTGATTGACGTAATCGCATGAGATTTAGGAATACCCAATATGCAATAAATAAACAAGCACCATAAACGTTTTCCTACTAAAATACTCGTTTTGCGAGTTCCATAATCTCCTGCGAAACGCGCGCGAGCAGCACGTGACCATAGGAGAAGGTCCTCGTTCACGCCATTTGCATGCGATTCACGCGGGAGTGTGGGGCAGGCGTCTGAGGCGTCGCAGTCGCCATACGCCGCGCGCGTCAGTGATGGCCGGCCGGATTAACCACATCAAAGCGTAGTACCTGTGCTATAATGTATTCAGCAAAAAATGATTCGGAGTTTACAGCAAGGTTAGGCGATTTGAGAACGATCAGTTTATTATTGACCTCTGTGGGGAAGCGCGCGCCGGCTCAATATGCTCTGGAAAATATTTATTCTCATCGCGTTTGTTGTTGGTGATAGCCATGGGCAGCTAGCGGACCTACTGTTCCCGCACGCGGCCAGCACCGTCAGGGAGACGGCGAGGGGATTGACCACGAACCCGATGGCGAGCCAGGCCACCAGCTTCGCCGGCGACCTCTTCTCGAACACCATCAACCTGTTCACGAGCGTCCCCATCTCGATCGCGCGCTCCCTGCGTGGCGGCAGCGGCCTCAACGGCGTCCCCAGCCTCCTTAATGACAACAACCTGGCCTCCATAAGCGACAACTTCCTTTCCGAGTTCAACCTCGGGCTTAGCAACGAGGACTGCAGGCTCAGCTGCGACCAACTCATCGCCAAATACGGACATCCGATCGAGAAACACGATGTCGTCACCGAGGATGGCTACATCCTGAAGATGTTCCGGATACCCAGTGATGGCCCGGTCGTTTTCCTGCAGCATGGGCTACTAGGCAGTGCTGATGATTACGTAGTCGCTGGACCAGACAGTGCAATAGCTTATTTGCTAGCGAAGGATGGATACGACGTGTGGCTGGGAAACACGCGCGGCTCCAAGCATTCTCGCCGGCACGTCCATTTGGATCCTTCCCAAGGTGTGTTCTGGGACTTCTCGTGGCACGAAGTCGGCTATTACGACCTCCCAGCGATGATCGACTATACTTTAAACGCTACCGGAGAAGATAAGCTTAAATACATCGGACATTCGCAAGGGACAACCTCATTTTGGGTGATGGGATGCGAGCGTCCTGAGTACATGGATAAAATAGCCCTAATGGTTGCATTGTCGCCCGTCGCTTTTAATACCCATATGAAATCTCCAATCGTGCGGTTGATGGCCCCTACAGGAGGCTTGATTCACGCGTTCGCGAAGACTGTCGGTCTCCACGAATTGGCACCTGATAATGCATTGATGAGGATATTCCGGAGTGTAGCTTGTGGCATAGGCCCGCTTGCGCAGATTATGTGCACTAACTTACTGTTCCTCGTGGCGGGATACAACGTGGAGCAACTTAACGTGACGAATCTACCTGTGATCTTCGGCCATGTGCCCTCAGGGGCGTCGGCGAAGCAGTTTGCACACTACGGTCAACTAATTATCTCACAAAGGTTTAGGAAGTTTGATTACGGCCCTGCTGAGAACATGGAGCGGTACGGGTCTAGTGAACCCCCAGATTACAACCTGGAAAAGGTTACAGCGCCTGTGTCCCTGATATACAGTGACGCGGACTGGTTATCCGATGCCCGGGACGTCGACACGCTATACAACTTGTTACCAAACGTCGTAGACATACACAAAGTGCCTTCCAAAAATTTTAACCATATGGATTATATATTCGCGAAGGACTTGAAACAGTTAATTTATGAGCGGCTTGCCAAACTGTTATCATATTTTTAGGTACATAATTGCGGTGTTTAGTTTGTGAGGTGACCCGGCGACCATGGATGAGGTCGAGTGCTGGTAGAAAACCGGAAAGGCACGATAATTATAATGTCATACGTGTAACTATGATTGTTCGTTTCAATATTTACACGTCATAATTGCAAGTACAGTTAGCTTGATTTCTATAAATCTCATTGGCGTCATTGCACACATTGAGAGTATATATATGATATGTATATAAATGAAAATCAGCAGGAAATCCAGCGTTAATAGGGTACTTGACTAACAGATCAAAACAGTTCCTTTTTATGAACTTACCATATCTATACTTCAATTTTAACTATGTTCTTAAAAAGCGATAGCGTTAAGAACGACACAGAAAAAAGGAACGTAATTAGAAAACAAAAATCATAACCTAACTAGAAAAAGTTAGCTTGATTTCTATAAATCTCATTGGCGTCATTGCACACATTGAAAGTATGTAAATATATGATATGTATATAAATGAAAATCAGCAGGAAATCCAGCGTTAATAGGGCACTTGACTAACAGATCAAAACAGTTTCTTTTTATGAACTTACCATATCTATACTTCAATTTTAACTATGTTCTTAAAAAGAGATAGCGTTAAGAACGACACAGAAAAAAGGAACGTAATTAGAAAACACAAATCATAACCTAACTAGAAAAAGTTAGCTTGATTTCTATAAATCTCATTGGCGTCATTGCACACATTGAAAGTATGTAAATATATGATATGTATATAAATGAAAATCAGCAGGAAATCCAGCGTTAATAGGGTACTTGACTAACAGATCAAAACAGTTCCTTTTTATGAACTTACCATATCTATACTTCAATTTTAACTATGTTCTTAAAAAGAGATAGCGTTAAGAACGACACAGAAAAAAGGAACGTAATTAGAAAACACAAATCATAACCTAACTAGAAAAAGTTAGCTTGATTTCTATAAATCTCATTGGCGTCATTGCACACATTGAAAGTATGTAAATATATGATATGTATATAAATGAAAATCAGCAGGAAATCCAGCGTTAATAGGGTACTTGACTAACAGATCAAAACAGTTCCTTTTTATGAACTTACCATATCTATACTTCAATTTTAACTATGTTCTTAAAAAGCGATAGCGTTAAGAACGACACAGAAAAAAGGAACGTAATTAGAAAACACAAATCATAACCTAACTAGAAAAAGATTAAAAAACTAAACATGAAAAATAAAGATTAATGATAAAAAATCTGCCCCAAATCGCTATCCGTTGGTATCGTGCCCAGAAGGCTGGCAGCATTGCCACGTTATATGGCAATGCTAATCCACTGTGCCAGATATGATCCAGCCCTCTTGTCACGTGTCGCATCCACGAGTCTTTTGGAGCATTCCCTGAAAACTCTGTGGGCGCTTTCTCCCCAGGGTCCCAGGGTCTCGACCCCAAATGGCTCAAATAGGTAGCCAGTATTAATGTATTGTATTTTTGTGCATTCGATGTATGTATGTACCTAACCTTCGAACATTTATTTTTTTGGCACTATATTAAACTTTGGTTATATAGGCTTCACAAGAGACACAAGACGTAAATTATAATTTGGTTATAATGTGAAAATGAAAATCGTGGAATAGGTCGGTACATATGTGAATCTATTTCAGTTTATAACACATAATAATGTTCGTAGTCTGATAGTACAAAATCCAGTTACCTACGACAACTTACTATTGTCATCGAATTATGAAAGTAAGTACTTTCTGTGTCAGTGAAAATAATTATTTTTTTATAATTAATTAATTATTTAAGAACATTCTCTGAAAACTAACTTTGGAACTCCAAATTTCCTTATCCGAAAAGTTGTAAAAATTAAATGTGTGTACATTGAAGATATTTAAAAAAAAAAAGTGATACGGACTATTTTTGGAAGTCACTGAATCGTTTTTTTGACACCAAAACGGGTAAACAGATTTCAAGTATGTATTTTGGTACATGGGTATAGCTGGTCATTCACAAATGGTAATTATAGTATACTTTTTATCAAACTATTACGCTGAAGAAAAAAGAGGGTTAAGTGTAATTTTTTTTCTCCTCTGCTGACGAAGTTGCGGGCACCTTCAGGTATTGTAGTCAAATACTTAAATTACCACAAGATTAAAATATAAATATTACCTATATCACTCGTATTTGCCAGCGGCTTCGCCCACTTTACCGACAACTGAGTAGCCTATGTTATATACGAAGTTCTATCCCCCTTTTCACCCCCTTAAGGGATGATTTCCGGGACAAAAACTATCCTATGTCCTTACCAGGGTCCTAAACTAACTCCACATTAAATGCCGTCCATATCGGTTCAGCGGTTTAACCGTGAAAAGGTGACAGACAGGCAGTTACTTTGGCCTTTGTAATATTAGAATAGTGAGATTAGTGAGTATAGTCCAGTGCGGCTACCATGAGTTCGGCACGAGCGATCGACTATTAGTGCGTGCGAGAGAGGTGCACTGGCTCTCGATACGAGAAACTCGCTACCACCGATCGTAAACTTAGAGGGGTTAGTCCGAAACTCAAAAATCGAACTTCGCAGGGATCGGTACCGGTATTTTTTAAATCTGCTAAAATACACGCTATTTCTGAAATGTTTTAATACTGTTTTTACGAGAAGCGAAATTAATCACAAAATACCTGATTCAAGTTCTAGAATTTTAATAAAATATACGTAAATCTCGCAATTGAACGAAAAAAACGTATCGTTCTTTCGGATATTTTGTATGAAAATATACCGATTCCGATCCCTTCAAATTCGTAACGTGCTGTCCCTCTCGCTCTCATGTTATGCTGTATTTGAGTGAGCGGGATGGCGCCATACGAAGTTCGTTTTTCGGATTTCTGGTAGCCCCTCAGCTCATGGTAGGCACACAGTGGAGTGCACAAGGTATTTGGCCAAGGTGGGAAGTTTTTCTGTCCGTATGTGGAGCCATGGTCGTTAATGGCTTAAGGGTAGGCAGTTCTCTTTGCTTGTATAGGGCCATGATCGTTCAGGGTAGGCAGTGCCTATATGGACCGCACTCCGACCACGAGGTAATGAAATCAAAGGGTTTACCCCGAATCTCGAAATTAGAAGTTCGTAACGTGCCATCCCTCTCGCCCTAATGTCAAACTGTATTTGAGTGCGCAAGATGGCGCGATACGAACTTCGAATATCGAATTTCAGAGTCGCCCCTCTGGGATCGTAACGGTATTACTTTAACATGAAATAACTTGCCAAACTCTCGATATTTAATTTTATGTTAAATAATATTTATGTAATCATTATATACTTTGAATTAAGTTCATTAAAACACAAAAATCTCTAATAATAAGCGAGATACCGAAATCGAATACCGGTTATTTTGTCTGATAAAAATACCGGTATTCGATCCCTGAATGAAATAAACGCAAACTGTACAAATACATACGTAAATCGTTTTAATTTATATTATATACTTGAATAAAACACAACGATTTATAGTCACAAAGGCACTACCTTTCCTGAACGACCATGGCCCTATATAGGCACAGAGAAACAACCTATCATGTAACCCTGAACGACCATGGCTTCATATAGGCACTGTAAACTGCATACCTGGCCCAAAAAACCCTGTGCACTGAGTATAGTATAGATATATATTATTAACTAGCGACCCGCCCCGGCTTCGCACGGGTGCAATGCTGATACTAAATACTAACCCGGCCTGCCGGTTACCGCCACAAACGCTACGGCCCGCAATTTTTAAATCTGTAATATCTTCGAAAATATTCATTTAAATCAAATGCTGTAAAGGGCCATATAGATCTATATTAAATCAACAATGTATTTAAGGTTTTTAATTGGATAAGGATTAATGCAGTATTGGTTAAAATCGCTTCGAACATTAGGCATTATTTGTCGTAAAAAGTAAATGACAAAAAATGTTATTGTGGGATATCCATAAGAGATAGACATATTATACCATCGCGGAGTTTTCTGTAGATTTTTTCAATGTGTACAATACTTAGTACATTATTTTGATAAATCTCGTAGGGTTTTTAGCCTGCGTTTGCAATAGTAGCGGAAAAAATGTAATTATTTACGACATCACATTAGAAACCAAAAATAACAGTATTTCTCCACTATTTAATGGATGTTATTATACATATAAACCTTTCTCTTCAATCACTCTATCTATTAAAAAAAACCGCATCAAAATCCGTTGCGTAGTTTTAAAGATTTAAGCGTACATAGGGATATAGGGACAGAGACAGCGACTTTGTTTTATACTATGTAGTGAGTAGTGATAGTGATGATATAGTATATGGATTATTAGTACCTACTAGCTATCGTTATAACTTACAACTATTGTTTACCTATATTTTATCCGACTTCGTGAGTTATTTATTATACCTACAAACTCTGTATTAGAAAAACACATTAATTAGTTGTTGAAATAAACGTTTTATTGAGCTATTAAAAATTGTGTCTTTAATTATGACAACCGACCAATTGCGAGTCCTCACGCACCCCGGTTCAGTACAAAATATACGCTAAAACCACCGACTAGTCATACTTGTGAACAAAATGCTGCACTTTATGATGAAAGCAAGCCGCTTTGCGCAGTGATAGTAGGGACCAAACTGAGTGTTTGACCCGCAGCAGCGGAAGTTTCACCCCTTAGGAAAAGAGATGGCGCCACTTCTTTAAAAATATTTCAAGAAAATCTACAAGCTAAAGTTATGGGCCGATTTCAATGTTAAATATCTCAAATGAAAGCTTATTATATACATTAGTTATAATATTGAACATTAAAATCGGTGTATAACTTTAGCTTGTAGAATTTTTTGAAATATTTTTTAAAGAAGTGGCGTCATCTCTGTTCCTAAGGGGCGAAACTTCCGCTGCTGCGGGTCAAATCACTCGGTTTGGTCCCTACTATCACTGTGCAAAGCGGCTTGCTTTCATCACAAAGTGCAGCATCCGGCCAAAAAATGGCCATAACAAGTATGACGACCGTATCTACAAAAATCCAGTGTTAGCTGAACCCTACTCCTATTTTTTTTATATTGGATCGGATACTGATATAGACAGAAATACATATAAAAATATGATTTTTCAGATGTATTTCGTTGGTTGTGCTATAAGAGCTACCTTCATACCAAATTTCAAGTTTCTAGAACAAATGGAAGTAGGTAACCCTATAATATATAGTCTTCCATAGACATCAGTACCTAATCTGTATGGAAACAATCTTTTTAATGATTGTATCTTTGAATTGCGTTTACTTAGAAGGTTGATTTTATTACAGATTCAAAAGGACCGCACACATTATATTTGTTGTTAATTTCAGCTTGATGCCTCCACGCGTTCCTGAGCAAAAGGGTCTTGACAGACAGACAGAAGGACTGACGGACAACAAAGTGATTCTATAAGTTGAAGCCACAATGACACAAATAAACAAACAAAAAATAAATCTATGGAGTAACCTTTAAATAGTTCGTATCATTGATTTTCTCGAATATAGGTACCTATCTTCAATGTACAGACATTTCATTTTTTCAACTTTATTAGTACCTATATAAATATCCGTCTGACTGTATTTATGTATGTAATAATAACCTCAGCTTGAACTATTACGTCAAGTCGTTGTATCACAAAAAACGACGTATCTAAGTAATTATTTTCAACACAAACATAAGATGAGATCTCAAGATAATTCGTGTCCTTGACGAACTATGTTCTGTGTGAATGTGCCTCGAGAAATGCAATTTTTTATTATTATTTATGTTTCAGATGTTCTAAACTATTGCAGAAAACTAAATTTATTTTTAACCGACTTCCAAAAAAAGGAGGAGGTTCTCAATTCGACGGAATGTGTTATTTTTTTTTTTATGGATGTTCACCGATTACTCGAAGACTATTCGACCGATTTCAAATTTTTTTTTTTGGTTTCATAGAAGGTACTTTCTAGTTGGTCCCATTAAATTTTGGTAAAGATGTGATGATGGAATCCATGAGGAATTGAAGGAACTTCTGAAATATTGTAGGCATACATATAGCGATTTTGGTATTATAAGAAACATAATAAGCATTTGCATTCAAAAATCGTAAGTTGGTGAAGTGGAACTGATGCAGAACACCACAGAATGCCATCGGAACTCCTCAATGATAAATGATTTACGGGTGGCGACAAAATATCTTGATTAATTTAGCTAAGAAACTTCATAGTCACAAATTTAAATGTTCCTGATGCGAATGGTACCATCGAATTGATTTGATGATGGAGCCGGAAGGTAGGCACCAGATCTATGTAATAAAATAATGTATCCTAGCCGTGTTTGGGCTTGTTCGAATCGTCACGAGATACACTTTTAAGTAACGATTAACTAAAAAGTGTAAAATAAATAAACTTTTAAACAAAAAATAAAACCGACTCCAAAAAAACTAAAAACTAAAAAATAACGCCATAATTCAGTTTCATCAAATTACTTACAAGTAACCGTTTGAATACTCAATCTATACAGTATATACAATTAATGTTATTTTGGAGTCGGTGCCATCGTGTCACAACTTAGTAAAACCGTCAATTTTCAATATTTTACACATTCTTTATATGGCACCGACGCCAAAATAAGATTAATTGTATATACTGTATAGATTGAGTATTCAAACGGTTACTTGTAAGTAATTTGAAGAAACCGAATTATGGCGTTATTTTTTTACTTTTTAGTTTTTTTGGAGTCGGTTTTACTTTTTTGTTAAAAAGTTTATTTTATTATTTTTGATACTATATGCATCTAAGGGTTAAAGTTTGGGAATTCTAATGGGAGGAGGGATTCAGTGGCATGCATTCCATATAGGCAAATAGGCACTGCCTACCCTAGCAATAATTACTCCAACACATATATTTCTCTTCTTTATAATAATACTTAAATATATCTTAAATTAAAACAAAACCTACTTGCCACCTTCCATTACGGAACGCGCTGCGATTTAAATTTGCGCGCGAACCCAGCTAAAGCGAGCCTGAACCGCAAGTCAGGCAAGGCAAGACAGTCCAGCGCCTAACCCACAACACACACGCTCACAATGCGGTTGTGTAATAGTAATATCGTCCGTGAACTATGTACGAATTTGCTCAGCACACACACTTATACGCAAGTCACATGCGCACATACCTTCAAATCCGGCCGCCGGAGCTATCAGTGTTGCCAATTTAGCATACTTTATGCTAAATTTGCTAAATTGTATATTGTCTATTGTCTAGCACATTTGTTTGTCGTTTAGTATATTTTTTAGCATACATGACAAAATATTAAAATAAGGTAAAATCATGATATTAATTTTTTTATTGCTAATTTGAAATTCTGATATGTTTTTTGACTATATTACCTATTTAGCGCCTAACGCGGAAACATGTTTGTCTGAAATTTCCTCGATAGAAAAGAAATCTGAAAACGCGTCTTCATTTTCCGATTTTGCCTAGTTTGTACAAACGATAGATTAATAAACGGCTAAATTATGTAAAAATGTCATTCTTCCCTTTATCTTTTACGTCACTAACTTAAATGTTAACAAAAAATAATAATATCTTCGATTTTATTGTACTTTTACATCTGGCGCTTGCGCTAAAAAACCCCAAGCATGTAGTGTATTTTTAGCTTTCTCTTTCTTTGCTGGCGAGCAATAAATGCGTCCCTTATTACAAACTAGCTTCTGCCCGCGACTTCGTCCGCCTTAAATTCGTTTATAAGGTTAATATTCGTTCGCGGATAAGGGTATTTTTCCGGGATAAAAAGTAGCCTATGTCCTACCCGGGATTCAAACTATCTCCATACCAAATTTCATCCAAATCGGTTTAGCAGTTTAAGCGTGAAGAGGTAACAGATAGACAGACAGACAGACAGATAGACAGACAGACAGACAGACAGACACACTTTCGCATTTATAATATTATAGTATATAGTATATATAGTATGGAATATGGATACGCTCATTGGCTAGCACGGCGTTTGGGGCGTGATTTTTCCATGACGATGCTTGACTTCTGATCTGATCTCGTTGTTAAATAATGGATATCGTCACATTCCTTAGTCATAAGAAACCGGATCGATTGGTGTCATTGAAAATAATAATGCATCTTTTCTACTGAACTGGTTTTCGAAACAAAACGCTCTAAGAATTAGAAGTATCGTTGTGAAACTAGCTACGGTATAAATTATGCGCGCCGTGTCCCGTAGTCCCACTCGGCCCACCCAAGGCCTTGTTGGTCAGACAAACGGACTGACCACATATTATAGGTAACTACTTAGTTTTTGTTTTCTTCCGTGAGTTTGGTAGCGCAGAGTGCAAGATCTCTTAGAACAGGTGCCTGAACTATTAGAAAGCATTTAGTTAATGCCTAGGTAAGTATGTATGCACAGTAAAAAAACAATTCGATATTGATGGCAAAAAGCGGAAACGTAGTAACCGCCAATGGATTCAGTTGGTTACTATATTTCCGTTTTATGCACTCAATGTGTAGCTAACTACTTAATTTTCTTAATTTCAAGCCGATCAATGGCATTGATTGGTGTTTAGCGGCCATGAGGATGATGATCTAGCCCGCTAGTTCATTAACATCATATTATCTTATCTATACCTTACATTGTTATTATTATATGAGTCTCAGCTAATAGATGCACTAATTCCATAGTTCCAAATAGTACCTATATAAACGTATTTTAAAACGAAAACAACAAAAGCATTTTACTCGTACATTATGATATGACAACAAAAATTTGATATTGTTCGCTTCATTCAATAAAATAAAACAATGGTTTGCGCTTGCGCAACAAGTTTCTCAATCTACCACGACGGAGTTTCATATTCCTGCAAGTCAATATATGAAAGAAAAATATTTGCGCGTCTACCTTAAATCAAATAGCGTTTAGTTGAGAATTGAATCTATATTATTAATTTGTTATGCAAGGTTGCAAAGTTTTTATTTGGCGCGAGTTGATTGAACCACGAGCGGAGCAATTGCTCAAACCAATCGGGAATATATTATTATACGCGTATTTTTTTCTTTTTGCTTTATTAAAAACTCATTAATGTAACAAACAGTAGACAAAAATATTTTTCGAATAACTATAAAAATAACCAAGATATAAGCTATCAAACATTTCATTCTATCTCTTTCTAGCAAAACAGAATTTAATATGGAGTTTATATGACCGTAGTTGACTGTGACGTAACAGTACATGACGCACATCTCTGTCAAATCGCCGTCTAATTAGCAGATTAAAGGTGCGTCCACACTTGTATCATTTGCTCGTATCCGATCATCGTCCCGTGGCATGACTGCGTATCGCGCAGCTTGGACGCTCACTGTCAGCATTCCGTATCATTTGCGCCGCCGCGTCAAGAAACGCGTCCACACTAAGCCGTAGCGTATCACCGTATCTGATCACCGCGCCGATCATTTTGCATGCTGCAGTTTGGACGCTAGCCGTATCGTTTCACCGCTCCGATCATTTTGGCATTTCGCCGATCATCATTTTTGGCGTGATCGTTCTTCTGTAGTAGCGTTGTGTTCCGTGTAAAACTGTTGCACTCTGCGATTGCACATCAAATTGGTTAACACCCGTGCAGAAACTTGAAGATCATTATTACGACAGCTGATAAGCCGCGAGCGCCGAGCACCAGCGTGGACAGCAGCGCCCAAACGTCGACGGCACCGCGCGCGTAGCAACTAAAAATGGCAGTACTTTGGAAATTCGCCGTAACACACCTGCGCCAGCGACTCAAGCCACGCCTCTAGGCCATCTCTTTCACGCGTAGCTGCAATGGACGAGACAGAAGATGATCGGCCAAAAACCGAGTCGAGATGGATCGCGGCGTATCATAACCGCGTAGCATGATCGCGTGTCATGATCGCTAGTGTGGACGTCGCACCGTCGCGATCATGGCGCGCTCGTCCGATCGGAGTATTTGATACGCGTAACAATATGGATTTCAAGCGATCTGATCGGCGCAACGTCCAAACGCGTGATCGTGACATGCGACCATGCCACGCGACGATGATCTGATACGGGAAATGATACAAATGTGGACGCACCTTAAAATGCCTATATTATGCGTATTTCTCGGCCGATTTTAATTTTAATTTCACTTTTTGGAATACTTTTTACGGTATTTTGATATTTCGTTAAGAAAAGCGATGAAAAATGTTCATGCATGTTCCCTATTGGTTCAAATATATAGGATTAAAATACTGGGACCGAAACAGGGATCTGACGGAACTTGGAGGATCAGAAAAAACGCCGAAATTGAAGTGCTGGAGTGTCGAAAGCACACAGAATTCGCTGGTTTGGGCACCTTAAACTTATGGGAGACGACCGGGCAGCCAAAAGAGCGTTCCACAGAAAACCAACAGGTCGTCGTCCGGTAGGCCGTCCGAGATATCGGTGGGCAGATGTGGTCGAAAATGATTTGAGGGGTTACTTCGAAACTCGAAATTCGTAACGTGCCGTCGCTCTCATGATAAGGGGCTATTCATAAATTACGTCATTTCAAATTGGGGGGTCATTCCCAAGATGTCATCATCTTTCACATCTTTAAAAGTGCTTCAATGAGTAAAAAAGGTAAGGAAATTTGTGTTAGTATAAACTGTTGCTAAAAACGCATTATTTGGAAATGACATCATTTCATTTAATATTTTCTTCTGTTTCCGCGATTATTACTCTTTGAAATAAAACAATTTAACGGATTATATCGCGTATATTATCTCATTTTAGTTCCCGACGTATCTTTTGGGTGTAAAATATCTTATCTGTTTAAAAAGTAGTTTAATAGTCTGTTTTTTTTTAAATATTATAATTAGTAATGAGGTAGCCTGGGAGTTTTTCTTTGCAGCGTTTCTTTTCTCCTCAATACGCCTCATTTGTGAAATGCTGCTTGGTAAATTATTAGAATAAAATAATTAAGCCCTTCTGGCATATGTGTAACTGTCTTTACAGCTTAGGCCCATCTGGCATGTGTGTACACCTTTATTTGTTCTTTCAAAAATGGGTAGTTTGCACAAATTGTAACTTTGACAGAGGAAAATACATCTTCTCAGTCCACCCGTGACCATGGAAAGCTTCCGAAACGTCGGGAACTAAAATGAGATAATATACGCGATATAATTCCGTTGAATTGTTTTATTTCAATCATTTTATTTGGTAGGGGGGGGTCATTTGAATTATGTTGGTTGGATGATTTTAGAGGGATGGGGGGGGGGGGGGGGGGGGGGGGGGTGTCAAAAATCGTCAAAGATAGATGACGTAATTTATGAATCCATACAATCTTCCTTTTTCGGGTTTCGGCGTAGCCCCTCTGCGCGAGCTCCAAGCCGTCGACTGGGAAACCGCACGACACCGAGACCGGTGCGGGCACTTGTATTGGAGGCCAAGACTCACTTTCGGTCACTGCGCCAGACGAGTAAGTAAGTAATAGATTCCTGAGCAATGAGGACGGGACGAGAAGCAGCCGTGCGAAACGCAAAATTTTTCACACTACAGCGAGGAAAATGTGAGATGCAAGTCTTATGAAAATTTAACGAAATCGAATATTTTTCATATAAAACTAGTTAGTAAACCTACAAAAGAAAATAAACATATTAAAAATTATAAATATGTACAATTCAGTTAAAACTAAAATAAAACAAACGTATTCTAAGCTAAATAAATCAATCCTAAAAATCCTAAAATGTACAAATCCTCTAAAAGTTAACCTAACTTTACTTAAAGGACTCCACACTGTATTGTACTATGTGTTATTCTTGTAATGTCTGAACAATATTCCTGGAAAGTTTCATTGAGATCCATCCATTCAGGAGTTTTGGAAAGTAAGTGGAACGTTCGTACATCGGAACAAACTTTTACGTGTATAATATTAATATTAATTAGGACACGACACGAGTATTAACGCCACCTAGGCGGAGACCGGGGAAACAAGCTTGTTTTTTCAGCACGGAATGGAATTAATGGCGTCTAGCATAATAGTACCGAATCTAACATCGGTGTTCACAAAAGTTCCCTAAACCAAGGACCATTAAAACAGGAGGACCGACTCTCTCTATACATAAAACCGTTGCGGGCGGGGCTCGACACAATGTATGGCAGTCGGTCCTCTTGTTTTGATGAATGAATGGGTTCCAATCCCGGTAAGGGCAAATATTTGTGTGATGAACATTAAATATTTGTTCCTGAGTCTTGGGTGTTTTCTATGTATATAAATAAATAATAAATAAATATTACGGGACAATTTTACACAAATCGAACTAGTCCCATGGTAAGCTCAATAAGGCTTGTGTTATAGGTACTAGACGACAATATCTATACTATTATAAAGTTGTAAAAATGAAATGTCTGTATATTGAAGATATTTTCAAAAAAATGATTGTTATGGACTATTTGGAGGTCAATAAAACGAAATTTCCTTTTTTGGATTTTATGTATGTTTGTATGTGTCGTTGTGGCTTCATCACGCAAAATCGGCTAAACGGATTTCAACTATTTTTGGTACACGGGTAGCTGGTTATCTCCAGATGGTTATAGGGTACTTTTAATCCGACTACTCTGAAGAAAGAATGAAGGGTTATGACTTTTTCTCCTCCGCGAACGAAGTTGCGCCTTCTAGTATTATATACAAGTAATATATCTATTAAATATATCGTCGGCTAGTACCCATAACACAAGCCTTATTGAGCTTACCATGGGACTACTTCGATTTGTGTAAAATTGTCTCGTAATATTTATTTATTATTATTTATTTACTAATGGTCCTTGATATAAGGGAGAAATTACAGCATGCGGCAAACTTTTTGAGCAATGAGTTTCGGAGTGGGGGGAAGGTTCGCGCAGAGAAATAGACTCTAAAACACTGAAAAGTAAAGGTCGTGTGCTCTATAAGATTGCCGGGAACTGTAACACTAACACGAGTCGTAACGCCATCTAGTGGAGACCGGGGGGAAAAGGGTTCAGAGAGCATGAAAAAAATAACGTGAGTAAAATTATAAATATGGAACAATTATGGAATCTAGCTTTGGGGTTTACAGAAGTTCCTGAAACACATTTCTTCATTTTCTTCTGTATTATAAATTGAAGTAGGTACGCCATATTTTTTCAAGTGACATGTAACGCCATCTAGTGGCGACTGGAAGAATTAGTTCGTGGATATTGGCAACTTAATCTTTTCCCACATTATAACTTACATTACAAATGGTCTTTCTGGGTTAACTCAAAAATAAATAAATGCGAAATACGGAGATCACAGTTTAAAAAAACTGGAAGAAGGACATGGCTTCAGGACCATTAAAACAAGAGGACTGTCAATCCTGCGTGCCCCGATCGCTAAGAAATATTATGGAAAAAACTAGATGGCGCTTTAAAACTAAACATTTAACGACGAGTGACAATTAGTTCATAAACAGCTATGTTCCTTTGCTTTCACGCGAAATAGTGTAGTGGTTAGGCGTGACAATAAATTGTGCTCACATGCGCATATTTTCATGCAGTTTCCACAAAAAAATACGCATGCAAATACAATAAACCACCACCAAACAGTATAATCCTCGACACGTGTTTCGCCACTCTACGAGGCATCATCAGGAGATGCAGGAGATGTTGACGGTCAGGCGTCCACTTGAGAAAACTTCAGTTGCATTTTGTCGGCTGGACGACGGACCGATATGCGCATGTGAGCACAGTTTATTGTCACATCTAACCGCGACACTATTTCGTAGAACAGACACAATCTAGTATGGAATTCCGCGAAGTAACGCCTGAATCTATCAATTACATAATAATAAATAAATCGTAACATTTAAATAATGAGGTGAGGAACTGGAACTAGTTAATAGTACAGTCTTTCTCGGTATAACATTAGATTCTAAGCTCCAATGGGGTCCCCATATTGCTAATCTCTCGAATAGACTGAGTTCTGCAGCTTTTGCAGTAAGTAAGATTCGTCAATTAACAGACGTGATAACGGCTCGATTAGTGTATTTCAGTTATTTCCACAGTATTATGTCGTATGGCATCTTACTATGGGGCAGTGCTTCCGACATTAATACTATATTTGTTCTGCAGAAGCGGGCTGTTCGTGCGATATATAAAATGAAGTATAGAGAGTCGCTTAGAGATAAGTTTAAGGACATTAATATAATGACAGTGCATTGTCAATACATTTATGAGAATATTATGTATGTACATAAAAATATTACCGACTTTAAGAAGAACTGTGATATACATAATATTAATACTAGAAATAAGCATAAGCTCGCAGTGCCTGCTACTAGGCTCCATAAAATAAGGAGATCATTCATGGGTAACTGTGTGAGATTTTATAATAAACTTCCTAGCAGCATAACTGAGTTGTCTATTGGTAAATTCAAAAATATTGTGAAACGAAAATTATTTTCTAAAGCTTATTATAGCACACAAGACTACATGAATGATGAAGCCGCGTGGGATTAATGTAAATTATAGCGTCATGTAGGTATATGAATAATTATTTTAACGAATACCTAAGGTATTATTATTATTTTAATCTTAATTGTTTTATATACTCTGACATTTAGAATTTTATTCTAGACACATTCTAGATTATTTATTTTTTATTGACAATCCTTTTGGGATTAATCTTATTGATTATTTTAATTTTAAAAATGATGATTTTATCAATAATATTACACTTAAGTTAAATGATCTGATTAGGTTTTTCTGGGTTTCCCTAATCCTTGCAGCAAATGTTGGATCATATTGTATTTCTCCCAGCAAACATTCACTCTCATGTAACTGACATTTCGAAAGTGCTTGTAACTAGGCCTACTTGAATAAAGAATATTTTGATTTGATTTGATTTGATTTGATAATGTGTCATGCTTGCAAAGTTGAAAGAACGGATTTTTGTATGGAGATTGACAGTCCTCTTATTTTATGGTCCTTGACGGAATGCGGGCGGTGCAGGGCCGGTCATGGTAGCGTTCTTAGGGGAGGCCTATGTCCAGCAATGGACGTCTTGTGGCTCATGATGATGAGAGGTAAACAACTGGCGGTCTTATCTCAAATGAGCATTCTCTTCAATCAGAAAAAAAATTGAGTCCTAACGGGTTGCCCAAGGAAAGGCCACCACCCTTTTCTTTAAATATGAGTAAATTAATACGCCTCGACTTCCGTTGTAATTTTTCTGACGCCTCACCTCTGGTAGCTAGCAGGAAAATATTAAATATGTCATCATCATCATCCCAAAGCTACTGGACAAAGGCCTCCATTAATAAGGGTAAATTAACCGTCTTGAGGTTGATAAATAAAGATACAGTTTAGATATAGTGCTTATGTATTAACATTTTGAGGCTTATGACTCTTATGATACAGTAAAGTGTGTTAGAATTGGCTGCCATGCCATGTGTTGAAAATCTGAAACAAAGAAGACGTTATTAGCTAATAGTTTTAATAAATAATAATAATAAACATCAGGGACAATTTTACACAAATCAACCTAGTCCCAAACTGAGCAAAGCTTGTATTATGGGTACTAGGCGACGACATATATATATATATACATATATAGAGATAAATTATAAAACTTAAAATAAATGGAAACCATCCAAGACCCAGGAATAAATCCGTGCATGTCGTGCATTTAAAGAAATTTGGACTTAGAACATGAGTCTTATGGTTTAATTTTGTTCAGACTTTACTGATGACTTATCAAGTTCTTCACACATATGTAAGGCTGCCATCCGTCCGGGTTTCCCCGGATTTGTCCTAGTTTGGAGGCTGTCCAGGGGCCGTCCGGGCGGGTTTTTAAAGTGTGTCGGGGTAAAACTCGGACTCTTTTTGTAACAGGGAAAACCATATCGAACTGAATAAAATGTAACATGTCCGGGGAAAAATGCGATTTAAAATATTCAATGTTTTTGAAGTTTGCGTCCGGGTTCTGGTATAGTCAAGATGGCAGCCCTACAGATATGTAATGTAAACATTAATTCCCATACCACTTGAGGAATTAGTTTAGGAAACTTATGACCCAATTTTTCAGCCCTACTTCACTGGACACTTCAACTAACATTATGGAAGGGATCTAGACTCAAGCTTGAGAATGTGTGGAATACCTCTACCGAGATGGACTGATGACATTTGTTGGACAGAGAACACGGTCGTCACTGGAGGAGGCCTACACCTTCACTCAAGATGGGTTCTAGCAAAAATAAATTGAATTTGTATCTAACATTTAATTCCACTTCCGTGAGTCACGGGCCATGGGGCCCAGTCATTTTGAAGGCATTCTATCAAACACAGTTGGCGATTAAGCCAGCTATGCTGAGTCTCTTTGATCTGATCAGAAATGAGGAGATCCATAGAAGAACCCAGGTATTTGACGTAGCTCAAAGGGTTGCTAGATTTAAGTGGCAGTGAGGGAGGGACATTGATCATAGAACCCA
Organism: Hedya salicella; assembly: GCA_905404275.2. Classification (NCBI taxonomy): domain Eukaryota; kingdom Metazoa; phylum Arthropoda; class Insecta; order Lepidoptera; family Tortricidae; genus Hedya; species Hedya salicella. Next base: position 20,240,890 of record FR990112.1, read on the forward strand.
TGGCCACTGCGGCAGGAAGTTTCTCGAGCGGCGACCGCATACAAGACGATGCAGCATGGGAAGGCACCGAACAAGATGGACCAATGATCTGGCAAACATGGCGGGAAAACGTTGGATGAGTGGCGCAAGACTGGTTGTTGTGGATATCTGTGGGAGAGGCCTGTGTCCAGCAGTGGACATCCTTGGGCTGATAATGATGAGTTGGCAATTTTCATAGTCCCATAGTCAGCGCTCCACATACATATAGCTATACCCCTTTTCCAAATTCATTGCACATAATGCACATCCTGATCAGTGTAATTTTAAGAAAAACAGTAGTTCTCAAACTTTTTTGGTGATGGAACTCTTTTGTAACTAACTGATTTCATGAAATATTTTCGCTAAAATAAAATATTTATTTTTCTCTCAAAGTATTTTTTTCCATTGTGACCCATATTATGGCGGGGCGCCACGGTAGCTTTGCGAAGCCCTAGTATCGCTGAAGTAGAAGATTGAAGGGGAATTAGTAAGATAATGTGCAGCAGGCAGCAGAAAAATAAAAACAAGGATTGAGAAGCTGCAAACAAGCCTCATACATGCACGAATTAAATTGTGATTCTAATACAATTGTTACACTTTCTTACCTATTTGGAACTGTTTGCATTGATGTAGTGGTAAAGGATGACCAATAAGAAAATTGAGACACCCAGAATGTTGGAGAACACAGCCAATTGGATGTCGGTAATCATAGTGGTGGTTTATCTGGAATGAACACCAATGAACGTTTTAAAACTCAATAAACATCATACCGATACGGAGGACTTTGGTAAGATTTAAAGGTTATTATATACAAATAAATACTACAGAAAAAGGCCATTTGTACCAATTTTTATAAGGATCCTGGTGAAAGTTATTTAAATGATTAATGATACTTACTTGAATGCGTGTTTACACGTTTTATTAATAAGTCTGCGATTATATTTACCGCAATACATACACGTCAGACAAATAAATGTCAAGTATACAATGCTGCCAGATACTAAAATTCGAGAAAAACCGATAATTGAGCATTAAAGAGGCACATCACTACAAAATCCTTGCCATGTAAAATACTATAAGAAATACTATAAGAAAGGTAGAAAGGTAGAAAGTGATTTGGAATAACCAGTAAATATTTTTAAAAATGATACTGTTAGTTATTTAAAAAAAACTAAACTTACGTATACGATATATAACAATAAATTTCTGATGATTTATAATTTTAAGTAGATAATAACTGGTATAAAAATATATTTTTACGTGTCTGCCCCTCATAATTAACTACTATGTATTCAGATGTCATGTCAATATTGTCAATGTCAATGCGAATCAAAATTTTACGTTGATCGTTGGGTGAAAATATTGAAAAGTTTACTTAAATGGAGTCGATTCAAGACTATTGATGATTCTAAATAACTAAAAGTAAAATTATCATCGCTCCATATTTTATTTTTATGCGACAATAGATTAAACGACGATGTATCTCTCATCTGTTAGTTCTCGTTTACATCTTCATGACACTAACAGTTGGGAATTAAAAAAAACATACGGGTGTTATGATGGTCTTATGAGAGACATATCATGGAGCGATGATGCTAAATATATTTTACAGGTAATATACATCAATTTATTTTAATTACTCGTATGTGGTAATGTCACTTGTAGGAATTTATAATTCTATATCCAGTTTCCGCGTCCAGTCCAGTACATCAATAAATATGTAGCTTAAATGAAATATGCAGTTTTTAAGGGTCAACCTACAAGTAAAGAAATCAGTTGTATTTTGGCTGGAACTGAATGAGTCTGTACTTAATCCAGGGCAACTAGTGACCCTAGAAGCCAGACTGTTTCATAACTAACACCAACCCTTTTGTCTCCTAATAAAATATCTTAGAAGCATGAGACATCAGAATAAACTTATGATGGACATGGTTCCCCATAGTGCCCACTTTGTGAAAAATCTGCGAGTTTGTCCGCCAGCACATTACACTTAGCCAGCACCTTTCCCACATGTATAGACATACATACTTACATTGGCATAAACTTTCACATTTATATTAGGACTATAATTTTGCATTATATTTTGCAAGATATGTCTATGTACCAAATTATATAACATAACTAGCTTCTGCCCGCGACTTTGTCTGCCTTAAATTCGTTTATCGCGGATAAAGGTATTTTTCCGGGATAAAAAGTAGCCTATGTCCTTCCCCGTGACTCAAACTATCTCCATACCAAATTGCATCCAAATCGATTCAGCGGTTTACGCGTGAAGAGGTAACAGACAGACAGACCAACGGACACACTTTCGCATTTATAATATTAGTATGGATACAGAATTGCCATATCTTATAGCCAATAAAGAATACTTCCATTCCATTTGTATTTCAGGTTAACTGCAAAGGCCTAATTGAAATCCTTACACCCGCAGACCATGACATACGAAGTTTACAGCACATTCCATTAAAAGACACCTGGTCGGCGTGTTTCCATCGAGAGGGGCACCGGAACATTGCCATAGGCACCAAGAGTGGCAACGTTCTGATATGGGACACAAAGAACAAGACAATAACTAAGACATTCCCCACTCCTACTCACCAAGCTAGCGTTAACTACATCAGTTATAATGCTAAAAATAATAATCTAGCAGCCACAATGAATAATGGAGAAACCATTATTTATGGACTGGTCTCTAACATTCCTATTTTAACAGTTAAACTACATTCTTCAAAAAGTATCTCTGCAATGAAGTTCCACCACGAGTCACGGTGCCTATTAGGTTTAGCTACTGATGAGGGTCATGTTGTGTTGCGAGACATCAACACCAACAAAGACAAGGCGTTCTTTGACAACATTCATGCAGCCCCAGTAAGCGATATTGCATATTCATTGATAAACAAAGATGTCATGTTGTCCAGTGGCTATGATAAAATTGTTCATGTATATGACATAAGACTTCAAAATGTTGTTTCAACTATCAAAACCTCTTACACATTGTCTTCTGTAGCCGTAAACTCTGATAACCAAGTTGCTATTGGAACCAGAAATGGAGCAGTGATGATCTATGATTTGAGGGACTTGACGGGTCCATTTAAAATCCTGAAGGGCCATAGTGAAGAAGTGAAGAAAGTTGCTTTCCAACCAATGAGGAAGAAGCCTCATATGAATGAAATTAGTATTCAGGAGGACACTGAATTACACTTGTCTCCTTGCAAGACTTCACCAGGGCGACCAAGGACCTCTGACATGTTCCTGATCTCAGCTTCACCTACCAAGGATAATCTGAACTTATCTGAAAAGACTGATGACAAGAAAGCTGATTCATTCCTTGTACTAATGGGCTTGGACAAGTCCAATATAGAATGTGAAGATGCAAATAAGTCACACTTTGGTAAAGAGAGTAGCTTGTTCGTAAATAACAAGAAATTGGAAGTTGAGAAAAATATAAGCAAAATTTCGACACCTCTCCATAGTCAGGTTGCAGAGAATTTAGCATTCCCTTCTCCACTTTTGAATGGTGCTCCTGATGATGGCAGGCCATTGATAGTGACTGAAAAATGTGAAGAAAACCAAAGGATTTCAAGATTTGATTCAAAGTCTGTGGAGGAACTTAAAGAGTTCATCGGACTTAGTCTTGCGGATGTGGCTGAAGATAATAAGAACTATTTCTTGCACATCATGATGGTTCTCACGAAGCAGAGGCTGTTCCTTGAGAAGCAGATAGCGGCCATGAACAACCAGATGCTGGTGATGCAGCAGAGCCAGAATGAGTTGGTGGATACCAACAAACGGCTGGCCTTGCAGGTCGAGCAGCTGAAGTTTGCTGCTAACAATAATCTTCAATAACCTTATTAATATACAATCAAATCATTTAGATAAAGATTTTGCATAGCATATTATTTATGCAAAATCTTTTTCTAAAGATCAGAGTCCATATTAAATTATTCTTCATTGATTGAACTTCATTTGTTTGCTATATAGGTATGAATCTATTTCTATCATCTGAGGTGTCTATGGTACCTACAGATGATAGGATTGTTTGTGTGAAATCTCATTGTTATTCTGAATATTTGTTGACACATGAAAGAACTGCAGGAGATTTGTATTGTAAATCTGTTGTATAGTATAATCTATATAAAAATCTATTCTGTATAATATTTGTCTATTTTTAATTTACTGTAGTGCGGTCATTTTGCAGTTCTTAAATGCCAGTTGTCCTTTAATTGCCATTTTAAGATGAAAAACCATATTTTTATATCTATTCAAAGTATCATTATGGCTTTACTTCTGAGGCACTATATGTTTGCATAGCATGATGCAATGCATCTGAGGTTGAATGTTACAATGCATGTTTTTATATTAAGTATCTTGATTATTGATAACACCTAATTGTAATGTCACTAGAATAGCAGTTTTCATGCATCTTGCCCCAAAATTGTTTACAAATTATAATAGTGTATGATTTACATATATTTTAACTAAATAATATTTATAATAAAGAAAATTTTACATTGTTTAATGAAATTTACTTCGGCATAGAAATGTAGTAAGAATCTCGTGCCATGATAACTGTAAAGATTAAATCTAATTCAGTATTCGTTTAAAAAGTCATGACAATACAAATGTGTGTGCTGTTGAGTTTGTTACTTTGTATCTTAAAAAAGAAAAAAAAATAAAACCTAACTGACGTTTTCTTTTACTTTTAACTAGAAGGTGCTTCTTTTTTTCACTTCGTTCGCGGAACAGAAAAAAACTTAATTCTCTTAATAACGTAAAAAAAATATCGATTCAGTGAACTTCAAATAGGCTATTTGACTTGTTTTATTGACGAATATTAGTATGGATATTTTTGTACATACAGACATTTCATTTCTATAGCTTTATAATTTATATTAGTACACATATTGGCATGGTTAAACGGCTCAACGTATATTGAAATTGAAATAGCAATTTTAGTAGGATAAACTTTGCTGAGTAGACCTGAGTTGAAGTTTTAATATTCTCTATTTAAGCAGATGATAACTTTCTGTGTGAAACGCAAGCTGCCTAAAAAACAATAGATGATCTAAGGAAGGAATTTTATGGCCTGGATAGATGATCTACCGTCCTGTCCAAGATTACCAGAATGCTGACTATTTTTACGTGTATTTTAAATGATGCGGTCTTTCGGCATTGTCAATCAAAACAATTAAAACGAAACAAAACGTTTTTTGTTTATTTTTTCTTGTCTATTTATTGTGAAAGTAAGTTTGTAGTACATGTTAAAATAATTGTAAACACCTATTGTCTCAATATTTTAAAACTAAATCATAATAAGCGGGGGAAAAAATGAACCGAACCACCTGAACGAAACGACATATACGAATCTGTCAAGTTCAAATGTCAATTTGACGTTAAACCTTGTGTATCACGGGCCGAACGACGCTAAATATTTTAAATTTAATGTTTTTGGGTTTCAAAAGTTCATGACCATGGGTGAACTAACTCTTACCAATTTGTTCGAGTCTCAAACCATATTCGCCGATCACAAGGATCTTATCCACGATGTGGCTTACGATTTCTACGGTGAAAGAATGGCTACTTGTTCAAGCGACCAGTATGTGAAGGTAGGTTATGATAAGTAAATAATTATGATAATATACACTATTTAACAAGGAATTATGGTCAATAACTTTTAAAATATCAAGCATATTTTATTAAAGCAAATTTCCAGGTATTTTACCCCATGACAAATATTTTTAATTTGTATAACCCACAAATGTTTGTACTATGCATTTATTGCTTTTATGTTTCTAATTTAAAATGTGGAGAAAATTAGTAAACGGTGTATGTTAAAATAATATTGAACATTCGAGATAATAAAAAAAAACTGAATTTAAGGTTGATGTGGGCAAGTTTATTTAAAGTTAAGTTTAAATCGGATTATCCAGGTTATTATTTATTCCAGGCAAAACAGCCTAGACTTAAAGGATGACACATATTATATTTTACAATGCCGCTTAAATAAATTGGTAAAATAGGCAAAACTTTTGTAATAAAAAGAGGTTTTTTTAAAGATTTGGCGAGTAGGAATTTCCTGTGTTGTATTAAGGTAGGACCGTCTAGTACTCATTGCCGCGCTGTTTGAAGGCCAATGGGCATGTGAATTAAGAAGTTTTTATATTATTATTTTATGCCCTTGCTAAAAGTGTATTGAGTTCAGGGATATGGCGTAGCAATTTAAATGTATATATATTTTTCTGTTTTAAAGGCAAGATCAGCATATGCGTAGAAAAAGAGATTGTAAACCTTTTTTAAAGTCCAAAATAAAACAACATTATAAACCCAAAATTTTAATAAAAATGACAATTGGTTAATATTTTCTTCTGTTTCCCTTAAATTGTTTTTTTGTTTTATTTCAATGACAATTGGTTGTTTAAAACTCGTATAAGATCGCAAAAAAATACTTAAAACAGTACTAATGTTAATTGAGAGCTGGCATGTTCATTTCCTCTGATCAAAGCTCCTTAAATAAAGATAAAAAAAAAATTGAATGTAAATTATTTAAGAGATCCTAACAAAAACTTTAAAAGTATGAATAATAATTATTAGTAACTGAATCCATTCCATACAAATATTATAAATGCAAAAGTGTGTCTGTCTTTCTTTCCGTCTGTCTGTCTGCCTGTCTGTTACCTCTTCATGCTTCAACACTGAACCGATTTGAATGAAATTTGGTATGGAGATAGTTTGAGTTCCGGGAAAGGGCATAGGCTACTTTTTATCCTGGAAAAATAGCCCTTATCCGCGATAAACGAATTTAAGGCGGACGAAGTCGCGGGCTAAAGCTAGTACTACATAAGTAGTAAAATAGCGTAGTACACAGAAAACAATAGTGCATATGATTTAAGAAATTTTAAGAAAAAAATTGTGTATATCTTATTTAAGGTGAAGATATATGTAACGAGAATATTTCAACGCCAAAGGTTGGCAACATCTGGATTAAGGCAAGACCGGCACATGACGGGGTTCCCTTGAATGTATCAGACAGACTTCCCAACTAGACAATTTTTAAAGGTTAGACATTTCGAAACCAAAAACTACAAAATTAAAGTGTTCTGGCTACATTAAAAGTGTTAGACAGGAAAAGCAGTTATTAAACTACTAAGTTACTCACTTGTTTAACAAATAATCCGACTCTTTCTATTTTTTCTGATTTATTTGCAGCACCCACTTACACTCGCCATTTAAGTTTGAAACACGAATGAAGTTGACAATTGAGTTGCGACCATAGTCTTCGTCATAGCGAAGTCTATTATAGAGTAAACAAACTAGGATGAAAAACCGCTTTTCCGACCTAGTTCTAAGTGGCGTGCGTATACAATTACAAGAGTTATAGCGTGTAGATGGTCTTGCCTTATAGACGGACTTACCCACATTGACCTTAAGTTACTTTTTGTTGCATGGTGGTTAGTAAATAGAAGGGTTTGTGATTTATTAATCCTTATACTTGGAACTGACAAAATAACGACAGCGTTATATGTATGTAATAAACAATAAATAAATTATTATAAACAAAGATCAGAAATAATGAAAAAAAAAATCGATGATACTGGACTTGAACCAGTGCCTTGAGCCAGACCGGGGCAGCACGCTCTACCATCTGAGCTAATCGTCCACACCAGTAGTCGACGAATTTTGTCATCTGTTCTTGCTTATGGATCTCTGTATGGTGCATCCGACTCTTTAGCCGTTAGCGCCGCCTAGTGCAGAACTATGAAGTTACTTTCACAGTGTAATAAATAAATTAACTTAATTTCCCGCAATGTGCATCTTTTCTAAAGGTACAGTTGTTTAGAAGGATCACTTTCTCGGAAGGTGCACTGTCTCAAAAAGTGCACTCCCCAATTGGTACACTTTCTCAGATGGTATATTATCTCAGAAGGTGCACTTTCCCAAAAAGTGAACTTTCTCAGAAGGTGCATTTCTCCTAAAAGTGCAATTGCATGAGCACGAAGGATTTGTAAAACCTAAACATTGCCATCATGGCTTAGGATCTTGATTTAAGGGAAACTTAGTGGTGAAGATGTCATTTTTGGCTAGTGTAATTTTGGGGAAGTGTGAGTTTTGAGAAAATGTACATTATGGGAAAGTCTGCAGTTTGGAAAAGAGTACTTTTTAGGAACATGCACTTACAGGGAATGCCTAAATAGGCAAGTACACGTTTTGCTGAAAGTGTTCTACAGCTTCACATAACTAGTGTAGGGGGGTGTTGATTGCATCGATAAGATGGCTCTGATGCATTTTTTTGCATATGATCATATTGAAGGTGGAAAGGAGAAATGGGATAAGTGACAGCTTGGTGGCATTTAGTAATATACCCATTTAACTCATTTTATAAGGTGTATAATTCAATGTCTCGAAAATGTTGCTTATCCCATCTCCTTTCCACTCAATATGTATATTAACCTGTCCATCCCCATTTTAGGTGGTCAATCGGAGTCACACTAATGCAAATTAACAAACAGACAGTAATAGTCCCATATGTTAATAAACCCTGACGCTGCTCAATGCACTTCTGGTGTCAACATCGGAATGCGATCTGTTTGCGTGGCGATGGACGGCTGTATGTAAATGCATGTTTGAAGTACTGTGAGTTGATGGATGACAGGATAACTAGTGTCCCTATCTGATTGTTAGCTTAAGTTTACATTTAGTTTCATAGTGTATTAGATATAGTCTGTAATGCTGTGTAAATAGACTTATAATGCTGCTGTAAATAAGTGATGATGATGATTCCCATTAATACTTTGACTGATTTACCTCATCAGAAAAGACTTCGGAATTTTGACGCCAGAAATGATGTTGAAGATACACAAGACCTATATTAGACCTTTACTGGAATACGGCTACCAAGTCTGGTGCCCTTACTTTGTCAAAGACATTGAGATGCTGGGGAAAGTCCAACGTAGTATCACTAAAATACCTCGAAAAATTAAGAACAAATCATACGAAGATAGACTGCAAGTGCTGAACCTCACGACTTTGAAGGACCGCAGAGAACGAGGAGATCTGATTGAGACTTATAACTTTATAAGATCCTGACTGGGCATTACATCCTCAAGGACTTTCACGAAATCTTCGCACGTAACACTAACAGCCGTCTGAGGGGCCATCACTTAAAGCTAGTCGCTCGTAGATCACACAACAACCCATACAAACACTTTCTGGGCAACAGGGTTGTGAGCGCATGGAACAAGCTCCCAGAGGATTTAATCTCGGCACCTAATGTCAATACCTTAAAACAAATTGGACAAGCATACCACTGAACAGAGAATTTAGACTCTAGATAAATTGGATATAGGCATCATCAGTTGCTGCAACTGCCTGCCTGATATTAATAATAATAAATATTATAAATGTGTCACGTGACTTCAGGTGTGGGACTCCGATGGCAGAGATGGCTGGAAGATGACCGCCAGCTGGAAAGCGCACCACGGCTCCGTGTGGAAGGTCACATGGGCACATCCAGAGTTTGGACAAGTCATCGCCACATGCTCATTTGATCGCACAGCTGCTATTTGGGAAGAAGTCGGTAAGTTATAAATTACTGAAAAACCAGTCAAGCGCGAGTCAGACTCGCGCACCGGGGGCTACGTACAAAATATGCGCTACGAATGACCGTTTGTATGAAAATATAGTGTTAGCAGAGCCCTACTCCTAAGCAAATAATCTAGGTGGTATTCGATCATTTTATACTGGTTACTGACATAAACATAAAATTATACTGTTTTTAGTATTTGTTCTTATAGCGGCATTAGAAATACAGTTGTGTGCAAAATAATAGCAGTGAAGTCGGATTTGCAGTCAAGATGTAAACGTGACTTAAGATTATAGTTATAATCGTGGTATGAGTTAACAATAAAGTGCATTCAAGTTCGAAGACAGCAATGTAATATAACCTTTAGCCGCCCAAAGGCCTATTAAAAGGCCTTTTCCTATTAAATAAATAAATAAATTAAATAAATATTACGGGACAATTTTACACAAATCGAACTAGCCCCATGGTAAGCTCAATAAGGCTTGTGTTATGGGTACTAGCCGACGATATATTTAATAGATATATTACTTATATACATAGAAAACATTCAAGACTCAGGAACAAATATTTATGCTCATCACACAAATATTTGCCCTTACCGGGATTTGAACCCAGGACCTCAGCTTCGCAGGCAACGTTACTCCCACTGAGCCAAACCGGTCGTCAACGTCGTATTCAAAGAACTTTGACTCATTTTCTATCAAAACAGAGTTGCATAACTATTAGTCACTTGAATTTAACACAAAGGCAATACAACCGAATTGCCTACACTTTTGATTTAAATTCCGCTTCCAAATTTCTTTATATGGTGGGTGGCTCGAAAATAAAGACTCTTTTCAGACACTGTTATTTTTATGGAATGTACTTTCCGAAACTTGCGAATTTTTATAGTAATTTAGAAATATGAATTGATTCGGTGGCCAGTACAAACAGTCCTTGGGTACATAGATTCTATTTAGGGGCAGTTTTTTGCGTCTGCCTTGTTTTAAAAACTACTTACCATGGTACATACATACTGCTATTAATTTTCACACAGCTGTATATCATCTATAAAAAATTTAACTGTCTAGCTATCACAGTTCATGAGATACGGTTCCTGGTGACAGACGGACAGACAGACAGACAGACAGACTGACAGATAGCGAAGTCTTAGTAATAGGGTCCCGTTTTACCATTTGGGTTCCATACAAAATATACGCTACAAACGACCGACCGTATCTATGAAAATCCAGTGTTAGCAGAGCCCTGACCCTAAGCGGGATGTACGGAGAGTGAGGTCATTTTAAATAGGTTTTTGACATAGACAGCATAATGTTAAATTTATGATTTTCAGATTTTTCTTGTTGGTTGTGCTATAATATAAGGTATAGGGTACTTGAGCTAGGGTAGCTTTTCACTTGACGGAAATAAGTATGGAAACACCTTTTTTAATCACAATCTTTTGCGTTGAAATAGAAGCTTGATTTTTTTCCAGCTTCAAGGGACCGCAGACGTAAGTATTTGATGTTAATTTCAATTTGATACCTCGACGCGTTCCTGAGAAAAATGGTCTTTACAGACAGACGGACAAACGGACAACATCGAGATCCTATAAGGGTTCCGTTTTTTCCTTTTCATATACGGAACTTTAAAAAAGAAAGAAAGAGATAGCAAATGCTTTATAAGTAGTCTTTTAGTTTTAGAATATACTAAAGGGTGCCCGCAACTTCGTTCGTGGAGGCGAAAAAGTCATTACCTTTCTTTTTGTCAGCGTAGTCGGATAAAAAAACTACGCTGAAGAAAAAAAGAGGGGTTATGACTTTCTCCTCCGCGAACGTAGTCGCGGGCGCCTTCTAGTACTATTATAAAGTTGTAAAAATGAAATGTCTGCACATTGAAGATATTTTCAGAAAAAATTGTATCAGGCTATTTGGGGGTCACTGAATCGAAAAATATTTTATATATATTTATATATTTTTTTTATTTATATATAGTTACGCTATTGTCTTAGGTATAAGTCCTGTAAAAATAGCTGTAAGTGTGGACAAATAAATAAATAAAATAAAAATAAAAAAAATTGTATGTTCGTATGTGTCGTCTAAGTATCTGCAAATGGTTATAGGATACTTTTTACCCGACTAGGCTGAAGAAAAAAAAGGGTTATTTGTTTCCTCCTCTGCGAATGAAGTTGCACCTTCTGGGTTTAGAATAAATGCTCCAGAAGTAAGGTTCAAAATTGGCATACGGGTACATATTTTAAAGTAGGCTAGACATAACGGTGAAATTATTAATTTTAGGTGACACCACAGCCCCGGGCTCCGAGAAAGGCCTCCGGACGTGGCTGAAGCGCTCCAATCTAGTTGACTCCCGGACGTCTGTGACAGATGTCAAGTTTGGACCAAAGCATTTAGGCCTCCTACTAGTCACTTGCTCTGCCGATGGCATTATTAGGTAAGATAATAGTAAAAAACCAGCCAAGAGCATGATCGACCATGCTCAGTGTAGGGTTCCGCAGCCGTTCATACAAAAAAATGCACTACAGATGAATAAAATACCATATGAAAAAGTGCGTATCTTCACGGCACTTACGTCCTTTTGCTGAGAAGTACAGTTATGGGCATTAACGCAAAAACGGTATACCCGATCATGTTCAAAAATAATTTCCGTTGAAAGTATTTTTTTTGTTATCTTTGTATTTTTTTTTCATATTTTTTGGACATGAGGGTTAGAAAATAGAGTTAAAGGGGGAGGCACGATGTATGCTACTTTCGGAGCGATGTTAGTTACAACGTGACGAGACGCGTTTTTTTTCAGAGCTCCGGTAATATACACGTTCAAGTAACTGTAACATCAATAAATAAATAACATAGGGACAATCTTACACAAATCGATCCAGTCCCAAACTAAGCAAAGGTTGTACTATGGGTCTTAGGTGATGATATACATAACATATAGATAAATGCATAGAAAACATCCAAGACCCAGGAACAAACATTCGTGCTCATCACACAAACACTTCCCTAGGCCGGGATTCGAACCAGCGTCGTAGGCCGTTGTGCAAGCCACTGAGCCAAACGTGTCGACAATGTCACAAGACAGGCCATAATAGAATTTGCAATGACTCCAGGATATACGAAGCCCCGGACGTGATGAACCTGGCGCAGTGGACCCTACAGCACGAGATACCCACCAAGGTGTCCATCAGTTGTCTCTCGTGGAACCCCTCGCTGTCCAGGTAAAGATCTTCATGATTTGGTATATTCCACCAGAACATTTGCCATAAATTAATTTGGTGAAACGGCAGAGAACTGATCATAATACTGTCTCGTTCACTTGCGTGGTCTTAACAGGTGTGATAGAGATAGCAGTATGATCTCGGACGCCGGGTCGTTTTGCGTTCAGTATAGCTGACGATATGTATAATCTTTTTAAAGACAAAAAAATTCTAACGTTACCCTGCCAGTACATATATGATGTATCCAAATACGTAACGGGAAACATTGCTATATTCCCTAATAATAAAATAACACGTAGACGGCTAGGATCCAAAACCCGGCTCAACACACCCTACAGTCGACTGGCCAAGTCTTCCAAAATCATGCAAAATGTAGGACCCAAAGTGTACAACAAACTGCCTGTAGAACTTAAGGAAATTGATAACGTGGCTCCTCGAGCACTCATTTTATGACATAATTTATTTTTTCGAAATAACATACAATCCAATATAAGTAATATACTATACCAATGTGAAACTCTTAATAATATAATGATGATGACATGTAATATTTTGAATGTTATCAATAAAGGACTATGACTATGACTATGTTTATGTCGGTAGAGTGAACCCGCCGATGCTGGCGGTGGGCAGCGACGAGCCCAACACGGCGGCGGCGCCGCCCGGCAACGACAAGGGCCCAAATTGCAACGGGAAAGTCTTCATTTACGAGTAAGTTTAATGGACAACATTTTATTTTTTGAAAGTGACTATAATTTATTACGGATACATTTGGGATCTCTGAACACATTAACATTATTTTTGGAATATTTTCTTCTGTTTCCGCGATGATTACTCATTTAAATAACACAATTTAACGACAGAGGAAAATATATCTTTTCTCAGTCCACCCGTGACCATGGAAAGCTGAAAAGCTTCCGAAACGTCGGGAACTTAAATGATATAAAATACGCGATATAATCCGTTAAATTATTTTATTTTATTTAAATATTTTTTGGAATTTTCGAATTTCTAATTATGAAAAAATTATATTATTAGCAAATGGTGATCTGTTAGGCGGTACAAAGTTAATTACTTTGCTTTCTTTTTTTTTGGTAATTATAAAAAAAAGTGTTAATGTGTCATATTGACAGTTTACATTCGTGTCATAACTAGTGGAGGGTAATAATAAAGACATGATAAAAAATCACTGTAATTAGAAAAGTACAGTCGGCTATAAAAGCTTGTCTTAATTTTGACATAAACTTATTTTGAATTGATTCTTTAATATAAAACATATTTTTAAGATTTTTTCTTCTTCGTGTAGTGTGCCGAACCGTTTAGTATAAAGTCCGCTCTCAGGGAAAAGTACCAAATTGCTTAATCAGTGAGGGTGATTTGTAATCGATTTAAACTTTTACGATTTTCTCTCTTATCGAAATAAAACAGGATTTCTTTACAAGTGAAATTGAACATACATTGAACATATTTAGGCTCGGTTACCATGTACTGATATTTCACTTTTACACTTTATAATAGCAGTATCGTGAGCCGCCTAAATGGTGTTCTAAATGATTCTCATGACTTTGAAGTAAACGTGTCCCAACAGGTACAGCGAGGCGTCTCGCCGCTGGACGCGCACGGACTGCCTCTCCTCCGTGCAGGAGCCCGTCAACGACATCGCCTTCGCGCCCAACCTCGGCCGCTCCTTCCACCTGCTGGCCGTGGCCACCAAGGACGTCCGCATCATCAAGATAGAGCCCGTCACGTGAGCCCACTAGTGTCTCTAGATATAGGGAGGTGATGCCTTCGCGCCCAACCTCGGCCGCTCCTTCCACCTGCTGGCCGTGGCCACCAAGGACGTCCGCATCATCAAGATAGAGCCCGTCACGTGAGCCCACTAGTGTCTCTAGATATAGGGAGGTGATGCCTTCGCGCCCAACCTCGGCCGCTCCTTCCACCTGCTGGCCGTGGCCACCAAGGACGTCCGCATCATCAAGATAGAGCCCGTCACGTGAGCCCACTAGTGTCTCTAGATATAGGGAGGTGATGCCTTCGCGCCCAACCTCGGCCGCTCCTTCCACCTGCTGGCCGTGGCCACCAAGGACGTCCGCATCATCAAGATAGAGCCCGTCACGTGAGCCCACTAGTGTCTCTAGATATAGGGAGGTGATGCCTTCGCGCCCAACCTCGGCCGCTCCTTCCACCTGCTGGCCGTGGCCACCAAGGACGTCCGCATCATCAAGATAGAGCCCGTCACGTGAGCCCACTAGTGTCTCTAGATATAGGGAGGTGATGCCTTCGCGCCCAACCTCGGCCGCTCCTTCCACCTGCTGGCCGTGGCCACCAAGGACGTCCGCATCATCAAGATAGAGCCCGTCACGTGAGCCCACTAGTGTCTCTAGATATAGGGAGGTGATGCCTTCGCGCCCAACCTCGGCCGCTCCTTCCACCTGCTGGCCGTGGCCACCAAGGACGTCCGCATCATCAAGATAGAGCCCGTCACGTGAGCCCACTAGTGTCTCTAGATATAGGGAGGTGATGCCTTCGCGCCCAACCTCGGCCGCTCCTTCCACCTGCTGGCCGTGGCCACCAAGGACGTCCGCATCATCAAGATAGAGCCCGTCACGTGAGCCCACTAGTGTCTCTAGATATAGGGAGGTGATGCCTTCGCGCCCAACCTCGGCCGCTCCTTCCACCTGCTGGCCGTGGCCACCAAGGACGTCCGCATCATCAAGATAGAGCCCGTCACGTGAGCCCACTAGTGTCTCTAGATATAGGGAGGTGATGCCTTCGCGCCCAACCTCGGCCGCTCCTTCCACCTGCTGGCCGTGGCCACCAAGGACGTCCGCATCATCAAGATAGAGCCCGTCACGTGAGCCCACTAGTGTCTCTAGATATAGGGAGGTGATGCCTTCGCGCCCAACCTCGGCCGCTCCTTCCACCTGCTGGCCGTGGCCACCAAGGACGTCCGCATCATCAAGATAGAGCCCGTCACGTGAGCCCACTAGTGTCTCTAGATATAGGGAGGTGATGCCTTCGCGCCCAACCTCGGCCGCTCCTTCCACCTGCTGGCCGTGGCCACCAAGGACGTCCGCATCATCAAGATAGAGCCCGTCACGTGAGCCCACTAGTGTCTCTAGATATAGGGAGGTGATGCCTTCGCGCCCAACCTCGGCCGCTCCTTCCACCTGCTGGCCGTGGCCACCAAGGACGTCCGCATCATCAAGATAGAGCCCGTCACGTGAGCCCACTAGTGTCTCTAGATATAGGGAGGTGATGCCTTCGCGCCCAACCTCGGCCGCTCCTTCCACCTGCTGGCCGTGGCCACCAAGGACGTCCGCATCATCAAGATAGAGCCCGTCACGTGAGCCCACTAGTGTCTCTAGATATAGGGAGGTGATGCCTTCGCGCCCAACCTCGGCCGCTCCTTCCACCTGCTGGCCGTGGCCACCAAGGACGTCCGCATCATCAAGATAGAGCCCGTCACGTGAGCCCACTAGTGTCTCTAGATATAGGGAGGTGATGCCTTCGCGCCCAACCTCGGCCGCTCCTTCCACCTGCTGGCCGTGGCCACCAAGGACGTCCGCATCATCAAGATAGAGCCCGTCACGTGAGCCCACTAGTGTCTCTAGATATAGGGAGGTGATGCCTTCGCGCCCAACCTCGGCCGCTCCTTCCACCTGCTGGCCGTGGCCACCAAGGACGTCCGCATCATCAAGATAGAGCCCGTCACGTGAGCCCACTAGTGTCTCTAGATATAGGGAGGTGATGCCTTCGCGCCCAACCTCGGCCGCTCCTTCCACCTGCTGGCCGTGGCCACCAAGGACGTCCGCATCATCAAGATAGAGCCCGTCACGTGAGCCCACTAGTGTCTCTAGATATAGGGAGGTGATGCCTTCGCGCCCAACCTTGGCCGCTCCTTCCACCTGCTGGCCGTGGCCACCAAGGACGTCCGCATCATCAAGATAGAGCCCGTCACGTGAGCCCACTAGTGTCTCTAGATATAGGGAGGTGATGCCTTCGCGCCCAACCTCGGCCGCTCCTTCCACCTGCTGGCCGTGGCCACCAAGGACGTCCGCATCATCAAGATAGAGCCCGTCACGTGAGCCCACTAGTGTCTCTAGATATAGGGAGGTGATGCCTTCGCGCCCAACCTCGGCCGCTCCTTCCACCTGCTGGCCGTGGCCACCAAGGACGTCCGCATCATCAAGATAGAGCCCGTCACGTGAGCCCACTAGTGTCTCTAGATATAGGGAGGTGATGCCTTCGCGCCCAACCTCGGCCGCTCCTTCCACCTGCTGGCCGTGGCCACCAAGGACGTCCGCATCATCAAGATAGAGCCCGTCACGTGAGCCCACTAGTGTCTCTAGATATAGGGAGGTGATGCCTTCGCGCCCAACCTTGGCCGCTCCTTCCACCTGCTGGCCGTGGCCACCAAGGACGTCCGCATCATCAAGATAGAGCCCGTCACGTGAGCCCACTAGTGTCTCTAGATATAGGGAGGTGATGCCTTCGCGCCCAACCTCGGCCGCTCCTTCCACCTGCTGGCCGTGGCCACCAAGGACGTCCGCATCATCAAGATAGAGCCCGTCACGTGAGCCCACTAGTGTCTCTAGATATAGGGAGGTGATGCCTTCGCGCCCAACCTTGGCCGCTCCTTCCACCTGCTGGCCGTGGCCACCAAGGACGTCCGCATCATCAAGATAGAGCCCGTCACGTGAGCCCACTAGTGTCTCTAGATATAGGGAGGTGATGCCTTCGCGCCCAACCTTGGCCGCTCCTTCCACCTGCTGGCCGTGGCCACCAAGGACGTCCGCATCATCAAGATAGAGCCCGTCACGTGAGCCCACTAGTGTCTCTAGATATAGGGAGGTGATGCCTTCGCGCCCAACCTCGGCCGCTCCTTCCACCTGCTGGCCGTGGCCACCAAGGACGTCCGCATCATCAAGATAGAGCCCGTCACGTGAGCCCACTAGTGTCTCTAGATATAGGGAGGTGATGCCTTCGCGCCCAACCTCGGCCGCTCCTTCCACCTGCTGGCCGTGGCCACCAAGGACGTCCGCATCATCAAGATAGAGCCCGTCACGTGAGCCCACTAGTGTCTCTAGATATAGGGAGGTGATGCCTTCGCGCCCAACCTCGGCCGCTCCTTCCACCTGCTGGCCGTGGCCACCAAGGACGTCCGCATCATCAAGATAGAGCCCGTCACGTGAGCCCACTAGTGTCTCTAGATATAGGGAGGTGATGCCTTCGCGCCCAACCTCGGCCGCTCCTTCCACCTGCTGGCCGTGGCCACCAAGGACGTCCGCATCATCAAGATAGAGCCCGTCACGTGAGCCCACTAGTGTCTCTAGATATAGGGAGGTGATGCCTTCGCGCCCAACCTCGGCCGCTCCTTCCACCTGCTGGCCGTGGCCACCAAGGACGTCCGCATCATCAAGATAGAGCCCGTCACGTGAGCCCACTAGTGTCTCTAGATATAGGGAGGTGATGCCTTCGCGCCCAACCTTGGCCGCTCCTTCCACCTGCTGGCCGTGGCCACCAAGGACGTCCGCATCATCAAGATAGAGCCCGTCACGTGAGCCCACTAGTGTCTCTAGATATAGGGAGGTGATGCCTTCGCGCCCAACCTCGGCCGCTCCTTCCACCTGCTGGCCGTGGCCACCAAGGACGTCCGCATCATCAAGATAGAGCCCGTCACGTGAGCCCACTAGTGTCTCTAGATATAGGGAGGTGATGCCTTCGCGCCCAACCTTGGCCGCTCCTTCCACCTGCTGGCCGTGGCCACCAAGGACGTCCGCATCATCAAGATAGAGCCCGTCACGTGAGCCCACTAGTGTCTCTAGATATAGGGAGGTGATGCCTTCGCGCCCAACCTCGGCCGCTCCTTCCACCTGCTGGCCGTGGCCACCAAGGACGTCCGCATCATCAAGATAGAGCCCGTCACGTGAGCCCACTAGTGTCTCTAGATATAGGGAGGTGATGCCTTCGCGCCCAACCTTGGCCGCTCCTTCCACCTGCTGGCCGTGGCCACCAAGGACGTCCGCATCATCAAGATAGAGCCCGTCACGTGAGCCCACTAGTGTCTCTAGATATAGGGAGGTGATGCCTTCGCGCCCAACCTTGGCCGCTCCTTCCACCTGCTGGCCGTGGCCACCAAGGACGTCCGCATCATCAAGATAGAGCCCGTCACGTGAGCCCACTAGTGTCTCTAGATATAGGGAGGTGATGCCTTCGCGCCCAACCTCGGCCGCTCCTTCCACCTGCTGGCCGTGGCCACCAAGGACGTCCGCATCATCAAGATAGAGCCCGTCACGTGAGCCCACTAGTGTCTCTAGATATAGGGAGGTGATGCCTTCGCGCCCAACCTCGGCCGCTCCTTCCACCTGCTGGCCGTGGCCACCAAGGACGTCCGCATCATCAAGATAGAGCCCGTCACGTGAGCCCACTAGTGTCTCTAGATATAGGGAGGTGATGCCTTCGCGCCCAACCTCGGCCGCTCCTTCCACCTGCTGGCCGTGGCCACCAAGGACGTCCGCATCATCAAGATAGAGCCCGTCACGTGAGCCCACTAGTGTCTCTAGATATAGGGAGGTGATGCCTTCGCGCCCAACCTCGGCCGCTCCTTCCACCTGCTGGCCGTGGCCACCAAGGACGTCCGCATCATCAAGATAGAGCCCGTCACGTGAGCCCACTAGTGTCTCTAGATATAGGGAGGTGATGCCTTCGCGCCCAACCTCGGCCGCTCCTTCCACCTGCTGGCCGTGGCCACCAAGGACGTCCGCATCATCAAGATAGAGCCCGTCACGTGAGCCCACTAGTGTCTCTAGATATAGGGAGGTGATGCCTTCGCGCCCAACCTTGGCCGCTCCTTCCACCTGCTGGCCGTGGCCACCAAGGACGTCCGCATCATCAAGATAGAGCCCGTCACGTGAGCCCACTAGTGTCTCTAGATATAGGGAGGTGATGCCTTCGCGCCCAACCTCGGCCGCTCCTTCCACCTGCTGGCCGTGGCCACCAAGGACGTCCGCATCATCAAGATAGAGCCCGTCACGTGAGCCCACTAGTGTCTCTAGATATAGGGAGGTGATGCCTTCGCGCCCAACCTCGGCCGCTCCTTCCACCTGCTGGCCGTGGCCACCAAGGACGTCCGCATCATCAAGATAGAGCCCGTCACGTGAGCCCACTAGTGTCTCTAGATATAGGGAGGTGATGCCTTCGCGCCCAACCTCGGCCGCTCCTTCCACCTGCTGGCCGTGGCCACCAAGGACGTCCGCATCATCAAGATAGAGCCCGTCACGTGAGCCCACTAGTGTCTCTAGATATAGGGAGGTGATGCCTTCGCGCCCAACCTTGGCCGCTCCTTCCACCTGCTGGCCGTGGCCACCAAGGACGTCCGCATCATCAAGATAGAGCCCGTCACGTGAGCCCACTAGTGTCTCTAGATATAGGGAGGTGATGCCTTCGCGCCCAACCTCGGCCGCTCCTTCCACCTGCTGGCCGTGGCCACCAAGGACGTCCGCATCCTCTAGATATAGGGAGGTGATGCCTTCGCGCCCAACCTTGGCCGCTCCTTCCACCTGCTGGCCGTGGCCACCAAGGACGTCCGCATCATCAAGATAGAGCCCGTCACGTGAGCCCACTAGTGTCTCTAGATATAGGGAGGTGATGCCTTCCCGCCCAACCTCGGCCGCTCCTTCCACCTGCTGGCCGTGGCCACCAAGGACGTCCGCATCATCAAGATAGAGCCCGTCACGTGAGCCCACTAGTGTCTCTAGATATAGGGAGGTGATGCCTTCGCGCCCAACCTCGGCCGCTCCTTCCACCTGCTGGCCGTGGCCACCAAGGACGTCCGCATCATCAAGATAGAGCCCGTCACGTGAGCCCACTAGTGTCTCTAGATATAGGGAGGTGATGCCTTCGCGCCCAACCTCGGCCGCTCCTTCCACCTGCTGGCCGTGGCCACCAAGGACGTCCGCATCATCAAGATAGAGCCCGTCACGTGAGCCCACTAGTGTCTCTAGATATAGGGAGGTGATGCCTTCGCGCCCAACCTCGGCCGCTCCTTCCACCTGCTGGCCGTGGCCACCAAGGACGTCCGCATCATCAAGAAGGGAGGTGATGCCTTCGCGCCCAACCTCGGCCGCTCCTTCCACCTGCTGGCCGTGGCCACCAAGGACGTCCGCATCATCAAGATAGAGCCCGTCACGTGAGCCCACTAGTGTCTCTAGATATAGGGAGGTGATGCCTTCGCGCCCAACCTCGGCCGCTCCTTCCACCTGCTGGCCGTGGCCACCAAGGACGTCCGCATCATCAAGATAGAGCCCGTCACGTGAGCCCACTAGTGTCTCTAGATATAGGGAGGTGATGCCTTCGCGCCCAACCTCGGCCGCTCCTTCCACCTGCTGGCCGTGGCCACCAAGGACGTCCGCATCATCAAGATAGAGCCCGTCACGTGAGCCCACTAGTGTCTCTAGATATAGGGAGGTGATGCCTTCCCGCCCAACCTCGGCCGCTCCTTCCACCTGCTGGCCGTGGCCACCAAGGACGTCCGCATCATCAAGATAGAGCCCGTCACGTGAGCCCACTAGTGTCTCTAGATATAGGGAGGTGATGCCTTCGCGCCCAACCTCGGCCGCTCCTTCCACCTGCTGGCCGTGGCCACCAAGGACGTCCGCATCATCAAGATAGAGCCCGTCACGTGAGCCCACTAGTGTCTCTAGATATAGGGAGGTGATGCCTTCGCGCCCAACCTCGGCCGCTCCTTCCACCTGCTGGCCGTGGCCACCAAGGACGTCCGCATCATCAAGATAGAGCCCGTCACGTGAGCCCACTAGTGTCTCTAGATATAGGGAGGTGATGCCTTCCCGCCCAACCTCGGCCGCTCCTTCCACCTGCTGGCCGTGGCCACCAAGGACCTCCGCATCATCAAGATAGAGCCCGTCACGTGAGCCCACTAGTGTCTCTAGATATAGGGAGGTGATGCCTTCGCGCCCAACCTCGGCCGCTCCTTCCACCTGCTGGCCGTGGCCACCAAGGACGTCCGCATCATCAAGATAGAGCCCGTCACGTGAGCCCACTAGTGTCTCTAGATATAGGGAGGTGATGCCTTCGCGCCCAACCTCGGCCGCTCCTTCCACCTGCTGGCCGTGGCCACCAAGGACGTCCGCATCATCAAGATAGAGCCCGTCACGTGAGCCCACTAGTGTCTCTAGATATAGGGAGGTGATGCCTTCGCGCCCAACCTCGGCCGCTCCTTCCACCTGCTGGCCGTGGCCACCAAGGACGTCCGCATCATCAAGATAGAGCCCGTCACGTGAGTTAGATATACGAACAGAAGCTAATTCAGCGAGTATGTGTAGGATTTAAAACCGGGTCACCATGGCCACCTACCTATACATACAGTTTTTTTTTCTCATTGTCTCCCACTACCAAAAAAAGTTGTCTGAAAAGGATCGGTGTTGAGCGGTAAGACCGCCTGTTGTTTACCTCTCCTTGAATGTATTGTTTTCTGTACTCTGTTGTGTGATTAGATTAGATTACTTTATTTCATAATATAAATTACATTTTCATCAGTTTACACGAATTTAAAGTCTTCCTGTTGATCGGATCTGCTTACCTGACACTTTAACGTGTCTACACGTTGGCATATTTGTTTGACGTACGTGAGGTGTGCAATAAGGAGTTATTGTATTGTTATTGTCTCATTTGCAGAGACTCTTCAACATCCTCGAACGGTTCAGGCGTGCGCTTCAAGACGGAGGTGATGGCGGCGTTCGAGGAGCACTACTCGTGCGTGTGGCGCGTGTCCTGGAACGTGACGGGGACCTTGCTTGCTTCTTCCGGAGACGACTGCAGCGTGCGACTGTGGAAGAGTGAGTAGAGACGAGCTAATAGGGTACATGATTTTTTTTCTTAACAAAATATCAAAATACCGTAAAAACGAATTTGAAAAGTGTAATTAAAATTGGCAAATAAATACGCATGATATAGGCATTTCAAACTACTAATTTGACAGTGATGTGAGAGGCCCGACATGAACTGTTACGTCATAGTGCACTTCGGCCATATAAACTCCGTATTAAATTATGTTTTGCTAGAAAGAGATGGAATGAAATTAAACTATATAGTCAACAAAAATATTCCTTTCTTGTCAATATAGGTCCAATGGTCCAAGGGTGGGCCCGACAGTATGTTAATAATCTAGATTATTAGCGTTTCGTAAAGTAACTTTGTCACTATTGTCTCCTGATTTACGGGACAGTATAGCAACAAGAAGATCCAGCGAATGAATCATTAACCTAATAACTAACTTATATTCTTGAAATACAAAGATTCAAATAATGAAAAATTTCAAGACTCCGACCGGATTTGAATCAGTGCCTTGTGCCTTGCCGGGGCGCACGCTCTGCCAATTGAGCTACAGAGCCCAGTCAGCTTGTCTTCAAATTTTGTCACTACTTGTTACAAGATCATTTTTTTTTACCGGCTTTTCAGTGGCGTTTCAAGAATAAAGATTCGTAGTGAAGAAATTCACTTTAAAAATCACGAAGTTCGTCGTCACAAACATCAAGATTTTCGTAAAAAAATAATAATAATTAACTTGTTCTTTCTAGTGCAATACCTGAACCAGTGGAAATGCGTAGCGGTGTTCAAGAACGAGCCGGTGGTCGGCGACTCTCCGCCGCAGTCGCGCCCGCACACCACCTACATGCGCATGGCCACCATGGCCAACCCCACGCACATGCCGTTCCACTGACCCGACCTGCACTCCTGGACCCCGCACTGTGAGTATACAGCTTGACCGTAGCGTGCACCATATATAGTCCACTGGTAGCGATGTTTAAAAGCGGGCCGGTGACCCGACCTGCTCGCCTAGACCTCGCACTGTGAGTATACAGCTTGACCGTAGCGTGCACCATATATAGTCCACTGGTAGCGATGTTTAAAAGCGGGCCGGTGACCCGACCTGCTCGCCTAGACCTCGCACTGTGAGTATACAGCTTGACCGTAGCGTGCACCATATATAGTCCACTGGTAGCGATGTTTAAGAGCGGGCCGGTGACCCGACCTGCTCGCCTAGACCTCGCACTGTGAGTATACAGCTTGACCGTAGCGTGCACCATATATAGTCCACTGGTAGCGATGTTTAAAAGCGGGCCGGTGACCCGACCTGCTCGCCTAGACCTCGCACTGTGAGTATACAGCTTGACCGTAGCGTGCACCATATATAGTCCACTGGTAGCGATGTTTAAAAGCGGGCCGGTGACCCGACCTGCTCGCCTAGACCTCGCACTGTGAGTATACAGCTTGACCGTAGCGTGCACCATATATAGTCCACTGGTAGCGATGTTTAAAAGCGGGCCGGTGACCCGACCTGCTCGCCTAGACCTCGCACTGTGAGTATACAGCTTGACCGTAGCGTGCACCATATATAGTCCACTGGTAGCGATGTTTAAAAGCGGGCCGGCGACCCGACCTGCTCGCCTAGACCTCGCACTGTGAGTATACAGCTTGACCGTAGCGTGCACCATATATAGTCCACTGGTAGCGATGTTTAAAAGCGGGCCGGTGACCCGACCTGCTCGCCTAGACCTCGCACTGTGAGTATACAGCTTGACCGTAGCGTGCACCATATATAGTCCACTGGTAGCGGTGTTTAAGGACGGGCCGCTGACCCGACCTGCACTCCTGGACCCCGCACTGTGACTACATCATACCTACGTAACCCGTTCCCTGTCTGGGTGCCCCTAATGGTGGATCACGCAATGGGGAATCAATGAAAATTTTCAAAAATCTTGAAATTTTGTTTATTGGTAGGAATAAGCCTCGTTATTGTCAGAAAAAAATTAAAGATTTTTCTGTGGATTACAAAAAAATTAAAAATTAAATGGTGTTGGTGGGCCTATATGCCCGCCTTATACGGTACGGCAAAGGCAGCATTGATATTTTCGATTAAAATGGCTGTACTGTTATTCCTGCCGTACCGTATAAGGCGGGCATATAAACCCACCAACACCTTTTCATCTTTTTATTTTTTCAAAGCCACAGAAAAATAAACAAAATTTCTAGTTTCGAAAATTTTCATCCATTCCCCATTGCTTTTCAGGAGTCCATATGCCTCCACCACTGTGGAGTGACTTCTCCATACTAGATGCCTATTTGAACTTATGATGTCCCCATCCAAACGATTTAATAAAGTGAACGTGTTAATAAAAAGAAGCGAAAGGAGAGACCTATAAAAACGAATTGTTTATACGTGTTCTAGGGTTCATATTATAGTAGTGATGAATCCGTCAGCGCTGCATTCGACGCTGAAGCCAAATGCTATGGTTCCATTCACACGTACCACAACGACCGCAGCGACAAAAAATCGTGACGCGGTGGATACGTGTGAATAGTTGCGCTGGAGCTTCTTGCAGTTGTTTTGATGTGGTCGGACTGACCACACGGTTGCGTTTGACGGAAAAAATTGGTCCATGTGAATAGAACATAGAACTATTTATTTTCATATTAGTTATCGCCCGACCGAATGGTTGTCGTTGTCGTGTGGTGGTATACACGCCAACAAATCGACTAGTGAGAAACGAATTTAAACCTTATCTGTTAACAGTAAAGTAGCTTTGACAGCGTCTGCCATGACCAGTTTAGTGGTCGTTGGCGTGGTAGGCACGACAACATACGACCACTTTAGTGGCTCTCGGCGTTTAAAGGGTTAAGGTCTATTCAGATGTATGTGAATAGACCTTAACCCTTTAGAGTACGCATCGCTACAAATTTCCTGACAAAAAAAGCCGAGGGGGGTGAGGTAGCACACATATAAACAATCTAACTGCAAATGCATTTTTCCTCTCGTTACTATGCACCCAGACTAAAACAATACCAATATTTTAGTTTACCGCACACTACAGTATGTATAGGCCGTGATTTCTACCATCTGTCTTTTGACACATGACAGATGATGTAAATAGTGATGAGGCGAAAGCGTTTCGATTGTCATAATAACCGATAATCAATGGTTTCCACAGGTAGCCTGAATCGATTTATGCGATTACTTATTCTGTATATTAATAATCCAATCTTTATATGTTTAACTGCTGTAAATAAACAGTATGTAAATAAAATCATATGTCTGGATGACATATTTATTACAGGGGAGTATGGATGGTTATGAAAAAAGAAAGTATTTATTGATTCCGTAGATACTGTACCAATGCAATATGCGATATTATGTGACGCATTCCACTGGCTTGCTCACTATAAAGCATCAGAAAACCATTACTTACTTACTGTTTTGGATGAAAAATAAGCCTAAGTCTGTTTAATGCAAGAACACCTTTAAACAGCCGTAGTCTTTAAAAATATCAAATAGTGTAAGTATAAGGGAATAACAAATATCTTAAAAGGATTCTGTTTGTATCGTAGTTTAGAGTATCACATATATTTATTATGTGCCCTTTGCTTTGTCGTATTCTAATACCTGAGTCCGTTAAAAGACGTTAAATTGGTGGCGCCACTGTCGCAATTGCCCAAAATGCTAGAGTAGGATAATAAACAAGATAAACAAGGAAAGCAACATTTATGTAAGTTCATTTCATACGCACGTACTACACTAGCGCCATTGAGGATAGATTTGGAATTAATCACTGGTTTCCATTTCCATCAGCTGGACACTTTTTGACTATATGAGTTTGGCCTCCTTATCTCCATTCTCCATGGTTCAGATATCGATACTGTTGTTTACACTATAAGGACAGGTTTACACGTAAATTGTTTAATTTTTAAGTCGGATCGGCTTACATACATGATTTGTTTCATTTTTTTTTAGATTAGATATTTGTAATTCAGTACCTCGAAGTATTCGATTATCATCGATTTGCTCAATTTACTTCCAATTCGTAAAGATGCAATTGGCACGGCACTAAAATTAAAAATAAAAAGTATGTTAAAATCATTATACGCAAACGTAACTGTTTGCGTATAATGATTTTAACATACGAATGTGCTAGGAAAAAATTAAATATTGAGTTAGTTGGGGCTAAAATGAGCATATATATTATTTTTCGGTAATTGTGAAACTTGAGAACTATTGGATATTTTAGTTAAAGCTTCGATAAAACGTGCACATTTGCGTTATATGGGTGCTTTCATGGGTCAAAAGACAGTTGGTACAAATCTCGAACTATAAACAGGTGTCATACTTTCTAGCGGTGACATGGCATCGAACGGAATTCAAACTCATATCAAAAAAATGTACGAGATATGTACGAAATTGTACGCTAATGAAAAAAAAATTACTTCACGTACTTACAAGCAAACAGTGATCAATCTGTCATCGCTAGGAAGCATACTTTCTAGCGGTGTCGTACATTCTTGGTATCGTACGGAATTCAAACTCATATCAAAAAAAATTACGAGAAATGTACTAAATTCACGTCCAGGCAGTGAACTACGTTCCTCCCGAATTCTCAAACTTTCAATTCCTTCACACCACACCGGTTTCATGTCAAATTCTTTCGCCGTTCAGGCAAGCCGTCTCTGGAATTCGCTCCCTCTTTCTATCAGACAAGCCCCAAGCAAGGTAGTTTTCAAGCGGATGCTATGTAGGCATCTGCTGGAAGAAGAACTCAAGTAGCGTCCATCTTCCATGCAGTAGCTGGTATATTTTGTATTTATTATTTATATGTAATATATATATATTGTATACCATATATAGTATAGGTATAAGCAATTATGTATGTATTATTTGCTTGTGTGTCCTAACGCTCTCAGTACTGAATGTTTTTCCCCACTGCACCATTTTCATGCTTCTCTTTTTGGCCCTATGGTTGACTGGTAGAGAATGCCTTTTGGCATTAAGTTCGCCATTTGTACTTACTTTTGTTTTGTGCAATAAAGTTTAAATAAATAAATAAATTGTACGGTACTGAAAAAAGTACTAGACGTACTTACAAGAAAACGGCAATTCTGGCGGGCGCTATCTATTTCATTATGTAACAGTCTAGTTTTCAACTTTCTTGTAAAAAGTTGAAAACTAGACTGTTACATAATCTCCCACACGCGAATGACCTTGGATCCGTAGCTCTTCACTTTCCTGTGTTGTATATGTCTCATCGTGCTGACAACCACCGTTGTTACCAATGTACTGTTTCAGTTTATCTTCACGAGTCACCGAAACCAAGATAAACGCCATCAAAATTTGTTATTTTTACGACAAAACCTATTGAAAAACCGGTTGACAATTTTAAAGAGAACATCATTACTCACTTATTGGTTTTAGTCCCATGTCTAAACGTCGCTTGACAAGGGACCCGTAGTATTATAACATTCCAGTTGACAAAAATATAGGCCAAATACAAAAATACAATATATATATATTTCACGTGGGTTGCACCAAGTGGAATAATTTAATATCACTAAAAATTTACCGAAAATATCTGAGTAGCCCCTTAAAATATTCGCCCGTATGGAATACAGACGCTGTATCCATACTAATATTATTAATGCGAAAGTGTGTCTGTCTGTCTGTTACCTCTTCACGCTTAAACCGCTGAACCGATTTAGATGAAATTTGGTATGGAGATAGTTTGAGTCTTAGGGCAGGACATAGGCTACTTTTTATCCCGGAAAAATACCCTTATCCGCGATAAACGAATTTACACTAACACTTGTGTACTTACTTTTCTGTATAACATGTACTTATAGACCTGGAAAAATGCGTCAAGCTATCATTTTAGTAAATACTAGGTGCCCTCGACTCCGTTCGCTGAGGAGAAAAACTCATAACCCCTCTTTTTTCTTAAGCGTAGTCGGGTAAAAGATTCCTATAACCATCTGGAGATACCCAGCTACCCGTGTACCAAAAATAGTTGAAATCCGTTTAGCCGTTTTGGCGTAAAGAAGCCAAAACGACACATACAAACATTTAGATTCGGTAATCTGTTGCAACATTTTTTTCGAAAGTATCTTCAATGTACAGACATTTCATTTTTACAACTTTATAATAGTATAGGTACGTGAATATTGTTTTAAATATAATTTTATACCCCTGTATTGATCAATTTGGAATAAAATACGACACTTCAACGAAATATTTCACTCTATTATTTATCTAACTAAAATAATATATCACTAATAAATTACTACAAAACTTAAATCAGTCCAAAACATTCACAATTAACGTCCTGTACAACAGAATAAACGTTTTTATTCGCTTAAAATTACATGTTACTGACATAAGAGGGTCTTGGGGTCCAATTATGATCCGTGGGGGTCACTTCATGGGGGCGGTGCGACGGAACCTCTGCAGATGCGGGGTCTCCTTGCTGCCGGTTGCGCGTTGGCTACACCAGCCCACCTGCAAGACCATTATACGTTTTACGCTATTGTACTGTACCTACATATCCGTGTAGGTGCATTATGGGAATAATAAATCAGTGTACGTAAAGCCATTTTTGGGTTTACTTCCGTTGTTTTGTAGAAAAAAAAAATCAAGTAAAAAACATGGGTGTACATGGGGTTTCTAGGATTGCGAAATGGAAAACGAATTTCTTGTTCTGAACAGAGTCCCTTTCGTTATGTGTATAGTATAGTGTTTTCTAATTTGGGCAAGTAATTGCTGAATTAATCTTAAAACATTGTTTGTTACTTTAGTTCTACTTACTGGCAGTGCCCTTTCACTCTTACAGTGGCTGTTTGAAGACGAATGCGGACTCACGATATTTCTGAAAAAAAAAACACTTAAAATCTGCTGACCTGACAACATCGCAATTATTACCATTCAAATATTATGTATGTTTAGATCAAATCCTACGTAATTAGGCGAAATTTTATAATGTATCTAAATTGAAATGGAAAATTATGATCAAAAATAAAGGCCAAAGTAGCTTACCCTAAAGATGCCCGTTTGATTGTTGTGGCATTATTTTGAAGCAGAATCCTAGCGGGCGGCGTCGGCAAACCACTAGCACCTCGCCAACTAGAAGCATTAAATAAGTTTCTGTTAAAAAAAATGTTTTTGTGACAAGATTTTATTGCCCACTGTACTCTTCTTTGAACATCCATCAACTAACTACTCACCGAGACAATTCTAAAGAGTCTAAACTCGGTAGGATTGAATTATTTTATTACAGAGTTCCTTTGACCACCTTTGACGATCATCAGATCAGCTACATGGTATCATACTACCTTGTCACCAAACTTACATAAGTATGCCATATTTTAGCTCAATTGCCTTCTTGCAAGATTCCATCCGAACATACATAGTTACATTGCAAGTTTAATAAAACGAATTTTCACACAGGTCTTACAATGTTCCAAACCATTAACACTGCAAGGTATGTCAGTTTAACACTGCAAGGTACGTTACATTAACACCGCAAGGTATGTTACTTTAACACCACAAAGAACGTTACCTTGGTAATCCGTCACCAGCTCGCCGGTAGAACTCCAACCGCTTCGTTTCCACCATCTTATTGGGACAGCTGCTCAACCGCAGCGGTCGATCTTCCAAACTGACTTTCTTCACGCACTGACTCCTCACCATCTTCTTTCTGTTCAAATCCGTGTTGGAATGCTCGTCGATGCTCGGCAGCCGAGGATCGAGACAGTCCCCGTTCTCGTAAACTCTGAAAATAGGTTTCTTGACACCATAAAGATTGGTGACCGGCCGATTTATAGATGTGAAAAAAGGGTTTAGTTGGCTTCTTATCCTGTTCAAATCGGGCTTCAATTCAGGTTTAGGTTTCGGTGGATCTCTCGTTTGTGTCGAACTGCCAGAGGGCTTCGGTGGTAACACTGTGCCGTTCACAGGTTTGGTTGGTGGAGGATCAGGGGTTTTCGGTGGCGTGACTTTTTTGGGGACGCCGTTTGCTTTAACAGCCTCGAGAGGGGTCAGGGTTTGGCTGCATGAAGCTATTGGCTCTGACTTGTCCTGATTGAATAGGTTCTTGTATTCTGGCGGGCTGTAAGCCCTGGGTTCCTGTAGTGAGGTGGACCACAGCAGCTCTGTGGCGGGCACGCTCTTCAATTGTTGGAGGTGGATCTTGATGTTGTAGATGCCGGCGATGGCGCCGAAGGGTTCCGCCTTGATTTGTGCCACTACGTCTATTAAGGGTTGGCCGCAGAGTTCTGATATTTGTTTGTACAGCTGAAAAAGAGAAAATTCGGTAAATAACTTCGATCGTTTCTGAAGTTAGAAATTGAGCCGCGACTGAAGTTTAATTATTGAGAACATGTAATGATGTTTCCTTATCATGACCCAGCATTTTGATGCCTTTAAAGGTGGGAAACCTCATGATATTTATTCCTTCTTGTCTAAGACTTGATGAAGCGTCGAAAAGGTTTGCGTGAAATGCATTGTGCTCTCGATGGTAGAAGTGGATTTGTACCCCGGGTGGCTTTCGGATCTACGTTGCAGAACGGATACGCCCACATTCGCATCTCGGGCCGCTTGATCCAGCACCACCTTCGGGTCTATGTGGGTAAGAACGAACTTACATCCCGGCTGGACTTCGGATCCACGTTACCCAGCGGATGTACCCGCATCCGCATCCCGGCCCACTTGATCCCGCGATGCCGCCTCTTCGACCTTAGTATGTAAAAGTGGACTTGCATTCCGGCTAGTCTCTGGATCCACGTTGCCCAGCGGATGTGCCCGCATCCGCATCCCTGGCTGCTTGATCCAGCGATGCCGCTTCCTCCTCGACCTTATTATTTAGAAGTGGACTTACATACCGGGTGGCCTTCGGATCCACGTTGCCCAGCGTATGTGCCCGCATCTGCATCCCGGGCCGCTTGGTCCAGCGATGCCGCTTCCTTCTCAACCTTATTATTCAGAACTGGACTTACATCCCGGGTGGCCTTCGGATCCACGTTGCCCAGCGGATGTGAGCGCATCCGCATCCCGGGCCGCTTGATCCAGCGATGACGCGCCGCCTCCTCGATCTTCATCCGCGCCGCCACGTTCGGCTCCAGCAGTTGTTGGATGAACGTCTTGCAATCTGATAACAAATAATGTAAACATGGCTTTTATTTTGTATTAACTTATCGGCTATAATAGTATTGTTTCCGCAATTTATAGAGTGGCGTGCTCAGGGTTTTTGGGGTAGGCCATTTTTTCTGTGTCTATATGGAGCCGTGGTCGTTCAGAGCGTCAGGGTAGGCAGGTTCACTATGCCTGTATGGAGCTATGCTCGTTCAGGGCTTCAGGATAGGCAGTTTCTCTGTGCCTATATAGAGCCATGGTCGTTCAGAGCGTCAAGGTAGGCAGTTTCTCTGTGCCTGTATGGATTACACGCCACTGTGGAGTGTAGAGGTAAGGAGCACAATAACTGTGTATCCGAAAGTGTCCGTTAATAGGCGACATATGTGTTAAATTAGGTTGGCGACATAGTAACAAGTGGGTACACACAGTAACACTCTTTAAAGTGTTAAGTGCAGGCCGCGCATCGGTTACGATGTAGTTATGAGATCATTACCATACCCCGCAATCGAACTAGCAAATCTGTAGCAGATGTACGTCAGGGTTATCACTATGTACTAGGAACTAATAAAAGCACAATGGTATTTAAATCATCAAATTTATTATCTAAAATATCTCATTTACCTCGACAAACAATATTCCTGTATGATTACCTCCTTGTCGATAAATGTAAAGAATGAAAGGCACCATCTTCTTTAAATAATTATTTTGACTTTACGTGGGATTTATTTGAATATCAGTTTCCTTGTGACATGAAATATGACTTTAACAGATTAATTTTTTTATCAGTCTACTTTTTGTACTAGGATTTGTGTCATTTTTTTATTATACTCTGATCACAGTGACACCACACATTAAAACACATTTAACATTGATGAAATTGACATATTGATCTATTTTCTTTGATCAATCAAAAAATGAAATTAAACAAGGTTATATCTAAAGAGGGTCAGTGAGGTTATCATTAAATTGTACTTATAAATCATGCGTACCATAAAGTAAGTAAATGATTCCTCGTAATCGCCAACCCTAACATAAAACTGTCATATGCTACGATTTTGCTACCTCCGTTGCGAGGTATGATCATTACTGTACAGATCCGGGCCGCCATAATATCTTGGTAAACATGGTACCTGACTGGCTCAATGGTTGCACATGAAACACATTAAAACAATTTAATATATCGATGTAGATAAACTAGTGTATGCAACTGTACATAATTAGGCCTTAAAACACTCGTGTGGTTTTATGAAACGAGCCAAAGGCCCGGGTAATCCTAGTGTTTTATAAAATAAAGTTAGCCTAGAACATGATATAATGGGTACACCTGGAGCCACGTTTTAGTAAAAAACTGAAAATGGATTAGACATTTTTATCCCACGAGTCGCGTAAAAAAATAGTCCCGTTATTAGTTTACTATAAGTTGCCCCGCAACTTTGTGGGCAACTTCAACGTTTGCAGAACACAAAAAATCATTAACCTTATTTTTAAAAGTATCCTATAACCATCTGTGGATACCCAGCTACCCGTATAGCTAAAAAAGTTGAACTGTTTAACCGATTTGGCGTGATGAAGCCATCAACGACACATATACACATACAAATAGACCATTACAATATTTTTTTTTTAAAATATCTTCAATGTACAGATATTTCTATTTTACAACTTTTATAATAAAGAAGTTAGTTTATTTTTAATTTTAAGATTCTCAGGCTCCTTACTTGCCTCGTTATCTTTTCCTATCACTTCCTGTGTTACAGTAAAATAATGCCTTTTGTTTTCTATTTTACAGGTAACACGAAGTGACCTCGTGACTGTGACTTATCCAGGAGTCATGATGCGCAGACAACTTATTATAATGATCAAAGGACAAAGAAAGCTGGATTGCTTTGTGGCGTGCTAGGGTAAATTACCTATAACTGGCCAGATTATTAAATCACTGGCCAGCTTCTGACGGCGATTACGCGATTTGTAAAAATACTCCAAAGGTATAACACCATGTAGCTATTCTTTAAAAAAATCTAATTTTAGTACATATCCTTCATCTAGACCCTGGCTATACATGGTGCCCGCGAGGAATTAGAAAGATTTAAACCACGCATTCCTTAGGTCATTAGAAGCGAATTTTTTAAAATAAATCACAGTCAAATACGGCTTAGTATTGAACATATTATAATTTTTTATTTAAATTATTTATTGTGATTAAAGTGCATTAAGCTCTTCTGACCGCGACAATTTTCGCGTCGCTATTGACAGACATCAAAGCGACAGTAGCACTCACTAAAGTCATCCTTTTTTGGAAAAATAATCGTAAAGATTTTATATAAAGGCATAATTTTCATAAAGAAGCGAAAGTTATTCAATTTTTATGTACAACATTCGAGAAAACTAGTTTTTTTTCTTAAATGACCTCAGGAATGCGTGGTTAAAATCTTTAAAATTCCTGGCGGGCACCGTTTATATTATAATTTAGCGATTGGGCCAGTAACCGGAGGGTGGCCAGTAATAGGCAATTTACCCTATTTCAAGTGTATCTATTGTATATCTATGTAACATCGCAAAGAAACATGCGTTTTACATTCATTTGTCCCTGTTATACTATTCTATTGTTACCGGATCGGCATAACAAAATTTCAAATGAAATCAGTCGCTAAAAGTGGGTGAAAATTAACCAAAGCGAATAGGACGAAATTGGTTCACTTGTACAAAATTGGAGTGTTCGGCTAGGCCGTATGCTTCTTTGTCAATAAATACTTAGATGCATACCATATCATGTGTTTTATTTTTATTTCGGAACTGACTTTATTAGAAATCGACGCCAATTTGAGACTTTGTAACCAATCAATGTTTACTAGTATTATTTTTGATACTGTATGCACCTAAGGGTTATTACTAACATGATACACAAATACGTTTAACCCTTTGAACGCCAAGAACCCAAGGTCTAAAAAAGTGTATAGTGGGAATCATTTTTCGAGACCGAAAGAGTTTAATAGAGAACTTTTCTTCAGTACATCGTTATTTTTGGGTTTATCTTACTTAGAATCGTTTGTAACGTTTGAACCTTATACAAGAAAAAAAAGTGTCCTAAAGTCCCAATATTTTCTATCAAATATTATTTTTATTTTTAGTGGCTCAAAGATATAAAAAAAGAACCGGCCAAGAGCATGTTGGACCATGCTCAATGTATGGTTCCGCAGCCGTATATACCAAAACGCACTACAGATGAAAGAAATACGATATGAAAAAAAAAACACTAACAAAAGAGCGTATCTCCCCGGCACTTAGGTTCTTTTGCTTAAAAACTGTATGTCCGATCATGTTGAAAACAATTTTCGTTGGAAGTATTTATTAAGCTTTATATTTGTAATTTTTTTCATATTTTTTGAACATACCGTTTAGAAAATAAGGGGGGGGGGGGCAATTTTTGCTACTTTCGGTGCGATTATTTCCGGAAATAATCACTAAATCAATTTTTTTTATAGAAACTATAAGGGTTCCGTTTTTGCCATTTTGGCTACAGAACCCTAAAAACATTCATGCAAAAATGTAACGATCTGGAACAGAAAATTTGGGAGACATTTTCGCAACCGACATTTTCCTAGCGCTATAGGCATAACGCATAACTGTCTGTTCCTGAGCTATGGGGGCGGACAAATGACTTATATGTGTATAGCTAGACAGGACACGTCACTTGTCACCCCTCCTTTACCATTCCCATACCTCAGGAACAGATTCAGTTAAGCATTAGATTAGACCTGTAGGAAGCCTAGCCAACCTGCCTAGGTTGGCTAATAACATGGGAAAACCCGTATGTAGTGAAAACTTGCTACGAGCAGAGGGGTTACTCCGAATCTGAAAATTCAAAGTTCGTATGCCATCCCTCTCGCTCTCATGTTAAAATGTATTTGAGTGAGCGAGATGGCGCCATACGAACTTCGATGGGTTAACACACACACTGCCAGGAACCCGCCTAGCGGGCGCTCTGCTCGTAGACGCGTAGCCGACACCGCGCGTTTCCCCGTATGTAGAGGGAAGTGCAGCGCTACGAAAAGCTTGGCAGCAAAAGTGTTAATTTCTAAGTACAAAGAATTCCAAGTGACATAAACCCAAAAAGTCAATATTTAGATGTAGGTATACTTTTTTGGAAAATGGCTCTAATCCCTATCTCTTGCGCTTATACATGTCAGAAAGAGATAGATGCTGTCTCTGTCGAAATTAAGCCCACATAAACTATAAGCACAGGTAGTGTTAAAACCGGGTATAAGGATTACCTGGGTACAAGCTCGATCGTTTTAATATTGTAATGTTGCCATTGTTGAATTCTTTTTACAAATTTTTTAAATAATCTTTAAGATTAAATTTGTACTAAAACTTTTTTGTTTTATTGTCAAATTGTCCTAAAATGTTAACCTGGAAAATACTACAGGTATGTAACATTAATATATTATCTGACGCAAATAAGACCGTTACGTGGTTTCCTAACAATCTATTATTGCTAGAGCATTAAAACAAGAGGACTGTCAATTGCCGTACTTTGGATCGTGTTCCGATCGCAAGGAGATATTCTGGCAAAAACTAGATGGCGCTTAAAAACTAAACATTTAACGATGTTAGAATTGAACAAAGAAACAACAGTACAATTAGTTCGTAAACAATTAATAATAAGTAAATCGTAAAATTTAAATACTGTCACGCTTGCAATGTTGAATACCTAATTGTAAATCATTATTATAGATTTTTCCCCGAGCTTTTTGTTTGACATTGACAGTCCTCTTGTTTTAACGGTCCTTGCTAGAACGCTTTTCTTGTTCTCGCTTCGATTATCCCTTATTGGATCACCGTATTTACTAAACATTTATTTAAAGTAACACGATTTTCACTCATTAATGGCCGTATCTACTGTTCATAGACAGCTATGTATACGGCTCAGAAACGGGAAAAACATTCACTCATGGATTAAAACGGTTTGTTCCCTCGCTTATCAGCCAGGCTAAATCACAAGGCACTAACTATGGAGTTTCGAAAAGGTACGGAGCACAATCTCTTATGGGGGAGGGTGGGGGACAGTTGCAAGTGTCCAGCTGGAGGCTCTTATCCCACCGCCGGTGATACGCGATGAGCTATCGGCGATTGCCTCGCCCAAGAAACGAACAAAAGATAATCGCTCCCATGTAAATAAAAGAGAGACATAGATCGTCGGCAGTGTGAACAGCCAGCCGTGAACTATAAATATATCTCTCTTTTATTTACACGGGAGCAATTATCTTTTGTTCGTTTCTTGGGCGAGAAAATCGCCGATAGCTCATCGTTTGCTCGCCGGCGATGGGAGAAGTGCCGTAAGCAGTAAATTCCAAATACCTCCGAAGGGTATTGAATTGAATTTAACAACCAATTTCAAAACGTTTTTGTAGTGTCTAGCTCTCGTATCGCACGACTCGGGTGTAATGTACTCGCTCACCTCCACTGACGCAAGCCAGCGCGACCCTCTGCTTCCTGGCGAACCCCTTGGCGATGGCGGCGCGCAGCTGCGGGCGCGAGCGGCCCTCGCCCACGTCCGCGCCCGCGAACGGCAGCGCGCCCGTCACCATGCCGTACACTATCACTCCTCTGCAACACAGGGCGCTTTCAGACTAGAGCTTTTTTATTTGCGTATGAGTGTCATCAAAACAACGTATAGTCGACGCTTTTTATCTCACGTTTGACCATACTATTTGGTATACACAGTCTTTTTGGGCTGTGACTGCACACTACGTCATTAAACGCTCGTTTGAACCATTAGCTTCTATTAATGTAAATAGTGAATTGTAAGTTATATACTTGTTTGTTAAATAAATAAATAAAATACACGGGGAGCGCGCTGATTTTCCGGATAGTTGATAATGACTAAAGGATGAGAGTCTAAGCTTATGTAACCATGGCCAAGCCATGCCAAGTCGATGGAAACCTTTAGTTGAGATATATGTCCAGCAGCGGCTGATTTCGAGTTAAAATGGTGATTGTGATAGGACCCGCACGGACGCAGAGCGCCGCCATTACACCGCAAGTTGCTCAGGCTAGTGTAGGAGTTAGAACCGATACTGATATGCTCCACAGGTCGACCTCGGCCCGTAGCGATATCCGATCACGAACAGCTCAAGCGCGGCGGCCTCAAGCGACCCTTAAGAAGTCCACCGCCGCTCCACAAGTTACTCAGGCCAGTCTAGGAGTTAGAACCGACACTGACATGCTCCACAGGTCGACCTCGGGCCCATAGTGACGTCCGTCGACGAACAGCTCCGGGGATGCGTTCTTGAGCAACCCGCACGGAGTCCACATAGTTTTTAACAATATGGCCGTCGGTTGCTTTTAAACTTAAACGGTTTTTTTGTAGTCCTTGGAGAGTTTTGCTATCAAATGCGTTCAGAATTTTACTCCGTAAAAGTACCAAAACATTATTTAAAAAAATGAAT
The DNA here is from genome assembly GCA_905404275.2 of Hedya salicella. NCBI lineage: Eukaryota > Metazoa > Arthropoda > Insecta > Lepidoptera > Tortricidae > Hedya > Hedya salicella. Next base: position 20,279,118 of record FR990112.1, read on the forward strand.
CAGAATCCGCATCAGTCATTTATATGAAGTAACGAGCTTTGCGATTTCAGTCGACGACATGTTGCTCAAGCCAGCCTAGGAGTAAGGACTATTTATTATTATTGTTGATTTGTGGGCCTTCTGTATGCCGCTTCGACCAGATTTGATCTATTGTGGCAGCTCTTTATTAGAGTTCTCTACTGAGGCCCGTTGAGTCTAGAAATTCCCAAATTCTTTGGGCAGTGAAATGTTGTATCTCTTCCGGGGGCACGACATGTTGCCCTAGGTGGATACTTCTTTTCCTCATGAGTGGTCCACAGAAGCAGAGGATGTGCATTGCAGTCTATTAACACATAAATTATGCACATAAGGACCGATACTGACATGCTCCACAGGTCGACCTCAGGCCCGTAGCGACGGCCGTCGACGAACAGCTCCGGCGCGGCGTACTCGAGGGACCCGCACGGAGTCCGCAGGGCGCCGCCGTTGCTCCACACGTTGCTGAGACCGAAATCTAGAAGGATGATATGCTAAAATAACTGTTCCCTTAGTCCCTCAATATAATCAGCATATTTATTTAAACTTTGTTGCACAAAACAAAATTAAGTACAAATGGCGAACTTAATGCCAAAAGGTATTTATTCTCTACCAGTCAACCATAGGGCCAAACAGAGATGCATGAAAATGGTGCAGTGGGAAAAAACATTCCGTACTGAGAGCGTTAGGTCACACACACAAGCAAATAACGCATACATAATTACTTATACCTATACTATATTAGCCTATTCAGGAAGACTTACACTGGCTAAATTAAAGTGTATCCTAGTGCTACAGAAACAAACTTCTCAGTGATTTTAATATGGTCCTCCGATACCTACCCCTATGAAGTTAGGACAGTGACAGTGCTAAATCCGACAGTTGCTTACCTTAATTACCTTACCGTGGAATAATTAGGTAACACACAAAATCAATATCATCCATTGATAGTGTAGCCAGGGATGTTACGCAGGTGGTTTTATCGGAACCGAAGCCGAAACCGGAGTTTTTAAATTTGCTTTAACGAAACCGAAAGCGAATCCGAAACCGAACCCAAAAGCGAAACCGAAAGCGAAACCGAATTCGAAACCGGAGCCGGAGGTGAAGGTGGAGGTGGAGGGAGACTAATGTGAACATTGTGAACTTAATCTATTTATATATTTTATGTTAAGGCGGAGTCAGGCAATACAATAAAACAATGCTAGTATATTTTAATATAAATTACTCAACTTCGTGAACCGATTTGAAATGACTTTTTAATGGAGTAGTCGATCCGCCCGTGAGTATGTTTTCTCACATATTTTACACTTTGCAGTGTTTGCGTCTACTTCAATAAAGTGGTTCCATATGGGACTAACTTTAGCCTTCATCCGCTTCATCGTCAAATGTTACTGTCACCAAAGACTGTCACTGTCACACTAACTAACACTAACACTTTGAAAAAACACACTGCAGGCCGTGACGTGAACTCGTGAACCAAAACAATAAATAAACGAATGAGTAAACAATCGTCGTAAAACAGGTGGGGTAATTCCCGGGGAGACAAGTCAAAACCTGTTTGTACACCTAGGCAGACGCCGCGTGCCGCGGCCGCTGACTTTCGGTTCCGTTAAAACCTCCACTTTAAATTAGACGAAACCGAGGCCGGAGCCGGAGGTGTTCGCTTCAAATTAGACGAAACCGAAGCCGAAGCCGGAGGTCTGAATTTAGCCGAAAGTTTCGGTATATCGGAGCCGAAGCCGAACCTCCGTAACATCCCTAGTGTAGGCGTATACCACTATGACCAAGTACCTAAAATATTTTGTTTCGATTGAGAATAAATTTAATATGTTCAGGTGGATTTTACGCAAATTAATCAAAATTTCATTATAAAAAGTTGTATGGTTTCAGAAGGCGAGCACCGTTTACACGGTGCGACTAACAAAATTGATGGTATCCCATAACATTAGTGTTATTCACGTCGTCAAAGTCGGGTACATACTGCTCGAAATGTTATAAAAAAAATCTCATCAAGATAATGATATCATTATCGTATTCATGATAGATATGCTTACCCACTATTTTGATGAACTGTTTCGTACTGTCTAACATGATGTTCTCCATTTTTAAGTCTCTGTAAAAAACGCAGAAGTTGACTTTTACAATCGCTGACTTTTACAGACAGTCACAAAACGTGCGGGACGACTGATGTGCAAATTGCGTAAACTTTCCAGAATGCTTAAAAAAGGTCTATTAAACAGGTAAGTTTTATGTACTAAAAAATGCTTAAAAAAGGTCTGATAAACATGTATAAGTAAGTTAACACTACAAAGACCTTTTTAAGCATTTTAGAAATTTTCCGCAATTTGCACATAAGTAGGCGGGACGATGGAAGAAATGAACTTTTAGTAGAAAATATTATGGCCTAAACAGACCTGCAACACCTATAACATTATGATAATATTCCGTATATTATCTCATTTGTGTTCCCGACGTTTCGGAAGCTTTTCAGCTTTCCATGCTCACGGGTTGACTGAGAAAAGATATATTTTTCTCTGTCAAAGTTACAATTTGTTTTATTTAAATGAGTAATAATCGCGGAAACGGAAGATAATATTATGATAATGTTATGGCCTAAGCAGACCTGTTTAGCCCATAACAATTTAAGTCTTAGGCTGCTAATCCATTCAAGCGGAGCTGTGCGAAATAGACCAATCAGGGTGCGACGCTGTTGAAACCAACACAAACAAATTTAAATCTACGGAATGTGATTGGTAAATTTCGCACAGCTCTAGCTCCGCTACACTTCAATGGACCGGAAGCCTTAGGAGATGACAATAATACCCAATGATTAGATAGACGATATCTACGTCAAAAAGTGAAAATGTAGTAACTGCCAATGCATTCGGTTGGCGGTTACTACGTTTCTGATTTTTGCCGTCGACATATTCTGTACATCTGTACACATAAATTAAATCCGTGCAAGGACCGTTAAAACAAGAGGACTGACCATCTCCATACAAAAAGCCATTCCCCGCTATGTACAACGCCATCTATGTATAAGAATTATTTTTTACAATTACTTAACTTTGCAGGCGTAACACAATATTTAAATGTTACGATTTATTTCGGACTTCGTCCGCCTTAAATTCGTTTATCGCGGATAAGGGTATTTTTCCGGGATAAAAAGTAGCCTATGTCCTTCCCCGGGACTCAAACTATCTCCATACCAAATTTAATCCAAATCGGTTCAGCGGTTTAAGCGTGAAGAGGTAACAGACAGACAGACAGACAGACAGACACACTTTCGCATTTATAATATTAGTATGGATATGGATTAGCTATTTGCGAACTAATTGTTATACTCCATTTCAAATACGAAGGCCCGATGCACTTGAAACTTAACAATAGGGCTCATAATGTTTGCCTTTTGTTATCTAATTAGGAGCACTTCAAAATGGCACGCGTCGGTACAATCTCCATGCGACTAAAGCGTCTACGTCTAAGATCATTAGGTTGCATGTAAAATACCACGCCGACACACAAAAGGGTCCGGCCAGGTATCTTTTGTTATCACTAAACGCCTAATTACCGTCTCAATTGCATCGGGCCTTCTTATTTGAAATGGAGTATACTATACTATGTTTCTTTATTCAATTATAACATCGTTAAGTTTAGTTTTAAACGCCATCTAGTTTTTGCTAGAATATCTCCTTGCGATCGGAACACGATCCAAAGTATGGCAACTGTCAGTCCTCTTGTTTTAATGGTCGTTGGTTCCGTGAGAGACTTATCGATTGATAACCACTGAAGAGGATGAAATTGGCAACACATCTCTCTTAGAAGGTGAAAAAATGGACTAAGAAAAGATTCAAAATTCGAAAATCAAGTCAGGGCTGAAATGGAGCATGAAAAAGCTAGAAAATCCAAGCGGACGAAGCCGTAAGGCGGGTATATAATAAGAGGATATTAGCGCTCACCGGTGCACCACGCCCTGCGCATGCATGTGCCTCACAGCAGACACCAGCTGCGCCGCCAGTGCGCGTGCGCGGACCTCGGGCAAGCCTCGCGACGGCCCCCGCGCAGCCAGCACGTGCGCGCACAGGTCCCCGCCCCCGGCGGCCTCCATCACCACGTACAGGCGAGGCCCGTGCTGGAAATGAGATAGGCAGTAGCTGAATGATAGTGATGTGAACCTATTGTTATTATTATTTATTTTGTATTAATAATTACACGGTAATACAGGTAAACATTAATCACTGTGAAATTCAGAATATCCTCCTAAGGCCCACATATACCATGACCTTGAAATTTGTACCTATCAGTATGGGAAATAGTGTTAAATTTTCTTACCTTCAAAAACCGACCGCAACAAAGGAAATACAACTTTCTTCTAGTTGAAAATGCTTTATGTTCCTTTAGGAGAATAATTAGGGGTCTTAGGAGGATAAACTAATAATATAATATTTTTCATTTCAATACTTCATCAATGTTTTCTTACGACGTTGTCACGTAAAATTTTCGTCCGTAAACCGACTTTACAGACAACCTATTTTTTTTATAAAGGCCAAAACACACTGGATCCGTGCGCAGCACGTGCACGTGCGCGTGTGCGTGGCGTGCGCGTTGAATCGTATGAAATGTCATAGTAGATGGCACACCGCTTGAGTGGCGTGCACGTGCGCAGCGGTGTGTCATCTCTTATGGGTATTCGTACTTTACAACGCGCACGCCATGCGCACGTCTACGCACACGCATCCAGTGAGGCTTGGCCTTTAATGTTTTCAATGTACGGACATGTCATTTTTGCAACTTTATAATAGTATAGACGTTATCGTTAATTATAAACATTATATTACATTCTTCATACACACATGCTAGTCGATAGTCGATATTTAAAGAATAATATGATTTAATGATTCCTGTAGTAATGTAACAAGTAACTACTGTTAAAGAGTGGAATTCCAGTTAATAATAAAATTAGGTTTACCATCATTGTCTCGTACAACGCAGCAATGCAAGGGTGTTTTAGTTTGGACATGACGCGCGGTTCACGGTGGAGGTTGCGGCGAGCGTACTCTTCTTTGATACAAGTCAGGTCGATTATTTTGATTGCCACCTGATAAACACAAAATAGAACTGTATAAATACTTATTTTATTGCCGTATTTATTCACTACAAAGTCAGCAAACACAATTGGGATGTTAACTGTAAGTACTCAAATAAAAATGAAATTTTTATGCGAAATGTGCGGTTAGTTACTATGATACACGTTCAAAAAAAAATGTTTTAGTTATCTTACATGTAGCTTGTTTTATGGGCCCTTAAAGTTAGATGGGAGTCCACATTTTTCAAATATGAAAATACATATTAATAACTAATAATACCATTGAATAACCCATAAAATGTATAGTAACTTTTGTTATGAAACCGTTTCGAACAAAGTTCTTAATTACCCCACGTTCCTAGGCTTTAGTATGGAGCGTTTTATGGGAAAGTCCAAAAATGTGATTTTAACATTGTCGTATCGCTGTGAGTTTTTATAACTTTGAAAAAGTTTTTCACCAATGTTTATATTATTGAGAGGTCGTTCTTATAACATACATTGTACGTTACTTTTTGTTTTACAAATATCATGATTATAATCACAAAATTTGCAATTTATTAGTGGATCACTCCACTAGCGTTTCCGTCACCGGGGCGTCACACACGCTCTAACCAACTAATAATAATGGACGATTAGCTCAGTTGGTTAGAGCGTGGTGCCCCGGTCTGGCTCAAGGCACTGGTTCAAGTCCAGTATCGTCGAAAAATTTTTTCATTTGTTTCTGATCTTTGTTTATAATAAATAATAATACATTGTACGTTGTCAAAAATTGTCAGCATAACAATTTATTTTTATAGACAAGCTCTGTGTGCAGGTTCATTTATTATATTGTAATGGGAAGCTTGGCACTGAAGCAAGATAGAGTAAACCTAGTTCTACATCATAGTTATGATATTTGTTTTAATTCTGAAAATTATGAACATTCCTAATAAGCACGACATATCGATACCAGAAATGATTTTTGTATTTCTTTGAAAAACCAAATCATTAAGCACATATTTATACAAATCTGTGTCAGAGCTACAGTAGTTTCGAAATATATCCGCAATAAATTCCATTCTAACGGCTATTTATATCGCCTTTGATCACTGAACAACAATCGATTCAAACTAATAGCCTAAAAACAAATAAAACATACACTTGTATTATTAGAGTTCATTCTACGCGAGCAAAAAAGAAGGTTGCAATTGGTGATTGTGATTGGTCACAACTCCAGTGCTGCCACAACAGAGCTCTCTGATTGGTCCGTTTGACTGTTACACTTGAACTTACCTTCTTCCCAATGATTCTATGAGTAGCTTCTTCAACCCTCGCGAAGTGGCCTTTACCGAGCACTCTTCCTGTCATCAAGTAATTGCCGACACTGTATACCTGGGTCTTGTTTCTTGTCATGTTGGGTTTCATGTCTATATTTCTCTTTATCCGCTGTTTCTACTCATAATTTAAACGGAAACTAAGCACTGAAGTATCAACTAAGCGAATAACACGGTTTTTCACAGAATATTGGTGGTAAATACTTGTAAACGTCATAATAATGTTCCTGTTTGGGTCTTTTGTTTGTGGTCTTTGAATTTAGAACGAATGCCCAGCGACAACTGTTTGACATTTGATCGAACTATTTTTAACATCTGTATCGCCAGTTTATAATTGTACCGACGTTTTTTGGGGTTCCGTACATTGATTGGGCGTATAAAAAAACGATTACAATGTAACTACATTATTGTTAAATAATATTTATAAGCTGACGTCATAAATCAGAATGAAGGTTGTCTTCCATCATCGTGTGATGATAGGTAAGTTGGTATACATAAAATAATAGTTTTTTTAGAGACCAACTGGATTTTATTGTTTGTTACGATTAGTACGAAATTTCTTAACATGGTAAATGTCGCAATAATGGACCCCATACATCAATAGTTAGGTAAGATAAGATATTTATTGCAAACCAAGTTACAGACTTAAGTCTAGTCACAAGAACCCTTGCCGGGTGTAGCAAATAAGTTTGTAATCCTTTTTATCAGGTACAAAATTTACTTAAATCTACACATATATGATAAATAAATATTGAATGTTATTACGGGACAGTTTTTACACAAATCGAAGTAGTCCCATGGTTAGCTCAATAAGGCTTGTGTTATGAGTACTAGACGTCAATATATTTAATAGATATATTTACCTTATATATATTGAAAACATCCAAGGCTCAGGAACAAATAGTTGTACTCATCACACAAAAATATTTGCCCTTACCGGGATTTGAACCCAGGACCTTCAGCTCCGCTGGCAACTAAATCGGTCGTCATAACATATACACATAATACTATGTCTTAGGTATATTTTATGACAGAGTAATAACATTTTTCAACAAGTAAGTAAGCTTTCAGTTTGTTTTTAAAGGCCGAGTCTGTTTGTATAGTTTTTGTATGGACAGAAATTCTATTATAATTTTTTAAAGCTCTATAATATGGACCGTTGTTATACACTCGGGTGCAAAGAAATCGGACCACCCCAACATTTTTAACAATTTTCCAATTTCTGTAAAAACTATAAGGGTGACCATAACATATTATATACCATATGAATGGTAAGCTTTTTCTCTATAAATTCATCTGATTTCCGAAGGTAAGCGGCCAATACTTTCAGATTTTCAGGGCTTAGAACGTTATCGCCCTAAAAATGCGTACTGGAGTAAAACTTTTGCCTAAGGGGAAAACTGTGGTTCTAAGGAAATCGAGGAAAAATTAAAACAATTTTCAGCAATTTAATATCGTGTATTGCCTCCTCTAGCTCTACGACAGGCCGTTATACGGTTTTTCATCAACCTTATTAATTATCTTACGGTATCTTGAGGGATGCCCGCCCATTCTTCTTCGATCGCATACCTAAGCTCCAATAAAGTTTCAGGGGCGGGATTTCTGGCTCGGATTCTTCTTTTCAGCTCGTCCCAAATGTGCTCGATCGCGTTCAGGTCAGGACTTCGTGCTGGCCACTCCATAACGCTGATGCCCACCTCCTCCGGGTAGTCCGTAGTGGCCCGGGCTGTATGCGGCCGTGCGTTATCTTGCATGAGGATGAAGTCATCGCCGATAAAACCCTTAAATGGAACCACATGATCAGCCAGGATTTCCTCTACGTATCGAGGAGCAGTCAAACCGCCCGCATTTCAAATCAAATCAAATCAAATCAAAATATTCTTTATTCAAGTAGGCCTAGTTACAAGCACTTTTGAAATGTCAGTTACATGAGAGTGAATGTTTGCTGGGAGAAATACAAAATGATCCAACATTTGCTGCAAGGATTAGGGAAACCCAGAAAAACCTAATCAGATCATTTAACTTAAGTGTAATATTATTGATAAAATCATCATTTTAAAAATTAAAATAATCAATAAAAGAAATCCCAAAAGGATTGTCAATAAAAACTAAATAATCTAGAATGTGACTAGAATAAAATTCTAAATGTCAGAGTATATAAAACAATTAAGATTAAAATAATAAAAATACCTTAGGTATTTGTTAAAATAATTATTCATATGCCTACATGATGCATAATTTACATTAATCCCACGCGGCTTCATCATTCATGTAGTCTTGTGTGCTAAGTCCGTCTTCGCTTCCAGAGAAATGCCAGCCCAGATCATAATTGACCCGCCACCATAGGCAACACGTTCCTCGATGCAGCATTGAGAAAACCGCTCCCCAGGCCTCCGGTAAACTCATGCTCGTCCATCATTACCGAACAAAGTTATCCTGCACTCGTCAGAGAAAAGTACGGACCTCCATTGCTGAAGGGTCCAATCTTCATGTTCGCGAGTGAAGACACGTCGTGCACCGCGGTGTCCTGCGGTAAGTATTGGGCCATTGACAGCCCTGTGAGCTGTCAATTCCTTCTCCTTCAGTCTTCTTCTGACAGTCCATCGGCTGATAGACACATTCCGGGTCTCTCGGAGCTTCTGCTGAAGCTGAACAGCATTCAATCGACGATTTCGTAGCGAGGAAACAGCGATAAAACGGTCATCTCTCTCTGAAGTACTGCGAGTTCTGCCTGTTCCGGGTCTTCTGAAAACCGTCTGATCTTCGCGGAACCTCTGGTACACACGTTGAACTGATGACTTCGATAGGTTCAGTTGTCAAGCCACTTCACGTTGACTAAGCCCACTCTGCAACAGGGCAACTGCTTGGGCGGCTTCATTTGGGGTAGTATCCATGTTTCTTCAGATTTTCAGGGTTGAGTCGATGAGAGCAGTGTTCAGGAAGACGTCTCAATTACGAATGATGCATAAACAAGGATAATTACTGGTTTTATGCCTAATGGTAAGTGGCCAATTAGTGCATGCGTTAACGAGGCAGTTGGAGGGGGGTGATTTCCACGCCCACATTTTGCACAATATCCATTCCCGCCCTTGAATATTGGTGTCATTTGATAGGGCAGAAAATTATCTATCACGTGGTATTTAAATTGTTACGGTCGAGCTTACAGTTTTAATAGAAAACGGAAACATGCTAAAAATGCTGGGGTGGTCCGATTTCTTTGCACCCGAGTGTAAATTTACAATTTCCTGATTGTCAAAACTCTTGCAATTAACTTAATTTTAAAGGTGCCAACTACTGGGATGCCGAGTACTGGGATATTTACCTTATAATATTTCCTATGGTATGGTATAGGTAGGCAAACGAGCACGTAGGTTGTCTATGGTAAGTGTCAATAATCATGGACATTGTCAGAGATCGGACAGGTCATCGCAAAACAATCGCAACACGCCAATAGAACAAGATTAATAGAGTCGTATTATGTACAGAATAATTTAATTATATTTTTCAATTACATTTACAACGGTAGGTAACCCAAAATTCACCATATGACTGTAAAGGCATTTCCATTAAAAGTTTTTTTAATGGTGATGGTTGTATTTAACATATGCAACCATCAACTCCTGCATTATCTGAAAGAAACCTATATTTTTATTTAGTTATTTGTGTTAAATGTTTACTATTCTCATCATTTAACACATAAGCGATAAAAACTATTACACATGCTATTTTAATTTAACTTGGTTAATATTATCTATCTTTAACATTTTAATTCGAATGTCACATGCTGTACAGAATATTTCTTTGTGATCTTCATTATAAGAGAGCTCGGGATAGTTCTTAATCCACTTATTAATCATCATCATAAGAAAATAATTTGATTAATTTAAATTGTCACAAAACTGTTTCAAGAACGCCGCTTTAACACCTATGCAACTAAAAAAGGTCAAATGTTAAATTACGATAATATCCGCTTTAGATAATTATAATCGCAAGTATCGACTCTATAGAGTCTTGTTCTATTTCCATATCTGTTTTTGCGATGACCTGTCCGAACTCTGGACATTGTAGTCTAAATATTCCAAATCGTTGTCAACCCTGAAGACTATGATGTTAATAACTCTATGCCATGGAGTATATTCAATTCGAATCCAAATTATTTATTATAGAAAAGGTGAGAAGGTCAATCTCATATAGCATAACACATGAAAAAGTGTCCGGCGGCAAGCAGTATATAATAGTTCGAAATACGTCCAGAATCGCGCTAGTGTAGCAAGATAGTATGAAGTCAACAACCAATTACAAAACATTTTAGCAAATGCAACGTCAGACAATGCACATATTATAGTGTAGGTATAGGTTGGCTGGCGTCATTTAGTTTTTTAAATTCGTGTAATATTAGTTTCGTGTTGTTTCCATTTTTTTTTGTGACATGGATTTAACTTTGATTGGGCCGATATGTACATCTGTATAAAGATCCTTAAAACAATAAATAAATTAAAAAACAACATTTAGCGAAATGCTACTCAATCCTTCGTTTTTCTTCGGATGTAAATTTTAAATCGTGTTTAAAATGATTTATCTTGAATCGTTGTGGATATGTTTGGCATACTTATGGTAATTTATTTTACGCACTTGCTACAGTGGCGCCACCACTTTAATGCCTTTTGACGGACACTTTGGATATATGTAGAGATTGCTCTCCTTAGTTATAACGATGCAACGACTCATACCCAGCCAAGACATACCCCTCTTAACCATTAACCCTGACGTTGACGACTCTGACTCTGACGAACTCGCCGACAGAATCAGAGCTCTACACGACCAGACGACCCAAGCCCTGGACGTCTGCGCCTTTAAAAGGGCAAAGCGCAGGCATGTCAGGAGACATCGAAACCTACTGCATGACTGACCCGGAAGATGTCATCACGGCCACCATTACACAATGGTACCCTGATGACTCATCCGACACTGACGACGACATCTACGGAGACGTTAACCATACCGCTGACTTTTGTATGGAACGCGACGCCAGACGACAGGAACGACGCCTGCGTAACCAGGCACGACGACGTAACCAACCGCACACTTTACTTGCACGCCGACGCCTCCGCCGGCGAGGACGCCCACCGCGGAAACAACAGTTTAACCACAAGACCGTAGAGACAAGCATAGGCCGACAAACAACCGACGCACGACTGACACAACAACAAACAGTGTAATAACATTCACTCTCATGTAACTGACATTTCGAAAGTGCTTGTAACTAGGCCTACTTGAATAAAGAATATTTTGATTTGATTTGATTTAGCCTAGGAACACTATTGCTGCTCGTAGCGCCCGCGCGCGGCAGCCCCACATGCTAGGTGCCGAGGATGTCGTGGCATCCTGCCGCCTAGCACAAATGACGACGGTGACAGCAAACATGCTGCCGTACAAATTAAATTACATGACATGACATGACTCTCCTTAGTTTTCTGCACTTCATACTCTATTCCAATAATTTTACGTCCCCTCAAGCTCGATATTCGAAGTTCGTATGGCGCTGTCCCGCTCACTCATTATACAATTTAACACGAGAGCAACGGCACAATACCAACTTTGAATTTCGAGAAGATCCTTTATATTCTATATTATTATAAAGTTGTAACAATGAGATGTCTGTACATTGAAGATATAAAAAAAAGACTAGGTATTTGGAGTTCACTAAAATAAAAAATATTCTCTTTGGTTTTTTGGTGTTGTTGTGGCTTCATCACGCAAAATTGGCTAAACCGATTCCAATTTTTGGCACATGGGTAGCTGAGTATCTCCAGACGGTTCTCGTATACTTTTTACTCAACTACGCTGAAGAAAAAAAGAAGGGTTATGACTTTTTCTCCTCCGCCAACGAAGTTGCGGGCGCCTTCTAATTACGTTATAATTTAACGCGATAGATTCCCGTCCTTTGAATCGGGACGATTGGAAGTCTAGGAAAAGGCCTTTACCCAGCAATAGGAGTCTACATAGGATTTATAAAAAATTGTGAAATAAAAAAAATCAACTCTTTATTTCAAGTTATTTCTTTATAATATTGTTATCTTAGCTTAGATTTAATTTTTACATATATAAGATTTCTAAGCGTGTATTATTTATTCTATCTATCGCACTATAGCTGAATAGTTCGTACAGCTGGTGCCGCTGCAGATTTTGCCGCAGTCAAAAAGCGGGATAAATATTCGGCCCTGGACGGCAATTATTATTTTGTACCCCTGACGTTTGAGACAACTGGGTGCTGGGGGACGGAGGCTATTGCGTTCATCAGGGAAGTGGTACGTCGAATTAGGGAGAGGGGGTTTGACGCCTGCCTGAAGTGTTTTTATACGTAAAAAGAGTACATGGAAAGGAATTTAAGTTATGGATATTTATAAACATGTTTGTTTATATATTTTTTATTTAAGTTTCTGCAATGTGCAATGCAACGCCCGGGGCATTACGTGCGTGTTGCCGACCCTTTAAAACCTATTAACACCAATAAGTTTACGTCACTTCGGGCGGTATAACTAGTTTCTATAAAACCTATCGGAAATAACAATGGACAAAGATTCCGATCCGCGGGCATTAGGAAGTGAGCGCTGTTTGTTCTGCAGCTCACGTGTGGACGAGTCGGAGCGCCATAGACAATGTATGAAAAAACATAATAATGAATTCGCTCCCTCTTTCTACCAGACAAGGCCTAAGCAAGATAGTTTTCAAGCGGATGCTACGTAGGCATCTGCTGGAACAAGAACTCAAGTAGCGTCCATCTTCCATGCAGTAGCTGGTATTATTTACTAGTATCTGCCCGCGTCTTCGTCCGCCTTAAATTCGTTTATCGCGGATAAGCGTATTTTTCCGGGATAAAAAGTAGCGTATGTCCTTCCCCGGGACTCAAACTATCTCCATATCAAATTTCAACCAAATCGGTTCAGCGGTTTAAGCGTGAAGAGGTAACAGACAGACAGACAGTCACACTTTCGCATTTATAATATTAGTATGGAGTATGGATATGGATAGGTAATATATATATATTGTATATCATATATAGTATAGGCATAAGTAATTATGTCTGCATTATTTGCTTGTGTACCCTAACGCTCTCAGTACTGAATGTTTTTCCACACTGCACCATTTTCATATTTGGCTCTATGGTTGACTGGTAGAAAATGCCTTTTGGCATTAAGTTCGCCATTTGTATTTACTTTTGTTTTGTGCAATAAAATTTAAATAAATAAAAATAAATCAATAATTTTAAAGTGCGTAGCCGCGTATAATCTTTGAGGTATGTCCCAAATTACCTAATTTCTCACTTTTTTATTACCTATCTCACTTCTTGAGGAAAGAAAATCTTTCTGTTTTTTTTAATCTATACTTTTATAAAGTTGTAAAAATGAAATGTCTATACATTGAAGACATATTAAAAAAAAGTTTTTAACGGACTATTTGCAGGTCTCTGAATTGTTTTTTTTTTGGATTTTTCGTATGCTCTCGTTCGTATCTGTAGATGTGGCTTCCTTATGCCAAAATGGCTAAATGGATTTCAACTATTTTTTGTACACGGGTAGCTGGTCATTCATAGATGGTTATAGGATACTTTTTACTCGACTATGATGCAGAAAAAATGGTGTTAAGACTTTTTTCGCAAACGAAGGTGCATCTTCTAGTAATATAATAAAATAAAGAATATGTCAGTCAGAAAGAGCCAGTCTGACGCTTTAGTCTTTGCCGGGGCCTTTAGCAAATGATCTGTGAATATTGCTAAATAGCCGGTAAGAGGAAGCTTATGGAATGTGCCCGGAAATGAGAACGCAGGTTAAGTGGAGGGGGGAGGGGGATGTAAAGGTTCGATGTAAATAAATACTGCCGTTTGATAATACTTAGTACAACCTCTAACAAGTTTTATCGGTATGTTTTGTTGATTTTATTGTAAGAAAGATAACTCAGACTAGTGAAATAGTAGATTGTTTGACAAGGGGCTAAAATAACAATTATGCCTGAGTGTCATTATGGTTTTTAGCCACGTGTTAAACAGTCTGCTTTTCACTTCGACTGTGAGAAAATAAAACAAAACTTAACATTAAGATTGTACATTTCATGAAAAATTAAAAGTATTTTGAAATAAAACAATTTAACGGATTATATCGCGTATATTATCTCATTTTAGTTCCCGACGTTTCGGAAGCTTTCCAGCTTTCCATGGTCACGGGAGGACACGAAACGTCGGGAACTAAAATGAGATAATATAACGCGATATAATCCGTTAAATTGTTTTATTTCAATGAGTAATAATCGCGGAAACAGAAGAAAATATTAATTAAAAGTACAGTTTGAGTAATTTGATCAGAAATTTTGGCTAATCTGATCAGGTTGGTTTGTTTGTTTTTAATTATTCGTAAGCAGTATGAAGCTGTTTTTTTTTCAATTTTTATTGAAAAAAACACAAATAAAGGTGTACATACATGCCAGATGGGCCTAAGCTGTAAAGACAGTTACACATGTGCCAGAAGGGCTTAATTATTTTATTTTAATAATCTACCAAGCAGCATTTCACAAATGAGGCGTACTGAGGAGAAAAGAAACGCTGCAAAGAAAAAAAGAAAAAAAAAGAGGTAGCCTGGAAGTTTTTCAAAAATGGGTAGTTTGCACAAATTGTAACTTTGACAGAGGAAAATACATCTTTTCTCAGTCCACCCGTGACCATGGAGAGCTGGAAAGCTTCCGAAACATCGGGAACTAAACTTCCGAAACGTCGGGAACTAAAATGAGATAATATACGCGATATAATCCGTTAAATTGTTTTATTTCAATGAAAAACTTCATTGTTTAACTTGCTTCAACTGTCCATACACTTTTTTATAAGCGTTTATTTAACTTGCCGTGTTAGTATGTATGTATTATGTTATTTTTAACATTTTATTATACTACTAAGGTGGCAAACAAGCGTACGATCTGCCTGTTGTTAAGCTGTCACCGTAGCCTATGTTACGTACGTATTACCGACCCTTTAAAAACCTGTTCACTGTTGAATATCCTCATATTGTAACTTGTTATATATGTTACTAGCTTCTGCTCGCGACATCGTCCGCCTTAAATTCGCGGATAAGGGTATTTTTCCGGGATAAAAGTAGCCCATGTCCTTCCCCTGGACTTACACTATCTCCATATCAAATGTAATTCCAATCGATTCAGCGATTTAAGCGTGCAGTGGTAACAGACAGACAGACAGACAGACAGACACACTTTCACATTTATAATTATAGTATGGATGACCACATTCACGTGATGGCGGTCTTATTGTAGTACAACATCTACATCAGATATGGTTGCCGATGGTCATCACTCTGTCTATAGGCCTCTCTCGCAAGTTTGTCGACCAAATAGAGAGACCTCTATACAATAAGTATGGAATAGATCCCACAGATATCATCACTCTATTGAGCAATATTAAGCAAACGCATAAAGCAAGACTTGTGTCCAAACGTCCAAAGTTTGGTCACCAAACGAAAAGCTCTAAAATTAAAAACCACTTTTTCAAGTTCAGGTATGAATATGTAAACGAAGCCAGTCGCAGTCTCCAAAGTTGCGGTCCCCGCGGCCGCGGATCGGAACTTCGCCGATGTCGGCAATCGAATCCAGAACCGGGAAAAAGTAAAATTAAAAAGTTAGCGCGCGGGTGAATTCGCGTGATTGTTTGCTTATCGTCTGGCTTTAAAGGGTGAAATCCGCGCATATTGTTGGCAAAAATATTCGTACTTCGTAAAAGAGTAGTGAGCGGTCGGTTGCTGCTTTTGGTGTTCGGAATGGAGCGAAACACGTCGAGTAGAGTCACGGCAATAGGCTTATGTCCTAAAAATATATAATTAGCCGGTCAATTAGATTATCAGAAAATATTGTACACGTATTTTTTCTTTTGTCTATTAAACAAAAATGATGAAGAATATAGCCCGTTACGTCATCAAGCCGTGCGACCGTTTTTTGCACGGCGCGACGTCATGCACTTCCAAACTTTGACGCGCTTTATCTTATCTGTTTTTGTTTAATTGACTTAAGAAAAAATACGTGTCCGATATTTTTTAAGAATCTGACGAACTAATTAGAATATTATTTTTTTTACTCCGGAAACTACCATGTTTTCTAGTTAAAAATATTTTTCCTACTTGCGAAAAATTACTTTTTCTTAAAATACAATGTTGCCATGTCACTCTGTGGCCTACAACATCCAAACTTTAGAACCATACTAATCCATACTAATATTATAAATGCGAAAGTGTGTCTGTCTGTCGTCTGTCTGTGTGTCTGTTACCTCTTCACGCTCAAACCGCTGAACCGATTTCGATGAAATTTGGTATAGAGATAGTTTGAGTCCCGAGGAAGGACATAGGCTACTTTTTATCCCGGAAAATACCCTTATCCGCGATAAACGAATTTAAGGCGGACGAAGTCGTGGGCAGAAGCTAGTACTTTATAATAACTTTATCTATCTATCAACCACGGGCGTCCACTGCTGAACATAGGCCTCTCCTGTAGCTCGCCACAGAGTGCGATCCTGCGCAGACCGCATCCACCGGCTCCCTGCAATCCTCATGTGATCATCTGTCCGCCTAGTCGGACCTCCTACGCTGCGCTTTCCTATTCGTGGTCGCCACTCCAGGACTTTACTGCCCCAACGGCCATTCGTTCTCCGGGCTACATGGCCCGCCCAATGTCACTGCATTACTTTATGTTACTTTACTAAATATAAGGCGAAAGTAACTCTGTCTGTTACCTCTTCACGCTTAAACCGCTGAACTTATTTAGATGAAATTTAGTATCGGGATAGTTAGTACTCTAGAAAGGACATAGGATAGGTTTTTGTCCTGAAAGAATGCACAGTTCCCAAGGGATGATATGGATGGTCCATAATTGACAGAGTAATCAAATTCAAATTCATAACTTTATTCTGCAAGTAGGTCTCAAGACTCTGGGGCACTTTTACATATAAGATTTTCAAAATAAACAGAAAAGCATTCGCAATCTAGATAATAAGGCATTGGTCCCATCAAGGGCGAGGAAGCGATTAGCAATCAGCGATTTTCTCGCCCATGAAACGAACAAATCTTATAGATCCTGTGTTAGTAAAAGAGACAAATATATTAATAGTTCATCGCTGGCTGTTCACACTGCCGGCGAGAACTCTCTCATATAATGTATCTCTTTTATTGACTCGCAGTCGACATCTATTGTGCGTTTCTTGAGTGAGTTGGGCGAGAAAATAATCGATAGTTGCTCGCTTTAACGCCGACGGTGGGCCCAGTGCCTAACATTATGATTAATAGCAATATTAATACAAAAGGCAAATACCTGGGCATACTAAAAATAAATAAATAAATAAATAAATATTACGGGACAATTTTTACACAAATCGAACTAGTCCCATGGTAAGCTCAATAAGGCTTGTGTTATGGGTACTAGACGACAATATATTTAATATATATATAACTTATATACATAGAAAACATCCAAGACTAAGGAACAAATATTTATGCTCATCACACAAATATTTGCCCTTACCGGGATTTGAACCCAGGACCTCAGCTACAGGGAGATGTACTCGTATATTGGTCTCCGGGTTCATTATCGGTCGGTGAACATACATAAAAAAACCATACAGTGGAACATAGACCCTCTTTCTTTTTTGAAGTCGGTTAGAAAATGTATAACGCTTTGCTTTCGGTAATCATGGTTAATGTGTTATGGTGGCAAATGCGTATATTTTCAATTAGGCGCATAACTGTGCAACTAAATCCAGGCACAAATCCTTGGGCGACATTCACGGACGCCCGACACACGCCGACCCTGAGCCACCCATACTTCTCTGCTCAAATTGTCCATAGAAAAGCAATGGTATATGGCTACTTAATCACGAGTTAAATAAAAATTGGGACTTTGTATTTGAAATCGGGACATCTATACTAGTATAAAGTTGTAAAAATGAAATGTCTGTACATTGAAAATATTTTCAAAAAATTGATTGTTACAGACTACTTGGAGGTCACTAAAACGAAAAATATTTTTTTGTATTTTATGTATGTTTGTATCTTTGTATGTGTCGTTGTGGCTTCATCACGCAAAATCGGCTAAACTGATTTGGTACACGGGTAGCTGGGTATCTCCAGATGGTTATAGGATACTTTTCACACGACTACGCTGACGAAAAAAAGATGGGTTATGACTTTTTCTCCTCCGCGAACGAAGATGCAGGCACCTTCTAGTCGTAAATAAAACTCGACGATCGGTTTGGCTCTGTGGGAGTAACGTTGCCTGCGAAGCTGAGGTCCTGGGTTCAAATCCCGGTAAGGGCAAATATTTGTGTGATGAGCATAAATATTTGTTCTTGGATGATTTCTATGTATATAAGTAATATATCTATTAAATATATCGTCGTCTAGTACCCATAACACAAGCCTTATTGAGCTTACCATGAGACTAGAGCGATTTGTGTAAAATTGTCCCGTAATATTTATTTATTTATTAAAACACGATTTACTTTTTCTTATTAATGCAAAACCTAAATAATGAAAAAATCCAAGACTCCGACTGGATTTTATTACAAGATCTTTACATTTTGCATTTCAACAGGCTTTTTTGCCGTCAGCGCCACGTTGAGCATTTATGGAACTAAATTTGCACCCTAACAGAGCGAAACATGTTAGCTAGAGATGACGTTGAATTCTTCAAATACCAAGATCCAAATAATGAAAAAATTTCAAGACTCCGACCGGATTTGAACCAGTGTCTTGAGCCTTGTCGGGTCGCACGCTCTGCCAATTGAGCTACAGAGCCCAGTCAGCTTGTCTTCAAATTTTGTCTCCGCTTGTTACAAGATCTTTGTATTTTTAACCGGCTTTTCGCCGGTAAAAAAAATAAATCAGTGACGTTGTATTGTAAACATTGTTTTTTTTTATGAAAATCGTGATGTTTTACCATCATGTTCTTCGTGATTTTTAAAGTGAATCTCTTCACTAAGATACAATATTCTTATAAATACAAAGACCTGAAAAATTAAGAAATTCCAAGACTCTGACTGGATATGAACGCACTAGTTGGCAGAGCGTACGTCACTGCTAGTGCTTTGTCGGGGCTCACGCTCTGCCAGCTCTGCAGGCTACGGGGCAATGATCGTTTCATTAATTACCACAACATAACAAACGGGGCTTAATCGCGTATAAATATGATTTATTTAATTACCTTTCGTTGGTAATTCTTCGACGTTTCGGACGTCGCGTTACGTCCATGGTCTCAAAGGAAACTGGAGTGGCGAAATCAACGTCTTCTAGCCGCGCGAGTTTTTCGATCTACCCGCGCTTGATGTTTATTATTAGGTTGAACACTACGGTCGTCACTAGACCGACACACTACACTCACGACGTCAGGTGATTTATCGGATGTTATATGATGTTGCTTACATTTACTAATTACTGGATTCCACCAAGATGAAATCATATTTATACGCGATTAAGCCCCGTTTTGTTGTGTTGTGATAATGAGTGAAGATCGTGTAAGTTTAAATCAATGATCATTTCGTACAGATAAATGGCAAAGTAGTTGTAATTTTCTGACAAGTTCTTCTTGGCACTTTAACTCTTTATTCCCTAGAAGTCAGGCACAATTGCAGACTATCCGTTACTTGTCGAGTATGTCTGTTTGTCCCAGATGTCTCGAGGATTACCCTCAGGCCGCGTGCACGTCTCCTGTTGGCAGTGCCACCAGCTCGAACAGTGGCACATCAAAACTCGCCGCTCCTTTGCGTTTTGAACCTTTTGAATGCGCGCCTGGTATCAGCACCGGAATGTGACTTGCTTGCGTGGCGATGCGCAGCTGTGTTTTATGAATGCTTGAAGTTTTGTGAGATGATGGATAAAAGACAATCTAGCATTTTTATATATTTTTTTTTACCTTCTTTAATTCTAATTTTACGTTATTAGTATATCATAGTGATTAATATCAAATTATGAAGCTGTGTAACCCAATAAAGAAATAAATATATAAGTGCAAGGGTGACGGATCCTTTATCATACTTTTATCACGTGATAAATCCGACCATCACTGGTCGCTGAGTCCTGCATGGAGGCACTGGAATCGTTTACCGGTCGGGCAGTGCGAGTGCCCTGCTATAGAATTCACAAAATATGCGGCATCGTCGAACGCAGCGTACACAGGTTTAGACTACCTATTCGTTCATAGGTCTCGCCCTTGACAACCTGCTTTCCCATCCTATTCTAGTGAATATTTTTGAGCAGGTTTGATAATTAAATGCATTTTTTCTGCCAATGCCAATTATAGGGATTAAAAAACTCGCGAAATCAACAGCTCACAGAGCCACTAGTATAGTATGGATTTCTACCGGCTGCGCCATGTATTGTTTTAAATAAAAGATGGTTTTCTGAGTCTTCGGTGTTTTATTTATAACTTTAAAATACTAGATTTATGGAATTCTATATTAGAGAATGTGAGTCAAGATGTGTACCGTTTGCCCGACAGCGAGGTAAGAGGACGTGGGAGGGGCCCTGACAGCTAGGCTGACACTGCTAATTTGTTCCGTGATTACAAGTTTTAGTACCAATATTAATATGGATGGTTCCAATATGCCGTATCCACGTATTAGAACTCGCTTGGGGCCGGACGCCCTTCCCATAAATTAGCGCGGCCGCAACCGGCGGCGAGCGCCCGGACAGAATTAGTACCTCGCGCGATATGCCCTGTTCATCATGCGGTCTCATACTCTAAGAGCGCTTGCGCAGCGGCCGATCCAAATCAGAGATGATAGGAACCGAAAATAGGGTAACTAATTATCTTAGCATTTAACCACTGATGACAAGTCGTGTCATTACCGAACATGTCAACAGAATAAAACCGTGTGTGATGTGAAGAACTTGATAAGTCGTCAGTAAAGTCTGAATAAAATTAAACCATAACCTCCTAGATCAGATTTTTTAAAATGTATATTTCGATTTATCAAGTTATTTACGGCATGCGCGGAAATTACCATGTTTTTTAGCGGTAGGCGATGCAAACACGTACAGTACACTACAGAAATATCTCTATTTCTAACTAATGCACACAATAAAAAAATCACCTACAAGCCGAAAACACACACACTGACAATTATCATATGTACTGACTGACCATTACTCATATAGGTTCTTTGACAGAGGGACATGATTCCGCCATGTTATGCCAGATGTCTCTAGTAATTATTGACGTTAGCCATTTAATTTAAATTTCAATTCCATTTCATAAATACGGAAAATTAACGTATAATTTCGCACCTGCGATTTTTTAATTAACAAAAACTATAAAAAGTGCGAGTCGTTTACACACACGAAGGGTTCTGTACCTTAACACGCCGAATAAATCGTGTTTCTTGTAACGTGTAACTTGTAGGGGCCCCTTACCCTTTAAACTTTTTACTCTCGTTCGCAGAGGTTAAAAAAAAACATAAAAAATCTCTTTTTTATCTCCTCCTAGTCGGGTAAAATGTATCCTATGACCATCCATGGATTTCCTGCTACCTGTGTACCAAAAATAGTTTCAATCATCTGTCCATCCATTTAGGCGTGATTATGGCACTAACACACATACCAACATACAAACAAAAAAATCAAAAAAATATGTTTCATTTCAGTTACTTTCATGTAATATTATTGCCAGGCGTATCTCTACGCGGACAAAGTCGCGAACAACAGCTAGTTTAGTTATATAACTACGAGGGCTGCTATTTATATATCCGGAAACCGGGATTACAATCTTCTTAAATAGCATATTTGACCGCCATGGTAAAATTTGAACTTTTTTAAGTATATAAGGTATATTTTTTCTTCCTTATTAACGCTCGTGTTTTGTTTTTGACGGGTTTTAAATGTCATCTCGCAGCAAGAATGGAACTCACTCGTGAAAATATTCGTGCTATGATTTATTATGATTTTCGGCGTGGTTTAACGCAACAACAGTGCATAGATCAACTAACTTCAACAACAACTTTTGGTGATGAAGCCCCATCTAAAACTACTGTGTATCACTGGTTTAGTGAGTTCAATCGTGGACGTAGTATGCTTACGGACGAAGTTAAGGCAGGTCGCCCGAAATCGGTCGTTGTACAACAAAATATCGAGGCTGTGCGAAAACTTATAATGGACGACCGACATGTTACGTACCGCGAGATAGAGGCGACTCTGGGTATTTCTATGACCAGCATTAATAGCATATTACATAATTATTTGGCTGTAAAAAAAATTTGTTCGCGTTGGATACCCCACAACTTAACAAATGAGCAAAAACATGCTCGCGTCGAATGGTGCAATAAAATGTTAAAAAAATATAACCGTGGTGACTCAAAAGCCGTTTATAACATCTATACAGGTGACGAATCCTGGATCTATGCATACGATCCCGAAACGAAGCAACAATCAACGGTATGGGTGTTTCAAAATGAGCCGAACCCTACGAAAGTTACTCGTGCAAAAAGTACATTGAAACAAATGGTGGCCTGCTTCTTCGGTATTAATGGCCATGTAGCTACAGTGCCACTAGAAAACCGTAGAACGGTTAATTCAGAGTGGTACACGACCATTTGCTTACCGGAAGTATTTGAACAAATTCGTAAAACTAACCAGCGACGAAGAATCATTCTTCATCATGACAATGCCAGCTGTCATACGTCACGCGAAACAACTCTATTTTTGGAGGGTCAAAATGTGGAATTAACGGGTCATCCGCCGTACAGCCCTGACTTGGCACCCAACGATTTTTATTTATTTCCAAATATAAAGAATAAATTACGCGGTCAACGATTTTCGACCGCTGAAGATGCTGTCGACGCATTCAAACAACACGTTATGGAGGTACCTCAGGCGGAGTGGCAGAAGTGCTTTAAAAATTGGTTCACGCGAATGCAAAAGTGCATAGATCATCAAGGGGAATACTTTGAAAAACAATAAAACTATTTTCAGCCGTGTACGTTTGTTTGTTTTTTTGTTTCCGGATATATAAGTAGCAACCCTCGTATATCCATATAAAATAAAATAAACTATACGGTGTATCTGTATGACTTAATGTCTGAATAATGTCGCTTATCGCATTCCACCTTTCAAGCATCGATTATTATTTTCGCGAAAAAATAACCAACACAAATGAGCGCACTCCGTAAACAACCGAAAACTTTCTTCCTTTTATCTGTGAGAACACCTCTAGAAAACAACTTTTATCTTTTCTTAAAAATTTAGTAAAACCTTTGCTTTTCTTCGAACATATTTTGGTTAAGTTTTTTCTTCTAGAAAAAACAAAAATTCACTCAAATGTTCTCAGTAGTTGTATTTGCCAACTTTCCCAGTCTTACCCCGTCTTGGCTCCCTCTAGAATATAACTAGTATTTTTTCTTAATCTTTCGCTGAAACACCTTTTATTCTCCATTGCACATGTACAGTTGGCATTAAATAGTCTGTAGCATCCAAAGCGCCATATATGTATATCGCCACGTATCTTTACGCTTAAAGAATAAAGATGTACTGTGTTATCCTTAGCACTTTGGATACTACAGAATACTTATTTAATGCTGACTGTACAGTTGTAGATAGATTACTAGAACATCACATTCACTTCGTTCGCGGAGGAGAAAAAGTCGTAACAATTTTTAGAATCTGTTTAGCCGATTTTACGTGATAAACCACAACGACACATACAAACATACAAAAAAATCCAAACAATATAATTTGTAAAACAAAAAAAGTAATATAATTTTCGTTTCAGTGACCTCCAAATAGTCCGTGACAATATTTTATTTAAACATATCTTCAATGACTCAAAATTTAATTTTTACAACTTTATAATAGTAGAGATTCTTCAAAGTACAGATATTAGAAAAAAACAACATGGACCGAAACATGTCGATTAGTACTCGGCTTATCAACGTGGGTAACCGCTAATGTACATATTCTAACTATCGGTTTGTCCGTCTGAAAATCGTCAGCATTTTTCTAGATGTCAGGCGTTTTTTATCCGTCCATTGTATTACGTTTAATATAGTGCGCCTATCGCAGTGACGTGACTTATGCGGCACGTTTTTACGCATGCCTCTCACGCAGCATGTGTATACGCGATGATCTTATGCGTCACGATTTCTCTATACATAAAGCCGCGTAAACGCACCGTCAGCGTTTTTTTGAGCAACGGTGTCGAGGGCATTCTGTAATAGCGCGTAGGTCACGTCACAGCGATAATGCACCGTTTGCGTATTTTAAGCATTGGTGAGGTGAACCTTTACATAACATTACACAAAAGTTAATTCGTTTGAATATGCTTTGCCTAGCAGTGGGGATACTTAGAGAGTTCCTAGTTGTACGTTTATTATGCTTGGAAAAACACAGTATCGAGAGTAGCTGTATTCGTGTTTCCCGGCTAAGGCCGCAAAGGCATTCGTTACTGTGCGATATAAACAAGGCAGAAATAATTCAGCTGCATTTTAACGCGGGTGTAGCCCGCAAAATATGAGCTCTCTTGCATTTAGGGTTGTCAAGTCCTCTATAAGAGATCCATGCAATATTATTTTATACTAGACGGCGCATACTGCCAATTCTCACTTATAGTGCTCAGACTTGGTCTTTAACAGAAGCTCAGAAGTCCAAACTCGGGGTCTGCCAGCGAGCCATGGAGCGTAGCATATTAGGTGTAAAATTAAGGGATCGTATCCGGAACACTACGCTGCGCTCCAAGACTCAAATATTCGACGTAGCTCGGAAGGCGGCCAGGCTAAAGTGGGACTGGGCTGGTCTTGTTTGTCGCATACCGAGTGAGCTATGGGCCAAGGTCGCCACAGATTGGAGGCCTAAAAGCTCAAAACGGAGACGCGACAGACCACATAGGCGATGGCAGGATGAATTGGATTCCTTTTTGAAGGAATGGTCGGAAATTGCCCAAAATAGGGAGGGTTGGAGGAAGAGGGGGGAGGCCTTTGCCTAGCAGTGGGACAAAACGGGCTCACAATAATAATAATAAAAAAACTAGAATGCGTCTAGCGTCACATCGTAGCACCTGTCATTTTTAAATCAACAAAAAGTATAAAACTCGGCCAAGTGCATGTCGTTTACGCCCTTATCCTTTTGTACTTTTTACTCTCGTTTGTAGGTAGGAAAGAAATCATAAATCTATTTTTTATCTCCAGCGTGGTCGAGTAAAATGTATCCTATGACCATCTGTCAATTCCCAGCTACCCGTGTACCAAAAATACTTTATATTTGCCCAGCAGTTTAGCCAGTGATGATGGCACAAATATACCTACAGACGTCACGAGCAACAGCTAGTTTAGTTATATGTCTATAATAGAAGGCGCCTGCAATTTCGTTCGCGAAGGAGAAAAATCATAACCCTCTTTTTTTCGACATAGTCGGGTAAAAAGTATTCTATAACCATCTGGAAATACCGAGCTACCAGTGTACCAAAAATAGTTGAAATACTTTAGGTGATTTGGCGTGATGAAGCTACAATGTCACATACAAGGAAATTAAATATATATATTTCTATACAGTGACCTCCAAATGATCCGATGCAATCATTTTTTTGAAAATATCTTCATTGTACATTTTTAGAACTTTATAATATAATAGTATAGAGAATAATTATACTTATACCATAATATTTTCTTCTGTTTCCGCGATTATTACTCATTGAAATAAAACAATTTAACGGATTATATCGCGTATATTATCTCATTTTAGTTCCCGACGTTTCGGAAGCTTTCCAGCTCTCCATGGTCACGGGTGGACTGAGAAAAGATGTATTTTCCTCTGTCAAAGTTACAATTTGTGCAAACTACCCATTTTTGAAAAAAACACAAATAAAGGTGTACATACATGCCAGATGGGCCTAAGCTGTAAAGACAGTTACACATGTGCCAGAAAATGTTAAAATAAAATAATTAAGCCCTTAATTATTAAGTATTTTATTTTAATAAAATAATTAAGCCCTTCTGTCAATCTTTTCTCAGTCCACCCGTGACCATGGAGAGCTGGAAAGCTTCCGAAACGTCGGGAACTAAAATGAGATAATATACGCGATATAATCCGTTAAATTGTTTTATTTCAATATACTTATACCAGCAAAACCTATTTTCTTACAGAAATAATTGTGTGTCGACAACCCTGCTTGCATTTATCTCGTCTGCCGAGATCATCTGCCGATATCTCGGAAACGAATAAAAAAATATCCTTTGTTATTCCATTCTCTGTGAGACGAGAAACTATGAAATTGTGAATAAATAGGACGCAGCGGAGAATGTCGTCGCTAAACAGAATAAAAAATTATATTTTATTCACTAGGATAGTAAATGCATCATTTCGAGATGGTAACTGGAGTTTGTTTTGATAATTTTTTTCTTCGATTTCTTTGACACTTTTGTGTTGCCTCGTCCTCGTTTGATTGGCTGGTCGAACTGTGCAAGGAAGTTTAATCTATACTAATATAAAGTTGTAAAAATGAAATCTCTGTACATTTAAGATATCTTCAAAATAATGATTGTAACGGACTACTTGGAGGTCACTCAATCAAATAGTAGATTGTTTGACAAGGGGCTAAAATAAGCCATTACGACACGAAGTGATTATTTGGACGAGCTCACGAAGTGAGCGAGGACAAATATGTCTGAGTGTCATAATGGCTTTTAGCCACGTGTTAAACACTCTGCTTTTCAATTCGACTGCGAGAAAATAAAAAAGCTTTAACATTTAAATTGTATATTTCATGAAAAACTAAAAGTACAGATTGAGCAATTCTATCAGAAAGTTGGCCAATCTGATGAGGTCGGTCCGTTTGTTTTTAATTATTCGTAAGGAGTATGTAGCTGGCCGCAAGTTTTTTTTTTCAGTGGCATAGAAATTTGTATGGGATTATATGGCTTTCTTTTAAACCCTAGGGGCTAAATGTACTACTTTAGTCTCGCTTCGCGAAGCTAATATGACGTACTTTTTGAGCAAGAAAAGTGAAAAATATATTTATTGGATTTTTTTGTAAGTTTGTATGTGTCGTTGTGGCTTCACCACGTCATATAGGCTTAACGGATTTCAATAATATTTAATAGATGGGTAGGGCAACCCCGGATGGTTAAAAAACTTTTTATCAGACTACGCTAAAGAAAAAAACCGGCCAAGAGCATGCCGGACCATGCTCAATGTAGGGTTCCGCAGCCTTTTATACAAAAAATGCACTACTGAAAAAAAAACACTAACAAAAGAGCGTATCTCCCCGGCACTTACGTCTTTTTGCTGAGAAGCGCAGTTTTTTGGCAATAACTTAACAACGGTATGTCCGATTATGTTGAGAACAATTTTCGTTGGAAGTATTTATTAAGCTTTATATTTGTAAATTGTTTCATATTTTTTGAACAAACCGTTTAGAAAATAAAGGGGGGGGGGGGGGATACAATTTTTGCTACTTTCGGAGCGAATATTTCCGAAAAAATGCACTAAATCAAAATATTTTTTTAGAAACATCATTGTGTTTTTAGAAGATCTGTCGAATGGTGTGCCAAATATTGATATTTGCTGATTTTTTTTATTAATTTCGGTTACATGTATGGAGTGCCCCCCCCCATAGATATATATATGTTTTTATTTAACTATCAAACTAAGTTGCGGGTTACACCAGACATCTATGTTCCAAATTTCATCAGTAAACGTCTTATAGTTTTTGAGTAAAATGCCTGTGACATACGGATGGACGGACGGACGGACATCACGAAACTATAAGGGTTCCGTTTTTGCCATTTTGGTTACGGAACCCTAAAAACGGGTTTTGACTTTTTCTCCTCCACGAACGAAGTTGCGGGCAACATCTAGTTGGATATGACAGGGAAAATGAAAAACTTCGTCTATCCTCTTTTCTTGATCTGTGTTTACGGTCAATGGCTAAAAATATACATTCGAAAGTATGTCTTGTTCGATTTAGATTTTTTTCTGCATTAAGCTGATAAACCAGAACATTCCATAAGGTTTTCTACAATGGTCGTAGAACCACCCCGTAGCAGTTTCGTAGCCCCGTAGCAACCGTCGTAGCTGAGATGAGTTTCCTTATCATTATTTTGGGAATAATGAGTTTCATCCCATCATCCCGGAAATAATGATACAGCGGCCCCTTCGTACTCGGCGTTAAAATATAATATAGTATTTTATCATTATCATTATGAGGGAGGAGAAAATAAGAAGTTAATATATGTTGTTGTGGTTCAAGTTTCTTGAGCACGGCTTATAATTATAAGTAAAGCAGTATCCTAACATTTCTAGAGGTCTACATTGTAAGCAGTCACTTTCAAACGTCTTAACACTTTCGCAACTGACATTTTCGTAGCACTACGCTCGTAGCGAATAACATGGGAAAAACCGTATCTAGCGAAAACTTGCTACTAGCTGAGCACCCGCGGGCTCGCGGTCGTTAATGTGTTCTACTCGAGAGCTAAAATTTCGGGTCACCATTTTTTTTATACTAAGCTCACCCTAATTATTAAATACTAGCAAAAGGTTTTTGTTATTATTTGCGACTAGTTTTATTTACATAAAATACTATTATTCGCAATACCCAACTGTATTAGCAATTTCCGCGATCCTATCATAAATATATTAATATCTGAAAATGACGATTATTGCGTTATCTCACTCCGTTTTCGTCTTTTTTTGTCATGGGTTTTTACGAGACCGATTTAAATCTGATAACTTAATTTTTTTTTAACGTTATTTGTGCAATTTAGATGTAAAATTAAATAAAGATCATGACACGATTAAAAAATCTTTACAACCCTGCACTATTTTAGGACATATGATGGTATTTCACCGACCCGAAATTTTTGTTCTCGAGTGTGTGATGATTTCAATGCGTTATGGAGAATAGAAAACTAAGAAGAATAATCTATATATATCCAAAAGGTCCGTCAAAAAGCGTTAAATTGGTGGCGCCACTGTACCAAGTGCGTAAAGTTAATAACCACAATAATGCCCAAAAAAGTCCAATTACTAGGTATGAAAGAAAAATAATTTTGAACACAATTGAAACATCGAACAAGAACGAAGGATTGAGTAGTTTTTCAATAGAAATTATTTGTAATTGGTTTTTAAACTTCATTTTATGTTGCTACACTAGCGCCATTTTAGACAGATTAGGACAGCTTCCAAGTGCGACCAAACCACCGCTTAAAAAACGATGACGGTACGGAATCGCAGTGACGGTCGGATTAATGTTTTCCTTTTTTAAAAGGTATGTCTACCTATTCGTTACCAGAAAATAAGATAGATGGCTCAGGAGTTGGGTTTCGGCGAATCATAATGACTAATTTAGGTATCATGGCAAAACTATTTTTGATATGTATGCATGCATATGTGTGTGCATGCTTTGTATGAATGCCAGTAATAAACCAGCTGTCTATGATACGCTTTTTCGCAATTCTTACAACGGAAGCCATGTCACTTTTACGTAGCGCACGGGTAGTCACAAGACATCGCCACTGAGATGTACGAGAATGGGTATAGCTTAACAAGTTTTTTGCATTTCATTGCTATAGCTTGACAAGTTCTGTCGTGACACCGCCATGGTCTGCGGGCGACGGGGGGAAAAGACAGCCGGAGTGGGTATGAAGTGTGCGCGCGGCGGAGCACGATGACCCTGCCGCGTGCACACTTCTTACTCGCCCGCGCTGTCTTTCCCCCCGTCGCCCGCAGATCATAGGACTGTCATGAAAGAACTTGTCAAGCTATAGCAATGAAACGCAAGCGTACCATAGCGTAGACAACTGGGGTTTCATTAAAAAATTTCACACCCGACCGCCTTTAGTTCGTCCCTAATATAACTAGACACGTGAAATTGTGGTACATGTTTCAGATCACAGGTCAAAATATATTGGTCCGTCAAGGAGATTATCAAAATTGACTCAGATAACTATAAGAGAATAAAGAATCCTAAAATGTTCAATTTCCAAAATCTCTGCATTCGCACAATGTCATGCAAAAATTATACCAGAGACGTGCTGATATTATGAAAAAAAACCTGATATTTTGGGAATAGCATTATTTAGGAAAACGGAAGTTTCAAACCTAAACCGATGACGAAGACAAGGGCTAGACCTATGGAAACAAATAATTTATAGTGTCACATTTTGTGAATGATATAGCAGGTTAATTACTGGCGTTTATACGGAGAACGCACACACACGAACCTACTTTACTGTATAGTTTTCAAGTATAACTGATGCACTGATCTGTGCATCACGCGGGCAATTGCCCGTAACCGCACAAAGGGCGAACAGCAAGCTTCTTGCTCATAAATAATTAAAGTGTCTGCCATTTCACGCTTCCCTCGCCTCCTTATCAACAATTGGTATTGAGTAAGTGATCTCTCCCAGTAAATACTCATGTAGACTGGAACCAACTTTGGTGGCAGTTTTCAAGTATAACTGGCGCACTGATCTGTGCACCATGCGGGCAATTGCCCATAAATAATAAACTGTGTGTGACATTCCGTGCTGTCATCGTCACCATTTTATCGATACCAAATACCGATCTCTCCCAGTAAATATGCGTGTAGTCTTGTACCTACTATGGTTGCAGTTTTCAAATAAAATTGACGCATTTATCTTTGCAACGTGTGGGCAATGCCCATAATCGCACGAAAAGCGGGCAGCGAGCGTCGTGCTCATAAGTAATTATATTTAACCGTGTCTGCCATTTCACGCTCCCATCGCTACCTTATCATCGATACCAGTAAGTGATCTCTTCCAATAAATATGCATGCCGGCAGGAACCTACATGTGGCAGTTTTCAAGTATAACTGACGCACTAATTTGTGCACCATGCGGGCAATTGCCGTGCCTAACATTCCATGCTGTCATCGCCACCATATCATCAATATCAGGTTGCACTACCTCTACTGCTCATACTACTGTGGTTGCAGTTTTCAAGTGGAATTAACGCATTTGTTTCTGCACCGCCCAGGCGATGCCCGTAACCGCACAAAGAGCGAGCAGCGCGCCGTGCTTATAAATAATTACCCGTGTCCGCCATTGCGTACTGTCATTGCCAATGATTCGGAAAATTATTAAGATAACGCTTTAAACGTTTCACCTGAGTATAAATGTGGTTCTGGGTAAGGCTTTTTGTTTTTTTTTTTTCATCTTATAATTTTCCTCTTAGTGCAGTGCGACCAAAAAGAATAGAAATAAAATAAAATGGAACTAAAAAAATTCCATACTAAATTGTTGCCATGTTTAAGCATTTTGCGTCAAAAATGTCAAAGTAACGTAGAAAGTAGCGCACTAATTTAATTTCTTCTCTTTTTGGTCACACTGTACGGTGAAAGGTTCTGTTTTGCATGGCTGTTAATATGCCTCCTCGAGCCTTGAAAGCGTCGCTACGCTCAGGAATCTATATTTGAACCATTGATTTAAACTGACAAGATTTTCATTAATTATTAACAAAATTACTAGCAACGAAAGGTAATTAAATATAAGTAATCAATCAGTACTGAGAGGCTGTATCACTTGTGCGTGTGCAGACATACATTCATTTTTACAACTTTATAATAGTTAAAATGTAATAGTTTAGTTAGCATTTGACCCGCAGATAGTGCAAATACAATTTAACTAAGCAATCGGAAGCAATAACCGCCGAGCACGGGTATAATAGCAATTGCCTCATTAATATGTCTTTCCAAGTTTAGCAGTTAGTCGGCGAGCAATGCGGCGCGCAAGCCATGAGCGGCGGCGGGTGAGCGGGCCACGAGTTGTTTTGTTTTTCATAGCTAGGAAGCTTAAAATATAGGTAACTGGGAGGTGCTCGTGCGACTTCATTCGCAGAGGAGAACAAGTTACTGTCAAAAATTTCATTTTTGTGACAAGCTTTTATTGCCGAGTGTACTTTTCTTTAAACCCCTTCAACTTACTCAATGAGACGTTTTTAAACAGCCCAAACTCGGTAGGATTGCGTTATTTTGTCCCCGACTTCTTGTGACCACCTTCCTGTACCACCGTCAGATTAGCGCGTTCGTATCATATTATTGAATTGTCACTGAACTTAGATAAGTTTGCCAAATTTTAGCTCAATTGAAAACCGGGAAGTGGGTCAAATTTAACTTGCAAAATTTGACTTCTTTTTTCTAGAAGTACCACTAAACCTGTGGATATATAGCTACCCTACCAAAAATAGTTGAAATCCGTTTAGCTGTTTGACGTGTTAAGCCGCGAAGATATACATACATACAAAAAATAAAAAAATATTACTTTTCGATCCTTTCGATCCTCGAGACCTTCATAGTCTATTGAACTTATTTAAAAAAAAATATCTTTAAGGTATAGACATTTTATTTCTACAACTCACTCACACGTGTAACAACATGATATATATTGTTAGCACTTTAAAGCCGCATGTCTAGAATGCCCAAACAAAACACACTGGGTTTCCGCTATTCGACGTCTTATAGTGCGCGTTGAATGTATGGCTTAATGCCTGGTACTATTCTATCAGTAAGTCTGCAGTTCCGTGACGTTGCTGATGCGATGATTTCAGGCAATGACCTCAGAATGCTTAGGTGCTTGGCCAAATACCTTTGGACATTAAGAAATGACGGGGGTGCGGGAGGCTGTTTCTCCTTTCTCCATGTCCTTTTGATTCCTGCAAACGGTACGCGCAGTGACTAGGTGTCACGGGAATAAAAAAGTGTTTAAGTGTCTAGTTATTGCTTCAGTTACGAGGCGGAGTTAGAACTGAGAGGCCTTTTTTGTTCCCACTGGTAACGGACCTCGAAATAATTCACTTCCGATTAGCCGTTGTTTTATTATGTCGTATGGCTTTATTCCTATAACTATATACAATTTAACAGTTTATGTTACGTTTCAGTTTATAATTTAACATCTTAGTTTAGTAGCCAGTTCCTTGCGTCCGGTGTGTGCGCCAGGAGATCCTGCATTCATCCCGCAAAGCGTCTCCTAGGACACTCCTCAACAATATGGAGGAGAGCTGGCTATCTACAGTCGCAGGCTGCGTTGCAAAGATGCCCCACTTGTGCAGGTTGTGCTTACACCAGCCTACGCCCGTCCGAATGCGATTTAGTGTCACCCAAATTTTGCGGTGTTCTTTAAATCCAGGTGGCTTCTTCCTAAACATTGATTTAAATTTACACGATCTTCACTCATTATCACAACACAACAAAACGGGGCTTCCTTTCATCCCAAAATTAAGTTCACGTATGAATTGGAACTGGAACGTAGCTTGCCTTTTCTGGACGTAAAAGTGACAGGTCGGGTAGATGGCTCCATGAAGCACACTGTTTACAGGAAACTAACTCACACCGACAGGTATTTGAATGCCTTGTCTCATCACCATCCTCGTTACCTCCAAGCTGTTGTGAGTTCCCTCTATAACAGGGCACGTGACCTTTGCGACCCGGAATTCTTACATAGTGAGGTCTCACATTCAAAAGGTCCTTAGATGGAATGGGTATGATGTGAACAGACAGCAGCACAGACGAAAACCAAAACGTAAACATCCTGACGTTTGGAGGCAACCAGCATTCATGCCGTACGTAAGAGGAATAACGGACAAAATTGGCACAGTACTACAAAAGTACTCGATAAAAACTGTGTACAAGCCGTTATCTAGGGTCATAGGGCATGTAAGATCACCTAAGGATGTTATTCGGTTCCAATCACCTGGCGTTTACAAGATCGATTGCAGTTGCGAGAGTTCTTATATTGGACAGACGAAGCGTACTATTGCTGAAAGAGTCAAGGAACATATCGCAGCTGTTAAAAAGTGCCAGGTAAATAAGTCCGCTATTTCCGAACATTTATTAGAAGCGGGACCAAACCACTGGATTGAGCTTCATAATCCCAAGATCCTTTCTACGGAACGTAATTACTATTGTAGAATCGTGCGTGAAGCATTTAAAATCAAGAGTCACTGAAATTTCAACCGGGAAGATCATCAAGCTTTCATCTTCATGGAATCCAGTAATTAGTAAATGTAAGCAACATTATATAACATCTGATAAATTGCCTGACGTCGTGAGTAGAGTATGTCGGTCTAGTGACGACCGTAGTGTTCAACCTAATAATAAACATCAAGCGCGGATAGATCGAAAAACTCGCGCGGCTAGAAGACGTTGATTTCGCCACTCCAGTTTCCTTCGAGACCATGGACGTAACGCGACGTCCGAAACGTCAAAGAGTTACCAACGAAAGGTAGTTAAATAAATCATATTTATACGCGATTCAGCCCCGTTTTCTTGTGTTGTGATAATGGGCTTCTTACTAGGATCTAAGGCGGTAGAGGCGCCACTCTGATCAAACCACTGCTTCCTCCAGTCCTTGGTGACACTGAAGAGTTCCTGGGCCTGAAGGTGGTGGTTGGACCAGACTGGTTTGCGCGACTGTAGTCGCATGTAAGGGAGATCGTGCAGTGTCTCTTGTATGTGCAGCATCTGCGTCGTCGCTTTGGCCCACTCCCGGCTTGTGTCCTTCTGATATCCGGTGAGGCAATGTGGGTCAGCATCGGAAGCCACTGCAAGCTGCCAGATGTCCTCCGCATGACGCGATTTAGTTGGATCTCAACTTCATTCGTTGTGCGCTTAGTTCTGTACCACACAGGCGTTGTCATCGGTATAGTTTCGTTTTTGCGGGGTATTTGAAAACTTTAGTCACATCACTAGAAAAAACAGTGATTCCAGGGAAAAACTATTGGAAAAAAGGAGAGGTATAATTTAATTCGCTGTTGCTTGTAACTTAGGGCAAGTTCCTAATGGAAATGCACACTTGCGCTCGCTCGTAACTCGCCGAATGCTACAGCGCCGCGCGAATTATATCCACGTTCCCATTAGCCGGCGGACGTCACGGTGTATCGCGGGAGAGTGGAAACAAACTCGTGTCTATGGTTAATTGAACCGGGAACTTTTAAAAAGAGAATGATGGTAAAGTGGGTCAAATGTGTTTAGGAACTTCAGATGCCTTTGGATACATGTTTGTACATATTTGTGTGAGGTGATTAGTAATTATCGCTCGCGTTGCGACTGCTCGCTCTGGCTTCCGTAGTCGTTCATTACCGAAAGTGTGGGTAGCTAGAATGCAAATTTTGGTTATTTTGTAGAGGATAGTGACTTCTACCAAATAATACGTTCACGGCAGCAGACTCACTGTAGGGTTACCACACGAATAATTTTAAAATGCAGAAAAATACCCCGATTTTCTTAGAAAATGTCCTGACGTTTTGTCACAAATCACGCTTACTCATCGTTCTGGCAATGTTGCCAGAGAGAAATATATCCGTAGGTATGGCGTCTCTAGTGGTTAAATTTTTGAGTGTCTCAGACCACGTGCTTTTAATTTATACCTTCGTGCCCAGTTTTTACCATGCTTTGTTAGTCATTATTTTATTTTACATACTTATTTGGACCTTCAACAATAAGCGTACTCGGACATGTGTTGTAATTTACATTTACATCGTAAGACTAAGCATCTTATTACGTACAGAAGGACACCGCATGCACGAATTAACAGTAAAAATTTAATTTAATTCTAACTAAAATGTTACTTACTCCTTACTTAACTTTACTAACAACTTTAGCTAAACTTAAGTTGTGATATAGATACAAGTCAAAGCGCAAAAAAAATACGATTGCTCTCGCACGTGGTCTCACCAGGAATTGAACCTGGTACCTCTCGATTACGCGTCGATTGTGTTGACCTTTTCACTAGCGAGCACTGTGCTGTCCGCATCGAATTTATCCATCCGCTTTGACCCCTGTATCTACTTTCATTTTTGAAAGGTATTATTAAACTTTAGTAATATACTGTTATTAACTAAGCCTAGATTATCTGATATGCATTTTTTCATTTATTGCTTTGCCTTATTTCCTATTAGCAAGTGTGGCTCTAATGAACGGGAAACAAGATGAATTTTTGAATCATTATATATAGCAAACATCCGCGGTAGTGGACAGTGCCGTCTAAGATTAGTGCGACATTTAGTTGAGCCAAACAGTTTGATATTACAGGGCCTAGGCATTTTATACGGTACAAGGAACTTAACGGGTGATTACGACTGTCGTAAATTTGTGGGCAGAAAATATTATTTTACATCTTTATAATAGTATAGATATTTGTGAATGCGTACACTTGATATTTTTGCACAGTATTGTATACCTTCATGGATTTAACTACCTAACTATACTAATCTATTTATTGTATACGCTACGTTTACACGGGTGTGTTGAAATACAGGACAATACGGTGGAAATAGCGAGGGAGGCACGATATACGTTCAGATTTACTGAGACACAAGTTGTTAAATAATACATAGGTCGTGCGGCATTTGTTTATGTACATGTTTAATGAATAGTCAGTGCCTTTAGACGTGGCGTCTTATTGCGTTACGGCCGGGCGGTGCCGCACTCTACCCCTTACGCTTGATATAAAAAAACCTTATTCATAGATAATATTATCCTCTTTATGTATGTTTACATATTTTCATGCAGTTTCCCCAAAAAAATACGGGTGTTGTTGATGGTCCGGAGTTCTCCTCGGGTAGACATCGGACCAACTCTCCTGCATCTCCTGATGATGCCTCGTAGAGAGACGAAACACTTGTCGAGGATTATACTGTCTGGTGGTGGTTTGTTGTA
The DNA here is from genome assembly GCA_905404275.2 of Hedya salicella. NCBI lineage: Eukaryota > Metazoa > Arthropoda > Insecta > Lepidoptera > Tortricidae > Hedya > Hedya salicella. The sequence goes on from FR990112.1 coordinate 20,316,225, forward strand.
TTTGCATCCGTATTGTTTTGTGGAAACTAAATGAAAATATGTGCATGTGATCACAATTTATTGTCACATCTAACCAAGACACTATTTTCCGGAAAAGCAATGGAACAAATACTAAAAACAGTATAATTAATCTAATTTATTACTTATTTTTTAGAAAATTAACTTTTTTGGCACAGTGATCCAAACAGGGTCTTGGCCTCCGAAGCGAGAGCCCACCACCTATCACGATCATGTGCAGCTTTTTGTCAATTATTAACTTGAAGCTGACGCAGATCCGCCTCCATCAAGTCTTCGCAGGGATACCTGAGCCGACCTACTTTATTAAAGGTCGATTAAAATTCTTAGAACAGTAAAATTTACTGCGAGCTCATTTGCCTACTTATTGATATAAAGTTACGATTTTTTATGTTATACGACCTATACGGGGCAAAAGAGCAGACGAATTGCCTGATGGTAAGCGATCACTGTCCCCAATAGACACCTGCAACACCAGAGGAGTCACAAGTGCGTTGCCGGCCTTTCAGGTGGGAGTACGTTCGTCTTACGCTCCAGCGAAATTTTTTTCACAATTACGAGTACTATACCTTTCTTTATCGCTAAAACGACATAAACATAATTATAATATAATGTGGCTGCTTATATGTTTGGACGTTGATGGTTGACATGGCACAAAAAAAAAAATACGCTCAACATGAAATATCACGTAATGGAAAGAATTTGGTGTGAACTCAGCCTCGCTGAATTTTCGGTCACGTAAGTGTCGTTTCCTGTACAAAATGCAAAGAACGCGATGTTGCCGATGGGAGGGTCGAGCCTGACTATACATGTCTACGCTAAAGCGTAGTTTAAGCATAATGTTGCAATTGAAGACTTTTCTTCTTTGCAGATATAATCAGGTACGCAGTCTTAATAAATAAATATTACAGGACAATTTTTACACAAATCGAACTAGTCCTATGGTAAGCTCAATAAGGCTTATGTTATGAGTATTAGAAGTCGATATATTTAATAGATATATAACTTATATATATAGAAAATATCCAAGACTCAGGAACAAATATTTATGCTCATCACACAAATATTTGCCCCTCCCGGGATTTGGACCCAGGACCTTCAGCTTCGCAGGCAACGTTACTTTCACTGAGCTAAACCGGTCGGATATAGTTTGGAACCCTGAGAAGGACATAGGATAAATTTTATCCCTTAAGGGATATTTCTCCTGTACAGGCGAAACCGAGGGTAAATACTTGTATCACATATAAGTAAAGCCTTTCAGGCCGGATCATTAAAAACAATCTTACTTGTTTGTAATCTTTACAAATAAGTCCTTAAAACTAGAACCCATCCCCGAATAGGTAACTCCTCTGCTTCAGGATAAGCAGCGCTCTTCTAAATTCAATAGGGAGTTCTCTAAAATGCAGTCGAGTTACTGTCTTAGCTAAATACATTTAGACTGTGCACCCTAAGATGTTCATTGAATAAGGGTAGAGTCGGGAGTGGGCCCGCCGTTTACGTCGAATGCCTCGTAAAACTACCGGATGTACGTTAACGTAAATACTCCACTTTACTGCGCCCGCTTATAATGAATTGAATAAAGGACAAGGCCCGGTCAGGGTTCCGTGGTGGGTGGGGAAAATAACATTGGTTTTTGTTTATAAGAACCCCTAGTATATCTGGCTGTCTGTCTGTGGCATCGTACCTCTCAAATCCGCGGACTATTTTGAACGAAGTTTTATTAGAAAGCTGGCTTCTCTCTTTCGTGTGTGTAAAGCTTTCTTCAACGATTGTGAATGTGTTTTCTAAATTCTTTAAGAATATACGGATTTCGTCATTAATGTTAAAGAAATGTTTCTACACTGACTAAATTAAAGCATCATTTTATTTTAAAGCTTGTAATTAATATTACATTTCCTAAATAAATAAGATGTGAAACGATTACGATATAACGAAATAAAAATACAATACATTTATTTATTGCACACCAAAAGAAAATAACATCAGACACTTAAGTCTAAAACAGTACGTATGAGAAATGGTAAACAACAGGCGGTCTTTTCGCTAAGAAGCTGTGATTTTAAGATGTTACATACATTGATTGGTCAGACCATGACGCCCTGTAAGGGACTACAAAGACTTATTACTAACATGCGTAATATTGAAATAACATTGTTTTCAGTATTAGTTATCAGTTATATACATATAACTAAAAATTAAAGAACCACGGGGTATTGATGTCTACTCCAACTTGTCTGTCTTTTTTACCCGCGGCGATAAAGCCCTGTTCCCGATGTTTATTGAATGTGCCCGTCGATTTATGCGGGCCTCGATTGTTTTGGGATACCTTAAGAGACACTATTTTTGAAGATTTTTTACGTCTCTTTACGGTTTTTGTCACTTCGGTGCGGCACTAGGAATGTGTCACATTACTAACCAGTTTGACATTTTAGAGGTACGTAGTTAAACTTTTTATCTTCTAACATTATGATTTATCACATTATATTTTTATGTATTTCCACTAATTTTATCGAGCAATCTTGTATTTTAGACTTTACTTTTACGGTTTTTGATCATTACGGTACAACACTAGGGATGTGTCGCATCACTAGCCGGTTTGACATTTAGTACCCAGTTAAGCTCTCAGCCTGGAATATAATCTTACAACTTTAGTATGCTTGGTTTATGATCTCATTTTAGCTATATTTCTCGAATAATCTTGTTTTAAGAAGTTTAGGTTCAATGGTGCCGTTTTTCATAAGGTAATAATTTTATTGGGTGTGGGACCATACATAATATTGTTATATTGATGAATTTCTGTGCAGAATATCAGTTTTTATTGAATTTAAGATATGATGTTTGATTAAAATTATATACATATTAGTATTTTACACAAATAAAGCTAGTCCCATGGTAAAGCTAAATAAGGGTGACAAAGACAATGGCGTTACATAGCTAGTGTGACACAAAAACACGTAATCTGTCCCTGAACTTTAAACGAGATTTTGCTGAGTATTTAACATACTCCAAAACAATTTAAGTGCCCGGTTCATTAAAATATGAACGTTATGATTTTTTATTTAGCGAGGGGTGTAATGAGGACACATGCAATGTGTATGAGAGACGAAATACGATTTTTTAAAATACTTGTATGAATGTGACGTGGTAAAACTCAACAAATCGTATTGGAATATGAATGAAAATTTAAAAAATGTATCTAGAATAGATACAAGTTTTATAAAAAAAAATCATATAGAATTTTTAAGTTAGAGGATTTACCCACTTTTTTTGCTTCTGTGGTAAACAGCTACAGTGATGTATTAGATGGTTCAGTAGTATACGAGAAGCACTAAAAAAATTGTATTTTTTGAGAAACATCCATTCTCATTTATTGCTTAACTGAAGGAAGGCGTAAAAAAATTGGGGTAACTGGGTAAGTATTATCATACTTCGTATTTTATTCTGTACTAGAAGGAGCTCGCAACGTCAGTGGAGGAGAAATAATTGTAACTCTCTTAATTTTTTCAGCGCAGTCGAGTAAAATAGCCGTTTTGGCGTGATGAAACCACATCGATACATACAAAAAAAAAATCAGTGACCTTAAAATACTCCGTATCACTTATTTTTATGAAAATATCTTCAATGTACAGACATTTCATTTTTATAACGTTACTAGAAGGTGGTAACTTTGTCAGCGGAAGAGTAAAAAATTATAACCCTCTTTATTTCTTGAGCGTATTCGGATAAAAAGTATCCTATAACCATCTGTAGATAACCCGTGTACCAAAAATAGTTGAAATATATTTAGCCGTTTTGGTGTGATGCAGTCGCAACAAAACATACAAATACACAAAAAAAACGTAAAAAATATTCCGATTCAGTGACCTCCAAAGAGTCAGATGCAATATTTTTTTAAATATTTTGAATGAAATAAAACAATTTAACGGATTATATCGCGTATATTATCTAATTTTAGTTCCCGACACTATAATCCGTTAAATTGTTTTATTTTAATAAGTAATAATCGCGGAAACAGAAGAAAATAATATTTTTAATGTAGAGACTTTTCATTTTTATAACTTTATATAGATATATGTAGATTAAGAGATACCGTAGTAGCCGTGACCCAGATTTAAGAAATTAGGCTTCGTTGTTAGTATTTTAATTTGTTTACCACTAAAATACGGAAATAAGCGTTGCGCCATTTCAGTTGCTCAAACAAACAACATTTGTTTCTCTTATTATTGTAATGATAATACAAGATATCCTTTGATAATTATATATCAGCATGTAAGCACATTAAAACATCCATGTTTATTTTTCGGCAGTTGGCCGCCATTGCTCTGATCAAAGAGAGTATTTGGCGTTATAAACATTTGCGCACTCTAGAACCGTATCGCTTTCACTTCTTTGACAATTTCGAATCGAGGCTTATTAGCAATGTTAAAGTGACAAGGTACTATAGTTGAGAAAATGTTTAGGACGCTTATTTTGTAAAAAGGTATATGCTACAAGCAATATTATAAAATTTAAGTCGTTTTGTAAGTAAGGAGAAGAACAGGAAAAACTTCTGCTGGCTTTAAGCATCAACACGGTATTTTGATACTAAACACTCATTATTTTGTACGTGTGTACGTTTATTTTACACATATTGCGGTTTGGGGCAAAACATGTTATTTGGTAAAATAAAATTCGTGTCATAAATACGAGTACACTTATTGCGCATTTCCGTGTTGATTTATTACGTATCTGTAGAGTGTAAATATTTGTACAAGTACATTTTACATAAAAACTGAATAAATACAACAAAAAGTATCAAATAATTTTGTTAGTAGAACGTATTCTATTTGAATTCAAATATTAAATGATTTCTTTTCATAGCATAAGCACCATAGACAACATCAAACTTTTCCTGTCACGAAGCGGTCGTACCGGCCATTCGTTCGCAGTTTAAAAACTTAAAAATTGGGTGCTTTCTGGAGGCAGCTCTCCGCTCCGCTAATTTCCCACGAGGCGACGACTCGCCGCAAACGGCCCCGATAAACAACCCAGTGAGAATAAGAATTAATAGGCCCTAGTATTTTTACCGCCTTAAAAAGACCCAGTCCACCTGAGGTTCATTCAACTGTTAAGCTTTGTAAATAATTGTCCCCAACAAACATAAATCAGGTTTATCTTAAATTAAAAGCTAATTCACTTTTAAAGGGTATCGCGGCGTTTTAAATTCAGCGCGGGACGAAAACTATGTAAACGCTTTGGAAGTTCGCTAAAAATTCCATGTTTAAAAATTTACAGAAGTTTGCAGACGTGCGTTAGCGTTTTTATTTGATAAAACGATTCATAACTTAACGTTGAGAGGCAGCCACAAGTTGTCGCTTGTGTTTAAGATAAATAGTGACGGGACCAACGAAATTCCCATTATGAACGCAGAAGTGACACTTGCTTGGGTTTATGTGGATAAAATTAAATATAATAAATGGGTGCCGTAAAACCACCAAACTATAGTCCAGGCACCCCAACTGTGGTCCAGAAATAAATTAACATGGAAATAATCATTATTAATTTTTTTGACAAATCATACGTTAGAATTATAGCCGAATGATTTTGCCTTTAAGCACATTATAATAGTACAACCCTAACTAGGTGAGTAAAATTCGATTTAGTTTGGACCATAATCATGTGATTTTGGAATATAGTTGGGTGGTTTTATGGTTATAAATAAATGAGCGAATTATGTTTGCCAAAATGTTTAAATTCTTAAATATTTCATTTCCCAACCTTAGTTTTTTCAGAAACCGTTTCAGAATTAATTCGTTTAGCTTTTTATACAAATTGAACTGTATGATAAACTTAATAAGGCTAGTGTTATGGAGTACTAGTCGACAATATATTGAATATATATTTTTACTTACCTATACATAAAAAACATCCAAGACTCATGAAAAAATATTTATGCTCATCACACTAATATTTGCCCTCACCGGGATTCGAACCCAGGACCTTCAGCTCTGCAGGCAACGTTACTCCCGCTGAGCTAAACCGGTTAAAAGCCAGGTTCGAAAAAAAACCCGCTGTTCTTTACAAAACTATCAGCGGCGTTAACTCCGTTCCCATTTTCCGAACAACGAAACATTTTAATTTCTTTAATTCTTTTTGCGTCCGAAAAAGCTCGCATAAGTCCGGGAGCAAAAAGTTAATAAACAAGACTCGGGCTTTAATTAAAAGCCAGGGAAGCATGAGCCGCGTAATTATGGCCAAAACGCAAGCTTACAAAAATGCTTGTACATTCGCCGTGGATTCTTGGGGATAGTGCGCCCTGGGGCACGGAAGAGCGGCGAGCTCTTTAATGAAGACATGTAACTTACTTGTTAATTATGTATTTATAACTATAATGGTGTTAAAATGAAATGTCTGTGAGGTCAACAATACTACGCATGAAATTATTTGATCGCTGTTCTCAACTAAATATCAAAATACCGTAAAAACTATTTCAAAATGTGAAGTTAATATTAAAATCGGCCAAGAAATACGCGTGATATTAGGCATGATAAACTGCTAATTAAACGGAGAGGTCCGATATGCACTGTTACGTCATAGTGCACTCCGGCCATATAAACTCCATGTTAAATTCCGTTTTGCAAGAAAGTGATATAATCAAATCTTTGATCGCTTATATCTTGGTTATATTTATAGATATTCAAAAAAATAATTTTGTGTACTGTTTATCACGAATGAACTTTTAATAAAGCAAAAATTAAAATTCATGCATATTCCCTATTGCGGCTATGGGGTAAATGCGTCTTTTGATGACGTCTTACAAAAAGTTCACTTTACGTCGACCCTCACTCTCTTTGCATTAGTAACAGCGCTAAACATTAAGCGGGGAAGTTAGGGGAAGTTGTAAAGTGTTCGGATGCCGTCAAAAGTTTAAAAGACGCATTTGCCCCATAAACGCAATTCGCCTAGGTGACCTTAGTTGATATAGAAAAAAAGTGAAACGGGCTTTTTGAAGATCAGTCAATTTAATTTTTAAAAATTTTTTGTTTGTTTTTTTTAATTTTATTAATTTGGGGCATCAACAGCAATACAAAACATGAAATATATACCTAACTTAAAACAAAAAAAAAAAACTACAGCAAAAGCTAATAACAGATGTCCAAAAAAGTACAAATTAGTGCAACAAGTTACATTAAAGCGAGTATAAAAGTATGTTGTGCAAAATCGGTAAGTATATCCATTCAAAATATATTTCTTTAGATAATTATACAGGTCATTCATGATTTCAAAATAACTGACAGACTATAATTTACGTGATATTGTTGTCAAAAAACATAAAGTAGCACCGGCACGCCCTCAAATCCTATGTCTCTTTTCTTTCCGCATATACTCTATAATTGAAATGCCTGTATCGTGCCTTGATAAATATTAATTGTGTTAAAACTTTGATAAGTAAACAAACACATCTTCGCGGTTTTCCGTGGCCCGTGAGCAAGCAAGCGGGCTTTTGTTGAAGAGTACTAAATAATGCAGGGACTGACCCTCTCACCGGCCCCAGGTGACCAAGGCTTTTCACTCTGAAGATACACAAACAGTGCTTTCAAGCCTAAACACTCCGTCAAATGTGGGAGGGTTCCTTATAGCTTCTATAGTAGTATAGTAAAAGTCTATTAGAAATAGACGAGTTATTTTCTACAGAGACGAGAATTAGTAAGTAAGATTTTGATTGGTGAGTCTAGAAAAATCTCGAAATATATTAAATACTAGATCACTAACAATTTTGGTAAACTAAAGGTTGGGAAACTCTACATTGTATAATAAAAAGATAACTAACTAGATTTCTAATCTGCTACCTATCTATCAATAACATAACTGGTTTGTTGGGTCAGCCTTGCCTCCCAAACCTGTGTTTACCTAACATAATCATAAATACTAATATTAAGTATACCTAATTGACATGTAAAATTTTATTTTATGAATAAATGAATTTAATTGAATTGAATTGAACTAGAAGGTGCTCGCAACTTCGTTCGCGGAGGAGAAAAAGTTATAACCCCTCTTTTTTTCTTCAGCGAAATAGGGTAAAAAGTATCCTATAACCATTTGGTGATACCTGCACCTATACCAAAAATAGTTGAAATCCGTTTAGCCGATTTGGAGTGACGAAGCCGCAACAACACATACAAACATACAAAAAATCGAAAAAAAAATTTTTTTTTTCAATTCACTGATATCTAAATAGTCTAAAGCAATATATTTTTTTAAAATCTTTAATGTACAGACATTGCATTTTTACAACTTTCGAATAGTATAGATGACTAGATCAATCAAACGGGCTTTGCTTGAAGAACCCTATCCACGGAATCCTTTCCTTGTTATTGTAATCTTGGTTCTTCTGCGGGTCTTCTAATTACTGATTGACAACAAATTGTCATCATCATCATATCAGACTTCCAAAACATTTGGTCGTAAGCTGCCCTCATCCAGTTTCCCGTGATCACCAGATCATCGGTCCACTTGTTGGGGGCCTTCCCACGCTGCATGGTCCCATACGCGGTCGCCATTCGGGAACCTATCTACACCAGCGGCCATCGCTACTAAGAGCAATTTGTACTCTAGGTCACGTCAAATTGTACTTTATGTCCAGGGACATAAAAATAGCTCGTGAAAACTATGATTTCAAGTATCTCACGATACAAGTTTCTTGACTACATTAAATAAACATTGATAAAACATGAAAAATAAATTCACCGCTTTGATTATTTTCTTAATACAATCGACGAAAGCCAGCCGAGAGGCGCGCGAGAAAATTGCCTCCTAAATATATATTTCGGAATATTCTTAAAGAAAAATTTCACTCTCACCGGCTTGTATATGTTTAGTAAATTGAATAGGCATATAATTTACGTTTGAGCAGATACTTATATAGTCTGATATTTGATTTCTCGGAATTTGGTGTACAATTTATGCTCGAGGTTTTATGTTTGAATTATTTTTTGGGTGATGGGATATATATGTTCATTTGGCTGTAGTTTATGAAGAAAAATAAAGAAATAATTCTTCGCTGTAGGTCCATCATCTTTTCAGTCATAAGATGTCAACTGCTGGACGCAGGCCTCATCAATAGATTTCCACATGGGCCAGATAGACGCGACTCGCTTCTAGCGAGTCCCTGTAACCCTAACCAGGTCGTCCGACCACCTTGCGGGTGGTCCTCCCACGCTGCGCTTGCCGGTACGCTTTAATTGAAGGTAAATTATAGTAATAAGCAGGTAGCGTTGATTTAAATGTATATGAATTTCAAACAAAACGCAACAAAACGGGGCTTAATCGCGTATAAATATGATCTATTTAATTACCTTGCGTGAGTAATTTTTCTAAAGATACGAACTCGACTGTCCACTGTTTGTCTACGCAGAGTAGGTACTGATACTTTGGTCTTCGCCAGGAAAGACAGCAATAATCTTGAAAAGCTGATGGCAGCAAAGGCAAAAAAATAAAAATAAAACAAAAAACCCGAAGTTATGATAAGAAATCTAGATCGACGCAAATTTCTCTATTATCATTTTTATCAGTGCCAGATAGGAACAAACATACATACATGCATACATACATAGACTGATAAACACATTACCTCCACCTCCTACTTTGCGTCGCGCAGTCGGGTAAAATGAGGCAGGCTGGACACGCTGGACAGACCAGATTCGCACATCGCTCGATACAACAGTACACGAAACTTTACACACGGTAGCAGACAGAATAAGATGGTGACGCATCATCAGAGAATTATTTTTTTGAGGAAACCGATGCAAGGAGAAGTAACACCAAACCGGATTTCGATCTTCCAGACTAAGTATGGAGGCGACATGAGACTTAGGCACTAGTCCCACCGCCAGCGAGAAAGCGTGCAACTATCGATTATTTTCTCGCCCAACTCGCTCAAGAAACGCACAATAGATGTAGACTTCGTGTCAATAAAAGAGATACATATACGAGAGAGTTCTCGCCGGCAGTGTAAACAGCCAGCGATGAACTATTAATATATGTGTCTCTTTTACTAAGACAGGGTCTACATCTTTTCTTCGTTTCTTGGGCGAGAAAATCGGCGATAGCTAATCGCTCCCTCGCCCTTGGTGGGACCAATGCCTTATTTGTAAACGACACTCCATTGTCTTCGGTCCCTTTCAAGTACCGAAAGTTGCGTACTAACATAACATCTTCCTTTGTATGTGCTCCGAGGTTTCTTGATACGCCACCTACAGCATATTCATAGACATATTGGGCTTTGTGCTTACTGATATATGCTAACGCACTCACAGCTTGCCTGTAAGGGAAGTTCGACTTCCTTCATCGGGAATTCTTCTGACGTGTGCAATAAATGGTTGTCACTGAGCGCGATTTAAGTCGTCACGTCAATCATGCTGGCTTTCAGTACTAACTTAAAAAGAAAAACTTGTCGGCGAAAATAATAAAAAGGAATTGATTTGACTATCCAGATCAAGAGGCACAACACGTACCCACTGCTCCTCTCCGGTCACTGAGGTGGGTTACCTGTTCACGAAACGTCGGGGGCCGGCTTCGCGACAAACGACAGACATCTTTCGACCGTCGACTGGTGCACAAGCTTAACTCTGACGGATCGTTGCCTCTCTGAAATTTGTGTTAATCAAAATCAAAATTATGCACCCGGTTCTTATCTGCCATTATGCCTTAATCGCAAGGGAACTCTTCCGACAAACTAATACATCTACAAGGAACGATACACAAGAAATCATGTGCAAACTATCACCACGTTTCTATATACTGTTCTACTTGAACAGCACTCTTAAAATTAATCCAATAACAAACTCTTAAACAAACCTTTATCATACAATATATTTCATTCAACTCTAAATCCGCTAGACCAGCAAGATATGTCTTTGATAACATTCATTAATCATAAAATGCAAAAGGAACAAATATCGCTTTTTCCGCTGGCAATTTTTACCAATCTTCGTAATTTATTTTCCCGTCCATTGGCGGTAGTGTTCCGATTATTTTCCACTTCCATTTACCTTTTCCCGGCTGATGCGGAAGATGATAGTTCATTTGTTTTCCTGGAAAATACGCCTGGTTTGTAAAAATACGGAAAGTTTTAAGGTACGCGTTTTATTCACCGTGAAAGGAAGTGCAATAAAGTATTTTGATTTGATTTGAAAGGTTGTTGCAAAATTTACAATAAGTACAAATACCTTTATTGCATACCTGAAATACATAGAGAATTAAAAATTATAAAGTTGTAAAATGAAATGTTTGTATGTGTTGTAGTGGCTTCATCACGCTAAATCGGCTAAACGGATTTAAACTATTTTTGGTACATGGGTAGCTTGGTATCTCCAGATGGTTAAAGGATACTTTTTACCCGACTATGTTAAAAAAAGAGGGGTTATGACTTTTTCTCCTCCACGAACGAAGTTGCGGGCGCCTTCTAGTAAAGAATTAAAAATGTATGTCAGCTTAACTGTCAATGAAATAGTAGATTAATTGTTTGACAAGGGGCTAAAATAAGCCATTATGACATGAAGTGATTACTTGGACGACCTCACGAAGTGAGCGAGGACAAATATGTCAGAGTGGCATAATGGCTTTTAGCCACGTGTTAAACACTCTGCTTTACACTTTGACTGCGAGAGAATAAAAAATACTTAACATTAGAATTGTATATTTCATGAAAAATTAAAAGTACAGTTTGAGCAATTCGATCAGAAATTTTGGCCAATCTGATTAGGTTGGTTTGTTTGTTTTTAATTATTCGTAAGTAGGATGTAGCCGTCCGCAAGTTTTTTTTCAGTTTCTTAGAAATGTGTATGGGATTATATGGCTTTCTTTTAAACCCGAGGGGCTAGATTTTGGTCTCGCTTCGCTAAGCTAATATGACGTACTTTTTGAGCAGGAGATGTGAAATGTATTTAAGTTTATCAACTTCAAGTACTCTAAGTTAATTGGTTTTTGTTTAATGGCTGTCAGTCTCTGACCTGCCTGCGTCTATGAACTGTGGCATGCACAATTGTACAGGGTTTTTGGCCAAGTTAGGCAGTTAAAAAGGTTTTGATCACATAAGTATGCAGTTTCTCCGTGCCTACACGGTCGTTCAGGGTAAGCAGTGCCTTCGTGCTATATAGGCCCGCATGGTTATGAATCAATCTAGATAAATACAAACCTTGTATGGTTTAAAAAGCACAAACCAAGGCCTCAATGATAGCTCAGACAGATAGATGGATAGAAAGCGTACTAGGCTTTTAAATAAGGCTCCATTGGATAATTGATAGATTCAAGCGTTACTTTGCGGAATTCCATATTGGATTAATGGATTATAGTTCCTTTGATTTTCTGAGAAAGTGTCTTGGTTAGATGTGACAATAAATTGTGCCCAAATGCGCATATTTTCATGCAGTTTCCACAAAACAATACGCATGCAATTAAAACAAACCACTACCAGAAAGTATAATCCTCGACACGTGTTTCGCCTCTCTACGAGGCATCATCAGAAGATGCAGGAGATGTTGACGGTCCGGTGTCCACCCGAGAAGTCTTCTCATTATCATTAAGGCTCCATTGGATTACATATATAACCCTTAGAGCATTGAACTACAAGAAATGGCAAGGCAAGCCTGTTTTTTCATGCATTTTTAGTGGAAGGCGAGGCAAAAACCAAATTATTACTACGTAGTACAATTAATGCTGTTTTGGAGTGGGTACCATCGTGTAACAAGTTACTAAAATCGTAAATTTTCGACATTTTACACATTCGTTATCTATTTCTACCAGTGACAATAAATGACAATATCAGTTAATACCGTTTTTAGGGATCCGTACACAAATGGTAAAACGGTACCCTATTACTAAGACTCCGCTGTCCGTCCCTCAATCTGTCTGTCTGCCCGTCTGTCACCAGGCTGTATCTTATGAACCGTGGTAGACAGTTGAACTTTTCACAGATGATGTATTTCTGTTGCCGCTATAACAGCAAATATTAAAAATAGTACAATTTTATGTCTGTCTGTCTATGTCAGTAACCAAAATAACTTTTGGCATAGGAGTAGGGCTCTGCTAACACTGGATTTTCATAGATACGGCCGTTTGTAGCGTATATTCTATACGGAACCCCCGGTGCGCGACTCCGACTCGCACTTGGTCAGTTTTTTTACTGTCCTTCTCAAGTGTAAGTATTAAGTAAATTGAAAAGGCTGAGTCGGTAACGATAAATCAATGAACAATTTAAACTGAATCACGCATTAAATTGGGCCAAAATATTATTGCTTCCGCTTTAAATACCGTAAAGAGCCAGCACACGCGACGTATTTGCTTCCCATTAAGCGTAAATGGAAGACAACCTGCTGAACATCCTATTTACATCCACCTCATAGAAAAACCGCAGAAATAGTGCGGCCGCAAACAACCGCCGCTTTTGGGGTTGAGCCGTAAATGTAAGCGGGTCGCGATTCTGAAAATTAAATTTTACTTGGCATAGTCAAGTAAGAAATGTATTCCAGATGATGATAAAATATTTGTTTGATTAGTCTATTGTTTGTAAAATACCACACATTTCAAGCGCTTGCTTGCTTGAAAAGTGTGGTCGACACTTTATGATATCACTGAACTTGTCTAGTGAAATGATAAAACGAATTGACTTTGCAAGTTCGTTTCGTCAACTCACTGACGTGTTTCAGGGATTTTATCAAATTACTAAACAAATCTGGTTAAATGACAAAACGAGTTGCCTCTTTTGGCTGATTTCGTCATTTCACTAAACTGATTCAGGGATTTAATCATATAACTGACTTTTTTTAGGCAAATGATAAAAATGATTCGCCATTTTAACATCCTGCGTGATTCGATCATATCCCTTAGAGATTTAATCAAATCTCTGTTTTGGCTATTTCTCTGCGACATATATTCATATATATCGTTGTGGCTTCATCATGCTAAAACGGCTAAACGGATTTCAACTATTTTTCGTACACGGGTAGCTGCGCATGCGCAAAAAGGATACTTTTTACCCGACTACACTGAAGCTAAAAGAGATTAATGATTTTTTTCTCCTCCGCTGATGAAGTTGCTGGCACCATGTAGTATTAATATAAACCCGCTGTCTCTTGTCCCTCGCACTGTGCCCTAAGCCCCGTTCGCCGAATACATAATCCCATAAGTAGGCGCCCCCTAGCACAAACTGTACCGCTCGTCGCACCACTCACCTGCCCGTGTCGCTAGAATACTCGTATAATATTTTGCTCCATAATGAAACTACATATTAAAGAGAAACTACATGTTAAAAAGCAGATAATAGGGAAGATGCAATATTCATGAAAATGCCACTGTAACGTTTTTAGTAAGGTTTTAGTTTTTTGCTTTTCCGCGAACTTGTGTCTTTGTTAGATGTGACAATAAATTGTGCTCACATGCGCATATTTTCATGCAGTTTCCATAAAAAAATACCCACGCATGCAAATACAACAAACCGCCACCAAACAGTATAATCCTCGACACGTGTTTCGCCTCTCTACGAGGCATCATCAGGAGATGCAGGAGATGTTGACGGTCCGGCGTCCACCGGAGAAATGAGTTGTCCAAAATGGTCGGCCCTATTTTCGGCTCTATTTTTGGTTCAGTTGTATTTGGGTTCTAAATAATCAGGCATTTTAGGCATATTGTTTTTGAAAAATTGATAAATCCAGAAGCGTACTTTATATGAAATCTGATACGTAAGTAGGTATTTGGGGAACAGATAATTTTGTTTGAAAGATAACATTTTTTTATAACAAAAAAAAGTATAAGCAGCATAGGCGTAGGGGCGTCATGAAAATTATAAGGGAAGCCGAAGCTTAGTTATTTTCTTATATTTAAAGAAAGAGGTCACCGACATAGCAGACAAGGTAAGCAAACTGAAGTGGCAATGGGCAACACAAGCACATAGTTCGAAGAACCGATGGCTGTTGGGGCAGAAAGATTCTCGAGTGGAGACCGCGTACCGGCAAGCGCAGCGTGGGTAGGCCACCCGCAAGGTGGTCGGACGTCCTGGTTTGGGTTGCGGGGACTCTCTGGAAGCGGGTCGCCTCTATCCAGCCCATGTGGAAATCTATTGAGGAGGCCTGCGTCCAGCAGTGGACGTCCTATGGCTGAAATGATGATGATGATGAAAGAAAAAGGTGGTTATAAGCTTTTTGAATTGGCTTATATGGACGCCACGCCACTGTAGGTACATACGAGTAGGGTACTCGAATTACAGAAAAGCTTCCGGTCTGTCTGTTTATACATACGTTTATTTGGGTTTTTTTGCGATACTTAGTCGACATCAATGATGTTTTTACTAACGCTTGATTTCAGAGTAAGTTGTAAGTGCATACACTTTATCTATTGAGAAACTATTCACCTAAAGTCAATCTAGATGATTCACCATGCCTTGCCGGGGCGCAAGCTCTGCCAATTGAGCTACAGAGCCCAGTCAGCTTGTCTTCAAATTTTGTCACTAAATATTAGTTACAAGATTTTTGCATTTTAACCGGCTTTTCTTTTCATTATTTAGATCTTTGTAATTAAAGAACATAAATAAGGGTGTTATTACGTAAGAAACACCGTGTGAAAACCCATTCCTCGTTGTGCCATGATTAAGTGCTTTCCAATTCGGCTACACATAAAACCAGTTAGCCGAAGCGTTGACAACGCAATATTCGGCGAGTGATGGAAAGGCGCCTGTTTTTTTGCCCTACATTTACCATACTTAACCGAAACGACGTAAGTCAGTGAGGCGAAAGAGTGGCTTGTGCCTTTTCGCGGATGGACTGGTTCTGGAGTAATGGCGGCATTGCCCCCCCGCGGGCAACGAAATGACCGATTTAGTGTAAAGATATCGGGAATTACAAACAACGACGGGTGTTTTCAGCGTTTTCGGAAATGGACGCAAGTTTTGGATGACGCCAGTGGATTGATTTCAGACAGTAATAGTGAAGATTACACTGAATAGGCTTGTGTCCTAAAACAATATAATATAATTAGTCCATCAGTTAGATTGATACAAAATATTGGACATTATTATTGGATTAGAAGTAACGAGTGGCAAAAGGGCAGACGAGCCACCTGATGGAAAGTAGTCATCGTCGCCCACGGATATGTGCAACACCGGACGAATCGCCCATATTTTGCCAACCTTTGAGAGCCCTGTTAACTCGCTTCTTGTTAATTAAACAAAAAATGATGAAAATATAGGCCGGTACAGTTCCCCGTGACGTCACGCCGTGCGACAGTTTTTCGCGGCGTGACGTCATGCGAAAATGCACTCCCAAAGTTTGACGCGCTTTATTTTTATCTTTTATTGTTTGATTGACAAAAGAAAAATTACGTGTCCCATATTTTTTGATAATCTTACCGACGGATTAATTAAAATAATATTTTTGTTACCCATGGAAATACCCTATTACGATGCTGTACCCTGCTACGATGTTGTAGAAATAAAATACTTTCAAATGTCTAGAACACATGATTCCATAATAATAATTACTATAGTTCATGTGAACCTAATTCGCTAAAGATAAGTAAGACATTTTGTCTTCGCAATGGGACTCATAAGGCGGCTGAGAGTTACGCAAACGTGCAATGGAAAGGGCTATGCTGTGATAGATTCAGAAATGAGGATATCCGCGGAAGAACCAAAGTAACCGACATAGCTCACAGGATTGCATCGTTGAAGTGGCAATGGGCGGGCCATGTAGCCCGGAGAACGGATGACCGACCGTTGGTGCAGTAAAGTCCTGGAGTGGCGACCGCGCGTAGGAAAGCGCAGCGTGGGACGGCCCCCGACTAGGTGGACGGATGACCTCGTGAGGGTCGCGGGGAGACAGTGGATGCGGTCGGCGCAGGATCGCACCCTGTAGCGAGCTATAGGGGAGGCCTATGTTCAGCAGTGGACGTCCGTGGCTGATAAATAGATAGATAGATAGATAAAAAAACCGATTGCCGTTGGGGCAGAAAGGTTTCCTAGTGGAGATTGCATACCGGCAAGCGCTGCGTGGAAGGCCACTCACAAAATAGTCGGACGATCAGGTTAGGGTTGCGGGGACTCGCTAGATGCTGGTCGCCTCTATCCAGTCCATGTGGAAGTTAATTGAGGAGGCCTGTGTCTAGCAGTGGACGCCCTATGGCTGAAATGATGATGATGATGATATTATTATGCAGATAATCTATCCACTGTCTAGTGCTAAATTTTCTTTGACTAGGTAGCCGATGTAGAACAATCTGCAATTATCCTGAACTATTCAACTTCAATAGCCTATAAACTTTTAGATTTTTCTTTAACAAACTTGGGATGTTCTGTTAATAAAGTTTATTTCGATGTTGATTTACTCTAATTAGCATGCAACAAAGTTTATCTGCAACAAGCATCGTCAAGTATAAAAATAAACAAAAAGAAAATCTGCAACTTGCTTCGTCATGAAAAAATTACGCTATCCAATTCTCCCTCAGCACCATGCCCGGTCCAAAGGTCCCAATTATGCTAGCAGCATTGCCCCGCTCTCTGTTCATTAGTTAGAGAGTTGGTAAGGAGCGAGTAATCAAGGACAAATACTTTTTAATCTGTGATCGGCTTTTCAGTGATTTTGCAGGTTAATTAAAATTGAATTCTTCTACGTAGGTCACTCGATAAGTTTTGAGATGCTCGAAATTCGAAAATGGAACGCACCTGAATTATATGTTTTTAAAAAGCAAATTTATTTAAAAATAGAACACAAGTAGCCGATTCGCCCCAATTTAAAAAATGAATATGTTACAGTCATTTTTCTAAAACGGTTCCAGCGTTTTTTCTTTGTAACGATGGAGCTTAGCCGCGAACATTTGCGTGCTATGATATTTTATGATTTTAAATTTGGTTTATCTGAACAATTGTGTTTGCAACGATTGCAGTCAGCGTTAGGAGATTCCTGCAGAAAACGTGTGGACTACTGAAATGTTGGTGCGAGAAGATCCACGAATAACATATAAAGACGTAGAGAATATTTTAGGCGTCAGTTCGGGGAGCGTTAGCATCATTCTACATCAACATCTTGGAGTAAGGAAACTCTGTTGTCGTTGGATACTACGTTTGCTCTCTGATACTGAGAAACAGGCTCGTGTAGATTGGTGTCGTGAGATGCGTCTACGATTCGACAACGGGACATCGCGGCGTGTATCGGAAATAATTACAGGTGACGAAACAAGGATTTACCAATATGACCCGGAAAACAAGCGGTAATCGTCAGTATGGGTCTTCTCAGAGGGAAAGTTACCAACAAAACTACAAAGACCGGCAAAAAAATGGTAGCTAGTATCTTTTCACGGGGCGGACATTTATCAACATCAATGCTGGAAAATTATAGGTCAGTCAACTCTGATTGGTGGTGTACTACAGTAGCATTGCCGCAAGTTTTCAAAGCAGTGCTAGAGAGGAGACAAAAGACTGGACTTCGGGGAATCTTGCTGCATCACGACAACGCCTCTTCACATACGTCCCTCAGAACAAAGGCGTTTATTGAGAAAGTTGGGATAGAAACCTTACCACATCCACCCTACAGTCCTGACCTAGGTCCCTGCGATTTCTTTTTGTTCCCGGTGGTGAAGTTTTTTTTCGAGTGCTGAAGAAGCCGTGGCTGCATTTCGGACCTATCTGATGAAGACGGGCAAAAGTGCTTCCAAAGTTGGTTCAGACGAATGGAACTTTGTATAGAGAGTAATGGAGAGTATTTTGAAAAAATGTAATATAAATAATACTAATATCTTCAATAGTTTTTTTTATCTCAAAATTTATCGAGTGACCTACGTACAATGCAGAGCAAAAATTTCGGTTCGGTAAAATACCGTCATATGTCCTAATTCTAAAATAGTACAGGGTTGTACAGTTTTTTAATGATGTCATAATTTTTTTGTAAAATTTTACATATAAACTGCAAAAATAACAGTTAAAAAATATAGTTATTGGGTATAAATCACAGTCGTAAAAACCCATGAAAAAAAGTCGCTAACGGAGCGAGATATTGCAAAAATCTACATTATTTGAGATTGTTATTTCTATGATAAGATTGCGTAATTTCTTATACAGTTCGGTAATGCAAAGAATAGTATACTACTCAAAACAAATTAGGGGCCACTTTTGCGCGGATAATTTCTATTCAGTTTTTGTGGTTATAATAAACTTATTTCAACTCAATTAAAACAAATAAAACCATTGACTATTTTATTAATCAATTATTAGCCTAAACAAAAACAAAAGCCTATTTAGCTAGAGACTTTTATACATATTTTTTAGTAACTAATATATTATTTTCAAGTTACGATCAAAATTCTGAGTGGCCCCTATATTGTTTTAAGCAGTATATATTATGTAAATAAAACAATTGTTTAATAATAATTAAAATGTATTGCTGTGATTTAAATTAAGGTGATCCAAAACTGTTGCTCTCGCGTGTAGTTGGCACATAAAGAAAAAAATATTTCATTTGGCATCTTGTTGTTAGTTAAGACCACCTATTAAATATATGACATGTAGCAATAAATATTTTCATTTAATTTAATTGGTATTTTATTCCTCATGTACCGATAACGGTAGAGTAATACAAGTACAGTAAAATATCAAAGTATGGGTGGACTAATACTTATCAAAAATATTTCCCATCGCACTTATGTCATCGAAATAAAGTTGTGGTACACATACGAGAGGATTAATTCAATACATATTTTTGCACTTGACTGTCACCGAAATCAAATTCCTAATTAGTCCGCCAGTTAAATAAAAAAAAATATTAGACTCGTGTTTTTTTTTCTTTTTAAAAATTAATAAAAAAAATCGTATGAATCGCATTAGGAGTGCCGTGCTTGCGACGTTATAACTATATTAAGTATAAACTGTACGTAGGTGTGACGTCATGCAACATTTAAATTGAATGTATCGCCATTCATTTTTGATTACATAAAAACGTACCTAAGTAATACGTCTCCAACATGTTTTGTTAATCTAATAAATAATACATGGTGGAAAAAAAAATTGTCATCATCCTTATTAGAGGGTGACACTTATAAAGCCCTTCAGCATTCTACCGGGCTTGACTAACGAGTCTGCATCAGCGTATCATTCGACACTCTAATGACCCGGTACAGCAGGGCGATAATTCCCAGTTTTGCGGACGGGTTATGGGGCATTTTATTACATCAAACATGGCTTTTTACTCCCTTTATGGTGTCCGGTAGGGTTACCTACGAGTATGGAACATTGGAAACCGATCTCTAATGTACCGTTACGGCAGAAGAGATATTTTATAAACCCCGTCGAAAAAGGGAGGTGTTAAAATGTTTATGTGTGTATCTGTGTGTCTGTCTCTCGGTGGCGTATGGTCCATATAGGCACAGAAATACTGCGTACCCTGAAGCCCTGAACGACCAT
This sequence comes from Hedya salicella, assembly GCA_905404275.2. Classification (NCBI taxonomy): domain Eukaryota; kingdom Metazoa; phylum Arthropoda; class Insecta; order Lepidoptera; family Tortricidae; genus Hedya; species Hedya salicella. The sequence goes on from FR990112.1 coordinate 20,336,659, forward strand.
GGCTCCATACAGGCGCAAATATTTGTTCCTAGGTCTTGGATGTTTTCTGATTTTTTTTAATTATATTTATATATATGATAATAATTGTATATCGCCTTGTATCCATAGAACAAGCTTTTGCTTAGTTAGGGACTAGGTCGATTCGTGTAGGATTGTCCCTGATATTTATTTATTTATTTATTTAACTCTGAATAAACCAAGGTTACTGGTATTAAGACAAATACAATTCTTCATTGCAGAGCTCACAAATATACGAGAATTAACAAAAAATGAATAAAAGTCAATTCGAGGTAGACAACAAGTAGAAATTTTGTTTGAAATGCCTTGCTATAAAGAAAAACAATAAAGGTTTGCCATATTTAAAAAAAATATTAAATTATATATAGGTATTGATACTGAATTATTAAATTAGCTAAATATAAGTATATGTAATAATCAGCGAGATACCATTGATATGCTGAGAAACGGGTCTCAGGAGTAAACCAAACATCTCGAAAGGGCCTCGACGTGTTTGATCCATATCCCCTCACAAGCCTCTCAAAATCCAGCACTCAGCACGTACGAGCCCGTGACTCAAAGAAATACCGATTACAGTGTTGGGAAAGGATACCAGTATTCAGCGCCTGCAATAAAATTTAAGTCAGTGCAATAAACTTCAAGTCAGTTCTTTATACTACGCTGACGCTTCTTAAGTCGATGTTTTAAGGGGCTCCAAGCGTAAATGTACGATTTTTCATGGTTTTTGTTTTGTATCTAGTTCCTGGAATGGCCAGACTAACTTTCAAAATATGGTTTATATGATTGTTCAGTTTCTATTTAACACTTTCTTGCATTCGAAAATTGGAATATATTTCTATGTAATTAATAATGGATTTTTACAGATAGATCTATAGAAATAATGATTGCGTATCTAGTCTCTCAATAAACCTTGAAAAGATGAAAAGATCTAACTTCCTACGCAAGCATTTTCTTTAAAAATCGTGTATTTTTAGAGAGAAGTGGCAAAAACTGGTTTTTCGTCGTAAAAATAACAAAGTTTTATGCCATTTATCTTGGTTTTGGTGACTCTTGAAGATAAACTGAAACAGTTTATTGGTAAAGACGGTCGCTGTCAACATGATGAGACATATACAACACAGAAAAGCGAAGAACTACAGATCGAAGGTCATTCAGAGCTGTAAGCCCCTTAACATAGGATTTTTTTTGAAGTTTTGGTTTGCACGGCTGGGTAGAAAGTAAATCAATATTTCCACCTCATATATCCCTACTCAAAACACGCCGGCACCCGTCTAGACTTTGTAGTGTTTGCGCCGTATTTAAGTTAGGACATTAAGGAGGTGCGACGTAAGAAAATGTCCAGGAAACTGCTAAACGAGTTAGCTATCCACAGGGTCGCTCGAGGAAATGAGTTACAGTCGTCGCAGCTTGTTTGTTATAATAATAAAACATTCTTTATTTCGGATAAGTATCCATAGATTATTAGTAGTAACAATGTAATTAACGTCATATAGGCATCAAGCTTCAAATTGTTATCTTCCAGATGACACCAGTTAATTGAAAATCTATCTTCAGACACCCATTAATAACTACATCATCGCTTTTCCCTGACATTAAATTTCATGCACGCTTCATGTTATCATAAAGTTTCTCAACTTAAAACAAACTGACTTTATAAGGACATACAGGCCGGCGGCTAAACCTATACATGCTGTGACGTCATTACGTACCAGACACCTCACCGGTCACAGCATCCAGCTTACCTATATCACCACTGCCAAGGCATCTAGTGAAGACGTGATACCATCACATTAAGAGTCGTTTTCGACGGCACGACTACGCGCGGTACGATGGTTGGTTTAGCGATAATCCAGCAAGCCAGGGCTGTCGCTGTTTATTAAATTTAATTAAAGTTGGTGAAATACTGGCTAAGTTTAGGGCAATAAATATGCAAGTGAGATATAAGGAGTGTGATACTGGGTCACGTTAATATTGTGATTTTGGTTGATTCGCTTTTCTGTGGTTTAATTGAATTATTAAAGTGTTTGATCGCTTCACTTACAGGTATAAGCACTCGTTGAGGTTTCGCACGCAACTCCATCTATTTTCAACAGGATTTGGAAATAAGTGAACTAACTAACTTCTCATCCAGCATACCTCAGTGCTTGAAGACGTAAGTCTTCAACCAGTGCGTATTAGCGGTGATGACCTACGGAACCGAGACGTGGCTTCTAACTATGGGTCTCTTAAGAAAGCTTAGAGTCACTCAGCGAGCTTTGGAAAGAGCTACGCTCGGGATATCTCTACGAGGTGGAATCAGAAATGAGGGGATTCGTTGTCGAGCCAAGGTCACCCGCATAGCAAACAGGGTGAGCAAACAGAAGTGGCAAAGAGCAGGGCACATAGTTCGAAGAACCGATATGGCCGTTGGGTTAGAAAAAGTTCTCAAGTGGAAACCACGTACCAGCAAGCACAGCGTGGGAGGCAACCCGCAAGTTGGTCGGACGACCTGGTTAGGATTGCCAGGACTCGCTGGATGCAGGACGCCTCTATCAGGCCTATGTGGAAATCTATTGAGGAGGCCTGTGTCCAGCAGTGGACGTCCTATGGCTGAAATAATGATGAATAATGAACCAACGAAAATACAAAATGCATAATAAGTCATATAGTTTATTCATTCGATCCTTATTTCAATCCTCGACGAAAAACGGGAGGATTTATATTTTTATGTGTGCGTCCAGTGCGTCGCTTTATTACGTTGTGCTGTTTATGTGTGTGTTTGTGAGTTTAACCAATGTCAAATGTGTCATCATATGGTTAAGTTACATATACATTGAGACTAATAATACTAATAGGGATAATAAGTAACATAGACAAGAGAAACTAACACTAATATATTTTTTATTTGAATTTAATTATACTTCTGGTTCAAAGTCGCCTTTTTCTTCTCCCTCCGACTCTAAAATAATGATCGTTTTAAAAAACTAACCGCGCCAACCCTACCTTGTTGTCATTACATTAAAAAGCTAGTGACTCAACAAGTCTGCCGGCACATAATATAAAGTTCGCTCCGTCTTGTGTATAACGTACATACACACACATGCATTATGTACGAAGACGAAATGCCGAAAACTAGCGGGCACTGGGATTAAATGGCATTTATATACCAGCGAAGGTGAGAATATTCTGGAAATTCTAGAGTTATTTTAGTAAGAGCATACATGTAAATGGAAATGTCTTTAGATATTACCTGAAGCGAAATATGTAGTGTACATGTAGAATATTCCAGCAACCGAAATGTGACGGCACGTTAGGCTCAGTTAGCTGTACGAAGGCCTACAAAGCTGGCATTCCCGCGTTTGATTTCCGCCCAGGGTAAGTCTTTATAAAGACCTAAAGAGACTTTATGACGCTCAGTGGGAGTAACGTTGCCTGCGAAGCTGAGGTCCTGGGTTCAAATCCCGGTAAGGGCAAATATTTGTTTGATGAGCATATATATTTGTTCCTGAGTCTTGGATGTTTTCTATGTATATAAGTAATATATCTATTAAATATATCGTTGTCTAGTACCCATAACAAAAGCCTTATTGAGATTACGATGGGACTAGTTCAATTTGTGTAAAAATTGTCTCGTAATATTTATTTATAAAGAGCACGAATGTTTGTTTCCAGGTCTTGGATATAAGTATTATAATATATCATTACGTCACACCTGGCTATAATGTGAGTTTTACCGCACGCTAAGCTAGGCTCTAAAAACTCGCATTATGGCCAGGCCCCTATTTCACAATCGTGACAATTGTCAAGTGACAACGACAATTTTATGTTCACGGCGATCCCCGCAAGCTCGATACATCTCCTTACTTTATACTGGGCACGCAATGTACATGAATGATGAAATTGTCACCCGACATTTGTCACGATTGTGAAATAGGAGCCTGGTGAAGGCGTAAAATTGTGTGCTCACTACGGACAGTAAAAAAGAAAACCCTCTATCGCATATTTACAACCCTCGCCTGCGGCTCGGGATTTCTTTCTTTTACAGCCCTTGGTAAGTAATGTACTAATATATTATCGCCTAGTACCGGTATCTAAAAGCTTCGCTTAATTTGGGGCTAGGTCAATTTGTGTAAGATTCACTGATATTATTTTATTTATATTTATGCTATTTAACCTCGTACTCTTCTTCCCGAGAGATGGCGTTGTTAACTTACCACAGAGACAATATCATTTTACTCTTAGTTCGTTCGCCTATGAGACGGACAGACGAAATTAAAGTAGTCGCAAATGGTCGCTGAATTTATCACCAAATAAAACGAATGTAGATATATAATAAAGAGTTCGTCAAGTGGAATTCGAAAAAAAAAATAGTTCACAGTGGCGTGGCGTACATATAAACCGATTCCCACCGGTTTGCCCTAGGAAAGGCATATAACCACCTTTTTACTTAAATATTAGTAAATTAATGCTTCGGCTTCCCTTGTACTTTTCCTGACGCCATGCCTCTGAGTTCAATATCTCAGACCGCCATTTTTATCTAATCTACGACAATTCCTTTAGCTCGCCTCAACCACAGTATAAGTATGAAAGCGCCCTTACGCCTTTCGACGAAGCATCCTCGGCACACGAGGAGTTCCTTTGAGTCTGCCAACCTGACTTCGTTAGCTTCTTGTCTCCCGACTGCCAAACGCCATGATTTTTTGCTTGCAGCTCGCAAACGTTTAAAGGTCTTTAAGATTTGCTTAGTCGACGTTTCAGAGAGATTTAGTGAGGCATCTCAAAGAGTTTTCCAAAAAGGCCGTTATAAGTTGGCCTTTTTCTGTCTGGCTGTGGCTGTGACCACATGATTAATGTCTGCCCATTTGTTTGGAAATAAATTAAGAAATCGGATACAAGAAGCGTAGTATCTGTTTCGTCCTAAGAGCATTTAACTAATGCAGATGGCAAGCTGTGTCATTATCCAATAATTTTTTGATGAATTTTTAGCGGAGGGTGAGGTAAACACGTACAGCCCACTACGGAAATATTTCCTATGTCTACAAACACACACAATTAAATGAAATCAGCTACAAACAAAAAACCGACCAAGTGCTCGCGCACCGAGGGTTCCGTACAAACTTTCACGTACCCTAACATTATTATCCCACCAAAAACATTTCTTGTTCAATTGGCAGCCCAGACTCCCAAGCTCAGAATGCTTTCGCTGTAAAAAAGATATCAGATACCAGGAAAAGCCAAGCTCTCAAGCTCTGACTTTACTGACCCTACACCTTATCTTAAAAAGTATGGCTTCAACTGGCTTGAAGCCCCTAAGCTCTGATTTTTACTAATCCTACACCTTGGTTTCAAAAATATAGCCTGTCTGTTTGATAGACAGGAATTCAAATTAATATTCAATATTGTGATAATATTATTTATGTCTGACAGTTTACCGTATAAAGTAACTGAAGATTTCGCGATTACTTTGGCAGAGGGGGATGTATTCGTATGGCATCTTCAGTGGTGTAAATGCTCTAAGGTTTCGTCCATGTTTTCAAGTGCCAGGTGATTTTCTGTAAAGTGCCCCTATATTTTTAAAAATTTAATATTGTGTACTTGTTTTATTCCAACTTAGAATCATGTATACCTAATCGTAGATAGATTACAATATCATATTAAAGAAAGCAATTAGTTGGTGAAAAATTGTTATTTGTTTTCCAAGGCTGCAAAGTTGTTATTTGGCGCGAGTGCTTGAATTGAAAGACGATTAAGCGAAGGAATGTAAGAAGGAATTTAAGAAAAGCATTTAGTTGGTGAAAAATACATTTGTAAGCATTACGAAAACGTTTTAAATATACAGGAAAACATTTAACTAAAACTTCTAGAGCGTTTTGTTATGGTTTCGTTAAATCATCAATGTCTACCAGTTGCTGTTAATATTGGCCCTACTGTTCTGGAAATCACCCAGAAATCCACGAGTATCTACGATTGAATCAAACGTAACAAACTAATTCGTATGGTAATACAAGGAGAACGCTGGCAATACTCGCTGAGCTGAGTATATTTGCCCATTCGCAACGGCCATTGCCCAAAAAGGGGTGCCCATTTTTACCCTAATATCGGGAGTGTTTCCAGTAAAGTACCACGGGCACTTTTTCAAAATATTTTTATGCTGTAGCTGCATTATTATCAGTGAGGACTTGGGCGCCGAAAGTGCGCTTGGTTAGGAGATGGCTCTTTTCTAGGGTCCCGTAGTCAAAAAAATAAAAAGGAACTCTTGTATAGGTAATTTATCCTTACTTATTCTAAATAGTAAACAACATTCTAACCTAAAAATACACCTTTTTTGTCTTAAAATCCCATTTTCTCTCGTAAATAAGTAACAACATTTTATAAAAATAAAATGCCACATTGCCCATTGCATACATTAAATTTATTTCCTTGCGAGAAACAGCATAGCTGGTATTGGCATTAAATGCATATTTATTTTTTAGGTTAGAATGCTGTTATTCAAAACAGGATAAGGCACCCCTAGGTAAGGATAAATAGCCTATAGGTTGGCACTGTTTCCTTGTGGATTGGACAGAAACTAAAATTCTATAACTAGGCGCTGAAAATTCGCTTGGCAAGAAAATGGCTGTTTTTTAGGGTTAGGGTTCCGTAACCAAAGGATACAAAAACGGAACGCTATTCGTACTACGCGTCCGATGTCTGTCTGTCACAGGGTTGTAACTCTTGAATGGTCATAGGTCGATACTTGAAAATTTCATAGAATGTGACCGATATAAACTCAAATAATAAAAAAGTTACGCTTTCTATTTTTTTACCTATACCATATTGGCATATTGCACTCATGACTTGACATACACCTAAGGTTAGCTACTGGAATATAAAATTTCAAAATACACACATAATTTCATTATGTCAAAACACATAACACCGGATTGTTAAAAGAAAGAAATATCGGAGATATTGAATTTTTAAAAAGTTTTTGAAAATAGTGTTCGTAAAACTTATAGTTTCAAAGGTTCCGGCCCACCTCCTACAGCTTTACAAGGCACAGGTCCGCCCGCACATGAAATACTGTTCTCATCTGTGGGCTGGGGCTCCACAGTACCTGCTGCTCCCTCTAGACCGCATTCAACGGAGAGCGACTCGTATCGTCGGTTGCCAGCGTATTTCAGATCAACTTGACTCCTTGGCACTGCGTAGAGATGTAGCCTCGCTCTGCATTTTTTATCGCTTGTATAACGGGGAGTGTTCCGAGGAATTGTTCGGGTTGATCCCAGCTGCATCTTTCCGCCATCGTCCTACGCGACAATATTTCCATCCTCACCACTTAGATGGTTGGCAGTCCACAACTGTGCGTTTTTCTAGAAATTTCCTGCCTCGCACGACTGAACTGTGGAATAAATTGCCGCATGCAGTATTTCCGGACCGATGCGATCTTCAAACCTTCAAGAAAAGAGCGTACTCCCACCTGAAAGGCCGGCAACGCACTTGTGACTCCTCTAGTGATGCAAGTGTATAGACACTTGCATGACTAGAGGAGTCGGAGAGCGGGGGACGGTGATCGCTTACCATCAGGCGACCCGTCTGCTCGTTTGCCCTCAATGCCATAAAAAAATATATATATTTTTATTCACTGGTCGTAGTTACTTTGTTTTGTCAAAAAACGTTTCATCGAATACTTCACTTTGCGGTCTTCATTTCATAAAAAAAAATCTCTGAAACCGTTACTAATTTAAGATTGTTATAAAACTAAACTGACCTGATCTAACGGTTTCTACATGATGATCTTTTAAGAAATCATGAAAATTGTATTTCATTGGTTTTTCATGAATTTCAGCTGTAGATGAAATGAAATTTCTATGAAATAAAACAATCTACGTAAATTCTGTCAATGAAAGAGAAAGATACCTTGTTTACTAATGAGTTTCAATGGAAAGAGTTTGTACATACTGAGTTTAGTTTTGAAATGAAACTTCATAAAAGTTATAAAGTTGTAAAATTAAATGTCTGTACATTGCAGACATTTTCAAAAAAAATAAGTTATACGGACTATTTGAAGGTCACTGAATCGATATTTCATGTGGTTTTTTGTATGTTGGTATGAGTCGTTGTGGATTCATCACGCCAAATCGGTTAAAGAGATTTGAACTATTTTTGGTACACGGGTTATCTACAGATGGTTATAGGATACTTTTTACCCGACTAAGCTAAAGAAAAAGCGAGGGGTTCTAACTTTTATTTCCTCCGCAACCGAAGTTGCGGGCAGCTTCTAGGATTAAATATTTGTACATTACTCTGTTACAGCTTACAGAGTTCCGACATAATTAATTCATATATTTTGAAATTATACATTCCAGTAGTTAATTACCCCCAAATTATATAATAATATATAATATCAACACGCAATGTCTTAGTACTATCCACTAGTAATTCATAGTAACCTAATATTTTCCCGCAGTTTTTACCACACGGTTCCCGAGATATAAACAAAATAGTGGTATTTTGTTTATATCTCGGGAACCGTGTTGAACCACATAAAAAGCGGCCTAAAAAAGTGTCACTCTTCGGCCTTTATTTATTTAAACTTGATTGCACAATACAAGAAAGTACATATGGCGGACTTAATACCATAAAGGTATTCCTACCAGTCAACCGTTGGGCTAAAGATATACATTATTGGTGCGGGATATCGGTATCAAACTTGTACACATTTGTAAATACAAGGGTGATACACCCAAATTATGTACTATACAAACTATACATTCCTTTCTATACGTTATATATGTAAACATAGTTTATATATACGAAAAAATATATACGTATAATAGGTAGATCTAATTACTAGTTATTCTCTATTGTACCTAAATGCAAAAATCACGTCAATCCAGTGCGCCCCGTTACCGTATCAAACATGAACATACCAACAAACACACTTTCACATTCATAATATTAGTAACGATTTTACATGCGTCGTTTATTTCAACGCAATTTCCGTGTAAATCAATAAGTTTTAAATTAAATTCTGACTACGATATCGTCGTATTTATCAGCTTGCCATATTCCCCGAATTCCTGATCGAATGAGGTTTCGTCAGTATTTTTTATTCCGGCACAGGGCGGTTAGTCAAACGTGATCAGATTACCCAGCAGTTCGCGCAAACAATTTTATGGCAACATTTATGAGCGAATACTCAAGGCCTGATACGCAGCCTTCATTCCAACCTATAAATTATAATCGAAAAGAGGCCTCTCGAATAGCCAAAAACGTGGAAATTATTGCGATACCCCCGCCACCCTGACAGTGTTGCCCCGCTATATTTTATTTATACCTTTTACGAGTGTTGCCTGCCATAAAAAAGTTTTAGTGAGTGTTGTAAAAGTAAAGGTCCTTTTTTGGAACATAGCGCTGATAGGTCTGGGATGGAGTGTTTTATTAAATCAAGCGATTGTGGCTCGTAAAAAATCGGTAAGTTTCGGTTTTCCCCATTATAAATCAGGGGAGGCAGGGGTATAAAAAAATAAAGGTATTATATTTTTCCGGTCTCATTTTTTGCAAAACGAAATGTCATCTCGCTTAATTGGGAATATTAAGTTTTTTTCAGGAGGGCTTTTTATATTTTTTCCCGATAGTGAACTCGGAATCCAAAAAAGTTCCTATTGGGGAAAATATAAAAAGTACAGACCTCTGAGAAACTTAATATTCCCAATTTTAACCAAGCAATCATATTTTTTTTACAGAAGTCTCTGATGGCAATGTAATGAACATTATTTATAATAGAAAAGACAAAAGTTACTCAATTAATTTTTGAATGATAATTATTATGAAATTGATAAATACGCGAAAACTGCACTTGGACAGATCACATGTGTACTTAGTATTTATCGTTTGTACATATATTAAAATAGGAACAAATACTTAGACGTCATTTTTCCACAAAATGTTTCTCACAGCTTGAATAAATACGAATTTACATAAAATAGTGTACGAATTTTAGTTTTAAGCTGCCATGTTCAGGACTGGCTCAGTAGTATGTAATGGAAAACTAAATTGAAAGTAAAACTGTTCATCTATTTTTTTGATCTTTTCATTCATTATCATAAGTATCGAATAACGCTTTTAGAATGAGGCGTTATTATGACGCAATACAAATTATATATAATATTTCATTTAAAATTCAAAAAACAGCAATGAAAAAATGTGATTTACGCGTAAACTATTTTGTAATTCCTAGATTACAGTAATAATATTTATTATAATTTATCATTAACTAACGTTAAATAATACAAATATTACAAGCTCTATTATTGTTACTTAACTAATAAGGATTTCTAACAAGTTACCAAAATGTTGACAAGAGCTAACTCAAAATAAATTTAAAAATGAATTAAACAAGCTACTTAATGGAAAATGCTATAATAGTGTGAAAGATTTCCTCTTTCATGATTATACAATAATGTCTGAGATATTTGCATGCTAGTATGTAATAACAAATAGCAGAACAAGCTACCTATTGTCACCTAACATAATAATGACACTAATGTACCTACTTATTCTTTGCAAATAAATATAAAGGAATTTTAAAATCGGTTATAAATGAATTGAAACGAAATTATACTTATGCGATATGCTGTCGATAGAATGTAAATTACTCTCTACCTAATAAAAAACCTAAGCGACCATAAAACACCCGTCCCAACGTGCATCAGCCAATAGGAATTGCCAAATTAATTTTCGAACGCCAAATTCCATTTTCAAATCGACGCACGCCGTATTTTTTTAATGGCCACCTTTTTAATTTGGGTGTTTTCACAATCCTCAACCCGGCCTAATGACCGACGCTACGGCATCCAATATGAGTTTCGTGAGCGCAAAACACCTATGAATAAGCATGATTTACGACGTTATAAATTTTCAAACCGGGACTTTGAACGGAGTGCTTCTCACGCCATATTTCAAAATAATGTCCTCATGTTTAGGCTTTGAATGCTTGGATGTCGACGTACATATTGCAGTTGGGTTTTTATTAAATTTTTAAGACGCACCCTTCTGTCATTTAGGAATTAGAATGGAACAAACAGTTTATCTTGGCCGTGTGTTGGCTGTAAAAGGGGCCCGTTCCATGCAGTGGTGTTTTGTTTATGGTTTTATCGAAGGGTCATGAAACGGGGAGGATTCCGAAGGATTTTTATCGAGCAGATAATGAAGGAGTTTAGACGCCTTATGTCAGGGGTGGCGAACCTTTCTTGATTTGCGCGCCTTTTTTTAAATATAGTGCAATTACGAACTATTTCTATATTGCCTTTTGATGCTTATATTCGTATCTCATAAAAAAAGTGTCGCGCCCGATAATATTTTGTACGATGAGTAGTTTTTATTCTCCAGCCTGTATGAGGGTTCGATTCAACATTTTTAAGAAAACTGGTGATCTAGTAATTCTTAAAAATGTTGAAAACTAGTATAATTCTTATGAATTATAGCCAAAAAAATAGTGCCGATAATTTGTTCGCAACCAATTTATCGCATAACTTCATTTCGCCGAATGATCATATGTTATCAAAAGATTTAGCAACTGTAGGTATGTTTGTTTTTTTATAAAGTCACTTATCCACTAGAGTGCTTGCCGCAGCTGTAGTTGCATGTCACCACTCTTATGTCAAGTATAAATAGAGTTCAAACCAAAATCACGAGCACGTTTGTGGTTAATAAAATGCCACCTTTCGAGTAGATAGAATCGTTTCGTTCGAATAAAATTTATTTCGTGGGATAAGTAATGTTTACCCAAAGGGTTATTGAAAAAGATTTCATTTGTGTAACATCTATAAATAACGGACTATTTGGAGGTCACACAGTGGAAAAATATTTTTTCTGGATGTTTTGTATGTTTGTATGTGTCGTTGTGGCTTCATTACGCCAAAACGGCTAAACGGGTTTCAACTATTTTTGGCACACAGGTCATCCACAGATGGTTATAGGATACTTTTTATGCGACTACACTGAAGAAAAAAAGGGGGTTATGACTTTTTCTACTCCGAGAACGAATTTGCGGGAACCTTTTCTAGTCTAGTTATTTATAAAGTGGGTAAACGCAACATTCACTTGTTTTTATGACAATTTAGGTAGTTAAATACGATGCCGCGGCACGCTCGCTTCGCTCTATCGGCTTCGTGCGCTGTTTGGTCACGCACGGTTCACCTAACACGCTCCACCTAGCTTCGCTCATCATCTCACTTAACTGGACTCTGTCATGTATGGGATTTGAGTTTACTAGGTTTATTATAAAATTCTATGTATAAATATAAAATACAAGTCTAACCGTTTATGCTCTTTTGTTCTTTGAATTAGAAAGTACTGACGAAGCAAACAAATAACGTTTTACAGTTTTTTAGCCAAATGATAGAGTTTTAAGTCATTATAATAATCTACCTTAAAATAAGTCTACGAATTGAAACGATATCGTACAAAAAATTCCCCATAGTTAGTTGTCAAAGTAAATCATGGGCAAAAAGTTGATTGCCAAGTGAAATTTCGACAAAAAAAGTTCGGAGAAAAGGCAGAACACCAATAAACAGACATAAATAAAACTCTCGATTTTTATACCTTATCCGCCATTCTTACGGCAGTTTAAAGATTCCTACGCCAACGTATATTTTAGCCCTGACGCAACGACGCCAAACAAGATTTATTTGCGCATGGAAATTTGATATTCTTTTTGAACTAGTTTTGCGTAGCAGCTGCGCTTGCTACGAGAACGTTGTTCCCTCGAGGTATTTCGGGTTTTTAAATTATTTCTTTGCCAAATTACTTAGAATATGTTAGCCTTGATATACACGGTGGGAAAAAGTAACCTGACAGGCTTCCATAGAGTATACTGCCTCATTGGTATAACGTTCAGTAAAAAAAAAACATGTTACATTGACATGCTACAATATTACTGTACAATTTTATTTTATTTTTTTGTGTTTGATTGTATGTATTATAAACAAAGATCAGAAACAAATGAAAAAAAAATCGACGATACTGGATTTGAACCAGTGCTTTGAGCCAGACCGGGGCAGCACGCTCTACCAACTGAGCTAATCGTCCATACCAATAGTCGACGAATTTTGTCATCGGTTCTTTCTTATGGATCTCTGTATGGTGCATCCGACTCTTTAGCCGTTAGCGCCACCTAGTGCAGAACTGTGAAATTACTTTTACAGCTACCATGGCTCGGCGAGAGGTGGCGCTATTATTATACTTGATTGTATGTATGTTGAACGGATTTGATTTGGTACAAGTATAGCTTGACATCCGCAGATGCTTGTAGGATTTATTTTTACCCGACTACACGGAAAGCAAAAAAACGGTCATGGCTTTTTCTCCTCCTCGAACTAAGTTCCCACCTTCTAGTAATAACATATTTTTATCACTCAAACTTATTGAATCATTGTAATGAAATACAAAACATTTTTGGTACTTAATCAAATTATGCAACCGGTGTAAAAAAGCAGTACATACATTTTTCCTGGTTGTTCCTGGGTCGATGTAAGAATTTAAGTAATATAATTTATCTATAAAAAAATAATACCTAATCGCCATTAAATCTTCAAGATGTTTTTTTTTAAATGTATTTATTACCTTTAAACTTTTTAATTTGTCTCACACATGTCCTGTTCTGGATCCACGAAAGATCAGCGTCATGGCACTCATGAGTGCTCTGACATATGCTGAGTGGACTCCATTTTTAACCGACTTCAAAAAAGGAGGAGGTTCTCAATTCGAACTAATTTTTTTTTTGTATGTATGTTACTCGATATCTCCGAGAACCGTGAACCGATTTTCAATTTTTTTTTAATCGGAAGGGACCAACTCCGAGTTGGTCCCGTTGGCACTAAGTAGGGATCTGATGATGGAATCTTGGAGACATCGAGGGAACTCTTCAAATGTTATAGGGACATGTACGGCGCTTTCAGTAATTTATTGATAAAGTCAAGAATTTACATTGAGTAAATAGAATTTGGTGTAAGGAAACTGATGATGAACACCACAGATGGCCACTAGAACTTTACTTCTAAACGGCCAGTGTTTCGAAGGTAGCGATTAGATGTGCCGATTCGGATAGTTAAATTACTAGGAGGAAACAAATGTACATGGTGCTATTGAATACGGTACCATAACCATAAATACTGGTCTAATGCTGGAACCGGAAAGTACCCTTCAGAACACGGTAACCAAACAACGTAACCGAGTCGTGTTTGGTGTTACTGGAATTGTCCTGACAAGCATTTTGAGTACAGACGACTTTTATTTTTTAATAGACTTTTTAATCGATATTTATTACATAATAACAGTACAATATCTAGGTGCTTAGACGAAAGTATTACAATTTAACACGTACCTAATTGTGTTTTATTTATTTACAATCATTATTTATGCTTCTGCGTTAATTATAGAAGGCATCTCCTTAATAATAATATCTATGTCACTTATGTTATATTTATATAATGTTTCAATATTTAACAATAATGTTTTATACGCGAAATGTTATGTACCTACACTAAAGATATAATATCCTACCGACTACTTTTGTTTATTTATCGATAATATTGTACACGTGAATCAAATATTATGTACATACGCTAAATTATTACTTACCTAAAAGATGTATTTACAATATTTACATAACAGTTCGATTATTTACCTATAAGAGATATTAACAATATTTTTTTTATTAATTATATATTACAGTTCCGATTGCTCAGGCGAAAGTATTACAATTTATCATTCAGAAAGTGTAAATTGGTGAAGTGGAAATGATGAAGAAGACCACAGAATGCCATCGGAACTCCTCAATGATAAATGATTTACGGGTGGCGACAAAATATCTTGATTAATTTAGCTAAGCAACTTCATAGTCACAAACTTAAATGTTCCTGATAAGAATGGTACCATCGAATTGATTTGATGATGGAGCCGGAAGGTAGGCACCAGATCTATGTAATAAAATAATGTATTCTGGCCGTGTTTGGGCTTGTTCGAATCGTCACGAGATACACTTTTAAGTAACGAGTAACTAAAAAGTGTAAAATAAATAATCTTTTTAACAAAAAAATAAAACCGACTCCAAAAAAAACTAAAGAGTAAAAAAATAACGACATAATTCAGTTTCTTCGATTTACTTACAAGTAAAGTTATATCTTTTAAGTTTATTGCTTTTGTAACTGGTTACTATGTACAATAAAGTGTTTACATACATACATACATACATGAAAAGAAATCACCTACAAACAAAAAAATACCCACACACTGACAATTTACCTTATAAACTAACAGGAGATTTCGCAATTTTCTTGGCAGAGAAAGTATTTGTATGGCATATCCAGTGGTTAAATGACCTATCTTAGCTAAGTGACGATATACAACATTATAGATAAATCACAAAAATAAAGCTTAAGAAATACTTTCAACATGACCGGATACGGAACGGCGATTCTCAGCAAAAGGACGTAAGTGCCGTTGCGATACGTTCTTTGCTAGTGCACTTTTTCATATCGTATTTTGTTTCATCTGTAATGAATTTTTTCGTATGGACGGCTGCGGAACCGTCACTGAGCATGGTCCGACATGCTCTTGGCCGGTTTTTTAAGAAGAAGATGAAGAAGATACATTTATTTTATAAACAACAAAAATTACAGTACATTGGAAAAGTGACATGTATAGACTTAACCTAGACTAAAAGCTAAACCTAGGAGCTATAATCAACCATATATGTGTCTACAATAAACTTTTTAACAAAAAAATAAAACCGACTCCAAAAAAAAACTAAAAAGTAAAAAAATAACGACATAATTCAGTTTCTTCGATTTACTTACAAGTAACCGTTTGTATACTCAATCTATACAGTATATACAATTAATGTTATTTTGGAGTCGGTGTCATCGTGTCACAACTTACTAAAATTGTCAATATTCAATATTTTACACATTCTTTATGTGGCGCGTAAAACAATTTCGGCAACCACCATATCAGACAACTTGGCTATAAAATGGGAACTACCAATGACAATCGCCTGCGATTTCTTTGCATTCACTTTCAGACCGAAATTAAATGCCCAAGACCGTATAGATTCCAAGTCACTGTTGATTTGATCAACCAATGCCGAGAAATCCTCAATGTTAGCCGCTGCATAGATCTGTAGATCATCTGCGTATAGGTGATAAGATGACTTGAGGTTTCAGTATTACCATTAATAAAAATAGAGAAGAGAAGAGGAGAGAGCACCCCTCCCTGAGGGACAGCAGTGGAGAGATCGCACCACTCGGACAATTTGTCGTCAACCTTAATCCTCTGGCGCCTCCCAAAGAGGTAATTGCGAAACCAAGATAAAGCATTCTGAGAAACATTTAGAGTTTGGAGTATACCCAGAATCGAGATACGTATATCGAGAAGTACAAGGATGGTGAGCTTTTTGTTTTCGATATTAAAACAAATGTCATCGGTGACCTTAACCAGAGCGGTGACTGTGCTATACCCGGGGCGGAATCCGGATTGAAAGAGATTAAACAGCGCATGTCTGTTTAGGTGGGATAGGAGACGACGATTAACAAAGTGTTCAATAATTTTTGACAAGACTGGGAGTATAGAAATGGGGCGATATTGAAAAAACAGCCAGGATTCGTGGTTTTAGGGAGTGGAATGACTTGAGCATTCTTCCAAGCGGAAGGAAATGTACTAGAGGAAAAGGAGAAATTTATAATATCCGATAGGATGGGAGCAATGAATTCCGCTACGAGCATAAGCATATCCACACTAAGGCCATCCTCACCGCCTGTCTTCGTTTTAATAGACTTGAGAAAGACAAGAGTTTCCTGCGGAGAAATTGGCCCAAGCCCAAGCAAGGAGGAGTGTCAGGGTGTATGGCATTGGCAAGAAGTGATAGAGTTGAATTTTTAATTGAAGGATCAAGAATTACCGGAGAGGTACAAAAGTGTTTATTAATAGCGTCTAATTCAAGAACGCCGGAAGAAGTTTGTTGAGTTTTGCCCACCTCGAGTGACTTGAGAAACTTCCACAATTTGGCAGGGGGACATTCCTCGATGGATTTATGAATGTAGCGTCGTTTAGCTTCCCTACAGACCTTATTGCAGCGGTTCCGCAGCGTAAGGTAATTCTGTTGGTTTACGTTTTAATCGTGTGCGTTTGCAGAAATAAGAAAATTTCCGTAGTGTGCTGTATGTGTTTACCTCACCCCCCGCTAAAATGCATGGAAAGTTTATTTGGCTTGTCATCTTCATTAGTTAAATGCTCTAAGTCACCTGGCACCCATAGTACAAGCTTTGCTTAGTTTGGAACTAGGTCGATTTGTGTAAGATTATCCCTGATATGTATTTATTTCCACTTTAAACTTTTCGCATCCAATTTCCCTCTTCCACCGCACTAGCCAGTCTATTTGGCATTCAAATGGAACTGCATAAGAATACGTGTTTGCGTGTGTCCTGCTCAAACGCCGAATGCGGGTAGTTTACACTGTGGTACCTGCAATATCCGCCGCCGGCTAATATCCGCTAGAGCGCGACTTTAAGGCCCAGCACAAGCCATAAGCGGCAGCGGAGAGTCCTAAGAATAATGCAGTTGATGTGTGAAGATTGCCGAATGCAGGTAGCTTACAATGCGGTACCTGCAATATCCGCTAAAGCGCAGCTTTAAGGCCTAGCAGAAGTCATAAGCGGCAGTGAAGACTCCTAAATACAACGCAGTTGTGAAGATTGCCATTGTGGGTAGCTTACACTATGGTACTTGCAATATACACCACCGGCTTATATCTGTTAGAGCACAGCTTTAAGGCCCAGCGCAAGTTATAAGCGGCAGCGGGGAGTCCTAAATACAACGCCAACGTTGTGTAAAAATTGCTAAATGTGGGTAGTTTACACTGTGGAACCTGCAATATCCCCCGCCCGCTTTTATCTGCTAAAGAGCGGTTTTAAGGCCCAGTGCAAGCCATACGCCGCAGCGGAGAGTTCTAGACGTAATGCAATCTATGTGTGGACACTGCACAAAGCGGACAGTTTACACTGTGGTACCTGCAATATCCGCAGCCAGCTTATATCCGCTAAAGCACAGTTTTAAGGCCTATAACAAGTCATAAGCGACAGCGGGGAGTCCTAAACACTATGTATTTAATGCGAGTCCTCCAATCACAAGCGACAGCGATATGGCCGACTACTTATGGCAATCACAACCCAACAAAGTCGGTATCAGACAGGAGCGCATAAGTAGCAGCGCAGAGTTCTAGACACAAAGCAGTTGACGTGTACGCTTCGATTGGGAAAGTTTGACGATTGCGGCCAGTTTACGTGACGGACCTACAATAACACAAGCTAATATCCGTTAGAGAGGGGCTTTAAGGCCCAGTATCAGCGGCAACCAGTTGTAGGCACAACTAATACAGGCGTTCTATAGTTTGGTACTCGCAATAGCCACTGCTGGCTCATATCTGCTAGAGTGCGGCTTTAAGGCCCAGCACAAGTAATAAGCGACTGCAAGTTGAAGCCATACTTTCATCAGCTTGTCGAATGCGCCGGAGGCAAACCGATTTTTGCGTAGCGCCAGATCTGATATCAGTATTTTATGTCTGTACATTGAAATATATACTTTTTAATCGCCGTCAGCTCATGCCTTGAGCGCTGATCGCTAGGCGTAGACAGGTGGAAATTTGAAGAAGGCAGGCATTTTGCCTAGCGACAGATCTGGCTTTGTGATCTAGTATTCGATGCCTGTATATTTTAATACTTACTTTGATCACTCTCAGCTCATGTCTTGGGCCGCGGACGCTAGGTGTAGACAGGTGGCGATATTAAGGAGGCAGGTATTCTAGGTAGCAACAGATCTGGCTTTGTGATCTTGTATTTGATGCCTGTATATTGAAATACTTACTGTTTATCGCTCTCAGCTCATGTCTCGGGCCGTGGCTGCTAGGCGTAGGCAGGTGGCGATATTAAGATGGCAGGCATTCTGCGTAGCGACAGATCTGGCTTTGTGATCTAGTATTCGATGCCTGTATATTGAAATCCTAGCAGTATCATTGCCTCTGTGACTATTGAGGACGTATCACACACGATTGGGTATCTCGAGCTCGAATTATTTCCGGATTGTGTCGTTTGACGAATGCCAGCTCAGCTGGAAGGCTTTTTAAGGCTTTAATACGTGTTCTATAAAACCGTGTTTTCTGTACATATAGGCTTAAGTTATTGTATATACTATTTATGTTGTAAAAAGAAGCGTACTCCAATCTGAATGGCCGGCATCGCACTTGTGACTACTCTGGTGTTGCATGTGTCTATGGGCGACGGTGATCGCTTACTATCAGGCGATCCGTCTGCTCGTTTGCCCTCTATAACATAAAAAAATATATTTGTAAATTGAACGTATTAATTAAAGAAGTGAAACGAACTATTGGAAGGTCACTGAAGGGTTTTTTGTATGTATGTATGTACGTCTTTACGGTCTTATCCCGTCAACATGGCCGGACAAATTCCAACCATTTTTGGCTTTTAGATAACTGGAAATCAGAGAATGGTTACAGTTTCCTTTTACCCAACAACGCTATAGAAAAAAGGATTATGACATTTCCTCCTTCGCGGATAATGTCTCCTTCGTACCGTGTTCAATAATTATGATTTCGGATAAGTAAATAGAGTAAATTGTATAGGTATATGGATGACAAAAAATACCAACAGGTGAGATGGAAGTTAAATGGTTGTCTGACATAAAAAAAAATGCTTTAGCAGTTGTCTGACAACCTTGCTCGCCCGTTGCCCCTAAATGCACGGAGTTTTGAGGGTAGGCGCAATCTAATTTTATGAGAATTATTCTGATAGCGACCATTTTTAAAATGGTGTACACTTTTCGCGCCTGCGCTACCGGATAGCGGTGATACCCGATATCAGTCTTGAACTACTGTATATTTGTTATACTGTGGGAGTGTCGTTGTTAGTTAGATCATATTATTCCGGCTAAATATACAGGGTGGGAACGAGTTACCAGCCAGACTTTACCCATCGAATGAAGAGCGCAATTGGAGCATTTAAAGTGGTAGCATGTAGGCCGGAAACGCGTAATTTTTGAGATATTCATTATTTTTATATTTTTATAAATTTATAAATCTCAAAATATCATAGTGAGATCAGGCCTTAATGATGTGATGTAGCCGGTTCTCCTTCGGAACCCCTAATGTCGTTTGTCCTAACGCATTTTTTTCAGAAACCGTAAATTCTTGAGGATTTTTAAAAGATCATTGTATAGATTAGGTTAGGTTAGGTTAGTTTTATAACAATCCTGAAATGTTTACAGTTTCATAAAAAACTGCGCAAACGATACATTAGGATAAACGACGTTAGGGATTCCGATATAGATCTGATGTAGCAACTCTTTTAATACTTCTATACTCAAAAGCAATACTTGCATGTTTTTTGGCTAGTTTGTTTTAAGTTTTACAATACGTTGGGTATCCAATTACATTTTTTTTCTTTTTGAGGTTAATTCGTGAGGGATACTACTAGTTTCTTTCAGCTTTAAGTGACATCTTCATTACTCGTGAATTAATGAAATAATAAAATAAAAAAGTCTTTTTTTTAACTGAACGTCTACATACCATTACCAATGTACTGCAATGAGGCATTAAACTCAATGCACACTGGTACCTCGTCCATACTAAGGTGCGTCAAAATACTAATGCTCATTTAAAAAAAACACATTATTAAATTAGAGGATTTAAATCTTTTATATTAATAATCAATTAGATAAAAAATATCTTTATAACTAAGTAGCACCAACGTAGCTTTTAGCAGACATTTCTTCTTTTTAGGAAACTTCCTGAGCCCCGTTATTAATGAATCAGAGCTCAGAAGAATCCTGTTCAAGAGGTCTGCATTAGTTACATTCCTGGACATCTTCCGGGTGTGTCGTAATCGGAACACTTTAAACCCTGATTACTTAAAGTAATTGCGTGAGATACTGATAGCGCGAGTCGCGGGAAGAAATAGCCCACTTTTCGATAACAATATCGGAACGAGGGTAATTAGCAAAATAAATCTTTTTATATTTTGTGATTGTTTGGATATAGTAGACGTCAGAATAATTAGTAATGTCAATAAATTGGACATTTTGTTTTTTAATTATTGTCATATGGAAGAAACCACTATGCAATTGTTAAAGAACAGTTTAAAAATATATTGTAATACTGCGGTTAAAGTCTTTCGAAATACTCGTTCCCACCCTGTATTTTGTATTTGTATAGCTTTCCCTTTTTGTTCTCATCTAAGGGTACAACACTGATTTTGGAAATAGGAGGTTGACTTTCATATTTCGACAACGGCGACGCTACAAATCAGATTACAACGCCATCTATCAACAAAACATAACATCGCCATTCCTCGAATAACACTCAAGAAGCAACGCTCCCTAATACATTATATGGGCCAATTGATTTACTCAATCAAAACAAGTCAACCTGAAACTCGGGGCTTTATCCCCAAGGCTCAAGGCTCAGGCTGAGCCGTGGCCTTCGGCGGGGATGTTGGACGAGCGTGGAAAGTAATTAATATTATCTTCTAGTGCGTTTAAGAGCCGAGTATATAGGCTGTTTGGGATTTTGGGAAAATGTTGCTGGACTACGATCGGGAGCTCAACGTTGTACGGAGTATCTAAAAGGGAGTACAACGTATACCCGTTTTATATTACGGTTGAAAGGATATGGAAAGGATAAGGAGCACTATGATGAAAACGCAATATTAAAATAATGACAAAAAATTCCGGCCAAGTGCGAGTCGGGTTCGCGCACTGAAGGTTCCGTACAAAATTCCAATGTTAGCAAAGCCCTACTTCTTAGCAACATGTAGGCGGTATGGTGTCTTTTTTTATATTGGTGACAGAAAAACATAAAAGAATATGATTTTCAGATTTTTATTTCGTGAGTTGTGAGTTTCGTGAGTTAGATATCAATAAGAGTTACCTTCATACCAAATTTCAAGTTTCTAGGACAAATGGAAAAACCCTATAGGTTTTCCATGGACAGTAATTTGTATAGAAACACCTGATTTAAGGACTATCTTTGAGTTGCGTTGACTAAGAAGTTTGATTCTTTTCAGCTGCAAGGGACCGCAAACTTAGTATTTAATATTAATTTCAACTTGTTATCTCCAAGTGTTTCTAAGAAAAACGGTCTTGACAGACAGACGGACAGACGTACAAGAAAGTGATCCTATAAGGGTTCTTTTTGAGGTACGGAACTCTAAAAAGAGGGTTGTTATAAATTTGACTGTGTCTGTGCGTAGGTATATCTGTGGCATCGTAGTCCTGTAACGGATAAACCGATGTTGTTTATGCAGTTTTTTCTGAAACAATTTCCAGAACTTTTTAAGGCATCATTAATGCATTAGGTTAGGTTAGGTTTGTTTTATAACAGTCCTGAAAAGTTTACGTTTTCAAAAAAAAAGTATTATGCCAATTAATGAATTATGCCAAATGATGATTATGATAAAAAAGTTTATACCAGATGAGGGTAAAGCGTTTTCAAACGGGGCTTAATCGCGTATAAATATGATTTATTAAAGACTGGTCTGTTGTAATAGTGAGTGAAAATCGTGTTGCGTAGTTAAATATTTTTTTTTGTACGATATCTTCATCGAGAATATCAAAATGGATTAGTATGATCCAGGGAATCGGTTCACCCGTTTGGAATTAAAGTAAATATCAGATTTTTTAGAAATACGTCGGATTTTTTAACGGTTACTTGTTTGAAACTTTATACTTATTTATAAATTCCCCTCAAAAGCCTTTCATACAAATGGGAGTTAAGCACCCTGTGCGCGGATTATTGGCCCTTCGGCCTGAAAGGGCAGCTTAAGTGTCCGGGCAGTGGAACCGCCCTAAGCCGGAGAAATTAAAAACATATCCGGTTACTACTGGTATGTGGGTAGGTTACATATGACGGTAATAAATGCCACAATATGTTAAGTTAACTAGTTTCATCCGTAAATTCGTTCGCGGAGGAGTAAAGTCATAACCCCTCTTTTTTGACAGCATAGTTGGGTAAAAAGTATCCTATAACCACTTGTGGATACACAGCTGCCCGTGTGCCAAAAATAGTTGAAAGAGTTGAAATTTGTTAAGCCGATTTGGCGTGATGACGCCACAACGCCCACAACACATACAAACACAAAAAATCCATAAAAAAATTTTTTTTGGTTGTAGTGACCTCCAAATAGTCCGTTACAATTATTTTTTTGAAAATATGTTCAAAGTAACATTTCATTAAATTACAACTTAATAATAGTATATATAGATAGTGCCTAAAAGAAAATAATTACAAGTTTATAACCTCTTTTTGCTTTACCAGTCAGAAAAAAATTACAATTTTTGAACTTACCGCGGAACTAGTTCGATTTGTGTAAAAATTGTCCCGTAATATTTATTTACATATTTATTTACATTCCTCTCTGCCAAAGTAATCGCTAAATGATCAGTTAGTTTATACGGTAAATTGTCAGTGTGTGTGTGTTTTTTGTTTGAAGGTGTTTCTTTTATGTGTGTGCGTTTGTAGAAAAAGAAATATTTCCCTAGTGTGCTGTACGAGTTTACCTCACCAACCGCTAAAAATGCATGAAAAATTTGTTCGGTAATGACAAGGTTTTTCATCTCCAATAGTTACGAATGCTCTTACATACATACATACATACAATCACGCCTTTTTCCCATTACGGGTTAGGCAGAGACTACCTCCTTCCACTTACTACGGTCCTGGCATACAACTGCCGCTTCATCAACATTCATTAATCTCTTCATTTTGTGCTGCCACAACCCGTTCGCTTTGTCTCGTTCACAAACAGAATATCAATATTTCTCGCATCCATCATCTGGCATACTTCATCTATTCTATCATTCATTCCTCCCCTTACATTAACGTACCAAAGCGGCTCTCCATAGCCCACTCTTCGCTCTCGCTGGGACCGAGACGGGATGGGTTGCGAACCACATCGCCACCATTTGCGTTCCCACGAGCAGCTAGGAATAAAATGTTCGAACCCAGCATGCCAGGTTAGGGTTTAGCCTTATTCTGGGGTCACCAGTCCCAGGGCAATTCGGCACGCTAACGACTAGACTCGCCTCTAGCCACGCATCCATCGGCACGGCATACCTTGGATTGGCGGAATAGGGATAACAGGGTAAAGAAAGGAATTGTACGAATTTAGACAGGAGAAAGGGTTAAAGGATACTTCTGTCCCGGAAGACTATGTATGAACCGGTAGCAGCTCGGGGAGTCGGGGTCGCGTACCCGTATACCATAACAAAAATGCCGGAAAGGCAACTTTGTATGAGTACTCCCTGACTTATTTACAAATGCTCTTAGCTTTAAATAATGGTTTCTCTTTGTTTAAATTTACGTCAAAACGTTGAATGTCCCAACTATTAAACTTAGTAAACAGGAAAATATCATATTGGAATACCGATTTCTTGGTAACTTCATAAACATTTTTAGTAATGCTAGAAACTTTAAAAGTTTAGGTCCAAAAGTTGGTTCACCTAGGTTCTAAACTTAATAAATCTTAAAGCACTACTCGTAATAATTTAAGATATCTATTTCAAAAGATTTTTTTTCCAATTGTGATCACTAAGTTACCCATGTTAATTTTTTCCCGATAGTACGCGTTATCTGGATTCAGATCTACCGATGGTTTATTTTAATGCCATATTGTTGGTTGGATATAATTCTTAAGTCCCGGAAGTGACATTTGTTCACGACCGTCGGCTGTATAGAGTTTAATTTGGTCTGTACACATTAGTAAGAAAAATTAAAAAGTTCGCTGTAAATGTCATGTTTTTTTAAGATGTTCTTACTAAACCATTCTGCCGTGCAAAACTAAATTCAACATCGGTAAGTGCTAGCACCGTGCAATATTTAAACAACAGTAAGTGCTAGCAACAGTAAGTGCATACTTAAACAACAGTAAGTGCTAGCAACAGTAAGTGCATACTTAAACAACAGTAAGTGCTAGCAACAGTAAGTGCATACTTTAGCAACAGTAAGTGTTTTTAAATAGTTAAGTAATCAATTACAAAATATTTATAAAATTACCTTTCTGTGCCTCGTATTATAAATTAAGATGAGTTGTCAGCGACAGACCAACAGTATGGTTCTAGATTCAAATAAAGTTTATAGATTAAATCACTCAGGAACAGAGTCACTCAAAGCACTAGAATCAGGAATAAAGGACTTATACTTGAGGCTTAATGATTTTAAAATATTATTTATGAGTAAGATGACTTAGACTGACATCTGATCAGGTCCGAAGCTCAGAATTGAATGAATCTCAAGCGTGTATTCCAGTGTAGAATTTTAAATAATTTTGAATTTGCTGTCAGAAGAACAATTTTAAAAAGCTGTGCATTGCCAAACAGTTTGTAAGGAAGTAAATATACAGTCGATTGTCGTCAACCGGTGGAGACAACGCCGGCCCGTAAACAATACAACGGAGAGCGCGCCTTGGAGTACCGCTAACCGACAGCGACAGCGAACGGGGAGGGGCCGCCGCGCGACACTTTACCGCGCGCCTCGCCTTGCACAAGCACGACCTCACATTGTACGCGCCGCGATCCGCGACCATTGTATTTAATATATGTGTTTACAGTCCACTACGTTTTTCTTATAGTCTAGATATCCCTCTACTTAGACTCAGGGCACTAGACGCAACATATGACTCAAGCTCTTCAACGGCGGTAGTATATGGTGGAGACAACGCCGGCCTGTAAACAATACAACGGAGAGCGCGGCTTGGAGTACCGCTAACCGACAGCGACAGCGAACGGGGAGCGGCCGCCGCGCGACACTTCACCGCGCGCCTCGCCTTGCACAAGCACGACCTCACATTGTACGCGCCGCGATCCGCGACCATTGTATTTAATATATGTGTTTACAGTCCACTACGTTTTTCTTATAGTCTAGATATCCCTCTACTTAGACTCAGGGCACTAGACGCAACATCAACTTTCAAATCGAAGTTTAAAAAAAATATATCTAAAAAACTATGCGATGTAAAATTATAGTATTTGTTAATTCTGTCTCCATATAACGTATAAGAATATAAAATATAAGATGTATACTACTGGGCAACGTAATGTTCCCAATTGTGTTATAGTTTCCGGGAAAACAGTCAAAAAGCGTCATAGTCACGAAAATCCAACCGAGAATTCCAACGCCTTTAAAGGCTCAACAATTCCGAACCTACGTGCCTTTGCATCTGCAACTTCATTCGTCTATCCCTTTTACTCCAAGATTTAACTACAAGTGGCTGAAAGAGACAGCAATAGTTGGAATTTTCTTTTTCCGAGATCCCTCGATGCTATTTCTTACAATCAGCCGGTAGTAAAATTGCAAAGTTATCGCGCCTTTCCGTGCGCGACCGTCCTTTAGTTTCTCTATGGTTTCATTTTTTTAGCGGCGGTCAGTGAATAACTTGACATGGTTATGGGCGGTTTTTAAAATTCTACGGAACACGGGTTAAATTCGTTTTTAGGGTTCCGTAGGCAAAATGGCATTAAGCGGAACCCTTACAGTTTACCCTCGTAGGTTTCTTGTATAAGTTGATATGCTACTGAGTTCGGTAGTTAAATAACACAATTATACCGCAAAACCACCCAACTATAGTCTAAGCACCCTAACTATAGTCCGGAAAGAAAGTAACATGTAAATGATCATTATTATAAATTTTGACGATAAGTACGTTAGTGTTATCTATCACTGTAAATAAAACCAATAATTGTAATGACCATTTTAATCCATACTAATATTATAAATGTGAAAGTGTGTCTGTCTGTCTGTCTGTCTGTTACCTCTTCACGCTTAAACCGCTGCACCGATTGGAATGAAATTTTGTATGGAGATAGTTTGAGTCCAGAGGAAGGACATAGGCTACGTTTTATCTCGGAGAAATACCCTTATCTGCGATAAATGAATTTAAAGTGAAAAAATCGTACGTTACGCTGGTATGCAAAAACTACAAAACAGATTTGCGTAGAATTCTGCAGTAATATAGCTTAGATATGAGAAAAGTACATAGGCTACAACTGTAGAGGGTATTCATTCATAAAAGGGTATTTTTTTAACAATAAATGGAAAAATATGACCTTTTGTTCATTGTGACATTTAGAGTTTATTCCTGCATTGTGACAATTTCATTTCTAAATCAAGAATAAACAATTGGTAACCTAGCAACAGTAATACTACCTACACGATTAAGCAAAGAACACACCTTCCGTATATGACGTATCACACAAATAAGAGTATATCTTAATATAGCCGGATAATAGCCCATTGTACATTTCGGACTTGCGATCATCTCTGAATGATAAGCATTCTGTTACAAAAATATGGTTTATAAGTAAGATAAATATATAAAACGAGTTATTTTTAACAATAAATTGAAACCAAGATGACACGTTAGTACCTGTTTGCGTAACTGGATGGCGTTAGTTGTAAAAGCTTTTTCGTTCTTTATCTTTATATCGATACCTTAGTTCACACTCGAACTAATTACAATAATTTTGCCCATGGAATTTCAACTTTACGTATTTGTGTGCTCACGTACTAATTACAAGCATTTTTCTCAAACAGTTAGTACGATTGTGCTCTAAGGTATCGGATATATAAAAGGACAAGTCCTGACTGACATATCAACGCAGAGCCGAAACTACTGAACTTAGAGACTTGAAATTTTCACAGTAGACACAATTTATAACGTAAGCAAGAAACAAGTACGGATTTTTGGAAATTCATCTCCTAACTGGGTTAATTGGGGTTGAAAGTTTGTACTGAAAATCTGTAATTATTTGAGTAACTGTTATTATATTTCGGGTATAAACTTTTCATTTCAAACTAAGAAAACTAATTTCAGCATTTTTGGAAATTCATCCCTTAACGTTGTTGAATTGGGGTTGCAAGTTTGTATGGAAAATCTGTAATTATTTGAGTAACTGTTATAATATTTCGCGTATACACTCTTTATAAAAACTAACAAAACTGATTTCAGCATTTTTGGAAATTCATCCCTGAGGGTTCAATTGGGTTGAAAGTTGGTACGAAAAACCTGTAATAATTTGAGTATCTGTTACAATATTACACGTATAGACTCTTCATTTAAAACTAAGAAAACTAATTTCATCATTCTTGGAAATTCATCCCTGAAAAGGGTGAAATAAGGAGTAACAGTCTGGAGCGAAAGTACAATGGCACATAAAGGGTGTTGTGAAGTGCTGAATAGAACTTTGAAAGATATTAGAGGGAACGAAGTTATGGTGGGTGGAGTTACTATGTTGTTAGCTGGAGACTTTTCTCAGACTCTGCCCGTATTTACGAAGGGAACTTGAGCTGATGAAGTTAAAACTTGCGTAAAGGCTTCAAATATTTGGCCTATAATAAAAAAAAACCCACTCAGGCGCGATATTTGCGCTGGATAATTCTCCGACCTTCTTCGTAAATTAGGAAATGAAGAATATCCCGAAACTGACGGAAGGATTACAATTCCATCGAATCTCTCCTTAGTTGTGTGGACCGTTGACAACCTCATCTCTCAAATTTACCCAGATGTTCAAAATCTACACAGCAAGTCCATAGAGTGGTTGTGTGAATGAGCAATTCTGATACCTGTGGACGACCAGGCTTCCGTTATTAATAACATTTTATTGAAGTCGTTCGAAGGTTCAGAATACGAATACAAGTATGTAGACTCGATCTGTAGTGAACACGGATGCTGCCGTAAACTATCGCGTAGAGTTTTTAAATGCACTTAACCCACCCGGCCTACCTTATCACATACTTATCTTAAAAGTGGGTGCTCGGGTAATATTGCTGCAAAATGAGAATCAGCCGAAGTTGTGCAATGGAACCAGGCTGCATGTGAAAGCCTCACATAAAAACGTTATAGAAGCCATCGTAATTACTGGCTGTGCTCAAGGTGAATCTGTGTACATACCCCGGATACCATTTATGCCCTCGGACTACCCATTCGAATTTAAAAGGCTGCAGCTCCCCCTTAAGTCTCAAGGTTTACACTAAAAACAGCAGGAATAGATCTTAGGGGGGACTGCTTCTCGCACGGCCAGTTTTACGTGGCTTGCTCGAGCAAGCTCTTCACGAAGCTTGGTCGGGTCTGGTAATGTGGTATATAAAGAAAAACTGCAAAACCTACCTCATGTTCAATATTATCAATAGTTCAATCTCAATTGTCCAATATCTGTTTTTTTTCAAATTACATGTATATAACAAAGTAAGGTGACTTATAACTATTGACAAACAATGCATAACCTAAAGTACCGACGGTAGGAATACGAGAATTGAAACACATATTCCGTTAGAGATGTATGTAGAGGCGCACTAAAGAAGGATTTTTTTAAATTCAAGGTTATACGCAGACGAAGTCGCGGGTAAAAGCTAGTAATAAATATATATTTAACCAAATACACAAATCTTTCATTTACACATTATACTTAACTTAATCGATGTTTACTGCTCCAAAATTAGACGAAAAATGAACCCGAGCGGTTCAATGCACTCCTTTTTATTAACCTCGTTTCCCGTGTGCATCACAAACACTGTAGTAAAGAGGGCGCTGGTGTTGCACCACCACAGCCGGATGTCCACTTTGATAGTGTTGCCAACATTAGAACTATAATCAAATGATTTTGCCTAATAATATAATACATTTTATATTCATAATAATATAACCTTAACTAGTTGGGTAAAATTCAATTTAATTTGGACCACAGTTGGGTGATTTAGGACTATAGTTGGATGGTTTTACGATATATAAAAAAAATACGATGTGTAAAGTGCACCAGCAAAAGAGCGTATCTTCGTGGAACTTACGTCCTTATGCTGAGAAGCGTAGCTTTTCGCCAATAACTCAAAAACGGTATATCCGATAATGTGAAAATAAATTTAGTTGAAAATATGTATCAAGATTTATTTTAGAAATTTTTTTCATATTTTTTGTACATACGGTTTAGAAGATAGAGCGGGGGTGGGGGGCACAATTACAAAAAATTAGAAAGCACGAAGAGCTGTCGAAATATGTGCCACATGTTGATCTTTGGTGAAAACAATTTTATTCAGCTTCGGTTACATGTATTCCAAATTTCATCTCACAATATACATCCAGTAGTTTTTAATAAAAATGCCTATGATATACAGACGGACGGATAGACGGACATGACGAAACTATTAAGGGTATTGTTTTCGCCAATTTGACTACAAAACCCTACAAATGGAACCCTTATTAAATATCTTTGTGGTCCGTGAGTCACTTGACCTTTTTTCTCAGTCTATTTATCTAAGTCAGTATCCGATATAAAATTTCCCCACACTGCGTACATTTTGCTTAGCAGCAGGTCTCTGCCTGGGTACTAGATTATCATAGATACGGCTGTTTCTAGCTTATGTATATATTGTACGGCACCCTCGGTGCGCAAGTTCCACTCACATTTGGCCGGTCTTCTTAGAAATTAGCTAAACTACTAAACTAGAAATTCCTTTGCACTGCTCATGATGCAATGCAAATTTCTTAAATGCATACATATCCCAAGGCATAACCCAAGACAATCTGCTCAAGTGTGGACACGCCTCAACAAATTCAAAGGCCAAACAGTACTTGTGCAATATTCTTGTTTGCGCGCGCGGTTTAAAGGAAACACAAATATTTTAAAATTCTATTACGATCCCCGTATTTACAGCGTTCTGTTTTATTTTCGAGTCCAGCTGTACTGGATTTGATGGTAGCGCAAAACAGAGACTGGCAGCGGTTTTGAAGGCAATCGACAAACATTCAAAAATAAAATAAAATATATTTCAATTCAGTGACTTTCAAATATAGTCCTTAAGTCACTTATTTTTTTGAAAATATCTGTAATGTACAGACATATAATTTTTACAACTTTACTATATTAAAGATGTCCCCGAAGACCTAGGTAATGTGAGTAAATTGAGCATACATATTTTTATATATAGGGTGTTCCGTAATCATCTAACCGGTTCGGGCACACGACAACGCGTGACTAGCGGCGCGGCGAGCTAATTCTCTCTTCATTGCGCGGTCGAGACTTTAGCCACATAGCCGTTAGTTGGTATCCAGGTTGGGTTATGCAGGTCCAGAAAACGGATTCTGATTTTGAGTAAAAGTCCCGTAGTTTTCGAGATGATCGAACTTTTGTTTTTTGCCCTGGGTACCATAAAACTCTAATTCATATCGGTTAGCATCACTACTAGATAATTCAACGTAGTCGTGAGGAACCCGCATATTTTCGGCGTATACCTTAGCGTTCATCTGAGGTCATTAGGACCAAAAAATGTTACATGAACCCAAGTTAAATCTGGCTTAGTTTTGAAAATATTATACACAGGCTTTTGCCCGCGATTTCGCCCGCCTTAAATTCGTTTATCGCGAATAAGGGTATTTTTCCGGGATAAAAAGTAGCCTATGTTCTTCCCCGGGACTCAAACTATCTCCATACCAAATTTTATCCAAATCGGTACAGCGGTTTAAGCGTGAAGAGGTAACAGACAGACAGACAGACAGACACACTTTCGCATTTATAATATTATAGTATGGATATGGATATGGATTTTCATGTAAACTATTTATTGTGATAAAGCGCATTAACCCTCGCATGCGATATCAAAAATTTTGTATTAAAATAGTGTTTTAATTTTATGCACAGATACGTGTTTAAGCATACAAGGCGTTAAGCTCTTTTGGTCGCGACGTTGCCAAGTATGTTTCCAAGTGTCGTGTCGCTATTGACAGACATCAAAGAGTCAGCTACCACTCACTTAAGTCATCCTTTTTTGGAAAATGATTCTTTTTACTAAAAGGGATGATTTTCGTAAAAAAAGAAAGTTATTCAAGTTTTATGTACAAAAATAGATATGCCTAATATATGTCACATATATGTTTTTACTCCTAATGGCCTAAGAAATGCATGGATAAAATCTTGCGGATTCCTCACGAGACTCCTATTATATTTAAATAGCAATGAACAGAACAAAACAAACTCTTAATTTGTGGCCTAGACGGATTCCCAATATTAATAATCTTACAAGGCCCAATGCCCAATATATTGTTTTGCTCTGCCTAGTTTTTGGTTTGTAATTCCTTATTACGTTTTCATTTATTTTTATGTCATCCCAGATGGTCATCCCCAGTCTCTAAATCTCCCAGAAGTATAGTTTTACAACACCTGTAATTTTCAGCCATGTGCACGAGAGAACTCGCCGTCGGCTCGTAACTCAAGCGCGCTAAAGGCCATTTCATACGTGCAGAGCGCGACGTGAGCCGCGTGCCGAGCGTGTGGCGCGGCCCTTACAGCCGCGATTTATCGCCTCAAGAGTCGCCGGGAAATGAAGCGATTTTAGTGCGTTTTACATTGAAACTTGTCGCATTGATGCTATCGGGGTACTTTCCATCTGTGACGTCATGGAAGTTTTTCGTCTCAACAGTTTCATGGTACTTTAAAAATTCAACTTACATAAACTGTTGTTTGACACTTAACCAAAATGAAAGCAATTAAACGATAGGATTTAGTTATGGGATAAATTTTCTAAAACTTTTTCACATTTTGTGAATATTAAAGTAAGTAATTTAATGATTAGGAACGCCTATTAGTGATCTCTGTTACTCAGCCAGCTATAGAAAGCGCTATGCTCGGGATCTCTGTGTACGAGATCGAATCAGAAATGAGGAGATACGTAGACGAACCAAGGTCAACGCAAACAGGGAAAGCAAACTGAAGTGGCAATGGGCACGGCACATAGTCCGAACAACCGATGGCCGTTGGGGCAGAAAGGTTTTCGAGTGGAGACCGCGTACCGACAACGCATCGTGGGACAGCCACCCGCAAGGTGGTCGGACGACCTGATTAGCATTGTGGTGACTCGCTGAATGCTGGTTGCCTCTAACCAGCCTTTGTCTAGCAATGGACGTTCTATAGCTGAAATGATGATGATTAGCGATCTACTATGTTAACCACAGACATAAAACCAATCTTCTGAAGAGCAAAAGCAAAAAGCCGGAACTTGCCGATCCACCATAATTTCCACTTCATCACAACAAAACGCGGAGTATTCATCAATCCGCAATCAGCGGGTAAAAAACTTTCGTCTCGATTATTTCCGGCGCGCGATTTACTACCGGCCCCGGATTGCTCAATTCCTTCCAGGATGGGGTGGCGCTTTGCTAAAGCGAAGCGATAGATGTCATGATGCTACAAAACCTGAGATCAGGAAAATACACCTGCACCACGGTGTAAACACGTGTTTTCTTATTATGAGATTTCTCAATTGCGTTAAATCGATTCTTAATCTATGCGTTAAATCGATTCTTAATCAAGGCTAATGCTTGACAAAAAAATATCTTATTTTTTTGTAGGGATGACGACTAAATTTTAATAAATATTTCGTACCTATTGTAGATAATAAAAAATATTGAACACGTATTTTTTCTTTTTTTACGTAATCAAAAATTAACGGAGATACATTGAGTCAAAATGTCGCGTGACGTCAACGTATGGTACAGATTATACCTAGTAGTAACATCACGAGCTCCTAAAGTTTGATGCGATTTATCCCGGTATTTTTTGATTCATTTGAAAAAACAAAAAGTACGTGCCCATTATTTTTTTATTATCTACAATACGGACTAATTAGACTTTTCATTTTCGTACCCTGTCGTCATGCCTCTTTAGCTCGTATGTCCTCATCAATTTAAGAAGTAAATATCACGGACAATTGTAACGAAAGAAATGGAAAGCGAACATATGACTAAGTCAAATGTTCACACGGGTGTGTTCTGATTCTGAAGAGACTGCAAATAAAACTTTCGTCTCGATTTACTGCCGGCCCCGGATTGTTAAATTTCTTTCAAAATAGGGCGGCACACAGTTAGAGCTGAGCGATACAGGTACTGCTACAATATGTGAGCCAAACAGGAAAAAAATATTAAAACATTAACATTATTCATTTTGCTCTTGATCTTAGTATAATTAAAAAAAACCAACCGTATGACGTATCCCACTGCTGAGCAAAGGCTCAAAGGAAGCAAACAAAGCTATTCTCCTTTTCTATACTTACTTATGTCGAGCAAGGTTTGATGCCAGTCTTTTGCAAAAAATGTCCAGATCATTCCGCCATTTTTTCAGTTGGCTCCTACTACAATGACCACTTCGTCGATCATATCTACGAAAAATATGTGTGATGTAATTCAGGAAAAACACACTGAAATAAAAACTTACACAATTTTGATACGATTTTTAATAACTCAACAGACATAATTGCGGATAGAAGACATGAGAGGACAATACATAGTTATCTGTGTCTACGGGGTGTGATGGTACTTAATATATACAAAACAAAACCACTATCGTATTGTCTTCAGCGCGTGATATGCTACTCACCCCGGCTCGCTCATTTCCTTCCAGGATAGGGCGGCGTTCCGCTAAAGCAAAGCGATAGATATGCCACAAAACACAAATATTATAGCATCGTTATAGCGAAAAGACATATTCGAATGGCGGCATTTAAACCATGTTTATCCCTTGCACGTGTGATGCTGATGCCTTTAGTAGGATACTTTAATTCCAGGATAGATTAGGGCACTGCTGAAGCAAAGACATTACGCTATCTTTAATCGTTGGGTATCCACAGGACACATATTCGGACGACGGAGTGGATGATTGTGTTGCTGTTATGATGGGCGTTGAAGGCTTGTCCACCTGTCATCATGTATCGTTACGGAGACGGTGAACTCACGTGCCGACCATGCGCACGGAAGTTTTTCGTGATAATCAGCTACATAAGTCATCTTCAGGCGCATGAGTGCCATGCCCATAAGTAATTAGGAGTCCAGGTGGACGCCATGACCGAAATCGGTTAGAAGAGACGGCGTTGATTTAAGGTTTTTTAAAGTTTTCATCTTCTACGCATATTAGTTTCATACAATAGGATTGATTAGCGAGTTGATGTTGACCATCCCAACGCGATCCAACAAGAAATTACCACGTCAAGGTACCTTGTTTGTTATAAATATAACCAACTGTTTCTATGCACTGAAAAAAAAACCGATTGAATTAAACAAGAAACTTGTTTTCACCATATCAAGTGCAATGGTTGAAGTATCAATTTTAATTTGATTACTGAATCATTATAAAACATATCACGAAAGTTGTATGTTGCTGTCAAGCTTAAAATTAATTGTTTCACATAAGATGCTTGCGTGCTTTAGGTAAAATAAATGTATTGCGGTAAACAACTAGTTCAATCAATTTCGAATTAACTTGTGACTAAACAAATATTAATCATTCTTGGTGGAACTCAACATTTTATTCGTTTGTTTGCTCAAATCTATTAAGAAGTTCTACTGCAGTCAATTGAATCTATTTAGAAATGTTCAATCAAGCTAAAAAGCCATTTTGATATTTTGATAGGCTCATATTTTTTACAGTCTGTAATGCAATGTTCCAAACAAACAAATTTTGTTGGTACTTAGGCGGTCAGAGGATTCACGACTGGTGAACAAGAACCGGAATATGCAGTTTGGGAAGGCCTCCTGTAACTTGTTATGACAATATTGTAAGACTTGCAGGAAACTGCGGGGTTGTCCTTTTGTCCAGCACACAATGTTTCGAGCGAAATGATGATGAATGTACGAGGATTTGATGTTTCATCAAGTTTTTTGCGTCCGAAGTCAATTATTTGCAAAATTTCACTAGCAGAGGATCTACAATCGAACTGAATGCTGTTGCCCTGAATTCGAAAAGCGATTGGGCGCATTGTCATGTAAACAAACAATTGGTCAAGACAACAACAATGGAATTGGGGCATGTCGCTGTCCCGTATGGTTAATTCAGACTATCCAAGAGAACCGCCCATTTACACCTAGATGTAGTTGCTAACATTATTTTATTTGCAAATATTGCTCCTAGTCCAATATCTTCACTGAAAAAGAAAACAAATCAAATGATACAGAGTAAACTAAGAATTAGATACGAGTAGACCCTTTGTGAGAGACGGAGTCCGAACTAGCTATGTACCCGTAATACATATCTCTTCTTCCAGGTCCCGGAAATAAGTGAAATCATCATCATTATCGTCATATATCAGCTCAAGGCCGTCCACTGGTGAACAAAGGCCCCTCCCAAAAATTTCCATTACGACCGATCGTCAGCCGTCCCCATTGATTGGTTCCCCGCGATCATCACCAGATCATCGGTCCACCTTATTGGGGGCCTCACCTCGCTGCGTCCTCCTGTACGTGGTCGCCACTCGAGAGCTTTTCTGCCCCAACGGCCATCGGTTCTACGAGCAATGTGCCCACTGCCACTTAAGTCTAGCTACTGGTTGCTAAGTGGAATGAAGTAACCATACTCCAAAATAATCAGGGCAATGTGGTTCGGTTAATTTGTGGTTTTTTCATCATCATCATTTCAGCCATAGGACGTCCACTGCTGGAAACCGGCCTCCTCAATAGATTTCCACATGGGCCGGATAAAGGCGACCCGCATCCAGCGAGTCCCCGCAACCCTAGCCAGGTCGTCCACCCTCCTTGCGCCGCCTTTCCCACGCTGCACTTGCCAGTACGCGGTCTTCATAAAAGAACCTTTCTGCCCCAACGGCCTCGGCAACGGCAATCGGTTCTTCGAAATATGTGCCTTGCACATTGCCACTTTACTTTGCTTACCCTGTTTGTTTGCTATGTCGGTGACTTTGGTTCGTCTAGGAATCTCCTCGTTTCTGATTCGATCTCGCAGAGAGTTCCCGAGCATAGCCCTTTCCATAGCTCGCCGAGTGTCTCTGAGCTTCCTTAAGATGCCCATAGTTAGAGAACAAATCTCGGCTCCGTAGGGCATCACCGGTACGCACTGGTTAAAGACTTGCGTCTTCAAGCACTGAGGTATCCTGGACGAGAAGACACTTCGCAGTTTCTCGATTCCAGTTTATTTCATAGAGCTTCTATCTCTACGAAGTGAACTACGAAGTTATGTAGGATAATGTTTACCCTCGAAAAGTCAAAGATATCCGAGGATGATACTTTTATAGAGATTTGTAGAAAATTTAATTTGAAAAAAACTGTAATGAAATGAAATGAATTTTATTTTGCGTGATTTTTAGGTCCATTGAAACATTCATATAGAGGTAGGGTATCACTAAAATCCACTGAATCTAGGAATGCAAACTACAATCTTAGGTCTGATTAGTAATAATGTAAGTACTTAATATTTTCTTCTGTTTCCGCGGTTAGCACTCATATAAATAAAACAAACGGATTATATTGCGATTATCTCATTTGAGTTCCCGACGTTTCGGAAGCTTTGCAATGAAGCTGCAAAGCTTATAAAAACACTTTTCAGTGAGCCATTTATTTGGGACTTTTTAAACATCGTTGTGGTTGAAAATTATAATCGCTTCTATTACAAACAGGTAACCAAAGCCACTGGAATACAAGCCTTAACCGTAACGCGTCCGAGCACAATGCGACATAGAAACTTTATGCCAAATTATTGGATTTTTGGTCCCTTAATCAGAGCCGTAATAGGCCCCCTTTGTGAACGCGCGATTTGTCAGTCCGCCGGTATTGTGCCGGGGGAATTTAGTATCTATTGTGTGGTATGTAAAGTCGGTAATTTATAGACGCCTTTGTAGTGTTGTGCGTCGGATTGCGTGTCTTTGTGAGGTTTTAATTTGACGTTTCGCGAATTCGTCGTTCGGTGCGGGGTTTACGTCGGGGTGGGTCGTGCCGGGGAGTCAATTGGACTGTTTATTTAATGGGATTTGGGTTAGAAATTGTGGATAAAGATGTGATGTGTGTGATGTAGTATACTCGTGAGATAAAGATGATAAAAGATAGTTACTAATTGTAAACACTCCACAGCGTTCTAAGCCCTCTGTTTTATAAATAGCGGTTCTCGTATCTATCGAATGTAAAGCCCGACCAGGAAAATAAAATACCTGCTCTGGGGGCGTTAAATTAGCAATAATTATAGCAACACTAAGTATGACGTACCTACCAGCCATGTTGACAACATTTTCGGAGATCTTATTTAGAGGAATAGGGTCTAATCCTTCAGACTTTCTATCCGACAAATACTTCATCATATTGTAAATTTATTTTCTTAAGTGACATTTAATATTTTTCGGCATTCTAACGCACAAATAACTCACACTATCCCAGAAACAGACCACGCACAATCAACACCTCGCT
The DNA here is from genome assembly GCA_905404275.2 of Hedya salicella. Taxonomy (NCBI): domain Eukaryota; kingdom Metazoa; phylum Arthropoda; class Insecta; order Lepidoptera; family Tortricidae; genus Hedya; species Hedya salicella. The sequence continues at coordinate 20,374,923 of FR990112.1, forward strand.
TTGACAACAATTGACAGATGGCTTTAATGACTGTAAAGTTACTATTGCCAGTTGAAGAAATTAGTCCCAATAGTTTTCCGCAATATGGCGTAGTTTTATATTTTCCAGTTCAACATTGTAAGTTTTTACAACCTTGATCACGGAGTTTTCCCTGGGCAAAGCTAGAGTCGGTATGCATGTAGTAAGTTTCCGTAAAGGTCATATAGGCTGGTGAACATGCATGCCCCGATTCTGGCTACCTCATAGTAAGAGGCCACACCAGGCCTGAAAAAGCGTATGGGATTCCCCGTGTAGGTATGGACCGTTGACTACTAGGCAGGAGTACTATTGCTTAGTACAGTAGGCTGCCTGTGTCTTCCCCGGGACGGCGGGATATGTGAAGATTGTAAGTGTTTATATGTTATAATAAATTTCACGCTACAAATTCGAAACGAGTTAGGCAAGTTATTAAAAGTATATTCTAAAATATTGTCGAACGTCACTCGTCTCACCTGTCTTGGTTTAAAATTGTATTCAATTTGTGTAAAATTTTCCCGTAATTTTTATTTTATTTTATATAAGGTCTAACAGGAATCATTCCAAATTAATATGTGTACCTAATTTTACTGCATCTTAAGTTGGAACTAAATAAATTGTTTTGTAAAAATACGCAGACGTAAACACATTACATAAATCTAGATATAAAGGTAGCTTTAGTTATAGTATATAGGCCAATTAACCTGGCATTACTTCTTCCCCAGATTAGTTTGCCCCCTTATTACATTTATGAAGCCCGTTCTGGCCCAAAAACATAAAAACGAATGTGACCTAAAACTAAACATATAAAAATCTATGACCTACCGACCGTTGATATGAAAACTAATGTACCGTTCACCACAAATAATAAAACGGCACGGGTACAGTTGGACGTAAAAAACATTCGCAATTTCCTATATTTTTTATATGCTTTTTATTGAAAATAAAAAGAGGAATAAAGTAGGCTCGGCGATAGGGATGTCACGAATGACGTTTTCGTCACATTCGCGAATGCGAATGCGAATGCGAATATTAAGGATGCGAATGTACGAATGCGAATGTTTTTGAAACCCATTAAAAAAACTCAGTAAATCAGTCAGTTTTTTATTTCTCTAATTACCTATTTAACATAATATGGCAGTAGAAAGAAAAAAATAGATCTCATAGGTTACAGTCTGTAACTGTACTGTTCCATATAATGTCATTACGCAACACAACAATCACAGTAAATAAACTAAAAATGCTCCCTCCCTATTGGTCAAAATGAATCACGTCATGCGGCTAGCGCGCTCTGCGCATGCGCGAGTCGGCAACGGGCTGCCAGGGCGGGCGAAACTTGTCACGATCTGCACACATTCGCATACGCCAATAATTCGCATCGTTTGATGCGAATGCGAATGTCGATGCGAATGTTTCAAATGATACGAATCATTCGCATACGCGAATGCGAATGCGAATATTCGTGACATCCCTACCGGCGAGTTGCAAAGTACACATAAAAGAGTTACCGATTGTTATGCTACAGTGGGCGCTATTTTTGCAAATAAAATAATTTATGACTTGATTATGTGGATTTGTTTCATAGGAATCATAATAAGGGCTGGAGAAGATCGAACGGGAAAAACCGGCCAAGAGCATGTCGGACCATGCTCAGCGTAGGGTTTCGCAGCTGTTTCTACAAAAAAACGCACTACAGATGAAAAAATACGATATGAAAATGTCAACTACTCGTAGCAAAAGAGCGTATCTCCACGGCATTAATATCCTTTTGCTGAAAAGCGCAGTTTCTTGGCAATAACTCAAAAACAATTTTCGTTGAAAATGTTTATTAAGCTTTATCTATGTAATTTTTTTCATATTTTTTGGACATACCATTAAGAAAAAGAGGGGGGTGGGGGGGGGACACAATTTATGCTACTTTCGGAGCTATCATTTTTGAAGATATTTACTTAGCAATTTTTTTTTGAAACCTTAATATGTTTTTAAAAGAACTGTCAAATTATGTGCTACAGATTAATATTTGCTGAAAAAAAATATAAGTTTCGGTTACATGACACCCCCCAGAAATGTATATACTTCAAATTTCATCAATATATATCATGTACTTTTTGAGTAAAATGCCTGTGACATACGGACGGACGGACATCACGAAACTATAAGGGTTCCGTTTTTGCCACTTTGGCCACGGAACCCTAAAAATGATGCATATTCCCTATTGGAGAGGGTTGGGCTCTCTTATCTCTCTCCAATTATCCAATAATACCCCTCCGGGTATTATTACGACATGACGCATCATCCTATTCGTAATAATAATTGTTGTAGACGTCAAAGTTTGTGCCGATATATGTACGTTCCTCTTAATTTAAAAAAAAGTACTAACGGTTGTCAACGAAACTTTCCAGTAATATTGCTTAGACATCAGAATAACACAGGCTTTAAACTGCATCTCTACGCGGGCGAAGTCGCGGGCACCAGCTAATATAGCATAATAGAAGACAATAGGGTATTTGATCGAAAAAAATGAAAAAAATATATAAGATCTTGATAAAACAAGCAAAATAAAAAAAACTACGTTAAAATTTTGAGTTCGGAACCTTACGTGTTTATGAGTCTTTAAATTTGGTTGGGAAAGTTCATTTTAACCGACTTCCAAAAAGGAGGGGGTTCTCAATTCGGTTGTATTATTTTGTATTTTTTTTTAATGTTTGTTACCTTAGAACTCCGTCATTTACACGACGATTTGAAAAAAAAAAATTTTTTCTTGACTTGGTATATCCAAATTGGTCCCATAAAATTATTGTTAAGATCTGATGCCGGAATCCATGAGGAATCGAAGGAATTCCTCGAATATTATGAGAACATCTACGGCGATTTCGGTATTTATTACAGTAGTTTAAGCATTTACATTTGAAAATCACCATTTGGTGAAGAGAAACCGATGATGAAGACACAAGTTATCAGTTACCACCGAGGGCTCTACCAGTGTTATTTAATTCGTGGATCGCAAGTCAATTTAGAAAATTATTTTTTCGGCTAAGAATAGGAATCTCCAAGTTGATCCTATAAAATTTTGGTGAAGATTTGATGATGAAATCGATTAGGAATCGAAGGAATTCCTCGAATATTATGAGCACATCTATGGCCATTTCGGTATTTACTACAGTAGTTTAAGCATTTACATTTGAAAATCACCATTTGGTGAAGAGAACCCGATGATGAAGACACAAGCCATCAGTTACCACTGAGGGCTCTACCAGTGTTATTTAATTTGCGGATCGCAAGTCGATTTAGAAAATTATTTTTTCGGTTAAGAGTAGGAATTCCCAAGTTGATCCCATTAAATTCTGGTGAAGATCTGATGATGAGATCGATGAGGATCGAAGGAATTTTCAAATGTTATGGGCAAATCTATGTCGATTTTGGTGTTTATTAAAGTAGAACAAGCATTTACACTGGAAAATCATCATTTGGTGAAGAAAAACTGATGATGAAGACGCAAGCCACCAGTCACTAATTAAGGCTCAACCAATGTTATTTAATTCACTTAGAGGCAGAAATTGGTTAAGATCAGGGTAGCAAAGTGGAGGACCAGAGAACTCCTCAACGGTTAACGGCCCTGATTCTGAAATAGCAACGTTCAGCTAATGGTCGTGAGCAATTGACATTAGAATGCAATATGGCTGTAAGTGCCGTATAAAAGTCGTAGAAGTCATAAAAGTCGTGTATTATATGTGGCTTCGATCGTCAGAAGGCAGATTTCGTAGTCTCGTTATTTCTGTTAACGATATCTCATCATGTGGTCGATTTAATAATTTGTTGGCGTCCAAATCTAACAATGCTATGCCTTCCAAAGTTTTGACACGGCTTAGTGCAACATATATTTGCCCTTTAGCGAAATTCTTTTTATCAGGGTCTATCACAGCTTTCTCGAGGGTGGTACCTTGTAGCTTATGAACAGTAACAGCCCAACTTAATATTAAAGGTAACATACGAGGCTCCACATCTCCGTATCCCCTTGTCACTTGCAACGTAGCACATGATGGAGATATGGGTATGCATTTTCATTTATGCAGTTTCATCGTAAAATTTTTACGTACACAGCTTCCGGGAGCTCCCCGTCCTCCAGCTGATCTCGTCTTAGGGCCGGCCATTTTTTTTTTGTATGCCAATAGCTCCATTCACTAGTCCATCAGAGACGGAAATATTCCGTCTCAACATCACTCGAGATTCTACGCCAATTTGAGTTGCGAGATAATTCTTTAAATATTATGGGCAGTTGAGACTGTTAGTCGTATTTTTTTTAACCAGCAAGCTACTGGACTTAACCATTTTGAACTAGCCAATTCTTATAATTTAGATTTTATTTACAATCGTCTTTTCTACAATTGGTCTTATTTATTTACAATAGGGCCTTCTCAATCTTCCCATTTTGAGCTATAAAAATACTTTACATCACTAAAATCCATCACTAGAAAGAAAAAAAAATTTTTTTTCAATATAAAAAGAACCGACTTCAAAATAAACTAAAAACCCAAAAATGATCTTTTATGTACAGTACGGATCACATGTGAATCACCTTTTGAAGACGGTGCCAAACCTGAAGTAGTCCTTTATCCAACAAAAATACGAATTACTATAACTGAACTTAGGTAATAACTAAAGGCTCGCCGCCGCGGTTCTTGCGTGTCATTTGTGTTAATAGTAATAAATGAATGGTTTGGCACCGAATTCAAAAGGTGATTCAAATGTGATCCGTACCGTACATAAAAGATTATATTTGGGTTTTTAGTTTATTTTGAAGTCGGTTCTTTCTTTATTTAAAATAATTAAAGTATGAAATTATTAATAACTAATAATACCATTCAATAACTCATAAAATGTTTTGTAAATTTTTGTTATAAAACCGTTTCGATAAACGCAGGTTTTAGCATAGCTGCAGAACAAAGTTCTTATTTTTCCCTATACAAGATACAAGCGCGTGACGTCACATGCTTGTAGGCTTTCGTATGAAGCGTTTTTTGGGAAAGTTAATAAATGTGGGAGTTTTATGATATTGGAGTAGTTTTTTCACCAATATGTCTATTATTAAGACGTTGTTTTATAACATACCAAAAAACATTTGTCAAATAGCCCATATTGAAGGTAAGATCGCATAGAGAACCGTGGATCGACTGCCATGCGAATTTCATAAATATAATAGAATAGCTGTTGCCCGCGACTCCGTCCGCGTAGAGATGCAATTTATAGCTTTGTGTTATTCTGATGTCTATACAAAATTACTGTAAAAATTCCTTGAGATCCGTTCAGTAGTACTTACCCGTCTATATACTATTATAAAGTTGTAAAAAAGAAATGTCTGTACATTGAAGATATTTTTCAAAAAAATATTGTAACGGACTAAGTGGAGGTCACTGAAATGTTTGTATGTTCGTATGTCTCGTTGTGGCTTCATCATGTAAAAGCGGATAAACGGCGGGTAGCTTGGTATCTCCAGATGGTTATAGGATACTTTTTACCCGACGACACTGTCGAAAAAAAGTGGGTTATGACTTTTTCTCCTCCACGAACGAAGTTGCGGGCGCCTTCTAGTTTATAATATTTTTAGGATTAGGACTAGCTGTTACCCGCGACTTCGTCTGCGAAGTGGTCCAATCTATAGCTTTGTGGTGAACTTAGACCCAATTTAGGCAAAGCTGTTACTAATGTCTCTAGGCGACGATAAATACGCCTAATATACATAGATATGACGAAGGTGGCCGAGGCTCCCGTGTCCCCGTACCCTACCACTCTTGATGACGTCACAAACAACTTCGGTAACGCCATCTCTGATTTCACCCAGACCAAACAACTGTCTGACGTTTCCTATACTCATTGACGTAATAATCATTAGATTAAAGAATGTAACTATGCTACCAAATAACATAGACCACCAGCTGATAGATGGCGCCAGCTGATAAATATTGTTAAGAGCTCAAAGATGGCACCAGCACCACACTCCGACAGATAAATACATTCCTTAAATACATAGAAAACATCCAAGACCCAGGAACTTCGTGCTGATTATATAAACGGATCTATATCGGAATCCCTAACGTCATTAGTCGTAATGTATTGTTTGTCCTAATGTATCATTTGTCATAATGCATTGTTTTACGAAACTGTAAACTTTTCAGGATTGTTATAAAACAAACATAACCTAACTTAACTTAATCTATACGATGATCTTTTAAAAAATGCTGAAAAATTTACGGTTTCTGCGTAAATTTCATAAAAAATGCGTTATTTCAAACGATACATTAGAACAAACGACATTCGGGATTCCCAAGGAGACCCCATACAAGGACTTGCTTTGGCCGGGATTCGAACCCAGGACCGCTCGCTTTGTAGGCCGTTGTGCAACCAACTTAAACAAACGTGTCGTCTTTCGTCTTGACTATACACAATTTCAAGCAAACGACCACCACCTGAGCGTAAACGATCAATTTCCTTACAAACGCAACTTTTCATTAAGAGAAACAATAAAAAAGTTTCGTTATAAATTAAGATTAAGTATATCATAGGTAATAAAAAAGTTTTTTAATCAATCTGCCTGGACCAAGATCGTGCCAACTGCCGAGTCATTTAAAAGATTGAGTGCTCCATTTTTTATTTCTTTGGCAAATAATAAAATCGGTGGGATGATAGTTTATACTGTCTGTAATAATCATATTTCTTATTCAATTCATTTTAATATTGTAGCTGTGTTATGGGATTTTATTGTTCTTGTTTCATACAACTTTTGTTCTTCTGGTTCTAGTATTTCCTTTTCATTTTCACTCACATTCATTACGTATAATAATAGGGATTATGCACGGATTTTTACTTCTGCTTTATTAAAAGCTCATTTATGTAACAAACAGTAGATACAAATATTTTTTCGAATACTTATAAAAATAATCAACATATCCATATTAATATTATAAATGCGAATGTGTGTCTGTCTGTCGGTCCATCTGTCTGTCTGTCTATCTGTCTGTCTGTCTGTCTGTCTGTCTGTCTGTCTGTCTGTCTGTCTGTCTGTCTGTCTGTATGTTACTTCTTCTCGCTTAAACCGCTGAACCAATTTGGATGAAATTTGGTATGGAGATAGTTTGAGTCCCGGGGAAGGACATAGGTTACTTTTTATCCCGGAAAAATACGCTTATCCGCGATAAACGAATTTAAGGCGGACAAAGTCGCGGGCAGAAGCTAGTAAACTATAAAACATTTAATTCCATCTCTTTCTAGCAAAACAGAATTTAATATGGACTTTATATGGTCAGAGTGCACTATGACGTAACAGTACATGTCGGACCTCTCTGCCAAATCCGCTGTCTAATTAGTAGAGGGGGAGGGAGGGTTCGCCTATATTATCCGTATTTCATAGCAGATTTTAATTTTAATTTCACTTTTTTAAATCGATTTACGGTATTTTGATATTTTGTTGAGAGAAGTGAAAAAAAGTGATGCAAAAAAGCATGTATTAACATGCTTTGTATTTGAAATAAAACTTATTAAAAAGATTCTTGGGTATTGAATCGACTTAAATCGGTTATAAAAATAAAGACACACAAAATCATAGTTTTGGACAAAGTGCTTGTGACAAACGGACTGATGAAACTATATCTGTTTTTCCCGACTTTTTTGCGGAATCCGAAAAATTATAATGGAATGAAATCTAAGACATAAAAAAATAGTACTTAAATTGTTTGACAAGGGGCTAAAATAAGCCATTATGACACGAAATGATTATTTGGACGAGCTCATGAAGTGAGCGAGGGCAAATATATCTGAGTGTCATAATGGCTTTTAGCCACGTGTTAAACACTCTGCTTTTCACTTCGACTGCGAGAAAATAAAAAAAAGACAACATTTAAATTGTATAATTCATGAAAAAGTAATAGTACAGTTTTAGCAATTCTATCAGAAAATTTGGCCAATCTGATCAGGTTGGATTGTTTGTTTTCAATTATTCGTAAGGAGTATGTAACTGGCCGCAAGTTTTTTCACTTCTAAAATATATTTTTTCCTGCTCAAAAAGTACGCCATATTAGCTTCGCGAAGCGAGACTAAAATAATACATTTAGCCCCTAGGGTTTAAGTCAAAGTCGAAGTCAAATAATCCCATACACATTTCTATGAGACTGAAAAAAAAACTATTTAAAAGACCGAATACAATGCACAGAGATTAGCAGATTTTCGGAGTTAAAACATTTTACTTTGAAGAAAACATATAGATCCCAGTACAAAGTGAATCAGACAGGAGTTCCACAAGGAAGCATCTTGAGACCACTGTTATTCTTACTCTTTATCAATGATTTACCAAACGCAACACCTCAAAAATGTATCATGTTTGCAGACGATACGACATTAGTTATTAAATGTAATATTAAGTTGACATTTGAACAGGACGTAAATAACTCTCTAATTAACATTATTTATTGGCTAAATATGAATGATTTGAAAATTAATATTAATAAAACAAAATTTATGCAATTCATCTCCTATAACTCTAATTGTATACCAATATCAATAAAATATAATAATAATAATGTAGATGAAGTAGCTTTCTTTGATTTTCTTGGCCTTGTAATTGACAGACATCTGAATTGGAAGGACCATATTCAAAAAGTCTGCAGCAAGCTAAATCGATTTGTGTTTGCCCTCCGTTCTTAACTATGGTCTACTCTTATGGGGTAATTCTATAGATGCGGATAGAGTGTTTAAAATCCAGAAGAAATACGTCAGGGTCATTTGCAATGTTGTAGACGATAGTTGTGTACCCATATTTAAAAAACTGCACATACTTCCTTTACCTTGCTTATACATAAGGGAAGTATGTGTCTTTGTCAGCACTCACCAGTCATATTTTAAAAATATCATGAGTCTAATTTATAAACTGCGAGCCACCAAATCTATATATGGAAAAAATGTCTATAATATGTGTATAACTTTATTTAATAGCCTTCCTGATGACATCAAGATACTCCAAGGAAACTCTGTTAAAAATAAATTGAACGCTTGGCTTCTTGACAATTGCTTTTATAATGTTAATAGCTATTTAGACCGTACCTGACATTTCACAAATCTAATTCTATTATTTATATCCATATATTTTTTCTGACATTGTGATTTATTTTTTTACTATTATTATTATTATTGTGTGTGTTATTTTATTCCTAAATTGTATTATATTTTTAATTTTAATGGAGCGCGCCCAAATATTTGCACGCCTGTATGCAGGCAGAGTACATGAACAATGTTTATTATATACGACCTAATGTGAAATACTGTATTCAAGCAAATAAATTATTCAGATTCTGATTATGACACTCATATATATTTGGACGAGCTCACGAAGTGAGCGAGGACAAATATATCTGAGTGTCATATTGGCTTATTTTAGCCCCTTGTCAAACAATCTACTATTTCGTCTCAGTGACCTTCAATTAACATATTTTCAGTAATGTATACAAAAATTATCTTCAATTTATGTTACAAATAGTACAGACAGTGTAATTGATCGCTTAACTCTGCTACCCCAATTGACTCTAGCTTATTTTTGCATAATTATCTTATAACTAGCAGTTGCCCGCGACTTCGTCCGCGAAGATATGAAATTTATACCTCAATGTTTTATTTTGATGGCCAAACAACATTACTGAAAAGTTTCATTTAGACCCGTCCAGTTGTTTGTAAATTTAAGAGGAATGTACAAACATACATCGCCACAAACTTTCACGTTTATAATATTATTACGATAAGTATTTAATGGAACACACACATATGTATACGTTCAAATTCTCCGCATAGACATGATCCTAACTTTATCAGACGTGAAAAAACAGACGAAGCCCAAATAAAAACCCTCCAAGCGAAACCTCTAACCCCATCGCCTCACCGACAAAAGAACGCTGTCAGCGACAGCGCCATCGCCATCTTACGGGAAAAGGGTGCGATTTCATCTCACCCGATTGAGCTAAGCTTGCACCCGGTTCTAACCATCTTCGATATAAATGAGGGGCAAACTTAACTTAACCGTGTAATATTCTGCATTGGCACTTATTACGTTTTCCCACTGAACATTCGGCCTGCGCCGCTTCAAACGCTTCGATAACCCAACGGTTTTATTTATTGTGTTCTTTATTCGAATAATTGGATCAAACCTTTATGAGAATTTGGGAATATTTGCCCTGATTTCAGAAGCCGAAAGACGCGTTTCGAAGTGTCGCAAGATAGAGCGAGACTTTATTAAAATCTCAAGTTTCTCGCCGTATTGTTTCGTTTTAGTTTCGTTTCGTTGGCAGAGATATAACATTGCACGTGCACATCACACACTGGAGGCCTCCGATACGGTGGTCGATCGATATGTTTAACCAATTTATTCGCTTGGCTTAGGACCGGGATAAGTCGCGTGGTCGAAGAGAAGCCTATGCTCAGCAGTAAGCGATAATAGGCTGATATGATGATGGTGATGGTGATGATTATTCGCTTCTATGTAAAAAAATACCTGATAGTAGTAAATTTAACACGTTGTTTTGACCTGTGCATCGGCTTGGACTATTGGATATGTTTTTGATATTATAAGATGAGTTTTGTTATTTTGGCTTAAGCTTGCATAAATAAATCAACAAGCATTAAGATCGAATCACCCGATAAGGGTCACCACACAATTAAAACAAAGAAATCACAATGAAAATAGTAAATTAATCAAAATAAGAACCAACATAAATAATTTTTCCTACGTCAAAAACACGGGTAAACATATTAGTGAAAAAATACAATTATCAAAATATTTTCTTCTGTTTCCGCGATTATTACTCATTGAAATAAAACAATTTAACGGATTATATCGCGTATATTATCTCATTTTAGTTCCCGACGTTTCGGAAGCTTTCCAGCTTTCCATGGTCACGGGTGGTTATTTCTACAATTATCAAATCAAAGGTAAGATACAGAATATTCTATAACCGTTTGTACATACCCAGCTACCCGTGTACCAAAAATAATTGAAATCCATTTAGCCGCTTTGGCGTGATGCAGCCACGACACATACAAACATACAAAAAATAAAATGTTTCGATTCCGTGGCCTTATTTAGAAAAGTCCGTATCTTTATTTTTATGAAAATTAATCAATGTACATCAGGGGCTTATTTAGAAATAAGGCGCCCTAGGCCAATAAGTTACGCCGCCCCAGAAGTTACGGAAAAAAAACCGGCCAAGTGCGATTTGGACTCGCGCACCGAGGGTTGCTCCGCCGCTCCTGGCTGTTTGCCGCCCCGGGCCTTGGCCTCCTTGGCCCTAGGGTAAATACGCCCCTAATGTACAGACATGGTCATTCACAATGGAACTCCTAAGGCGGTTCAGAGTCACGCAACGTGCAATGGAAAGGGCTCGGGGCTTCTCTTCGTGATAGAATCAGAAATGAGAATATCCGCAGAACCAAAGTTACCGACGTAGCTCGCAGGATTACATCGATGAAGGTAAGGTCAGGTGGGGTAAGAGAAACACCGGGATAAGAGAAACGTTGTAAATGTGATACTGAAAACTGACATATGTGTCAATGGAAATAGAGTTGGGCCAATTGCATGGATACTCTTTCCCCACGAAATAAATTATGTTTCCCTTACCCCACCTGACTTTATGCAAAGAAAAAACATCCTTATTTCTTACTTTATTTATAGTTATGTCCGTTTTTATGGTATTTAACGATAGACCACAGCAAACGGCGATTGTAGCTTAACAATGGCTGCCTTACTCACATACCTGGAAATGCTGGCATTTAAATTAAAACTGCAAATATGCAGCCCTCCTAAAACGATGTTCCGCTGTTGTTGCTGCAAAGAGTCCGTCCGGAAAGCTAGTCTAGCCTGCTCGGCTGAGAACTATGTCCGCTTCTACCATCGTTTAGCTCTCAACTTTAGGCACCCTGGATGTACTAGCTTTTGGACCTGATACTTATGGCCATAACTTTTGTTATATGACTACATTTTTGTAATAATGATATTTATTATAAGCTTATTTCAATACGACTTACAATAAAAAAAAACCCTTAAAATTAATGAAAATGAAAAACAAAATACTTTAGCCAAAAAAAACTTTAAAATAAATTCTTGAAATACAGAGATGCTAATAATGAAACAATTTCAAAACTGCGATCAGAATTGAACTAGTACCTTGTGCCTTACTGGGGCGCACGCTTTGCCAATTGAGCTACAGAGCCCAGTCGGCTTGTCTTCTGTCAGTACTTGTTAAACGATTTTTGCATTTTAACCGGCTTTTCTCCGTCAGTGCATCTATGAAACTAAATGTTTACCCTAACAGAGCAAACTTTACAGTTGCCACATGCTAGCTAGAGATGTCGCTGTAGAGTAAACATTGTTGTTTTTACAAAAATCTTGATGTTCTAGGGTCTTCGTATTTCAAGAATATAGATTCATAGTGAAGAAATTCACTTTAAAAATAAATAAAATAAATAAATAAATAAATAATAATTGTCCCTGTGTTATTTATTTTATTTATTTAGATTCATAGTGAAGAAATTCACTTTAAAAATGAAGAAGATCGTGATGGTAATACATGAAGATTTTCGTAAAAATTCAACTTTAAATACAGCATAATAAATAGATGGGTTAACTTTCATTTGATACCCCACACGTCTAAGTGCATTGCATAGTTTAAGCGTAATTTACACTTTTCTTAAAGCGTTGGTAGCAATTTTAATGACGTCAAAATTCAGACTGTATGTCGGAAGTCTTACAGACCGTAAAACGTGTAAAATCATACTAAAGTTTGATGGTATCCAGGAGCAAACTTGGATTTTACTAAACAAGGCATTTTAAAAGTGAAATGCTCTTGGTGTTTGGCCTGAAGGACGAAAAGTTTGCGATGTAAAGAGTCTCCGGTAAGCTCGGTTCTCCATACAAACGTAGTTACGCTTTCATTTTAAAACGACTAGCTAGTTTGCTCTGAAACTTTGTACTTGGAATGGGTTAAAGAATATGCAGGCCTGTAATTATTTTATGTTGCTTCAGAAATCAACGTAAAAAAAGTACAGCGAATTTAAATTTTTCATACAAAACTTGTTTTTGCTATATTTCGTTTGTTTTATAAACTGAAGCCATATTAACTAATTACAGGCCAAGATTATACCTCATGTCATTTTATATGCAGTCTCGTTACAATCCAACACGTAGTTTTAAAATGAGAACGAAACTCCGTTTGTATGGGAAGGTGGAATTCAGACGAGCTTGCCGGGGACTCTTAAATAAATAAATATGTTCCGATGTTATGTTGCAGTAAAAAAATCTGTATTTCGGCGGTCTCTTCAATTTTACGCCCATAGAGCTCGATAGCGTAACGCTGCCGGTCTGCTCCGATTACTGGTACCGTGGGTCCCACATACAGTTCGATGGTGATATTGACCGTGACATTAGAAACCGAATAAGCGCTGAGTGGGGGAAACGGCGACAAGTTTCGGGAATAATATGCGACGACTGAATACCATCATGAAAAGAGCGTACTCCCACCTGAAAGGCCGGCAACGCACTTGTGACTCCTCCGGCGATGCAAGTGTCTATGGGCGACGGTGATCGCTTACCATCAGGCGACCCGTCAGCTTGTTTGCCTCCTATGTCATAAAAAAAACATCGATTGTAGGGCAAAATCTGCAAGACCATTGTAAGACCTGTCGTCATGTATGGATTGGAATGTTGGGCCGCAAAGCTGACGGATAAAAGTTGATACGGAGATGAAAATGTTGAGATGGATGAGTGACGTGACGAGAATGGATCGGATAAGGAATAAGTTTATAACAGGCAGGTAGGCAAAGAAGCCTGAAATTAGCGCCCGTAGTCGATAAGCGAAGAGCAAATCGCCTACGGTGGTATGGACATATTACACCAAGGGGTGAGAGTCATGTCAAAACAAACAACAAGGGTATTAGATATGAATGTAGATGGATGTAAAATAATATAAAATACATACATCTGAGAAATATGTTCCTAATTTGTATGGCAACACCTTTTTTAATACGACGGTATCTTTTGATTGCGTTGACTTCGAAGTTAGATTTTTTCACATCTCTAAGAAACTGCACAGTTGAGTATTTCATATTAATTTCAGCTTGATACCTCTACGCGTTCCTGAGAAAAAAAATTACAGACAGAAAGATGAACAACAAAGCAATCCTAGAAGGCTGCCGTTTTTTCTTTTCCAGGTACGGAACCCTAGAAATACATGACACTAAAAGGCTGATCACTAAATATAATTATATTACTTACCGGCTTCCAATCGTATGTTTTCATCTAAAAACTTTCTCATAATGGAGAATAAAGAGAAAGCATTATTTACTTCTTAATTTTCAGAAGCCGAAGAAAATTACCCGCAAACTGAACAAGGTTATCTGTTAAGTTGTCGTGAGCATCCCTCGCTCTTCAAATAAGTAACTCGTGCAATTACTTGGATCTTATCCATCATTGTATTCTCGCTGAGACAAGAAAGATACTTCATTTTGCTTTCAGTAACTATTCACTCTTTTCGAGCCCGAATTTGACATTGGATACTTAGAACATTTTAATTAATGGTGATTGCAAGCCGCAGAACAATTTTTTTATGCATTTTTATCGGGGATGAGGTAAACACGTACAACACACTATGGAAATGTTCCTATTTCTACAAACGGACATAATTTAAAGAAATCACCTACATACTGACACTTTACCGTATAAACTAACCGGAGATTTCACGATTACTTTGGCAGAGGGATGTATTTCGTGTGGCATTTCCATTAGTTTGATTTTCTTTAGAACCTTTAAATGCGTTTGTAAACTTTTAAGCACTTTATTAGACTTTCCGAACAACCTCGGTTCACATACAATCTTGTTTCGCTCTTATCTGAATATAAGCGAAACACAGCAAACATATACAAACGTACGTAAAAATATACATACAGGATTTTTAGATTCCTTCGCTTACTCGGCTTTTAATTCAAGGACTCACGCCAAATAACAACTTTGTAGCCTTGCATGATAAAAAACTATTTCGAAGCCTGGCTCATGGCTCACTAAACAATAAATTGGACTTTTGGTTTCGAAGCCAAATATTAAGCCATCATCAGCAAGACTGGTACTTGAACTTCGGATCTCCCCACAGCATTATTCGCTACGCGAGAGTGAATACGTAGTACCTAACGCATCAAATAAGGCAGCTTATCCATCATATTCGGGCATCGCGGGCCCGGCCCGGCGCTGTGAATATTTTCACTCAGTTTGCTTTGACTGCCTGTGGATGGGTAGCCCGTGGACATAGCTGCTCTGGAAGAGCCTTAAAAATAAAATATGTAGAAGGGACATGCGTATATCTATGGTTTTCTAATTCATCGTTCATTGCAGGTAGCCAAAATAAAACTTGATTTAAACTCTTCTGGTTTAATAAGAACAAATCCAAAAACAATCAGCTCATAATAATTAAGCATAACACGGATGAAAATGGATTTCAATTTCTATTGGAATGCGGTGAAACCGGAATGTGGTTGGTAGCACGTCCGTTCAGTTCGATGCCGCAATAGCAAGTGATCCCGTTTGACAATGACAGCTGTCAGGTGTTCTTCGTTTGCCGCGCAAACTCAACTGACAGTTAACACAGTGCTGCCAACCTTCACTTCCAGACACATCCAAATCTGGTAGGATTAGACGTTCCGTTTCTTGCACTACGACATATAGTTTCCGAAGCCCTGGGTTACTAAATCGCTAAATCGTAATTGGGTGTATAAAAATTTTCTTCTGTTTCCGCGATTATTACTCATTGAAATAAAACAATTTAACGGATTATATCGCGTATATTATCTCATTTTAGTTCCCGACGTTTCGTATGTACACCTTTATTTGTGTTTTTTCAAAAAATGGGTAGTTTGCACAAATTGTAACTTTGACAGAGGAAAATACATCTTTTCTCAGTCCTCCCGTGACCATGGAAAGCTGGAAAGCTTCCGAAACGTCGGGAACTAAAATGAGATAATATACGCGATATAATCCGTTAAATTGTTTTATTTCAATGGGTGTATAAAGTTTTCTATTGGGAATGCCAAAGCATTGTACCTAACTTGGTATTTTATGGCAGTGTTTTCAACGATTTTTATGACGCGAGTCCCTTAATTTGAAAAAAAAATTGTGATCCCCTTTAATTTCGCTGATTCAATCATCTGCTTTAAAATGTTGTTAATAAACCGGGTTGAAAAACAACCGCCTTAAGGCGTCTTGAAAGTGTAAATCAGATTGAGAAATAAAAATGGTATTTATTTTATTTGAAGTGTATTTAATGCCCTATAAAAGACGGAAAAGAAATAAGACCTAACTTGGAGTTGTCACGAGAAAAAACTCTAAGACAAACAATACATTTTTTTATAATTTAACGCAAAATGCTCTGATTGTGGTCTACGGATAACTACACAAGCAAGTATTGACAAAGGAGTGAAAACGACTGACTTATAAATAAATAAACAAATAAAAAACGCATGTGACCCAAATTTTTTGCTAAGTAGTTTATGTCATCTTATCTTACTACTACGGGTCCTTACGGATACACTTCGACCCAGTGGGATCTTTTGTGTAATTACCCCTTCTTGCTACTCAATGGTTTGTTCTACCATCTCCATAAACAGGATGATAGATACCAATGGTAGCGTCTGGAATTCCTTTGGCCTTTTGTACCCAATACCAAATTCCTTCATTATTTGTTTGGCGAGGGCATAACATTCACATAGTATGTGTTCCATTATTTCAGCCTCCTCACCGCATATTCTACAATCCGTATTATCAGAAAGTCTCAGTTAGGCCAGAAGTCTTTTGACTCTTAAGCGACCTGTGAACACATTATGACTCTGAATTGTCTTTTGCCGTAGTTCCACAGTTACTTGGTCCAGCCTGATTCTACTCGTTCCATGAATAGTTTTGCATGCCTCAGGCCCGCCACCTTCATCCACTCCTGTTTATATAAGCGATATTACTTAGCTCTTCCAGTATATGTTAACTGCCGGTACAGTGTAAGCTATCGTTAGTAAGCGGGTTAAAGTTAACTTCGGTTAGGGCCGCATTGTTAACGGTTTATTGGCTCTCGGTTAACTCGCTCCGTTCCGATATTCATGAATCAAATTAAGGCTCAAGATTACGGTCCAACTTCAGATTAGCTGGAGCTGTCTTGCGTGGAAGCGTCACATGAAAATACCTTACCTGTTCTAAGATATCATCTTCAGCCAGTTTCCGTCCACTGTTATTCCCTGTGTCTTGATCTATGACCCTGTCAGGCCCGGAGAAAAGACAGATTGATTATTATGATCCACCGTTGGCTTCCTTATCGCTTACCAACAAGGCAGACATAAGTGCTTGCATATCTCACATAAAAAAATAACAATCCAGTGAAATCACAAAAAACAAAGTTGAATTAGTAATCATAATGTGTGTGAGCGTATCACAAATAAAAACAAAATCATGCTTCGTACATAATTTGGTCTTGATCGTTGCGCGTATTATGGTTAGACACATGTAATGTATCTTATCTATATTTGTGTGTATGGTTTTGTTTGTATGTACAAAGCTAGAACAGATGCCATTAAACACCAAGTTCTAAGAAAACGAGCCGCCGAGGAAGCAGAACTCGGTAGAACAATCGCGGGATTCGCGACACATTGTCTCAACTACACCCAATCGTTATCACAAAGTTTCTAGTAGTACAATGCGAGCGTATATTAACGACCTCTCCGCAAATAGTTGCTCAGAATAGATTAGTACTTGCCGCATTCAGATGTTCCATTATCTAACAAGGATTGTCTAAAATGTATTTTTTTCAAAACTAAATAGAAATGCCAGTCTTTAAAGCACGCACTTAGTGAAACGCCTCTGCTATTTAGTGATATGATTTTTGGACTTGGCTTTGACTTATGAAAAGAATGGTGTCACGTACCCGACACTCTAGTGAAATTCACCTATAGTGCATTCGCTTTAAGAAAATAGTGACTTATCGCTGTCAACTTGTCACTCAGCTTAGCTACGCCCCTTGACCAATTAGATCATAGTAAATTAGAAAGCCGTGTTCACATTGTCTAGTTGAAGTAAGCCCTTCAGACAGTACAGTGTCTATAGGTAATTTTAAAAATGGATACCTCACCTGAAATAATAAAAGTGGATCAAAAAACGAGTGATTTATAATGTTTTAAGTACTTTAAACAATGTGGGGCTCAAAACGTGACTATGTAGAGTATTTATATTTATTTGAAGAACCAACAGCTTTACATAACTTAAATAGAATTAAGATTACAAAGAAAAGCCAATTACAGGAACTCACGGACAGAAGCAGTACAACTAAACTTAAACTAAGTGCCACACTCGACACAACAGCCCGTGTATATAAGATATTATTAAACTAGTACGTAGGCACATGGATGGAGTATAGTAATGAAAACGGCTAATGCATGCGGTGTATCTGAAAATACCGTTTATAAAACTATACTTCTAATTAGGTAAATAATTAGGCGATATATTTGAAAATAATGTGTAATAATAAGATTGCTGTTTTGAAGTAAATAGTTTCATTCTGAACCCCAGCAGTATGATTAAGCCTTTAGTCTGCAGTTGCACTGATGAATTCCTATTTTCTTACCGCGAATGCACTATAAAACTACACAAAACTTAAGAGCTAGATGAGAAGCTGGAAAACCAGAATTAGCTAGAACAATTGTGACACATTAATTAAACTATACTCAATCGTTATCGCGACGTTTATGCACGGTACAATGCGAACGTATATTTACAACGTTTTGGCGAGTAGTAGCATGGCACAGAATAGGTAATGCTGCGTAGGGGTCGTCCACAAATTACGTTACGCAAAATTCTTAAATTTTTGACCCCCCCCAATTCCGTTACGAAACAAGTGCTTTATAAAAATCTTTAGGATCATATTCAGAAAAGAAAGATAGATGGTAGTATAGATACTTAATATTTTCTTCTGTTTCCGCGATTATTACTCATTGAAATAAAACAATTTAACGGATTATATCGCGTATATTATCTCATTTTAGTTCCCGACGTTTCGGAAGCATTCCAGCTTTCCATGGTCACGGGAGGAGTCCTCCCGAGATAATATACGCGATATAATCCGTTAAATTGTTTTATTTCAATGAGTATAGATACTTTTTAATCAAAAATCTGCATTTTTTTAATAAACATTAAAGTGTGGTTTCACGGAATCAAGAAATTTAAACATTACAATCGGTATCGGCTTAGGTTGCGATCACATCTTCTGTGACTATTTTGAACGGTATTATTTTGGGTCCAAATTCTAAATGGTCAATTCAAGTGGACGAATTTCCATTTGTACCTATAATGACAGTAAATCTAAAAAATCGTGCGTGACGTAACGCACACCTTGACACCCTCCTCCTCCAACATAACAGGACCGTAATTGAAATAAAACAATTTAACGGATTATATCGCGTATATTATCTCATTTTAGTTCCCGACGTTTCGGAAGCTTCCAGCTTTCCATGGTCACGGGAGGACTGAGAAAAGATGTATTTTCCTCTGTCAAAGTTACAATTTGTGCAAACTACCCATTTTTTTTGAAAAAACACAAATAAAGTACTTTTTGTTTTACAAATATCATGATAATAATCACAATTTTTGCAATTTATTAGTGGATCACTAACGGCTAAAGAGTCGGATGCACCATACAGAGATCCATAAGCAAGAACAGATGACAAAATTCGTCGACTACTGGTGTGGACGATTAGCTCAGATGGTAGAGCGTGCTGCCCCGGTCTGGCTCAAGGCACTGGTTCAAGTCCAGTATCGTCGAAAAATTTTTTCATTTGTTTCTGATCTTTGTTTATAATAAACACAAATAAAGGTTTACATACATGCCAGATGGGCCTAAGCTGTAAAAACAGTTACACATGTGCCAGAAGGGCTTAATTATTTTATTCTAATAATTTACCAAGCAGCATTTCACAAATGAGGCGTACTGAGAAAAGAAACGCTGCAAAGAAAAACTCCCAGGCTACCTCATTACTAATTATAATATTTAAAAAACAGAGACTATTAAACTACTTTTAAACAGATAAGATATTTTACACCGTTCGGAAATTAAGGTTTTGCAGTCCTGTGTCTCACTTGTTCCTTGATGAGAAGTATTACAGGATCTCAAGCTGGTGGTAGTGACCATCCATCTTCTCTATTGAAATTAGGATGCTTTTTAATCTCAATAGCCTCGCATAGCATCCTGGGAAAATATCTTTTTTCTTTGGCAAGGATAGAAGGTTTATCAAACTTAATTGAGTGGTTTGGTTTGTCAATGACATGTTCACAGACTGCAGACCTATTACACCGACGGTGCTTGACATCTGCTATGTGCTCCTTCACCCGGGTTGATACACTGCGTTTCGTTTGACCAATGTATGAAAGACCACACTCGCAGTCCAGCTTATAAATGCCTGCACTCTGCAAAGGGGTGCTACTCTTCACGGGTCTAAGGTATTGAGACACCTTCTTCAACGGCTTGAAATATGTTTTTATAGAAGCACGCTTCAAGATGTTTCCGATCTTATCTGTGACCCCTTTCACATATTGTAATACGGCAGGTTTACGCTCGACTGTTGGTTTCTTCATACTGGGATTCTGCTTGGAACGTGGTATCTGGAGCTCGTTGGCTCGAAGCGCACGTTTGACATTCTGTAACTCAGCAGTCAGATGTTGATTGTCGCAGATACCCCTGGCTCTCTGAAACAAAGATTTACCCTCTGTAGCAAGTTGACAGGGATGGTGGTGAGATTTGCCATTCAAATACCTATCTGTATGCGTAGGTTTCCTATATACAGTATGACCTATGTCATTTTTAGGACCTCTAATTACTAGCACATCTAAGAATGCAAGTGAATTTTGATTTTCCAACTCCATAGTGAATTTAATTTTACTATGCATGGAGGTCAGATGGTCTAAGAAAGCTGAAACACTAGATCTAGGTAAAATAGTAAAGGTATCATCTACGTATCTTTTAAAAATCCTCGGCTTGACAGGTGCCAATGAAAGCGCTCTCTCCTCGAAGTCTTCCATGAAAATATCGGTGACGACAGGAGACACCGGAGACCCCATTGCCACACCATCAACTTGCCCGTAGAATTCACCATTCCATAGCATATAGCCAGATGTAAGGCAGTGTTGTAATAACTCAGCATATTCTATTGCCATCTGTTGTTCACCCAATCTTCTTTTCACAATTTCGATACATTCTTGAACTGGTAGGCATGTGAAGAGAGACTGGACATCAAAACTGACCATAACTTCATCATCAGTTAGTCTCAAATCCTTAATCTCACTGACAAAATGGTATGAGTCCCTTGTGTATGCTTCCGTCTTCCCTCGCAGTAAAGAAAGTACACCTGCTAAGTGCCGAGCTAATCGATAGGTCGGAGCATCGATTTGGCTCACTATAGGGCGTAACGGAGCACCAGGTTTATGTATCTTTGGTAACCCGTACAACTTTGGTGGCACCGGGCAAGAAGGCACTAAACTTTTCACATCCAGATTAAGATTTTCAGAGTGCTTACTTATCAGCTCGGCTGTCGTTTTTACTACTTTCGCCGTTGGATCTCGCTTAAGAAGCTTGTATGTTGTAGCGTCTGACAAAAGTACTTCCACTTTCTGGTTGTAATCACTAGTATCCATAACAACCGTCGCATTTCCCTTGTCAGCTCGAAGAATGGTGATGTCTGGGTCTTCACGCAAGCTCTTCAAAGCGTTGAATTCAGTTCTGCGTAAGTTAACTTTAGGAGACTTCGCTCGTCTTAAAATTGAAGACACATCCTGGCGTACGGCCTCCAAATCCTCCTTACACATATGATTTTGGACCAAACAATCTTCCACACCGACTATAATCTGTTCAAAAGGGATATTCCGTGGAGTAACAACATAATTAAGCCCTTTTTTAAGAAGCGAGGTTTGCGATTGCGAGAGGACCGTAATGCTTGGCCAGACTCCCCCCCTCCCTCCAATTTGCGTTACGTAATTTGTGGACGACCCTGTACGGAAGTTGCACTGCCAAACTAAACCACGTGTCTGAATTTGTTTTATCTATCGAATAAAACAAGTTATTTCAAATGCATAGAATATAACTCCTAATCTCATCTCTCTCTGACACTGCTTTAATTTGGACTCAGGCTCGTTCTGACTGTTTCCTAAAATATTCATTTAAACTAACACGAAACTCAATAAACTGGGCTTAATCGCGTTTAAATATCATTTTATTTTATTACCTTCGTTGGTAATTAAATAAACCAACG
Source organism: Hedya salicella (assembly GCA_905404275.2). NCBI lineage: Eukaryota > Metazoa > Arthropoda > Insecta > Lepidoptera > Tortricidae > Hedya > Hedya salicella. Next base: position 20,397,285 of record FR990112.1, read on the forward strand.
AAAGGTAATTTAATAAAATAATTTATTTATTTATTATTCAAAAAAGTTACACAGCATTACAGTAAAAGCCAAGGCACTGTGAACTATAAAAAAACAAAAATAAATTTAGGCGACGTAACTGCGTGGCTCCGTTGCGTCATCTGATCTGGTGTAGGATTCGGCAGATTGCCCCGGAACTGCCGAAACACCCTTCGGCCAGAAGTCTGCACTTGCGATGGTGTCCTGCAGCGGCTGCGGCACGCGCACCACAAACGAGCACGTGAAGTGCACGTAGTGGCGGGACTGCAGCTGGTGCACTCTCAGCGAGAAGCCAGTCTTCATCAGCCACGGCGGAGTGACGCAAGCGCGACACGTAGAGCGCCTTACTCGGTGTAGCAACCCAAAGACCAGAACCAACCGGCTCGGCAATGCCACAAAAAGTTTTGCGAGGTGCCCTGCGCGCCTTGCTCTTCCTTTCCACCTTATCCACATCAGTGCGGGAGGACTTTTCCTTATCAGAAACCTGTACTACACTTGCCTTAGAAGGCAAGGAGTCCCGGTTAGCTGCGACAGGCTGACTGGCGACGTCAGCATAAGCACGCTGAAGTGATTTCAAAACAGAAGGCGGCCGCATGCGCGGGGGGCGCGCGGGCGGTGAAGCGGCGGGTGCGGCACCTTTTACAGTGTCAGCAACACGCGAACAGACAGATTCAAAGCTCATCACTTTTGAAATTTGATGCCACCGACCGTGTTGGAGCACTATTTCGCGAACTATAGACTTCGTTGCGTAACTCGGCAATAGTGACTTGGGCCGCTTCAAACTTCAAAATAACTTCTGCTTAACTTGATTTTAGGGCCATGATATTATATATTTATATGCAATTTATATCCCCGTTTCTTGTGTTGTGATAATTCCCAAAATATATTTCTCAAAATGGTATTTTTTCCTACATTGTCAGTTTACTATGATGTCTAACTTCTTATACAGTCCTAATTTGTCTGCTTCTCAGAATGGCCTGGCCTTCTTTCCACATTTTCAGTTTCCTATGATATATTTGCTTTTATATATTTCCTATATATATATATATATATTTCTTTTATTGATTCTAAGTGTCTGTTTTTCAATTCGGCGGGATCTTTTTTTGTATCCTATATGTTCACAGAAAATAAATAAATAGTTTGTGTGAACCGAATTTATTCTAAAGGTTCTCTCTTTGGATAGGTCCTATTTTTTTAAATATTGGTTCAGTTCTAATGTTCGGATACATTATTTAGACATCATAATAAGCGGATATTTTAGGAAGCAGGCTATTTTTGAAAGAAGACATAATAGGAAGCAAGCATTTCAGGAAAGTGCCATCGTCGGAAACAAATTACGGTAGCAGCAGACATTGCAGGAAAGAGACGTTTGTTGGAAGATTACCATTTTGAGAAACAAATATTTTAAGAAACGGTCAGAACGAGCTCGAGTCTTATGTTTTGGCGTGACCGTACACACTGTCTAGGTCTATTTTTAAAAATATTCATTCAAATGATCTTGATACGTACGTATTTTATGCAATCGTTATATAATGTACGCTTTTTCACTAGCCTATTTATTTATGGTATTTATTTATTTATTTATTTATTTATTTATTTAATTATTTATTTATTTATTTATTTATTTATTTATTTATTAATAGGTTTGCCAACAGACACAACACAGAATAAAATTACACTAATATCATATGGACATAAAGACAAGAGTGTTTATCCAATTACAGGCAAACACAGCATGCTTTTTCTATAAGCTAGCTAAACAATGTGAAGTGACTGCTAGTACTTATTATACTACAGATAATATTATACTAACTGTATGATATTAAATCATAGTTCTGAAGGAACTTCTTAAATTCATTAAGTGACATTGCCAATAAGTCTACCCTAGTGTTCTTATACATTCTATTATGCTCCTTACATATTCTAGGGATGACACTGTGAGATCCAAGATTGGTCCGAAAATTACCTAAAGCAAAAGGACGGAAATTTGCTATGCGCGAGTTAGATCTAGGTACCGTAAAACCAAATTTAAGCAGCAGCTGAGGACAATCTATTAACCCGTTTAGAATTTTGAACAACAAGACCTGATCAGAAATCCATCGGCGATTTTCTAACGATGGCATGTTGAAAAAATGAAGCAGTTCCTTATAACTCATTAGAGAAGGGAGTTTCCTTTGATGAACAGATAAGAAAAACAGAAAACGCTTTTGGATTCTTTCGATTCTATCCTGGTGGCATTTATCCAGACATTGGAACAGTATTCCAATTGAGTCCTAATCAACGCGAAGTATGCAGTAATCAAAGCCGTTTTATTTTTGAATGTTTTACAGTTACGCCAAACGAAACCTAATAGTTTATAGGCCTTACTAACAATCTCATTGTTATGAGCGTTAAAAGACAGCTGGCTGTCAAATATTACGCCTAGGTCTCTTATTACTGACACTTCTTCAAGTGGATTATTATCAATGCAATATGATGTTAGAAGCGGGCATCGTTTTTTGCTAAATTTGATGTGCTTACATTTACTAATGTTCAAAGGTAATTTATTCAGACTAGCCCAATCAAGAACACGATTCAAGTCCTCTTGCAGTTGCAGTGAGTCAGAAGAAGTGTTTATTACCTTGAAAATCTTCAAGTCATCAGCAAAAAGAGAAAAGCTAGAAAAACTAATGACTTGGGGCATGTCGTTAATAAAAGCTAAGAATAAGGTAGGCCCGAGGTGAGAACCTTTTGGTACGCCTGAAGGGGCATCGAAGCTGTTCGATTCCCGACCACACACCACTACTGTTTGTGATCTTGAAGATAAGTAACATGAAAACTAACTTAGTACTTTGCCATGAACTCCAAAGTTATCTAATTTATTTATTAGAATTTTGTGATCGACCCGGTCGAAAGCCTTGCCTATATCTGTATAAACAGCATCTACTTGCTGGCCCCTCTCCAAAGCTTCGGACAACTCCGAAACAAACATAACTAGATTGGAAACCGTCGATTTATTTCCACGAAAACCATGTTGTTGAGGTATGAGGAACGGCTTAAGATGACTAATAAGAATAGGATTGACCAGTGACTCAAATACTTTCCCTAGGATTGAAAGCAAAGATATGGGTCTATAATTTTCAATATGGTATATGCAATCGTTATATAATGTACGCTTTTTCACTAGCCTATTTATTTAAGGTACGAGACTTTAAAATCTAATTATATAACTATATTGTATACAAAACTTTTTCTGCGAGTAGCCCATAAACTGCAGTAAATGAAACAAAGCTAAAAAATATTGCAATAACATTGCGTTCTTTTTTTGAAATTCATTATAGTTCTGTGCGGAGTTGTATAATATCGGTAGAATAGTTTAGTGCCATATAATATAAATATAGTATAAAATGATGGTCCAATCTAAAAAGTATGCCTTTTTAGTATAATTCGTGGAGTTTTTATTCACAGATTATAGCTCACGAGTAGAAAATATAGTTTTCAGTATTACAATACAATACAATATAACAATTCTTTAATGCACACCAACAACAGAAACAGTACAATAGAGCCTTAACATAAAATACGGTAGACAATAGGCGGTCTTATCGCTAAAGAGCGATCTCTTCCAGACAACCTTTAGGTAGCGGAAATGACACGAAATAGCTAGGAATGAGTAGGTGGTGAGAAGATTACAGTATTGTATTTTAGCTTAGACGCTCACGATACTGAAAAACTAAAATAAATGAACAGAACTCTCGACGCAGCCACATAGCAGCGACACGTATGTAAATGAACAACGTTGCGCCGCAGAGACAGATTTATGGTCGCCGCCCGCCGCCCATGTGGGGTTGCTCTGCGGCCGCGGCAGGTACGAGGTATATAGGGGCCACAGTACCACGGAATGGCGGAGCGAGAATTGAAATGGCTTGTTAACGGGAATAGGTGGAGATGGAACGGGTTTGATTATGGGTGTAGAATATAATGCAGTTTACTAAAACGTTCATGAGTATTTCTCAATAGAAGTACTCTTGAACGTTGTAAGAGTTACGAAAGTATACACTCATTAAAAACAGCGCGCGAGGGGTCGTAAGGAAAAGTAGCCTATTAAAACCCAGTTCAACGCACGCGCTTAGCCAGACAGTTTTTTGAATGTGGATATTATTTAAAGTCGTTATTTATTTATTAATTATTTATTATTCAAAAAGTTACACAGCATTACAATAAAAACCAAGGCACTGTGAACTACAAAAACGTATATAAAAACTTAAAAGTAGTTTGATTTAGGCGACGTAACTCCGTGGCTTCGATGCAACGTCTGATCTGGTGTAGGATTCGGTAAATTGCCCTGGAACTGCCGAAACACTTCGGCCAGAAGTCTGCACTTGCGATGGTGTCCTGCAGCGGCTGAAACAAGCTGAAGTGCACGTAGGTTATTTAATAGTGGGGTGTTCCGTTGCAAGACGCGCCAGTCCTGAGTCTTGTGGGGAACTGTTTTGCATCCTAAGTGTGAGAATTTTGAAAGTGTATTAATCGAACTTTACTCATACTTTTATTCAAGGTCACATATCCCCTAATATTATCATCAGTTCGTAAGTAATATTAAGGTGGCATTACGAGATGGGCTGATCGCAACCACACGTCCCACTGCACTCCAAATTGAACTTTTTCGCTTTACTATTAAGGTTCAATTTGGAGTGCAGCCGAACGTGCGGTTGAGGTCTGCAGCCCATCTTGGAATGCTACCTTTATTCAACAATTTGTGATGATGCTTTTACACCAATGTGTAACGGGTGTGATTTTATTTGGTAAAACCCCACTATTAAAAAACGACTTTAAATAATGTCCACATCCAAAAAACTGTCTGGGTGAGCGCGTGGAAATGGACTGGGTTTTAATAGGCTACTTTTCCTTACGACTCCTCGGTCGTAAGTACTTTTGCTCGCGCGCTGTCTGGAATGAGTGTTATAGAACTGGCTTAGTTTGGTGATAAGGAGCATCATATATATATATATGGCTAAGATCAGAGTGTCACGTAATTCGGCACAGAACTTAAGTTACCGACGATGCTCAATAAATTATCAAGCAAGTTCGTTCAGATAAATAATTATTATTTTATAGTGAAACTTCTGTATGCATCACCATCATTCTGCGCTGCTACTTGCGAAAACGTCATTAATATCTAATAACCCGTGCAGAAACTTTGGGATAGCGATTGGGTGTAGTTGGGACAATGTCATGTGGATCTCGCAAATAAATATTCTACTAGCGTGATCAGTGTAGTTGAGACCATGTCTCGCAGATCTCGCGACTGTTCTAGCGAGTTATGCTCCCTCGGCACCTTGTCTTCTTAGAGCGCGTTGTATAATGTAAATCGCATTGCACCGTGTAGAAACTTTGCGATAAAGATTGGGTGTAGTTGAGACAATGTCATTTGTATCTCCCAATTAAATATTCTACTAGCGTGATCTGCCCCTCATCACTTCATCTTAATCTGAACCAATGGCATCTGTTTATTGAGTAGCGCATCGATGCGGAAACATTCATCACCAACCTGTTGCAGTCCACTGCTGGATATAGGTCTCTCCAAGGGTGCGCCACTGAGCACGATCCTTCTTTCTGACTTACCATTGGAGGGTTTGCCCGTAATCGCCACGCTGGGCATGCGGGTTGGCGATCACAGTGAGCAGCTACTCATGCATGTAACGCTGCTGCCCGATATTGCTTTTGAACTTTGTTAGCTACGTGGTCATGGATGGTCATCCCGTCATCAATCGGTTGATTGTGTTCCTTAGTCACCTCTTACGACACCCTGAACTATAATTGGGTAGGTGCTATTCTACTCTACCGAACACCTCACGGCTTCACGTCGGAAACATTGTTAAATGAAAAGTAAAACTACTGATGCTATTGTATTCGATTCTATACTACATATTTGATAACAGAGGCATGTCACTCCGTGCTATAATAGATATGAAATTTCTACCTCAGGTTCCATAAGGTTTGAAAGAGCATATTTACAGTGCGTTATTATGCGTTAGTGTACATTATGACAAACAGTTTCTGTTTGACAAATGGAACATCTTAACATTCGAAAGTTAACTACCGGATCTATTCAGGTTGCCTTAGAAAGAGACGGTTAGAAAAGGCTAGTGTCCTAAAAAAATATAATTAGTCCGACGGTTACATTATCAGAAAATATTGGACACGTATTTTTTATTTTGTGAATTAAACAAAAAACGATGAAGACTTTGACGCGCTTTATCTTTGTCTTTTTTGTTTGAATGACAAGAGAAAAAATACGTGTCCAATATTTTTTTATAATCTTACTGGCGGGCTAATTAGAATTTTTTTTTTACCCAGAAAACTACCCTAATACGAGCCTCATTTCACAGTGGAACTTCTGCACGTTGTATATCTATTCTGTGCATCTAGGCGAAAATGTCGTTAATATACGCTTGCATTGTACCGTGTAGAAACTTTGCGATAACGATTGGGTGTAGTTGAGACAATGTCTCGCGGATCTCGCGATTGTTCTAGCAAGTTCTGTTCCCTTGGCGCCTCGTCTTCTTAGAGCTTGTTGTATAATGGCGTTTAGTTTTAGTAGGGTATCGATGTGAAATGCATTCTCTTTTGAAGAGGAAGGAACTAACATTGCAATTTGGTAGGTACAGTCGAGTGTAAACATATCTAAGTAATTATCGCATTATGTATCTTGTCTTGACATTAAATCTATTCTTAAACCAAGATATATACGAATGCGTTCATTGCTTAGATATTTTTGTAGCAGACTGTACATATCATATACAATTGGATGGCTCGATACCGTACAAAAAAACTGGCTCACTTTTGCTTGTAGTTACTTTTAACATATTCTCTAATATATTTAACTTTTTTCAATTGTTTTTAATCTCAATATTAATAAAACAATAAAAAATATTATAAGTATACTTCTGCACGAGGATTATTCAGTTAAATATAATAAAAAGGTACCATTTTAACAATTGGTTTGTCATACGATCCAAAAAAGAGAGAAGGCTTGAGGCGACATTAAGCCAAACATAGGTTAAAACGGCGCATATTGGGTGAGGCCTATGTATCCGAGTGGACTGCTATAAGCCAAAAATGAAGATTATGATGCCTTCAACACCAGAATAATTAAAAGTATCTATTATCCAAGTGCTCCCACTAAAAATAGTAAAAATTTCAGCCCATATAAATACCTATTTCGGGTCTCATTCGGAATCCCTAACAAATAAAGGTTTAACATAGTATATGCCAGATGGGCCTAATCTGTAAAGACAGATACACATGTGCCAGAAGGGCTTAATTATTTTATTATAATAATTTACCAAGCAGCATTTCAGAAATGAGGCGTGCTGAGGCGTACGTTAGGGATTCCGATATAGAGCCACCTATTTGATGACTTAACTCACAAATCTGTTGGTTCTTAGCCCATGGCCCTTTTTATTCATATCCCAAGGTTAAATTAACGTGAAATTGAGCTTAAATATTAAAAAAACCGATAGCAAAGAAATCCATATTATTTTCTTCTGTTTCCGCGATTATTACTCATTTATATAAAACAATGTAACGGATTATATCGCGTATATTATTTCATTCGAGTTCCCGACGTTTCGGAAGCATTTCAGCTTTCCATGGTCACGGGAGGACTGAGAAAAGATGTATTTTCCTCTGTCAAAGTTACAATTTCTGCAAACTATCCACTTTGAAAAAACAAATAAAGGTTTAACATAGTACATGCCAGATGGGCCTAATCTGTAAAGACAGATACATATGTGCCAGAAGGGCTTAATTATTTTATTCTAATAATTTACCAAGCAGCATTTCACAAATGAGGCGTACTGAGGAGAAAAGAAACGCTGCGAAGAAAAACTCCCAGACTACCTCATTACTGAGAGTTAACAGAAAATAATAGCTTATATATAAGCCAAAAACAGTTTCCACTAATAGTTATTGACGGATGTTCAAAGAAAAGTACAGTCGGCAATAAAAGGTGGTCACAAAAATGTTATTTTCAACAGAATCTTATTTTATTGCCTAGGAGATATTTCGAGTCACTACTACTGACTGTCGTATGTACTAGGGTTTGGCAAGGACAAATAAAGGTCAAAATTATAAAAACACGAATAACTTATTCCAGCAATCATATTTTTGAAATCTGTAAATTGCAAGCGGTTTATTAAGCCTATTCCTCGAAATGGCTTTTGGATGAACATATCTTGAAACAAATTGGTACATCCCAATTGTACATTCTCAACATGAACATCTATGTGTTGTGTAAACTTAGGTATGTTGCGACGTACATTTAACAGTAATTGCTTTTATTTTGTTATTATTACTGAAATGAACGCTTAGTCAGTGCCCATTTTTTGCGATGAATATCACCGCCCTCTCAATAACCCGAACACGGAAAATGTAAGATACAATTTTCAATTTCATCAAAAAATATCCCCCAACATGTGTACCATTGACAAAATGAGCTTTGTGAAAAAAAACAATATTTTTCACAAGAAGGTGCCCACAACTTCGTTCGTGGAGGAGAAATAGTCATAATCCCTCTTTTTTTCTTCAACGTAGTCGGGTAAAAAGTATCCTATAACTATCTGTAGATACCTAGCTAACTGTGTACCAAAATAGTTTTTTTTTCATTTAAGATAGGCTAGCATTTGACTTCAATCTCTTCTGTTGGTAAGCGACGATGAAGCCGACGATGGAGCATGCTTACCTAGATAGTGTCTATTCACTCTCGTCTTGAAGATATCCAAGTTATATTGTTCCGGGAAAAAATATGCTGGAAGAGAGTTCCACACTTTAGCCGCCCTAACGAGTAATGTGGAAGCAAATAGCTTTGTTCGAGTATTTGTCATATTAATAACATAAGTGTGGAATCTAAAACCATGTCTAGTCCGATAGTGTCGAAATGGAGAAGGTGGAATTAGTTCATGCAGTCCCGCCGCACACTCCTCGAAATGTATCCTGTAAAATACCTCAAGGCAGGTGATGGCCGCCGGTGTTCGAGGCGTTGCAGCTTTGCCTCTACAAGATCTGGGTCACCAATGAGCTTCTTGGCACGTCTGTCGATTGAATCCAGGGTGGCCAGCTGGTATTTGGCAGATCCATCACAGAGATGGCAACTATACTCCATACATAACCGGACTTCTGCTTTATACAATAAGGGTTTTCTAAAACTGAAATATCACCAGTCGCCGCCACCGTGACGTAAGGTCTAAATGACAAGAAGTGTGAAAATCCACCAATCACAGCACAGGATGCTGACACCTCTTGTCAATTAGACCACTAGTGATATTTTCATTCTAGAAAACCCTCATTGAAGAAGCTGTCCCGGTGTGAAGTACCGTCTCACCTTGAAAAGGATACCAAGCTTCTTAACTGCAGTTGAAATTCGTTTAGCCGATTTGGCGTAATGAAGCCACAAAGACACGCACAAACATACAAAAAAATAGACCTTTACAATATATTTTTTTTAAATATTATCAGTGTACAGACATCTCATTTTTACAACTTTATAATAGTATAGATAATATACACTATTTGACTTTAAAAAATGTCCTTTCGCGAACTTTTCTTGAATAATTAACTCGAAGATACCGACGGCTCGTTGTAAATATTTTAAGACGAGACAAAATAAAAGGGATATTTTTAACATCCTCTTGTTAAGGATGTTAACACAGTGACAGAAAAGCTTTGACAGGAGCTCATTGGACTAATTTAGATTTTTTTCAAATTCAAGTAGTTTATTCTGTAAGTAGGCCGCAAGGGCACTTTTACAAGTCTGACTCTACGGCATTTCCCAAGAGGAGACCACTGTTGAGAAGAAAGCCGGAACAAACTCAACAGTCAGTAATTTTTTAGGGTTCCGTAGCCAAAATGGCAAAAACGGAACCCTTATACTTCGAAATGTCCGTCCGTCCGTCCGTATGCCACAAGCATTTTACTCAAAACCTACATGATGTATGTTAATGAAATTTGAGGTGTAGGTGTCATGTATAAGCCGCTGACTTAGTTTGATAGTTAAGGGGCTACTTCGTCATTCGTAAATCACGCCCCAAACGTGGAGCCAGCCAATAAGCGTGATTTGTAATAAGGGACGTATTTATTGCTAGCGCGCATCAAAAAAAGAGAAAGCTAATACACTACATGCTTGGGGTTTTATGGCGTAAGCGCCAGATGGAGAAGTAACATGAAATCGAAGATATTATTACATTTTGTTAACACTTTAGTTAATCACTTAAATATAAACGGAAGAATGACATTTTAACATTGTTCGGTGCAATATGCACCTAACACGTGACGCGCCCCTGCGTACGTATGCGTTTTAGCTACATTGAGGTCAACACTAATTTCAATCTATTAATTTAATGCAATTACGGATACCGTCGCGACCGGGTGCATTCGAACACAGTTTTATAACATTTTAACATTTAGAAACATTTTAAACTAACTTAGCCTTTAGTAACAGTGTGTTTAGCAGTAGTTTTTTAGACATTAAACATTTTCTTCTCTTCTCCGGACTTTTAACATTTACTCACAACCCTCGCCCACCACATTGGTCCTTCGAACCGGATCTCTCGCGTCGTGAGCTTTGTGGTTGACTGGCGTGTGAGGTGAAAGAACGGGTGAACATCATCAGCGGCGTGGGGGTTGGAGCGATTGAAGGAGTAGAGAAGCAGCAACAGTAGCGGTGTTATTGGCAGTAAACAGTAACAGCACTAAGGAGATATTCAAGTAAGATCTTTCCTTATTTTACTAACACGAAACCAGTCAAGATGGCATACATTCAACGTCAAGGAGAAATTCAGCGTAACATTGAATATGCTTTAGCTAATTTCAAGAAGGATGGGGCGGATAGAAAGTCGAAAATTGAATACTTTAAAAGTCGTTTGGACACTTTAAACGCTTTTTGGACTGAATTTCAGTTCAACCATGAACAAATTTGTATGGTAGCAACCGAAAATGATCCTTATTTTACTAATCGTATCTTTGAAAGCACGAAGGCAGTTTATTTAACATTTAACTCCAAGCTGGTTGAGGGCTTTAAGAAGCTACGTGAGGAACCCTATGATCCGAAAACTGAACCAGGGACTTCAGGGTTGGGACAGATGGAGACACAAGATAGTGAAACAGAGGAACGGACGGACAATGCAGCACTTCCTCCGCTTCCTCCGCCACCTAGGCAAACAGATTACAATCAACAGAGGCAGAAGGATAAGGGATTAGAGAGCAAGATGGATGAAATGTTACGGAAGCAGGCAGCTAATATGAAAGCTTTTGTGCGAACTGTCAACAGTATCGATATTGAGTTATTAACAGATAAGTGGGAGCTGGAGGACGCTCTTAAATCGTTGGGAACGCGTTGGTCAGTTGTAGATTCTCTGCATTGGGAGATCGAAAGCGAGGGTACTCAAAATAACTCAACTTATGAGGGAACATTCAATCAACATGAGAAAACATATAACATGCTAAAGAAAAACATTAATAAAAAGATTTGGTCAGTGGCTCACCGGGAGAAATCAACCCCGGTTTTAGACATACCTACTTTTCATGGCAATTATAATGCGTGGGTCTCCTTTAAGGACTTGTTTAACGAGGCAATTCATAATAACACTGCGCTATCGAACGCTCAGAAAATGCAGTTCTTAAAGGCAAAAATAAAGGGAGAAGCTGAGAGGCTGATTCAACATTTGTCAATTAGCTCTGACAATTATTTAGTTTGCTGGGAGATTCTCAATAACCGTTACAATAACACTAAGCTTATATTTACATCTCACATGAACATCTTATTTGGGCTGCCAAACATGCAACAACAATCGATAGCTCAAATAAAGAAAATGCATGACACAGCGACTGAATGCTTACATGCTATTAAGAATCTCGGAGTAGATATCAACACCTGGGATCCAATAATAGTCCATATTCTAACTCAAAAACTGGACTCTGAAACACACAAGGACTACATAGAATCCTTAAAAAATTCTCGGGAACTACCCGTACTACAGGAGTTCTTTGATTTCTTGGAGGGAAAATTCACAAGCTTGGAATCATCCCGCCGCAAACAGGAGCCCGTGTATTCTAGAACTCATCTCCAGCAAGCATCGAACACTAACTACGTAAAGAAACCAGGTCAAACATTCAACAATCGCCCTTATTACAATAACAATCAGAACATTAACGGAACAAGCCGAAATAATGGAAATATAACTATTGCGAAAACAATGCACGTAGCCGGTATCAAATGTCCGTTGTGCAAGAATCCGCACGGCATTTACAGTTGTCGTCAATTTCTGCAAATGCCTATGGAAAAAAGGCAGTATACGGTCAATAAACTTGCATTATGCATAAATTGTTTGTTTAGTCATAATGGCAATGCATGCAATTCGAATAAAACATGTCAGAAGTGCTCAGGTCAACATAACACTTTATTACACGAGGCATGTGTAAAATCTGCTGCACCAGCACAGTCGTCGACCGCAACACACACGTCGAATGCAGCTATTACGAAAAAACATTCAGAACACGTGACTAACACTTCACAGACATTGCATTCTGAAATCTTATTGGCTACAGCACAACTGAAAGTCAAAGCAGCAGATGGCACTTATCATTTCCTTAGGGCCTTGATCGACCAAGGAAGTCAAATTTCGCTAATTACCGAACAAGCAGCTCAACTACTCAATTTGAAAAGAGAAAAATGTAAAGGAGTTATTTACGGTGTGGGTCAAAAAGAAAATAACTGCAAGGGTAAATTAAACATAGCTTGCTCTTCTATTTATAATGATTTTGCGTTTAACGCGGAAGTTATTATCATGAACAATCTTATAAAGAGCCTGCCAAACAGAACATTCGCGAAACCCTCCTGGTCCATGATTCAAAACATTAACCTTGCTGACCCCGACTTTAACATCAGTCGCCCGGTAGATTTACTTCTGGGGGCAGACATTTATTCCCTTATACTCCTGAGCGGAATGATAAAAGGAGATGACTCTTCACAACCTATGGCGCAACAAACTCACCTGGGATGGCTGTTATGTGGCAATGCGCAAACATATCACTGCAACGTAGTGATCAACAATTTGGAAGAAATACAACAGTTTTGGGAGGTAGAAGACATATCAGAAGATGGAGATCTATCTCGAGATGATATTAAGTGCATACAGCATTTCGAGGCAAACACTAAACGCAACAATGACGGCAGATACGAGGTGCGTCTTCCCATGAAGCCTAACTTTGAACAGAAATTGGGTGAATCTAGAACAAAAGCCATAGCTCAGTTCAGGAACATGGAGAAGAAGTTCGAGCGACAACAGAAACTAGCGGAGGCTTATAAAGATTTCATGAAGGAATACAGTGACCTCGGGCACATGAAACCGGTAAGAGAGAGTCATGAAATCGAATGTTACTTACCACATCATGGGGTGGTACGTGAAGAGTCCACATCCACCAAATGCAGGGTAGTCTTCAACGCATCCTCCAAGACCTCAACAGGATATTCATTAAACGATCTTATGTATACTGGGCCTAACTTACAAAATGATTTACAAACATTGCTGTTAAAATGGAGGCAATACGAATTCGCATTTTCCGCGGACATTGAGAAAATGTATCGCCAGATACTTATCCACGAGGAAGATCAAGCATTACAGAAGATCATTTGGAGGGAAGGTAATGGACCACTACAATCATTTTTGCTAACAACGGTCTCATTCGGTACAAAGCCTGCCCCTTTCTTGGCCATGATGGCGCTAAGAAAACTAGCATCGGACGAAAGAGACAGGTACCCTGAAGCAGCCAAAGTATTGGAAGAATCCTTTTACATGGACGACTTAGTACATGGAGCGCATTCCATGGTGCAGGCCAAAACATTAATCGCGGATCTAATCGCTATTCTAAAATCAGCAGGATTTAACTTGCATAAATGGTCTACAAACAGAGAAGAGGTATTGGAAAACATTCAAGACAAATCCAACAACAAAAACCTACTCGTCAACTTCAAACAGAATAACATTTCAAAAACACTCGGACTGTGCTGGAATCCAGAAGAAGATAACTTCATTTTTCAATGCAAAATAACAAAACAAACAGGCATACCAACAAAAAGAACACTGCTGTCAGAGATCTCCAAACTTTTTGATCCCTTGGGCTGGCTAGCCCCTCTGAGCACGAAGCTTAAAATTCTATTCCAAAAAGTTTGGGAACAAAACATTAATTGGGACGAACAAATAACACAAGAAATATACACAGAGTGGTCCCAAATACAGGAAGACATACACGTCATCAATGAATGCAAAATAAGGCGCTGGCTGTCATGTAAGGAAAATGACGTCATCCAGCTACACGGCTTCTGTGACTCGTCCTTAGCTGCCTACGCTGCTACTATATACGCGCGAATCAACAATCAAGCAGAACCTATACTGGTCGCCGCTAAAACAAAACTCGTACCACACAAAAAACAATTGACTCTGCCAAAACTAGAATTGTGTGGCGCACATCTTCTTTCCAAATTGATGGCAAAAGTCAAAGCATCCTTACCGTTACGTAAAACAGAAACATTCTGCTGGACTGATTCGAAGATCGTACTAGGCTGGTTGCAAGGCGAGCCAAGCCGATGGAAACCGTTCGTGGCGAACCGCGTCGAACAAATAACTACAGTGATACCAGAAGAGCAATGGCGCTACGTAAAATCAGCGGAAAATCCAGCAGATGCTGCCAGCCGAGGTCAAACTGCATCTCAACTAAAAGAAAATACGTTATGGTGGACAGGCCCGACTTGGCTAACAACTTTTCAGCCAGACCTAGAAAAATCAGAGAAACTGAAATTTATAACAAGCGAAGAACAGAAAAGATCGTATAAATCAAATGCGATTCAAAACAATAACAACCAAGGTGCTATAAATAGATTATTAGAAAAACATAGCTCTATAACTAAAGTAATACGAATCGTTGCATACATTTTACGGGCATTGACACCGAAGCGCAGCGCGTTACCTACATATCTCACATTACCCGAGCTACAAAGAGCAAAATTAATTATAATTAAACATGTACAGAACAGCGAACTGGGCACGGACATAGAATATTTACGCAGACAGAACAAAGTTGATTCAAGTAGTGCACTTTTCAAGTTGAGACCCTTTATTGACCGTGACGACATTCTACGCGTTGGGGGTCGACTCGAGGAAGCGCATTTGTCCTACGACATGAAACATCCGAAAATTATTCCGAAAGATTCCCGGCTAACTACGCTACTTATCGACCAGGCTCACCAGTTAACACTTCACGGGGGTGCCAAACTGACCCTGAACAATTTACGAGAAGAATATTGGATTATTGGTGGAAATAACAGAGTTAAAAAACAAGTTGGGAATTGCGTGAAATGTTTGAAAATCGACGGGAAAACACAACAACAGCTTATGGGAGATCTTCCAACCGCTCGTGTAAATGAAGCAAAGCCGTTTTATCATACGGGAGTGGACTATACTGGATTTGTAACCTTAAGGGCAAGCAAAGGTCGAGGAAGCAGAACATTGAAGGGCTATATAGTCATATTTGTCTGTATGGTTACAAAAGCGGTGCATTTGGATCTCGTAACAGATTTAACGAGTTCAGCATTCCTAGCTGCTTTGAGGCGAATGGCAGCCAGGAAGGGAGCCCCACATCATATTTACAGTGATAATGGCACGAACCTCCGGGGATCAGACAACAGATTGCAAGGACAATGGCAGGAACTTCAAAAAATTTTCACTGACAGCTTTATGACGGAAGTAGCTGAGATGAAGATCCAATGGCACTTCACAGCACCATCCTGGCCCAGCTCAGGAGGATTATGGGAAAGGGGAGTCAGAAGTTTAAAGGGGCACTTAAAACGAGTAGTGGGGGACCAAAAACTCACTTACGAAGAATATAGCACCGTCCTAGCCCAGATAGAGGCGTGTCTAAACTCGCGCCCACTCTGCCCGTTAAAGGAAAGCATTGATGATTTAGACGCTCTCACCCCAGCACACTTCTTCCCCGGAAGGGCTGGCGTAACAGTCATAGAAACAGAAGAAGATGCGCGGACAAGGTGGCACTTGACCCAAAAAATATTCAGTGATATCTGGAAGAGATGGAAGGCTGAGTATTTAACCCAAATGACCGCGAGACAAAAATGGAACAAACCTCAGAAAAACGTTGAAATTGGAGATCTTGTGATCATACATGAAGATAACCTACCAGCAGGGAAGTGGGCAATGGGACGAGTCCTAGAAGTACATCCAGGGAAAGATGGACTAGTAAGAGTAGTGACACTCAAAACAAAAAATGGGGTAATGAAAAGGCCAGTAGTGAAGCTCTCGGTCCTACCCTTAGCAAAACAAAAAACATTAGAAGAAACAAAACAAACAAAAACACAAACACCAAAACAGAAAAGAAGAGGATGTTTTGCAACAATCATCGCAATATTGGTGTATTTTCTTACATTGTCAACCGCCGGAAGTTGCGTGAAAATTACCCCTATAAACGACAGGCAAGGATTGTATTTTGATAAACTAGGAAACATGGAATTAGTAAGGGACGATTGGAAACTAGTTGCATACTACGACATGAGCCCCTACTGGGAAGGCGTGTCTGCGTATAAAAAGTACAATGATCAATTAGAAACCATTTGTAAACAAATAACAACCTTATCCCATTGTGACGTCGTCATGTTACAACTGCGTCACACGTACGAGGAACTGCAACACTATAATAACATTTTATTACGAAATCAGCTGAAACGGCAGACTCGCGGGCGACGGGGATTAATTAACGGCGTTGGAAACCTTGCGAACACGTTATTCGGAGTCCTGGATGACCGCTTCGCTGAACAATACCAGAAAGACATAGGTCTTCTTCGAGATAATGAAAAACACCTCGTGACAATGTGGAAAAATCAGACGTCTATTGTTGAAGCCGAAACCAACATGCTATTGAGAACCCGAGAAACAATTCAAAAACAACATAAACTAATACATCAACATTTACTTAACTTGGAAAAGGACACAGGCGTAATGGCAAAGGAAATTACCGCCGCAGAATGCCTTTCTCAATTTACAATAATCAGCATGGCTGCAAACAATTTATTAAATCACCTCAAGACAATACAAGATACCTTAATTGATACCATAACTAACACATATAATGAAAAAATGAACCTACATATTATGAGTCCTCAGCAACTACAACGAGAACTAAGCGTTATTTCCAGTCAGCTTACTAATGACCTGACTCTCCCGATAGAAAACATACAAACAAATCTACACAGTATTTACCAGGTGTTAAAAGTGAAAGCAAGAATCACTGACCTATATATGATATTTGAGATTCGCATTCCTTTAATAACTCGTGATCGTTACGATCTTTACACAATTATTCCAGTTCCGCAAAGCTCAGCAAAGAACATGATATCTGTCCTTTCTATAGCAAAACATATAGCCATGAACTTACAAAAGGATGCATTTATGCCTTTACGAGAACAGGACCTAGAAAATTGCCTTCGGCAAGATTCGTTTTCCTACTTATGCTATCTTAAGGTTCCGATTTACAAAATGAACAATGATAAGGATCTATGCATTAAAGACGAGACCGAAAATCATAAATGTAAAACAAGTATCGCTGCGTGCCAGAACATGTGGATAAGTTTATCAAAGCCAAACCATTACTTATATTTTTGTTGTGATCACTGTCCGCTGAGAACAATATGCACGGATCGAGTTACCGCTCAATCGGTAACCCGAACTAACATTATTTATATTGAAGAAAACTGCATCGTAAAAACGGATAACTTTGCAGTTCACACGCATATGAATATGCAAAGTAAATTGAATTTAAAATATGAGATTCTAACTCCAGAAATAGACCCAATAAACCATATAATTAACATAACAATGAATGAAAATGAAAACTATAATTTGACCTTGACAAACGAAGACAAAGAACAGAAGAACATTGAACAGAAGTTAAAAAATTTAAAAGAGACTCAATCTCCAATAGATCAGTACTCGGCACATGACGTGCACCATTACGCTGCCATATACTGCCTCTGGGCTGCGATGATCATCGTGGTCTCAGTGCTCGTATGTCGCAGAACACGCTGTCAGTGGCGACTGAACAGGTTATCTGCTCCCACCCCAACAACTCCAGAGGATACGAGTTCACAATCAGCGCACGAAGTGCCAGCAAGCCGCCGAGTGGAGCGACCGACCCCAGCGCCGAAGCGGGCGACGCCCGCCCCGCGGGCTGCCCGATGCATCAGCCTGCATGATATTGGTGATAGTGATCAGTGTAGTCCTAGTGCGCGAAGCATAGTGAGAAGTGCAAGTGAAAACCAAATTAACGATGCGCGAGTGGAAGCCATAGAGCTTCAAGAAATAAGTAGATCGCAAAAGATGGACAGGGGAAGCTCCCCAATTTTAAGAAAAATATCTTTTAATTAATATGTACTTAATATCATGTTTATTACATTGTTCTATCACCTTGTATCATCCTTTCAACGTTATCTCATCTCACCGTTTGCCCCCGGCAAGATGTTCGGTGCAATATGCACCTAACACGTGACGCGCCCCTGCGTACGTATGCGTTTTAGCTACATTGAGGTCAACACTAATTTCAATCTATTAATTTAATGCAATTACGGATACCGTCGCGACCGGGTGCATTCGAACACAGTTTTATAACATTTTAACATTTAGAAACATTTTAAACTAACTTAGCCTTTAGTAACAGTGTGTTTAGCAGTAGTTTTTTAGACATTAAACATTTTCTTCTCTTCTCCGGACTTTTAACATTTACTCACAACCCTCGCCCACCACAAACATAATTTAGCCGTTTATTAATCTGTCTTTTGTACAAACTAGACAAAAAACGGGAAATAAAGACGTGTTTTCGGATAACTTTTCTATCGAGGAAATTTTCATTAAACATGTTTCCGCGTTAATCACATAATAGGT
This sequence comes from Hedya salicella, assembly GCA_905404275.2. Taxonomy (NCBI): domain Eukaryota; kingdom Metazoa; phylum Arthropoda; class Insecta; order Lepidoptera; family Tortricidae; genus Hedya; species Hedya salicella. The sequence continues at coordinate 20,416,283 of FR990112.1, forward strand.
TATATAGTCAAAAAACACATATCTGAAAACCAGCCTAATTTATACACCAGATTTGACAAAAAATTCGCTACAAAATAGCCTTAATTTTCGATGCATCCCCTCAAATAACACACAATAATATTTCCTATATAAGCACTCCATATTCGTTTCAGTGACCTTAAAATAGCCAGTGTCACTCATTTGTATATAAATATTTATCAACGTATTGGTAGACTTAAAGTCAGCAAGGTGGAATTTTATGTCCAACGGCCGACTTTCTGATGATGGTAATGATGAAAACTTTGTGGTGGCCACAAACGCTGTGATTGTATTGGGTACCCAGGTAACACACAAGCTGTATATGTACCTTATACGGCTATTATGCAGCCGGTTTGAGCGTAAAAGGGCTGTATAAACTCTAATGCAGCTTTTGTGCTACTTGGGTGACTATCATCAGAAAGGGCATGTGTGGTGAAGCATGTGTGTGGAAGTGGTGTGTGTAACCAGAAGCAGTAAAACATTATCTATTGCTAAAAAACTAAATAAATTCCAACTTGTGCTCAAATTGCATTTTAACGCTGATTACAGTGGATTTTTTAAGATATCAGTGCTTTTGATGACATCATCATCATCATCATTTCAGCCATAGGACACATGCCTCCTCAATAGATTTCCACATGAGCTGGATAGAGGCGACCCGCATCCAGCCAGTCCTCGCAACCTTAATCAGGTCGTCCAACCATCTTACGGGTGGCCTTTCCCACGCTGCGCTTGCCGGTACGCGGCGTCCACTCGGGAACCTTTCTGCCCCAACGGCCATCGGTTCTTCGAACTACTATAACCCTTTTTCACATTTATGTTTTGGGTGGGATATATCTAACAGTGTGAACAGTCCTTTAAGCATCTCTCGTCTAATATAACAATAAAATGCCAGGAACGCCAAAGGGATCGCTGGAATTTTGCGCGCTGAAAATTATGTCAATTTTATAATGGCCGCCTTTGTGTTACGCAGAAAGAACATTTTGGGTTCCGCGGGAGCACGTTAATGGCCAGTTTGTGCTTACCAAAGCCCTGAGGCGGGTTGTCCAACCGTATATCATATCTATCCTTAGTAACATACATTAGTTACCTTACCTTATTTTAGGAAATTTATTTCTATGCTTTTCATATACTTGCGTTGTCGTTTATTTATTTTATCTTTATTGCACAAAAGAAAAAAAATATCGTACAAAAGGCGGACTTAATGCCATAGGGCATTCTCTACCAGACAACCTTGAGGCAAAGCAGATAAATTGTGGGCGGTGCAACTAATTTACAGACATAATTTAGGAAGATAAATACTTAGATACATACATATTCATATAATATATATAATATATACCTATATATATAAATAAATTCAGAAGAAATAAGCTAATCAGAGAAGCTAAGAGTTTGCAGTTCTGCTAACAAAGAATTTGCGCAAAAATTTTTTGTCGTTCAAGGTGGGGAAAGTCTTTCAATGATTTTGTATTTTGAGTTGATTTAAAACAAATCTTACTTGTATGTTTGTCGGTTTTTCCATTATAACGAAAGAAGGGAAGCAACAGATTGACATATTTTTTTGCTTAGATATATCATGTGGCCAGAAGGGTACTTTTATCCCGATGGAATGCATTTTTCCCAAAGAGTGAGCAAAATATTCTCGCACCGTTATTAGATACATGGCTTTTTTAATGGATAGTTATAGATTTAACAGTAAAGTAGCATCTTTTTTTAGTTTGTTAAGGTATGCGTCAGTGATACACAAGATGTACTTCCAGACTATTTATTTACGTATTCATAATGTAGGGTGGGTACATAATTATAGACTACCGACATCTCTCCTCTCAACAAAACTAAGTAAATTGTTATATTATTAATATTATTAAATTATTACTAGCATGCCTTGTAATCCTTGAATAAGGTATATATTCAATGTTAATGATAATTTTTACTCTAAATATTGCTCGCACTTAAACCAAGCTAATGCAATTTTACATACAGAGTAAAGAATTGACACTTCATATAAATATCTTTTTATAACATTTACATTAGCATTTTATTTTTATTTTATTAATTAAACAATTATTCTACGTATGTACCTATTTTATGTTAGTACCATACTAAGAACTTAAACATATCTATGCCATTTATACATAGATTGCAAAGAATATGTACATTACTAAACTTTTTTTTTTTTTTTTTTGAGCAATTTTAATATAACATTTATTATTTAAATTCTTGTTTCAATATTTTTATTATTACATTCAATATATTTTATTATAATATAATATAAGGAATTACGAATTAATAAATATAATTTATGCTACATTTACATTTAGAGATATAGTTACATTACTTACATACACTATTTTAATATTTAATTGTAAAGGCTAATGGTAATAATTTTACAATAAAAATTATTTTTTTTCTTTTTTATTTACCATGCATTTTAATATTTTAACATTTTTATTTCCTATATTTTCGTATCTTAACTTTGAAGTAGTACCATTTACTTACACTGGACGTAAACATATTCAAATATCGTACCGCAATCGATGTACAGGTACAGCGATCCAAATAGGCATTTCAATTCCAGTTTTTCCAATTGCCCCATCTATTGGGAGGTATCACTGTCCTGCCGGAACGAGTTACAAAAAGGTCAGTTTGGTTTGTATTGATATTAAGCGGGTCGGGAACCGGAGTTAATGAGACTTGCGGGTGCGCTGGACGCACGTCATCGAACTCAAACCCAAACCCCAAGGGGCCTTCAGCTCGGTGCGGCGAGTCCACTATGATGTGACGTCTGTTCCTAATGATTTTATTGCCATTCTGTGTGATTATTTCGTATGAACGATTTCTCAAAATTTTGTTGATTACACCATTTAACCACGCACCTTTGTTTTCGTGTCTGACTTTAATTTTTTGACCAACATTTAAAGAAGTCAAGTTTTTTGCGGTGCGATCGTAATAGGATTTAAATTTATTTTGTCGATTCACTAATTGTTGTCTAATATTTTTGTCCACTGTTGTATCCAGTATAGTTTCGCGTAATGGCAATATACCACGCAGTTTTCTATTTTGAAGTAGTTCAGCAGGAGACGGTAAACATTCACTAATCGGGGTATTTAAGTATTCAAGTAATGCTAAACGGAAATCTGTTGAAGAGTGGGTACATTTCTTAACTATATTTTTAACAGTTTGTATACTGCGCTCGGCCTGGCCGTTGGATTGGGGAAAGTGGGGTGATGAGCGCACGTGATTAAATCCCCATTGTTTCGCAAATTTGCTGAATTCTCTCGAAGTAAATTGTGGTCCCCCATCTGACATAACGGTTTCCGGAATGCCCTGGCTACAGAATACACCTTTTAACCCGTCAATAATAGTCTGGGACAATGTGTTATGAAGCTCGCGTACTTCAATGAATTTACTATAATAATCGACAATAAGCAAGTAATTTTTTCGATCGCTATGAAATAAATCAATACCTACTTTTGACCATTGCCTTTTAGGTACTTCATGTGGAATTAATTTCTCTTTAACGTTACTTTTACGGAATGTTAGGCACGCTTGACAATTAGAAATAAAGTTTTTTAACTGATTATTTATTTCCGGCCAGAACAATAACTCCCGCGCCCTTAACAAGCATTTTTCAAGACCTAAATGCGCATAATGTATCTTATGAAGCATGTCGTGACGTAATGTTTTTGGAATTATTATTCGACATCCCTTCCATAATAACCCATTTCCTTCTGTCAATTCTTCTCTATACGACCAATATTGTTTTACCATATCATTCACATTTTTTTATCTTCTGGCCACCCTTTGCGTATATACTTTCTCAACTGTTGCATCTCAGTATCTAGTTCCGTCTCTTTTTGAAGACTTAAATAATGCGTGTCCGTTAACTCATTATATGCCATCACACTGCGCACCGCTTCCGTTATCTCATCGTGTAGCTCGTCAGCTGTGTGCGACACCGCCGCCGGCTCATAGGCGCGCGAGTGCGCGTCCGCAATATGCAGCTGCTTGCCCGGCTTATACACCAACTTGAAAGTGTAGGGTTGCAGCCTTAGCAGCATACGCTGTAATCTTGGCGGAGCTTCCACGATCGGATTCTTTATTATGCTGATGAGCGGCTTATGATCAGTTTCGATGGTTATATCGGAGCGCCCATATATGTAACCGTAAAACTTTTCGCACGCATATACACACGCATACAACTCTTTTTCAATCTGGGCATATTTTTGCTCAGTTTTAGTGAGAGCTTTTGAAGCATAACATACAGGAAGACCACCCTGCAATAAAACAGCACCCAAGCCACTCTTACTTGCGTCCACAGATAAGGTGATGGGTTTACTCATGCTATAATATTGCAGTACAGGTTTTTCAGAGAGGCACTTTTTAACTAAATTCCATGTATCCTCATGCCTCTCTGTCCAATGTCACTCTATTTCTTTTCTCAGCAGTTCTCGAAGGGGTTCTGTTTTATTTGACAAATTTGGAATAAAATTACCTACATAGGTAATTAATCCCAACAATCGTTCTACATCTTTGCTGTTTTTTGGCCTAGGCATGTTGATGATGGATGATATGTGGCTGTCATCTGGATATAAACCTTTCCTTGTTATTCTATGTCCTAAATATTTTATCTCCTCCAAACCAAATTTGCACTTATTGAAATTTAACTTTAAATTAATTTTACGGCATCTATCCAGGACTTGTCGTAATCTATCATCGTGTTCCTTTTTATTTTTAGCATAAACTAAAATATCATCCACATACATACAAACACCTTCTATATCATCAAAATTCTCAAATATTTTTTTGTGAAACACTTCACTTGCAGATGAAATCCCGTAAGGTAAGCGAAGAAATTTGTATCTTCCAAATGGAGTGTTAAAAGTGCAAAGATCACTGTTTTCAATTTTGACTTGCCAAAAACCATTTGTGGCATCTAACGTACTAAAATATTGAGCTCCTGACAGATTTGAGACAATTTCATCTGATGTAGGTAGCCTAAAATGTTCTCGCCTTAAAGCTTGATTCAACTCTTTTGGGTCTAAGCATATTCTCAAATCCCCATTGGCCTTTTTGACGATGGTCATACTGTTGACCCAATCCGTAGGCCCCTCGACTTTTGATATTATACCTTGTCTCTCCATGTCCTCGAGCTTAGTTTTCACTTTTTCTCGTAATGGTATCGGCACTTTCCTGGGTGCATGCACGACCGGCCTATGTTCGTTATTTAATTTAATTTTATAACTACCCGGTAAACAACCTATACCCTGAAAAACGTCTTGATAGTCCGCAATAAAAGCTGGAGAGTTTGTTTTGTCATTAACCGCAAATACTCGTTGAATTAAGTTCATTTGCTTACAATCATGACAACCTAAAATAGGAGTAGACGCCACATCAGCCACTTTGAACTCTAAAAAATATACCTTATTTTTATATATCGCCTTCAAGTAGCATTTACCTAATACATCTATGTTAGAACCCGAGTAGGCACGTAACCGGGTATCGGTCACCAAAAGATCATCCTTAGTTAGCCGTACTTGAGCTAAATATCTCATTGGCAAAACATTAACATCGGCCCCCGAATCAATTTTAAATCTCAGCTTTGTATCATTAATATTTAAATCTATCGACCATTCATCTATATCAGTATTAAGACTATAAATTACCTGTTGATCGGACTCCTCTACTTGGTACAGTCGGTACACGCCGCACATGCGTGAAAAGTGATTCATACCCGAACATGATAGACATCGCCTTCCATACGCAGGACAATTGTTTCTCCCATGAGCCGTCCCACACTTATTACATACGAGATTTTCGTAATTGTACGCCATGGCCATCGCTCGTCGTTCGCCGCCACCGCTGCTCCCGCCAGACGGCGCGCGCCCCGCCACGGCCGGGTCCCGCCCGCGCCACCCGGACACGGGGCGCCTGCCCGCGCCGCGGCTCGCACCACGGCTCGCACCGCGGCCGCCGCGCAGCGCCGGGTACCATCCTCGACCTCGGCTATTTGCCGACCCATGACCGCCTCGTACCGACACTCGCCAGATATTATTATCTCTAGTATCTTCTAAAGCGTCTTCCTTCGTTATTTTATGTACCGAATGTTCCCTAGTTTCTTGTACAATTTTATCCGAATACACCTTAGACACAATAGCGGCCCGACAAATCTCCATTGCCTGCTCTAACGTTAAGTCCGCTTCTCGTAATAATCTTTCTCGAATAGCTTTGCTCGTAATACCACAAATCAAACGGTCCTTAATTAGTGAGTCACCCGAATTTCCAAATTCACACGAACTTGACAGCTTCTTTAAATCATATACGTATTGTTGAATAGTTTCATTTTCGGTCTGGTTCCTTGTAAAGAATCGATGCCTCTCGACCGTTAAATTTTTCTTCTGTTCAAAATGTTTCTTGAATTCACTTAGTACGTCATCGACCGTAGCGCATTTAATACCTAACTGTTCATACAATTCTCTGCACTGTTCGCCCACAATATGTAGCAATATATTTATTTGTATAGCAGGCGATTTTTTGGAAAGTTCACACGCGTCGAAATATATTTTAAAGCCTTTGCTCCACTTGCTCCAACTATCACTTAAGCTACCATTAGTAATGTTCATCAAACTATGATCATAACAGAATGGACTCGGCGGTGTCAATACTGTTTCCATGTTTGAACACGATCACGGGCTAGACTACTAACTATTACAAAATTAATTGCGGTTTAATTTCAGTTTAAATAATAACCGGCTGCGCCATGTTAAGGTATGCGTCAGTGATACACAAGATGTACTTCCAGACTATTTATTTACGTATTCATAATGTAGGGTGGGTACATAATTATAGACTACCGACATAGTTGAGAATAGGAAATTTATATAATTAATACATAATCTGTATACGGAAGACACGCTCTGAGGTTTGCACGCTAATTAAAACGAATCAATATACTTTAGTAATAAGGAAACCGCTGAAGTCGAAGTCAAACACCCGTTCTACCTGCGAGAAACCACTTTACAAATGTCTAGTTTGAGCGCATCCTACGTGTTTTTATACCGAGTTGTGGTCTCCACTAAAGAACACATCCGTCCCATAAATCAAATGTTTAAACAATGGTCATCTGTTCTATGTCAAACATGACATCCCCAGTGCCATTATCGCTTGGCAATTCTTTGGGCTATGCTTTCAAAGATAGTTGTGTTGGATTATCTCATTTCCACATGATCTCCGATTGAATCTCCTCAAGTCGAGAGTGAATAGGCACTATCTAGCATATTGCGTTTTCGGCTTTATCATAACATAAATGTATGAACTTGGTATGATTGGTGGAAGACTTCCATTCAATTTGTTTCAATCAATTCGAGGAATAAAGAGATCTGTAGAAAAACTAAAGTAACTAACATAACTTAGAGCCAAAGGCCGCTGAGGCCAACGAGTTCTCAGGTGACGACCAAGTACCGGAAGACGCAGCGTGGGTACGCCCCAACAGAGTGGACTGATGTCTTGGCGAAGGTCACTGAGCGCGCTAGATGGGGGCGGAGCAGGATCGGTCGTGGTAGCTGTCATCGCGGGAGGCTTATGTCTAGCAGAGTGTGAGCTTTTGGCTGATGATCATGATGATTTATTTAATCGTACGGCACAAGGTATTATTTGAAAAGGATACACAATTCACAAGTTAAGGCTAAGATTAGTCAGCCACTTAAGAGTCCCGGTAAGCTCGGTTCTCCATACAAACGTAGTTACGCTCTCATTTTAAAGTGACTAGCTAGTTTGCTCTAAAACTTTGTACTTATAATAAATTAAGATATATGCAGGCCTGTAATTAGTTTATGTAGCTTTAGATACCATAGTAAAAAAAATACATCAATTTTAAGTTTTTAATAGAAAACTTGTTTTTGCTCTATTTTGGTTGTTTTATAAACTGGAGCCATATAAACTAATTACAGGCTTTATCTTATGTCATTGTATATGCAATGCTTCGTTATAATACAAAATGTAGTTTTAAAATGAGAACGAAACTCCGTTTGCATGGGAAGGTGAAATTCGCCCGAACTTGCTGGGGACTCTTAATGGCAGCGTCGTTAAGGGTGATCAGATCTTCGAGAGGCCCGTCTTTGTACCGAGTTAAGGGGCAGTCTTGGGCAACATGCTGAATAGTTTGATCCTCCGCATCGCAGACGCACGCAGGGGACTCCACCCAGCCGCAGCGATGCTTATAGTGAGCACAGCGACCGTGGCCGGTTCGGAGTCTATTGAGGTTACACCAGTCCCGTTCTGGTAAAGTGAACCCCTTTACATCAGAGCCAGATGATGAAGATGACATTCTTGTAACTTCAAACCCAAGTAGATTTATTCAGACGTATATTTCTTAGTTGTATGGCTGTCGGTCACAAAGCCCCTCCCACACGCGTCGGCGAAATCATGCGAGAGAGAATTTATGGGCCCTCCGCGATCCACGGAATGTACCTTTATTTGTAACAAACGACGTCTGGCTATGATTGGTGAACTTTATTTTTTGCCGGGTAAGGGGTGCGTGGGGATTTTACAGCCCTTGGGTTCCGTACATTAAGGATATCAATGGAACTTTACAACATTTTAGAGCCCTAGTATTTAGTGCCTTAAGTATACTAACGGACTAACATTTTAGAGCAGTAGGGCTTTGAGCCTATAGAAAACTAACGGAGCTTTACTAACATTTTAGGCCCTAGGGCTCTGTGCCTTAGGACAGTAACGGAATTTAACCCCTCGTATGCAGGAGCCGTTTCAGAATTTGACACCTCTGGGCGGCAACTTAACGTCAGTAGAGGCTTTCAGTGTAGTCGATTTGGAACCTATCCGTGCTTATGCAGTTCATGAACTGGCACGGATACGCGACTAAGTAAACGAGGGGTTAACTAACATTTTAGAGCCATAGGGTTCCGAGCCTTTAGGACACTAATGGAACTTCACAAAGATTTTAGAGCCATAGGGCTACGAGCCTTTAGGACACTGATGGAACTTCACAAACATTTTAGAGCCATAGATAGGGCTCCGAGCCTTTAGTACAATAATGGAACTTCACAAACATTTTAGAGCCATAGGGTTCCGAGCCTTTAGGACACTGATGGAACTTCACAAACATTTTAGAGCCATAGATAGGGCTCCGGGCCTTTAGTACAATAATGGAACTTCACAAACATTTTAGAGCCATAGGGTTCCGAGCCTTTAGGACACTAATGGAACTTCACAAACATTTTAGAGCCATAGGGTTCCGAGCCTTTAGAACACTGATGGAACTTCACAAACATTTTAGAGCCATAGGGTTCCGAGCCTTTAGGATACTAATGGAACTTCACAAACATTTTAGAGTCATAGGGTTCCGAGCCTTTAGAACACTGATGGAACTTCACAAACATTTTAAAGCCATAGGGTTCCGAGCCTTTAGGACACTGATGGAACTTCACAAACATTTTAGAGCCATAGATAGGGCTCCGAGCCTTTAGTACAATAATGGAACTTCACAAACATTTTAGAGCCATAGGGCTACGAGCCTTTAGGAAAATAACACAGCTTAACATCATGTGATGTTCTGTTTCTTAAGGACGCTAATGGAATTTGAGGAACATTTTATAGCCCTAAGGTTTGGTAATAACAGTCCATCACTAACATTTTAAGCATTTTAGTTGATGAGAGGTTTCTGTGCGGTAGGGTACATACCGTTTTCTCACTTAAATTATTTATGCGGCAAAATAGCAAGTATTTGCATTGTTCTGTTTCGGTTTCAATCGTAAGAACTACTCTGACGTCGGACATTTCATTTTTAGATAAAACCATGTTTAATGTAAAAAAAATAGCTTGAACAACTTATAATATTTTCTTCTTTTTCCGCGATTATTACTCACTGAAATAAAACAATTTAACGGATTATATCGCGTATATTATCTCATGTTAGTTCCCATCGTTTTGGAAGCTTTCCAGCTTTCCATGGTCACGGGTGGACTGAGAAAAGATGTATTTTCCTCTGTCAAAGTTACAATTTGTGCAAACTACCCATTTTTGAAAAACAAATAAAAGTGTACATACATGCCAGATGGGCCTAAGCTCTAAAGACAAGTTACACATGTGCCAGCAGGGCTTAATTATTTTATTCTAATAATTTACCAAGCAGTATTTCACAAATGAGGCGTACTGAGGAGAAAAGAAACGCTGCAGAGAAAAATGGGTAGTTTGCACAAATTGTAACTTTGACAGAGGAAAATACATCTTTTCTCAGTCCACCCGTGACCATGGAAAGCTGGAAAGCGACGAAACGTGACGAGTTATCTAAAATATAAAAGTAAAAACGTGGGATTTTTACTAATACCAATTAGGGCAGAGGAAATTCGATAAAAAATATAGATAAAAGAATCACTACTTTACTTATAGCACTCTATTAAATGAATTATCTATACTTGAAAGCATATTCCCCCCAAATATTAAATTGTACCATTGTCACTTACTATCCATAAAGAAACACGTGTTAAGTCCCTTATATATCAGGTATGTACTGGTAACAATGATGGCTCCCCCAGTATTGGATGCGAAATTCTTTCCTTGATTCAACTGACATTTGAGCAGTCGAGGGTAGAAACATCGGCGTGTATTATAAGTGTTTTTATTACGTACGCAAATGGAAGTTTTTCGTGGAGTTTGAGATATTGGAAATGCTTGAAACGTATCAAATTGGACAGGTTTTCATGTACGCTTCATGTCTTTTAACTGAGTTAGACAACTTTTTGTACAAATATTGGAAACTCTTGTTTGCAATATTTTTATGGGTTAGACGCTCTTTTGATGGGGATGAGTTTGCTTTTTAGGAAGTGACGTAGATAATATTTTTATCGAAGATCTTAAAAAAATACCTTTAATGTTAGAGTCGGACTCGGTGCAGGAACAATGCCTTACCGCAAAAAACCGTGAGAACATTTTCAACACTTTTGCTCGTAATGTACTGTTGTTACACCATTTTTATCATGTGCTCTATTAAACATGTGTGTTTTTTACATTGCGTAATCGCACTAGTAATCTCACTACAGTTTTTTTAAAAGCCTTCAAAGAGTTTTTATGTACAAGAAATAATACAGTTTTTTATAGTGGGTTTAAAAAACTAACCACATTTTATATTAATAACATTTATGATTTAAAACACAAAGTAATTCATTCCTAGTTACGCGGGTAAATGCTAGTTCATATTATAAACTTTTATGAAGTTGTAAAAAGATTAAATGTCTGTGCATTGAAGATAATTTCAAAAAAACTATTGTAACAAACTATTTGGCGGTCACAGAAGCGAGAAATAAAATTTGTTGTACGTGGCTTCATCACGCGAAATCGTTTAAGCGGATTTCAACTATTTTGGGTACACGGATAGCTTGGTATCCACAGATAGTTATATAATACTTTTTACCCGACCGAAAAAAATTAGAGATTATGACTTGTTCTCCTCCGGGAACGAAGTTGCCGGCATCTTCTAATATTTTTTTTAATGTAATGAGTGGCAAAGAGCAGACGAGCCACGTGATGGAAAGTGGTCATCATCTCCCATGGATATGTGCAACACTGGAGGAATCGCCCATATATTTCCAACCATTGAGTGCCCCTTTAATTCGCTTCCTAATGAATAGTATATATATTTACTATTCTATATATATACTATTCATTTAATCCAAACTAATATTATAAATGTGAAAGTGTGTCTGTTTGTCTGTCTGTCTGTCTGTTACCTCTTCACGCTTAAACCGCTGCACCGATTGGAATGAAATTTGGTATGGAGATAGTTTGAGTCCAGAGGAAGGGCATATGCTACGTTTTATCTCGGAGAAATACCCTTATCTGCGATAAATGAATTTAAAGTGGAAAAATCGTACGTTACGCTGGTATGCAAAAACTACAAAACAGATTTGCGTAAAATTCTGCAGTAATATAGCTTAAATATGAGAACAGGACATAGGCTACAACTGTAGAGGGCATTCATTCATAAAAAGGGTATTTTTTTAACAATAAATGGAAAAATATGACCTTTTGTTCACTGTGACATTTAGCGTTTATTCCTGCATTGTGACAATTTCATTTCTAAATCATGAATAAACAATTGGTAACCTAGCAACAGTAATACTACCTACACGATTAAGCAAAGAACACACCTTCCGTATATGACGTATAAAAGAGTATATCTTAATATAGCCGGATAATAGCCCATTGTACATTTCGGACTTGCGATCATCTCTGAATGATAAACATTCTGTTACAAAAATATGGTTTATAAGTAAGATAAATACATAAAACGAGTTATTTTTAACAATAAATGGAAAATCATCACTTATTTTTAATCTGAAATTTTTATTCCGAACAATTGTAAAGAAATAATTGCTTTGAAACCAAGATGACACGTTAGTACCTGTTTGCGTAACGGGATGTCGTTAGTTGTAAAAGCTTTTTCGTTCTTTATCTTTATATCGATGCCTTAGTTCACACTCGAACTAATTACAATATTTTTGCCCATGGAATTTCAACTTTACGTATTTGTGCGCTCACGTACTAATTACAAGCATTTTTCTCAAACAGTTAGTACGATTGTGCTGTAAGGTATCGGATATATAACAGGACAAGTCCTGACTGACATATCAACGCAGAGCCGAAACTACTGAACTTAGAGACTTGAAATTTTCATAGTAGACACAAGTTATAACGTAAGCAAGAAACAAGTACGGATTTTTGGAAATTCATCTCCTAACGGGGTTAATTGGGGTTGAAAGTTTGTATTGAAAATCTGTAATTATTTGAGTAACTGTTATTATATTTCGGGTATAAACTCTTCATTTCAAATTAAGAAAACTAATTCAGCATTTTCGGAAATTCATCCCTTAACGTTGTTGAATTGGGGTTGCAAGTTTGTATGGAAAATCTGTAATTATTTGAGTAACTGTTATAATATTTCGCGTATAGACTCTTTATAAAAAACTAACAAAACTGATTTCAGCATTTTTGGAAATTCATCCCTGAACAGGGTTCAATTGGGTTGAAAGTTGGTACGAAAAACCTGTAATAATTTGAGTAACTGTTACAATATTTCACGTATAGACTCTTCATTTAAAACTAAGAAAACTAATTTCATCATTTCTGGAAATTCATCCCTGAAAAGGGTGAAATAAGGAGTAACAGTCTGGGGCGAAAGTACAATGGCACATTAAGGGTGCTGTGAAGTGCTGAATAGAACTTTGAAAGATATTAGAGGGAAAGAAGTTATGGTGGGTGGAGTCACTATGTTGTTAGCTAGAGACTTTTCTCAGACTCTGCCCGTATTTACGAAGGGAACTCGAGCTGATGAAGTTAAAACTTGCGTTAAGGCTTCAAATATTTGGCCTATAATCAAAAAAACCCACTCAAACGCGATATTTGCGCTGGATAATTCTCCGACCTTCTTCGTAAATTAGGAAATGAAGAATATCCCGAAACTGAGGGAAGGAGTACAATTCCATCGAATATCTCCTTAGTTGTGCGGACCGTTGACAACCTCATCTCTCAAATTTACCCAGATGTTCAAAATCTACACAGCAAGTCCATAGAGTGGTTGTGTGAATGAGCAATTCTGATACCTATGGACGACCAGGCTTCCGTTATTAATAACATTTTATTGAAATCGTCCGAAGGTTCAGAATACGAATACAAGTCTGTAGACTCGATCTGTAGTGAACTCGGATGATGCCGTAAACTATCGCGTAGAGTTTTTAAATGCACTTAACCCACCCGGCCTACCTTATCACATACTTATCTTAAAAGTGGGTGCTCGGGTAATATTGCTGCGAAATGAGAATCAGCCGAAGTTGTGCAATGGAACCAGGCTGCATGTGAAAGCCTCACATAAAAACGTTATAGAAGCCATCGTAATTACTGGCTGTGCTCAAGGTGAATTTGTGTACATACCCCGGATACCATTTATGCCCTCGGACTACCCATTCGAATTTAAAAGGCTGCAGCTCCCCGTTAAGTCTCAAGGTTTACACTGAAAACAGCAGAAATAGATCTTAGGGGGGACTGCTTCTCGCACGGCCAGTTTTATGTGGCTTGCTCGAGAGCAAGCTCTTCACGAAGCTTGGTCGGGTCTGGTAATGTGGTATATAAAGAAAGACTGCAAAACTTACCTCATGTTCAATATTATCAATAGTTCAATCTCAATTGTCCAATATATGTTTTTTTTTTCAAATTACAGGTATATAACAAAGTAAGGTGACTTATAACTATTGACAAACAATGCATAACCTAAAGTGCCGACGGTAGGAATACGAGAATTGAAACACATATTCCGTTAGAGATGTATGTTGAGGCGCACTAAAGAAGGATTTTTTTTAATTCAAGCTATACGCAGACGAAGTCGCGGGCAAAAGCTAGTAGTATATATATGCTACTAGCTTTTGCCCGCATAAAATATTGTAATTCGTTCGAGTGTGAACTAAGGTATCGATATAAAGATAAAGAACGAAAAAGCTTTTACAACTAACGCCATCCAGTTACGCAAACAGGTACTAACGTGTTATCTTGGTTTTAAAGCAATTATTTCTTTACAATTCTTTGGAATAAAAATTTCAGATTTAACAAAAAGTGATGATTTTCCATTTATTGTTAAAAATAACTCGTTTTATGTATTTATCTTACTTATATTTTATATTAACATTGATCTGGAGAATTTGTACATCTCCTCTGCGTGTATCAATTATAAATTAGTTATAACACAATTGTAAAAGTTGTAAGTATAATTAAGACAATATTGTAATAGTTAATTGGTACACGCATATTCATTGTTTTATATACTCTGACATTTAGAATTTTATTCTAGACACATTCTAGATTTACTAATTATTTTAATTTTTAAAATGATGATTTTATCAATAATAAGTAAGTATTATACTTAATTTAAATGATCTGATTAGGTTTTTCTGGGTTTCCCTAATCCTTGCAACAAATGTTGGATCATATTGTATGTTTCCCAGCAAAGACTTCTCTCATTGTAACTGACAATTCGAAAGTGCTTGTATCTAAGCCTACTTGAATAAAGGATATTTTGATTGATTTTGATTTTGATTTATAAACCATATTTTTGTAACAGAATGTTTATCATTCAGAGATGATCGCAAGTCCGAAATGTACAATGGGCTATTATCCGGCTATATTAAGATATACTCTTATTTGTGTGATACGTCATATACGGAAGGTGTGTTCTTGCTTAATCGTGTAGGTAGTATTACTGTTGCTAGGTTACCAATTTTTTATTCATGATTTAGAAATGAAATTGTCACAATGCAGGAATAAACGCTAAATGTTACAATGAACAAAAGGTCATATTTTTCCATTTATTGTTAAAAAAATACCCTTTTATGAATGAATACCCTCTACAGTTGTAGCCTATGTCCTTTTCTCATATCTAAGCTATATTACTGCAGAATTTTACGCAAATCTGTTTTGTAGTTTTTGCATACCAGCGTAACGTACGATTTTTCCATTTTAAATTCATTTATCGCAGATAAGGGTATTTCTCCGAGATAAAACGTAGCCTATGTCCTTCCACTGGACTCAAACTATCTCCATACCAAATTTCATTCCAATCGGTGCAGCCGTTTAAGCGTGAAGTGGTAACAGACAGACAGACAGACAGACAGACAGACAGACAGACAGACAGACAGACAGACAGACACACTTTCACATTTATAATATTAGTATGGAAGTATGGATTCTCCTGCCAGTTCAAAGTAACGAGTTGGCCCAATTATCCGCTAGATGGCGCTGTACCTCGTGCAAACTAGCTAACGATGTGCCGTTCAGAAATGTACAAGACTGTTGCTTTTTAGCGTCCATACAGGACACCAGGAACGGTATTTACATACATATGTAAATAATACCTTTATACGAGTGACTATAATATGACTATTGCTCGTGCTGTTTATATTATTCGTAGAGAAATAACAAAATCTCAGAGCTAGCTGGCTGAAACGCCATTTCAGATTCCATGGCTCGGATCTGGAAGCTTAGCATACCGAGCCGACTCAGGACTCAAGCGGAGGCGCCGTAAAATGCTTTATGACGATCATAAACCCTTGCTATCTCACTCACAGACGTAGATTCTGTCATAGATTAAGGTCCCACTGAAAATGTCTACACTTGTCTATTTTAATAGATAGGCTACTTTCCTGTGTAAGCTAGTTTTTATGAAACAAAGTGTAAATAGTGAATTTCATTTTGTACTAAACGGTGCAATGTTTTTCGCGTAACTTTAAAGTTACATTCTTTTTTACTCCAGTTTAGTCGAGTAAAATCCTATAACCATGTGGATAACCAGCTAGTCGTGTACTAAAAATGGTTTAAACCTATTTAACCGGTTTGACGCGATGAAGCTGCAACGACATAAATACAAACACACAAAAAAAACATATTTTTGTTTCAAATAGTCCATTTTATGAATTTCAGTGAAAGTATAAAATTATGTAATAGAAGAATTGAATAAAAATTATATAAGGGTAGCTCTGTAGCGCGTTGCCAAGCTTTGTGACGAAGTTTGTTATGCCACTGTAATTGTGGTATTTTATATGTTATTTAACCTAAACATCATGAAAAAAATGGCTAATATTTAATCATTCAGCAAACCTAACCTAACCTACAAAAATACTGATTGCACAGCAAAAATATCGAATCGCACAGCAAGTCCATGGGCAGCACGGTAATTTTGATGTGAAAATAATTAACATGCACCGCACTTTATTATTTCTGGAAAAAAAAATATAAGAGCAGAAATGTCTGTACAGTAGTGGGATCTTAACTTATAACACCCTGTAGCGGAAAACGCGTTAAATTAGGAACCAACCAAAAGTAACCGACTTTAATGCCACAGAAGCAAGGGCTATTTCTTGATTAGACTCTGATTGTGCGGTTTGGTTTGAACTATTTCAATGTAAGGGGTGATTAAAAGTTTCGCAATAAAAGTTATGGTCTTGATGTGTTTGGTGCTTTTAATTTTATGGTGGTAGTTGGTGTGATTCTGTTAATTAACGACGGTACTATTGTTACGTCCGTAAGGATATAAATGTGGCTGTTGAATTAAAATTTAATAGGATGAAAACATTCTGATTTAGACTACATTCTCTCTACTATAATACCGGCCAAGAGTAAGTCGGACCATGCTCAGTGTAGACTTCCGCAGCCGTTCATACAAAAAATGCACTACTGATAAAAAAAATATGATATGAAAATAAGTAATAGCAAAAGAGCGTATCTCTACTGCACTTACAGGTCGTTTTACAAGAGCTGGCGCGGTTTTAATATGAAATAAATACCTACTCTACTCGTTGCATACAAAAACCGCGCTAGCTCTTTTGAAACGACCTGTACGTCCTTTTGTTGAGAAGCGCAGTTTTTCGCCAATAACTAAAAAATAGTATATTCGATGACACAAATTTTCGTTGAAAGTATTTATTAAGTTATCATTGTAATTTTTTTCATATTTTTTCCACATAATGGTTAGAAAATAGAGGGCCCAATTTATACTACTTTCGGAGTGATTATTACCGAAAATATCCAATATATATAAAAAAAATTAGTAAACTCAAAATTATTAAAAAGAACTGTTGAAAGATGCGCCACACATTGATATTTGCTGATTTTTCAGTTTCGTATACATGTGGGTATGGAGTGCACCCCACTAGAAATATTTTATGTTATTTAACTATCAAGCTAAGTAGCGGCTTACACAAGACACGTGTACTCCAAATTTCGTAAATATATATATATTGTAGTTTTTGAGTAAAATGCCTGTGACATAAGGACGGACGGACGGACGGACATGACGAAACTATAAGGGTTCCGTTATTGCCATTTTGGCTACGAAACCCTAATAACGATAACCCAGAAACCGAGGTTTCGAGGTAAGAGTGTAGTCACTTACCGTCAGTTGATCGCTGGGTTAATCGCTGGTCTGTTTATGAATAAAAAAAAAAACTATAGACAACAACTTAAGGAAAACGATCATGCCGTACAGAGTTTTAGATAGCTTTTCCAATATAGTGTCGAGTACATGTACTATACATTTAGACTTTAAATGGTGATTTCTACGAAGAAGTGATCAACGAGAGGTTAGGAATG
The DNA here is from genome assembly GCA_905404275.2 of Hedya salicella. NCBI lineage: Eukaryota > Metazoa > Arthropoda > Insecta > Lepidoptera > Tortricidae > Hedya > Hedya salicella. The sequence continues at coordinate 20,434,451 of FR990112.1, forward strand.
CTTCATGAAATAATTGCTTCAAATAACAACCAAAAACAGAATATTACTTCTACCGTAAACCTTTTTATCTTATACCTATTGCACTGCGCAAGTACCGTTCCAGTACTTTCGAGAAACACGTTGCAATTAGCCACCAGGAGCACGAATACTGTAATAGAGAATAGTTCTAGTAAGCTACTCTCTGATTGAGTTAAGTTTGCACTTCAACAGACAGCAAATACATCAATAATATCAATAATAGCCTCAATCATAAGTTTATTTATATCAACCATATATGAATATTTTATTTTACATTTCTTTGTATACTTATAAGACATAAATAATGATTTTAAGTAGTCAAAAATTATATGTAAGTAGATCATCAGATGCAAACTTAATTTAACCAGGTAGTTTGAAACTTAGGTCCCTTAGGTCTTTTCGACCCTATTCGGCAAGCGCGGGCAATTATCGGGCACTTCGGAACAGTAACTGCGCTTTGCTTTCTTCTTACATTGTTTGCTTACATTTTATTGCCACTTTTATTACTGAGTTGAGTCCTTAGCACTTGATTAACGAAGCGAGTTTTCAGTACTGTTTATTGTTAAGTAAACTAGATAAAGAAAATGCTCGCAATCGAATGCGATACTGGTTTCAAGACAAATATATTCGATTGTTTGTTTAATTAAACTTACAATGTTTCTGTAGACTTTATCACAATCAAAACGGGGCTGAATCGCTTATAAATATGATTTATTTAATTACCTTTCGTTGGTAATTCTTCGACGTTTCGGACGTCGCGTTACGTCGATGGTCTCGAAGGAAACTGGAACGCCGAATCAGCGTCTTGTAGCCGAATAATGAGTGAAGATCGTGTAAGTTTAAATCAATGTTCTGTAGACTTTGTAAGGCAGCGCCACCTTCATAAAGTGTTAGAGTCTTCTCACGGAGCACACACCACTTCGCAGTGACAAAAAGCGGTGAAGCAGTGGCTACGTGTGAATAGATGCGATGCAGCTTCTTGCAGTCGCTTTGATGTGGTCGGACCAACCACGCGGTTGCATTTGACAGAAAAATGTGTAGATACATAGGGTAATTCCGGGGAGATGGCCAAGTTTAAGATGGCCAGTCGAAATTTTGCCAACTTATAGGATGTTAATGTCGCTTATTTCACGTAAACTTTACTCTTTGAGTAGATAACACTTGATAAAAGTGGAAAAACAAGTAGGTCAAAAGAAAAAATCTCATGAAAAATAACTTTATTTAAAATACGCTACTTGAAAATTTATAAAGAGATTGCCGATATATAACGTAACTTTATTTGTTTTTTAACTGGCCCAGTAATAATGATTATTTTAGAAAGCACTGAGGTTTTCGTACATATTAAATTTAAAATAACTTGAATGGGCGCAGTACTTTTTTTTAATTCGTTGATATAATGAACCGGCTGCATCGGGAGAGATGGCCATACGCAGTTATTTAGTACTGGAAAGCCATGAACTGGGATCTCAGATACTAAAAAAAAAGAAATAAATGTTATTAGTTAAAATCATAACAAATACACTACTATAAATCCAGAATAATGAAGAATTGACTATTATGTAGAAATATATACTGTGAGTTCATTAAAATTGAACCGAATAAAAAAAAAAATATTTTATTTAAAAGAAGGAGTGAAATGTGCACAAAAATAGTAAAAATTTGAAATCTACTCATATTCAATGGTATGGCCATCTTTCCCGGACATATGCGGGAGAGATAGCCAACCCTAATTTGATTTCAAAATATTGTTTGACAAATATTGTTTTGTTTACGTTAGATAGATAATCAAAGTTTAATTTTCAACTAAAATCAAAATTCTAATGTTCATAGTTTCAGCATAATTGGTCTTGGAAAAAACGATGGCCATCTACCCCGGACTTACCCTACATACATACAATCACACCTTTTTCCCATTACGGAGTAGGCGGAGACTACCTCCTTCCACTTGCTACGGGTCCTTGCATACAACTGCCGCTTCATCAACATTTATTAATCTCTTCATTTTGTGCTGTCACAACCCTTTCGCTTTTTCTCATTCACACACAGAATATCAATATTTCTCGCATCCATCATCTGACATACTTCATCTATTTTATCATTAATTCCTCTCCTTACATTTAACGTAGCAAAGCGGCTCTCCATAGCCCACTCGTCGCTCTCGCAAAAATGTGTACCATGTGAATAAAACTGTGTGGTTGTGGTGTCTGTACTGAGCCTTAGGGTTTAAGCTTTTAAGTAGAAACACAATGATCTGAATCTATAAACCAGTGATAAGATCGGTTCGTATGTTTAAATGCGAGACTTGGACACTGACATTTAAGGAAGTAAGTAAGCTGTTGGTGACAGAAAGAGAAGTTTTTCGAAAGATAACTACTAGATTTTTAAACATACATCTACTTTAGTTTTCAGTTGTATATGGGTTGCGTCTAGTGCTCTGATTCGAACTAGAGGGATATCTAAACTACAAGCGCAAACGAGGCACGCGGTATAGGGTCAGCCGCTCCCCGTTTGTTGTCGCCGTCGGTTAACGGTACTCCGAGCCGCGGTCTCCGTGCGTCGTATGTATTTATGGGCCGGCGTTGTCACCACGAATGTGTTTATTTAAAATTGACTTAACCGTATTTTTGTTTTAGATTTACTCGTTAACGCATTCCAAAACTCAAGAGCTGCCTAACCCAACACGACCAAGTCAGGTTTCACTTTTACATTTACGGGCGATGTATGAAACATTACAATTTTATAAACCCTGCAATTGCCTCGTCATACTTACATTAAAAGAAATAACTAACTGCAAAAACACAACAAATTAAAACAGGCCACAGATACTAGACTCCTCTATTTTACTTTACATTCAAGGCTACCTAGTTGTTTTCAGTTTTTCAATTATTCCAATTTAAATTATGAAATAATCACAATAAAGCAAACAATCGCCACACATGGACCAATTTAGACATTCATTTTTGTTTCATTTTTTCCAGTTAAATTCAACATACTTTAGTGCTGCATAACGCAACATGGCAATATCAGGCTCTAAGCACTTCGCACACCTTACCGGCGATGTTTGAAATATTACAACTACCCCCGCCATCTTTGGATTTGCTGGTCCGATCCTCAACTACAGCAAAAGCATTAGATATTGAGAAAAATACAGATATAAACAGATACACCTTATTTTTTTTACATTCTAGAGGATTTCTTCCTTAAGTTTGCAATTAATAATGATGCAAACTCAATGCAAACAACCCAACACAAGAATATACCGGGAAATTTAAAGACAAATTTATATCCACTTTAGTTTTATTTGCAGTTGTATATCCATAAATTTTCAATTGAATTTCGACCACCATCTTTTCGAGTTAGGTCTTACCGATACTCTTGGAAACTTAAAAGCTGTTTAACCCAACACGGTGATGTCAGACTTTTACATTTCACACCTTACCCAGCTATGTATTATGAAAAATTACAACAACCCCTGCCATATTTGTATTTGCGGATCCGATCCTCAACCACACCAAAGGCACTAAGATATTGAAAAAAATCACGCATAATATATAAACAGACACCCCTTCATTTTTTTTTACATTCTAGAAATCTCTTCTTCAAATTTTTTCAATTAATCAAGATGGCAACTCAAACAACCGCCTAGCAAAGGGATATAGTTGTATATATATTTACAGTTGTATATCCATATATTTAAAATTGGATTTCGACAACCATTTTTTTGAGTTACGTCTTACCGATACTCTTGTGAACTGAAGAGCTGCCTAACCCAACACAGCGATGTCAGCCTAAGCACTTTACACACTTACCGGCGATGCATGAAATCTCCAATATTTGAACAGTCTGCCACTGTCGGATACGATGTGATTCGCCGGGCAAATATTTATTTGTATGAAGAACTTATTTTGTTGGCACCCGCTGGCGAGCTTATTGTTGGTTTGGGCTGTTTACACTTTTACCGGTTTTCGAGACATTTCTTTTAATAAAACACACATAGTTATTTGAGGTTTCTGGACAGTGTTACCTGTTGGATATTGTGCGACCCAACTCAAAATTGTGTCCGATATTTTATTGTACACCCTACTTATCTGACTATGCTCTAGAAAATTTATCTTTATTTCACCTATTTGATTCCCGAGTCACTGTAGAGTCTTATCAAAATAAAATTATTTCTTCATAATTAAAGTGAAAAAAAAAGTACTATCTACAGTTCTACACCAAGATAAAGGACATTATGATACTCGTACTTAAGACTTGTTTCGTCTCTTGATAACTGAAATTTAAATTTACTACATGTGTAACTAAAACAAATCTCATAATATATCAGATATCATCCTCTCTCTCTCTTATAAAATTTCGTTTCAAAATGTCTCTTTTAGTCCCATGTACAACAATCTGCTAATTATGTCAGTAGTAACAGATTTGGTTCTGAGGGATTAAGGTTCAGAATAAGGTGGTCAAATAACTAACTATATTGATACAAAGATCTAAGTAGAAAGAAAAATTAAAAACTCATAACAAAACAAACGTATAAAAAAATATAGATTCAAAATTCAAATGATCTTTTCACGCTAACGGGTAAAACTATTTTTTTTTCACGGAGATTTGACGCTGTAAGAACTTTTCCAAGCTAAGGAGGTGAAAAATATATTATTATATTCTAAAAGAAACCGATTAAGTGTAAGTCGGATGACGAAAGATTCCGTTCCCTTTCATTATTAACTTTATTTTGTGGTCCGACGACCTGGTTAGGGTTTCGGGCAATCGCTTGATGCGTGTCTCTATCCGGCCCATGTGGAAGTTTATTGAGGAGGCTTGCGTCCAGCAGTGGCCGTCCTATTGCTGAAATGATGATGATAGATAGATAGACGGACAGCAAAGCCAGACGGGTTTCGTTAGTATTACACCTTAAAAAAACATCAAACGAATACTTAATACGTCACAGAATATCAATTCTTTTAACTAATTTTCCATTTTTATTTCGCTACTTGCTTACGGCTTAGTTCATTAGCAGTCGGAAATGTAAACAGTGGACTTAGTTTAAAATTACTTTCCATGCAAAATGTCATTCGCATCACAAATAGGGAGAACGTGTTAACATATACACGTAGCGACCCAAACAGAGCCATATGCCCAACTCCTATTTCAATATTCAAAAGCTATGACCTCTTTACACCATACTATACGTACTTATTGTAATGAATTACCATTCACCCGTCCTTTCCCTCTAATCCCTACTGCGTCGTTGCCATCAACGATCAAAAACAAACTCACTTACGTCAACGATAAAGTCGGTGTTGGAGTCTCATTTCCATGATCATCTGTTCGGGCAAAGCATAGATAGCCATGCGTGTAAACGAACCCTTAAAAATGGAACATTAAGGTTGAAATATACGGAGCTAACTCCAAAAACGTAACTAAGAAACTAACTCAAAAAGCGGTCGTGACAATGTTCCTGGTGCGTTTGTTTTGGTTTTTACGCGTGTGCGTTAAGATCGAAAAGTGGGTTTCGGAACGCACGCTGGTGTGGGGTGAATGAACTGGTGGCCCACGTGGCTTGCAATTGCGCAGTTTTGAAGACCCCCTGCAGTAGGTTACGGCGTATTTCGTAGGGCGAGGGCATCTGATGTTGGCGACGAAAATATCACTCCAATCAGTTATTTACAGTAAAAAAAATTGTTTATCGAATTCATGAATAATTTCGAGATTGCTGTAATCTATAAAATGTCATAAATAGGTATAATTTATATTTCTTACTAAGTAAGAAAAATAAGTTATACCGATACTTGTTTATAGCCTATATACACACAAAAACGATTGTAAAATGTTAATATATGAACATTAAAAGGAGATATTTCCTTTATTTATTTATTTAAACTTTACTGCACAAAACAAAAATACAAATGGTGGACTTCATGCCAAATGGCATTCTCTACCAGTCAACTATTGGACCAAACAGAGATGCATGAAAATGGTGCAGTGGGAAAAATCTTCCAGTACTGAGAGCGTTATGACACACAAGCAAATGAAGCATACATATTCGGAGGTCAAAATCTGACTTAGAAGGAATCGTGGTCATGCTAGATTTGCCATAGGTCTGTTTCTGAATAAGACAGTTTCGGGATATGACTTATGAAGTGACAATTTCTGAGTAGGTGAGATTCTGCGTAGGTCCGATTAGTAATAAGTTTGATTCTAATAATTGCATTTTCGTATTATATCAGATTCTCATTGCGTCGATTTCAAAATATGTCAGAATGTCCGCAAGAAAAAAACCTATGTACCTACTCTGAACTTATTATGAGTTATTTAATTAATTGAATAATATATCGAAGATATTGGCCACATAAACATAATACGCGATGATACAATGAATTCCGTCAGAGTCAGACTTACTCAGATTTTAACCTAATGCCTAAACTGGCAAAATCCGAATCAAACAATCAATCAATCAAAATATGCTTTATTCAAGTTGGCCGTGGTACAAGCACTTTCGAATATGGCCGGGCCCACCTAAAGGCGAGTCGTACCTTATTCTTAAAGTACAACCCTGAAGATTGCAATTGCAAACTAAACAATATTACACTTTTTGAATGTATAAAACTCGAGGGCATTATTTTGGGAGAAATTAGTTGACAATTGGTTTCTTCGTGATAAATCACACTAGGCATAGCCAGTTCTTGTACTGTCACTGAATTATTTGATCAAATCGTACAGCTAAATGTTTCTTAATCACTCTATTCTGAGAACCACTATTTGGTACTTACTAGGTTTTTCGGACTTCATGTATTTTGCAAATAACTCACATGGAGATTTTTAAAAAATATTTTATATTTTGCGCTTCATTTTTGTAATTTTACTAACCGACTCCCGAAAAAGACGTGGTTCTGAAATCGGATGCATTTTTTAAATTTTTGTTTCCTCAGAACTCCGACATTAATAAACCGAAGTGCATCCAGATTGGTCCCTTATAATTTTAGTGAAGATCTGATGATGGAATGTATGAGGTATTGAAGGAACCCCTTAAATATTGTAGGCATACATATGGCGATTTTAGTATTTTAAGAAACATATTAATTGCATTTGGATTGAGAAAATGTAAATTGGTGAAGTGAACCTGATGAAGAATTTAGTTTCTTCAATTTACTTACAAGAAACCGTTTTTCTATGCAATCTATACAGTATATACAATTGATGTTATTTTAGCCATTGTGTCACAACATGCTAAAAAAGACAATTTTCAATATTTTACACATTCTTCAGATGGCACCCTTTCATTCCATGGTATAAATTCATTATCATCAATATTACTTTAGATACTTATGCCTATGTGTATTTCAGAAACTCAAAGCAAACATAATAATTACGAGAGTTATGTCAAATGATAATTATTTGTTTACTATTAATTTGAATAAATGGTTTAATTGAATAACAATTAAACCGCTGGCGGTTGCATTAACAGTTCATTCGTTGCACTAGTCGGCTAATTAATAATATTGACTGGAACTGGGCTTTCAAAAACACTCCCCGTTCTGCAATTATGCCAGCCCACTGGGTTATTGAAAAGCAAACACAATATTAAAATATTTTAATTAAATTACGAAGTAATATAGAGGTAGTGTAAGGAAATAACAGAATCATATGACGAGGTTAATTCCATCTCGGTCGTGACCAGATTTTACAACATTTTCTCAAATCCAAAAAGCTAGCAGTTTCTTTTGAATTCAGACGGAAGGGACTTGGTCAATTGAAAACATTACATTTCTGGACTTGAGAAAAAATATAAAATAATTATAGGATTTTTCGAAATTCAAGAGTCAAATAATATTTATTAAAAATTAAACTTTTAATAATAGATGCGTTAACAGTACTTAATAATATTAGTGTATTAAAAATAATAACTTAACATATTTTTCTTTTTATTTTGTTCTTGAATAATGGTAGCTATTATTAAATATTAAATATACCTATACGGAAACGCATCCATCACTGTTGGAGTCGGATAGTTGTCAGAAATGGACGATTGCCTGGTCACTTATCTATAGTCTGATATACGTGACCACCACAGATCCGTTAGAGATTAAAAAGGCTGTAGTGATTTGTTTGTCCCGCATGCTTGTTTGCCACTCGCTGGTGCGTTAGTGCGCGGCGCACGCACCTTAACAACGCTAATAACAGCTGTGTCACTCAAAACACAAAAACTAAACAGCCATGCTAATATTTTAATTCTGTTTGATTATATCCTGTTAGGTCCTGGGTTCAAATTCTGGTAAGGGCAAATATTTGTGTCATGAGCATCGATATTTATTCCTGACTTTTAGATGTTTTTTATATATATCTATAAAATACCTAAAATAAAATAAAATACATCGTCGGTAAATATATCTACGAAGTCTAGTACTCATAACACAAGCCTTGAAGCTTACTATGGGAATAGTTCGATTTGCGTTAACATTGTCTCGTGATATTCATTTATTTATTTATATCGACGGCAAAAAGCGGAAACGTAGTAACCGCCAATGGAATCAGTTGGTGGTTACTACGTTTCTGCTATTTGCCGCCGGTATTGTAATTACTGTAGTATCAGCGGCCGCCCGTGACTTCGTCCGCCTTAGATTCGTTTATCGCGGATAAAATGTATTTAGCGCAGTATGCGCACGCTCTGTAAAGAGACTCTGGCCGTACCTAGTACTTCTAGGAAGGACCTCAGAGACCGTTTTGAACAATTTTGGGTTCGTTTTATCAAAAACAGCGGTTTCTAATATAAAGAGACAAGGTAGCGTCAAAATTTTTAGATTTTTAAAATATGGAACACAGCTGTCTGTTTGCTTGAGTCCGCGGATTGCTCTAATGCATCTCTTTTGCGCTTTGAAGACAGTCTCTCTGTTTGCAGAGTTTCCCTAGTATATGATGCTATAGCGCAAGGTCGAAGCCACAAGCCTGTGATATGCTGTTAAGACAACCTCAACATTTGCTTGCTTAGCAAGCTTGTGTAAAGCATACGCAAATTGATTTATTTTGTAACAGATAGCTTCTGTGTGATGCTTCCATGACAGCTTACTGTCGATTTGAAGTCCTAAGAATTTTGTATAATTTACAGCTTCAATTGACGATCCTTGATAATCACGTGTAATGGAACAGCTTGGTGCACGTTGCTTCAAATGGAGAATTTTAGTTTTGTTTAAATTAATCAGTAAGTTATTATTTTCAAGCCATTCAATAATAAGACGTAGCGTATTTTTGATTTCGTATTCGTAACTATTGTTATCTTTGCTTACAATAACTGTACTATCGTCTGCGAAAAGAATCATTGGGTATTCAATATGCTGCGGAAGATCATTAATGTATACGAGGAACAAGAGTGGTCCTAAAACGCTGCCTCAGGGCAGCGTTTTAGGACCACTCTTATTCTACTCCACATACAATGTTTCGCTTTCTACTCCACATACAATGTTTCGCTTTTTAGATTTGTGGGTTCCCTGTATTTTTTTATTGAGACATACAAACAGCAACTAACTTAATTGACTATCTTTAGGCTTTATGTCAATGTCACTAAGATCTACCAATGGGCAGTTAAGTATGTGGCTGATGGTACGCTCTACAAGGCAGAAGCATGGCGATTGATCGACGACCGACGACCTCCTCTTAACACTTTCACTACCGACAGTTTCGTAGCGCTACGCACGTAGCCGATAACTTGAGAAAATGTGCATGTAGCGAATACTTACTACATGCGGAGCGAGCGCCCGACTAGCGGGTTGTCGGTCGTAAAGTGTTTAAAGTACTAAAGGGGACATTGGTAATTCGAAATTTTGACATTTGGAACTATAAAGTTCGTGATTTTTATCAATCGTAATAAAAACCGAAATCTGTAGGTTAGGTTAGGTTTGTACTGTGACCATGTATAGCGGAGCGTCAAATTGCTTGCTTGCGTGTACACAAGTGACAAAATTGCAACATGGGCCAAAAACCGATAACTGTAGGTTATTCTGATGTTTCGGACTTTTATTTAGTCGGAATCGGATTTATTATTCATCGGTGTAATGATATTCAGAATTTTGAAAATCGGAAATGTAGATGTTAGACATTGTTAAATTTCGGACTTATAAAAATCGGATTATGACAAATCGGAATTGTCATATTCGGAATTTTGATCCATTCGCAATTATACGAATCGGTATTGTAAAATTCGTGATTCTGAATATCGGAATAAATTTTTTCGTATTTTAATAACATGTTGTGTACCCGTTCTAAAGAATATAAGTTTCTCTCAAAACAATATTTTTGTGACAAACCTTGATGACCGACTGTATCTAAAGATTCTTGATTCTAAAGAGTCCAAACTTATTTTACACATTATTTTATTACGGAGTTCCTATGACCACCGTCCTGCTCCATCATCAGATGAACTCGATAGTGTTATACTATTGCATTGTCAAAGAACTTAAGTATGTCAAATTTTATCTAAATCGGAAACGGAAGTAGGTCAAATTTAAAACGCCACTCGAACAAACATACATTGCAAGTTAAATAAAAGCTTGTAAAAATGCACAAAAGTTTATTTCTGGTAACGCGGGTGAAGCTGCGGTTAAATGCTTGTATATGTAATATGTAGGTATTTACATCCATATGCAGGTTTAGGTACATATTTATGTAAAGTTTGTGTATATCCATCTCTTTGGCAGTAAGACCGCCTGTTGTCTCCGTTCTGCTACCAAATTCGAGACATAAAAAGACACATACGCAAGGAATGTTCTTAAAGTTTTAAAATGTTTAACAAATAGTTTTGTCAAATCTATATTATTATAAAGTTGTAAAAATAAAATAATTGTATGTGTGTATATGTCGTCGTGGCTTCATCTCGCTAAATTGGTTAATCGGATATCAACTATTTTTGGTACACGGGTAGCTGGTAATCTCCAGATGGTTATAGAATACTTTTTACCCGACTATGCAAAGGACAAAAAGAGGGGTTATGACTTATCCTGAATTTTCTCAATATCTAGTAACTGAATATCGACGTATTTCAGTAAACATTCTTTTTTCTCAGAGTCAGAATTTTTAGATATAATTATATAACTATTGTGTACAGTATTTTATCTACGAGTAATCTTTAAACTACAGTAAATGAAACGTAGCTAAAAAACGAATTGCAAAAAAACAGAATTCTTTTTTTTTTATTCATTATACTTCTGTGCGGAGTTGTATAATAAAGGTATTAGAGTACAGTGACATATTATATAAAATGTAGAGTATAGAGTGAAGGTCTAATCTAAAAATGATGCCTTTTTAGTATGATTCTTATTCACAGGTTTAATTTACGGTTTAGTTCACGAGTAAAAAAACTATATTTGTAAGTAAGTGTATAATGTAATTATTATTCTATGATGTCATACCATGTAATGTTATTTTATGGCGAAATAAATGAATCTTGAATCTTGATTCGTATTTATTATAAACGAGAATGTGCCCGCAACTTTGTCAGTGGAGAAGTAAAAATCATAACCCCTCTTTTTTCTTCAGCGTAGTCGGATAAAAAGTATCCTATAACCATCTGGAGATACCCAGCTACCCGTGTAGGTACAAAAAATAGTTGAAATTCGTTTAGCCGATTCGGCGTGATGAAGCCACAACGATACATACGAACATACAAATACACAAAAATATTTATAAATATCTCTAATGTACAGATATTTAATTTTGACTACTTTATAATAGTATAGAAGTGCGTTTCTTCTGTAAATTTATTTTGGTGTCGAAAGCATTGCATTGCATGTTTCACAAACTCCAGAACATGTGCTTTAGCTATATTGATCCTTGCTTCCTGTCTGTGCATCTCAAGCCAAATTCAAACAAGATAGTGCGGTAAGTTTGGAATCTTCGTGCAAACTACAAGACGTGTCGAGTATAATATGGAAAGTCCGGCTTCCGATGTCGGACACATATTGATACTTATTCCCGATACGACTAGAGGCTGGAACGATGTGAAATGGTTTTTATAATAATGTTTGGATCTTTCGGGTGTCCTTCCATTTCATCGAAAACCGTTTTTTAGAATTCTTTATTTCATAGGATTTATCATTTCACCGATAACAATAAAAACTCAAAAATATAACGTTAACTTCCGTAGACGATACGCGATCTGTCGATACAAAAGCTACAATACAACTCACTACGCTTTACTCAACAAATCAAACTTAAACAGTTACCCGTGTACAAAAAATTGTTGAAATCCGTTTAGCCGATTTAGCGTGATGAACCCACAACGACACAAAACAAACATTCAAAAAAAAAAAAAAAAAACCATTCAGTGTCCTCTAAATAGTCCGCTACTAACTTACTTAGTACGCTGACTCAGTGACCCGGAGTGGATCTTGGCCTCCGACACCAAGCTACGCCATCCTACTCTATCTTGTGCTGCTTGTCGCCAATCGAATTCAGCCCCTTGAAGCTGGTACAAGTCTTTCTGGACTTCGTCGATCCAGCGATATCTGGGTCGTCCGACCGGACGTCGTCAAATAGGACGGCCAAGGTAGAGTCTTCTGGCCACACGATCCTCTTCCATTCTTTCTACGTGGCCGAGCTAGCGAAGTCGCGCAGACTTGCTTTCGCCAATAACATTGGGCTCAGACACTAAGCTCTTCAATTTCCACGTTCTTTCGGACTCTCCAATTTCCGTCATCCGTCTTTACGGGTTCTAGAATCTTCCTGAAAATCTTCCTTTCTGCCACTAAGAGTCTATTCTCCTCTTTCAGGGTCAGCGCCCAAGCTTCGCATTCATATATCAAAATCGGTCTTATAACAGTTTTGTAGACTCTGATCTTGGTTCTTCTGCTGATAAGCTTGGACGTTAGTATTTTATGAAGAGCTGCCGCACATCTTAGGGCGTTCTGGATCCGGATATCAATTTCCTCCTGCCTCTGGTTGGTATCTGGCACTGTGCATCCAAGGTACTTAACTTAAACTTTGCCACCCCTCTATAGGTGGTCCCATCTACTGTTAAGTTATTTCTGCTGGACGCCGAACCCCTGTATCTTCGCATATGGAAATATTCCGTTTTATCGAGGCTGATTCGAAGACCCACCTTCTTACCTTCCACATCCAGAGTTCTTGCCATCGCTCGCACATCATTTTCACACTTTCTTCGGAGAGCTAGGTCATCAGCATATCCTACGATTTTGTGCCAGCCGTTTAACTCAACTCCGCCGCCAGTCAACAATACTTTTCGGATGACGTATTCGAGTTAAAGAGCATTGGTGACAGTACGTCTCCCTGTTTCAGTCCCGTGGCTACCACGAACTCTTCGCTAACAGCCCGACCAACCCTGACCGTTAGCTTACTTAGTTTAAGCTAAATAGTCCGTTACAATAGTTTTTTTTTAAAGATCTTCAATGTACAGACATTTCATTTTTACAACTTTATAATAGTATAGATAAAAAAATAATGAATGAAACATTCTTCAATTGTCAGTTATTGATATTACCTCTAAATATCTGCGAAAGCACTGGCTTTTAAAATGTGTCGTAATCCTCATCAATTATTACTTCATGTTCGGATGCAAAATTAGATAAATCATATTGTAGCATCACATGTGATCAGTAATTAATATTCTTATATAGGTTTATAATAAAATTAATAACGTTCGATTAAAATGAGCTCAGTAACGATGTGACAGTAAAAATAATTATATTTAATGTTACATCATACTTTTTGACTTCGAAAATTGTATTATGTAAAATATAATTAAAATAAAATAAATAAATATTACGCGACAATTTTACACAAATCGAACTAGTCCCATGGTAAGCTCAATAAGGCTTGTGTTATGGGTACTAGACGACGATATATTTAATAGACATATTACTTATATACATAGAAAACATCCAAGACTCCGGAACAAATATTTGCCCTTACCGGGATTTGAACCCAGTACCTCAGCTTCGCAGGCAACGTTACTCCCACTGAGCTAAACCGGTCATTAATAGTCGGTAATTAATAGCGGTGCCGTGGATTTTACACATCACTCGAAACATTACCTATTGCCAATTGCCGGCCATGAAATAGTATATTGCGTTACGTGCGGCGTAATAATGTAGGCGAATTATAGTAACTGGCAATAGGCAATGTTTCAAGTGACGTAATATCTCACTATGATGTTACGTTTCGAGAAATGTGGCATTACTTTGCGGAGTACTGTTTGCTGCATGTCTAATTAAAATTAATTGTGTCATCTTTAACAGTCGGCGATAGTCACGTTCACCCCAAAAGGGCTGTATTTAGGTGACCCACTTGCGCCCTTCTGCATGCTGCAATCACATCAACGTCGTCACAGCGCGAATTACGCGTCACAACTGTTACATCACCCTTATGTAACTGTTACAAGTGCGTCATAGTTTTTTATACAGGGTGTCGTATATGGCTCTGTTAGATATTGGCAAAGTACAATGAGCAATGATGTGAGAAGAATTAAAAAGTAGTAAAGTAAAACTAAAAACATCCGGAGCACGGATGAACGTTGGAGAATAAACTCCTGGAGTGGCGACCACGCATAGGAAAGCGCAGCATGGGAACGCCCCCGACTAAATGGACTGATGACCTTGTGAGGGTCGCGAGCAGTCAGTGGATGCGGTCTGCGTAGGAACGCACTCTGTGGCGAGCTATTGGAGAGGCCTATGTTCAGCAGTAGACGTTCGTCGTTGACACATAGATTGAAAGTAAAACCTGACAGCATTTATTTTTGTTTTTCGTGTTCACTTATTTAGACAAAAATATAAATGTATACAGACGAACAATATATATATCACATCGAGGAACACTGGATAAACGCATAAAAAGGAGCCAAATGGCTTGCTTTTTTTAGTTTGATACATAAAGCTGCAATGGCAGCTACTGGGATTTAAAATATTTCTTATAAATTAAATGAGTGCAATTAAAAATTACCTATTCACTTTCGATTTGAAGTTGTACAGTCTAAATAGAAAATAAGACGCAAATCGCTTCGTACGAATCCGTCGAGTACCTTCCGTGATATCGAAATTAGTTTTATGTTCTTATTTCAAACGTTTAACGTATAAACGTCTGGTTACGATGCCGTTCTTGTGTATTTAATGTCTGTGTATCTAAAAAAATCTAAAAAGCAATTTGCTTTTACATTCGTCGTTACGAGGGCTAAAGAGTGGAACTCTTTTTCAGTGTACCTTAACCTGGAACAATATAACTTGGATTTCATCAAGACGACAGTGAACGGGCACTATTTACCGCTTACCAACAGGTGAGATTGAAGTCAAATACTCGCCTATTTAATATAAAAGAAAACTATAGTGTTTTGTTATAATTTGACACCAAGTTATCGACCATACCACCAAATCATCGACCAAATCATCGACGATAGCACAAAATTTCGACAAATGTTAAAAACACCTTTCGCTACAGTGTCGCCAGCTCAAAACGATTGATTTCTAAAACCATCTTAAAATGTGTGTGATAAATTACTACACTCACTTTTGTCGTTGTGTTGGTATAATGGACCCATTTCTTATTTTTAAATTAACATGCAGAAATCTGTTTTTTTTTTTATTATTGCTGTCTTTTATTATGTTGTTTGAAGTTGATTATGACAACGAACGTTTACTGTACAATAATGAAGTTCCATTACAGTCAAGTGCAAAGATAAATACACACCAAAAGTTTCAAAAATATGTACACACCAACTCTACTGTTAAGGTTTGGATACATATTTATGATATATTGTAGTGTTTACTTACATTTGTCTTTAACTGTGCAATCATAACATCCATAACATCCAAACATATTTTGCTGAAACGTCGCAATTTGGTAATTCGTCCAAGCCCAAAACCCGCGCCAAGACGTTAGGTCAATCAGCAATAAAATGCAGATTAATGGAACCCTGGCTATTATATCGGGTTCCGTAGCAGTTCCAGGGGTCCGGTCCCCCGGGACGGATATTAGTTACTAATTGGACCCCTTTCGACTTCTATTATGGGAATAATGGGGGAGATTATGGCTATGCGAATTTTGGTGATGACTCTGTGAGATCCCTACGGCGTTTGGATAGTTTAGTTATGACATACTTATGTGTATCCGTTACTAACTTCCATTGATTTATATTACAATTTATATAAGCCTAGATATTAAGGAGAAATTATTGAAAAATACCTGACACACACAGTCAAACTGATAAATAACTGAACATACGGTCACGAAAAGTTCTTAGACTCACAACGGAAACACATGTTGATTACCTCATAATAAAGTCGAGTAATATTTAACAAATTGACAATTTAACAAGCTTTTTGAGATTTATAACTCTAAAATATTTTTTGCATAATTTATTTTTATGAATTATATCAAGTGTAACGGATTATATCGCGTATGTTCGCGTATTACACTGTTCACGTATTTTAATGAGTGATAATCGCGAAAATAATATAACATATAAAGATACCTATTAGTTGTCTGATTGTAGTCCTCTTTAAATTGCGCAATCGGTAGGATGTAGCTCTCTTCTATGCAATATAACTCACCTTCCTTGTAGCTCAAATCAGAGTCACACTTTAAACATTCCCATTAAAAAGTTAGTATATTTACGAGTGACGAAACGGGTCGGGGGCGAGAGGGACCCGCCGGGCCGAAATGCTTGGGCCCAGCATTCCCGGACTAATAGTTATATCCAAACGTCATTGTTTATTAAATTGTTTTGTTTCTACAGAGGGTACAGCTTGAGTCCCGTTTACAAATGTGTGTATACCTACATCATGATCTTCGTAATTTTTAAAGTTAATTTCACTTCACTTCACTTTAAAAAATACAGAATTCGTGATAATAAAACATTATTATTTTAACCGGAAATCCAATGTTTACAATACAGTGATAATATCTCTTGCTAACATGTTGCAACTGTAAAAATTTGCTCTGTTAGGGTGAGCATTTAGTCCCATAAATGCTTACCATGGCGCTGACGGCTGAAAAGCCAGTTAAAATACCAAACAGTGACAAAAATTTGACTCGCTGACTAGACTTAGTAGCTTAGTTGGCAGAGCATGCGCCCCGGCAAGGCACAAGGCACCTAGTTCAAATCCGGTTGGAGCCATGGATTTTTTTCTTAATTTAGAAAAATCATAAAAAATTAATGGTTGCCATTATAGCTATAGGCAACTGTTTTAATGACTCAATATTTTTTTCTGTACCTCGTTTCCATGGTCACGTTTTCTAAGTTACTTACTTAAATAGCTCTACTAGAAATACTTTTTCTACTACTACTAAATAGTAGATTGTTTGACAAGGGGCTAAAATAAGCCATTATGACAGGAAGTGATTATTAGGACGAGCTTACGAAGTGAGCGAGGACAAATATGTCTGAGTGTCATAATGGTTTTTAGTCGCGTGTTAAACACTCTGCTTTGACTTTGCTTGTACTTTGACTGCGAGAAAATAAAAAAGACAACATTAAAATTGTCATTTCATAAAAAACTACAAGTACAGTTTGAGCAATTCTATCAGAAAGCTTGGGCAATCAGATCAGGTTGGTTTGTTTGTTTTTAATTATTTGTAAGGAGTATGTAGCTGGCCGCAAGTTTTTTTTTCAGTGTCATAGTAATTTGTATGGGATTATGTGGCTTTCTTTTAAACCCCAGGGGCTAAATGTACTATTTAAGTCTCGCTTCACGAAGCTAATTTGACGTACATTTTGAGCAGGAGAAGTGAAAAATATATTTTTCTGCCAATGTAAGTCCATTTTTCAAGAGCCAATCCCATCAGTGTGTTAATAGCCTAGACTATTAGCATTTTTCTAAGATGTCTGTCACTCCCGAGTTATCGGGCAGAATTTAAACAAGAAAATATTGATCCACCCTAGTTAATACTTTGTTAATTTTATGTATGCTACGATTGATCATGTTAAAAATTGAAGTGGACGAAATTGCCATCAAAAATGACAAAGGCCGCAAAACTCACGGTTATTCGCACACGGCCATGGCGGGTTATCAAACCGAGCTTTAATCCTTTTAAGCTGTAATCAGAAAAGCTTTCACAACGGACAAGCTCGTTCGTAAGCTCCAAATGATCCATTAGCAGATTTAAAATGCATTGGAATATCAAATTACGTGTGCATTCGAGGGCTCTGGTGTTGCTCTAAGGCGCAAAATCAAATCTTTATTGTTGAGGGGCCTACTTCGTTGGCAAAGGTGAAAAAGCCATATCCCTCTTTTTTGCTTAAAAAAGTTGTTTGTAATTGTTGTCATGTTTTTTGGACATACGATTTAGAAGATGAAGGAGGGGGGGGGGGGGGGGGGGGGTAAATATATGAGCCATTATTTCCGAAAATATTCACTGAATCATATTTTTTATAAAAGATCTGTCGAAATATGTACCACACAGTGATATTTGATGATTTTTTTTCAGTTTCGATTACATGTATGGACTGCCCTCCTAGATTTTTTATTTTTGTTATTTAACTACCAAACTAAGTAGCGACTTATACAAGACACCATTCATTAAAATTTCATTAATAAACATATTACAGTTGAGTAAAATGCCTGTGACATACGGTCGGGGGGACGTGACGAAACTACGAGTATAAGGGTCCCGTTTTTGTCATTGTTATGTAATTGCTACGGAACCCTAAAAAAGGTTGTTCATTTGGAAAAGCGCTTGTGTTCAAACGCGGGTTCAAATGTTGGCAGAAGTATATAATTTTCAAATTTCGATGCTCATCACTACTCCTTAGCCATGTTCCTTCTTTTGGCGACGATTTTCTTGTCTTGTCTTGTCTTTCGATTGATGTCATAAAGGAGTTTTTTTAGGTTGCCTACTGTCTATGATATGCTATTTTTCATAAATCATTAATCATTTATTTGCTTGAATAGGGTCAGGTTACAGATGTTTAGATACATTGATTTTGTGTCTCCTAGTTCAGCTGTCCACAAACAACATGCAAATATTAATTTTGAGTTCAATTATATTGGGATACATTATTATTTTTTATACTTAATTAATACAATTCATGCTTATATTCTAAATATTCTTTTACTGAGTAAAACATTTTGCGTAAAAGCCACTCATGGAGCGAATTTATGAATTTATTTAGTGGCTGACTTTTAATTTCAGGTGGCAACTTATTATAAATATTTACACACATTACACTGCATTTTTTTTTTATAGAGCTGTTCTTTGTTGCTTGTCAATCTCAAGTCTGTCACGGTGTCTCGTGTTTCTGGTATATAAATCCCCTGTTGTCTTAAGTAGGTGCGTATATTGTTTTAGAAATTTGGCTATTTCAAATACATATAAGCAGGGTAACGGCAGTATCTTTAGTTCGCGAAACATTGGCTTACAGGACTCGTGAGGTTCAATACCGCAGATTGCACAAGCACATTTCTTTTGGATTTTTATAACAGTGGTTAATTTTGAGAGTGAACGAGGCTAACAAAAATCTATTTGGTAATGTAATTAAATCAAAATGCATAGCATTAAACGTTTTCCACACAATGGAACCTGACTCCCGCCCCATTTATTCCACAAAAGTGCCAATTCAGCTTTTCATCATACATAAATTATTAACCTATATTTTCATTGGACGGCGTTTTTTTATCTTTTTTCGCTCTGACAACCCGAAAACGGATTGCCAGGGCGATGGTATCGAGGTTTTCAATGGAAAACTTGATTTATAGGAAAGGTCGTAATTGCCTTACATTTTTAAATGCACTTAAGACGTTTTGGATTTGAATGGTAATATGAAGGTGTATATGGAAATGACTTATGTGCTTTCAGGGTTCAATGGTTGATAAGTCATTTTGATTTCCGTGGTACGGAGGTGATTTATCATTGGAGGCAAGGATCAACTCGTTATGTCCCAAAGATACGATATGAAGCCATTGAAATTATCTTAATCTAACGTAAATATTAAAATATATCGCGTCTTAACTAATTGTATGCTACATTTAAAATATATTTGGGCTCTTTTAAACCATAATTATACATTTTCGTATTCTGCAATAAGAATTGGATAAATAAATAATCTATTCACTAAACTTGTTCTTCTTAATTTTATTAATTTAATTTATTGTAAAATCAGACATGTAATAAAAGTACCTTAGTAACTTACTTGCAGAATAAAGTTTTGAATTGGAATTGAATTTCAATTGATTACTAATGTGCCAAAATAATGTCTAACGATATACGTAGTATGGATATGACTACAAATGAGTTGAAAAAAAAGAACATAATTGTAAAAAAGTTATAGGATTTTATTGTTGAACAAAATAATAAAATTTTTTCTATAATAGATATTTTCATTCTATTTCTTTTATAAGAAGTAATAGATACAAACACTGTCACAAGAGGTGACAATTTACAAGGACCCAGCTTGCTTAACGAACAAAACCTGTACTTATTAATATACAAAAACTGTATATATTTTTGTACATAAATATTACTCAAAATTTAATAAAAGTCTTATCCATCTTATGCTTTCGGCACCATTTTGCATCCATCGGCCGAGTACAGATATTATAAAATATTTTTCTAATATCCTAAATACCTACTTGGGGTTTTCGGAAAATACAATAAGGGATAAATAAATAATATAATCACTAATCGATATATATATTTTTATATCTTACTTTTATAAAGATATAAAATGAAATGTCTGTATATTGAAGATATTTACAAAAAGCTATAAGGGAAGCAGCGGGCTATTTGAAATTAACTTGTTTTTTAATTGTTTGTATGTACGTATGTGTTTCTGCAGCCTCATCTTAAATAACGGCTAGAATAATATCATCTATTTTCACCACCTACTCATTCCCAGCTATTCTGTGTCATTTCCGCTACCCAAAGGTTGTCTGGAAGAGATCGCTCTTTAGCGATAAGACCGCCTATTGTCTACCATATTTTATGTTAAGGCTAATTGGACTATTTATGTTGTTGGTGTGCAATAAAGAATTGTTGTATTGTATTTTGGGTACACGGATAGCTAGGTATCTACAGATGATTATAAGATGGTGATAGCCACCCTTGTACCTGGCTTCCTGGGGATTAATTATCTGTCAGTGAGGCGTAATATTGGGTTTTTGTGAGCAGGATATTAAGGGGAGATTCGGATTAAGGATTCCTTCCCTATCCAAATCTAAGCTGAACCTAAATTATAAATTTCGTCGCACTGTAGGAGCCTTCATAATATGTGCACTAAGGCAGTGGTTCATAGGTATAGAGGGCAGTCTAGGCGACCGGCGATCATGGCCAGGACGCTGTTGCCGCTGGCGCGCACTCTGCCGAGCACCGCCGCGCACCGCTTACACAGAGTGGCGTAGAAGCAATCGGTGCGCGCCTTCGCAAACATGCCCGATGCACTGCAGAAGCGCGAATGAAATATTATGATCGTCAAACAGAAAGAACATTAAAATCATTAGTGATTTGACATAATAGGCATGATGACTGGGTATGAAAATCAAAATTCTAATCAATCTGTCAGATATATAATACAAAAATATTGGACACGTAATTTTTGCTTCTTCAAAATTATAAAAAATACTCAAATAAAACGCATTAAAGTTTAGGAGTGGGGGCTTATGACGTCACTCCTAAGTAAAATTTGTACTTAGGAGTGACGTCACGTGACATTTTGACTCAATGTGTCTCCTTTATTTTTTGATTAAGTTAAAAAAAATATATGTGTCCAATATTTTTTATTAATCTACAAGACGGACTTATTATTAAAATTTAGTCATCATCCCTATTGCTGTTAATGGTTCCTACAAAATACACGACATAATCCACAAAATCCAAAACACTTACGTAATTATAACCTACACAATACGTGTTTACGTGCAACCCTTCCTAGACAGGGGAAGGAAGGGCGTCGTTAAATTACGCCGCTTCATTCGGCAGCAGCGATCCGAGCAGAGCCGGGGCACGGACTATAGGGCCGCTGGGGCGGAAATCTTCATGTCAAGAAACTATTTTTATTTAAATTCTTTTTACAAGGAAAAATGTAAAACGTTTACGGGTAATTCTATGGGCGTTTCCACTTACCTCAGTTTCCTGTGGTCCATACATTGCAGCTGTGAGCCACAAATAATCGTAACATTATAATAAATTAAATTTGTATCGCAAACCTACAAGATCGAATCAGAAATAAGGAGATTCGTAGACGAACCAAGGTCAGCGACATAACGAGCAGGGCAAGCAAAATGAAGTGGAAATGGGCAGGATACATAGTTCAAAAAGAACCGATGGCCGTTTGGGCAGAAAGGTTCTCGAGTGGAGACCGCGTACCAGCAGCGAAGGCCACCCGCAAGGTGGCCTGACGACCTGGTTAGGGTTGCGGGGACTCGCAAGATGCGGGTCGCCTCTATCCGGCACATGTGGAAATCTATTGAGGACGTCTTATGGCTGAAATGATGATGACGATGATGTATCGCAAACAGTATGTCGTTACACCAAATCTTTACGGTAATTGTCACACGTTGCCTCAAAAAATGCCGCAGGTAACCGAGAGCGGTAGAAACGCTTGTAGAACTTCCCGTTATGCCCGCCTAGTCGTCCCGAGTAAAAGACAAGACGTGGTACTATGTAAAATGTAAAAATAACGGCAATAACTGTAAAACACTGGTCTTATCTGGGCAGGGAAGCAGGACGGTTGTGGAGATTCAGTATGCTTTCCTATTTACCAATCCAGCTTTCCAAGAAGGCATTACATGCAACCGTCCGAGGTGCGACTGAAGACTGAAGATATGTATTTAGGGAAAAACTTCAGCGAAGAAGAAAAGGCTGTAACAATGCTCCACTTAAAGGTTAGTTCAAATCAACACAAGCATATTTTTTTCATGGTTAAGACAAGTGAAAACGAAATAAGACTTGGCTTGAGTTGAACAGGACACTACAGGAAAATAACTTTGATACAAAATTAGAAGAGCGCCTTCTAGTTTTGTATAAAAGTTCAACAACTTCGTGCGTGAAGGAGAAAAGTCATAACCTCTCTTTTTTTCTTCAGTATAGTCGGGTAAAAAGTATCCTATAACCATCTAAAGATACTCAGCTACCCGTGTACTAAAAATAGTTGAAATCCGTATAGTCGATTTAGCGTGATGAAGCCACAACGACACGTACAAACAAACATACAAACATTTTATTTTTACAACTTATACTTTATAAGTAGTATAGATAGATGTACCTGCCAAGCCTTTGTGGTTATTTAATCCAACAAAGTATTGCAACCACTATAAATTTTTTACAGTTTAAAAGTTTTGCAATGCACATTAATGCATACTAATATTATAAATGCGAAAGTGTGTTTGTCTGTCTGTCTGTCTGTCTGTTACCTCTTCACGCTTAAACCGCTGAACTGTTTTTTGATGAAATTTGGTATGGAGATCGTTTGAGTCCCGGAGACGGACATAGGCTTCTTTTTATAGCGGAAAAATACCTTTATCCGCGATAAACGAATTTCAGGCGGATGAAATCGCGGGCATTAGCTATTTAGTTAAATATTTAAATCTCAGAGATCTTTCATCATTGGTGCAGCACGAGTTCGAACCAAACGAGTAAGGACCTGTCTCGCATAAACAAAACACAATCGTGGAACTCCAATTTTGTCGATGCAATTTATTACTGGCCAGTATTGTGTCAAGGAGGTTTTCTGCGTTACATCGTGTTTTTTAGGGTTCCGTAGCCAAAATGGTAAAAACGGAACCCGTATAGATTCGTCATGTCTGTCTGTCTGTCTGTCCGTCCGTATGTCACAGGCATTTTACTCAAAAACTATAAGATTTACATTGATGAAAATTGGAGCGTAGGTGTCGTGTAAAAACCGCTACTTAGTTTGATAGTTAAATAAAAGATATATATATTTCTAAAGATATATACTCTCCATACATGTAACCGATACTGAAGAAAATATGTTTTCAGCAAATATCAATGTGTGGCACATATTTTGACAGTACTTCTAAAAACACTTTGAGGTTTCTACAAAAAAAAAAAAGATTTAGTGAACTTTTTCCGAAATATTCGCTCCGAAAATAGCAAAAATTGTATCCCCGCCCCCCTATATTTTCTAAACGGTATGTTCAAAAAATGTGAAAAAAAATTCAAATATAAAACTTAATAAATACTTCCAACGAAAATTGTTTTCAACATGATCGGACGTACCGTTTTTAAGTTATTGCCATAAAACTGCGCAAAAGGACGTAAGTGCGAGATACGCTCTTTTGTTAGTGTTTTTTTTCTTATCGTATTTCTTTCATTTGTAGTGATTTTTTTTGTATAAACGGCTGCGGAACCCTTCATGGGCGAGTCCGACTCGCACTTGGCCGCTTTTTTATATTTCCTTTAACATTTATTATTTAATACGCGGTAGTACCAGTTAAAACGACCGACTTAAAAAGAAATCTGCTCCTTACATTTTGGTTGCGTTACACAGGTTACACTACCAACACATATTATGTAATAGCAGATTCTTATTCGTTTCCAAAATGTCACCCCGTATGAAAAGTTCGTATTGACGGCTACCACTTGTTAAAAAAAATAAAAAAAATGGTGTATATTTTTTAGATTCTCCGATTTTAATTTAAACGTAAATACTGTAAACAAATAAAGTAGACCGACGATCTGATAAATACTGTAGGCCACCGTTGCATGACGACAGCTCACGACCAGTTGCTTTAGAAATCCCTGAGAGAAGCCTTCTGTGTAGCACTGGATGGCTTATATGATGAATATTGACTAATAGCTCAAATAGCATATCATCATCATCATTTTAGCCATAGGACGACCACTGCTGGACACAGGCCTCCTCAATAGATTTCCACATGGGCCGGATAGAGGCGACCCGCATCCAGCGAGTCCCCGCAACCCTAACAGGGTCGTCCGACCACCTTGCGGATTGCCTTCCCACGCTGAGCTTTCCTATACGCGGTCTCCACTCGAGAACCTTTCTGCCCTGACGGCCATCGGTTCTTCGAATTATGTGCCCTGCCCATTGCCACTTCAGTTTGCTTACCCTGTTTGCTATGTCGGTGACCTTGGTTTGTCCACGGATCTCCTCATTTCTGAAAACAACAATCTTTTTATCATAATAGTATAGATGTGCCATTAAATGTTTACAACGTCATGTAGAGGAAAACTAGAGTAGAAGGTTATACTTATAAAATCCATCGCTCCATATTGTAACGTGGCAAACCTCCTTGGCACAATACTGGCCAGTAATAAATTGCATCGGGAAAATTTTAGTTCCACGATTGTCTTTTGTTTGTGGGAGACAGGTCCCGACTCGTTTGACATGAACTTGTGCTGCGCAAATTATAAAAGAACTGAGATTTAGAATATATTACTAATTAATGTGTTGTTACAAAACTCTAAAACTGTAAAAATTGTACAGTATTTCGCAATATTGTGTTAGATTAAATATCTACAAGGGCTGCCACTTAGCAGGTACATTTTGTATATAGTTATTTTTCTTCATTTTCGTGTATCTCTCTGTTTAACTCAATCCAAGTCTTATTTCGTGACCATGAAGAAATAAGGCTTGGGTTGATTGGAACCACCCATTAAGTGGAGCATTTTTACAGCCCTTTCTTCTTCGCTGAAGTTTTTCACTGGAAACCTATCTGCAGTCTACAGTCGCACCTCGGCCGACGGTTCCATCCAATGCCTTCCTGAAAAGCTGGAAATGGATAATTGGAAAGGGAACTGAATCTCCACAACCGTCCTACCTTCCTGCTCAGATAAGGCCAGTGATTTCCATTTAGTGCCCCGTACTGACTGAATCCCGTTTAGTTTAAGTTTTTATTTGTATATAGTCTATTTTTATTATATGTTTTAAATTACCACGTCCTATTTTTTATCAATATTCTGCATTCAATAACAAAAACTTTTCACACATGGGCGTGGTACGAGCGCTTACAAAATAAAAACACGCTTTAAAAACGCGGGTTAAATACCAAGGGAGGAAAGTTTTGATTAACCGTCAAGTCGTGAGTGCAGTTCGCGTTTGCGGTCATGTTGTAAAACTATTATGGTTATTGTTCATACGCTGTGATCGCGGTTAAGGAGAGGCTAATTCAAAATTAAAAAAAATAAACAAAATTCGGAAATTTATTCTGCAAGTAAGCCTCTTCAATAATATTTTCTTCTGTTTCCGCGATTATTACTCATTGAAATAAAACAATAACGGATTATATCGCGTATATTATCTCATTTGAGTTCCCGACGTTTCGGAAGCTTTTCAGCTTTCCATGGTCACGGGTGGAGTCCACCTTTTATTTCTTACATGTCTGATTTTAAAATAAACAGAAAAACATTCACAATCTAGATAATAACATTTACCTGGGCACACTTTATAGAGAGCTTGTCTTTCGGATCCATTCGGTTATAACTTAATCTATACTTACAGAGATGTAAAGGGTCTCTAGGCGTAAAAAAATAAAAAAGAATAATACTAAATAGCAGTATATATTATAAAAAAAGCGTATCTTTACAAAGTTTAACGGAGATGTAGAGCGCTTCCGTGGTCAACATTTTAAATTAGTAGATGCAAAAGGTCTCCATGGTCAACACCATAATGTTTTGAAGGTGTAAAGTGTCTTCCAAACGTCAAAGACAGATATTAAAATACAAATATTATATTAGAGAAGTGACTGTTAAGCTGACAGTCATCACACCTAAGGCTATACATGACAAGTATGTATTGTGAAGGTGTTAATCTTTCACGATGAATATGAGACAGTCAGGCCGTATGTAAAAGTAGTATTTAATTTATTTAAGAACGACAGCTGTCATGTACCAGCTTTATGTCATTAGGCCTTAGTCTTAAGACAGACGCTGAATAGAAAGCATAAAACCCGTACCAGCTACGTACTTTTTATTTATTCCACCATCTGAGCTAATACCCCACAGTATTCAATTCAGTATTACTGTACAGAGCAGCAGTAGGGTATTTTAACACTGAGGAACAAATTTTACACATCTTGAGGCATATAAGACCCACTGCCGGGCACAGCTGGACATCAAAAAAATAAAAAATAATGTCATCGATCATGAAACAAAATTCATTAAAGATGGAAATTGTCTGATCAAAAATACCTGTATATTTGTATCGTCACTTTGGAGTGTGCGTGCGTGCGTACATGCGGGCGTGTGTGATTGCGTGCGTGCGTACGGGCTTGCGTGTGTGTGTGTGTGTGTGTGTGCGCGTATGTTTGCGAGCGCCTGCGCGTGCAATATTTGAGGGCTTTTTCGTCTCTTCGTTGATTTCATTGGCAGATCTTCACCAAAATTGTATGGGACAAGAACAGGTATGGTCACTCCAAATACCACATTACTTCGATAGAAAAGAACAGTTCTCTTATTTGGGGATGCCCACCCTTAACACAAGACTAAGTATCTTGGCAGAGGCTCGGCTTAATTCTGCTATTTACTGAATACATCCTTTCAGCGGCAGTAATGGTGGGAGCGCTTTTGAAACAATTTGTTTTTCCAACCGAACATAATATGAATAAATTGAAGTCGACTCGTTACTTTTACCACTCGCCAAATTTTTACTTGTGGTTCTATACCTCAAAATAAATTTTCGTTCTTGTTTTTTACCGACAGTCTCTCCATACTATAATTGCGTGACGGAGGTGTAAATGCCGCCTCTGTCATGCAAATTTTGAGAATACTAAGCTATCCATACTAATCCATACTATCCATATCCATACTAATATTATAAATGCGAAAGTGTGTCTGTCTGTCTGTCTGTTACCTCTTCACGCTTAAACCGCTGAACCGATTTGGATGAAATTTAGTATGGAGATAGTTTGAGGCCTGGGGAAGGACATAGGCTACTTTTTATCCCGGAAAAATATCCTTATCCGCGATAAACGAATTTAAGGCGTACGAAGTCGCGGGAGCTAGTGCTATTATAAAGTTTAATATTTAATCGTGAATAAGGATTAATGTAGATTTGTATTCTATAAACTATGTGATATTGTTGTGTAAATAGTTATAAGTTTTAATAATAATATATTTTTTAAAGAATGTTTAAATATAATAACTTAGTAATTAACTATAACTATTAACGACAAAATCAAAATATGAATGTAACTAACATGCTTAAAGTAATAGAAAAAATAATAAAAAAATATAAAGTCAAAAATGCAATGTCTGTACATTGAAGATATTAAAAAAAAACTATTGAAAGGGACTGTTTGGAGGTCACTGAAGCGGATTTTTTTATTTTTTTATTTTGTATGTTTGTATGTGTCGTTGCGGCTTCATCACGCTAAATCGGATAAACGGATTTAAGCTTTTTTGGTACACGGGTAGCTGGGTGTCTCCATATGGTTATAGGATATTTTTTACCCGACGACGCTGAAGAAAGAAAAAAAGAGGGGTTATGACTTTTTCTCCTCCGCGAACGACGCCCTTCTAGAATAAATATAAATATAAAGCAAAGTCGTTATGACGCTATAACAGCAACAGCAATTCTTTATTGCACACCAACAACAGAAACAGTACAATAGAGCCTTAACATAAAATAGATAAACAATAGAGATACTAAAGAGCGATCTCTTCCTGACAACCTTTGGGTAGAGGAAATGACATAAAATAGCTAGAAATGAGTAGGTGGTGAGATAAGATTACATATAATACAAAAAGTAAATAAAAACAAACATACATATTATACATATACATATACTAAACATACAATATTATTAAACATGCTATATTCAATATTGTAACGATAATTTAACATCTATACTGTTACTAGCTTACTAGCTTCTGCCCGCGACTTCGTCCGCCTTAAATTCGTTTATCGTGGATAAGGGTATTTTTCTGGGATAAAAAGTAGCCTATGTCCTTCCCCTGGACTCAAACTATCTCCATACCAAATTTCATTTCAATCGGTTCAGCGGTTTAAGCGTGAAGACGTAACAGAGAGACAGACACACTTTTACATTTATAGTATTAGTATGGATAAATTTGTCAAACTGAAATGATTGTAAACTAGTACATTGAAGATATTTTCAAAAACATAAGTGAAACAGGATGGCTACCAGAACCGAGGTAGACCGAAAAGGAGATTGCAGGTCGATTTGGACACATTTTGCAATGGCTAGCGGGAGTATACATGGCGGAAAAGAGGAGAAGCCTTTGCCCAACAGTGGAGCAGTTCAACAGGCTACAAAAAAAACAAGTGAAACAGACTATATGTAGAAAAAACTATGCTGAAGAAGAAAAGAGGGTTGTAATATGATGAATATGCTAGTTTACTTAATAGAATAACTAGAAAGTACCCGCAACTTTGTTCATTGAAGAGAAAAAAGTCACAACAGTCGTTTTTCCTTCAGCGTAGTCGGATAAAAAGTTCCTATAACCATCTGTGGATGCTCAGCTACTCGTGTACAAAAAATACTTGACTTAAGCCGTTTTGATGTGAAGCCGCAACTTCACATACAAACAAACAAAAAATATATTTTTTTCTATTCAGTGACCTCCAAATAGTCCGTTACAATACTTGTTTTATATCTTCAAACATTTCATTTTTACAACTTTTTAATATTATGGAATTTTAAGCTGGTTTGATAGTTTATAAAAAAGATCTGATTTAATTTATCAGGCAGGGTTTGCAGTACTGGGATTTTGGATACTTGGAATTATCGGTACTGCCATATTAAAATTTTCTCGGTACAAGGCAGTCAGTACACTTGATCCCCTATTTCAATTGCCTGCTTACTATGCAAGTTCCGGGTTCGATTCCCGGTCGGGTCAATTAGGGATGAACTTGTATAATTATTCCGGGTCACGGGACCGTCCCGCGGGACCGCTGCCAGGCCCCTTTATTGTAGATCCTAGTGTGGATTCCAATCTTTTTATGGAAACTCTAGGAATTACCGAGGCTTTTGCGTAGTAAATGTCTTTTTAGGGTTCCCTCGGAAATATGTTAAAAACAG
Organism: Hedya salicella; assembly: GCA_905404275.2. Classification (NCBI taxonomy): domain Eukaryota; kingdom Metazoa; phylum Arthropoda; class Insecta; order Lepidoptera; family Tortricidae; genus Hedya; species Hedya salicella. Next base: position 20,464,417 of record FR990112.1, read on the forward strand.
AACCCTAATAGTTTCGTAATGTCCGTCCGTCCGTGTCTGTCATTTTACTCAAAAACTACACGTGGATATACGCTGACAAAATTTGAAGTAAAGGTGTCTTGTATAAGCCGCTACTGAGTTTGATAGTTACGCTCTTGAATTAATATGATTTGATATAAATATTACAGGAACATTACAATATGTTTTCCTCTAAAGTAAAAGGTTTTGTTTTTGTGGTAACCTGTAACCAGTTCTTTATTTAAAACTAGCAATACACCCTTCAGTCATAAAATAACAGGCATAAAGCTTTAGTAATGATGAGATGATTTAAAAAAAAATAGTCGCATATTCAAGAAATTTTCGTAGGTACAAACGTTGCGAATCAAGTTCTATAGATGCTTAAGTATTTACCTCCATCTTAAATACTTAAACTGTTTTTCTTCGTAGCCCTAATTAACTTCCAGGCTTTAAAACAACAAATTCTTAAATACACCTGAACAAAACTAATTCAACAAAGAATAACAAATGTATGAAAACAAGAAAAATAGAGATTAAGTTTTCGCGAAAAGGTTTCGTAACAGGGAAATTCTTTGTTGGTACTCGGAACTGTTTACTAATTAATGTTGCCCGCATGGTGGCGCTGGGGTGCCCAGGCTTTGGAAACTAGGACAGATTTTGTTTTCGGGAATGATATATTATAATACTGGTCACACAGACCTGAATGAAGTTGCTAATAAAAATGCTCCAACTTGACATTGACAGCCGTATTCAAATAGACGCTAATTTCTCATCAGCATCAACGTAATTAATTCATATTAAAAATTAACTTTTCAACAAAAAATAAAACCGACTCCAAAAAACACTACAAAGTAAAAAAATAACGGCATAATTCAATTTACTTACAAGTAACCGTTTGTTTATTCAATCTGTGCAGTATATACAGTTAATGTTATTTTGGAGTAATAACCATAAGAAATCTAGATCGACGTAAATCTTCTCAACAATGGGTCCCGAAGGTTTAATGGCTATGTTCCATATTAGAATTTATTATTTGTTTTATGTGACTATCGATCATGAACCATGAAACATTTCCATTATAACTTAACAAATTTCTAGGGTACTGAACTTGTTTTTTTTCTTTTTAGTTTTTTTACGCAGTCGGGTTTTTAAATGTTTGTTTCATTTTTTTTTCATTTTATATTTTTTTGTTAAATTTATAAGTCAGTAAATTTCGCAATCTTTATCGTGGGTGTTATTGATAAGCTTGCACAGATGTAATACAATTAAATATTTTTTTTGTGAGAACTGCTTGCTAACCAACTTTAAGTCGTTATAGTTCGTAACTGGCCATTCAAAATTAAAAATGATAAAAAAATGTAATAATTATATTTAAAGCCCTATCCAATGATACCCCACTCGACATAGTATGTCGATTTTAATTTTTTTTCACTATATGGCGTCTCACTATCGCCATTTTCAGTTTTCATCATTTTCGTGTCTTTAGTGACATTTGGAAAATTAAGGCAAATCGATTGACGTAAGAATCATTAATATCGACCCACGCGTTTGGTATCTAGAGTCCCAGATAGGAACAAACATACATAGATATCTACATATACTGATAAACACATTACCCTCCTTTGTGTCGCGCAGTTCGGTAAAAAAACTATAGATACAATTGTTTGACAGGGACTGCGTAACTAGAAAATAAAGGTAGTGTTTTAAAACGGTACGACGTCCGACGTCCGGTCGACCGTTTCATTTCAGTTAGGTTTCGAGAGCGCAAGAGATTCTTATCGGTAGCAGATAACGAGTATAACGGTACCGTTATTTTTTTTCGATCTATTTCTTCGATTCATAAAAGTAAAGGCTGGTTCCCCACACCCCGCTAACCCGCTCAATACCCAAATAGTAAAAATTACAATAGATTGTTTTCGATACCGAAATAATACCGGTTAGTTACCGTTTTAATAAAGTTATTTTATACCGGTACCTTTATATTTTAATCGATATACCTCTACCTTTATAACGAAGCGGTATTAATATCCAATACCGCTACTAAACCGTAAATTAAAAAAAAACTACGTCAAATTTCGACTAGATCTGATATCACTAACATATTAGACGTGCATATAGATTACCATAAAACGATAGAGGTACTGTACGTACGTTACGTACAGTACTGGAAATTGAAACATGTAAGTACCTTTTTCGCTTTTGTCACCATGACTACGACTAAAAAGGGTACGTGTTTCGGTTTCCCTTACTGTACGGTACGTATCTTCTAAGTACGTCGATACGCACTTACCTAACGAAATAAAATATTTCGAATGAAACACATGTATTCTTGTCGTAAAAAAATATTTTTCCTTACATTTTATTATATATGCCAAGGAAACACTTTTCGTTTATGAAAACTCCATGATATAAATGTGATATAATTGATAATATACAGAATATGCATAAACGATGAAAATAAATAGGTAGAAATCATTCAAATAAAGACAATTCTGTGTAGTTTAGGGGCAACTCACACTAATTACAAGTACACCGTCAACATTTCCTGCTTTTTCTGATGATGCCTCGTAAAGAGGCGAAACACTTGTCGAGGATTATACTGTCTGGTGGTGGTTTGTTGTATTTGCATGCGTATTTTTTTGTGGAAACTGCATAAAAATATGTGCATGTGAGCACAATTTATTGTCACATCTAACCAAGACAATATTTCGTAGAAAAGCAAAGGAACTGTAATCCATTAATCTAATATGGAATTCCGCAAAGTAACGCCTGAATCTATCAATTATTTACATTTTAATTGGTGCATAATATTGTCTTAATAAACTGATCATGTTATACTAGGGAAAATTAATCGTCAGATAGATAAATGCCATGCAAAATGGCGGATTAAGTATGCAAAATCATTTTCCAAAGACAATGCAAAAACTTTAAAATCTGCAGTGCAAAATTGAGTGGCCGGCCGACATGAACGAAAATATGTAGATTTAATAAAAACCTCGACATGCTCCGATAAAGGCTGCACAGACGGTGATTTCGTTTCGCTTTTTATGGCTCTGGAATTTATTAAGTCTTCATGGCGAGAGTTTTATTTAAAAATGCGAATTAACTCTGATCAGAGTACTCGTATTTCAGAGCTATAGGCGGCGTTTTATGAGAGGTTCGAGCATATACGAGTAAATGAGAATTAATAAGGGTTTGAGCTGAAAATGAAGAATTTGTGCGATATTAAAATACTTCATTCGTAGGTTTTTTTAAAAAAGTTATCGTTTTTAGGGTAGGGCAAAAACGGAACCCTTAGAGTTTCGTCATGTCCGTCCGTCAATCCATCCGTATGTCACAGGCATTTCAGTCAAAAACTACACGATGTATATTGATGAAAGGAATATAGGCGTCCTATGTGTAAGCCGCTACCTAATGTGATAGAAATTACATAATAACAAAACATATTTCTTGGGGGGGGAGACATATAACTGAAACTAAAAAAAAATACAGCAGATATCAATGTAGGGCACATATAACGCCAGTACATTTTAAATAATTTTGAGGTTTCTAAAAAAAAAAATGTTTACTGGATTTCTTCAGAAATAATTGTTACGAAAGTAGCACAAATTGTGGCCCAACCCCCCTCTATTTTTTAAAGCCTATATCCAAAAACATATGAATAAATTACAATACAAGCTTAATAATAAACACGTTCCACGAAAATTTTTACATCCATCCGTACAGAAGCCGCCACATAAGTGCAACATTACGCCATAACGGCTACACAGATTTCAACAATTTTTGGTACACAGGTAGCTGGGTATCCACAGAAGGTTATAAGATACTTTTTACCCGCCTATGCTGAAGGAAAATAGGGGTTATGATTTTTTCTCCTCTGCGAACGAAGTTGCGGGCATATTAAAATATTTTTATAAAAAGTCAGTCCTAATTATTCCCCGCTGCATGTTCACCGCGCGTCGCCGCTCCTTTTTATTCGTAATGACTTGATGCGTTTCAGATTGGAATTAAATCTCGCTGCCCCCATTAGGGCTGCGGCTGGTGTATTATTAAACGCAGGGCTGTCCACTGGGGGCCACTGTCCGCGGTGTCCACAAGACGGGGTAGTCTAGGATTTAAATAATATAATGATGCCCTTTGTCTACGGCACGGCACGTTTAATATACTTTATATATTTTAGTCATTTTCATAGTATAATGTCGTACGGAATTTTATTGTGGGGAAAGGCTACAGATATACAAACAATAACAATATTTGTCTTGCAAAAAAGAGCTGTTCGTTCAATTTATAAAATGGGGTCGAGAGAATCATTGAGATATCATTTTAAAGAAATTAATATATTAACAGTAGCGTCTCAATTCATTTATAACTGTATTATTTATGCTGTACAGAACATAGACTCCTATAAAAAAATGAATAGCTCAAAAATACACATAAAATTGCTGTCCCTAAGTTTCGTGTACGTGTATAAATCGTTGATGGGTCAGTGTTTAATCTATTATAATAAACTACCTAGCGTAGCAGTTGAATTACCAATACCCGTTCTAAAAAATTTTTTAAGTCTTTTCTACTCAAAAAAGCTTATTATAATGTCGAAAAGTACATAAGTGACAGTAATGCCCGGCCTAGTTTAAGTCATAACTTATAACTATGGAAAAATGTAATATCGATATCTGTGATAAGAATAATTCCTACTAGCTGTGATATAAGTTTTATTTGTAACGTTTATTAATGCATAACTTAATTTAATTTTTTGGGTTATTATGCTTTTTATTTATTATAATTTTTATTTATACATTATTTTAATCGTTGTTTATGTTAAATCTTTTGAATTGTATACGAGGGCTGCTATTTATATATCCGGAAACCGGGATTACAATCTTCTTAAATAGCATATTTGACCGCCATGGTAAAATTTGAACTTTTTTAAGTATATAAGGTATATTTTTTCTTCCTTATTAACGCTCGTGTTTTGTTTTTGACGGGTTTTAAATGTCATCTCGCAGCAAGAATGGAACTCACTCGTGAAAATATTCGTGCTATGATTTATTATGATTTTCGGCGTGGTTTAACGCAACAACAGTGCATAGATCAACTAACTTCAACTTTTGGTGATGAAGCCCCATCTAAAACTACTGTGTATCACTGGTTTAGTGAGTTCAATCGTGGACGTAGTATGCTTACGGACGAAGTTAAGGCAGGTCGCCCGAAATCGGTCGTTGTACAACAAAATATCGAGGCTGTGCGAAAACTTATAATGGACGACCGACATGTTACGTACCGCGAGATAGAGGCGACTCTGGGTATTTCTATGACCAGCATTAATAGCATATTACATAATTATTTGGCTGTAAAAAAAATTTGTTCGCGTTGGATACCCCACAACTTAACAAATGAGCAAAAACATGCTCGCGTCGAATGGTGCAATAAAATGTTAAAAAAATATAACCGTGGTGACTCAAAAGCCGTTTATAACATCTATACAGGTGACGAATCCTGGATCTATGCATACGATCCCGAAACGAAGCAACAATCAACGGTATGGGTGTTTCAAAATGAGCCGAACCCTACGAAAGTTACTCGTGCAAAAAGTACATTGAAACAAATGGTGGCCTGCTTCTTCGGTATTAATGGCCATGTAGCTACAGTGCCACTAGAAAACCGTAGAACGGTTAATTCAGAGTGGTACACGACCATTTGCTTACCGGAAGTATTTGAACAAATTCGTAAAACTAACCAGCGACGAAGAATCATTCTTCATCATGACAATGCCAGCTGTCATACGTCACGCGAAACAACTCTATTTTTGGAGGGTCAAAATGTGGAATTAACGGGTCATCCGCCGTACAGCCCTGACTTGGCACCCAACGATTTTTATTTATTTCCAAATATAAAGAATAAATTACGCGGTCAACGATTTTCGACCGCTGAAGATGCTGTCGACGCATTCAAACAACACGTTATGGAGGTACCTCAGGCGGAGTGGCAGAAGTGCTTTAAAAATTGGTTCACGCGAATGCAAAAGTGCATAGATCATCAAGGGGAATACTTTGAAAAACAATAAAACTATTTTCAGCCGTGTACGTTTGTTTGTTTTTTTGTTTCCGGATATATAAGTAGCAACCCTCGTATATATATATATATATATATATATATATATCTCCATACTAATATTATAAATGCGAAAGTGTGTCTGATTGTCTGTCTGTCTGTCTGTCTGTTACCTCTTCACGTTTAAACCGCTGAACCGATTTGGATGAAATTGGGCTGGAGATAGTTTGAGTCCCGGGGAAGGACATAGGCTACTTTTTATCCCGGAAAAATACCCTTATCCGCGATAAAAGAATTTAAGGCGGACGAAGTCGCGGGCAGAAGCTAGTATAAAATAAGACAGGGAATTTTACACACATCGCCCTAGTCCCATATTATTTTCCCATTTTAAATTGTATGCCTGATTGTAAAAATTGTAGAAATATAAATGTAAAAATGTGCAACAAATTTTATGTGATTTTGTGTTTGAAATTGTATATAAAGGAGTCAAAATTCCAAATAAATATTCATTACATCTTTGACTTTGGTTTTACTTACAACTCTTCAGCCACAGTAGCACCTACCTCAACAATGACGATGCAAAGGCGGTTCAATGAATCCTACTTGATTAAATGATTTCTTATTCTTATTTCAAACTCGTTTACCTAGAAGTCCCCTAACTGCCACAGCCACTATCGGAATCCTTGGCTTCGATATATCGAGTGAAGTCCAGTTCTGCGGCCATCTAGAGGGTAAGGCCAAATTAGCCTCTAAGAAGCTCGGCGTGCTCAACAGATTGAGACAGTATTTTACTCCGGCCCACCTCCTACAGCTTTACAAGGCACAGGTCCGCCCGCACATGGAATACTGTTCTCATCTGTGGGCTGGGGTCCCCAGTACCAGTTTTTCCCTCTAGATCGCATTCAACGGAGAGCGACTCGTATCGTCGGTTGCCAGCGTATTTCAGATCAGCTTGACTCCTTGGCACTGCGTAGAGATGTAGCTTCGCTCTGCATTTTCTATCGCTTGTATAACGGAGAGGGTTCCGAGGAATTGTTCGGGTTGATCCCAGCTGCATCTTTCCGCCATCGTCCTACGCGACAATATTTCCATCCTCACCACTTAGATGGTTGGCAGTCCACAACTGTGCGTTTTTCTAGAAATTTCCTGCCTCGCACGACTGAACTGTGGAATAAATTGCCGCATGCAGTATTTCCGGACCGATGTGATCTTCAAACCTTCAAGAAAAGAGCGTACTCCCACCTGAAAGGCCGGCAACGCACTTGTGACTCCTCTGGTGATGCAAGTGTCTATGGGCGACGGTGATCGCTTACCATCAGGCGACCCGTCTGCTCGTTTGCCGCCTATGCCATAAAAAAAAAAGAAGTTCCTACTCTTACTGTCCTTATACTGTCTGCGGTGTCCAATCGGTGGGGATAGTCTGGGATTTAAATAATATATACCCAATACCTTAAAATAATTACACCCAAGTCTTAGCAATTCATGATAACATTTGCTCTGCTCTTTCCTTGTTGACGGTCTCAAATGTTGAACTTTGTTTCTTATCGATGCTTTAAAATTACCTTTAATAAATAAGTATTTTATAACAATAAAGCGTAAAAATAAATATGTACAAATCAGCTAAAACTAAAATAAAACAAACGTATTCTAAGCTAAATAAATCAATCCTAAAATGTACAAATCCTCCAAAAGTTAACCTAATCTTAATATTTTCTTTTAATCTTAATTACCTAATCTTACTTAAAAGACCCCACTCTGTATTGTACCTGGCTTAAAGGTGCCCATAATATTTTTTTGTATTAGTTTCTTATCTTATTTTTAACTTCTAAAAGTATTTATAGCAAAAAAGTAATGCCAACTTTTAAATATATTTAAAAAAGTTAGATCATAGTCGTCAAAGGAGCGATCATAGACTAGAAAGTGTCAGCAACTTCGTTTGTAGAAGAGGTAAATGTATAACCCCAATTTTTTTCTTCAGCGTAGTCGGGTAAAAATCATCCTACATCCATCTGTGGATACCAAGCCACGTCCCAAAAATAGTGGAAACCGATTTAGCTTATTTGGCATGATGAAGCCACGATGACACATATATGTATGTGTCATTGTGGCTTCATCATGCAAAAAATCCAAAAATATAAAATAATGTTTTTGAAAATATCTTCAATTTAGGTACAGACATTTAATTTTTAAATGCTTATAATAATATATTCGTTTATTTTAAATAAAGATACTTTTTGTATGAAAATCACAGGTTTTATCGTCATAAAAGCTTGTTTCCTTACTCTCTTGTTCCTACAAAGTAATGCTCTTATTATTATTTATTATGCATTAACCCTAATGTCTATTTCATTACATGATTATCACGTTGTCATAATACACCTTATATAACATAACGTAACTGTAATTCCTCGAAAAGGCTATTTTTCCACCAAGAGCCGAAATAAACACGTTACGCAAAAACAAACGATAGCGAAAACTAACTAGTGCGACCATAAATTATGCCGGACGGTAATGGGAACAATAAAAAGCCTGTCCGCTCCTGGTTTAATTTATATATAGCTCCTACTTCCCTTAATCTACGGATTCGAAGGAAATGTGAGTTACGGTGCAGGTTGTGTTTTTAATGTTTTGTAATTGCTTTATAGTTTTCTTTTTCCTTTATGGGTTTGGAGGGAAATAAAAGATTCACAAAAGCTAATGCTTGGAAAAAGGAAGGAAACTATTTTTTTGTATTATTTATCCGGGGAAACTGTATTATATTTATGTTGTGTGTTATGTCCTGAATATAGCTATTAAATAATTGTTTTTATACGTTAAATATGTAACGGTACACTTTACTTATTTAGTTCTATGACAGTAACCAATATAAAAAAATCTCACACCACGTACATTTTGCTTAGGAGTAGGGCGCCGTCAAACCTGGATTTTCGTATATTTTAAACGGAACCCTCGCTGCGCTCTGACTCGCACTTGACTCAAAAACATTTATTGATAGACATACAAATATAAGATTCTCAGAATTATTTTGTGGGTTGTGCTATAAGAGCTACCTTCATAGCAAGTTTAAAAATTTTAGAACAACGGTAAGTACCCTATAGGTTTACCATAGAAGTAAATTTGTATGGAAACACCTTTTTTAATGACTGTATCTTTGGATTGCGTTGACTTAGAAGCTTGAATTTTGTACAGCTTCAAAGGATTGCAGACATAAGTATTTAATGTTAATTTCAACTTGATACCTCTAGTTCTTGAGACAAAGAGTCTTGACGGACAGTCAGACCGACAACAAAGTGTTCCTTTAAGAGATTTAAGCAAAAGTTGTCAAAAGACATACTACTGCTCGAAAGACCGGAAACTTGCGCAATAACAAGTATCCTGACGGTTCACTGCAAGCTAAACAAGCACCTGTTTCAAATGGGTATGAAACAGGACGCAGCATGCAGATTCTGCCAAGAGACAGTGGTGACTGCAATGCATATCCTCTGTTTCTGTGGACCACTTATGAGGAAAAGTATCTTCACTGCCCAAAGAATCTGGTAATTCTTGGACTCAACAGGACTCATTAGTGAACTCTTATATATTAGAGCTGCCAATCAAATCTGGTCAAAGTGGCATACAGAAGGCCCAAAAATAAACAATAATAAATAAAAAGGTTTCTGTTATTTCATTTTGACGTACGGAACAAATACGAAAAGCAAAAGCAAACACAAAATACACACACATTACAAAAATCCAAATCTGCCGCCGCGCCGGTAGCGGGCATAGCTTAAGCTATCGGTGGTTAGGGTTTCACAACTTGCACCGAGAGGAAACTCCTGACGATGCGCACCATGTCCAGGATTACTGCTTTCTGCATCCAGCCATCCAGCGAGAGTCTCTTAAGATTTTGGTCTAATTTTTTTGCTATTAGACCGTTTACCGAAACGGCTATCGGTATTACAATGATCGTTGAATCAACATTATTATTGAAAGCTTTTGTTTTTCGTTGGGGCTAATTATGCATTCCGCCTATCCGCAGACCAACAAGGTAGGTATATAATTACAGACAGTACTGTTTATGTACTATTTAATTATAACTATGCGATAGTTTTAACTTTTATTACATATACCATACTGACAGTACTGATTAACTGGCTTTATAACGTCCAAACGGCTAAACAGATTTCAACTATTTTTTGGTACACAGGTAGCTGGGTATCCACAAACGATTAGAAAATACATTTTATCCGACTACGCTGATGAAAACAATAGGTTCATGATTTATTCCTCCTCGTGAACCAAGTTCAGGGCGCCTTCTAGTATGTAATAAGGTCACTTTTGTCAAGGAAATAGTGCTAGCAATTCTCAGCTTACTACGAATTCTATTTAAATGAGTAGCGAGCGAAAATCCATTAAAAGTGCTATTTGAAAACCCCTAAGAGCGCAGCATAACTCATCTTTTGTCTAATATTGCAAAAATGTGTCATGCCTGTGGGTTGCACTCGCGTCTTGGGGCGCTGCTGCCGACAGTCCTGTCCAAACTTTGCGCAAGTATGAACTAACCTTTACCCCGCTTCCCACCAAGAATCATCGTCACCCTACCATTTCGCTTCACACCGCATACACTGCACGTTTTACTACGTGGTTTGTTTTAGGTTGCAAAGGGACGACGCAATGAATGTGTCAGGAAGGATGTTTAGGTGTGATCGTAAGGTTTTTAATGCAGGTCTATTTGCAGGTTTTGTAATAAATTGCCAAGTTCAGTTACTGTTAATATAATATGCCACCTCTGTTAACATGCACGGGTGTAGTCAAATATTGGTGTACGTAAGTTTGGAGTTGGTCGCATTCATTAGGGTTGCAGGGCTGACATGTCCAGGCCTCCATTATGAACGACGGCGAATAATGTGCAGACTCTTAAGTGGCGTTGTAACAAGTTGTTTTGAAATACGCTGGAAATTGCACCGTTTAGTTAGTACTGCCGGTTGAAGGGAAAACTTTGCTTTTCTAAGTAAGTATGTTTTGTATGTACAGGGGCGGTATATATAATAGGTGAGAACGGGGCTTCAATTAACACATTCACAACCGAGGATTTCGTAGCGCAAGGATCGATATTTTTTTTTTTTGTTTATTTACATGGCAAACCAACAGCTTCTTAACACATTCACTGCTAGGAACCTCTATGCTAGTAAACGCGTAGCCAATACCATGGGTTTCCCTGCATGTAGAGGAAAGTGCGTTGTGCTGCGAAAAGCTTGGCAGCGAAAGTGTTAAACCATATTAGTAGTGTCTTAATACATTCACTATCGAAATTTATTTAGCGTTACGCGTAGCCGATAACATGGAAAAATAACAAATTTACGATCGAGGACCCGCTAAGTGGTCGCGCGGCTACGGAAATGTCGATCACGAATGTGTTACAACGCAGATGAAAGCGTAGCTTAGTCTATGGGGCTACGGACGTTGCACCTTCTACGCCGTAGCACCTCTACGCTGCTACAAATTTAATGTACTCGTAGCTAAAGGAGTATGGCAGATAAAATGTATATAAATAAATAAACATATTGTATTAAATTATTAGTATTTTGACGACCGGTTTAGCTCAGCTGGAGTAACGTTGCCTGCGAAGCTGGTCCTGGGTTCAAATCCCGGTAAGGGCAAATATTTGTGTGATGAGCATAAATATTTGTGCCTGAGTCTTGGATGTTTTCTACGTTCATAAGTAAATATATCTATTAAATATATCGTTGTCTCCTAGACATAACACAAGCCTTATTGAGCTTACCATGGGACAAGTTCAATTTGTGTAAAAATTGTCCCAAAGTATTTTTTTTTATTTTTTTTATAATTTATTTATTACACACGGAATTTAAAACAAGAGGACTGACAATCTCTATACAAAAAGCCGTTCCTCGATTTGTACAACGCCATCTATGAATAATAATATTTTTTAACAATTATTCAACTTTGCAAACCTGACACAGTAGATTTAATGTTACGATTTGTTTATTATTAACTGTTTACGAACTAATTGTTACTGTACTATGTCTTTTTGTTCTATCATAACACTGATAAATCTTTATTTTAAAACCGCCATCTAGTTTTTGCCGGAAATGTACGGCATTTGACAGTCCTCTTGTTTTAATGATCCTTGACACGGGTCAAACATAGAACGCCATTTTAAGTTAGGCGAACTTCATTTTGACGTCGCTGAATTACTCTTCAGAGGTAAATAATTTTGTTTTATTTTTTTATTGGTTCTAAACTTATTTTATGTAAGGATGTGGTATGGTTACTTTAGATTTCGATGAAGTACCTAGCCTTAGCCTAGAACTGTGACTGGCATATATACTTCCAAGTGATTTCATATGACTTTCTCGCATCACAGTAATATGATATCACTTTGAAGCTGAAATGGACTATTTTAAGGTCACTAATCAAAAAATAATGTATTTATATTTATTGTATGAGTCATATTATACACGGGTAGCTCGGCATCCGCAGATGGTTATAGAATACGTTTTATCCGATAACGTTGAAACAAAAAAGACGGTTATGATTTTTCCTCCACGAACGAAGTTGCGAACGTTTTCTAGTATTTCATAAATCAATAGCATACAATAATACTAACATATCATGTCGCTGACATGTAAATACATCAAGCACAACCGAAACCCTCAAGTTATTGCACAAAATATACAGAATCCACACAATTACCCCCATTCAATTGACAAATACACACAATTTCTTCCCCAAACTCCTATTCAATCCAATTTTAATACGAAATCAATTGTAATATGTGCAACAAAAGGTTCGTTTTTCAATTTGGTTAGTGGACTATAAGAGGTTCGGATATAAAGCGGAAATACGGACGGATTGACAAAACTACTCTCGCGAATAAATAACGTTCTTTACAATAGGGCTCCATAAAAATATGTCTGTAGTTATAATGGAGGCCGTAGTGGGGTCGCTATGATGGTAACGGGGCTCGAGAATCGAAGAAAATCTATCTTCTTCACTATTAAGAAATTGTAAAAATTAAATGTCTGTACATTTAAGCCATTATCGAAAAACTAAGTTAAACGGACTATTTGAAGGACACTAAATCGGTTTTTTAATGTACTATTTGTAGGACACTAAATCGGTTTTTTAGTGTATTTGTCATAGTGGCTTCATCACGCCAAATCAGCTGAACGTAGTTCCATTATTTTTGGTACACAGGTAGTCGGGTATCTCCACATGGTTATAGAATATTTTTATCCGACTTCGCTGAAATGTAAAAGAGGGGTCATGACTTTTTCTCCTCCACGAACAAAGTCTCGGGCATCTTTTATTTAATACTTATTATAAAGTTGTAAAAATAAAATGTCTGTAAATCAATAGGAGCCGATAAGGAATCGGATCCGCTTACGGATTGATTCTAAATCTTCAACTCCGGATTTACCCACCTCTAACACATTCACGACCGCAAGCCTATCCCAGATGGACGACAAGAATCGTCTAGTACATCATAATCATAACCCAAGGCTTATTTAAGTCACCATAGGAACTATGTAGTTCGATTGTGTAAAAATTGTCCCCTAAAATGTATTGATCCTATTTATTTAACACATTGAATGCCAGGAACCCGCCTAGCGAGCACCCTGCTTGTAGACGCGTAGCCGAGTCCATGCTTTTCTCCATATGCCGAGGAAAGTGCGTAGCACTACGGAAAGCTTAGCAGTGAAAGTGTTAAACACAATGCGCAAGAAGGCTGCATCCCTGGTGCGCCAGGTGCGCGGCAGTCCCAACAAAATCCTGAAAATGATAGTGGACAGGATTGATGGTCCCTATTTACGCCACTGTTGTGAGCTACATACCCCGATTTTGTAATTCTATATTTACTTACTAACCCATCGATTTAAAGATACTAACTTCTTTCTAGTCCATTAGAGTCTTAAGTTAGGTATTTTACAATATGTTTATAAAAAGTAAAATACAAAATATAAACATATAAAAAACCCAACCTATGGTGCCGCCAGCAGCGTGGTTAGGGCTGAACAAAGAGGAACTTAGTAAGAATGCGGGCCGTGTCCAGGATTACTGCCTTCTGTATCTGACCCTTAATCCAGCCATCTAGCGAGAGTCTCTTAAGGTGTTGGTTGAGACTCTTCGCTATAAGACCATTTATTATTATTATTATTATTATTATTGTTTTATAAACTGTGCGTGTGGCTCTATGAAAAACATTTTCCTCATTTCGTGTCCCGCATCGCCCCCATGGCTTCACAAAGGCCATGCCGCGTTAAAGGGAAAATTGTGCTTTTTCTATGATTTGTGAATTGAATTATAGCCCGCCGGACGATTTGCTCGAAGCTTTCGCCACTGCCGAGCTTTTCTATTATTGCTTCACGCTTTTCGCATTGTGGGGCTTCCGCCATATTTCTTGCCAATTGATCAAAGTTTTCAATACATGCGTCCGGAAATAGACCGTTCGGAGGAAGATATGACATTTCTAGCTCTTTAGCTTGCGACAGAATTCGATGTGGCATTGTGAAATCTCCATTTGAGTTATCTCGAATATAATAGATATACAAGATGAAATCTGTATTTGTTCCTGAGTCTTGGATGTTTTCTATGTATATAAGTAAATAATATATCATCGTCTAGTACCCATAACACGAGCCTTATTCAGCTTACTATGGGATTAAAAATTGCACTGTAATATTTATTTATTTCTTAAATCTAAGACGTGATACAAAATGTTACTTTCCGACTTCACTCACAATTACGATAAAATTTTAGTATGTGAGCAACACCGAAATAATGAAAAAAAAAAAATATCGACTATTCGACTACGGTAAGCTCCAAGTTTTGTATAGAGTGGAGAAGTCCATTTTTGTACAATGTCGAAATCGGTCTCATACTAAAATTTGATTGTTTGAGCAGCTGCGGAAAGTAACATTTTGTATCACGTCCTAGATGTCACCCTGTATATTGATTTTTGCTATTCCAGAGGCTAAATTCTACGTGACAAGTAGTAACATTTGTCATTATTTAGTATTTAATGTAGCGATTTCTTCCAGACAACCTTAACGGTATATGCTCTACCTGACATTTATTTTACATTGAGATGAATATACTTTATTTTGATAAAGGTAAAACTTCAAGATGGCGACTCATAAAACTATAAAATGGAAATGACAGCGTGAGTAATAAAGAGGAATGTCAGATTAATGGATTATAGTTACTTTGCTTTTCCGCGAAATATTGTCTTGGTTAGATGTGACAATAAATTGTAGTCACATGCGCATATTTTCATGTAGTTTCCACAAAAAATACGCAACAAATCACCACTAGACAGTACACGTCACGTGTTTTGCCTCACTACGAGGCATCATTAGAAGATGCAGGAGATGTAGACGGTCCGGCGTCCACCCGATAAGATTGATTTAAGTACATTAATTTAATATGGAATTTTGTAAAGTAACGCCTGAATCTATCAATTAGATGTTTATTATTTTGCTATTCTAGCTACAAGTGATATTAACAGTTGAATACATGTGTCAATAAAAATGACAGTTGCAAGCGATATGGCTCAATACGGTAAAACAAGACATATGCATGAAAGTGATATGTTATGTACGAATCTATCATTTCAATTTTCACTATTTTGAATATTACTCCAACCAATTGCGCCAATATTTTTTTCTTGTCCCTTAGTTTTTTCTTCGTTATTAGTTACCACAACTGGTGTATTTGATGAAATCTATAAGTTTTAATAGCCTTTGTTGTCCGTCTGTATGTCTGTCAAAACCCTTTTTCTCAGGAACGCGTCGATGTATCAAGTTGAAATTAACATCAATATGTCTGCGGTCCCTTGAAGCTGTAAAAAACAAAGCTTCTAAGTCGACGCAATCCAAAGCTACAGTTTAAATTAAAAAAGAAAATGTTTCCATACAAATTGCCGTCCTTGGACAACCTAAAACTTCTTTCAGTTGTCCTAGGAACTTGAATTTCGGTATGAAGGCTATACGAAATAAATCTGTTTTTTTTTTTTTTTATGTCTGTCTGTTTATGCCAATAATGAGTAATAAATAAAAAATGAACCGCGTACATTGGATTTTCATAGACATGGCCGTTTTTGCGTATATTTTGTACGGAACCGACTCGCACTAGGACGGATTTTTAGAGGATGAAACCTATCTCCATAAACTTGTAAAACAAAACTAAGTCAACATACCATATGTCATTCACATCGTTAGAACCAGTTACATATTAATATTAGTTAGTTATATATTTACAAACACACACAAGTTTTGCTCGTTGAAAATAATAGGATTTCAATTTATTATCTGTGGTTTCAAAACAAGTCTCACATTACGTGTATTACACAAAATCGCATTCCCGTTTTAATATTACCCGTCGATTCCGAATTTAAATGCAAAATTTATTAACATATTTGAGAGAGGTTGGAATCTCAATTAAAATAGCACTGCACTGAATTCCCGCCCGTATTGCCATAGTGAATAAATAATAATAGGGTTTTAAGCAGACCACAGAACCATCGTTGCAATGTGGCAACATTTTCATAGAATGCTTGTGGTTTTAATAAAAATATTTTACGTTGCTATCGGCCTCTTTGCTAGATTAAATTACGCGAGCTGTTGTTGGCTGATGGGTTTTAATTTAGTTGTCTGCTGCGAGGTGAATAAAAAATAATAACGGCTGTATACGTTGGTTTACGAGTTGGTGGATCACCTATGGTGGCTTATAGGAATGGTTCACCTTCTTTAGCCATGTATGCCGCTGGGGGGAGGTGGCTATTGAGCGACTTGTGGACGAGGAAGATCGCCTATGAGATGGATTCATCAAATAAATGTTGTAGTAAATGGGTCATCATCACTACACGGATGCACGAGGAAGACGGCCATCAGAGAAGTATAGTGGCGTGTTAAGAAACTTGCCACCAACACCTGAAATGATGACCACGATCACTCTGCCAAGAGTGAAAACGACGAAGAAGAAAATTAATGGTTCAGAAGCGTTTCAACTGTCGATCCCGTGTATTGTGAGTATCATACGCTTTTTTTATAAAGAGAAATCCTCATTGGATCCTTTCTCCACGGGGAGGAGAGTGGGTATGTCGGATTTCACTGAAAAACAGTGACCTACCAACTAAAACTCCTTGGTATGCGCTGTGCGGCAATGGTAGGGGTGACGCGGGATCGCGAACATTTCTCTGCGAATGTGTATTTATACCCTGGGTGAAGAAAGGCGTGCGATTCATATAGACACAAAGGCACTGCCTACCCTAAATGACCATGGCTCCATACAGACAAAAAAGAGAAACTGCCTACCCTGAAGCCCTGAACGACCATAGCTCCATATAGGCACTGATAAACTGCCTACTTTGCCTAAAAGCCCTGCCTGGGAAGAACAAAGGATACCTATTGAAATAAAACAATTTAACGGATTATATCGCGTATATTATCTCATTTTAGTTCCCGACGTTTCGGAAGCTTTCCATGGTCACGGGAGGACCATGTCCTCCCGTGACCATGGAAAGCTAGAAATGCATTAAATTGTTTTATTTCAATGAGTAATAATCGCGGAAACAGAAGAAATAAAGGATACCTAGTTTTTATCCCGGAAGTCATACCTAAAGGGTAGGGTGGTTCTTATCTGGTCGATATTTTGGACTGAAAACTTCTTTTGCGGTGCTCTGCACTTTTTGTGATGGGGAAAAAATGTTAAACTCGCGGCAGATTGAAATCCGTTTAGCCGATTTAGCGTTATGAAGCCACAACGACACATACAAACATTTAAAATTTACAACTTTATAATAGTAAAGATTATATACATAAAAACCCTTCACTTGGATTTGTCTGTAGCCTTACACCACATACATACATTATCCTAATAGGTATACATGTAAACATTACGTCTGGACTTGCTGTTGCTGCCACGGAAGACCAGCGCTGCGATATTACCCCGATGTCGCAGCATCATGCTGAGTGGTGGCCTTTTGTTGCGAACATGGTAGCACCGTGTTGTATTCTTATAGTAAGTGTAATTGTCAATCTAGATTTAAGATAATTTTAATTTAATAATTTATTGTAGCTTTCTTCATGTAATGGAGTTATGTTTTCGCTGCAATATATGTGTTTTCTTTCTTTCTTTCTTTCTAAATCTGTCAGTCACGTGATCTGTTATAAGACGGACACGTGAACTCATCGAAAAACTGTTACAATGTAATTAACAACGCAGATAATAAATGCACATCGTTAATATTCAAGTTTTCACTTCTGCCAGCACTCCCGGAGTGTAACCCGTTGTTTTTTTTTTTCATTTCTTAAGGGACACACACCCCTTTAATTGGAAACATTTAGTTTTACAGAAGTGTGTACATGTCGAATAGTATTTTAGATATCATTTCTTAAATACTCGTCGTGACATTTGTATAATACATGTTTACTTTGGTCTACGTAGATTAGTATGAATAATGAGAAAAGAAAGACATTGACACCTATTTTTTTATTTTTTCTTTCTAATCTATGTACTCGTAGAATGTATTCATACGAGGGAGCTGTACAAAAGTCACGGCATATGTTTAAAAAATAATGTCCAAAGAACAAGTCGATATAAAAGTAAGATATCTTAAAAATAAGAATATCGGGAAAAAATATATAATACACATCTCCGAGAGCCTAAATAAAGAAAGAGAAGATTTTTTTTTTTCATTTATAATATCGGAGATAAATAAAAGCTGTCTTATTTTTTCAACTTTTATGGGTCACTACCGCTAAAGATAAAACTTGAGTATTTTTTTGTTTATTTTTCCAAAAGGATGTAGATAACTTCATGCAACTTAAATTAATCCAAACTAAACTAAATAAAATTCTGATATTGGTAACTATTTTTATAAGCTTATATTTTCCTTGGAATTTAAGTTTGTTCGGGCGGAATCAGGCAATTAAAATTTGACCTACTTTCTGCTTTCCATTTGAATTAAAATTTGACATACTTATGTAAGTTCGGTGACGATGCAATAGTATGATACCATCAAGCTGATCTGATGATGGAGCAGGAAGGTGGTCATACGAACTCTAATCTTGCCGAGTTTCAACTCTTTCGAATCGTCTCGGTGATTAGTTGATGGATGTCCAAAGAAAAGTACAGTCGGCAAAAAAAGCTTGTCACAAAATTGAAATTTTAGACAGAAACTTATTGGTAGACAAATAGATGGGCATTCAAGAATGGTTAAAGAATACTTCTTACGCTGAAACAAAAAAGAGTATTATGAATTCCACGTTTCACGTTCTAGTCATCATCATCATCATCATTTCAGCCATAGGACGTCCAGTACTGGACACAGGTCTCCTCATTAGAGTTCCATATGGGCCGGATAAAGGCGACCCGCTTCCAGCGAGTGCCCACAACCCTAACCAGGACTTCCACCAGTACGTATTACCGGTGATGAACTACGGAGCGGAGACGTGGTCTCTAACTATGGGCTTCTTAAGGAAGCTCAGAGTCATTCAGCGAGCTATGGAAAAGGCTATGCTCGGGATCAAATCAAATCAAATCAAAATATCCTTTATTCAAGTAGCCTTAGGTAGAAACAAGCACTTTCGAATTGTCAGTTACAATGAGAGAAGTCTTTGCTGGGAAACATACAATATGATCCAACATTTGTTGCAAGGATTAGGGAAACCCAGAAAAACCAAATCAGATCATTTAACTTAAGTATAATACTTACTTATTATTGATAAAATCATCATTTTAAAAATTAAAATAATTAATAAGATAAATCCCAAAAGGATTGTCAATAAAAAAGAAAAAAATCTAGAATGTGTCTAGAATAAAATTCTAAATGTCAGAGTATATAAAACAAGTAATATGCGTGTACCAATTAACTATTACAATATTGTCTTAATTATACTTAAAACTTTTACAATTGTGTTATAACTTATTTATAATTGATACACGCAGAGGAGATGTACAAATTCTCCAGATCAATGTTTTTTTTTCCAGAGATGTATAAGGTCTCTAGGCGTCACGACTTGCGATAAAATTAAATATAATAATTTGACTGAATTCTACCGAGATGTGACTCTACGAGATCGAATCAGAAATGAGGAGATTCGTAGAAGAACCCAAGGTCACCGATATACCCAGGGTAAGCAAACTTTCTAGTATTAAATAATACTTTGTGCATGTTTATATAATCAATAAAAGGATTTAAACAAAAACACCTCCATGATTGACGCGCAAATACGCCCCGTGTAAACAAGGGCGTATGCGCCGCGTAAACACATTACCGGCGTAATGTCACATTACTGCTATAATGGGAAGATAATCTGCCGCGCCGATGGCCCGCGAATATAATTCCTGCCGCGGGTACTGCACAATGGATCGCGAATTCATTTTTAACCCTGAGATGCATATCAAAGCAAAATTATGCAAGCAATAAGTTTAAGGATATTAATATAATGACAGTGCATTGTCAATACATTTATGAGAATATTATGTATGTACATAAAACTATTACCCACTTTAAGAAGAACTGTGATATACATAATATTAATGCTAGAAATAAGCATAAGCTCGCAGTGCCTGCTACTAGGCTCCATAAAATAAGGAGATCATTCATGGGTAACTGTGTGAGGTTTTATAATAAACTTCCTAGCAGCATAAGTGAGTTGTCTATTGGTAAATTCAAAAATATAGTGAAGCGAAAATTATTTTCTAAAGCTTATTATAGCGCACAAGACTACATGAATGATGAAGCCGCGTGGGATTAATGTAAATTATAGCGTCATGTAGGTATATGAATAATTATTTTAACGAATACCTAATGTATTATTATTATATTAATCTTAATTGTTTTCAAATAGTAAACCAGTCAACACTGCTGACTGGTTTACTATTTGAGAACATATGTAAACGCGCCTTTAACCATCCCGCCGAGGGCGCTCATTAAAATTTCCGTTCCCGTTTATACGTGTTTGCGTCGGACGTAAATAAGTTTCGTTATTAACGAAATAATGACGGCTGTATAATATTTGCCGATTCATTTGGCCGGATTTTATGGCTTAAAAAGGAACGCTTTAATGCGGTGATTATAGGAACAAACGTATAATCGTATATAAGCTGCTAAGAAATTAGGTACCAATACCTTTAAAAATGTAACCTTACATTTTTATGTTATAGGGGGCAAGCGAGCAGACGGATTGCCAGTTTGTGAAATTGGCAGGTAAGTGACAGTAAAGAGGTTCCGTGAGTTACTCAAAGAGGTTATCATTAATTATTGATTATCTCATTAAAATGGTGTCTTTTTGTACTAATGTTGGTTCCCTAATTTTCTCCAAAAACTAACCTAAACCGTCAGAACTCTGATGATTAATCCTTCGCAAAATTTAGAGCTATAACATTATTTAAATATAACTTATTAGCTATTGCCTACTTTGTCCGTGTACAGATGCAATTTATAGCTCATGTGTTGTTCTGACGTCTAAACAATATTTTTGGAAAATTTTGTTGAAATCCGTTTAGTACTTTTTTTTTTTAAATTAAGAGGAACGTACATAGATCGGGACAGACTTTCCCGTTTATAATATACAATAAAATAGAATAACTCTTTATTGCACACCTCACAAAACAGAGTAAGATCAGTCGGGGTAAGAAAAACACCGGGGTAAGAGAAACATTGTAAATGTGATACTGAAAACTGACATATGTGTCAATGGAAATAGAGTTGGGCCAATTGCATGGGTTCTCTTTCCCCCGAAATAAATTATGTTTCCCTTACCCCACCTGACCTTACAGAAAACAATACCTTCAAGGAGAGGTAAGCAATAGGCGGTCTTATCGCTAAACAGCGATCTCTTCCAGACAACCATTGACCCGTAACCCGTTTATAATATTATTAGGATGTTTCGCTAAATTGTATGATTTTGAATTCAAAAATCCCTCCTGCACCCTCTTTTTGAGCGGCCTTAAAAAACCAATCTATCTGTCTATCAGCCACGGACGTCCACTGCTGAACATTGGCCTCTCGTATAGCTCGCCACAGAGTGCGATCCTGCGTCGACTCCTCGCGACCCTTACGAAGTCATCCATCCACCTAGTCGCGGGCCGTAATACGCTGCGCTTTCCTATGCGTGGTCGCCACTTCAGGGCTTTACTACCCCAACTGCCATCCGTTCTCCGGGCTACATGGCCCGCTCTACTAATTCAACGATGCAATCCTGTAAGCTATGTCGGTTACTTTGGTTCTTCTGCGGATACCTATCCTCATTTCTGATTCTATCCCGAAGAAAAAGACCAAAGATCCCATCAATCTGCAGAAGAATTCACGTGTGTAAAAATTCAAATGAAGCTCGGATTGAGCCATTGGAGCCGGCACGTTGTAAGTTTACGGTGCTACCCAGAGATACGGCATGATACGATGCCCGGTTAGCGAAGATAGGTTTTAAAACTATATCACGACGGGTTTCGCTTGCAGTTTGGATAAATTAGTTTAACACTTTCACAACTGACATTTTCGTAGCGGTGCGCTCATAGCCAGTAACATGGAAAAAACCGATTGTAGCGAAAACTTTCCGCGACATAGTGTCATTGGAAGACGTGACAGTAAACTGTGCTCAAACGCGCATATTTTTTATTTAGTTTCCAATAAAAAAATACGCATGCAAATACAACAAACCACCACCAAACAGTATAATCCTTGACACGTGTTTCACCTCTTTAAGAGGCATCATCAGGACATGTAGGAAAGAGATATGGATGCTGGACATGCGTATTTTTTTTAAACTGTTACCACAATTAACTGTCACATCTAACCAAGAGATTATGTCGGGGAATAGCAAAGGTATATAAACCGGAAAGCAACAGACTATGATGATATTAATAGTGTACTAGTTAAAGTACTTGGCTGGTTTAATATTAATAATCTGTTATTGAATGCTAAGAAAACGAAATGTGTTAGATTTCATTTACCGAATGTTAGAGCAGTGGATTCTACTATATCGCTCAATGGTGAATGTTTAGAAATGGTGGATAAGTAGGGCATTATTCTTAGGTATAACATTGGACAAGAACTTGCAATGGAGTCACCATTTAGCAGTGCTTGCAGGTAAATTAAGTTCAGCAGCTTACGCTATTAAAAAAATTAGACAATTGACCAATGTTGATACTGCTCGCTTAGCATATTATAGTTATTTTCATAGTATCATGTCATACGGTATTCTGGTTTGGGGCAAAGCAGCTGACATACAGAGTATATTTGTGTTACAAAAAAGAGCGATTCGTTCATTATATAACCTGAATTCCCGTGACTCCTTAAGATAACTTTTTAAAGACATCAACATATTAACCGTAGCGTCCCAATATATTTATGAGAATATTATTTATGGTATTAAGAACTTAGAGTCTTTTACTAAGAATTCAGATATCCACAATTTTAATACAAGAAATAAAAACAAAATCGCTATTAGAAAGTTCCGCGTTGGTAAACTAGCCAAATCATTCGCAGGCCAATGTATACATTTTTATAATAAGCTACCAGATGATGCTTTTTTAAATTACCGTTTCCAGCTCTCAAAAATTACTTAAAAGAGTCCCTAATGGCAATGGCATATTATAGGGTAGAGGACTATTTAGCAGACAAAAATGCATGGTCTAAAACCGAAATCAAATAATTTACTTTTACCGGGACACGGTTCTTATAAGGTGGCATATCAAACGTATGTAAGTTGTTTTAAATAAAAAAGAATTATTTTGATTTTTTTTCTATATATTTTTTTTACTTTTTTAAGTTTTGATATGTTTTCTTGAAGAACTACACATTGAGTTTATACTCAAAACATATATTTAGGACAGGCTAAGTAGAAATATTGTAATAGATATAAGAGTTATTTCGAAAAAATGACTGACTGTTGAGTTTGTTTCGGCTTTCTTCTCTTCAGTGGTCTTCTCTTGGAAAACGCCGTAGAGTCAGACTTGTAAAAGTGCCCTTGCGGCCTACTTGCAGAATAAAGATCATTATTTCATTATTTATTTCATTATAATCCATTAATCTAATATGGAATTCCGCAGAGTAACACCCGAATCAATCAATTATTTAAATTAGTTTAAGATTATCACATCACAACAAAACAGGGCTTAATCGCGTGTAAATAAGTTTTTAACCTCACTAGCTTGGAAAAGTTCTGTTTAAAGCGACAAATCTGCGAGGAAAAGCTCGTTTTATCCGCTAGCGTAGAAAAGTCATTTGAAGTTCTTTATATTTTTTTTTATATGTGTATTTGTTTTTTGTTACGAGTGTATTCTGTAGGTTCATTATCACTAATTTTAAATGAAAAAATAGTCGGTTTGCTATAATTTCACTGTGTTTCTTACATCTCACATTTTCCTCGCTGTAGTGATGTGAAAAGCTGTGTTTTGCACGGCTGCAAAATCATTTGATTATGATTTACCTTATTAATTCTTGAATTAACATATACCTATTTTTACAGGAATGCAGACTAAGGCAATAATGTAACTAATTGTAAATTACGTTAAATACAGTCAGCGTCAAATAGTCTGTAGCATCCAAAGCGCCAAATATATCGTCACGTATCTTTATGCCTATAGGAATAAGGATGTGTTGCGATATATTTGGCACTTTGAATGCTACACACTATTTGATGCTGACTGTACATGCCTATAATACATAACAACGACTCATCATCCTCATTATCATCACTTCCATTGCTGGACATAGACCTCCCCTAAAGAAGGTCATCATGATCGATCCTGAGCCACCCGCATCTAGCCGACTCCAGCGACCTTCACTAGGTTATCAGTTCACCTTGTAAGGATCTACCCATACTACGTATTCCGGTGCGTGGTCTTCTTTCTACCCCAACACTCATAGGCCCAGTGGTGTACGGTCCATATTGGCACAAAGGCACTGCCAACCCTGAACGACCTTGGCTCCATACAAGCACAGGAAAACTGCCTATCCTGAAGCCCTGAATGACCACGGCTCTATATAAGCAGAGAAAAACTGCCTACCCTGGCCAATAAACCTGTGCACGTCACTGCATAGGCCCTAGCAGCCGGTTCTACGAGCAACGTGCCTTGCCCATTATCCATAGTCTGAGCGGTTTGACAGTTCTCAGGTTTAACAGTTCGTAAAAACGAGCTGAGTTTGGTCTGTCAGCTATCTGGTTGGAAGGTTGACTGGTAGATAATGTGTTATCGCGTTAGCTCCGCCTTACAATAGGTTTTTGTGTTAAAAGATTAAATAAATAATATATTTAATGGTGTCTTTCAATCCCATTAAAAATGTCGGTAACCATACGCCACGAGAAGCAGTGGGAGGGTTGAGAAGGCGCAAAGATCAACATTCAATAAACAAGTTACTTTATATCTTCCGTCCGCTACACAAAAGTACACTGAGCACAAAAGACGTACAGTCCGCCGCGGTTAACCTAAGTAAAAATGTTGACAACGTTTACAGAATAGAAATTTCTTGGTATTTGTATTTTATACATAGTATTAGATGAAAATATGTTCATCTTTTCTTCTTTACTTTTTTATTTAATGTGTCGATTACACAACCAAGTATTTGTTTTAAACTTCAAGCTTAATAGTATGTAAACCTTTGTTATATATTTAAAAGGCAACTCGATCCCATGATTCTTGTCACTAGACTGCTTTGTAGATCTTTTGTATAGCTATGTTGAAAGTTTGAAACATTTTTTTTTAATTATACTTAGCACATAATCTTTTCAAATCAATAATAGGTACTTGTCCAATAGTTAACAAGTTAGAACCCACAGACATCTAATAGGTACCTTGAACCTACCCAGGTAGCACACAAGCTGTATTAGATTATACAGCCCTTATACAACGCTCAAAGTGGCTGTATACTAGCCGTATAAGCTCTCATACAGCTTGTGTGCTACATGGGTAGTTCCTAGTCTAGGAACCTATTAGATGTCTGGACATTTATATCTATACTATTATAAAGTCGTAAAACTTAAATGTCTGCACAGTCTGCACATTGAAGATATTTAAAAACAAGATTGTTACGTACTATTGGAGGTCACTGTCAAAAACATTTTTTATATGTTTGTATGTGTCGTGCTAAACGAAATTCAACTATTTTTGGTACACGAGTAGTTAGGTAAGGTATCCACAGATGGTTATAGGATACGGTTTACCCGACTTCTATGACTTTACCTCCTCCGCAAACGAAACACACCTTTTAGTTTTGTATAACAATTGCCTTTTTAGGGTGCCGTAGCCAAAATGGCAAAAACGGAACCCTTATAGATTCGTCAAGTCTGTCTGTATGTCTGTCTGTCTGTCTGTCTGTCTGTCTGTCTGTCCGTCCGTATGTCACAGGCATTTTACTC